>JASDDO010000010.1:135510030-136797875 GCA_030015575.1 Agapanthus africanus
GTCAGCACTCGTCATGGACGAGGACTGACCAGGGTGTGATTCCAGGGACACACGATTGCATAAATGTATCGTCCTATTGTGTTTTCACGCCATGAGCGTTTGATGGATCGCTTTTACAAGATTTCTCGGACGTGCAGATCAGCACCAGAGGATCAGGCTACTGCTAGAGGCCAGCCAGCATGTGATGACCGTCAATGCACCGATTATTTTGATGATTGAGGCACTGTTCAGCGTGCGGATGAATGATTCAGTTATTGCTGCGACTGATGAGATATCGCCCCAGAGGTTTGGAGCTATTGCCGTACGAGTTATACTTAGAGATATGATAGAAGATCGCTAGTCACCCAAGGAGGAATGACTAGGACATGTGATTTTTTGCCTACCCCGATGCGAGGTCATCAGATTGATTGATTCCAGCTAGAGACGAATTCATGCAGGCACGTTGAGAGTCGTTAGAAGACGATCGAATGTCAGAAACCCATTTTTCCAAGTTTGAAGTATTCGGAGAAACATGCAAGTAATTCTGTGGACCCTCTAGAAGAATGAAACCCTGACTCGACATAATGACCATGGGAACGCTTTTGAACATTAGGGTTGGCGGCAGTTCCGCGGTGCCATTAGTGAGGCTTGGGTTTGCCATTCTATGGCTGGTCTATAGGTATTGTGGCATGTACTGGAATACTATTAAACTGTACTCAAGATGTTGAGCTCTTGGGGGATTATGGAACTTTGACGAATCGATCGAAAGGTTCGACACCATTCGGATATCATGTGATGGGATACATTGCTTGGGAGACTCTAGATACGAGTATAGTCGTTGGAGCGCAGTCCATGCAGCCACGAAGAGACGAGTCTGAATCAGTCGATATTAGAGAAAATGGGAGTAAAAGGTTCGTACGAGATCTTGATGAGATGACGTTCCACTCCGCTGACATCAGAGATGTGATACTCATGCAGAGGTGTTGTATATGGATATATCTTCCAGAAAGAGTCGCGATGAGTATACAGCCGTTCCGGAACAAGAAATTGATTTAGTAAAAGATGATAACTTCTAGGCAGTTCGACAGGAACGAGATTTGGGGAAGACTTTGACAGAACCTTTCTGGAATACTATACGAGAAGACTTGGACCCAGGAGAGGTCATATTGCGCACACCCAACAGGCCAGAGTTCGGCATCGTCGACGAGACATGTTATGAGTGACCATGACAGTTGGCCAAGAGATGACCAGGGGAGTGCCAGAGCGGAATCATTTCCGTTAGCACACCTGACCGGACCGATGAGCCGATGGATTGCAAGGTTAGTAATTCGAAGAGAAAATGAGGACCCAGAGATAGATGACGCCAGACCGTGAGCAGGACGCAAGCGGATGTTCTTGCTCTGCCAGTTTTGGGCGCACCGACATTTTCGACATTGTAGGAGGTGTATCTTGATATCATTTATTGTGATTTGCTTTTGTGATCCGAGTATCACGCTTATATCGCTTGGATTTGAGTTTTGAGGATGAGTTTCCTGATATTGATTTCGTGCACCATGGCAGCACCTATTAGGTATTTACATTTTGTGCATAGTTATTGCATTTGAGATATGTTTTTATACACTGTTGGGTTGGTTTATGATTTGTGCATATCTATTGCACTTGATATTGATTTTGTGCCTTTAGTGCACATGTTTATGATTTCGTGGATTTCATACAGTTGATTTGATATTGGTGCATTTCGTGCACTGGATGCACTGTATTAGTATTCGTGCCTTTATTGCACTGGATTTATATTTTTGTGCATTGGTTGCACCGTATTTGAATTCGTGCGTTTGATGCACCAGATTTGTATTTTGTGCACGCTGATGCACACGGTTGTGAGATTATATGCCACGGTATACCTGAGTTGGATTTGGATTGAGATGTGTTGTATACCGTCATTTTCGATATTTTTTTTCATGCACCTTGTACACTTGATTTGGATTTTGCGCATATTTGGGCGCTTGATGCGATTTTGGTGCATGCCGGATGCACTAAATCGAGATTCTTCATGCATATCAGATGCACCTGATTTTGTTGTCAGGCACACACGTTGCCCTTGACAGGTGTTTCCGTGCACACCCGTTGCACTTTGTTTTCTTTTCTGTGCACATGTATGGCACTTTCATTGATTTCGATTTCCGTGCGCACCAAACGCACGTGGCATTCTTATGCACATTTTGGGATTGATTTCTGTTGGAGCAGTATGTTTTATGATATTTACTATTTGATATAGTGACTGAGTAGGACTAGTCAGAGGACAGTACCTGAATATATTTTTGCAAGCATTGATAGTTATCGAGGGGATTTCCAAAAAGGAGCTATAGTCTAAGTATTTACCTACGTGTCTGAGATGACACAAGACATTTAACAAGGAAACCCTTCTAAATTATTTTCAAAACGGCGGAACGTGTATGTTAAACAAGGGGTATATATATATATAGTTATTTTCTTACAATTGACGTCTGCCACTTTGCAGTGTTATACGTGTAAGTGCACGGCGGCGCCCCGGCCGTCAATCCGAGGCCAAAATGCGGAAACGATAATTTTACAATAACTTTTGAACCGGCACCACCGCGCACTAAAAACCCGGATCGGGCCATTAATCTAATCCTAGCTATCTAAAGAACGGGTAGAGAGATATACCGAGCGATCCGTGTCCTTCGGTCTTCTCGTCGTCGTCCCGATCTCCCCGCGGAATCTCCGGTCTCCACCACGTCGCTGGAAGGGCACCACGTCGCCAGCTTCTTTTACAGGCTCCCACCTCTGGACCGAGGCAACTCGGGCACGAAGTTGGCGAGTCGACGTGCCCAAGGATGCTGTAGGTTAACTGCAGAACTCTATGTCTCTTTGGGGTTGTGGAAGTTTCCATTAGTGGAGGATTGAGATGAAAGCGTTTTTGGAGATGAGGTTGGGGATTTTTGCAAACACAAGAGAACCAAAAATCCCCCACCCTCATGTCGCCGGCCATCTCAAGAGGAGAAAGAGAGAAGAGTGTGTATGGATAAAAAATGAGAGTCACCCATAATGCAAGAGAGAGAAAAGGTTATCATGAACAGAAATGATCACCAACTAAAACCCACACTCCATCAACCATCATGACTCCAAAGGTCAAGCCATGATGAAGTCAAGAAGTCAAATGATGGTGCAACCATCATGAAGCAACAATATGCAAAGACCACCCTCCACAATGCTAATTTGCACAATTGCAAATAAGCCATCCTCCACCAATTTTCAGCCAAGGAAAGAAACAAAGGAAATTGGCCGAAACGGAAAGCAAACTGGCAACTTCAAAAAACTGTTCCCGTAATAAATTACAGGAAAACCCCACTACTGTATATACATACCCGCATTTGTATTCCGACCGAATACAAATGCTATGAGACAAAATCTACACCGTACAATACTAGGATCCGGCTTAAACCAAAGCCATCTAGTATTATCCGTCCGATCATAGTCTGTGCAATACCGCACATGTCTGATCGAACCCTGCCATATCTCCATACGGCCTCTACAGCGTTTCGCTCGAAACTTGAGAAACTGGTCTGTGGGGGACTCTAAATACTCGTCAATACATTGGTTGTGGATTTAACCACTAGCACGTCAGAGGTATTAGCCTATACGTAACGGGCTACCAGGTATTGACCAAAAGGGATGTCGATGAGCGAACTCATCCTGACACCCTACTGAGCCTGTCAGTGACAATATCCGTACAGTTCGGTCCGTTTGTCTATGAGCATCGCATGGCAGGCCTAGGGGGTTGGTAAAACTCAGACCTCCAAAAGCGGTACAAGTCGTGTCGGAGTGTAGCCCAGAACACCCTGAGATATTACTGGAATACCTACCAGTAAATCTCCTGTCTTGGCCAAGGACTTCGTGTAATGGCTCTCCTAGACACAGCGCGTCCTCACCTCCAATACCAGGAGAGACGAACCCTTACAGATCCGCTCACTACCTCCATCTGGCTCGGGACTGTACCCAACTAAAACCTGTTTGCACGTCTCCTTTGAGCGTGGTAGGGTAGTAATCAAAGTACAGTGGGAACTCACACGAGACAAATGACGATCTCAGGTCGATGAACTAACCTGTACACATGTCACCAGGGAACCGCTATCTGACGTCAGGTATAAGACCAACTAGCATGTTCCCGGCGAGTCCTGTACGGTGTACTCATAACCCAATGAGCACCTGTATACATCTTAGGTGATCCAACTGACACCAGTGGCTTGTGAGACCGGCCACCGCCCCTCATCGGGGTCTCGACTGTATACACTAGTCTACTCTGGAGTATCGTGTTAGTTATATGTATGCCCTAGAGGCCATTACTGTACATAGGATGTATATTGTAGTGGATGCTGGGACGTATATAGGAAGGACTTTCTTGCTCGACATGATAGTATGCTATCTGGTTGATCTTTACCTTAACGTATACACTGATTGTCTCTCTGTTACATGTTGGTAAAGCCCTTAGGATGTGTACTTGACTACCTGGACTATGATGCGGATCATACTAGTGGGGACATGGTAGTCCATAAGTACATCCTTGAAAGTCCCTAGTCGTGGGTGTATCGAGATGGGGCATCGATATACCAGAGTAGACTAGCGTATACCTTCTCGACCCATACAGATGGGCGATGGATGATCCCATATCCATTGGTGTTTGACATCAGAGATGATATACGGGTGCTCAATAGAGACTGGGTACACTGGACGGACTCGCCGAGAACTCCCAGATGGTATTATACCTCACGTCAGATGGCAGTTCTCTGGTGACACTGGTACAGAGTAGTCTGTTGACCCGAGATCGTCATAGAGTCTTGTGTGGTTCCCACTGTGCTTTGATTTCCATCTTACCACGTCCAAGAGGGCATGCAAAACGGTGGTTTTTGGGTACAGTCCCGAGTCACATGGAGGCAATGAGCGATAGGAGGGGATTCGTCTCTCCCGGTATAGGGAGTTGATGTTGCGCTGTGTTCGATTGGCTATAACAGGAAATCCCTGGCCAGGGTTGCTGAGATTTACTAGTAAGTGTTACCAGTAGTTTCTCGAATTGTTATAGACCTCATATCGACATGACTTATCGAGCTATTGGGGTCTGACGTTTACCACCCCTAGGCGAGATATGCGACATATCAGACGATCAGACCGGACTGTACGGTAGTGTTACTGGTTGGATTCACTGGAGTGTGAGTGGGCTTGCTCGTCGATCTTCTGATCGCTCAATACCCGGGTGGCCGTTACGTTTAGCAGACCGCTTGCGGCTTGTGGGTGTTTGATATGATCATCATCTGCTGCCGGCGTATTGACGAGTCTTTAGAGTCCTACACAGAGGTTTCCTGGCTCAAGCAAAACGAAATAGGAGCGCATATGAGATATGTGCGGGACCGAGAATAATGCGTGTATGTGATACCGTATTTCATTCTCGCGATGAATGTATCGAATGGTTGTATGCGATATAACCTAGTTATCGATTCAAGCGTTGATTCGACAAGCCGATACATTGTATACTAGTCGGTTGTGTGCGACATGACCGGATCAATGAATCAAGTGTTGATTTAATGATTTAATGCATATTTATATATTTGATATATTACTTTGCATCAACTAGTATCGGTTTACTTAAGATGGATTTTCTCACTCGGATGTACACATTGTATATGTGATATACTTTTGTACACTTGCATGTATCATGTTTGATGATGCATGCTAACTTGTGTTTTGTGTAAAGTTTAAACCATGGTCATGTAATGGTTAGGGTTTTCATTTTCATATCTATTTATTTATTTATTTATTCATTCATTTTGGAAAATGATAAGTATAATGCAAAATGGTGGCTCACTTTGGAAGCTTGTTGAAGCTTCATGAAGACTTTGACCAAGTGACCATTTTGTCTCATGCTTAACCATAACCATTCCATTCAACCATGATTAACTCTCTACACATTACCATGGTCACATTATGATAAGTATTCTTATTATTTCTTTTTGGAAAACACTTATCATAATATTCATCTTCTTCTTCTTCATCTTCTTCAAAGAAGAAAGCAAGCTCCATCAATGGTGATTGATGGAAATGAGTGAGAAATCCAATTCTAAAGTCTACCCACTTCCTATTTCTTCATCCTCTACCTCTTGCCAAGTAGTAGAGTGTGTTTCCTTCACAAGTTTTCAAGACTTGGTGAAGTGAGAGCTTGATCTTGCGATGCTTCGACGTAGATCATCTTTGGCACGTCGTCGACGACCTAGATCGCCTTTTCTCCGATGAAGCCGACGCTAGAGCCCGGGAATTCACTAGGACAGCGAGGGGACTTCGTTGCGGAGCTATGGAGGTGGAGAACCGGATCTACAAAGGTTGTATTTCCGTATTCTTTTAGTTAAGTGTTAACTAGTTAGCTTTTTCGCCTAGAAATCTAGCCAACGATCCGTATTAGGGTTTCTCGGCACCTTTAATTTTTGAAATTGGCATGGTTGATGCCTTGTGAGACCTCACTAGAGTGCCTAGGAACCCTACAGTGGTATCAGAGCCTAGCTAGAGCCTTAGGAGAACTCTAGACGGATTTTGAAGTCCGATCGACCCGAAACCCAAACCCAAAATAGCTCTCTGGACTTTTTCCAAATTCTGGGATTTTTCGATATTAAAAATATGCAGAAAATCAAGCAGGGTTTATTAGGAATTACTGTAAATTTCGTGGATCCAATTCAACTTTCCCACCGCGGTTCCGCGGCATGAGCAAGGCTCATGCGGCGGTTCCGCGGCCGTACGGCCGAATTAGTTAATGTTTTTTGCACAGTAATTCTTAATTTCCAGTGCTTCTTTTTCTGGGAATTTTTAATATTTTTTCAAGAGTTGAATTTTCTGGGTTGTTTTGGGGACTTGGTATATTCGATCGGATTATCAAACTTTGTCTATTTGGCTTTCCGGATAAATTTTAGAATATGTTAAAAAGTTCGACCGGATATAAATACCCAATTTTTCCCCTGTCGGGAAATTTCCAAGTGTTGGATTTTTCCGTAGTTTAAAGACATTCTAAGTAGTGCAAGTAACTCGATGGACCCTCTAGAAGACAACAAACCTTAACTCGATTATGTGACCGTCTTGAACTGCCCTTTGAACCTTCGGGTTTGGGGCAGTACGGCGTGCCACATGTGAGGCGTTGGCTTGACCCTTCTACGGCTGGACCGTTGGTACTGAGGCACGAACTGAATGTTTTTAGACTTTTTTCATGTGTTGATCTGTATCGGGAAAACTTGGGTGTTCGATTGTTCGATCGGAAAGTTTAACATTTTCTGTTTATCCGGAATGTGATACAATACTTGTAATTCGCAAAGAGTTATGAGATGACTTGAATGAATGTTATAAACATAGCAGTTTAGTCTCACTTGATCGGTTGCCACGGAATTTTGATGTGATCAAAAGTCTGTAGCAATCATGTAGCGTACGCGGATACTCGCCGGGTAAACTTAATAGACAGCTACACTCCATAGCCCCGACCAAGTGACTGTAGGAGAACCCCGTCGCCGAAAGCATCCGTTCGGGTGCTCGCGGCAGCGGTGTTCCGCCTTGGTGCACTTCGTCGACGGTATCGGGGGTGAGGCCACCTACTAAAGTTTGCGACGAGCATTCGATCAGGATGTCGGGAATCTTGTTGTATTGCCCGACTTGATATTGAAAAGTGTTTTCGATAATGAGACTAAAATGCGGGGTTTATAATTGTTAGGCATGTGATGTCTAAGTAATTCATTTGGTCAGGCATGCGATGTCTGAGGTGGTTGCGGATTCCAACTGTTGTAGTTTTACACTTTATTTTCTGTGACCGTAAGTGTAATATGTGATATCGCCGGTTTCGTTGCTATATGTCAATGACAATTGGGATGCGCATACTTACTTACGTTGATGACATGTGATGTTATGTGTTGCTGGACATGTTATATTGGATCGTCGTGTTTGAATAGCCGGGTTTTTTTATGTGAGATGAGTGTTTTTCAATTTCATTCATGTAAAAACTTGTATGTAATATTCTTTTTATTGGGGCGCTTCCAGGTTGCGGAAGTAGTCACCGTTTGTATATTATTTACTTTTCCGCACTAGGATAGACCAAAGGAGGAGGGCACAAGTAACCGGGTTCTGGAGTCCAGTGGGAGACCAACTCGAGGAGTCGAGTCCGGGTCTCCTAACTCCAGAATTGGTAGGGTTGCTTGCCGCTCTCGTAGGGGTCTAGGGGTGTGGGTTTGGCTATTCATCGCGACCGTGGAATCCGTGTTTTATACTGGCTCGTATTGAAAACACGGACGTCCTAGTATATCCAATATTTCATATGATTCTTCTGCTGCGATATCTGTGATGTGATCATGTGATGTTCTTTGATAGATACAGTATATAGTATATATGATATATTATATAGACGTTACTTATGTTTTACACCCGCGCTAGCCCTGCCCCGCTCTGTCGTTAGTTACCTAACCTAACGGTGCACGAGGGGACATCGAGGCGAATGCGGATGGCATAAGTGTACGTCGTATTTATCTGTGATGTTTAGGTACATAAATGATGGGACTTCATTAATGTGATTAATGAAATAAAAGAAACCTAAGATGTTGTAGAGTCGAATTTCAAAATAAAACAGGTAGCTACAGTTCTTGCTTTGCACAGAGGTATATGTGATATATCCTGCACCTTATTCGATAAGGAAAGGACCGAGATCCCTTCACCGGGAGTGACTCCTTTAGCAATAACTGGCAGATGCTACACCCTCGGTTTGTCTTTTGATTGCTTTTAAGATTTTTTGCTTTGCACAGTGATATATATGATATATCCCGCACCTCATTCGACGAGGAAAGGACCGACGATCCCTTCACCGGGAGTGACTCCTTTAGCAAAACTAGAAAAGCCTCAAAAACACTCCATTTCAAAATTCATTCGATCCTACAACGATATCAAGTTCATTACGCAATAGGTTTTCATAAAAACCTGTCGTAGCCCTCCGTCATTTCAGATAAGTGTTGTTTAGTATTCGTGCTGCGTTTGTTGGCCTCCGTCAAGGCGCAGTGTGCGGTAGCTAACCAGTATTTATCTGCTTATGCATATGATGCAGATTGAGTTAGGGTAGTCGTGCGACCTTGTTGGCCTCCGTCGAGGGTCGTGCGGGTGGGTTTGATTCGATCAAGAAATGACGGGTTGAACTTGACTAGTAGCCTATGGTTTGTTGGCCTCCGTCAAGGTCATAGGGTGCTAGAGGCAAAATGTTATCGGGTATTTCAAGTGTTGAAATTTGCAATGAGATTGCATACCTTCTATGAGATAGTTGGATCCTGATACCCGCTGCGAGTAAGAGTTACTCCTGGGAGAGTTTTATACATTACAATTAGCCGATCAAGTAGGTGTCTAGAAAGGTGTCAACGGGGTTATGCCTCTGGGAAAACGAGGTTTACATTAATTAGGTTCGTGCGAAAGCACGGGGGACCTCCCTCAAAGTACCGACACTGGCCTGGCTGAAAGATTGGCGAACTTGTAGTGTGTAATTAATCCCGGCTAGTCTTTCCTTTTAGGGTTTGAAGGAAGATTTGATAAAAAGCAGTGGGAGCCATCCTGATTAGATAAAATAATAACCAATCTATTCTTGCAAGTGCGCACGCTGAGTGTTTTCTTCTCTCTCTCTCCAGGTAGCGACCATATCATGCCTTAATCAAGATAATAAAACGGATAATTGACCGAACCCGCTTGTTATACTGAGCTGGGGAACGTTAGTCCCGCTCCAACTTATAATTGTTATAAGATAGAGCAGGAAATTGGGGAATACCAGATTTCCCGTGCCGCCCAAACAAAGAGAGTGCATGATGATGCATCATCTTCGGGTGTGTTCGTTACACAGAACTGTTTCTCAGTATCCTCTGTATCCTGGGTATTTGATACCGGATCAGGATCCCAGATATGTAAGATGTTACATAGGGCTACAAAAAGGTAGAACAACTGAGAACGGGTGATAAGTTTCTTGAGGCAGAAAAAGGGGCAAGTGTTGCAGCCAAGTCTGTCGGTCACTGTCACCCTGTATTACCAATACATTGATTCTGAACGAATGTTATTAGATACCGAACCTGATATACAAAATCATATCTGTCTCTTCATTAGTAAAGAAACGATAAAATTTTGTATTGTTGGATAATGTTTTGAACATTTCCTATATCAAAAGTTGATCGGTTCAGGCACGTTATCTAAAAGCATTAATGTTCTAAATCAAACTACAGTTCTTAGTATACTGAACACACACAAGAGGAAGAGTTCAGAAATGAACGAATCCTTCTTGAGGCATTGTAGACCAGGTCATATCAATGCGACCCGACTAGCTAGAGTTACATAAAGATGCATATTTAAATTAGTTTGAATTTACATCTTGTGAAACTCGCCAGTCATGTCACAAAGATAAGATGACCATAGCTCCGTTTACTTGAAACAGAGAAAGAGTTAATGAACTCTTGGGATGATACATGTTGATGTATGTAAGTCCCCTGTCTACACATGCCAAGACTGGTTCTTTATACTTCATTATATTCTCTGATAATCTTTCGAGATTCAGACCTATGTTCCTGTTGAAACACAAGTCCGAACCTTTTGAGATATTCACAGAATATAAGAGAGAAGTAGAGAACCAGAATACGGGTATATGTATTATGTCCTATGATGAGATCAAGGAGGAGAATACTTGAGCACGGAATTTCTGGACTATTCTAAAGGAGAATGAGATTCTCTCTCAGCATTACTCCTCCGTATACACCATAGCACGATGGTATATCGGGGCGGAGCAGATACACCCTATCTGATATGGTGTGCTCTATGATGAGTACTACTGAGTTACCTATTTCCTTTTGGGGGTTATGCACTTGAGAAGCTGCATACCTATTGAATTAGGTTCGAATCAAATCAGTTGCCTACCGCTTCATATGTGATATGGAATGGGAAGAGCCCATATCTTAAGTTGGTTAAGATTTAGGGTTGTCCGGCCTATGTCTGAAAGCAAAATCCGGACAAGCTCGAGGCAAGGTCTGTTATGTAGAACTGGAAAGGTTCCAGCTATACAAAATACAGTAGGTGATTTGGTACAACCAAAGGATTCAGTAGATACCAACGAACCTCAGCCTCTCCGCCGATCTAGTAGGGTTCCTCACCCATCTGAGAGATACTTCGGTTTCTCTATGATAGTGGGAGCGAGGATTGCATCATGAGATGATGACCCAACTAGCTTCAAGCTGGCCATCAAGAGTGAGGACTCTGTAAGAATGGCTGGATGTATAGCGATCTGAGATGGAATCCTTATACACCAACAAAGTATGGACTTTAGCTGCTATATCTGAAGGGTTAAATCCCTATCAGGAGCAAGTATATCTTGAGAAGATTACTTGGTGTAGATGGAAAAGTTGAGACTTTCAAAGCTAGACTTGTTAAAGGTTTTCGTCATCGACCAGGCTTGGATAGTGATGAAACATTTTCAAGTAGCTATGCTTAAGTCCATCCAGATCCTACTTGTCACGGCTACATACCATGACTACGATATCTGGTGGTTGGGTGTCATGACTGCTTTTCTAGATGGTGTTTTAGAAGAGTGCGTCTGTAATTACACAGCCAGAGGGCTTCGTAGAAAGTGGGAGCCGCGGAAACGTGTACAAGATGCTTTATAGGATAAAGCAGGCATCGCGGAGTTGGAACATCTGTTTTGATAAGATAGTCAAAGAGTTTGACTTCATCAAAATGGTAGATGAACCTTGTATAAACAAAAAGGTAGTAGGGAGTATGGTGGTGATCCTCGTAGAGTACGTGGATGACATACTCTTGATAAGAAAGGAGTTTCCTATGCTACGCTCGATCAATCTCCGTTTATCACAAAGATTCTCCGTATAGGATCAAAGTGATACCTACTAAATCCTGGATTTTGGATCTATGAGATAGATCTAATTGGATGTTAGGATACTCACTAGCTGTAGTGAGATGGTATCAATCGATCCTGGGGAGAATCACTGGAAAGGTTCCAGGGTGATAAAGACGACTGAATGTCAGTCGCAGGCATTGTCTTTACCCTCAGTAAAGGGACGGTATGTTGGAAGAGTTCCAAGCTAGATACCGTGACATACTAGATGATAAAGGCAGGATACATCGCTACTGAAGATGCTACCAAAGAGGCGGTTTGGATGTATAATGGTTCATGAGATGAACTATGTTCCTACCATTGTGAGACAATGGAGTTCTGGCTTATGCCAAGGAACGCCGGTCCCATCAGTGATCCAGACTTATTCTAAGGCAGTATCACCTGATCATGGAGATGGTTGATCTCCAAGGTGATCGAGGCAAGGAGAGCAGACTCAGAGGATAACACGGCGGATCCACTCACGAAGGCTTATTCCCAGAGAGAGACTTTTATGAGATGGTTGAGTATGCGATACTACAACCACTGCTACAGATGGCCCTAGTGCAAGTGGGAGATTATTAGTTATATGTATGCCCTAGAGGCCTTTACTGTACATAGGATGTATATTGTAGTGGATGCTGGGACGTATATAGGAAGGACTTTCTTGCTCGACATGATAGTATGCTATCTGGTTGATCTTTACCTTAACGTGTACACTGATTGTCTCTCTGTTACATGTTGGTAAAGCCCTTAGGATGTGTACTTGACTACCTGGACTATGATGCGGATCATACTAGTGGGGACATGGTAGTCCATAAGTACATCCTTGAAAGTCCCTAGTCGTGGGTGTATCGAGATGGGGCATCGATATACCAGAGTAGACTAGCGTATACCTTCTCGACCCATACAGATGGGCGATGGATGATCCTATATCCATTGGTGTTTGACATCAGAGATGATATACGGGTGCTCAGTAGAGACTGGGTACACTGGACGGACTCGCCGAGAACTCCCAGATGGTATTATACCTCACGTCAGATGGCAGTTCTCTGGTGACACTGGTACAGAGTAGTCTGTTGACCCGAGATCGTCATAGAGTCTTGTGTGGTTCCCACTGTGCTTTGATTTCCATCTTACCACGTCCAAGAGGGCATGCAAAACGGTGGTTTTTGGGTACAGTCCCGAGTCACATGGAGGCAATGAGCGATAGGAGGGGATTCGTCTCTCCCGGTATAGGGAGTTGATGTTGCGCTGTGTTCGATTGGCTATAACAGGAAATCCCTGGCCAGGGTTGCTGAGATTTACTGGTAAGTGTTACCAGTAGTTTCTCGAATTGTTATAGACCTCATATCGACACGACTTATCGAGCTATTGGGGTCTGACGTTTACCACCCCTAGGCGAGACATGCGACATATCAGACCGGACTGTACGGTAGTGTTACTGGTTGGATTCACTGGAGTGTGAGCGGGCTTGCTCGTCGAACTTATGATCGCTCAATACCCGGGTGGCCGTTACGTTTAGCAGACCGCTTGCGGCTTGTGGGTGTTTGATATGATCATCATCTGCTGCCGGCGTATTGACGAGTCTTTAGAGTCCTACACAGAGGTTTACAAACTCAAGCGAAACGAAATAGGAGCGCATATGAGATATGTGCGGGACCGAGAATAATGCGTGTATGTGATACCGTATTTCATTCTCGCGATGAATGTATCGAATGGTTGTATGCGATATAACCTAGTTATCGATTCAAGCGTTGATTCGACAAGCCGATACATTGTATACTAGTCGGTTGTGTGCGACATGACCGGATCTTTGAATCAAGTGTTGATTTAATGATTTAATGCATATTTATATATTTGATATATTACTTTGCATCAACTAGTATCGGTTTACTTAAGATGGATTTTCTCACTCGGATGTACACATTGTATATGTGATATACTTTTGTACACTTGCATGTATCATGTTTGATGATGCATGCTAACTTGTGTTTTGTGTAAAGTTTAAACCATGGTCATGTAATGGTTAGGGTTTTCATTTTCATATCTATTTATTTATTTATTTATTCATTTTGGAAAATGATAAGCATAATGCAAAATGGTGGCTCACTTTGGAAGCTTGTTGAAGCTTCATGAAGACTTTGACCAAGTGACCATTTTGTCTCATGCTTAACCATAACCATTCCATTCAACCATGATTAACTCTCTACACATTACCATGGTCACATTATGATAAGTATTCTTATTATTTCTTTTTGGAAAACACTTATCATAATATTCATCTTCTTCTTCTTCATCTTCTTCAAAGAAGAAAGCAAGCTCCATCAATGGTGATTGATGGAAATGAGTGAGAAATCCAATTCTAAAGTCTACCCACTTCCTATTTCTTCATCCTCTACCTCTTGCCAAGTAGTAGAGTGTGTTTCCTTCACAAGTTTTCAAGACTTGGTGAAGTGAGAGCTTGATCTTGCGATGCTTCGACGTAGATCATCTTCGGCACGTCGTCGACGACCTAGCTCGCCTTTTCTCCGATGAAGCCGACGCTAGAGCCCGGGAATTCATTAGGACAGCGAGGGGACTTTGTTGCGGAGCTATGGAGGTGGAGAACCGGATCTACAAAGGTTGTATTTCCGTATTCTTTTAGTTAAGTGTTATCTAGTTAGCTTTTTCGCCTAGAAATCTAGCCAACGATCCGTATTAGGGTTTCTCGGCACCTTTAATTTTTGAAATTGGCATGGTTGATGCCTTGTGAGACCTCACTAGAGTGCCTAGGAACCCTACATATCGATGCCCTGTCTCGAAACTCCCACAACTAGGGACCTCTTAAGGGTGTGCTTATAGACCCCAGCTCCCACGTATATGATCGCCCTCATACTGCTGGTCGTCAAGCAAGAATCCTAAGGGCTCTATCAAAGTGTAATAGTGACCTGTAAGGTCACCTGAAGCAGTACACGATGATAAAGATAAACCAGATAGCATACTATCATCTTGAGTAAGACTGTCCTACTGGGACATGTCTTCCCTCAATCATTGCAATCACGTGCCTGTGATCCAATAATTGACTCTGAGGGCACTATCTCCAACAATCTCCCACTTGCACTCAAGGCTAATTATTGCGATGTCGCATACTCACAGCCCGTGTGATACCGAACACCCAACTCCTCTACTAATCAGTCTCACTAAACCAGTTTGCGAAACTAATGCGTTCGAGGAATAGCCTTAGTGAGTGGATCCGCCTGGATGTTTCTTTCTATGTCTCTATATATCTCAAGTTCGCGGAGAAAGCCATCTCCCGAAATGAGCAATACATGTCTTAGAATATGTCTGGATATCTGATGGGACCTAGTTCATAAATGAACTCCAAATCCAAACTTCTTAGAATGTATCGTCAACTGAACTTAATCAGCATCCTGCGCCATGCCTCCCTCAGTATCCACCTGGACCAGCTGTCTATAATACTGCCCCTCGTCAGAGGGAAAACTATAACTCTGACAACCTCTCTGTCATCCATGTCACCTTGGAAGCCTGGAGTGATATCTGTCTCCTAAAAGAGACTGTTGTTATCATATCCCTAGAACATTCACTTATATTCTAAAACTGCTTCTGACCGTTTCTCCAGGATTGGATTAATATCAATTTATTGCATCCACTGCAAAAACAACATCTGGTGTAGTACTTGACATCTCTTGATTGACTCAATTGCCTAAGCAAGTGATCTGCCAATCATGCTCATCCCTCTCCCCTTTAGTCAGTAAGACACCTTTAGAGAGGGTGACTCCATCACCTGCAGGTACACTACCGTGCCAGGAGTCGTCCATTCTAAAACACCTTTAGAATGCAGTCTAAGTACCCTGATTGGGAAACCACCCAAATCTAGATCTATAGATCTAGTAACCAGAATGTCTTGATATTATACCCAATTCCCATATGGAGAAACCATTGTGTGACAACTAAAGTATAACCGATCGTAGTATAGGAATTTCACTTCCTACTCTGTGCATGTTATCCAAATACCAGGACATCACACCCTACTACCTTCTTAACAGATCCATCCCTTATTTTGATGAAGTCAAATCTATGACTGTCATATCAGAAATAGATGATCTATCTCCGCTACATCTGCTTTAGTCTATAAATAGACATAAGCCACTTGTCCACCAATGCTTCCGCTGCTCCCACTGACTACGACAACCCTCCGGCAGAGTCATATACACGTACACTTCTAAAGCTAGTTTAGAACGACGCTATACTCATCCTCCTGCCGGGTCTCGCAGCCTGGAACAACAGCAATGACAAGTCTGGGTAAACAAGAACCTCCCTGTCACCGTCCTTGAGGCTACCGGAGTACCTCTCGGGTGCCTGAGGTTACCCACCAAATCTGCGGAGTGGCCAATGGAATGTTAAACCAGATTGAATCTTTAGGTTCTTATCAAATTTTCAGTAATCGTTTGCGGTTCTAGACTCACTTCCAGTTCTACGATACTCCCACTTCTGTTTTCTGAAAAAAAATCCATTTTTATTAAAACTGTGGCGAGTCCAGAACAATATCACTATTGATCTGCCAGATGGTAGAAAGTCAACCCTCATCATAGCCTGGGTCAACCCACAAGCAGCCATTACAGAAACGTGCCTTGAGTTGTCCAGAGTCTGGTTTTAAGCATAAGCCGGACAACTCCCCGTACCTTAACATCGTCAAGATATGAACTGTTCTGTATCCAATACAGAAACAGAGGCACTGATTTAATTGAACCAGATTCAAATCATGCAGCTGTCTCCAGTGCATGTTAACTAAATGGAAAGAGTCCGATCAACATTACTTAACTTAGGAGTGCTTCAAATTATGAGTAATCTGAAAGGGAAGCAAGTTCTCTTAGTCATTATTATCAACTGAATACCATTCACAAGTATCTACATCTTCGATCACCTTGAAGAATCCTGATACTTGCAATACCTAGTTCTCTACTTTATTCATATACCTATAACTTCTCAAACTTCGGACCTTGTGTTTTTATGAAACACCTGTCTAAAAACTAGAAAAGTCATAAGTAAACCGAATATAGTACGAGAACCAACCCCTCTGTCCTCATGGACGCTGGACAACATACAATACTCTGTATAAGTCCTTTTGAGTCTAATAACTCATTCCTTGTGTGTCGTAGGTTGAAAACTGTACTTATGGTTATGAAGAATTACACCGCTGTTCAATGCTCCTTACCTAATCATCCACTGATATAGGTAAATGTCATGGACATAATTTCAAAAAGGTATATCTCACTCTATAATAATAGACGTACAGATATATCAATTTGAAATTGGTGTATGACAGCGGATATTCAAAACCAAATATTTGCCGTCCGGCAAACAACCCGGCGATTTCCTCAAATATCACCAATTGCAACGAATTCCGATATAATGAGGATGATCACCTAATTCCCAATAACTTACTCCCACTCATCATCTGTAAAAAACCATACAGATGTGAGAATCATACTTGGTAAATACATACCCTGGAGCAAGTGTCTAATTGGGAAATCAGTTTTCCTTTAACAGTATACAGTGATACTGAAACATTGAAATGTTTCGATGGGGTATCCTGGTATTCCTAGTAATGTCTCTTCCATTATCAGATTCATAACTGTAACCGTATATTTCTTTGCCATCTCTCCACATCCCTTTATATGTCTTTATTCATTACCTTCTGTACACCCTCTTAGGCTAAATGGTTTTCTTTATTCCCTACCTTTCGGCACCAGCCTATGGTTTGGAAGAAGACTATCCAATAAGCATAATGGATGTACTATCCTAATCCTAGGAGTACTCGCAATGCGAGAGAATGTGAAGATAAAAGACAACCAAATAAACCTTATTCCTATTTCTCCTGAACCAGAATCCATCCCCGAACTGGAACATGTTTCTTTCGAGTTCGTATATAACCATACGATGGAGTATCCAATAAACTGTGGATCTTCGTAGTGATACGGAGTGTCCTGGAGAAATACAAAAGTGATTTAGGATTGGCAAAGAAATACTTGGTTTGGTCGTGAATAGCAGTCGCAATTTACTTTGCCCTCTTACAAATCCCTTGATATGTCTTTACTTAATACCTTCTGTACACCATCGTTATGCTAATTGGTTTTCTTCATTCCCCACTGTTCGGCACCAGCCTAAGGTTTGGAAGAAGACTATCCAATTTGCGTAATAGGTGTACTATCTCCTAAACCAAGGAGCACACGCAACCAGAGAGAAGGTAAAAGGAAAAGACAACTGAATAGTCCTATTCGTTTTCTCCAGAACCGGAAACCATCCTCGAATAAATTCCTTCGAGTTCGTATATAACCATACGATGGTTTTATCCAATGGAAGTGGACGTTCGTAGTAATACGGGGTGTCCTGGAGAAAAGGGTAAAAGTAGGAGTGGCAATGAGGTTTGCAACTCTGACAATCCAAAAGCCAGTGTTTAAGAAGGTTCGGTCAACTTGGTCACTGATTCATAGTCCTAGGGTCGGGTCAATGGTCGCTGCCAAAGAGAGAGAGAAAAGAAACACTCAGCGTGCACTCTAACCTAGATCAGAATGGTTACCAATTTATCTAATCTGGAAACCTCCCACTGTACCGTCAAATTCTCCTCCAAACCTGAAAGAAGAATTAGTCGGGATAACCCGAGGGTAAACCAACTCATCAGTAGGAATCGGGATCCAACTATCATCGCATGATAACATGACGGTATCCGCTCACGTTATCACACTCCAGAAGGTATGCGCATATCTTGCAAGTTTCAATTTCTTTAGAAAC
Source organism: Agapanthus africanus (assembly GCA_030015575.1). Taxonomy (NCBI): domain Eukaryota; kingdom Viridiplantae; phylum Streptophyta; class Magnoliopsida; order Asparagales; family Amaryllidaceae; genus Agapanthus; species Agapanthus africanus. Next base: position 135,528,734 of record JASDDO010000010.1, read on the forward strand.
TCACGATGTGATTTTTACCCCATGCTCTTATGACCTTGACTTTGGCCAACATATCATAAGTCACATGTCAAGTTCTACCCGTCATTCTCCAGGTTAATTTGAACCCACCCGTACATACCCTTGACTTTGGCCAAAATAGTAGTACGACCGTCCCAAACCAACGCATCTATCTATGCTGCATATGAATACCCAATAGCTACCAATCACTGTGCCTTGACTTTGGCCAACATACACAGCTTGAATACTTATTGACTATCCATATGAAACGACGGAGGGCTACGAATGGTTTCTGGCGAAAACCTTGAACGTAATGAACTTGATATCGTTGAAGGAACCAGATAGCTTTTTTAAAATATAGTGGCGAAAACCATTGCTAAAGAGGTCACTCCCGGTGAAGGGATCTCGGCTCTTTCCCCGTAGAATGAGGTGCAGGATATTCCAACTGAATGCCATGATGCAAAGCAAAAGTAATCGGTTATAGTGAAGTTATTGCCCTGACGCAAACTTCTGTGCAAGGGGTCAATCCCGGTGAAGGGATCTCGGCCCTTGCCTCGTCGACTGAGGAGCAGGATATTCCAACTGAATACCACTGTGCAAAACAAAAGTGAACGTCCTTGCAATAACTTTAGGGTTCCTAGGCACACTCATGAGGTCCCACAAGGCATCAACCATGCCAAATTCAAAAATTTATGTGCCGAGAAACCCTATGCAAGATCGTTAACTAGAGGTAAGGCGAAACTATGCAAGTTAACTACTTTAACTACAAGTGAAAGGGACTACAACCTTTGTAGATCCGGTCCTCCACTTCTTTAGCTCCGTGATGACGTCCCTCCGCTGCGATCATCGGAATCCCGGACCCTAGCGTTGGTTTCATCGGAGAAATAAGCGGGCTAGGTCGTTGACTTTGATGCCGAAGATGATCTACGTCGAGGCGACTCAAACTCAAGCTCCATCTTCACTAGGTCATGAAACTTGTGAAGATAACACACTCTACTACATGGCAAGTGGTAGAGAATGAAAAAATAGGAAGTGAGTTCACTTTGGATTTGGATTTCTCACTCTAAATCTCATGGCACCATTAGAGGTAGCAAGCTTTCTTGAAACTTGATGAAGATGAAGAAGAAGAAAAGAATTAAAAGATAATGAATCCAAATGAAACTTATCATTTTAATTATGGCACCATGGTTGAGTTAAGCTCTCATGCTTAACTCATGTAGAGAATTAACCAAAGCATTAGGTTAAGGATTGGGTTAACTAATATCCTATACAAATGACAAAAGGGTTGACTTTGTCAATGTTTATCAAGCTTCATGAAGCTTGATAACTTTGACCAAAGTCTCACTACTTTTGTTATTTGTTAGGAAATTAGTAAACCCTAATTTAACCTTGATTTGGTATAGGTCTCATATACACAACTTGTATGTATCATCAAGCATGATACAAAATTGTACACTTGCATATATCACATATAAACAATGTGCACATTCAAGTGAGAAAGTTAATCTTAAGTGAACAAATACTAGTTAATGTAAAGTAATATATCAAATATATAATTATACATTAAATCATTAAATCAACACTTGATTTAACGATCCGGTCATATTGCATATAACCGACTAATATCAATAGTAACAACTTATCGAATCAACACTTGATCCGATAATCCGGCTATATCGCATACAACCGATCAAAGTTACAAATCGTGAGAATAGAATACGGTATCTCATATCGTATTAATCTCGGTCCCGCACATATCTCATATGCGCTCCTATTTCGTTTCGCTTGAGCCAGGAAACCCCTGTGTAGGACTCTAAAGACTCGTCAATACGTCGGCAGTAGGTGAAGATCATATCAAACATCAACAAGCCGCAAGCGGTCTGCCAAACGTAATGGCCACCCGGGTATTGAGCAATCAGAAGATCAACGAGCAAGCCTGCTCACACTCCTGTGAATCCAACCAGTAACACTTACCGCACAGTCCGGTCTGTTCTTCTGATATGTCGCATATCTCGCTTAGGGGTGGTAAACGTCAGACCCCAGTAGCTTGATAAGTCATGCCGATGTAAGGTCCATAACATGCATGAAACTACTGATAACACTTACCAGTAAATCAGTGCAACCCTGGCCAGGGATTTCCAGTTATGGCCAGTCGAGCATAGCGCAACATCAACCCCCAATACCGGGAGAGACGAATCCCCTCCTATCGCTCATTGCCTCCATGTGAATCGGGACTGTACCCAAAAACCACCTGTTTGCACGACTCAGTAGAGCCGTGGTAGGGTGGAAATCAAAGCACAGTGGGAGACACACAAGACTCTATGACGATCTCGGGTCAACAGACTAAGCTGTACCAGTGTCACCAGAGAACTGCCATCTGACGTGAGGTATAATACCATCTGGGAGTTCTCAGCGAGTCCGTTCAGTGTACCCAGTTACCACTGAGCACCCGCATACCATCTCTGATGTCAAACACCAATGGATATGGGATCATCCATCGCCCATCACATGGATCGAGAAGATATACGCTAGTCTACTCTGGAATATCGATGCCCCGTCTCGATATTCCCATGACTAGGAACATTGAAGGATGTACTCATTGACTACCCCGGCCCCACTAGTATGATCTGCATAATATTCCTAGAAGTCGAGTACACATCCTAAGGGCTTTATCAACATGTAATAGAGAGACAATAAGTATATATGTTAAGATAAAGAGCAACCAGATAGCGTACTATCATGTTGAGCAAGAAAGTCCTACCTATATATGTCCCAGCATCCACTACAATATACATCCTATGTACAGTAATGGCCTCTAGGGCATACATATAACTAACAATCTCCCACTTGCACTAGGGCCATCTGTAGCAGTGGTTGCAGTATCACATACTCAACCATCCCATATAAGTCTCTCTCTGGGAAAATTCCTTTGTGAGTGGATCCGCCGTGTTTTCCTCTGAGTCTACTCTCCTAACCTCGATCACCCTGGAGATCTACTATCTCCATGATCAGGTGATGCTGCCTCAGAATATGTCTGGGTCACTGATGGGATCGGGGTTCCTGGGCCAAAGCCACACTTCCATTGTCACACAATGGTAGGAACCTAGTTCATCTCATGAACCAATATACACCCAAACTTCGTCTTTGGTAGTATCTTTGATAGCGATATCACCAACCTTTATCGTCTAGTTTGCCACGGTATCTAGCGTGGAACTCTTCCAACATACCGTCCCTCTACTAAGGGTAAAGACAATGCCTGCGACTGATATTCAGTCGTCCTTATCAGCCTGGGACTTTCCCAGTGATTCTTGCCAGGATCGATTGATACCAACTCACTAAACCTAGTGAGAACCCTAACATCCATTTATATCTATTTCATAGATCCAAATCCCAAGATTTAGAAGGTATAACCTTGATCCTATTTGGAGAATCCTTGTGATAAGAGGAGATTGACCGTGTGTAGTATAGGAAACTCTTTTCCTATCAAGAGTATGTAGTCCACGTACAATACGAGGATAACCATCTTACTCTCTACTACCTTTTTGTATATACAAGGTTCATTGTTTACACCATAATATTGTATTTTATATTCCCCATTCTTATGCATTTTACAATGAAAACAGGTGCTTTTGACGCATGTCTGCTACATGTTACAGGTTACAGGTTCTTGGCGCGAAAACAGTGAAAAACACAAAAGACGACACAAAAGAAGGACTTTTGACCAACAATTAGGAGGATCTTAGTAAAGCCCAGCAGAAGAACGCTTCACCATCAACAAGGCGACGCAAGATCCAAATTTACAAGAAAAATGGTTAAAAGATCCATCGCAAAGTGGTCACTGAAGATCTGGAATCACTGTAGAAGCTCAAATGGAAAAGGAACTGAAGAAATAAAAAGAAAAGAAGAACCTAAAGAAGCCCAGAAAAGCCCACATGATGACTCCACTAAAGGGCCGCGGAACCGCGGCCCAAGCGCGCCCATGCCGCCATAATATTGTATTTTATATTCCCCATTCTTATGCATTTTACAATGAAAACAGGTGCTTTTGACGCATGTCTGCTACATGTTACAGGTTACAGGTTCTTGGCGCGAAAACAGTGAAAAACACAAAAGACGACACAAAAGAAGGACTTTTGACCAACAATTAGGAGGATCTTAGTAAAGCCCAGCAGAAGAACGCTTCACCATCAACAAGGCGACGCAAGATCCAAATTTACAAGAAAAACGGTTAAAAGATCCATCGCAAAGTGGTCACTGAAGATCTGGAATCACTGTAGAAGCCCAAATGGAAAAGGAACTGAAGAAATAAAAAGAAAAGAAGAACCTAAAGAAGCCCAGAAAAGCCCACATGATGACTCCACTAAAGGGCCGCGGAACCGCGGCCCAAGCGCGCCCATGGCGCGGTTCCGCGGCCGTCCTATGCACTTAGTTCGAGAAAATTTTACCAAAACTCTTTTTCTGCGCTGAAAAGATTTCATGAGGGTATTGTTGTAAATGTAGACATGCGAGTCATTGTAACCCTAGGGTTTCCTATTCTTTATAAATAGGAACCCAAATCATTGTAATTCTTCATGCCTCCCTTCATTAATAAATTTTATAATTCTTTATGGAGAGCATCGGTGTTTCTTTTCAATTCATGAATTCAGATCTGACAACCCTGCGTTGATGATTGGAGAGATGCATCTGTAAGTAGATTTAATTCCTTGCTCTAGTTTAGATTTCAATTCCTGCCCTAGGTAATTTTCATTCTCTGCCCTAGATAAATGTTCTTCAATTCCCTAATGAGTGAGTAGTCTCCTCGCTTGTTAGGGTTAGATCTGGGGAAGGTTTGAGAGACGAAGATCTCTCATCCCCTTTCTTGCCCGTCATATATTTTTATAGGACTCCATGCATACCTTCTTATTCCGCTCCCTACGGCACCCTATCCCTCGAGGTAGCGGTGATATCGTAGTATAAAGGCCCGGATTTTAAGGTTTTCCATGGAGGTTAGGGTAAAGATTAAGAAAAGAAGGACAAGGATCTAGAGGAAGAACAATCTTCCCAATCATCCTAATCCCTTTTATTAATATTTACCATAACACCTAATTAGATCTTCATATGGGTATAGAAAGCGGTGAGATTTATAGACTTTCCAAACTTAACCTAGACCTAACCCTAGCAAGATTTAGATATAGATTAATTCAGTTTTTAGATTTAATAAATCAATCCGAACACCCTTCGGAATTAACTCGTTGGCGCGATTAGAAAATTCACAACATCCCTGTGGACCGACCCGTACTCACCGGCTAGCTGCAAAGCGACGCCGTTCTTGATTGCGGTTACAAATATTTTTGATCTATATTTTAGAAAGCGCAAGCACGCTGAATCTCAACCAATCAAATGGCGCCGTTGCCGGGGATGGCGTAGAATTTTCTTTTCGCAATTTCGGGTTAATCTTAAAATTTAAAAATTATAAAAATCTGAAAAATCCCAAAAATTATAAAAAATATCAATTGTTATTTTTTGGAAAGGATACTTTGTTCTTTGAATTTTTGCAGGATTTACAAACAAAAACGGATCTGGAAATTTCCAGAAAGCAAAACGGAAAAGAGAAGATCAGAACAGAGGAGAATTTGAGAAACAGAACAACAGAAAAATTCTCAAGACGTGAACCGCCCACTAGACCGCTGATCCGCGGCAAAAACCGGCTTCTGCCGCCTTTCCGCCGTGCTCTGGAGAGATCTCGGGATCTGTGCCGCTTCAGCCGCCGCGCTTCCGCCGCTCCAAGCCACCTACGACCGCGATTCCGCGGCTATCTACTGTCTTCAGCGCAGGAAAATTGCTCTGTAAGCTTCTCTGGTTCATCCTCCGTAATTTTTGAAATATATTTTCTGAAAATTCCTGGAGGATTTTGTGCGCTATAAAAATATATTCCCTTCCAAATAACGATCTTGTGCAGGATTTGTGGGCCCCGCTTGAACTAAATTGATTGCAAGAAATATTTTGCTGTTAATTCTTTCCAAATAAAGATTCTTGTGATATGCTTCAAATAATAACCAATTGCAAGTAATATTTTGTTGTTGCATATCTTTTTTATAAAATATTTTGCTGTTGCATATCTTTTCTCTAAAATCTTTTTGCAACAAAAATTTTTTTCCAAAAAAAAAAAATTGGAAAGAAAAGGGATAAATCTTTTATAGAAAACTTGGAAAAATTTTTTGAGCCCCAAATAAATCCTTGCACCATCCAACTTTCCTTCTTGTCTCCTTTCTTCTTCTAACCTGGGTACCCCACATAAAAAATCACTTGCCGAACTTTGGTATCCTGAACCTAATTTTGCGTCGTTCGGCAATTTGTTCGGTCAATTTAAAGACGATCCTTCCATGCCAAAAAAATCTTTGAAAGATCACATAGAGGAGTCTAGGGGAAACAGTTTGACTTTTCAACCCATTTTGTGTCAACCTAGTCAACCTTTACCACCTACATATGTTGACACCACTTTTCCAAGTCCTGCTGTAACTCCTAGGCCGATGTCCATTGCTGAGCATATTGCTCAATCTCGCAGTCGATCTTTCACCCCTCTCCACTCATCTAGTTCTAGGGATTCGCACGACTATTCACCTTTTTATCCATATGTTGATACCACTCTTCCAAGTCCTGCTGTAACTCCTAGGCCGATGTCCATTGCTGAGCATATTGCTCAATCTCGTAGCCGATCTTTCACCCCTCTCCACACATCTAGTTCTAGGGATCAACAAGACTATTCACCTTTTTATCCACATGTTGACCCTACCCCAGTCCAATCACCCACTTCCTACCAGTCCTACCCGACCTTTCCACCTTCACTAGACACTGCTTCTACACAGCCATTAGGGAGTTTCACATATCAAAACAATTTCGAATCTTTTACCGAAACCCCCTTACCACCCAAGTCTAGTTTGGAAGAGGCGTTGGAGGCGTATATCGCAGCAACAAATAAAATGGTTAGGAATGTGGAAGCGTCCGTGGCCACCCTTATGCAACCTAGTGAACCGGTAGCTAGTGTCCCGCTAGCTCCAAATTTTTCAATGTATGAGGCGGCAGTTGGACAGAGTGAGAATGAGAGAGGATTTTCAAATCAAACCTACCCTTACCCAATTGAAGCCCACAACTCCTGTTCTCCATCGATTGTCCCAAATGATTCACCAGTTGAAAATAAAGATGAGTTGAGCGAATTTGTAGTGTTTGATTTGCAAGAGTGTGAGGAAACCCTTTCGAGTGAAACCGCACCTAATCCTTTCGACCTTTACACTTCCACTCTAGACCCTACATTGATAAACATCCATGCTTTTGAGGAGGTGTCTAAAGAAATTAACTTTCACTTGATTGAGGATATAGTCGCCGGGAATATTTCGGATGATGAACCTGTCGATTTAATTGAAATTTTATGTTCAAATCATCATCCCGAGTTATTAAATGTTTCTCCTGAATCTCATATGCGTCTTGATTTTGATGATATTGGCATGGATAAGCAAATTTTTAAGGAAAATATCGAGGAGAATTATGAGGATAGTACTGAGGATAATATTGAGATTGAACCATTTTCGTTTGATGTGTCGAATTTTCCAATACACCCTCCTAAATCCTTAACTGATACCCTTCCTCACTCACTTCCTTCCGTCCTTCCTATCGTTTCGACTGTGCAAGAGACCGTTACGCTTTCATCTCCAATACCTAGTTCGACGTACCCATGTTTGCTCACGACTCTTGAGGGATTTAATCTCATTTTTTCGCGGGTTGATAGATTAGCACAATCGCTTTTTACACATCGGTCATTACAAATTGTGCTAATCTATACGCTCCATCCACACCCTCAAATTCGTATTCCCACTTTCTTTGGTTCTTCTAATCTTCCTTTAATGATATCGAGTGTTGATGAATCACAATCCGACATTTTGAGTTCGATAATTTTCAATTGGACCTTCGAGGAAAGTTTTGAAGATATTTTCGCCGACGAACTCGCATTCTTAAATGATATGGATTTTGTGACTAATCAACCTCCACTCGAAGAAGTAGAACCCCTACCATTTCTTCTTCCCCTCCGCCATTCTCCTCCACCGAGACCATATTATCCCTTTCTCTCCACACGGTCTCGTGTGCTTCTCATTTCTTTTCTTTCCACTCCATTCTTTCACCAACTCTACCATTACCACGATAGAATTTTTGAATGGTTGGTGCTAACTTTTGGCTTGTGCAAGGCCAAGCTTAAGTTTGGGGGAATCTTTGTATATATGTATATATATTTTTGCTTTCTTTTTCTATAAAAAAAAAATTTAATTTTTTTTTTCAAAACATTAAAAAATGAAAAAAAAATTATAAATAAATAAACAGGGGAGTGCCGGTATTTTGACCCTCTTGGTTTAGTATGACAGTGAGGACACTGTCAAGTTCAAGTTTGGGGGTATGCTCGGTATGTCTTCTTCCTTCGCATTCATTTGTACATATTTTTGCATTTGCATATTTATTTGAAAACCCATAAAAATTTAAAAAAATTTCAAAAATTATAAAAATTATTGTATTCAATTTTGGCTAATTGACTAGAGTTTGACAAATAGGTCAACTGGCTAGGAACAACTAGATCTTAGACTTAGTAAATTAAAAACCCTAAAAATAACCGTCCTTAGAGTTTAACGGTAGAAAGTATATGCCTTGTAGGTTATTTAGAAATAGGCAAATTTTGGGTTCAGTTCTTGGGCTAAGTCGAAACGAAGGAAAAGTATTAAAACTTTTATTAGAGTATAAGTTTGAAAAATAGTTCCTAGCTTAAGTCTAGATTTTGAAAACATGTACCCTACAAAATGCACAAACACGCACCTTGAAACTTGGATTAGTAGAAGAGACCTTGAAATGCTCTTGTCTAAAGTCCTTAGTATGAAAAAGTGTGAATGAATAAAAAAAATGGACACTGGTTTTTGTGATTATTTAAGGCTGTAAAAATAGAAAAATATTTAGCGAGGGTGCTTCATCACCTAGTGCCTTAGACCAACTGGTTTGGGAGCCACTGCTAAAAGCCTTGGGTGTTGCAAAACTAGGAAGTACGCTTTAAAACGCTAACGCATCTTGTAATCGGTTGTTGGTACTTCAAGAAGTATTAACAGTCGCATGAAGGATGTGAAAGCGAAAATTTCAAAAGTGCTTTGGACTATGGACGGGAGTACGATTGCTTGATTTGAATTTCCAAGTGTAGGGGTGATATTTACACACACGTGGGGATATGTGATTAGAGTTTAGATAAGAGAAAGGAATGAAGAATAGAACTTGTATCTTTAGTAGAGTTGATAAAAATTCCTAAGTGGAGATGTAACCCTAGAAGGAAAACTTAAGAAATGCCGAAAGCTAGGTAATTCTACATAACATATATAATCTTAAGTTAAATAATGAGGAAGTGTGAAGAATGTGGGTGGATAATTTGCGAGTCAAAAGATAATAGAATTCCTTGTTAGAAAACCTAATTGGAGAACAAAAGTCAATGGGCCGAGTTGATAGGATTTTGTGGGTGTAATCCGCTGAAAACCCTTAGGAGACAACACTCCTCCTACTAGGGACACCTAGAGGTTTAACGGCTTGTTGCACGAGCTCAGTGCAATCGCGTTTCCCTGCGAAAGTGCGGCTAGGTTAGGTTTTTGTAGAGAATAAAACAATAAGTTTGCTCGAGGACGAGCAAAAGATAAGTTTGGGGTATTTGTTCACACCATAATATTGTATTTTATATTCCCCATTCTTATGCATTTTACAATGAAAACAGGTGCTTTTGACGCATGTCTGCTACATGTTACAGGTTACAGGTTCTTGGCGCGAAAACAGTGAAAAACACAAAAGACGACACAAAAGAAGGACTTTTGACCAACAATTAGGAGGATCTTAGTAAAGCCCAGCAGAAGAACGCTTCACCATCAACAAGGCGACGCAAGATCCAAATTTACAAGAAAAACGGTTAAAAGATTCATCGCAAAGTGGTCACTGAAGATCTGGAATCACTGTAGAAGCCCAAATGGAAAAGGAACTGAAGAAATAAAAAGAAAAGAAGAACCTAAAGAAGCCCAGAAAAGCCCACATGATGACTCCACTAAAGGGCCGCGGAACCGCGGCCCTAGCGCGCCCATGCCGCGGTTCCGCGGCCGTCCTATGCACTTGGTTCGAGAAAATTTTACCAAAACTCTTTTTCTGCGCTGAAAAGATTTCCTGAGGGTATTGTTGTAAATGTAGACATGCGAGTCATTGCAACCCTAGGGTATCCTATTCTTTATAAATAGGAACCCAAATCATTGTAATTCTTCATGCCTCCCTTCATTAATAAATTTTATAATTCTTTATGGAGAGCATCGGTGTTTCTTTTCAATTCATGAATTCAGATCTGACAACCCTGCGTTGATGATTGGAGAGATGCATCTGTAAGTAGATTTAATTCCTTGCTCTAGTTTAGATTTCAATTCCTGCTCTAGGTAATTTTCATTCTCTGCCCTAGATAAATGTTCTTCAATTCCCTAATGAGTGAGTAGTCTCCTCGCTTGTTAGGGTTAGATCTGGGGAAGGTTTGAGAGACGAAGATCTCTCATCCCCTTTCTTGCCCGTCATATATTTTTATAGGACTCCATGCATACCTTCTTATTCCGCTCCCTACGGCACCCTATCCCTCGAGGTAGCGGTGATATCGTAGTATAAAGGCCCGGATTTTAAGGTTTTCCATGGAGGTTAGGGTAAAGATTAAGAAAGGAAGGACAAGGATCTAGAGGAAGAACAATCTTCCCAATCATCCTAATCCCTTTTATTAATATTTACCATAACACCTAATTAGATCTTCATATGGGTATAGAAAGCGGTGAGATTTATAGACTTTCCAAACTTAACCTAGACCTAACCCTAGCAAGATTTAGATATAGATTAATTCAGTTTTTAGATTTAATAAATCAATCCGAACACCCTTCGGAATTAACTCGTTGGCGCGATTAGAAAATTCACAACTTCCCTGTGGACCGACCCGTACTCACCGGCTAGCTGCAAAGCGACGCCGTTCTTGATTGCGGTTACAAATATTTTTGATCTATCTTTTAGAAAGCGCAAGCACGCTGAATCTCAACCAATCATTCATCCACCATTTTGATGAAGTCAAACTCTTTGGCTACCACATCAAAACAGACGTTCCAACTCAACAATGCCTGCATTAATCTGTAAAGCAACTTGCACACGTTTCCGCTGCTCCCACTGTTTACGAAGCCCTCTGGCTGTGTACTTATAGACGTTCTCTTCTAAATCAATATTTAGAAAAACAGTCATGACACCCAACCACCAGATATCGTAGTCATGGTATGTAGCAATGTTAAGTAGGATCCGGATGGACTTAAGCATAGCCACTGGAAAAAGGTTTCATCTTTATCCACGCCTGGTCGTTGATGAAAACCATTAACAAATCTAGCTTTGAAAGTCTCAACTTTTCCATCTACACCAAGTAATCTTCTCAAGATATACTTGCTCCTGATGGGGATTTAACCCTTCAGATATAGCAACCAAAGTCCATACTTTGTTGGTGTACATGGATTCCATTTCAGATCGCTAAGGATCCAGCCATTCTTACAGAGTCCCTACTCTTGATGGCCTGCTCGAAACTAGTTGGGTCATCATCTCATGATGCAATCCTCCCTCCCACTGTCATCGAGAAACCGAAGTATCTCTCAGGCGGATGAGGAACCCAGCTAGATCGGCGGAGAGGCTGAGGTTCGTCGGAGACTATTGAATCCTTTGGTTCTATCAAATCATCAGCTGTAGTTTGTATAACTGAAACTCCTTCCAGTTCTACAGAACTGACCTTGCCTCGATCTTGTCCGGATTTTGCTTTTGACATAGGCCGGACAATCCCAAATCTTAATTTACTTAAGAGATGGGCTCTTCCCATACCATATCTCATATGGAGTGGTAGGCAGTGATCTGATTCGAATCTAATTCAATAGGTATGCAGCTTCTTAAGTGCATAACCTCTAAAAGGAAACAGGTAGCTCAGCAGTACTCATCATAGAGCGCACCATATCATATAGGGTGTGATTGCTCCGTCCCGATACACCGACGTGCTGTGGTGTATACGGAGGAGTAATGCTGAGAGAGAATCTCATTCTCCTTTAGAATAGTCCACGAATTCCATGCACAAGTATTCTCCTCCCTGATCTCATCATAGGACAAAATACTTATACCCGTAATTTGGTTCTCTACTTCTAACTTATATTCTGTGAATATCTTAAAAATTTCGGACTTGTGTTTCAACAGGAACATATGTCTGAATCTTGAGAGATTATCAGAGAATGTAATGAAGTACAAAGAACCGGTCCTGGCATGTGTAGACAGGGGACTTTACATACATCACTATGTATCAATCACAAGAGTTTACTAACTCTTTCTCTGTTTCCAATAAACAGAGCTATGGTCATCTGATCTTTGTGACATGACTGGCAAGTTTGACAAGATGTAAATTCAAACTGATTTAAATATGCATCTATATATAACTTAGCTAGTCGGGTCGCATTGATATGACCTAGTCTATAATGCTTCAAGAAGAATTCGTTCATTCTTGAACTCTTCCTCTTGTGTGTGTTCTATACATTAAGAACTGTGGTCTGATTTAGAATTTATATGCTTTTAGATAACGTGCCTGAACCGATCAACTATTGATATAGGAAATGTTCAAAACATTATCCAACAATACAAAATTATATCCTTTCTTCACTTATAAAGAGACTGATATGATTTTGTATATCAGGTTCGATATCTAATAACTTTCGTTCAGAATCGGTGTATTTTGGTAATACAGGGTGATAGTGACCAACAGACTTGGCTGCAACACTTGCACCGTTTTCTGTCTCATGAAACTTATCACCCGTTCTCAGTTCTCTACCTTTCTTTAGCCCATGTAACAGATTACATATCTGGGATCCTGGTTCGGTATCAAATACCCAGGACGTAGAGGATACAGAGAAACAATTCTTTGTAATGAACACACCCGAAGGAGATGCATCTCATGCACTTTCTTCGTTTGGGCGGCACGGGAAATCTGGTATTCCCCTATTTCCTGCTCGGTCTTATAACAATTATAAGTTGGAGCGGGACCAACGTTCCCCAGCTCAGTATAACAAGCGGGTTCGGTCAATACATCCATATTATTATCTTGATTAAGGCGTGATATGGTCGCTACCTGGAGAGAGAGAGAAGAAAACACTCTGCATGCGCTCTTGCAAGATTAGATTGGTTATATATTTTATCTAATCAGGATGGCTCCCACTGTTTTTATCAAATCTTCTTTCAAACCCTAAAAGGAAAGACTAGCCGGGATTAATTACACTCTACAAGTTCGTCAATCTTTCATCCAGGCCAGTGCCGGTACTTTGAGAGAGGTTCCCCGTGCTTTCGCACGGACCTAATTAAAGTAAACCTCGTTTTCCCAGGGGCGTAACCCCGTTGACACCTTTCTAGACACCTACTTGATCGGCTAATCGTAAAGTGCAAAACTCTCCCAGGAGTAACAATTACTCGCAGTGGGTATCGGGATCTAACTATCATATAGAAGGTATGCAATCTCATTGAAAATTTCAACACTTGAAACTCCCTATAAAGGTTTTTACCCCTAGCACTTATGACCTTAACTATGGTCAACAAATCATAAGCACTAGTCAAGTTCTACCCGTCATTTCGTGATTAATTAGACCCGCCCACATGATCCTTAACTAAGGTCAAAAAAGTCACGCGACTGTCCTAACTAATCGCATCATATGCGGTGTAGGAAGACATCACTTAGCTACCGTACACTGTTCCTTGACTATGGTCAACAAACACAGCACGAATACTAAGTACTCTACTTCCTAAAATGACGGAGGGTTGTGAATGTTTTTTATGAAAACCTTTAACGCTTTGAACTTGATCTCGTTGCGGAATCAAATGGTTTTTAAATGGAGTGTTTTTTAGGCCTTTCTAGTTTTTCTAAAGGGGTCACTCCCGGTGAAGGGATCGTCCGCCCTTTCCTCATCGAATAAGGTGCAGGATATATCACATATACCGCTGTGCAAAGCAAAAACTATAGAAGCAATCAAAAGACATACCGAGGGTTGTAGCATCTTCCAGTTATTGCTAAAGGGGTCACTCCCGGTGAAGGGATCTCGGCCCTTTCCTTATCGAATAAGGTGCAGGATGTTCTACAAGGAACACCACGATGCAAAGCAAGAACTGTAGCTACCTGTTTTATTTTTGAAATTCGATTCCACAACATCTTTTAGGTTTATTTGCTTTCATTAATCTCATTAATGAATGTCCTATCATTTAAGTCCACCTAAACATCACCGATAAATACAACGTACACTTATGCCATCCGCATTCGTCTCGATGTCCCGTCTGCACCGTTAGGTTAGGTAACTAACGGCAGAGCGGGGCAGGGCTAGCGCGGGTGTAAAACATAAGCAATGTTTATGTAATATATAATATATAGTATATAAAATATCCATCTGAACAAATCACATGATCACATCATAGATAACGCAGCAGAAAATATCATATGAAATATTGGATATACTAGGACGTCCGTGTTTTCAATACGAGCCAGTATAAAACACGGATTCCACGGTCGTGATGAATAGACAATCCCACACCTCTAGACCCCTACGAGAGCGACAAGTAACCCTACCAATTCTAGAGTTAGGAGACCCGGACTCGACTCCTCGAGATGGTCTCCCACTGGACCCTAGAACCCGGTTACTTGTGCTCCCCTCCTTCGGTCTATCCTAATGCGGAAAAGTAAATAATATACAATGGTGACATCATCCTCAACCCGGAAGTGCCCCAATAAAAGAATATTACATACAAGTTTTTTACATGAATGAAAAAGAAAAACACTCATCTCACATAAAAAAACCGGCTATTCAAACACGACGATCCAATATAACATATTCAGCAACACATAACATCACATGTCATCAACGTAAGTAAATATGCCCATCCCAATTGTCGTTGACATATAGCAACGAAACCAGCGATATCACATATTACACTTACGGTCGCAGAAAAGAAAGTGTAAAACTACAACAGTTGGAATCCGCAATCTTCATAGACATCGCATGCCTAACCAAATGAATTCCTTAGACATCGCATGCCTAACAATTATAAACCCCGCATTTTAGTCTCATTATCGAAAACTCTTTTCAATATCAAGTCGGGCAATTCAACAAGATTCCCGGCAACCAGAACGAATGCTCGTCGCAAACTTTAGTAGATGGCCGCACCCCCGATACCATCGACGAAGTGCACTAAGGCGGAACACCGCTGCCGCGATCATCCGAACGTATGCTTTTGGCGACGGGGTTCTCCTACAGTCACTTGGTCGGGGCTATGGGGTATAGCTGCCTATTAAGTTTACCCGGCGAGTATCCGTGTACGCTACGTGATTGCGACGGACTTTTGATCACATCAAAATTCCGCAGCAACCGATCAAGTGAGACTAAAGTGCTATATTTATAATATTCAAATCAGTTATCTCATAACTACTTATGGATTCTAAATATTGTATCACATTCCAGATAAATAGAAAATGTTAAACTTTCCGATCGAACAATCAAACACCCAAGTTTTCCCGAAACAGCTCAACACTTGAAATAAGTTCAAAAACATCCATTTCATGACACAGTACTAACGGTCCAGCCGTAGAAGGGTCAAGCCAACGCCTCATATGTGGCACGCCGTACTGCTCCAAACCCGAAGGTTCAAAGGACAGTTCAAGACGGTCACATAATCGAGTCAAGGTTTGTTGTCTTCTAGAGGGTCCATCGCGTTACTTGCACTACTTAGAACGTTCTTAAACCACGGAAAAATCCAACAGTTGGAAATTTCCCGGCAGGGGAAAAAGTCGGTATTTATATCCGGTCGAACCTTTTAACATGTTCTAAAATTACCCGGAAAAACACATAGACAAAATTAAACAATCCGATCGAATCATCGAGTCCCCAAAACAACCCAGAAAACTCAACTCTTGAGTGCAAATTAAAATTTCCCAAAAAACAAAGGAATAACAGAAGGACATTACTGTGCAAACCATGTGTATTGATTGACCATTATGGCCGCGGAACCGCCGCCCAAGCCAGGGTGGGGCCGCAGTTCCGTGGCACGTTGAACGATTTGGGTGCACGTGCTGCACAGTATTTCCTAAAAAACCCTGCTGATTTTTTTGAGAATTTTTAATCTTGAAAAATCCACAGTTACAGAAAATGTACAGAGAGGGGTTGCAATTAGGGTTTCGGGGTTCGATCGGGTTTCTAACATCGTCTATACATCGCCTAAGGCTCTAGCTAGGCTCTGATACCACTGTAGGGTTCCTAAGCACACTCATGAGGTCCCACAAGGAATCAACCATGCCAAATTCAAAAATTTATGTGCCGAGAAACCCTATGCAAGATCGTTTACTAGAGGTAAGGCGAAACTATGCAAGTTAACTACTTTAACTACAAGTGAAAGGGACTATAACCTTTGTAGATCCGGTCCTCCAGTTCTTTAGCTCCGTGATGACATCCCTCCGCTGCGATCATCGGGATCCCGGACCCTAGTGTCACGACCCAAGTTTGGATGTGACAGGCACTTAGATTTGTATCATATCTAAAGATATGCACAAGTCCAAGTAAGCCAAAAACCAAGATCAAAATACCATATTTCGGAATTATTTATGAAAATTTAGTTTTAAGTAGAAATCTCGAGTTATGAAGTTAATTCATTAAACAAGTAATAAAGGTTACGTGTGGTTGTATTCCTAGTTGGAATCAACAATATCAATAATGAACATGAATGTACACATAATAAACATTACTGAATCTCATAAAGAAAGAACTATGAAACCGATCCACATATTTCAACTGTACATATATTTATATCCCATCTCTCATCTCTAAGTCAAAAATACAGGTCTGATGGAGTCTTTCTAGATACAAAAGTACAAAATGGAAGGTTACTACACATGTAACCTACCTATCAAAAGATGGAATAAAACCGCAAAAGTGATCCTGCCTCGCAGCTACCCGTCCACTCTATCCCTGCAAGGAACTGTGGCACAACGGGGATGAGTTGCCAACTCAGTGAATACAACTAACATATAACGGCGAATAAAGTAAATATGGTAATCATGCTAATGAACATGAATCAATATGATATATGAGTATATGTGAAATCCAACAATAAATCACATCATACTTCTGAAATCACAACTCAATATAAATCATCTCTCGGTGTCCATCAACGACACAAAACTTTCATTTCTTATAGGCATCATTCCCCGAATGATCCTATACCCATAATATCGGTCGTCATCCTCTAGATGCACGCCGCATATTTCTATAACCAATATCCGGAATCGAGTAACCTCGCTAGGCTCCCCCGTCTCAATACGGCTATCCTGCCCCTCGGTCTCGACCGGGTCCACCCTGTATCCAACTGTATATCTCCCCCACTCAGTATGGATAACGTAAATCCGCGACCGTATATCTCCCCCACTCGGTCCGGAATAAAACCAAAAACAGAAATCAACTCAGGGTGGACATGTCACATCAATCATGAAAACTGGATTTATGTAATAGTATTCAAAACTCAAATCATAAATCCTCAATTCTGCATCTATCTCATATCCAACATGGAAGTACGCATAAAGCAACAAAATGTAAATAAGGAATTCTACCAATATACTTAACATATGAAAGACAATATAATCCATGTTAATAAGTATGATATTTAAGTGTATGTGACATGGCAATATCGACGAGGTGTGTGTAGCATATAAGATGTGCACGTGGCATGACTCGTCGATACTTGTGAAGTGTTCTAACAACTAAGCAACATACAAGTAATTTAATGAATGATATTCTAATTATTAAACATGATGATATGAATATCGCATTAAGTAAAACCATGGGCGAAACACGCCATCTCTACTAAATTCCCCGGTAGATGTTTAGTCTACTCACCGGAAAGTCGAATCTACTCCGGAATCGCTAATCCTTTCCCTTTCCTCGCGGCTTCCGTATTCCTTGTATCCGCGTCTAAATATACCAATATAACGTATATAAGCAAACTAGCTATTCCGACATAACGGAAATAGAAAACACGCTAACCCCCACAACTTATATACTATCTGATCTTATCAAGCTATTAAACACTTATTCTTGCTGGATTTTATCCCAAAACTGCACTGTTTCAGAAATTAACACGCGACGTAATTCCGTCGTGTCGTATTTAGTGTTTTACGATTCATTTTCCGATATATCATTCCAGATTTTAGTTACAGTAAAACTAAGTTAAATCAACAGTGCCAAAATACCCTAAATTGAACACTGTAAACACCCCAATTGAACAAACCCCAAAATTTCCCCACATGGCCGGCGACGCCGGCCATTCCTCTTCTTTCGCCGGCCCAACCCCGGCGCCCCACTGCCGTTTTCTTGTGGTGTGTTCTATTTGTTACCTACATCATTTTTACACTGTTGAATTTATTTAATTGTCTTCCAGATTACAGCAGATTCTAACAGACTCTAAATTTATCTAAAATACGATATTATGTGACATGTTTAATCTGTTTTAACTAATCTACAGAGTTTAATTTAGCTACTGAGATTAAGAATTTACCCTCCTATATTGCTGTAGGAATAACCCCTAAAGATTTATCCACTCCTTTTAGCTTGATGATGATCCAACTCAAGAACAAGCCCCTTCTCCTTCTTCTTCCTCTTGTTCTTCCTCTCTCTTTTAATTGTCCTTTTTCTTTAATTCATTTCAGTTTGATTTTGAGTTTAAACTGAAAGAAATAACCTATTTAACTGAGTGGATGAAAAGATAAGGGAAGTTGGTGGTGTCATGTGTTAAAGTGTGCATGTTTCATGCAAGGAGGAGGTGGAGATGAGAGGTGCAAGAAAGCATGAGGTGGTTTTGCATTATCTTCACCTTTTCTTTTCTTTTAATTTGAATTTTAATTCAGAACTGAAATGATTCCAATTATTCACTTAAACCCTTGACAATACTCTATTTGCATAAAAACTTAACTTTACAATTTAACCCCTCACAACCTACTTATTATAAAACATATCTTTTATTAAAATGAAGCTAAAATTATCATTAAAACCTTTATAACTTATTTAAATTATATTCTAAAATTCTAATTTAATTTGTATTATATATAACTTATGAAGATTGACATATTTGATTTTAATCATTTTGTGATTTATCAGCTTATCCTTAATTTAATTAAATTTATTTATTTCTATGTTTTTCCTAAATGTTACAATATTCCCCCCTTAAGAAAATTCGGTCCCCGAATTTAAACTAATTACTATACATACCTATGAAAAGATGTGGAAATTTCTTTCGCATTGCGTCCTCCGTCTCCCAAGTAATCTCCTCGCGATCCTTTCCTTGCCAGAGAACCTTTACAGATGGCAGTATCCTCGATCGTAGTTGCTTTGCTTGCCTGTCCAGAATAGCTACTGGCTGCACTGTGAAGGATAGATCTGGCTCAAGCTGTAGAGTCTGATGTTGGATCGCGTGAGATGGATCGTGAAGATATCTGCGAAGCATCGAAACATGAAACACCGGATGTACGTCGGGAAAACCAGGTGGAAGTGCTAACCGATAAGCTACAGCGCCCACTCTCTCTAAATCTCATAAGGCCCAACATATCTGGGGCTGAGCTTCCCTTTCTTCCCGAAGCGCATCACACCTTTCATTGGAGATACTCGAAGGAACACATGATCTCCCACATCAAACTCGAGTTTGCGTCGTCTTCGATCTGCATACGACTTCTGTCTGCTTTGAGCCGCTTTCATTCTATCTCGTATCAAGTGAATCTTCTCTGTAGTTTCCTGTACTATCTACGGTCCCAATATACAACTCTCACTAAGTTCCGTCCAGCAAACAGGTGATCTACATTTTCTTCCATACAAGGCTTCAAAGGGTGCCATCTGGATCGTCTCTTGAAAACTGTTGTTGTAAGAGAATTCTACCAAAGGTAGGTGACGATCCCAACTACCACCGAAATCTAAGCTACAAGCCCGAAGCATATCCTCTAGTATCTGAATGGTCCGCTCCGACTGACCGTCTGTCTGTGGGTGGAAAGCTGTACTGAAACTCAGTCGTGTACCAAGAGCATCTTGAAGTTTCTGCCATAGCCTGCTCGTGAACTGGGTACCTCGATCTGATACTATGCATGTCGGCACTCCATGTAGACGTACAATCTCATCGATATATATCTGTGCATACTGAGCAAATCCATATGTCGTCTTCACTGGAAGAAAATGAGCTGCCTTCGTCAGCCTGTCTACTATCACCCAGATGGAATCATACCCTCTGCTAGTCCTGGGTAGACCCACCACAAAATCCATGGAAATCTGTTCCCATTTCCATTCTGGAATGGGTAAGGGTTGCAGCTCTCCGGCTGGCCTCTGATGTTCTGCTTTGACTTGCTGACAAGTCAAGCATCTAGAAACAAAATCCGTAACATCCTTCTTCATTCCTTCCCACCAATAATTATCCTTCAAATCACGATACATTTTAGTGGAACCAGGATGAATACTG
This sequence comes from Agapanthus africanus, assembly GCA_030015575.1. NCBI lineage: Eukaryota > Viridiplantae > Streptophyta > Magnoliopsida > Asparagales > Amaryllidaceae > Agapanthus > Agapanthus africanus. Next base: position 135,549,317 of record JASDDO010000010.1, read on the forward strand.
TATACTGACCTGTGGGCATCCTCCAAAATCTCACGCCTCAATCCGTCAGAATCTGGCACACAGAGACGAGTCCTAAAACGTAACACTCCATAGTCATCAATCACGAACTCTGTCTCCTTGCCCTGCCTAACATGATCCATAATCTTCATCAAGCGAGTATCGGTAGGCTGCGCATCTCGAATACGATCCAATAGCTGAGGTCTGGTGCGAACATGAGCCAACTGACCTCCTGTCGATGTAAACTCAAACTGTATACGACTATCACATAAGATCTGCCAGTCTGTAGAAGACTGTCTCTGCAAAATACTCACATGAGATAAATTACCTCCAGGCCTCCGACTCAAGGCATCTGCCACAACATTTGCTTTGCCTGGATGGTACAAAATCTCACAGTCGTAATCTTTCACCAATTCCATCCATCTACGCTGCCTGAGGTTCAGATCCTTCTGTTGAAAGATATACTTTAAACTTTTATGATCTGTGAAGATTTGACACGTTTCTCCATATAAATAATGTCTCCAAATCTTCAATGCGAAAACTACAGCAGCCATCTCTAGATCATGAGTGGGATAATTTTGTTCATGCCTCTTCAACTGTCGAGAAGCATATGCTATAACCTTGCCGTGTTGCATCAATACACAGCCTAAGCCCACTCTAGAAGCATCGCAATACACAACGAAACCCCCTGACCCGAAAGGTAAAGATAATACAGGTGCAGTCGTCAAACGCGTCTTCAACTGTTGGAAACTCTGCTCACACGCGTCTGTCCACTGAAAAGGAACTTCCTTCCTAGTCAATCCTGTCAAAGGTGCCGCTATCCGTGAGAAATCCTGCACGAAGCGTCTGTAATAACCTGCCAGACTTAAGAAACTCCGAACCTCTGTAACTGACATAGGCCTGGGCCAGTGTTGTACCGCTTCAATCTTCTTTGGGTCTACACATATACCTTCTCTCGTAACAATATGACCCAAGAAATCCACACTATCGAGCCAAAAAGCACACTTAGAAACTTCGCATACAACTGATGCTCTTTCAAAGTCTGTAATGTGATACGTAAATGCTGCTCGTGCTCCGTCTGACTCCGAGAATATACAAGAATATCATCTATGAATACAATAATAAACCGATCGATAAATGGTCTAAAGATACGGTTCATCATATCCATAAAAGCTGCTGGAGCATTGGTGAGTCCGAATGACATCACCAGAAATTCATAATGCCCATATCTCGTACGAAACGCTGTCTTCGGAATATTGTCCTTCCGAACCCTCAACTGATGATATCCTGACCTCAAGTCAATCTTTGAGAAGAATCCGGCTCCTTGCAACTGATCGAACAAGTCATCTATTCGTGGTAATGGATACCTGTTTCGCACCGTAACGCGATTCAGCTGTCGGTAGTCGATGCACATTCTCATACTACCGTCCTTCTTCTTTACAAATAACACAGGAGCTCCCCACGGTGAAACACTAGGACGAACAAGTCCTCGATCTAACAACTCTTGCAACTGGCCTTTGAGTTCTTTCAATTCCATCGGTGCCATTCGATAGGGTGGTATAGAAATAGGCCCTGCACCCGGAATCAAGTCGATGCAAAACTCAATATCTCGATCAGGTGGCAATCCTGGCAACTCTGCAGGAAATACCTCAGGAAATTCTCGTATGATCGGGATTTGGTCCAATGGAACTTCAGCGACCTCTACGTCCTGAATAAAAGCCAAGAACCCAAGACAACCCTTCTTCAAAAGCCGCCCCGCACAAAAAGCAGAAATCATGTTGACAGGGGTTAACTTGCAGTCCCCCTGCACAACAAACACCGGTTCTCCTGGAAAACAGAATCTAACCGCTTTTCCTCTACAATCTACATAGGCATGACAAGCGGCTAACCAATCCATCCCAAGAAGTATATCAAAATCCAACATGTCCAGGAGAATCAGATCAACTAGCGAATCTCTAATACCAATACGCACCGAACACGATCTGAATACGTGTCGAGCTATAAAAGAATCTCCTACTGGAGTAATCACTACCAAAGGTAACTCTAACAATGACGACTCCTTCCCCAACAAAAGTGCGAATCGTGAAGATACATAAGAGTGTGTAGAACCGGGATCAAATAAGACATGTGCCTCTAATGAGCATACTGTAAGAGTACCTGTCACGACTGCATTTGATGCCTGGGCATCCTGTGGAGTCAGTGCAAAAACCCGTGCCTGGCCCCTGCCCGCATCCTGTCGTCCTCTACCTCTATCTCCTCTACCTCTCTGAGCACGTCCCGCATAGCCTCTACCTCGTGGTGCAACTGCCTGGCGTGTAGCGCCAACTGGGGGAGGAAGTAAAGCCATCGGTGTAGGAGAAGGAAGGGGTAAAGCAGCCTGTGGAGCAACGGTCCCGCCCTGAGATCTGCAATCTCTCGCAAAGTGCCCGGGAAGTCCACATCTATAACAAGTATATGGCGATCTCTGATCATCAGGATAAGAACTGAACATCTGGCCCTGTGTCCAATCTCATCCAACACTGCGGCCTGGAGTATATCTGCCTGGATAAGACCCTCTACCTCGGCCAAACTGTCTATTTGTCGGCACGAATGGTCTACTCCTCTTTCGCTCCGGAACAACTCCTGACTGGCTCAAACGCTCCTCTACTCGTATCGCCGCATCCAAGGCCTGTGCATATGTATCAAAATGCTGGGAGCCTATCGCCAGATATAACTGTGTGTCCAAACTCCTTAGGAACCTTTTCACCCGAAGCTCCTCTGTAGGTACTAAGTATGGGGCATATCGCGATAGCTGGGTGAATCGCAAGTTATAATCGGCTACTGACATGCTTGCTGATTTCTTCAACGCTTCGAAACTGCTAGCTCTAGCATCCCTCACACTCTCGGGAAGAAATCTGGCAAGAAAGACTGTAGAAAACTCGGTCCACGTCATCGGAGGAAGATTCGTAGCTCGCCCTCTCTCCATCGACTCACACCACTCCTGTGCAAGTCCCTCCAAACGAAAGCTAGTCAGCTCAACTGACCTCGCATCAGAACATCGTAATGATCTGCATATCCTCGCCATTCTATCAAGAAAAGACTAAGGATCTACCGCCACATCGGTCCCTGTAAATACCGGTGGTCTCAATCTCATAAACTCCGCAAGTGATACCTCCATCACTCTCGTATCTACTAGTGCTACCGTCTGTGTAGGCTGTACCTCGGACTCTGCTACGGTCGGTGCTGGATCTGATCTCAATGCTCGAGTGGTCTCAGCTAACTGTCCTACCACTCGCTGTAATCCCAACATACCCTCCTCGATCCTAGTCATGCGATCTGGAGGAGGAGGATCAGCATGCTCATGCACCTCCTGCGCGTCCGGTGTACCAGTCCTCATCACAGGCGGACTCGCCCTAGCTGCATTCCTGGCTGCGGCTCGTCTAGCCCGCGTAGCCATAGCAACTGGAACAAGAAACGAGAGTTGATAAGGTGTGGGAACAGAAGAATTCAATAACGGAGAATCAACGGAAGAATAGATCAAGATAAACATCCTAAGGTTAGTTAGGCTGAATACGATAACGTAAATATGCCGCGGAATATACGTACGGTACTGCATTCGTCCTAACTCACCTACTCCATCAAACCAAAGGTCATCCTAACTCTCAGACTTACATCAACCTATTGAAATCCCTTACTAAATTCCGTAAGGTTACTCCTAAGCTCTGATACCAACTTTGTCACGACCCAAGTTTGGATGTGACAGGCACTTAGATTTGTATCATATCTAAAGATATGCACAAGTCCAAGTAAGCCAAAAACCAAGATCAAAATACCTTATTTCGGAATTATTTATGAAAATTTAGTTTTAAGTAGAAATCTCGAGTTATGAAGTTAATTCATTAAACAAGTAATAAAGGTTACGTGTGGTTGTATTCCTAGTTGGAATCAACAATATCAATAATGAACATGAATGTACACATAATAAACATTACTGAATCTCATAAAGAAAGAACTATGAAACCGATCCACATATTTCAACTGTACATATATTTATATCCCATCTCTCATCTCTAAGTCAAAAATACAGGTCTGATGGAGTCTTTCTAGATACAAAAGTACAAAATGGAAGGTTACTACACATGTAACCTACCTATCAAAAGATGGAATAAAACCGCAAAAGTGATCCTGCCTCGCAGCTACCCGTCCACTCTATCCCTGCAAGGAACTGTGGCACAACGGGGATGAGTTGCCAACTCAGTGAATACAACTAACATATAACGGCGAATAAAGTAAATATGGTAATCATGCTAATGAACATGAATCAATATGATATATGAGTATATGTGAAATCCAACAATAAATCACATCATACTTCTGAAATCACAACTCAATATAAATCATCTCTCGGTGTCCATCAACGACACAAAACTTTCATTTCTTATAGGCATCATTCCCCGAATGATCCTATACCCATAATATCGGTCGTCATCCTCTAGATGCACGCCGCATATTTCTATAACCAATATCCGGAATCGAGTAACCTCGCTAGGCTCCCCCGTCTCAATACGGCTATCCTGCCCCTCGGTCTCGACCGGGTCCACCCTGTATCCAACTGTATATCTCCCCCACTCAGTATGGATAACGTAAATCCGCGACCGTATATCTCCCCCACTCGGTCCGGAATAAAACCAAAAACAGAAATCAACTCAGGGTGGACATGTCACATCAATCATGAAAACTGGATTTATGTAATAGTATTCAAAACTCAAATCATAAATCCTCAATTCTGCATCTATCTCATATCCAACATGGAAGTACGCATAAAGCAACAAAATGTAAATAAGGAATTCTACCAATATACTTAACATATGAAAGACAATATAATCCATGTTAATAAGTATGATATTTAAGTGTATGTGACATGGCAATATCGACGAGGTGTGTGTAGCATATAAGATGTGCACGTGGCATGACTCGTCGATACTTGTGAAGTGTTCTAACAACTAAGCAACATACAAGTAATTTAATGAATGATATTCTAATTATTAAACATGATGATATGAATATCGCATTAAGTAAAACCATGGGCGAAACACGCCATCTCTACTAAATTCCCCGGTAGATGTTTAGTCTACTCACCGGAAAGTCGAATCTACTCCGGAATCGCTAATCCTTTCCCTTTCCTCGCGGCTTCCGTATTCCTTGTATCCGCGTCTAAATATACCAATATAACGTATATAAGCAAACTAGCTATTTCGACATAACGGAAATAGAAAACACGCTAACCCCCACAACTTATATACTATCTGATCTTATCAAGCTATTAAACACTTATTCTTGCTGGATTTTATCCCAAAACTGCACTGTTTCAGAAATTAACACGCGACGTAATTCCGTCGTGTCGTATTTAGTGTTTTACGATTCATTTTCCGATATATCATTCCAGATTTTAGTTACAGTAAAACTAAGTTAAATCAACAGTGCCAAAATACCCTAAATTGAACACTGTAAACACCCCAATTGAACAAACCCCAAAATTTCCCCACATGGCCGGCGACGCCGGCCATTCCTCTTCTGTCGCCGGCCCAACCCCGGCGCCCCACTGCCGTTTTCTTGTGGTGTGTTCTATTTGTTACCTACATCATTTTTACACTGTTGAATTTATTTAATTGTCTTCCAGATTACAGCAGATTCTAACAGACTCTAAATTTATCTAAAATACGATATTATGTGACATGTTTAATCTGTTTTAACTAATCTACAGAGTTTAATTTAGCTACTGAGATTAAGAATTTACCCTCCTATATTGCTGTAGGAATAACCCCTAAAGATTTATCCACTCCTTTTAGCTTGATGATGATCCAACTCAAGAACAAGCCCCTTCTCCTTCTTCTTCCTCTTGTTCTTCCTCTCTCTTTTAATTGTCCTTTTTCTTTAATTCATTTCAGTTTGATTTTGAGTTTAAACTGAAAGAAATAACCTATTTAACTGAGTGGATGAAAAGATAAGGGAAGGTGGTGGTGTCATGTGTTAAAGTGTGCATGTTTCATGCAAGGAGGAGGTGGAGATGAGAGATGCAAGAAAGCATGAGGTGGTTTTGCATTATCTTCACCTTTTCTTTTCTTTTAATTTGAATTTTAATTCAGAACTGAAATGATTCCAATTATTCACTTAAACCCTTGACAATACTCTATTTGCATAAAAACTTAACTTTACAATTTAACCCCTCACAACCTACTTATTATAAAACATATCTTTTATTAAAATGAAGCTAAAATTATCATTAAAACCTTTATAACTTATTTAAATTACATTCTAAAATTCTAATTTAATTTGTATTACATATAACTTATGAAGATTGACATATTTGATTTTAATCATTTTGTGATTTATCAGCTTATCCTTAATTTAATTAAATTTATTTATTTCTATGTTTTTCCTAAATATTACACCTAGCGTTGGTTTCATCGGAGAAATAAGCGGGCTAGGTCGTTGACTTCGACGCCGAAGATGATCTACGTCGAGGCGACTCAAACTCAAGCTCCATCTTCATTAGGTCATGAAACTTGTGAAGATAACACACTCTACTACATGGCAAGTGGTAGAGAATGAAAAAATAGGATGTTGGTTCAGTTTGGATTTGGATTTCTCACTCTAAATCTCATGGCACCATTAGAGGTAGCAAGCTTTCTTGAAGCTTGATGAAGATGAAGAAGAATAAAAGAATAAAAAGATAATGAATCCAAATGAAACTTATCCTTTTAATTATGGCACCATGGTTGAGTTAAGCTCTCATGCTTAACTCATGTAGAAAATTAACCAAAGCATTAGGTTAAGGGTTGGGTTAACTAATATCCTATACAAATGACAAAAGGGTTGACTTTGTCAATGTTTATCAAGCTTCATGAAGCTTGATAACTTTGACCAAAGTCTCACTACTTTTGTTATTTGTTAGGAAATTAGTAAACCCTAATTTAACCTTGATTTTGTATAGGTCTCATACACAAAACTTTTATGTATCATCAAGCATGATACAAACTTGTACACTTGCATATATCACATATAAACAATGTGCACATTCAAGTGAGAAAGTTAATCTTAAGTGAACAAATACTAGTTAATGTAAAGTAATATATCAAATATATAATTATACATTAAATCATTAAATCAACACTTGATTTAACGATCCGGTCATATTTCATATAACCGACTAATATCAATAGTAACAACTTATCGAATCAACACTTGATCCGATAATCCGGCTATATCGCATATAACCGATCAATGTTACAAATCGCGAGAATAGAATATGGTATCTCATATCGTATTAATCTCGGTCCCGTACATATCTCATATGCGCCCCTATTTCGTTTCGCTTGAGCCAGGAAACCCCTGTGTAGGACTCTAAAGACTCGTCAATATGCCGGCAGTAGGTGATGATCATATCAAACATCCACAAGCCGCAAGCGGTCTGCCAAACGTAATGGCCACCCGGGTATTGAGCAATCAGAAGATCAACAAGCAAGCTTGCTCACACTCCTGTGAATCCAACCAGTAACACTTACCGCACAGTCCGGTCTGTTCGTCTGATATGTCGCATATCTCGCTTAGGGGTAGTAAACGTCAGACCCCAGTAGCTTGATAAGTCATGCCGATGTAAGGTCCATAACATGCATGAAACTACTGATAACACTTACCAGTAAATCAGTGCAACCCTGGCTTGGGATTTCCAGTTATGGCCAGTCGAGCATAGCGCAACATCAACCCCAATACCGGGAGAGACGAATCCCCTCCTATCGCTCATTGCCTCCATGTGAATCGGGACTGTACCCAAAAACCACCTGTTTGCACGACTCGGTAGAGCCGTGGTAGGGTGGAAATCAAAGCACTGTGGGAGACACACAAGACTCTATGACGATCTCGGGTCAACAGACTAAGCTGTACCAGTGTCACCAGAGAACTACCATCTGACGTGAGGTATAATACCATCTGGGAGTTCTCGGCGAGTCCGTTCAGTGTACCCAGTCACCACTGAGCACCCGCATACCATCTCTGATGTCAAACACCAATGGATATTGGATCATCCATCGCCCATCACATGGATCGAGAAGATATACGCTAGTCTACTCTGGAATATCGATGCCCCGTCTCGATATTCCCACGACTAGGAATATTGAAGGATGTACTCATTGACTACCCAGGCCCCACTAGTATGATCTGCATCATATTCCTAGAAGTCAAGTACACATCCTAAGGGCTTTATCAACATATAATAGAGAGACAATAATTATACATGTTAAGATAAAGAGCAACCAGATAGCGTACTATCATGTTGAGCAAGAAAGTCCTACCTATATATGTCCCAGCATCCACTACAATATACATCCTATGTACAGTAATGGCCTCTAGGGCATACATATAACTAACAATAACAGCTTTTTGAAGAAAAAAAAGGTTCCAACAGCATCAGAATAGGTTTGTTTTGCTTGAATTGATCCGAATCAACGCAGTCCCATCAATTGATCACACCAATAAAGAACGAAAATAATGATGTACGTATATGCCATCCGCATTCTCCACTGGGTCCCGTCATTACCCGTTAGGTTACTTAACTAACGACAGAGCGGGGACTGGACCAGCGCGGATGCAAAACATATACAACATCTACTAGTATATATATCAATATATAATATTCGCTCAAGGCGTGATAAAATGCAACATCACAGAAATGTAACAAGTATTACAGAACAATACAGATATCTGGGATCCCCGGGTTTCATAGAGCCGCTACTGAAACCCGACGTTCCCCTGGTCGTGTGGATAGCCTGTGCAATATAATCCTAGACCCCTACGGGCGCGGCAAGTTACCCGCCAAAACCTGAAGTGAGGCAAACCCCTTCAGCAAAGTGAATGGACCACCCAGCACTTCACAGAATCCGGTAACTTGGGCACCCCTCCTGGGTCAACCTGTACCCCCTACGAGTGCGGCGAATATCCCGCCAATTCTAGAGTGAAGCCCCCTTCGTCTCAACGCCATGATATGCGGGCCCGTTGCCCTATAGAACCCGGCTATCCGTGCACCCCACTTTTGGGTAATCCTAGTACAGAAAGTAAAATATACATACAACGGGTACATCGACCTCACCCCGGTCGTGCCCCAAAAGAATAATATACAAACAGGAAGAGATGGCAGTCCACATGTCGGACGCTCTCCTCGCAATATCAAATGTACATAATACAACAAAAACTGTACTACCATTGCATCCAGGCTATTCCCCACGACCAATCCGCAACATCACAGCACAACACAGAACATCAACGTGAATGTCACGTTCGCAAATCCGTCTAAAAGGGCTATAGCAGTTAAACAGGATTTAGCGATCAAGTGACATTCACGGTCGCAGATATAATGTAAATACTGTGAACTAACATGTTGAAAATTTTCGATCGATTAAATTTTCCCAAGTAGGCCCTAAGCACAACTGTAACACATAAAGAAATTCTGGGCCCAAACAGAATATACCAAAACCCCTATTTTCAACACAGAGACCCTCTGTAAAAATTTGATGCACTGAACAGTACAGGTGGCGGCGGAACCGCGGCCCAAACATGGGTTTGGCCGCGGTTCCGCGGTGGAATAATGCGTTCATGCGACCAAATTTTAACAGAGTGCTTATACTTCCCTGCACATGTTTCTGCAACAACCTTAAAAACTTTTCGAGCCAAAAATACTTGGACAGAAACTGATGCTTTTGAAAATGCGGTTTTTTAAAATCCGATCGATCGAACTTGTAAACACGTTATAGCAAGCTAGACTAGGTTAATGGCGTGGCTCTGATACCACTGTAAGTGGACGGCGGCGCCCCGGCCGTCAATCCGAGGCCAAAATGCGGAAACGATAATTTTACAATAACTTTAGAACCGACACCACCGCGCACTAAAAACCCGGATCGGGCCATTAATCTAATCCTAGCTAACTAAAGAACGGGTAGAGAGATATACCGAGTGATCCGTGTCCTTCGGTCTTCTCGTCGTCATCCCGATCTCCCCGCGGAATCTCCGGTCTCCACCACGTCGCCGGAAGGGCACCACGTCGCCGGCTTCTTTTACGGGCTCCCACCTCTGGACAAAGGCAACTCGGGCACGAAGTTGGTGAGTCGACGTGCCCAAGGATGCTGTAGGTTAACTGCAGAACTCTATGTCTCTTTGGGGTTGTGGAAGTTGCCATTAGTGGAGGATTGAGATGAAAGCCTTTTTGGAGATGAGGTTGGGAATTTTTGCAAACACAAGAGAACCAAAAATCCCCCACAAAAATTGGGCAGCCCCCACCCTCATGTGGCCGGCCATCTCAAGAGGAGAAAGAGAGAAGAGTGTGTATGGATCAAAAATGAGAGTCACCCATAATGCAAGAGAGAGAAAAAGTTATCATGAAAAGAAATGATCACCAACTAAAACCCACACTCCATCAACCATCATGACTCCAAAGGTCAAGCCATGATGAAGTCAAGAAGTCAAATGATGGTGCAACCATCATGAAGCAACAATATACAAAGACCACCCTCCACAATGCTAATTTGCACAATTGCAAATAAGCCCTCCTCCACCAATTTTCAGCCAAGGAAAGAAACAAAGGAAATTGGCCGAAACGGAAAGCAAACTGGCAACTTCAAAAAACTGTTCCCGTAATAAATTACAGGAAAACCCCACTACTGTATATACATACCCGTATTTGTATTCCGACCGAATACAAATGCAATGAGACAAAATCTACACCGTACAATACTAGGATCCGGCTTAAACCAAAGCCCGCTAGTATTATCCGTCCGATCATGGTCCGTGCAATACCGCACATATCTGATCGAACCCTGCCATATCTCCATACGGCCTCTACAGCGTTTCGCCCAAAACTTGAGAAACTGGTCTGTAGGGGACTCTAAAGACTCGTCAATACTTTGGTTGTGGATTTAACCACTAGCACGTCAGAGGTATTAGCCTATACGTAACGGGCTACCAGGTATTGAACAAAAGGGACGTCGATGAGCGAACTCATCCTGACACCCTACTGAGGCTGTCAGTGACAATATCCGTACAGTGCGGTCCGTTCTTCTATGAGCATCGCATGACGGGCCTAGGGGGTTGGTAAAAGTCAGACCCCCAAAAGCGGTACAAGTCGTGTCGGAGTTTAGCCCAGAACACCCTGTTATATTACTGGAATACCTACCAGTAAATCTCGTGCCTTGGCCAAGGACTTCGTGTAATGGCTCTCCTAGACACAGCGCGACCTCACCCCCAATACCGGGAGAGACGAACCCCTGCAGATCCGCTCACTGCCTCCATGTGGCTCGGGACTGTACCCAACTAAAACCTGTTTGCACGTCTTCTTTGAGCGTGGTAGGATAGTAATCAAAGTACAGTGGAAACTCATACGAGACAAATGACGTTCTCAGGTCGATGAACTAACCTGTACACATGTCACCAGGGACTGCTATCTGACGTCAGGTATAAGACCAATTAGCATGTTCCCGGCGAGTCCTGTCCGGTGTACTCATAACCCAATGAGCACCTGTATACATCTTAGGTGATCCAACTGACACCAGTGGCTTATGAGACCGGCCACCGCTCCTCGTCGGGGTCTCGACTGTATACACTAGTCTACTCTGGAGTATCGATGCCCTGTCTCGAAACTCCCCCGACTAGGGACCTCTTAAGGATGTGCTTATAGACCCCAGCTCCCACGTATATGATCGCCCTTATACTGCTGGTCATCAAGCAAGAATCCTAAGGGCTCTATCAACGTGTAATAGTGACCTGTAAAGTCACCTGAAGCAGTACACGATGATAAAGATAAACCAGATAGCATACTATCATCTTGAGTAAGACTGTCCTACTGGGACATATCCTCCCTCAATCATTGCAATCACGTGCCTGTGATCCAATAATTGACTCTGAGGGCACTATCTCCAACAATACGTATCGCACATCAACTTAAAAGGGTTTGGCATGCATTTTCTTCAGATGTTTACATGTATAGTTTTGATGTATATCATGTTGGTTTTCGTATTAGATTTAGACATTGGTGTTTTCACCATAACTCCGATGATTGCGAGATGCGTGACTGAGTTTTGACTTGGTTTATATGCTCATTTTCATGCGCATGCATTGCGCTACGATATGTTTTAAGTATTTATGATTTCGGAGCCCCGACGACTTGATCTTTTTATTGAAATGTTTTCGAAATTGTGGGAGTCTAAATTTAAATTTGGGGACTGAATTTAAATAAGGGGGGAAGACTGTAAAATTTCAGAAAAGTAAAATATTATTTTTGGGAATTTTTTTATAATTAAGTAATAAATATATTGAATATTTTAATAATGCGGTATAACTAAATACCGATAAAATGGAAAATATTTGGAAAATTATAGAAATTACTGAAATGAGGGTGTTTTATGTGATTTAGGAAAATTATGAATTTTTATGATTTATTATATTCTATTTTAATGCTAATCGCGATTAAATATCGATAATCGTGCATTAAGCTTGTTTTGTGCACATGACATGCACCATGTCATTTTTCACATTTGTTACATTTTGTAACCATGACTTCATTTGGTTTTTATTTGTGCTTGGTTTAAATGAGTAGAGAAAACAAATGAAAAGATAAGAAAAGAAAAGAAAAAGGGTAAAATAATGAGGTATGAGCGAGAGAGAGAGAGAGAGAGTGAGGGGTCAAGAGAGAGCCATGCCTATTTGTTTCCTTCATTCTCCTTCATCTTTTCCTCTATCCCTCTCACCATGGCTGCTGCCCTCCTCCCTCCACCATTTCAACCCCTCACTTCATCATGAAAAATCCATCAAAACTTTATCTCACTTTCATTAAAAACATGAACAAGCTCCACACAAACACCTTGGACCAAGAAAGCAAGGATTTTGGACACTTGGGGCAACTCAAGAAAATTCTTGAGTTGCCAAATGAGGTAATTTCTTTGCCATTAGAGTTGTATTTCATTCTCTTTAGCATCCTTACATGTTTAGAATCGATATCGTGTTGTATAGTGAACTTTGAAATTCCATGTTAGGGATTAGGGTTTGAATTGATTCCAAAGGTGCAATTGAGGTGTAATTAGGGACTACAACCCCTGTAGTGATGGTAAATTGAACTAAAATAGAGACTTAAACCCCAAACCCCAAACTTAGAAACCCCGATATCGGGAATTTGTGAGAATTGTGATATGTTTTGGTGATCTGCTATAACCGGCGTGACCTGAAAAATATTTAGCGAAGACTGAGAGATATGCAGGCAATCTAGAACCTATACCCAAAACCTGAGACCCCCACACCAAGTTCTGGCCGCAAATTTACTCATTTTGGCCACAAATTGTAGCCTGGGTAGAGTGGAAATGATCCGTGTTTGGTCCAGGGCTTTATCTCCAGTAAATTAGACCCCTATATGTGCAAAATTGGATAATTTCACTTAGGGTAAAATCTGGGACCATTTTCTTGAGTTGCTGCATTGTTTTGCGACTTCGTTTTAATTTGGGATTTGGTATTTTATTTTGTGTTCCGTCATCTGATGTTTGTACGTCAGCGACGGGGGTTGTTTGGTAGTTTTGCAGGCGTAGGCTATAGGTTTTAACCTATGAGCGAAACGTGTGCCGTTTTGGTTTTCTGACTTGATTTTAATACGCATTTGCGATTGTGTATTGGTTGTAGGTACCCCCACGTGGATGTCAAGACGACGAGGATGAGCATGGTGTCATCGACTCCAGCAAGTGAGTAGATATATATCTACGGGGAAGTCGGGTGGATGGCGTATAGCACCCCCACAGTTCGTAGTGTAGTGTATGGTATATATATTATATGGATATATTTATATGTTTATTGTGAGTTATGATTATCTAGATAGACTTTGGGAGTCCTGGATAACTTTAGTGTAATTTGATGATAGTGTCGCTAGTTAGTTTAGTCACGAGCCCTAGATTAAGGTTCACACCCACACGCACAAACATGCTTACTTTGTTTTACTTGTGCGTATATGGGGATATGTATATATACACACACATAGGTATGGGACTATGTATATATATACGTATACCTGCACCTGGATGATGAGGATTTTACATGGTACTTAGAGATGAGTCGATGAGTTTAGGCATGATCCTATGAGATCGGTGATATGTTTTGTTTCGAATTGTGAGATACGACATGAGATTTTAGCCGGCCTTTAGGCGTGTGTTTTCATACACGCATATATATTAAGTTGGTATCAGTTTGTACAAGTCTTAGATCAGTACCCCCAGTTCATGAGATATGATGATAAGGATACCGGATAAATGATGAGATAAATGTGATATTTGATCCGTACCCAGATTTGGGATGCCGTACGATGGATTTTCCGTACGAGCTATATATTGATGATAGATCCGCACTCTTGACTCGAGGATGTCATGTTATATATTGTATCGTAGGTGATACTATTGAGGTGGGATCACCGACTATTATATTTATATATATCGACTCAGACTTAGGTGGTTTTCCCTTACCATTTTGATGAGTCTGTTAGTTTAGTCCTGTAGCTACTTGTAGATGTTAGACTAGAAACGAGTAATACCAATTTCAAAACTAACGAATCGTGAGTATTTTAATGACATTCCAAGGGATTCTACGGATATTTCAAAGGACGTACCTTTTTTCTTAAAAACACCGTAGCCCCTATTTTCCAAACACCACGATCCGTGTGATTTCAAATGACAAACTGTATGACTCGTATAACTAATGTAGATTCCTTATTGTTGCATTTAATTTTCCATTTCCATATATTCACGTTGTTATTAGCGCATTGCATGCTTATATACTTGTGATTTTTGTTATATTAAACCCATGCTGTCAGGACACCAGCACCATTACCGATGATGCGTATGCTCCACGTACACCTGCTTGCCGGCTCACACACTTCATCATCGATAATTTCCATGTCACTGCACAGTAGGATTGTTGCATCAGAATATGACTCCTTGCATGACATACTTGCGTACATACATATTGTACACCCATACTTGCGTACATACATGTTTGCACATACATAGATGATGTTGGCTTGGTTTTGGAGATTTGGGAACCGCATGATATATTTTAAAAACTGGATTCATTTAAAAGCGCGGTTTTCCCTTGATATGTGTATATTATTGTTTTACGTTGCATGATATACGGATATGCTTACATTTCTTTTATATGTCGCATACCTCATGCTTTATGATTATACACTTTGAGATATGTTGTTTCCATGAGATTTCTGGATTTGAGAACCGTGGGTATTTCAAAAGAAAGTATGTACTGTTTTAAAAACCCGGTATGGTACCCCGGGGAGAGAACGGATTGTTGTGTAGTAGATGGTGAGCCTGGCAGAGGGACCACTACCTACCGGTGATTGGTTGGACCTGACAGTTATCCGGAGAATACCGACCGGAGTCGAGAGATGGATATTGGGCTGACCCGTTCTGCCGGAGCCCGAGGGACGATCCAGCAGACGTAGCCCGTGGGCTGGTCCGGACTGATGGAGCCTGAGATATACAAGAATTTACGTGTCGATGCTGGACACGGGTTTCATGATGTTTTGAGTGTCGATGTTGGACACTCGGGTTCCCTGATTTTGATGTGTCGCGAGGGACACAAGTTGATTTATATCCTCATATTTTCATGCGTATGCTTTTATGACATTTACATGAATGATTTTGTTGTGTCATGGGTTGACACGTGGACGAGATCCACATGCATACATGCATTGATTACATAGTTGGATGATATCCACATATTTATAGACTTGAGTATATAGTTGACACCTATACTGATATGGTCACCCTAGATATCATAGTATTACCTTCATGATATAGTTGACACTGATTTCATGTTGATTACATTGATCATACCTCATATTTATGATATGTTGTTACCTATGGCACTGACACGAGCACTTGGTATTACACTTATGTATAGATGTTTACCCTTGCCACCTTATCATGCTTCAGACTTTATCATATTGAGGATATATATTACTGATCGTATTGACCTAGGATTTAGTCATACATACGATTTCTGCTCTGTGATGTTTATACTCACGAGTTGGCAACTCACCCCCGTTGTGCTACAGTTCTTGTAGGTTTTTGCCGTACAGGTTTCATTGCGGCTTTCTGGCACACTGCTTTCATTTCGGGTGATTGCTTTGGTAGGTGGGTTCACTCGTATCGTGACCACCCTTGTATTTTATTTACATTATTGTATCTAGTGAACTCCATCAACCAGACTTGTATATTTATTTCAGACTTAGAAAACCAGTTATTTATTCTTTCGACCTTAGAGTCGCGCGTTGTATTATTATGGTTTTCTTGATGATTTTGAGTTTTCTTTGAGTTTTGATCCTCGCCCTTGGCGTTGTTTATTATATTGCTTGCATGGTTGTGACTGCCAATTGACGAAGAGCTAGCTCCCGCTTGGGGATGCCTTTATTCATATTATGCATGTCGTACCCTTTTGGGGCCAGTATTTACAAAGGAAACTCTGCCGAAATTTTCAGAAAAGACTTGAGATTTTAAAAATACAATACTTCGGCTTATGTTATTAAAACCACTTGTTTTTAAATAAGTTTTCTTCACTTCTCATTTAAAATGGTTTAGATTTATGGGATTTTGGCTTATTTGAATTAGATGGGGTCCTATAGACGTCATATGATTCAAGTGCCAGTCACGTGCCATTTCTGGGTCGTGACAACAATGTTAAACTTTCCGATCGGATAAGAAAACACCCAAAATTTCCCAAATAGCTTAACACTTGAGCGGTGTTCAAAAGGTCCCAGAACATGCCACAGCTCCTATGAACCAGCCGTAGAAGGGTCAACCAATGCCTCACATGTGGCACCGCTGAACTACCACAAACCCTAGGGTTTAGTGGCGGTTTTGACGGTCACATAATCGAGTTAAGGTTTCGTTCTTCTAGAGGGTCTATAGAATTGCTTGCATGATTTTCTGAAAGTTTTAAACTAAGGAAAAATCCAACACTTGGAAAAATTTTCAGCAAGGGAAAAAGTGAGTTATTGATATCCATTCGAACTTTTTAACACCGTCTAAATAACCCAAAAACAAAATAGAATTACGAATACGAAACACTCAGAATTGCCTCTGTAAAAAGATAACATCATATGCAAATTTAGCAAAAACAAACAACACTTGAATTACCAAACCACAGAGACTGGAACACCCTAAAAAATTGGACCCTGAATTCCTCCAAAAAACAGATCTGGCCGGTTTTCCATGCCTACTGCTCGGCCAAAATCCGAGGAAAGATGCCCAATTTTCTACAGTGTTCGTGTTATATTACATATAACATTCTGCAGCTGTTTAAAAAAATTTTTTACTCTCAGAAAATTTTGACAGAAACTAGGGTTTTTATTTGGGTGTTTCGGAGTTGTTTCGGTTTCGTAATCCTACACATATCCGTCTAATTCTCTAGCTTGGCTCTGATACCACTGTTGGGTTCCTAAGCATGGCAGCAAGGTTTTGGGAGGCATCGTCCATGCCAATTTAAAATTTTGCTATGCTTGAACAAACCCTAAACAAGATCTTTAACTAGAGAATCAAATGAAAACGTCAAGTAAACTACTTTACTTTTAAGTGATAGAGATTACAACCTTTGTAGTCCGTTCCTTCGCTTCATAAGCTCCAAATTGTGGTCCCTTCGCTGTGATCATCAAGCTCCCGGACTTTAGAGAGGCTCCATGAGGTGAGTGATCCATGCTTACTTGAAGTCTTCACAATCCAAGATGATCTACCTTAAGGAGTCACAAACCCAAACTATCTCTTCACTAATTAGGGATTAGTGAAGCTAACACACTAATCTATATGGCTAGTATAGAAGAGGATGATGAAGTGGGAATTTTTTCTCACAATCTTTCATCACCAAGGAAAAAATCTAGCAAGCTTTTTGAGAGCAAGAAGAAGATGAAGCAAGTGATGAATGAATTATTGTTGTGAGGTTAGAAATGCAACCATGGGTTAAGAATGTAATTCTTAACCCTTGTAGAGAATAAACCATGAGCTAGGGTTAGGGTTAGGTTAATAAATATCTTAGAAATATCCAAATGGGTGGACTTAGTCAACAAGAAGAAATATCTTAGCATAAACACACATTTTTGAATTAACTAAAATAAATATATATCTAACCCTAATCCCTAGACATGGTGTGAATCTCTTAAACCCTAGTTGCATCTATAACCTAACATGTTACAATTATATATATCACACATATATACATATAATTTTGTAACAAAAGAAAATAATACAATTAACAATATCACATATATATCAATGTATCATCAAGTGAGAAAAAGTAATTCTTAAGTGAGCTAATATTAGTTAATGTAATTTAATATATCAAATATATAATTCTACATTAAATTATTAAATCAATACTTGATTTAATAATCTGGCTATATTTCATATAACCGACTAGTATAATATGTATCAATTTATCAAATGAACACTTGATCCGATAACCCGGCTATATCACATATACCCGGCCGATATCACATATCGCGAGAATAGAATACGGTATCACATATCGTATTAATCTCGGTCCAGCACATATCACATATGTGCTCCTACTCCGTTTCGCCTGAGCCAGGAAACCTCTGTGTAGGACACTAAAGACTCGTCAATACGCTGGCAGTAAGTGATGATCAAATCAAACACCCACAAGCTGAAAGCGGACAGCTAAACGTAACAGCCACCTGGGTATTGAGCGATCATAAGATCAACAACCAATCCTGCACACACTCCTGTGAATCCAATCAATAACACTACCGTACAATCCGGTCTCTTCGTCTGATATGTCGCATATCCAGTCTAGGGGTGGTAAACGTCAGACCCCAGTAACCGATAAGTCGTGTCGATATGAGGATCATAACCGGTCGAGAAACTACTGATAACACTTATCAGTAGATCTCCATATCAGCCCTGGCCAGGGACTTCCAGTTATAGCCAATCGAACACAGCGCAACATCAACCCCCAATACCGGGAGAGACGAAACCCTTCCTATCGCTCATTGCCTCCATGTGATTCGGGACTGTACCCAAAAGCCACCATTTTGCACGTTTTCATGAACGTGGTAAGGTGGAAATCAAAGCACAGTGGGAATCACACAAGTCTCTATGACGATCTCGGGTTTACAGACTAACCTGTACCAGTGTCACCAGAGAACTGCTATCTGACGATAGGTATAATACCAGCTAGGAGTTCTCAACGAGTCCGTTCAGTGTACCCAGTCTCCACCGAGCACCCGTACACCATCTTTGATGTCAAACACAAATGGATGTGGGATCATCCATCGCCCATCATATGGGTCAGGATGCGTATACGCTAGTCTACTCTAGAGTATCGATGCCCTGTCTCGATACACCCTCGACTAGGAACAATTATAGGATGTACTCATGGACTACCTTGGCCCCACTAGTATGATCTGCATCATAGTCCTAGTAGTCAAGTACATATCCTAAGGGCTTTATCAACATGTGAGAGTAAGACAGTAACACAATACAAGTCAACATGTTAAGATAAAGAGCGACCAGATAGCATACTATCATATCGAGCAAGAAAGTCCTCTTTATATATATCCAAGCATCCACTATAATATACATCATATGTACAACAATGGCCTCTAGGGCATATACATAACTGACAATTATGAATATCTCGTGATGCCATTTGAAGTGACCATTGCACATACCATCTTTATGAACCTGATGAACCAAGTTTTTCGAGAGTACTTAAACAGGTTTGTTGTTATCTTGATCGACGACATCCGGGTGTATTCAAAGAATTGGAAAGAGCATGCCGAGCACTTACGGATTGTCCTGGAGACATTACGACAATATCAGCTCTCGGCCAAGTACAACATGTGTGAATTTTGGCTAGATCAAGTCGGATTTCTCGGATATATTGTTTCAGGCGAAGGAATCTCGGTGGAACGAGCTAAGGTGTCAGCTGTCAGCGTGTGGCCGACACTAAAGACGGTGAAAGATATAAGAAGTTTCTTTGGCTTAGCAGGATACTACCGACGATTCATTAAAGGATTCTCAAAGATGGCAGCACCCCTGACCAAGCTCACACATAAAGACGAGGCATTCGTGTGGTCAGAAGCATGTGTGAAGGCTTTTGTAGAACTCAAGTCGAGGTTAATCTCTGCATCTATTCTTGTAATAACGGATCAATCTGGCGGATTCGATATGCATTATGATGTATCCGGTAAAGGATTAGGATGTATTCTACATCAGCATGGAAAAGTTGTGGCTTTTGCATCAAGACTACTAAAGGTTCATGAGCGCAACTATCAAACATATGATCTGGAATTGAAAGTCGTCATCTTCGCACTCAAGATTTAGCGGAACTATCTTTTGGGAGAACGAATGGATATATACATTGACCATAAAAGTCTTAAGTGTGTATTTACTCTGAAGGAACTCAACATGCGGCAGAGAAGATGGCTAGAACTCATGGCGGACTTCGACATCAACCAACAGTATCACCCTGGGAAAGTGAACGTAGTTCCTGATGTACTTAGTCGACAGCCATTAGCAATGAACCTCACCTCTCAGTGGAAGCTACAGCAAGAATTGCACGGATTGGAGATTGAAGTAGTTATGCCATGTAATGCTTCATATTAGATGAACTTACGCGTCCAGTCCACTCTTGTAAATCAGATCAAGACAGCTCAGGTAAATGATGCCAAGCTATAAAAGATCCGAGAACAAGTAGAAAGTGGATTTCGAACCGATTTCATCATCCACGAAGATGGATCCTTGCAATTTGGAAGCCGTTTATGAGTACCAGTCGGCCCTATTCAAGAAGAGTTGATGAAAGAAGCTCACAACTCTCCATATTCGGTGCACTCCGGCGGTATAATGATGTACAAGGATCTACGACAACATTACTGGTGGCATGGAATGAAGCGAGCAAGGAGCGTAGCAAAATGTCTGGTGTGTCAGCAAGTGAAGACTAAGCATCACATAACTGCTGGTCTATTTCAACTATTACCAATCCCAGAATGGAAATGGCAGCACATTACCATGAACTTCGTGACTACTCTCCCTTGCATCACGAATGGTAATAACACAATTTGGGTTATTGTCAATCGAATCACCAAGTCGGCTCACTTTATTCCATTCAGAGTTGGTCGGTCATCTGAAACGTTAGCAAGAAAGTACACGGAGGTGAGTAAAAATCTAAAGTAAGATTTATACCTTCAAGATGTACCATACTTGTTTTGATACCCATAAACTCATGTAGGAGATCGTGAGATTACATTAGGTACCTATCTGCATCATCTCTGATCATGATACAAGGTTCCGATCACAGTTCTGACAGAGTCTGCAAGCTAGCCTAGGAACGAGTCTGAATTTCAGCACGGAATATCATCCAAAAATGGGCGGACAGTCTGAGCGAACAATTTAGAAATCAGAAGATATGCTGAGAGCCTGTATGTTAAACTTTGGAGGTCCGTGAGAAGATCACCTACACCTTGTGGAGTTTTCATACAACAACAACTACCATGCAAGTATTAGGATGGCACCTTTTACAGCACTTTACAGACGGAAGTGCCGTTCCCCTCTGAGTTGGGACAACATTGGAGATCATGAATGTCACGACCCAAAATTTGGCCCGTAACCAGCACTTAAACTACGTAATGTCTACAGGCGTACGCAACTCAAGTAAGCCGAAACCCATAAATCTAAACCACCCAAATCTGGATCAACGGAGAAAAACATAGTTTTAACATTTGGAAAATCTCAAGTAAAGACTCTAACTCTAGTTTTCTTTCTTGAAAATTTCGGCAGCACCTCCTTTGTAAAAACTAGCCCCAAAAAGGGGTACAACATAAATTAAAATATAAAGCATCCCAAACGGGAGCAAAATCACGCACAACGGCGGAGACAATCACCACAACATGTATACGACTCCGAAGCGAAGAAATATCAAAGAAAAGACTGCAATAAGAAGTAAACTTTCAAAACAAAACCGGCTTCCACGAGCACGACACCCAAAGTCACCAAAACAATACAACACCGAATCCTCACAAGTCGTCTCTAAGTCATATACAAACAGTGGTAGATGGAGAATACTAGATCCAACAAAAAGATATATAATGTACAAGCAGATAACCGCAAACCCACCTAAAAACAAAGGTCTCACAGCCCAATGTAGTGGTATCCGCAAAAGTAGAGATGATAAGACGCCCTGCCGCGACTACTCTGAGGGTAAGTCCTGCAAAACATTGTGGCACAACGGGGGTGAGTTTCCAACTCGTGAATAGTAATCAACATCATACTGTAATCGCAAGTATGCACGAATAGCGATTTATCTATCATATGTAATCCGATAGCATAAGTATGATAAGTGAATATGCAACAATCATGTAAAGGTACATCATCAGGGTACTACTACTACATGAAGCAATGCATAACAACAAAATCCTGAGTGTGGGATGATATAATATAAAATCTCATGCAAAATCATCAGCATGGAAAAACAACAGTGTCCCTCACTGACACATCAAATCCCAAATCCTCTGGCACCGCATCCTCAGATCGGCCCTCACATGTAAGTCTCATGGAACTTGAGTGTCTAACATCGACATCCGAAACATCATGAAAACATATACCTTTATGTGTGTGTGTGTGTGTGTGTGTGTGTGTCTAAGTATGAGGATATCCACCACGTATGTCCACCAACGATACGTAAAAATCATGGAAAAACCTTAGTGTCTAACATCGACACTCAAACATCATGAAACCCATGTCTAGTATCGACACGTAAATCCTCATAACTCAGGTGCTGTCATCACAACTGGCCCTGACGATATATCGTACACCACTCCGGTCGGTATCCCCATGATAACCGCCGAGTCGAATAAAATCACCGGTAGGTAGTGGTCCCACCGCCAGGCTTATCGTCTACACCACGAAATCACCACTCGCCCCGGGATACCATACCGGGTCCACCATGTACCCGTAGATGGTACCTCTCGCTCCTCGAATCGGGTATCACAAG
The DNA here is from genome assembly GCA_030015575.1 of Agapanthus africanus. Classification (NCBI taxonomy): domain Eukaryota; kingdom Viridiplantae; phylum Streptophyta; class Magnoliopsida; order Asparagales; family Amaryllidaceae; genus Agapanthus; species Agapanthus africanus. The sequence continues at coordinate 135,572,384 of JASDDO010000010.1, forward strand.
CCAAATCTCAGAACCGAGAAATCACATGGTGGATGCACTGAAATATCATATCAAGAGAAACCGGGTTTTCAAACAATACATAGTTTTCTTGAAATACCCCCACGGTTCTCAAATCCATAAATCATATGAAATCCATATCTCAATGCGTAAATCCATGAAAACTGATATATGCAACATAAAACAACAATATGAGCATATCAAGGGAAAACCGCTCCTTTAAATGAATCCAGCTTTAAAATATATCTTGCGGTTCCCAAAATCCTCCGAAAAACAAGTGCAGCATCATATGAAGAGTACATGTAAGTGTAGCAAGGTTTAAGTATCTACATGTAAGCAAGTAGGTATGATGCATTTCCTAAGCACAACAGTCAACGTCTCAATATCACATGTCGAAACCATACCACTTAGGGTATATACAACTATAGCAAAATATGTGGGTGTACATGTCAATATGTGTGCATGATGTACAAGTAGCTATAGTAGAGTATACGTTAAATGCAATAAAGGTTACTATCTTAACTATCCATGTCTGATACAATCTCACGTATGTATGTGTCACATGTTGGATATGTATGCCCTAGAGGCCATTATTGTATAGTACTAGTTTGTATAATACATTTTGGAGGCTTGGGATATATATACGGGTTTACGACAGTCTTGCTCGATATAGTAGTATGCTACTTGGTTTGTTTCTATCTTAATATGTGTATATGTTTCTTTTAACATATCGCTAAAAACATATTGATAGAGCCCTTAGGATCTTTGCTTGACTGCCGGCGTTGTGATGGCGATCACACTAGTGGGGGCTGGGTAGTCTATAAGCACATCCTTATTTTGGTCCCTAGTCGTAGGATTATCGAGACAGTGCATCGATACTCCAGAGTTGACTGGTGCATACGCTTCTCATCCCAGCAGGGGAGATGGTCTGTCCCACAGCCATCAGTACGTCGTACTGGATATAGTATGCAGGTGCTCGTTAGGTTACGATTACATTGGACATGAATCGTCGGGAACTGTTGGTTGGTATTATACCTATCGTCAGTTAACAGTTCCCAGGTGACATGAGTACAGCTTAGTCCGTTGACTTGACACTGTCACTTCGCCTCAAGTGTGTTCCCACTGTTCTTAGATTGCTACCCTACCACGGCTCTATTGAGTCGTGCAAACAGGTAGTAGTTGGGTGCAGTCCCGAAGCACTTGGAGGCAGTGACGGTTAGACATGATTCGTCTCTCCCGGTATTGGGAGTTGATATCGCGCTGTGTCTAGGAGAGCCATTACACATAGTCGTCCCTGGCCAGGGCAAGCGAGATTTACCGGTAGTGTTTCCAGTAGTTTCTCAGGGTGTTCTGTGCTATACTCCGACACGACTTGTACCACTATTATGGGTCTGACGTTTACCACCCCCCTAGGCCCGACATGCCATACTCCTAGACGAACAGACCGGACTGTACGGAGATTGTCACATTCAGGCTCAGTAGGAGTTCGGATGGGTTCACCTCGTTGGTATTCTTATCGGCATCTACCTGGGGACCGTTACGTATAGCTAGTACCGCTTGCGGCCTGTGGTTAAACCCACTGCCAGCGTAGTATCGAGCCTTTAGAGTCCCACACAGAGGGTTATTCGCCTTTGGGCAAAATAGAGTAGAGGTCGCATGGTTTTGCGATGGGGTCCGTTCACATCCGCGCACTTGTGCACGTTTGGTGTCCGGGCGGTTATTACTAGTGGGCTTTGGTTTAATCCAGATCCTAGTATTTGTTTTAGGATTGGTTTTGTCTCATTGTATTCGTGTTCCTCGGAACACGGATATGGGTGTGTATGCACAGTTGACAGAGGCAGAGGATTTTCATTAGGGTTGTTGATCGTTGAATTTTTCCAAACCCTAATGAGAATGAGAGATATGATTAATGATATTAATTAAGGATAATTGTGCCATGGTTAGGTTGACCATTTGACTTTTGTTGACCTCTTGACTTTGGTTGCCGGTTGACTATTGTTGACATTTTGACCATCATCATTTCACATTAAAGATGTTTCTTGATTCTTGCACATTAAATTTAATGTGAAATGATAATGGTCATTTCAAAACTATCCATCACATTTTCACTTAATTATTATTATTATTATTATTATTTCTGTCATATGAGCATGGTTGTAGATTTCTACTCTTATTTTTCTCTCTTGCTCTTTCTCTCTCATGTTTGGAGCTCTCCCTCTTCCTCTCAAAGCTTAAGTGTTCCATGTGTTGGAAATCATAAGCTCTTGAGACAAATCCATCAAGACTCATCTCTACTCTTTCTAGGGTTCTTTGTCTAGCAAACCAAGCACTCTAGTTACCTCTTGGTTGAGGTAGGAGCTCAAGTTCGAGGCCCTCGGGTGGATCTATCTTCGGCAATGGGAAGACGACGAGGAGGAGCCGTCTACGCCACTACAAGGAGCAAGCAAGAAGGAGAACCATACCAAGAAGAGAAGGAGTTCAAGATCTAGGTATAACCATTCTACATAGTAGCTAGAACATGTAGTTAGTGTGTTAGTTTTTGTTTAGCCAAGATCATTCATGGATGGTCCATGTTACCTTGTGAGAAAAATTTGATTTTTACCTATTCCGCCTCCCCGAAAGAACTGGGGTGGGTAACGTGGACCTAACAGTGGTATCAAAGCTTAGATAAATAACAACTAGCATGTTAGCAAAGTGTTTGGAACTTCGATCCGGAAAAAAATCGCGAAACATGTCAAAAATTCATACATTCTGCCGATTTTTAAAACCGCTCTAAAAATAATTCCACATACCTTAAAAATCGGTGCAGGGTTTTTTAGGAACATGCAGAGAAAACGAGCCCATGACTCGGTCAACGCGCCGCGGAACCGCGGCGAAACCACGCGTTTCGCCGCCGATCCGCAGCCGAGTTGACTCGGCCGCGACTCGGGTTTGCTGCAGTTTCTTCAGTATGATGTTTTGGGATTTTTGAGATATTTTGTTTCTACCCAAATTATCCAGAGAACAATATTGTGTTTGGGGTAGTTACAAATTGGTATTTTGATCGAAGTTCTACAAACTTTTGCAAAATGGTTATATCTGTAATGTGATATATGCACTGAACGTCGACTAATCGCTATACGTCGATTAGTGGGGGTTGTGCATATCTGTGATCTGTAATGTTGTTGGATTGTGTATATGAACTTGTTGGATTGTCGCGGATGAATAGCCGGGGGTTGTGAGATGAGAGTTTTCTTTATCTTTCATTTGATGTAATATGTAAATTGATGTAATATTATTTTATGGCCGCATATCCAGGATGAGGTTGTAGCCGCGATTGTATATTATTTCTTTTACTGATTTTGCTCCTAGGATAGACCCAAGGTGGGGTGCACAAACTACCAGGTACTTTGAAGTGCCGAGTGGCCTACTCACGTTGTTGAGGGAGGTTGCTTCACTTCGGGTACTTGGCGGGTAGTTTGCCACACCCGTAGGGGTCTAGGGTGAGGTTTGGCTATTTATCGCGACCGTGTAATCCATCTTTCGTTGCAGGCTCGAACGAAACGCGGATTCCTAGCATATCCAATGTGTTCATCTGTGATCTGGAATGGCTATCATTGCATCTGACGAATGTATATATCTATATATGATATCTAGTAGGCGTTGCTTATGTTTTGCATCCGCGCTAGTCCAGCCCCCGCTCTATCGTTAGTTAAGTAACCTAACGGGTGATGATGGGGCCCCGTGGCGAATGCGGATGGCATAAGCGTACGTCATATTTTCGTTGTTTTCTGCAATGGTAGGATTAATTGATGGGACGCATTATATTAATGCAAAGAAAAAAACAAACCTAAAAGACGTTGTTGGAACAATTTTCAAAAAGCTGTTATTGCAAGGACGTTCTCTTTTGTTTTGCATAGAGGTATTCGATTATGAATGCCCAGCACCTCATTCGACGAGGCAAGGGCCTAGATCCCTTCATCAGGAGTGACCCCTTGGACAAAAGTTTGCATCAGGGTAATAACTTCACTATATTCGATTATTCTTGCTTTGCATCAAGGTATTCAGTTTGGAATATCCTGCACCTCATTCGACGAGGAAAGAGCCGAGATCCCTTCACAGGGAGTGACCTCTTCGGCAAAAGTTTTCGTCACTATAATTTTAAAAAGGTTATCAGGTTCCTTCAACGATATCAAGTTCATTACGTTAGCGTGTTTTTCGCCAAAAACCCAGCCGTAACCCTCCATCATTTCCTACAAGTACTACTTAGTATTTTGGCATTGTCAAGGCGTAGTGATTGGTAGCTAAGTATTGCTTGTTTGCAGTTTTATTTTTCAGATTATTTAGGACAGTCGCATAGCTATGTTGGCATTGTCAAGAGATATGCGAGTGGGTCTAAGTTAATCAAGATAATGACAGGCCGAACTTGACTAGCGGTTTATGATATGTTGGCATTGTCAAGGTCATAAACCGTTGGGGGCAAAAATCCACATCGGGAGTTTCTAAAGAAACTGAAACTTGCGGAATTAGCATACCTTCTGTAGTGTGGTGACTAGAGTGGATTCTATCTAGGTCATCACACAATGATAGTTGGATCCAGATCCCACTGATGAGTTGGATTACTCTCGGGAGATTATTTCACTTAACAATCAATGCTATAAACCAAGTAGGTGTCTAGAACGGTGTTAGCGGGGCTACGCCTCCAGGGAAAAGAGGTTATTTAATTAAGGAACTTCACGAAAGCGTTGGAAAACCTCCCTCAAAGTACCAACACTAGCATGGCTGAAAGGTTAAGCAAATATTGTGATGTGCGATTAATCCTGACTAGTTCTTCTTTTAGGGTTTGAAGAAGAATTTGAGAAAACAGTGGGAGCCTCCTGGTTACATAAATTAATAAACCAATCTAATTTTACAAGAGTGCACGCTGAGTGTTTCTTTTCTCTCTCTCCAGGTAGCAACAATTTCACGCCCTAATCAAGAAAATAAAATGTATCGCTTGACCGATCCGAATTCTTATTCGGGGCTGGGGAACGTCGGTTCGGCTCTAACTTGTGACAACAGTTATAAGTATGAGTAAGGGAAAGAGGATTGTATGGATTCAAAGGATACCCAGCTGAAGAAGAAGCATAGTTTTGCATCTACTTCAGGTGTTCTTGTAATTGAGAAATGCTTTACGGTCAGCCCTACCTCCTGGGTACTTGATACCGGATCAGGATCTCATATCTGTAATTTATTGCAGGGACTGAGAAAAATTAGGAAAGTTGCACCTCGTGATATGTCGCTCAGGGTAGCGAACGGAGTACAAGTTAATGCTGCAGCCGTCGGTGAATATTACCTAGTGTTGCCAAATGGCAATACTATGATTTTGAACGATTGCTAATATGTACCTTTCATGGTTTGCAACATCATATCAGTTTCTGTTAGTTATATGTATGCCCTAGAGGCCATTACTGTACATTGGATGTATATTGTAGTGGATGCTGGGACGTATATAGGGAGGACTTTCTTGCTCGACATGATAGTATGCTATCTGGTTGCTCTTTACCTTAACGTGTACACTGATTGTCTCTCTGTTACATGTTGGTAAAGCCCTTAGGATGTGTACTTGACTACCTGGACTATGATGCGTATCATACTAGTGGAGACATGGTAGTCCATAAGTACATCCTTCAAAGTCCCTAGTCGTGGGTGTATCGAGACGGGGCATCGATATACCAGAGTAGACTAGCGTGTACCTTCTCGACCCATACAGATGGGCGATGGATGATCCCATATCCATCGGTGTTTGACATCAGAGATCATATACGGGTGCTCAGTAGAGACTGGGTACACTGGACGGACTCGCCGAGAACTCCCAGATGGTATTATACCTCACGTCAGATGGCAGTTCTCTGGTGACACTGGTACAGAGTAGTCTGTTGACCCGAGATCGTCATAGAGTCTTGTATGGTTCCCACTGTGCTTTGATTTCCATCTTACCACGTCCAAGAGGGCATGCAAAACGGTGGTTTTTGGGTACAGTCCAGAGTCACATGGAGGCAATGAGCGATAGGAGGGAATTCGTCTATCCCGGTATAGGGGGTTGATGTTGCGCTGTGTTCGATTGGCTATAACAGGAAATCCCTGGCCAGGGTTGCTGAGATATACTGGTAAGTGTTACCAGTAGTTTCTCGAATTGTTATAGACCTCATATCGACACGACTTATCGAGCTATTGGGGTCTGATGTTTACCACCCCTAGGCGAGATATGCGACATATCAGACGATCAGACCGGACTGTACGGTAGTGTTACTGGTTGGATTCACTGGAGTGTGAGCGGGCTTGCTCGTCGATCTTCAGATCGCTCAATACCCGGGTGGCCGTTACGTTTAGCAGACCGCTTGCGGCTTGTGGGTGTTTGATATGATCATCACCTGCTGCCGGCGTATTGACGAGTCTTTAGAGTCCTACACAGAGGTTTCCTGGCTCAAGCGAAACGAAATAGGAGCGCATATGAGATATGTGCAGGACCGAGAATAATGCGTGTATGTGATACCGTATTTCATTCTCGCGATGAATGTATCGAATGGTTGTATGCGATATAACCTAGTTATCGATTCAAGCGTTGATTCGATAAGCCGATACATTGTATACTAGTCGGTTGTGTGCGACATGACCGGATCATTGAATCAAGTGTTGATTTAATGATTTGATGCATATTTATATATTTGATATATTACTTTGCATCAACTAGTAACGGTTTACTTAAGATGGTTTTTCTCACTCGGATGTGCACATTATATATGTGATATGATTTTGTGCACTTGCTTGTATCATGTTTGATGATACATGCTTTTTGGTTTAGTGTAAAGTGTTAAACCTTGGTTAATGAATAGGTTAGGGTTTATTATTATTTATTCATTTATCTTATTTAATTATCCATTTATTTATGATAAATGAATAAAAGAAAATGAAATGAAATGGTTGCTAATTTTGGATTCTAGTTGAAGCTTCTTGATCTTTTGACTAAGGGACCATTTTGTCTCTAGTTTGACCCTAACCATTCCTTTAACCATGATTGATTATCTACACCTAACTATGGTTCAATTATGATAAGAATGAATTTCTTTTCTCATTTTATTATTCTTATCATAATACATTCTTCTTCTTCTTCCTTCAACTCAAGAAGAAAAACCTAGAGTACATCAATGGTGGATTGATGATATGAGTGAGAAATCCATATCTAAAGACTACCCACTTCCTATTTCTTCATCCTCTACCTCTTGCCAATTAGTAGAGTGTGTTTCCTTCATAAGTTATCATGGCTTGGCGAAGTGAGAGCTTGATCTTGCGATGCTTCGACGTAGATCATCTTCGGCATGGACATCGACGACCTAGCTCGCCATATCTCCGACGAAGCGACACTAGAGCCCGGATTTTGATTTGGACAGCGGAGACGACTTCGTTGCGGAGCCGTGGAGGTGGAGCACTGGATCTACAAAGGTTGTATTTCCGTTAAACTCGTAGTTAAGTGTTAACTAGTTTCTATTTCGCCTAGTTATCTAGCAAACGATCTTGTTAGGGTTTGTAGGCACCGTTAAAATTTGAAATTGGCATGTTCGATGCTTTGTATAATCTCATTAGGGTGCCTAGGAACCTTTCACTAGTATCAGAGCCTAGCTAGAGCCTTAGGCGAAGTCTAGACGGAATTTGAAGTCCGAACGACCCGAAAATCCAACCCTATATATGCTCTCTGTACATTTTTTAATTTCTGGGATTTTTCCAGATTAAAAGTTTCCAAAAAATTCAGCAGGTAATTTAATGAGTTACTGTGAAGCTCATACGGCTAACTCGACTATATAGGCGCGGAACCGCGGCCCCCACTATGGGATTAGCGGCGGTTCCGCGGCTACTTGTTTGAATTAGTGCACGTGGCTTGCACAGTAAATCTTGTTTTTAAGTACTGAGTCTTCTGGAAATTTTTAATATTTTCTATACAGAAGAGTATTCTGGGGTACTTTTGGGGATTCGGAGGTTCGATCGGAATATCAAATTTTGTCTGTGTGGCTTTCCGGATAAATTTTAGATTATGTTAAAAAGTTCGACCGGATATAAATACCCAATTTTTCCCCTGTTGGGAAATTTCCAAGTGTTGGATTTTTCCGTAGTTTAACGACGTTCTAAGTAGTGCAAGTAACGCGATGGACCCTCTAGAAGACAACAAACCTTAACTCGATTATGTGACCGTCTTGAACTGCCCTTTGAACCTTCGGGTTTGGGGCAGTACGGCGTGCCACATGTAAGGCGTTGGCTTGACCCTTCTACGGCTGGACCGTTGGTACTGAGGCACGAACTAAATGTTGTTAGACTTATTTCATGTGTTGATCTGTATCGGGAAAACTTGGGTGTTTGACTGTTCGATCGAAAAGTTTAACATTTTCTGTTTATCCGGAATGGGATACAATACTTGGAATTCACAATAAGTTATGTGATAACTGAATGAATGTTATAAACATAGCAGTTTAGTCTCACTTGATCGGTTGCCACGGAATTTTGATGTGATCAAAAGTCCGTCGCAATCACGTAGCGTACGCGGATACTCGCCGGGTAAACTTAATAGACAGCCTCACTCCATAGCCCCGACCAAGTGACTGTAGGAGAACCCCGTCGCCGAAAGCATCCGTTCGGGTGCTCGCGGCAGCGGTGTTCCGCCTTGGTGCACTTCGTCGACGGTATCGGGGGTGCGGCCGTCTACTGAAGTTTGCGACGAGCATTCGATCAGGATGTCGGGAATCTTGTTGAATTCCCCGACTTGATATTGAAAAGAGTTTTCGATTTTGAGACTAAAAGGCGGGGTTTATAATTGTTAGGCATGCGATGTCTAAGGAATTCATTTGGTCAGGCATGCGATGTCTGAGGTGGTTGCGGATTCCAACTGTTGTAGTTTTACACTTTCTTTTCTGTGACCGTAAGTGTAATATGTGATATCGCCGGTTTCGTTGCTATATGTCAACAACAATTGGGATACGCATGTTTACTTACGTTGATGACATGTGATGTTATGTGTTGCTGGATATGTTATATTGGATTGTCGTGTTTGAATAGCCGGGGGTTTTTATGTGAGATGAGTGTTTTTCATTTTCATTGATGTAAAAACTTGTATGTAATATTCTTTTATTGGGGCACTTCCAGGTAGCGGATGTTGTCGCCATTTGTATATTATTTACTTTTCCGCACTAGGATAGACCCAAGGAGGAGGGCACAAGTAACCGGGTTCTGGAGTCCAGTGGGAGACCAACTCGAGGAGTCGAGGCCGGGTCTCCTAACTCCAGAATTGGTAGGGTCGCTTGCCGCTCTCGTAGGGGTCTAGGGGTGTGAGTTTGGCTATTCATCACGACCGTGGAATCCGTGTTTTATACTGGCTCGTATTGAAAACACGGACGTCCTAGTATATCCAATATTTCATATGTTTCTTCTGCTGTGCTTTATCTGTAATGAGATCATGCGATGTTCTATGGCAGATATTATATATAGTATATATGATATATTATATAGACGTTACTTGTGTTTTACACCCGCGCTAGCCCTGCCCTGCTCTGTCGTTAGTTACCTAACCCAACGGTGCACGAGGGGACATCGAGGCGAATGCAGATGGCATAAGTGTACGTCATATCTATCTGTGATGTTTAGGTAATTAAATGATGGGACTTCATTAATATGATTAATGAAATAAAAGAAACCTAAGATGTTGTAGAATCGAATTTCAAAATAAAACAGGTAGCTACAGTTCTTGCTTTGCACAGCGGTATATGTGATATATCCTGCACCTTATTCGATGAGGAAAGGACCGAGATCCCTTCACCGGGAGTGACTCCTTTAGCAATAACTGGCAGATGCTACACACTCGGTTTGCTTTTGACTGCTTTTGGGTTTTTGCTTTGCACAGCGATATATATGATATATCCCGCACCTCATTCGACGAGAAAAGGACCGAGATCCCTTCGCCGGGAGGGACTCCTTTAGCAAAACTAGAAAAGCCTCAAAATCACTCCATTTCAAAACATCATTTGATTCTACAACGATATCAAGTTCATTACGCTCATGGTTTTTATGAAAAACCTGCGTAGCCCTCCGTCATTTCAGATAAGTATTAGTTAGTATTCGTGCTGCGGTAGTTTGGCCTCCGTCAAGGCGCAGTGTACGGTAGCTAACTAGTGTTTATCTGCCAGCATATGATGCGATTGGATTAGGGTATTCGTACGGCGTTGTTTGGCCTCCGTCAAGGGTCGTGCGAGTGGGTTTAATTCAATCAGGAAATGACGGGTTGAACTTGACTAGCGGACTATGGGTTGTTTGGCCTCCGTCAAGGTCATAGGACGCTAGGGGCAAAATATTATCGGGAATTTCAAGTGTTGAAATTTGCAATGAGATTGCATACCTTCTATGAGATAGTTGGATCCTGATACCCGCTGCGAGTAATTGTTACTCCTGGGAGAGTTTTATACATTACAATTAGCCGATCAAGTAGGTGTCTAGAAAGGTGTCAACGGGGTTACGCCTCTGGGAAAACGAGGTTTACATTAATTAGGTTCGTGCGAGAGCACGGGGGACCTCCCTCAAAGTACCGACACTGGCCTGGCTGAAAGATTGGCGAACTTGTAGTGTGTAATTAATCCCGGCTAGTCTTTCCTTTTAGGGTTTGAAGGAAGATTTGATAAAAAGCAGTGGGAGCCATCCTGATTAGATAAAATAATAACAAATCTATTCTTGCAAGAGCGCACGCTGAGTGTTTTCTTCTCTCTCTCTCCAGGTAGCGACCATATCACGCCTTAATCAAGATAATAATACGGATATTTGACCGAACCCGCTTGTTATACTGAGCTGGGGAACGTTGGTCCCGCTCCAACTTATAATTGTTATAAGACAGAGCAGGAAATTGGGGATTACCAGAATTCCCGTGCCGCCCAAACGAAGAGAGTGCATGCTGATGCATCATCTTCGGGTATGTTCATTATACAGAACTGATTCTCAGTATCCTCCGAATCCTGCGTATATGATACCGGATCAGGATCCCAGATATGTAAGTTGTTACATAGGGCTACAAAAGAGTAGAAAAACTGAGAACGGGTGATAAGTTTCATGAGACAGAAACCGGGGCAAGTGTTGTAGCCAAGTCTGTTGGTCACTGTCACCCTGTATTACCAGTACATTGATTCTGAACAAATGCTATTAGATACCGAACCTGATATACCAAATCATATCAGTCTCTTTATCATTAAAGAAATGATATAATTTTGTATTGTTGGATAATGTTTTGAACATTTCCTATATCAAAAGTTGATCGGTTCAGGCACGTTATCTAAAAGCATTAATGTTCTAAATCAAACTACAGTTCTTAGTATATAGAACACACACAAGAGGAAGAGTTCAGAAATGAACGAATCCTTCTTGAGGTATTGTAGACTAGGTCATATCAATGCGACCCGACTAGCTGGAGTTACATTCAGATGGATATTTAAATTAGTTTGAATTTACATCTTGTGAAACTCGACAGTCATGTCACAAAGATAAGATGACCATAGCCCTGTTTATTGGAAACAGAGAAAGAGTTAGTGAACTCTTGGGATGATACATGTTGATGTATGAAAGGTCCCCTGTCTACACATGCCAGGACTGGTTCTTTATACTTCATTACGTTCTCTGATGATCTTTCGAGATTCAGGCCTATGTTCCTGTTGAAACATGAGTCCGAACCTTTTGAGATATTCACAGAATATAAGCGAGAAGTAGAGAACCAAAATACGGGTATAAATATTATGTCCTTTGATGTGATCAAGGAGGAGAATACTTGAGCACGGAATTCTTGGACTATTCTAAAGGAGAATGAGATTCTCTCTCAGCATTACTCCTCCGGATACACCATAGCATGATGGTATATCGGGGTGGAGCAATCACACCCTATTTGATAAGGTGTGCTCTATGATGAGTACTACTGAGTTACCTATTTCCTTTTGGGAGTTATGCACTTGAGAAGCTGCATACCTATTGAATAGGGTTCCAATCAAATCAGTTGCCTACCACTTCATATGTGATATGGAAAGGGAAGAGCCCATATCTTAAGTTGGTTAAGATTTGGGGTTGTCCGGCCTATGTCTAAAAGCAGAATCTGGACAAGCTCGAGGCAAGGTCTGTAATGTAGAACTGGAAAGGTTCCAGCTATGCAAACTACAGCAGATGATTTGGTACAACCAAAGGATTCGATAGTAACCAATGAACCTCAGCCTCTCCGCCGATCTAGTAGGGTTCCTCACCCACCTGAGAGATACTTCGGTTTCTCTATGACAGTGCGAGCAAGGATTGCATCATGAGATGATGACCCAACTAGTTTCGAGCTGGCCATCAGGAGTAAGACTCTGTTAGAATGGCTGGATGCTTAGCGATCTGAGATGGAATCCTTATACACCAACAAAGTATGGACTTTGGTTGCTATATCTGAAGGGTTAAATTCCCATCAGGAGCAAGTATATCTTGACAAGATTACTTGGTGTACATGGAAAAGTTGAGACTTTCAAAGCTAGACTTGTTAAAGGTTTTCGTCATCGACCAGGCGTGGATAATGATGAAACCTTTTCAAGTAGCTATGCTTAAGTCCATCCAGATCCTACTTGCCACGGCTACATACCATGACTACGATATCTGGCGGTTGGGTGTCTTGACTGCTTTTCTAAATGATGATTTAGAAGAGTGTGTCTATAAGTACACAGCCAGAGGGCCTCGTAGACAGTGGGAGCAGCGGAAACGTGAACAAGATGCTTTATCTGATAAAGCAGGCATCGCGGAGTTGGAACGTCTGTTTTGATGTTTTTGTCAAGGAAGTTGACATCATCAAAATGGTAGATGAACCTTGTATATACAAAAAGGTAGTAGGGAGTATGGTGGTGATCCTCGTAGAGTACGTGGATGACATACTCTTGATAAGAAAGGAGTTTCCTATGCTACGCTCGGTCAATCTCCGTTTATCACAATTATTCTCCATATAGGATCCAAGTGATACCTCCTTAATCCTGAGTTTTGGATCTATGAGATAGATTTAATTGGATGTTAGGATTCTCACTAGCTGTAGTGAGATGGTATCAATCGATCCTGGGGAGAATCACTGGAAGTGTTCCAGGGTGATAAAGACGACTGAATGTCAGTCGCAGGCATTGTCTTTACCCTCACTAAAGGGACGGTATGTTGGAAGAGTTCCAAGCTAGATACCGTGACATACTAGACGATAAAGGCTGGATACATCGCTACTTAAGATTCTACCAAAGAGGTTGTTTTGATGTATATTAGTTCATGAGATGAACTTAGTTCCTACCATTGTGTGACAATGGAGTTGTGGCTTATGCCAGGAACCCCCATCCCATCAGTGATCCAGACATATTCTAAGACAGTATCACCTGATCATGGAGATGGTTGATCTCCAGGGTGATCGTGGTTAGGAGAGTAGACTCAGAGGACAACACGGCGGATCCACTCACAAAGGCCTATTCCCACAGAGAGACTTTTTTGGGATGGTTGAGTATGAGATACTTCGACCACTGCTACAGATGGCCCTAGTGCAAGTGGGAGATTGTTAGTTATATGTATGCCCTAGAGGCCATTACTGTACATTGGATGTATATTGTAGTGGATGCTGGGACGTATATAGGGAGGACTTTCTTGCTCGACATGATAGTATGCTATCTGGTTGCTCTTTACCTTAACGTGTACACTGATTGTCTCTCTGTTACATGTTGGTAAAGCCCTTAGGATGTGTACTTGACTATGATGCGGATCATACTAGTGGGGACATGGTAGTCCATAAGTACATCCTTCAAAGTCCCTAGTCGTGGGTGTATCGAGACGGGGCATCGATATACCAGAGTAGACTAGCGTGTACCTTCTCGACCCATACAGATGGGCGATGGATGATCCCATATCCATCGGTGTTTGACATCAGAGATCATATACGGGTGCTCAGCAGAGACTGGGTACACTGGACGGACTCGCCGAGAACTCCCAGATGGTATTATACCTCACGTCAGATGGCAGTTCTCTGGTGACACTGGTACAGAGTAGTCTGTTGACCCGAGATCGTCATAGAGTCTTGTGTGGTTCCCACTGTGTTTTGATTTCCATCTTACCACGTCCAAGAGGGCGTGCAAAACGGTGGTTTTTGGGTACAGTCCCGAGTCACATGGAGGCAATGAGCGATAGGAGGGGATTCGTCTCTCCCGGTATAGGGGGTTGATGTTGCGCTGTGTTCGATTGGCTATAACAGGAAATCCCTGGCCAGGGTTGCTGAGATATACTGGTAAGTGTTACCAGTAGTTTCTCGAATTGTTATAGACCTCATATCGACACGACTTATCGAGCTATTGGGGTCTGACGTTTACCACCCCTAGGCGAGATATGCGACATATCAGACGATCAGACCGGACTGTACGGTAGTGTTACTGGTTGGATTCACTGGAGTGTGAGCGGGCTTGCTCGTCGATCTTCAGATTGCTCAATACCCGGGTGGCCGTTACGTTTAGTAGACCGCTTGCGGCTTGTGGGTGTTTGATATGATCATCACCTGCTGCCGGCGTATTGACGAGTCTTTAGAGTCCTACACAGAGGTTTCCTGGCTCAAGCGAAACGAAATAAGAGCGCATATGAGATATGTGCAGGACCGAGAATAATGCGTGTATGTGATACCGTATTTCATTCTCGCGATGAATGTATCGAATGGTTGTATGCGATATAACCTAGTTATCGATTCAAGCATTGATTCGATAAGCCGATACATTGTATACTAGTCGGTTGTGTGCGATATGACCGGATCATTGAATCAAGTGTTGATTTAATGATTTGATGCGTATTTATATATTTGATATATTACTTTGCATCAACTAGTATCAGTTTACTTAAGATGGTTTTTCTCACTCGGATGCGCATATTATATATGTGATATGATTTTGTGCACTTGCTTGTATCATGTTTGATGATACATGCTTTTTGGTTAAGTGTAAAGTGTTAAACCTTGGTTAATGAATAGGTTAGGGTTTATTATTAGTTATTCATTTATCTTATTTAATTATCCATTTATTTATGATAAATGAATAAAAGAAAATGAAATGAAATGGTTGCTAATTTTGGATTCTAGTTGAAGCTTCTTGATCTTTTGACTAAGTGACCATTTTGTCTCTAGTTTGACCCTAACCATTCCTTTAACCATGATTGATTCTCTACACCTAACTATGGTTCAATTATGATAAGAATGAATTTCTTTTCTCATTTTATTATTCTTATCATAATACATTCTTCTTCTTCTTCCTTCAACTCAAGAAGAAAAACCTAGAGTACATCAATGGTGGATTGATGATATGAGTGAGAAATCCATATCTAAAGACTACCCACTTCCTATTTCTTCATCCTCTACCTCTTGCCAAGTAGTAGAGTGTGTTTCCTTCACAAGTTATCATGGCTTGGCGAAGTGAGAGCTTGATCTTGCGATGCTTCGACGTAGATCATCTTCGGCATGGACATCGACGACCTAGCTCGCCATATCTCCGACGAAGCGACACTAGAGCCCGGATTTTGATTTGGACAGCGGAGACGACTTCGTTGCGGAGCCGTAGAGGTGGAGCACCGGATCTACAAAGGTTGTATTTCCGTTAAACTCGTAGTTAAGTGTTAACTAGTTTCTATTTCGCCTAGTTATCTAGCAAACGATCTTGTTAGGGTTTGTAGGCACCGTTAAAATTTGAAATTGGCATGTTCGATGCCTTGTATAATCTCATTAGGGTGCCTAGGAACCTTTCACTGGTATCAGAGTCTAGCTAGAGCCTTAGGCGAAGTCTAGACGGAATTTGAAGTCCGAACGACCCGAAAATCCAACCCTATATATGCTCTCTGTACATTTTTTAATTTCTGGGATTTTTCCAGATTAAAAGTTTCCAAAAAATTCAGCAGGTAATTTAATGAGTTACTGTGAAGCTCGTACGGCTAACTCGACTATATAGGC
Organism: Agapanthus africanus; assembly: GCA_030015575.1. NCBI lineage: Eukaryota > Viridiplantae > Streptophyta > Magnoliopsida > Asparagales > Amaryllidaceae > Agapanthus > Agapanthus africanus. The sequence goes on from JASDDO010000010.1 coordinate 135,588,375, forward strand.
GCGGAACCGCGGCCCCCACTATGGGATTAGCGGCGGTTCCGCGGCTACTTGTTTGAATTAGTGCACGTGGCTTGCACAGTAAATCTTGTTTTTAAGTACTGAGTCTTCTGGAAATTTTTAATATTTTCTATACAGAAAAGTATTCTGGGGTACTTTTGGGGATTCGGAAGTTCGATCGGAATATCAAATTTTGTCTGTGTGGCTTTCCGGATAAATTTTAGATTATGTTAAAAAGTTCGACCGGATATAAATACCCAATTTTTCCCCTGTTGGGAAATTTCCAAGTGTTGGATTTTTCCGTAGTTTAACGACGTTCTAAGTAGTGCAAGTAATGCGATGGACCCTTTAGAAGACAACAAACCTTAACTCGATTATATGACCGTCTTGAACTGCCCTTTGAACCTTCGGGTTTGGGGCAGTACGGCGTGCCACATGTGAGGCGTTGGCTTGACCCTTCTACGGCTGGACCGTTGGTACTGAGGCACGAACTGAATGTTGTTAGACTTATTTCATGTGTTGATCTGTATCGGGAAAACTTGGGTGTTTGACTGTTCGATCGAAAAGTTTAACATTTTTTGTTTATCCGGAATGGGATACAATACTTGGAATTCACAATAAGTTATGTGATAACTGAATGAATGTTATAAACATAGCAGTTTAGTCTCACTTGATCGGTTGCCACGGAATTTTGATGTGATCAAAAGTCCGTCGCAATCACGTAGCGTACGCGGATACTCGCCGGGTAAACTTAATAGAAAGCCTCACTCCATAGCTCCGACCAAGTGACTGTAGGAGAACCCCGTCGCCGAAAGCATCCGTTCGGGTGCTCGCGGCAGCGGTGTTCCGCCTTGGTGCACTTCGTCGACGGTATCGGGGGTGCGGCCGTCTACTAAAGTTTGCGACGAGCATTCGATCAGGATGTCGGGAATCTTGTTGAATTCCCCGACTTGATATTGAAAAGAGTTTTCGATTTTGAGACTAAAAGGCGGGGTTTATAATTGTTAGGCATGCGATGTCTAAGGAATTCATTTGGTCAGGCATGCGATGTCTGAGGTGGTTGCGGATTCCAACTGTTGTAGTTTTACACTTTCTTTTCTGTGACCGTAAGTGTAATATGTGATATCGCCGGTTTCGTTGCTATATGTCAACAACAATTGGGATACGCATGTTTACTTACGTTGATGACATGTGATGTTATGTGTTGCTGGATATGTTATATTGGATTGTCGTGTTTGAATAGCAGGGGGTTTTTATGTGAGATGAGTGTTTTTCATTTTCATTGATGTAAAAACTTGTATGTAATATTCTTTTATTGGGGCACTTCCAGGTAGCGGATGTTGTCGCCATTTGTATATTATTTACTTTTCCGCACTAGGATAGACCCAAGGAGGAGGGCACAAGTAACCGGGTTCTGGAGTCCAGTGGGAGACCAACTCGAGGAGTCGAGGCCGGGTCTCCTAACTCCAGAATTGGTAGGGTTGCTTGCCGCTCTCGTAGGGGTCTAGGGGTGTGAGTTTGGCTATTCATCACGACCGTGGAATCCGTGTTTTATACTGGCTCGTATTGAAAACACGGACGTCCTAGTATATCCAATATTTCATATGTTTCTTCTGCTGTGCTTTATCTGTGATGAGATCATGCGATGTTCTGTGGCAGATATTATATATAGTATATATGATATATTATATAGACGTTACTTGTGTTTTACACCCGCGCTAGCCCTGCCCTGCTCTGTCGTTAGTTACCTAACCTAACGGTGCACGAGGGGACATCGAGGCGAATGCGGATGGCATAAGTGTACGTCATATCTATCTGTGATGTTTAGGTAATTAAATGATGGGACTTCATTAATATGATTAATGAAATAAAAGAAACCTAAGATGGTGTAGAATCGAATTTCAAAATAAAACAGGTAGCTACAGTTCTTGCTTTGCACAGCGGTATATGTGATATATCCTGCACCTTATTTGATGAGGAAAGGACCGAGATCCCTTCACCGGGAGTGACTCCTTTAGCAATAACTGGCAGATGCTACACACTCGGTTTGCTTTTGACTGCTTTTGGGTTTTTGCTTTGCACAGCGATATATATGATATATCCCGCACCTCATTCGACGAGGAAAGGACCGAGATCCCTTCGTCGGGAGTGACTCCTTTAGCAAAACTAGAAAAGCCTCAAAATCACTCCATTTCAAAACAACATTTGATTCTACAACGATATCAAGTTCATTACGCTCATGGTTTTTATGAAAAACCTGCGTAGCCCTCCGTCATTTCAGATAAGTATTAGTTAGTATTCGTGCTGCGGTAGTTTGGCCTCCGTCAAGGCGCAGTGTACGGTAGCTAACTAGTGCTTATCTGCCAGCATATGATGCGATTGGATTAGGGTATTCGTACGGCGTTGTTTGGCCTCCGTCAAGGGTCGTGCGAGTGGGTTTAATTCAATCAGAAAATGACGGGTTGAACTTGACTAGCGGACTATGGGTTGTTTGGCCTCCGTCAAGGTCATAGGACGCTAGGGGCAAAATATTATCGGGAATTTCAAGTGTTTAAATTTGCAATGAGATTGCATACCTTCTATGAGATAGTTGGATCCCGATACCCGCTGCGAGTAATTGTTACTCCTGGGAGAGTTTTATACATTACAATTAGCCGATCAAGTAGGTGTCTAGAAAGGTGTCAACGGGGTTACGCCTCTGGGAAAACGAGGTTTACATTAATTAGGTTCGTGCGAGAGCACGGGGGACCTCCCTCAAAGTACCGACACTGGCCTGGCTGAAAGATTGGCGAACTTGTAGTGTGTAATTAATCCCGGCTAGTCTTTCCATTTAGGGTTTGAAGGAAGATATGATAAAAAGCAGTGGGAGCCATCCTGATTACATAAAATAATAACCAATCTATTCTTGCAAGAGCGCACGCTGAGTGTTTTCTTCTCTCTCTCTCCAGGTAGCGACCATATCACGCCTTAATCAAGATAATAATACGGATATTTGACCGAACCCGCTTGTTATACTGAGCTGGGGAACGTTGGTCCCGCTCCAACTTATAATTGTTATAAGACAGAGCAGGAAATTGGGGATTACCAGAATTCCCGTGCCGCCCAAACGAAGAGAGTGCATGCTGATGCATCATCTTCGGGTATGTTCATTATACAGAACTGATTCTCAGTATCCTCCGAATCCTGCGTATATGATACCGGATCAGGATCCCAGATATGTAAGTTGTTACATAGGGCTACAAAAGAGTAGAAAAACTGAGAACGGGTGATAAGTTTCATGAGAGAGAAACCGGGGCAAGTGTTGCAGCCAAGTCTGTTGGTCACTGTCACCCTGTATTACCAGTACATTGATTCTGAACAAATGCTATTAGATACCGAACCTGATATACCAAATCATATCAGTCTCTTTATCATTAAAGAAATGATATAATTTTGTATTGTTGGATAATGTTTTGAACATTTCCTATATCAAAAGTTGATCGGTTCAGGCACGTTATCTAAAAGCATTAATGTTCTAAATCAAACTACAGTTCTTAGTATATAGAACACACACAAGAGGAAGAGTTCAGAAATGAACGAATCCTTCTTGAGGTATTGTAGACTAGGTCATATCAATGCGACCCGACTAGCTGGAGTTACATTCAGATGGATATTTAAATTAGTTTGAATTTACATCTTGTGAAACTCGACAGTCATGTCACAAAGATAAGATGACCATAGCCCTGTTTATTGGAAACAGAGAAAGAGTTAGTGAACTCTTGGGATGATACATGTTGATGTATGAAAGGTCCCCTGTCTACACATGCCAGGACTGGTTCTTTATACTTCATTACGTTCTCTGATGATCTTTCGAGATTCAGGCCTATGTTCCTGTTGAAACATGAGTCCGAACCTTTTGAGATATTCACAGAATATAAGCGAGAAGTAGAGAACCAAAATACGGGTATAAATATTATGTCCTTTGATGTGATCAAGGAGGAGAATACTTGAGCACGGAATTCTTGGACTATTCTAAAGGAGAATGAGATTCTCTCTCAGCATTACTCCTCCGGATACACCATAGCATGATGGTATATCGGGGTGGAGCAATCACACCCTATTTGATAAGGTGTGCTCTATGATGAGTACTACTGAGTTACCTATTTCCTTTTGGGAGTTATGCACTTGAGAAGCTGCATACCTATTGAATAGGGTTCCAATCAAATCAGTTGCCTACCACTTCATATGTGATATGGAAAGGGAAGAGCCCATATCTTAAGTTGGTTAAGATTTGGGGTTGTCCGGCCTATGTCTAAAAGCAGAATCCGGACAAGCTCGAGGCAATGTCTGTAATGTAGAACTGGAAAGGTTCCAGCTATGCAAACTACAGCAGATGATTTGGTACAACCAAAGGATTCGATAGGAACCAATGAACCTCAGCCACTCCGCCGATCTAGTAGGGTTCCTCACCCACCTGAGAGATACTTCGGTTTCTCTATGACAGTGGGAGCAAGGATTGCATCATGAGATGATGACCCAACTAGTTTCGAGCTGGCCATCAGGAGTAAGACTCTGTTAGAATGGCTGGATGCTTAGCGATCTGAGATGGAATCCTTATACACCAACAAAGTATGGACTTTGGTTGCTATATCTGAAGGGTTAAATTCCCATCACGAGCAAGTATATCTTGAGAAGATTACTTGGTGTACATGGAAAAGTTGAGACTTTCAAAGCTAGACTTGTTAAAGGTTTTCGTCATCGACCAGGCGTGGATAATGATGAAACCTTTTCAAGTAGCTATGATTAAGTCCATCCAGATCCTACTTGCCACGGCTACATACCATGACTACGATATCTGGCGGTTGGGTGTCTTGACTGCTTTTCTAAATGATGATTTAGAAGAGTGTGTCTATAAGTACACAGCCAGAGGGCCTCGTAGACAGTGGGAGCAGCGGAAACATGAACAAGATGCTTTATCTGATAAAGCAGGCATCGCGGAGTTGGAACGTCTGTTTTGATGTTTTTGTCAAGGAAGTTGACATCATCAAAATGGTAGATGAACCTTGTATATACAAAAAGGTAGTAGGGAGTATGGTGGTGATCCTCGTAGAGTACGTGGATGACATACTCTTGATAAGAAAGGAGTTTCCTATGCTACGCTCGGTCAATCTCCGTTTATCACAATAATTCTCCATATAGGATCAATGTGATACCTCCTTAATCCTGAGTTTTGGATCTATGAGATAGATTTAATTGGATGTTAGGATTCTCACTAGCTGTAGTGAGATGGTATCAATCGATCCTGGGGAGAATCACTGGAAGTGTTCCAGGGTGATAAAGACGACTGAATGTCAGTCGCAGGCATTGTATTTACCCTCACTAAAGGGACGGTATGTTGGAAGAGTTCCAAGCTAGATACCGTGACATACTAGACGATAAAGGCTGGATACATCGCTACTTAAGATGCTACCAAAGAGGTTGTTTGGATGTATATTAGTTCATGAGATGAACTTAGTTCCTACCATTGTGTGACAATGGAGTTGTGGCTTATGCCAGGAACCCCCGTCCCATCAGTGATCCAGACATATTCTAAGGCAGTATCACCTGATCATGGAGATGGTTGATCTCCAGGGTGATCGAGGTTACGAGAGTAGACTCAGAGGACAACACGGCGGATCCACTCACAAAGGCCTATTCCCACAGAGAGACTTTTTTGGGATGGTTGAGTATGAGATACTTCGACCACTGCTACAGATGGCCCTAGTGCAAGTGGGAGATTGTTAGTTATATGTATGCCCTAGAGGCCATTACTGTACATTGGATGTATATTGTAGTGGATGCTGGGACGTATATAGGGAGGACTTTCTTGCTCGACATGATAGTATGCTATCTGGTTGCTCTTTACCTTAACGTGTACACTGATTGTCTCTCTGTTACATGTTGGTAAAGCCCTTAGGATGTGTACTTGACTACCTGGACTATGATGCGGATCATACTAGTGGGGACATGGTAGTCCATAAGTACATCCTTCAAAGTCCCTAGTCGTGGGTGTATCGAGACGGGGCATCGATATACCATAGTAGACTAGCGTGTACCTTCTCGACCCATACAGATGGGCGATGGATGATCCCATATCCATCGGTGTTTGACATCAGAGATCATATACGGGTGCTCAGTAGAGACTGGGTACACTGGACGGACTCGCCGAGAACTCCCAGATGGTATTATACCTCACGTCAGATGGCAGTTCTCTGGTGACACTGGTACAGAGTAGTCTGTTGACCCGAGATCGTCATAGAGTCTTGTGTGGTTCCCACTGTGTTTTGATTTCCATTTTACCACGTCCAAGAGGGCGTGCAAAACGGTGGTTTTTGGGTACAGTCCCGAGTCACATGGAGGCAATGAGCGATAGGAGGGGATTCGTCTCTCCCGGTATAGGGGGTTGATGTTGCGCTGTGTTCGATTGGCTATAACAGGAAATCCCTGGCCAGGGTTGCTGAGATATACTGGTAAGTGTTACCAGTAGTTTCTCGAATTGTTATAGACCTCATATCGACACGACTTATCGAGCTATTGGGGTCTGACGTTTACCACCCCTAAGCGAGATATGCGACATATCAGACGATCAGACCGGACTGTACGGTAGTGTTACTGGTTGGATTCACTGGAGTATGAGCGGGCTTGCTCGTCGATCTTCAGATCGCTCAATACCCGGGTGGCCGTTACGTTTAGCAGACCGCTTGCGGCTTGTGGGTGTTTGATATGATCATCACCTGCTGCCGGCGTATTGACGAGTCTTTAGAGTCCTACACAGAGGTTTCCTGGCTCAAGCGAAACGAAATAAGAGCGCATATGAGATATGTGCAGGACCGAGAATAATGCGTGTATGTGATACCGTATTTCATTCTCGCGATGAATGTATCGAATGGTTGTATGCGATATAACCTAGTTATCGATTCAAGCGTTGATTCGATAAGCCGATACATTGTATACTAGTCGGTTGTGTGCGACATGACCGGATCATTGAATCAAGTGTTGATTTAATGATTTGATGCGTATTTATATATTTGATATATTACTTTGCATCAACTAGTATCGGTTTACTTAAGATGGTTTTTCTCACTCGGATGTGCACATTATATATGTGATATGATTTTCTGCACTTGCTTGTATCATGTTTGATGATACATGCTTTTTGGTTAAGTGTAAAGTGTTAAACCTTGGTTAATGAATAGGTTAGGGTTTATTATTAGTTATTCATTTATCTTATTTAATTATCCATTTATTTATGATAAATGAATAAAAGAAAATGAAATGAAATGGTTGCAAATTTTGGATTCTAGTTGAAGCTTCTTGATCTTTTGACTAAGTGACCATTTTGTCTCTAGTTTGACCCTAACCATTCCTTTAACCATGATTGATTCTCTACACCTAACTATGGTTCAATTATGATAAGAATGAATTTCTTTTCTCATTTTATTATTCTTATCATAATACATTCTTCTTCTTCTTCCTTCAACTCAAGAAGAAAAACCTAGAGTACATCAATGGTGGATTGATGATATGAGTGAGAAATCCATATCTAAAGACTACCCACTTCCTATTTCTTCATCCTCTACCTCTTGCCAAGTAGTAGAGTGTGTTTCCTTCACAAGTTATCATGGCTTGGCGAAGTGAGAGCTTGATCTTGCGATGCTTCGACGTAGATCATCTTCGGCATGGACATCGACGACCTAGCTCGCCATATCTCCGACGAAGCGACACTAGAGCCCGGATTTTGATTTGGACAGCGGAGACGACTTCGTTGCGGAGCCGTGGAGGTGGAGCACCGGATCTACAAAGGTTGTATTTCCGTTAAACTCGTAGTTAAGTGTTAACTAGTTTCTATTTCGCCTAGTTATCTAGCAAACGATCTTGTTAGGGTTTGTAGGCACCGTTAAAATTTGAAATTGGCATGTTCGATGCCTTGTATAATCTCATTAGGGTGCCTAGGAACCTTTCAGTTTCTTTACTCAATAAAGATGGATATAACTTTGTTCTTGATAGAAATATCATGAACATTTACCTTCATAAGGTACTGGTTGCAGAAGGTACACTGTGTAATGGTATCTACGTTCTAAATCAGAATACAGTTCTCAATGTACAAAACACAAGCAAGAAGAAGAGTTCAGATACGAACGAATCCTACTTATGGCATTGTAGACTTGGTCATATCGGAGAGAAAAGACTAAGTAAGTTGCAAAAAGATGGACTGTTGAATATGTTCGAGTTTTCATCTTATGAAACTTGTCAGTCTTGTCTCAAAGGAAAGATGACCAAATCTCCATTCACCGGACATGGAGAAAGGGCAGCAGAGCTCTTGGGACTCATACACAGTGATGCATGTGGTCCAATGTCTATACATGCAAGGGGTGGGTTCTCGTACTTCATCACATTCGCTGACGATCTCTCTAGGTTCGGATATGTGTATCTGATGAAACACAAATCTGAAACTTTTGAGAAATTCAAGGAATTCAGAAACGAAGTAGAGAACCAGACATGCAAAAGTATCAAGATCCTCCATTATGATAGAGGAGGGGAGTACTTAAGCATGGAATTCCTAAATTACTTAAAAGAGAATGGTATTCTCTCTCATCTTAATCCTCCATATACACCACAGCACAACGGTGTATCGGAGAGGAGGAATCGTACCATATTGGATATGGTTCACTCCATGATGAGTAATGCTGAGTTACCTCTTTCATTCTGGGGACTTGCGCTAGAAACAACAACATACTTACTGAATCAGGTTCCGTCTAAATCTGTGCCTAAGACTCCATATGAAATATGGAGTGGTAAAAGACCGTATCTTGAACGTATTAAGATATGGGGTTGTCCGGCCTATATGAAGGTACAAAATCCGGAAAAGCTTAAAGCACGATCAGTTTTGTGCAAGTTTGTGGGATATCCTAGAAATTCTCTCGGATATCTGTTCTACCACACTGAGGAGCAGAAGGTGTTCGTTGCTCGTCGCGCCACCTTTTTAGAGTGGCAATTTCTTGCAAAAGAAATAAGTGGGAGCACGGTAGAACTGGATGAAATATCTGATCCACAAACTCAAACTGAGGATTCAGCAGAACCAGAAAATTCAATAGTCCCAGACGAACCTCAGCCACTCCGCAGATCTGGTAGGATTTCTCATCCGCCCGAGAGATACTACGGTTTTCTCATAGACGGGGATTGAGAGGATTGCATCTTGGAAGAAGATGACCCTACCAGTTTCAGGCAGGCCATTATCAGTAGGGACTCTGATAAGTGGCTGGATGCTATGCAATCCGAAATGGAGTCCATGTACACCAATAAAGAGTGGACCTTGGATATTGCTCCACCTAGGGTAAAACCCGTTGGATGCAAATGGATCTATAAAAGGAAACTTGGTGTAGATGGGCAGGTGGAAACCTATAAGGCTATACTCGTTGCAAAAGATTTTCGTCAAAGACCTGGTTTGGACTATGACGAAACTTTTTCTCCAATGGCTATGCTCAAATCCATTTGGATCCTACTTGTCATTGCTGCCTTCCATGACTATGAAATCTGGCAGATAGACGTAAAAACGGCTTTTCTAAACGGCTGTTTGGAAGAGTGCGTTTACATGGATCAGCCAGAAGGTTTCGTAGACAGCGGGAGCAGCGGGAAGGTGTGCAAGTTGCTTAAATCCATTTATGTATTAAAGCAGGCATCGCGGAGCTGGAACATCTGTTTTGATGAGGCAATCAAGGAATTTTATTTCATCAAGAACGAAGATGAACCTTGTGTCTATAAGAAGATTGTAGGACGAACTGTCGTGTTCCTAGTCTTGTACGTGGACGACATTCTTTTGATCGGAAATGACATTCCTATGCTACAATCGGTCAAGCTATTCTTGTCACAACGGTTCTCCATGAAGGATTTGGGTGATGCCTCGTACATTCTGGGGATCAAGATCTGCAGAAATAGATCCAAGAGATTACTGGGACTTTCGCAGTCCAGGTACATAGAGACCGTAATAAAGAGATTTAGTATGGAAGATTCCAAGAGCGGTAATATACCCGCATTGCACGGAATCACCCTCTCCAAGAAGATGTCTCCTAAGACTGACGAGAAGAGGGTTTGCATGAGCACTATACCCTACGCTTCGGCGGTAGGTTCTATAATGTATGCGATGCTATGTACAAGACCAGATGTAGCTTACGCACTGAGCGTGGTGAGCCGGTATCAGTCAGACCGAGGTGAGAACCACTGGACGGCAGTGAAGAACATTCTCAAGTACCTGAGAAGAACTAAGGAGATGTTCCTGGTTTATGGTAATGGAGACCTCAGGGTCGAGTCCTTTACCGATTCGAGCTTCCAGAGTGACAAAGAGGAAAGCAAGTCTGTCTCGGGTTTTGTGTTTACCCTTAACGGAGGGGCGGTGTGTTGGAGGAGTTCCAAACAGTATACCGTCGCAGACTCGACGATGGAGGCTGAATACATTGCTGCAAGCGATGCCGCAAAAGAGGCGGTCTGGATGAAGAAGTTCATTAGTGAACTTCAGGTGGTACCGTCCATTGTTGACCAAATACCTTTGTATTGAGATAACAATGGGGCTATAGCTTTAGCGAAGGAACCAAGGTCCCATCAGAAGTCCAGACACATCTTAAGGCGGTATCACCTGATCAGGGAGATCATTGATCGCCAGGAGATCGAGGTACGGAGAGTGGACACAAAAGACAACACGGAGGATCCATTCACAAAGGCCCTCCCTCAAACACAGTTCGAGCGGCTTTTTGAGCTATTGGGTATGCGTTACACCAGCAGCTGGCCTTAGTGCAGACGTTGGGTATGCGGTACACCAATTACTGGCCTTTAGTGCAAGTGGGAGATTGTTGGATATGTATGCCCTAGAGGCCATTATTGTATAGTACTAGTTTGTATAATTCATTTTGGAGGCTTGGGATATATATACGGGTTTACGACAGTCTTGCTCGATATAGTAGTATGCTACTTGGTTTGTTTTTATCTTAATATGTGTATATGTTTCTTTTAACATATCGCTAAAAACATATTGATGGAGCCCTTAGGATCTTTGCTTGACTACCGGCGTTGTGATGGCGATCACACTAGTGGGGGCTGGGTAGTCTATAAGCACATCCTTATTTTGGTCCCTAGTCATAGGATTATCGAGACAGGGTATCGATACTCCAGAGTAGACTGGTGCATACGCTTCTCGTCCCAGCAGGGGAGATGGTCTGTCCCACAGCCATCAGTACGTCGTACTGGAGATAGTATGCAGGTCCTCGTTAAGTTACGAGTACACTGGATAGGACTCGTCGGGAACTGTTGGTTAGTATTATACCTATCGTTAGTTAACAGTTCCCAGATGACATGAGTATAGCTTAGTCCGTTGACTTGACACTGTCACTTCGCCTCAAGTGTGTTCCCACTGTTCTTAGATTGCTACCCTGTCACGACTCTATTGAGTCGTGCAAATATGTAGTAGTTGGGTGCAGTCCCGAAGCACTTGGAAGCGGTGACGGTTAGACATGATTCGTCTCTCCCGGTATTGGGAGTTGATATCGCGCTGTGTCTAGGAGAGCCATTACACATAGTCGTCCCTGGCCAGGGCAAGCGAGATTTACTGGTAGAATTTCCAGTAGTTTCTCATGGTGTTCTGGGCTACACTCCGACACGACTTGTACCGCTATTAGGGGTCTGACGTTTACCACCCCCTAGGCCCGACATGGGATACTCTTAGACGAACAGATCGAACTGTACGGAGATTGTCACATTCAAGCTCAGTAGGAGTTCGGATGGGTTCACCTCGTCGGTCTTCTTATCGGCATCTACCCGGGGACCATTACGTACAGCTAGTACCGCTTGCGGCCTGTAGTTAAACCCACTGCCAGTGTAGTGTCGATCCTTTAGAGTCCCACACAGAGGGTTATTCGCTTTTGGGCAAAACAGAGTAGAGGTCGCATGATTTTGCGACGGGGTCCGTTCACATCCACGCACTTGTGCACGTTTGGTGTCCGGGCGGTTATTACTAGTGGGCTTTGGTTTAAGCCAGATCCTAGTATTTGTTTTGGGATTGGTTTTGTCTCATTGTATTCTTGTTCCCCGGAACACGGATACGGGTGTGTATGCACAGTTGATAGAGGCAGAGGATTCTCATTAGGGTTGTTGACCGCTGACTTTTTCCAATCCCTAATGAGAATGAGAGATATGATTAATCATATTAATTAAGGAAAATTGTGCCATGGTTAGGTTGACCATTTGACTTTTGTTGACCTCTTGACTTTGGTTGACTGGTTGACTATTGTTGACATTTTGACCATCATCATTTCACATGAAAGATGCTTCTTGATTCTTTCACATTTCATTTAATGTGAAATGATAATGGTCATTTCAAAACTAACCATCACATTTTCACTTAATTATTATTATTATTATTATTTCTCTCATATGAGCATGGTTGTAGATTTCTACTCTTATTTTTCTCTTTTGCTCTTTCTCTCTCATGTTTGGAGCTCTCCCTCTTCCTCTCAAAGCTTAAGTGTTCCATGTGTTTGAAATCATAAGATCTTGAGACAAATCCATCAAGACTCATCTCTACTCTTTCTAGGGTTCTTTTTCTAGCAAACCAAGTGTAGGGTTGCTAGGTACGCGCACAAGGGTCTACGAGGCATCAACCATACCCGATTAAAATTTTAGCCGTGCCGAACAACTCTAATACGGATCTTTAAACTAGGGTTTAGGCGAAAACTTGCATGTTAACAACTTTAACACTAAGTGAAAGGGATTACAACCTTTGTAGATCCGGTCCTCCACTTCATTAGCTCCGTGTAGACGTCCCCATCGCTGCGATCGTGAACTCCGGACTCTATTGAAGCTTCACAAGAAGAATGAACGTGCTTGCTACGTTGACTTCGAGGCCGAAGATGATCTATGTCGGGGAGACACAAACTCAAGCTATTCCTTCACTAGGTCATAAACTTTGTGAAGAGAACACACTCTACTACATGGCAAGTGGTAGAGGATGAAGAAATAGTAACTGGGCTCCCTTTAGAATTGATTTTCTCACTCTTTTGCTCATGGCACCATTGGAGCTAGTAAGCTTTCGGATGGAGCTTGATGATGAAGAAGAAGAAGAAAGAATTCTCCATCCAAATGAAAACTTATCCAATAAATAAATGACACCATGGTTGAGTTAAGCCCTCATGCTTAACTCATGTAGATAATTAACCAAGGCTTTAGGTTAAAGGTTAGGTTAAAGAATATCAAAAGAAATGACAAAAGAGTGGACTTTGTCAAAGCTTCTCCAAGCTTCTTCAAGCTTGATTAGTTTGACTAAGTTAAACCCTTTTGTTAAATCTTAAGATAAACCAATAACCCTAATCTTTACCCTAATCTTGGTATGAGTCTCATACACCCATCTTGTGTGTATCATCAAGCATGATATAAACATGTACACTTGCATATATCATATATAAACAATGTGCACATACTAGTGAGAAAATAAATCATAAGTGAGCTAATACTAGTTAATGAAATGTAATATATCAAATATATAATTATGCATTAAATTATTAAATCAACTCTTGATTTAATAATCCTGCTATAACCGACTAATATCAAAGGTAACAACTTATCGAATCAACACTTGATCCGATAACCCGGCTATATTGTTAGTGTATATGCCCTAGAGGCCATTATTGTATCATACTAGCTTGTATATTACTTAATGGAGGCTTGGGATATTCACAGTTGTATAGACAATCTTGTTCAAAATAGTAGTATGCTACTTGGTTTGTTTCTACTTCAATATGTGCATGTGTTTCTTTTAGCATATTGCTTATACATATTAGTAGAGCCCATAGGATCTTTGCTTGATTACCAGCGTTGTGATGGCAGTCACACTCGTGGGGGCTGGGTAATCTATAAGCACATCCTTATACAGGTCCCTAGTCGTAGGACTATCGAGACAGGGCATCGATACTCCGGAGTAGACTAGCGTATGCGCTTCTCATCCCAGCAGGGGAGATGGTCTGTCCCACAGCCATCAGTACGTCGTACTGGAGATAGTATGCGGGTGCTCGTTGGGTTACGAGTACACTGGACAGGACTCGTCGGGAATTGTTGGTTGGTACTATACCTATCGTCAGTTATCAGTTCCCAGGTGACATGAGTACAGCTTAGTCCGCTGACTTGACACTGTCACTTCGCCTCGAGTGTGTTCCTGTTAGTGTTTATGCCCTAGAAGGCCATTACTGTATCATACTAGCTTGTATATTACTTAATGGAAGCTTGGGATATTCACATGTATATAACAGTCTTGCTAAACATGGTAGTATGCTACTTGGTTTCTCTATCTTAATATGTGAGTATACGTATTGATAGAGCTCTTAGGATCTTGCTTGGCTACCAGCGTTGTGATGGCAGTCACACTAGTGGGGGCTGGGTAGTCTACAAGCACATCCTTATTCAGGTCCCTGGTCGTTGGATTATCGAGACAGAGCATCGATACTCCGGAGTAGACTAGTGTGTACGCTTCTCATCCCAGTTGGGGAGATGGTCTGTCCCACAGCCGTCAGTACGTCGTACTGGAGATAGTATACAGGTGCTCGTTAGGTTACGGGTACACCGGACAGGACTCACAGGGAACTGTTGGTTGGTTTGATACCAGTCGTCAGTGAACAGTTCCCAGGTGACATGAGTACAGCGTAGTCCGCAGACTTGACACTGCTACTTCGCCTCGAGTGTGTCCCACTGTTCTTAGATTGCTACCCTACCACGGCTCAAAGGAGTCGTGCAAACAGGTAGCAGTTGGGTGCAGTCCCGAGCACTTGGAGGCAGTGGCGGTTAGACAGGATTCGTCCCTCCCGGTATTGGGAGTAGATATCGTGCTGTGTCAGAGAGCCATTACGCAAAGTCCCTGGCCAGGGCAAGCGAGATTTGCTGGTAGGTTCCAGCAGTTTCTCAGGGTGTAATGGGCTTCACTCCGACACGACTTATACCGCTATTAGGGGACTGACGCTTGCCGCCCCCCTAGGCCCGATATGCGATAGTCATGGACGAACGGACCGGACTGTATGGAGATTGTCACATCAGACTCAGTAGGAGTTCGGATGGGTTTACTCATCGGCCTTCTTATCGACAACTACCTGGGGACCGTTACGTACAGCTAGTGCTGCTTGCGGTCTGTGGTTAAACCCACTGCCAGCGTAGTAGTCGAGTCTCTAGAGTCCCACACAGAGAGTTTCCTACTCCAGGCGAAACGATATAGAGGTTGCATGGTTTTGCGACAAAGGGTTCGGACGCATACGTGCGTTTACGCGCGTACGACTTTCGGACAGATTTTACCAGTCGGCTTTGGTTTAAGCCAGTTACTGGTATCCGGTTATTGGATTTTTACAGTCTAAAGTTTTTCCGTATTTTTACGGATCGGAGGGGCGTTCTCGTAATTACTCGAGAAGCTTCTAGAAGATGTGACTAAGGAGGTTTGTTTTGGAAAGAGAGTGAGTCATAGTGGTGATTCATTCACTTCATTAATGCTCATTTATTGCTTAATGACTCATGTTAATGAATCATCACAAGATATTTTGTGAAGCATGCTTATTCATTTCCTTTATTGATTTATTGAAAATAAGAATGCTTCATAATATTATGATACACTCTCTCTCTTCTCTCATTATCATATTACACATTCTCTCTCCTCAAGCTCTCATCTTCAAGATACTAATCCTTAATCCTCATGTGTTGAGATCAAAGGTTTAGTTAGACTAAACAATCCATAACCCACACTCTATATCATCCTCTCATCTTTGATTAGCAATCAAAGTTGATTAGTTACCTCAAGTTAGAGGTTTAGCTTGGAGTTTCGCTCTCGGGTGGATCGTCTACTACCTAGAGAAGGCCGAGGAGAACCAAGGAGGACATAAAGAAGAAGGACCGGTTCATTAGGTATAATCCCTAATCTCTTATGTAAAGAAACTCATAAGAATACGGTTTTTAGGGTTTAGCTTCGATTCAAGCGGTTAGTCGATGTTTGTTGTTTAAACTTGATAAGTTTTTGTAAATTCCGCCTCCCCATAAGTACTGGGGTGTACTACATCGACTTACAGTGGTATCAGAGCCTCGCTAAACACTAAATAACTAAATCGCAAATTTGTACGAATTTCGAACGAAAAAACGAACCCGGAAAACCCTAGTTCTGTTAAGTTTCTGTCGAAGTGAAAATGAAGTCCTAAAATTTTTCTGGTGTGTTCAGAGAGCTTGACATGAACACAGGAGAACACCCAAGAAATTCGAGCCAATGATTCGACCAAAGAGCCGCGGAAGCGCGGCGGATCCCACCGATCCGCCGCGCATCCGCGGCCGAGTTGCCGATTCATGTGCTCAATTTTTTTGGGTGGGTCCCCTGTGATATTTGGGGTTTTCTGGAATATTTAATTATTGCTCAGGTTACTGTTTAACAGAGCAGATTTTGGAGCAATTTTGAAGTTGTTTATTCGATCGAAAAATACAGTATTTGCGTATTGGATTATATCTGTGATTGTTTGATGTGTTCGTAAACCTCCCCCAACTGCTAGTATGTCGGTTAGCAGGGGGTTGCACATTTCTGAAATGGTTATATCTGTTTGTGCATATAAACTGTATTGGACTGTTGTGGTGTATAGCCGGGGTTAACAATGGTTTATTGATTTATTCATTTGTTGTAAATGTAATTTGTTGTAATATTATTTTCGCGGGGCACTTCCAGGTTGCGGTCGTAGCCACCGTTGTATTATTTCATTTTACTGTTTTTTTGCTCCTAGGACTGACCCAAGGTGGGGTACACAGACTGCCGGGTGGGTAGTTTGCCGTACCCGTAGGGGTCGAGGGTGGGGTAAACGGCTATTCATCACAACTGTGTAATCTGTCTTTTCTTGCAGGCTCAAAAGAAATACAGATTGCTTGCAAATCCAATATTGTTTATCTGTGTTCTGGAATGAATATCATTGCGTCAGACGAATGTAAAATATCTATATTTATTATAGCTATTTAGACGTCACTTATGTTTTTCACCCGCGCTAGCCCAGCCCCCGCTCTGTCGTTAGTTAAGTAACCTAACGGGTGATGACGGGACCCCGTGGCGAATGCGGATGGCATAAGAGGACGTTATATTTTCGTTGTTTTCTGCAATGATAGGTTAATGATGGGACGCATTATCTATAATGCAAAGTAAAACAAACCAAAGTATAAATCGTTGGAACAATTTAAAAGAAACCACTCGGTTATTTTTAAAACAGATATTTTTTAAATGCGGAGATTTAACCACTCCTTTTAAAAAGCTATCAGGTTCCTTCGGTTATATCAAGTTCACTACGTTCACGGTTTCGCCAAAACCATTCGTAGCCCTCCGTCATTTCTTATGGATAGTCAGTAGTATTCAAGCTATGTTTGTTGGCTTTCGTCAAGACATAGTGTTTGGTAGCTGCTGGGGTATTCATTTGTTACATAGATAGATGTGTTGGTTTGGGACAGTCGCATTACCTTGTTGGCTTTCGTCAAGGGTATATACGGGTGGGTTCAAATTAACAAGATAATGATGGGCGGAACTTGACATGTGACTTATGATTTGTTGGCTTTCGTCAAGGTCATAAGAGCATGGGGCAAAAACATATATCGGGAATTTCTAAAGAAACTGAAATTTGCAAAGAGATGCATACCATTTGGAGTTTGATGAATGTTGGTAGGATTCCTTCAACATTATCATACGATGATATTTGGATCCCGATCCTACTGTGAGTATATGCTACTTATCAGGATATTCGTCGCTTAACGATCAATGCTATAAACCTAGTAGGTGTCCAGAAAAGTGTCAGCGGGGTTACGCCCCCAGAGAAAAGAGGTTATTTAATTAAGGAACTTCGCGAAAGCGTTGGAAAACCTCCCTCGAAGTATCGACACCGGCCTGGCTGAACGGTTAAGCAAGTATTGTACGGTGAGAATAGTCTTGGCTAATTCTTCTTTTATGGTTTGAGGAAGGATTCGAGAAACAGTGGGAGCCATCCAGTTTAGATAAACTAAAAACCACTCTAAACTTGCAAGAGCATCATGCTAAAGAGTTTTCTTCTCTCTCTCCTAATTGCAGCGACCCTGAAAATGACTGGACTTAAGTTACTTTTAGAGAAAAATATACTGACAGGGCCAAACTATAAAGATTGGCTGCGGAATGTCAAGATGGCTTTGACCTATGACAAACTGGGGTACGTCCTCACCGCTACAGCACCTGCTGTCCTTGGTCCCAAATCCAGCAATGCGGATAAGGAAATCCGTAAAACCTGGGATTTAGATTGCGCGAGAGCCAAGTGCATCGTGCTTGCCTCGATGAACAATGAACATCAGAGGAGGCACGAGGATATGTCTCTAGATGGCATATTTCTCCATACAAAGGAACTTTATGGAGAGCAATCTCGTATAGCAAGATACGAGACCTCTAAGAAACTGTTTCGAGCGAGGTTGGCTGTCGGGTCATCGGTAGGTGAACATGTCCTACAGATGATCGGCTATATTGAAGAGCTCGCGGACCTTGGGACGACTTTGGATAATGAGCTCTATACAGACCTTGTTCTCCAGTCCCTTCCTCCCACCTACGCCCAGTTTATCCTCAACTTCAATCTTCAAGGAAAAGAAGTTGAACTTGCGGAACTCCTGAACATGTTAAGGAGTGCAGAGGGCACCTTGCAGAAGGCAAGGGAAACACCCGCTATGTTTGTTGGCGGTTCATCTTCTTCAGGGTCCAAGGCTAGGGCCAAAGGAAGGAAGAAGAAGGCCGCACCCAGACCTAGAGGAGGTGTTAGTAAGGTGGGAAAGAAGGGAAAGAAAAAGTTTACAGCACCGGTAGTTGGCCTGGATGAGTGCTTCCATTGTCACAGGAAAGGGCACTGGAAGAAGGATTGCAAGGCGTGGAACGCCAAGAACCAGGAACCGAAGCAAGCTGTGGCTTCGACTTCAGGTGTGTTTGTAATTGAGAATTGTCTGTCGATCAACTCTACTTCCTGGGTATTGGATACCGGGTCAGGATCTCATATTTGCAATTCATTGCAGGCACTGAGAAACCGTAGAGTGCTGAAGGAAGGTGATATGATCCTCAGGGTTGCTAACGGAGCTAGCGTGGGAGCTGCGTCCGTCGGGGATTATCACCTAGGATTGACGAGTGGACACATTTTGGTTTTACATAACTGTTATTTTGTACCCAGCTTAACGTGTAATATCATATCAGTTTCCTTGTTATCAAATAAAGGTTATGATTTCACGTTTGTAAGAGATGTTGTCAACATCCACCTTAATCATGGTTTGATTGGGTCCGGTACTCTAAATAACGGCATATATGTGTTAAACCAACTCCAAATTTTCAATGTCCAGAACACACTAAAAAGAAAGTCTCCAGATTTAAATAAAGCTTTCTTATGGCATTGTAGACTGGGTCACATCAATGAGAGAAGGTTGACTAAGTTGCATAGAGAAGGATATTTGGACACGTTCGAATATCAATCTTATGACACTTGTCAATCCTGTCTCAAAGGAAAGATGACAAAGACTCCATTTACTGGACAAGGAGTAAGAGCGAGCGAGCTCTTAGGACTCATACACAGTGATGTATGTGGACCAATGTCTACACATGCAAGAGGTGGTTATTCCTACTTCATTACTTTTACAGATGATTTCTCTAGGTATGGATATGTTTTCTTAATGAAGCATAAATCAGAGGCCTTTGAGAAATTCCTGGAATTCAAGAGTGAAGCGGAAAACCAAACAGGCAAAAGTATTAAGACACTGAGATCTGATCGAGGTGGAGAATACTTAAGTGCCGAGTTCCTAGGTTACCTAAAAGAGAAAGGAATTCTCTCTCAGCTTACTCCTCCATACACTCCACAGCACAACGGTGTATCGGAGAGACGGAATCGAACCCTATTGGATATGGTACGATCCATGATGAGTAATACTGAGTTACCGCGATCTTTCTGGGGTTATGCGCTAGGATCGGCGGCATATCTTTTGAACAAAGTTCCAACCAAAACTGTGCCTACCACACCATATCAGATATGGAGTGGGAAGAAACCCTGTCTTCAGTACCTGAAAACATGGGGATGTCCAGCTTTTGTTAAAAAGCAGCATGTGGACAAGCTCGAGGCACGCTCAGTAGAGTGTAAGTTTGTGAGATATCCAAAGAACTCTATGGGATATTATTTCTATTACGCAGAGGAACAAAAGGTTTTTGTTTCTCGTCATGCCCGCTTCTTAGAAACTGAATTTTTGGAAAATCAGAAGAGTGGGAGCGTAGTAGAACTGGAAGAAATTCCAGAACCACAAACTGCTACTGAAAGTTTGGTAGAACCAGAGGTTCAAGAAGAACAGAACATTCCCGCACCCCTCCGCAGGAGTAGTAGGCCGTCTCGTCCGCCTGAGAGATACTACGGTTTTCTCATAGATGGGGATAGAGAGGATTGCATCATAGATGATGATGAACCTACTGACTTCAGGCAGGCCATCCAGAGCGGCGACTCGGTACGATGGCTAGATGCAATGCGGACCGAAATGGAGTCCATGTACACCAACAAAGTATGGACTTTGGACTTTGCTCCAGATGGGGTAAAACCCATAGGATGCAAATGGATCTTCAAGAAAAAGATTGGTGTAGATGGACAGGTGGAAACCTATAAGGCTAGACTTGTTGCAAAGGGTTTTCGTCAAAGACCTGGTTTGGACTATGACGAAACCTTTTCTCCAGTGGCTATGCTCAAATCCATTCGGGTCCTTCTTGCTATTGCTGCCTTCCATGATTATGAAATCTGGCAGATGGACGTAAAGACGGCTTTTCTGAATGGAAATTTAGAGGAGAGCGTCTATATGGATCAGCCAGAGGGTTTCAATCAGAGTGGGAGCAGCGGGAAAGTATGCAAGCTACTTAAGTCCATTTATGGACTAAAGCAGGCATCGCGGAGTTGGAACATCTGTTTTGATGAGACAGTCAAAGAATATGACTTTATCAAAAATCCAGATGAACCGTGCATATATAGTAAAGTTGTGGCCAGAAGTGTCGTATTCCTCGTCTTGTACGTGGATGACATTCTATTGATAGGAAATGACATTCCTATGCTACAATCTGTCAAAGGATTCTTGTCACACAGGTTCTCCATGAAAGACCTGGGTGATGCCTCTTACATTCTGGGGATCCGGATCTATCGTGATAGATCCAAGAGGATGTTGGGACTTTCGCAGTCCAGGTATATCGACACTGTACTGAAAAGATTCAGTATGGAAGATTCAAAGCGCGGTAATCTACCGGCTTGTCACGGAATCACCCTCTCCAAAGAGATGTCTCCCAAGACTGATTTGGAAAGGGAACGCATGTCTATTATACCCTACGCTTCTGCGGTAGGCTCTATAATGTATGCGATGTTGTGTACCAGACCAGATGTAGCTTATGCACTAAGCGTGGTAAGCCGGTATCAGTCAGACCCAGGGGAGAAGCACTGGATAGCAGTAAAGAACATTCTCAAGTACCTGAGGAGGACTAAGGAGATGTTCTTGGTTTACGGCGGAAAAGACCTCAGGTTGGAGGCCTTTGCTGATTCCGGCTTCCAGAGTGATAAGGACGATTCCAAGTCCATGTCGGGTTATGTCTTTACCCTCAATGGAGGGGCGGTGTGCTGGAAGAGCTCCAAGCAGGACACCGTTGCTGACTCGACGATGGAAGCGGAGTATATAGCTGCTTGCGATGCCGCAAAAGAAGCAGTCTGGATGAAGAAGTTCCTAACAGAACTTCAGGTGGTTCCTACCATAGTTGATCCAATACCTCTGTATTGCGACAACAACGGAGCTATAGCTTTAGCGAAGGAACCAAGGTCCTATCAGAAGTCCAGACACATCTTGAGGCGGTATCACCTGATCAGGGAGATCATTGATCGTCAGGAGATCGAGGTTCGGAGAGTTGCTTCAGAAGAGAACATTGCTGATCCATTCACGAAGGCCCTTCCTCAGATTCAGTTCGAGAGGCTACTCGAGATCATTGGTCTGCGATATGCCAGTACATGGCCCTAGTGCAAGTGGGAGATTGTTAGTGTTTATGCCCTAGAAGGCCATTACTGTATCATACTAGCTTGTATATTACTTAATGGAAGCTTGGGATATTCACATGTATATAACAGTCTTGCTAAACATGGTAGTATGCTACTTGGTTTCTCTATCTTAATATGTGAGTATACGTATTGATAGAGCTCTTAGGATCTTGCTTGGCTACCAGCGTTGTGATGGCAGTCACACTAGTGGGGGCTGGGTAGTCTACAAGCACATCCTTATTCAGGTCCCTGGTCGTTGGATTATCGAGACAGAGCATCGATACTCCGGAGTAGACTAGTGTGTACGCTTCTCATCCCAGTTGGGGAGATGGTCTGTCCCACAGCCGTCAGTACGTCGTACTGGAGATAGTATACAGGTGCTCGTTAGGTTACGGGTACACCGGACAGGACTCACAGGGAACTGTTGGTTGGTTTGATACCAGTCGTCAGTGAACAGTTCCCAGGTGACATGAGTACAGCGTAGTCCGCAGACTTGACACTGCTACTTCGCCTCGAGTGTGTCCCACTGTTCTTAGATTGCTACCCTACCACGGCTCAAAGGAGTCGTGCAAACAGGTAGCAGTTGGGTGCAGTCCCGAGCACTTGGAGGCAGTGGCGGTTAGACAGGATTCGTCCCTCCCGGTATTGGGAGTAGATATCGTGCTGTGTCAGAGAGCCATTACGCAAAGTCCCTGGCCAGGGCAAGCGAGATTTGCTGGTAGGTTCCAGCAGTTTCTCAGGGTGTAATGGGCTTCACTCCGACACGACTTATACCGCTATTAGGGGACTGACGCTTGCCGCCCCCCTAGGCCCGATATGCGATAGTCATGGACGAACGGACCGGACTGTATGGAGATTGTCACATCAGACTCAGTAGGAGTTCGGATGGGTTTACTCATCGGCCTTCTTATCGACAACTACCTGGGGACCGTTACGTACAGCTAGTGCCGCTTGCGGTCTGTGGTTAAACCCACTGCCAGCGTAGTAGTCGAGTCTCTAGAGTCCCACACAGAGAGTTTCCTACTCCAGGCGAAACGATATAGAGGTTGCATGGTTTTGCGACAAAGGGTTCGGACGCATACGTGCGTTTACGCGCGTACGACTTTCGGACAGATTTTACCAGTCGGCTTTGGTTTAAGCCAGTTACTGGTATCCGGTTATTGGATTTTTACAGTCTAAAGTTTTTCCGTATTTTTACGGATCGGAGGGGCGTTCTCGTAATTACTCGAGAAGCTTCTAGAAGATGTGACTAAGGAGGTTTGTTTTGGAAAGAGAGTGAGTCATAGTGGTGATTCATTCACTTCATTAATGCTCATTTATTGCTTAATGACTCATGTTAATGAATCATCACAAGATATTTTGTGAAGCATGCTTATTCATTTCCTTTATTGATTTATTGAAAATAAGAATGCTTCATAATATTATGATACACTCTCTCTCTTCTCTCATTATCATATTACACATTCTCTCTCCTCAAGCTCTCATCTTCAAGATACTAATCCTTAATCCTCATGTGTTGAGATCAAAGGTTTAGTTAGACTAAACAATCCATAACCCACACTCTATATCATCCTCTCATCTTTGATTAGCAATCAAAGTTGATTAGTTACCTCAAGTTAGAGGTTTAGCTTGGAGTTTCGCTCTCGGGTGGATCGTCTACTACCTAGAGAAGGCCGAGGAGAACCAAGGAGGACATAAAGAAGAAGGACCGGTTCATTAGGTATAATCCCTAATCTCTTATGTAAAGAAACTCATAAGAATACGGTTTTTAGGGTTTAGCTTCGATTCAAGCGGTTAGTCGATGTTTGTTGTTTAAACTTGATAAGTTTTTGTAAATTCCGCCTCCCCATAAGTACTGGGGTGTACTACATCGACTTACAGTTCCCACTGTACTTTGATTACTACCCTACCACGGCTCAAATGAGTTGTGCAAACAGGTAGTAGTTGGGTGCAGTCCCGAAGCACTTGGAGGCAGTGACGGTTAGACAGGATTCGTCTCTCCCGGTATTGGGGGTTGACATCGCGCTGGGTCTAGGAGAGCCATTACACGAGTAGTCCCTGGCCAGGGCAAGCGAGATATACTGGTAGGTTTCCAGTGTTATCTCAGGGTATTCTGGGCTTCACTCCGACACGACTTGTACCGCTATTAGGGGACTGACGCTTACCGCCCCCTAGGCCCGCCATGCGATGTATCAGACGAACAGACCGGACTGTACGGAGATTGTCACAGCCAAACTCAGTAGGAGTTCAGATGGGTTTCACCTCGTCAGTCTTCTTGTCGGCATCTACCTGGGGACCGTTACGCACAGCTAGTGCCGCTTGCGGTCTGAGGTTAAACCCACTGCCAGCGTAGTGTCGAGTCTTTAGAGTCCCACACAGAAAGCTATTCGCCTTTAGGCAAAAGAGTAGAGGTCGCATGGTTTTGCGACAGGTCGCATGGTTTTGTGACAGGGTTCGGTCACATCCGTGCACTTGAGCACGTACAGTGTCCGGACAGTTAACACTAGCAGGCTTTGGTTTAAGCCAGATCCTAGTGTATGTTTTGGGATTGGTTTTATCTCGTTTCTATTCGTGTTCCTCGGAACGCGGATGCGGGTGTGTATGCACAGTTGACAGAGAGACAGAGGCAGAGTATTCTCATTAGGGTTGTTGACTGTTGACCGTTGACAGTTGACTGTTGAACGTTGACTTTTGCTTAACCCTAATGAGAATAAGAATTATGATTAGCAATAATATTAATTAAGTATTATAGTGACATGGTTGTAAAGGGGTTGACTTTGTTGACTTTGTTGACCGGTTGACTAGGTTGGACTAGTTGACCATCATCATTACCATGGTTGTCATTTTCATGCAAAGACTTTTGCTTGCTTGTTGTGGTTTGCAAAATGAGTGCATGAAAATGATATTGCCTTTGACATGATATGAACCATCACATAATACTTGATTAACATTATGGCTCATGATGCTTTTGGATTATGAGAGGGTGAAAGAGAAAAGAGAGGCTCATTCTTTCATTGGCTTTCTCTCTCCTTTGAGCTCTCTCTCATTCCCTTGTTCTCACCCTCTTCCTCTTGCTCTCTTTACCTCAAGGCAAACCATTCTCATGTGTTGAGACTCATTGCCCTAGAGATTAAAAGACACCAAAACAATCCTCTACTCACTCTAGTTCACAAGGTTTAGCAAACCGAGTGAACAAGTTTCTTCAAAGTTCGAAGAAGAAGCTAAAGGTGGAAGCTTTCGGGTGGATCGATCTTCGGCGCAAGGAGATGACGGGGTGAAGCCGATCCGTACACCATCGAGAGTCGAAGACGAAGGAGTTCAAGAAAGAAAGGTATAACCCCCTAACCGAGTAGTTAACAACTCCTAGTTAGGTTGTTAGGTAGATAGTTTAACAAAGATCCGTTTTGAGTCGATGTTACCGCCTCTAGAAAATTGTTTTTCATCAAATTCCGCATGCCCGTAAGTACCGGGAGAGGTAGCATGGACTTACATATATCGCATAAAACCGATCAATGTCACGAATCGCGAGAATAGAATACGGTATCTCATATCGTATTAATCTCGGTCCCGCACATATCACATATGTGCTCCTACTCCGTTTCGGTTGAGCCAGGAAACCCCTGTGTAGGACTCTAAAGACTTGTCAATACGCCGGCAATAGGTGATGATCATATCAAACACCCACAAGCCGCAAGCGGTGTGCTAAACATAAAGGCCACTCGGGTATTGAGCGATCAGAAGATCAACAAGAAAGCCCGCTAGTTCTCCTGTGAATCGAATCAGTAACACTACCGTACAGTCCGGTCTCGTCGTCTAATATGTCGCATATCTCTCCTAGGGGTGGTAAACGTCAGATCCCAGTAGCTCGATAAGTCGTGTCGATATGAGGTCTATAACAGTTTGAGAAACTACTGGTAACACTTACCAGTAAATCTCAGCAACCCTGGCCAGGGATTTCCGGTTATAGCCAATCGAATACAGCACAACATCAACTCCCTATACCGGGCGAGACGAATCCCCTCCTATCGCTCATTGCCTCCATGTGATTCGGGACTGTACCCAAAAGCCACCGTTTTACACGCCCTCTTGGACATGGTAAGGTGGAAATCAAAGCACAGTGGGAATCACACAAGACTCTATGACGATCTCGGGTCAACAGACTACTCTGTACCAGTGTCACCGGAGAACTGCCATCTGACGTGAGGTATAATACCATCTGGGAGTTCTCGGCGAGTCCGTCCAGTGTACCCAGTCTCTACTGAGCACCCGTACACCATCCTTGATGTCAAACACCGATGGATATGGGATCATCCATCGCCCATCATATGGGTCAAGATGCATATACGCTAGTCTACTCTGGTGTATCGATGCCCTGTCTCGATATACCCTCGACTAGGAACAGTTATAGGATGTACTCGTAGACTACCGTGGCCCCACTAGTATGATCTCATCATAGTCCCAGTAGTCGAGTACATATCCTTAGGGCTTTACCAACATGTAACAGCGAGACAATCAGTGTACACGTTAAGGTAAAGAGTAACCAGATAGCATACTATCATGTCGAGCAAGAAAGTCCTCCCTATATATGTCCAAGCATCCACAACAATATACATCGTATGTACAGTAATGGCCTCTAGGGCATACATATAAATAACAATCTCCCACTTGCACTAGGGCCATCTGTTGTGGTATCACATACCCAACAATTAGCTGTGGTTGAAGTATCTCATACTCAACCATCCCATAAAAGTCTCTACTGGGGAAAAGGCTTTTATGAGTGGATCTGCGCTGTCGTCCTCTGTGTCTACTCTCCTAACCTCGATCTCCCTGGAGATCAACCATCTCCATGATCAGGTGATACTGCCTAAGAATTATATCTGTATTTCTGATGGGACGGTAGTTCCTTGGTAAAAGCCACAACTCCATTGTCACACAATGGTAGGAACGAAGTTCATCTCATGAACTTATATATATCCAGACTGCCTCTTTGGTAGCATCCTTGGTAATGATATATCTTGCCTTTAATCATCTAGTATGTCTCGGTATCTAGCTTGGAACTCTTCCAACATACCGTCCTTCCAATGAGGGTATAGACAATGCCTGCGACTGACATTCAGTCGTCCTTATCACTCTGGAACCTTTCTAGTGTTTCTCCCCAGGATCGATTGATACCATCTCATGACGCCTAGTGAGTATCCTAACACCCATTTAGATCTATCTCATAGATATAAAACGTAAGATTTAGAAGGTATCACTTGATCCTATATGGAGAATCCTTGTGATGAGCGAAGATTGACCGAGCGTAGCATAGGAAACTCCTTCCCTATCAAGAGTATGTCATCCACGTACTCTACGAGGATCACCACCATACTCCCTACTACCTTTTTGTATATACAAGGTTCATCTACCATTATGATGAAGCCAAACTCTTTGACTACCACATCAAAACAGATGTTCTAACTCCGCGATGCCTGCTTTATCATATAAAACATCTTGCACACGTTTCCGCTGCTCCCACTGTCTACGAAGCCCTCTGGCTGTGTACTTATAGACGCTCTCTTCTAAAACATCATTTAGAAAAGCAGTCATGACACCCAACCACCAGATATCGTAGTCATGGTATGTAGCCATGGCAAGTAGGATCTGGATGGACTTAAGCATAGCTTTGAAAGTCTCAACTTTTCCATGTACACCAAGTAATCTTCTCAAGATATACTTGCTCTTGATGCGGATTTAACCCTTCAGATAAAGCAACCAAAGTCCATACTTTGTTGGTGTATAAGGATTCCATCTCAGATCGTTAAGCATCCAGCCATTCTTACAGAGTCCTACTCCTGATGGCCAGCTCGAAACTAGTTGGGTCATCATCTCATGATGTAATCCTTGCTCCCACTGTTATAGAGAAACCGAAGTATCTCTCAGGTGGGTGAGGAACCCTGCTAGATCGGCGGAGAGGCTGAGGTTCGTAGGTTTCTATTGAATCCTTGGGTTCTACCAAATCATCTGTTGTAGTTTGTATAGCTGGAACCTTTCCAGTTCTACATAACAGACCTTGCCTTGAGCTTGTCTGGATTTTGCTTTTAGACATAGCCCGGACAACCCCAAATCTTAACAAACTTAAGATATGGGCTCTTCCCTTTCCATATCACATATGAAGTAGCAGGCAACTGATTTAATTTAAACCCTATTCAATAGGTATGCAGCTTCTTAAGTGTATAACTCCCAAAAGGAAAATAGGAAACTCAGTAGTACTCATCATAGAGCACACCATATCACATAGGGTGCTATTGCTCCGCCCCGATATACCATCGTGCTATGGTGTATACGGAGGAGTAATGCTGAGAGAGAATCTCATTCTCCTTTAGAATAGTCCAAGAATTTCGTGCTCAAGTATTCTCCTCCTTGATCACATCAAAGAACATAATACTTTTACCCGTATTTTGGTTCTCTACTTCTAACTTACATTCTGTGAATATCTCAAAAGGTTCGGACATGTGTTTCAACAGGAACAGATGTCTGAATCTTGAGAGATCATCAGAGAATGTAATGAAGTACAAAGAACCGGTCTTAGCATGTGTAGACAGGAGACTTTCATACATCAGCATGTATCAATCCCAAGAGTTCACTAACTCTTTCTCTGTTTCCAATAAACAGAGCTATGGTCATCTTATCTTTGTGACATGACCGGCAAGTTTCACAAGATGTAAATTCAAACAGATTTAAATATGCATCTATATGTAACTTCAGCTAGTCGGGTCACATTGATATGACCTAGTCTATAATACCTCAAGAAGGATTCGTTCATTTCTGAACTCTTCCTCTTGTGTGTGTTCTGTATACTAAGAACTGTAGTTTGATTTAGAACATCAATGCTTCTAGATAACGTGCCTGAACCGATCAACACTTGATATAGGAAATGTTCAAAACATTATCCAACAATACAAAATTATATCCTTCTTTACTAATAAAGAGACTGATATGATGTTGTATATCAGGTTCGGTATCTAACAACATTCGTTCAGAATCAATGTATTCTGGTAATACAGGGTGATAGTGACCAACAGACTTGGCTGCAACACTTGCACTATTTCTATCTCATGAAACTTATCACCCGTTCTTAGTTCTCTACCTATCAGTAGCCCATGTAACAAATTACATATGCGGGATCCTGATCTGGTATCTCATACCCAGGACGTAAAGGATACTGAGAAACAGTTCTCTGTAATGAACACACCCGAAGAAGATGCATCAGCATGGACTTTCTTCGTTTGGGCGGCACGGGAAATCTGGTATTCCCTAATTTCCTGCTCTGTCTTATAACAATTATAAGTTGGAGCGGGACCAACGTTCCCCAGCTCAGTATAACAAGCGGGTTCGGTCAATATATCCGTATTATTATCTTGATTAAGGCATGATATGGTCGCTACCTGGAGAGAGAGAGAAGAAAACACTCAGCGTATGCTCTTGCAAGATTAGATTGGTTATCTAATATATCTAATCAGGATGTCTCCCACTGTTTTAATCAAATCTTCCTTCAAACCCTAAAAGGAAAGACTAGCCGGGATTAATTACACGATACAAGTTCGCGAATCTTTCAGCCAGGCCAGTGTCGGTACTTTGAGGGAGGTTCCCCGTGCTTTCGCACGGACCTAATTAATGTAAATCTCGTTTTCCCAGAGGCGTAACCCCGTTAACAACTTTCTAGACACCTACTTGATCGGCTAATTGTAATGTGTAAAACTCTCCCAGGAGTAACTCTTACTCGCAGCGGGTATCGGGATCCAACTATCTCATAGAAGGTATGCAATCTCATTGCAAATTTCAACACTTGAAATTCCCGATAATATTTTACCCCTAGCAGCTATATGACCTTAACATAGTCAACAAATCATAAGTGCTAGTCAAGTTCAACCCGTCATTTCCCGATTGAATTAAACCCACCCGTACGACTCTTAACATAGTCAACAAAGTCGCACGACTACCCTAATCAATCGCATCATATGCTTATACAGATAAGCACTAATCAGCTACCGCACACTACGCCTTAACATAGTCAACAAACGTAGCACGAATACTAACTAGTACTTATCTAAAATGACGGAGGGCTACGACAGTTTTTAAGAAAACCCTTTGCGTAATGAACTTGATATCGTTGTAGAATCGAGTGATTTGAAATGGAATGTTTTTTAGGCTTTTCCAGTTTTGTTAAAGGGGTCACTCCCGGTGAAGGGATCGTCGGCCCTTTCCTCATCGAATAAGGTGCAGGGTATATCATATATACCACTATGCAAAGCAAAAACTGTAGAAACAATCAAAAGACAAACCGAGTTTGTAGCATCTGCTAGTTTCACTAAAGAGGTCACACCCGGTGAAGGGATCTCGGCTCTTTCCTTATCGAATAAGGTGCTGGATGTTCTATAAGGAACACCGCTATGCAAAGCAAGAACTAGAGCTACCAGTTTTTAAACAAGTTTCTACAACATCTTTAGGTTTCTTTTATTTTCATTAATCTCATTAATGAAGACCCATTTTATTATGCTTCATAAGCATCACTTTTGAAATGAAATCTGCAATATAACATATATCTCATATATATAATATAAACATTCGTCTCAGGCAGTAATATGATCTCATCACAGAACATTGCAGCAGAAGAACATATATGAAATATTGGATATACTAGGATGTCCGTGTTTTCAATACGAGCCAGTATAAAACACGGATTCCACGGTCGCGATGAATAGCCAAACCCACATCTCTAGACCCCTACGAGAGCGGCAAGCAACACTGCCAATTCTAGGGTTAGGAGACCCGGTCTCGACTCCTCGAGATGGTCTCCCACTGGACCCCAGAACCCGGTTACTTGTGCTCCCCGCCTTGGGTCTACCTAATGCGGAAAAGTAAATAATATACAACGGTGACATCATCCTCAGCCCGGAAGTGCCCCGATAAAAGAATATTACATACAATTGAATTTTACATGAATGAAAAAGAAAAACTCTCATCTCAAATAAAACCCCCGGCTATTCAAAATGCGACGATCCAATACAACATATCCAGCAACACATAACATCACATGTCATCAACGTAAGTAAATATGCGCATCCCAATTGTCGTTGACATATGTAGGGTTTCTAGGCACTCTTGTGAAGGTTCATAAGGCATCAAACATGCCCGGATAAAAATTTAGACGTGCCGAACAACCCAAAGCCGGGATCTTTGCTAGATTATTAGGGTTAAACATGCAAGATGATAACTTTTATCTAAGTGTGAGGGATTACAACCTTTGTAGTCCGCTCCTTCGCTTCACAAGCTCCGAGTAGAAGTCCCTTTGCCGCGATCCACGATCTCCCGGACTCATGAGAGGCTCCACGACTCGAACGATCCATGCTAGCTTGAAGTGTTCCAAATCTCCGATGATCTACGTCGAAGTTGCAAAGACTCAAGCTTTCTCACTCTAAAGAGATGAACACACTAATCTCATGGGCTAGATGAGATGAGGATGAGAGAGTAGTAATTTTGCTTTCTTTTTAAATCATTTTCTCATATTTATTCATCACATAAAGAAAATGAAGTAAGCTTTTTCAAGAGAGAAGAAGATGATACATGGAAAATGATAATGATCATAATCATCCTTTTGTGATGAATAGAAAATAAAGTATATGATTGATATGTAAACCATGGTCAAGGATGAGTGGATAAGAATGTGTAGAGAATAAACTAGAGTTAGGGTTTGGTTGGGTTAAAAATGTGTCATCACAAAATATCTTAACCATGACAAAAGAAATAGCTTCTAGAAGGTGCATGAAGCAACTAACCCTAATCAAACCCTAACCTCAATTAATCATCCATAAAAATGTTTAACAATTAATCATATCATGTCACAATAATATATATCACATATATATTATATATTTGCAACAAAAGAAAATAATACAATTAACATATATCGCATATATATCAATGTATCATCCAATGAGAAAATGAAATAATAAATCGAGCCAATATTAGATAATGTAATACAATATATCATATATATTATTATACATTAAATCATCGAATCAACACTAGATTCGATGATCCGGCCATATCGAATATTACCGACTAATATATCATGTACCGATTCATCGAATCAACACTTGATCCGATGTCCCGGTTCATATCTAAATATCGCGAGAATATAATATGGTATCTCATATCGCATTATTCTCGGTCCTGCACATATCACATATGTGCCTCTACTCCGTTTCGCCTGAGCCAAGAAACCTCTGTGTAGGACTCTATAGAATCGTCAATACGCCAGTAGCAGGTGATGATCATATCAAACACCCACAAGCTGCAAGCGGCCAGCTAAACGTAACAGCCACCCAGGTATTGAGCGATCAGAAGATCAACAAGCTAGCCTGTGTGTTCTCCTGTGAATCCAATCAGTAACACTCCCGTACAGTCCGGTCTGTTCGTCTGATATGTCGCATATCAAGTCTAGGGGTGGTATACGTCAGACCCCAGTAACCGATAAGTCGTGTTGATGTGTGGCTCATAACGGGTCGAGAAACTACTGGTAACACTTACCGGTAAATCTCTATATCAGCCCTGGCCAGGGACTTCCAGTTATAGCCAATCGAACACAGCACAACATCAACTCCCTATACCGGGAGAGACGAATCCCCTCCTATCGCTCATTGCCTCCATGTGATTCGGGACTGTACCCAAAAGCCACCGTTTTGCACGCCCTCTTGGACGTGGTAAGGTGGAAATCAAAGCACGGTGGGAATCACACAAGACTCTATGACGATCTCGGGTCTACAGACTACCCTGTACCAGTGTCACCGGAGAACTGCCATCTGACGTGTGGTATATCACCATCTGGGAGTTCTCGGCGAGTCCGTCCAGTGTACCCAGTCTCCACTGAGCACCCGTACACCATCTCTGATGTCTAACACCGATGGATATGTGATCATCCATCGCCCATCATATGGGTCAAGATGCGTATACGCTAGTCTACTCTGGTGTATCGATGCCCTGTCTCGATATACCCTCGACTAGGAACAATTATAGGATGTATTCATTGACTACCGCGGCCCCACTAGTACGATCTCATCATAGTCCCAGTAGTCGAGTACAGATCCTAAGGGCTTTATCAACATGTGAGAGTACAACAGTAAACCAATACAAGTCAACATGTTAAGATAAAGTGAAACCAAATAGCATACTATCATGACGAGCAAGAAAGTCATCTCTATATATATCCAAGCATCCATTATAATATACATCATATGTACAACAATGGCCTCTAGGGCATATACATAACTAACAATCTCCCACTTGCACTAAGGCCAGCTGCTGTAGTATCTCATACCTAGCATCCCGAATAATCTCTCAAACTGTATCTGGGGAATAGCCTTCGTGAATGGATCCGCAGTGTTTTCCTTCGTATCTACTCTCCTGACCTCGATCTCCCGGCGATCAACTATCTCCCTGATCAGGTGATACCGCCTCAGAATATGTCTGGACTTTTGATGGGACCTGGGTTCCTTGGCTATTGCCACAGCTCCATTGTTATCGCAATACAGAGGTATTGGATGCTCAATGGATGGAACCACACCAAGTTCACTAATGAACTTCTTGATCCAGACAGCCTCTTTGGCAGCATCGTTGGCAGCGATGTATTCAGCCTCCATCGTCGAGTCTGCAACGGTATCCTGTTTGGAACTTTTCCAACATACCGCCCCTCCATTGAGGGTAAAGACAAAACCCGAATGCGACTTAGAGCCGTCCTTATCACTTTGGAAGCTGGAATCGGTAAAGGACTCCACCTGGAGTTCTCCGTTACCATACACCAAGAACATCTCCTTAGTCCTTCGTAAGTACTTGAGAATGTTCTTCACTGCTGTCCAATGACGCTCTCCAGGATCTGCTTGATACCGACTCACTACACTTAGTGAGTATGCTACATCGGGTCTGGTACATAGCATCGCATACATGATAGAGCCTACTGCCGAAGCATAGGGTATCCCTTGCATGCGAGCTCTCTCCAAATCATTCTTGGGAGACATCTCTTTGGAGAGAGTGAGTCCAGAGATCGTGGGTTGGTTCCCACGCTTGGATTCTTCCATACTAAACCTCTTTAGTATGGTGTCAATGTACCTGGATTGGGACAATCCCAATATCCGTTTAGATCTATCTCTATAGATCATGATTCCCAATATGCAGGAGGCATCACCTAGATCTTTCATTGAGAATCTCTGTGATAAGAAGAGCTTGACTGATTGCAGCATAGGAATATCATTTCCTATCAAGAGTATGTCATCCACGTACAATACGAGGAAGACAACCTTACTCTCTGCTACCTTCTTATAGATACAAGGTTCATCTATATTTTTGATGAAGTCAAACTCTTTGACTATAACATCAAAACAGATGTTCCAACTCCGCGATGCTTGCTTTAACCCATATATGGAGTTAAGCAGCTTGCACACCTTTCCGCTGCTCCCACTATCTACGAAGCCCTCTGGCTGAGTCATGTACACGCTCTCTTCTAAATCACGGTTTAGAAAAGCGGTCTTAACATCCATTTGCCAGATTTCTTAGTCATGGTATGCAGCAATGGCAAGTAAGATCCGGATGGACTTAAGCAAAGCCACTGGAGAAAAGGTTTTGTCATAATCCACACCTGGTCGTTGACGAAAACCCTTTGCTACAAGTCTAGCTTTGAAAGTCTCAACTTTTCCATCTACACCAAATTTCCTTTTAAAAATCCACTTGCTCCCAATGGGTTTTACCCCTTCAGGAGCGTTTTCTAAAATCCATACTTTATTGGTGTACATGGATTCCATCTCAGATCGCATTGCATCCAGCCATTTCACAGAGTCACTACTCGTGATGGCGTGCTCGAAACTAGTGGGTTCATCATCATCCATGATGCAATCCTCGCTTCCACCATCAATGAGAAAACCGTAGTATCTCTCAGGTGGACGAGAAACCCTACTAGATCGGCGGAGAGGCTGGGGTTCGTCGGGTACTACTGAATCCTCTGGTTCCACTAAATCATCTGTCGCAGTTTGTGTCGCTGGAACTTCTTCCAGTTCTACCTCATTTCCATCAATTTCTTTCATAAGAAAACCCTTTTCTAAAAAGGTGGCATGTCGAGAAACAAACACTTTTTGTTCCTCGGAGTGGTAGAAGATATACCCTCGTGAATGTTTGGGATATCCAATAAACTTACATAAGACAGATCTTGCCTCGAGCTTGTCCGGATTTTGTCTTTTGACATAGGCTGGACAACCCCATATCTTAATATACATAAGAGATGGTCTCTTCCCTTTCCATATCTCATATGGAGTGGTAGGCACAGATTTGGTAGGAACCATATTCAATAGATGTATGGCTGTCTCAAGCGCATACCCCCAGAAGGAAATAGGTAACTCAGCCTCGCTCATCATAGAGCGCACCATATCTAATAGGGTGCGATTCCTCCGCTCAGATACACCGTTGTGCTGTGGTGTATAAGGAGGAGTAAGCTGAGAGAGAATCTCATTCTCTTTTAGATAATCTAGGAACTCACTGCTTAAGTATTCACCTCCTCGATCAGATCGAAGGAACTTAATACTTTTGCCCGTTTGGTTCTCTACTTCGTGCTTATATTCTCTGAATTTCTCAAAAGCTTCAGACTTGTGTTTCATCAGAAACACATGTCCGTATCTAGAGAGATCGTCAGTGAATGTAATGAAGTAGGAAGAACCGTTCCTGGCATGCGTAGACATGGGACCACATACATCACTATGTATTAGTCCTAAGAGTTCAGTAACTCTTTCTCCGTGTCCACTAAACGGAGCTTTGGTCATTTTTCCTTTGAGACATGAATGGCAAGTATCATAAGATGACAATTCGAACGGATTCAAATAACCATCCTTATGTAACTTAGCCAGTCGTGTCGCATTGATATGACCAAGTCTACAATGCAATAAGTAGGATTCGTTCATATCTGAACTTTTCCTCTTGTGTGTGTTTTGTATATTCAGGAATGTATTCTGATTTAGAATGAATATGCCATTATGTAACGAGCCTGATGCAATCAACCTTTGATCTAGGAATATGTTCATAACATTATCCTTTACTACAAAATTATATCCTTCTTTACTTAATAAAGAAACTGAAATAATGTTGCACATCATGTTCGGTATATAATAGCACTCATTTAGAATCAGTGTATTACGACTTGGTAATACAAGGTGATATTCGCCAACTGCTTTGGCTGCAACATTTTCACCGTTCCCTACTTGAACGGAATGATCACCTTTTCCCAGTTCTCTACCTTTACGTAGCCCATGTAACTGTTTACATATGTGGGATCCTGATCCGGTATCTAATACCCAGGACGTAGGATGAACTGAGAAACAGTTCTCAATAACTAACACACCCGAAGAAGATGCATCAACATGCATGTTCTTTTGGGCGGCGTGAGAATCTAGATATTCTCTTGTTTCCTGTTCAGTCTTATAACTCTTATAAGAAAGAACGGGTCTAACGTTCCCTTGCTCAGTACAATAATTAGGTTTAGTCAATACATCCATATTATTATCTTGATTATGGCCTGACATGGTCGCTACCTGGAGAGAGAGAGAAGAAAAACACTTTAGCGTATGCTCTTGCAAGATTAGATTGGTTATTATCTTATCTAATCAGGATGTCTCCCACTGGTTTTATCAAATCTACCTTAAAACCCTAAAAGGTAAGATTAGCCGGGATTAATTACACCCTACAATTTCGTCAATCTTTCAGCCAGATCAGTGTTGGTACTTTGAGGGAGGTTCCCCGTGCTTTCACACGGACCTAATTAAAGTAAACCTCGTTTTTCCCAGAGGCGTAACCCCGTTAACACTTTTCTAGACACCTACTTGAATGACTAATTGTCCTGTGTTAAACTCTCCCAGGAGTAACTCTTACTCGCAGTGGGTATCGGGATCCAACTATCTCATAGAAGGTATGCAATCTCATTGCAAATTTCAACACTTGAAATTCCCGATAATATTTTTCCCCAGCGTCCCATGACCTTGACGAAGGCCAAACTACTCATAGGGCGCTAGTCAAGTTCAACCCGTTCATTTCTTGATTGAATTAAACCCACCCGTACGACCCTTGACGAAGGCCAAACTACGCCGTACGAATACCCTAATCCAATCGCATCGTATGCTAACAGATAAGTACTAGTTAGCTACCGTACACTACGCCTTGACGAATGCCAAACTACCGTAGCACGAATACTAAGTAGTATTTATCTGAAATGACGGAGGGCTACGCAGGTTTTTTTTTTTTTTCAGAAAAACCATGAGCGTAATGAACTTGATATCGTCGTAAAATCAAGTGATTTTTGAAAAGGAGTGTTTTTGAGGCTTTTCTTAGTTTCGCTAAAGGGGTCACTCCCGGTGAAGGGATCGTCGGCCCTTTCCTCATCGAATAAGGTGCAGGATATATCATATATACCGCTGTGCAAAGCAAAACACTAAAAGCAATCAAAAGACAAACCGAGTTTTGTAGCATCTGCCAGTTTTGCTAAAGGAGTCACTCCCGGTGAAGGGATCTCGGTCCTTTCCTCATCGAATAAGGTGCAGGACATATCATATATATCACTGTGCAAAGCAAAACAGTAGCAACCCTTTTTATAAAGTTTTGATTCTACAACATCTTTAGGTTTCTTTTCTTTTTATTAATCTTATTAATAAAAATCCCATCAGCTTATGCTTCCTAAGCATCACAGAAGAAACGAAAGCAGTAATATTTATATATCAGCATATATATATAATATAAGCATTCGTCTCAGGCAGTAATATGATCTCATCACAGAACATTGCAGCAGAAGAACATATATGAAATATTGGATATACTAGGACGTCCGTGTTTTCAATACGAGCCTGTATAAAACACGGATTCCACGGTCGCGACGAATAGCCAAACCCACATCCCAAGACCCCTACGAGAGCGGCAAGTAACACTGCCAATTCTAGGGTTAGGAGACCCGGTCTCGACTCCTCGAGATGGCCTCCCACTGGACCCTAGAACCCGGTTACTTGTGCTCCCCACCTTGGGTCTACCTAATGCGGAAAAGTAAATAATATACACTGGTGACATCAACCGCAACCTGGAAGTGCCCCAAATAAAAGAATATTACATTACAAATGAATTTTACATGAATGAAAATAAAAACCCTCATCTCACATAAAACCCCCGGCTATTCTGAACGCGACGATCCAATATAACATATCACAGCAACACATAATATCACATATCATCAACGTAAGTAAATATGCGCATCCCAATTGTCGTTGACATATAGCAACGAAATCGGCGATATCACATATTACACTTACGGTCACAGAAAAGAAAGTGTAAAACTACAACATTTGGAATCCACAATCACTTTAGACATCGTAAATCCGAAATATCACATACTCCGCATTTCATGCCTAACTCTATGAATTCCACATATAGTATCACATTCCAGATAAATAGACAGTATTAAACTTTCCGAACAGATAATCAAACACCCAAAATTTCCCAAAATGCTCAACTCTTGAGCGGAGTTTAAATAATCCCAGAATATGTCACAGTACCAGTGATCCAGCCGTAGAAGGGTCAAGCCAACGCCTCACATGTGGCACGCCGTACTGCCCCAAACCCGAAGGTTCAAAAGGCAGTTCAAGACGGTCACATAATCGAGTTAAGGTTTGTTGTCTTCTAGAGGGTCCACCGCTTAACTTGTACAATTTTCCGAAAGATTTAAACCCAGTAAAAATTCAACGCTTGAAAGTTTGCCGTGCCGGGATAAAGTGGGTTAATGATATCCGTTCAACTAGTTTAACCGTTTCTAAATATCCGGAAAGAAATACGAATTTAAAATTTCCGATCGAATCTACGATTACAAAATAAACCCCAGATTTAAATAACACTGGAATCACTTTTAAAAATATCCAGAAGCATCAACAAGTACCTACGGTTATTACCATAAAAGCCACGTGTCGCCAATCCATGAATCCGTCGTGGAACCGCGGCGCAAGCATGCTTGCGCCGCGGTTCCGCCGCCGTTTGGACGAATTGGGGGCTCGGGTTTTATGGTAATTCTTAGAATTCCCTGCTGATTTTTTTACATATTTTTAATTCAGAAAATTCCCAAATTTTGAAAAATTTCCAGAGAGGGGGCTTTTTCCGTCGGTTCGGGTTCGATCGGTGTTTTAACTTCGTAAACACGTCGCCTAATGCTCTAGCTATGCTCTGATACCACTGTAGGGTTCCTAGGCACTCTTGTGAAGGTTCATAAGGCATCAAACATGCCCGGATAAAAATTTAGACGTGCCGAACAACCCAAAGCCGGGATCTTTGCTAGATTATTAGGGTTAAACATGCAAGATGATAACTTTTATCTAAGTGTGAGGGATTACAACCTTTGTAGTCCGCTCCTTCGCTTCACAAGCTCCGAGTAGAAGTCCCTTTGCCGCGATCCACGATCTCCCGGACTCATGAGAGGCTCCACGACTCAAACGATCCATGCTAGCTTGAAGTGTTCCAAATCTCCGATGATCTACGTCGAAGTTGCAAAGACTCAAGCTTTCTCACTCTAAATAGATGAACACACTAATCTCATGGGCTAGATGAGATGAGAATGAGAGAGTAGTAATTTTGCTTTCTTTTTAAATCATTTTCTCATATTTATTCATCACATAAAGAAAATCAAGTAAGCTTTTTCAAGAGAGAAGCAGATGATAAATGGAAAATGATAATGGTCATAATCATCCTTTTGTGATGAATAGAAAATAAAGTATATGATTGATATGTAAACCATGGTCAAGGATGAGTGGATAAGAATGTGTAGAGAATAAACTAGAGTTAGGGTTTGGTTGGGTTAAAAATGTGTCATCACAAAATATCTTAACCATGACAAAAGAAATAGCTTCTAGAAGGTGCATGAAGCAACTAACCCTAATCAAACCCTAACCTCAATTAATCATCCTTAAACATGTTTAACAATTAATCATATCATGTCACAATAATATATATCACATATATATTATATATTTGTAACAAAAGAAAATAATACAATTAACATATATCGCATATATATCAATGTATCATCCAATGAGAAAATGAAATAATAAAGCGAGCCAATATTAGATAATGTAATACAATATATCATATATATTATTATACATTAAATCATCGAATCAACACTTGATTCGATGATCCGACCATATCGAATATTACCGACTAATATATCATGTACCGATTCATCGAGTCAACACTTGATCCGATGTCCCGGTTCATATCTAAATATCGCGAGAATATAATACGGTATCTCATATCGCATTATTCTCGGTCCTGCACATATCACATATGTGCCTCTACTCCATTTCGCCTGAGCCAAGAAACCTCTGTGTAGGACTCTAAAGAATCGTCAATACGCCGGTAGCAGGTGATGATCATATCAAACACCCACAAGCTGCAAGCGGTCAGCTAAACGTAACAGCCACCCAGGTATTGAGCGATCAGAAGATCAACATGCTAGCCTGTGCGTTCTCCTGTGAATCCAATCAGTAACACTCCCGTACAGTCCGGTCTGTTCGTCTGATATGTCGCATATCAAGTCTAGGGGTGGTATACGTCAGACCCCAGTAACCGATAAGTCGTGTCGATGTGTGGCTCATAACGGGTCGAGAAACTACTGGTAACACTTAACAGTAAATCTCTATATCAGCCCTGGCCAGGGACTTCCAGTTATAGCCAATCGAACACAGCACAACATCAACTCCCTATACCGGGAGAGACGAATCCCCTCCTATCGCTCATTGCCTCCATGTGATTCGGGACTGTACCCAAAAGCCACCGTTTTGCACGCCCTCTTGGACGTGGTAAGGTGGAAATCAAAGCACAGTGGGAATCACACAAGACTCTATGACGATCACGGGTCTACAGACTACCCTGCCATCTGACGTGTGGTATATCACCATCTGGGAGTTCTCGGCGAGTCCGTCCAGTGTACCCAGTCTCCACTGAGCACCCGTACACCATCTCTGATGTTTAACACCGATGGATATGGGATCATCCATCGCCCATCATATGGGTCAAGATGCGTATACGCTAGTCTACTCTGGTGTATCGATGCCCTGTCTCGATATACCCTCGACTAGGAACAGTTATAGGATGTACTCATCGACTACCGCGGCCCCACTAGTATGATCTCATCATAGTCCCAGTAGTCGAGTACAGATCCTAAGGGCTTTATCAACATGTGAGAGTACAACAGTAAACCAATACAAGTCAACATGTTAAGATAAAGTGAAACCAAATAGCATATTATCATGACGAGCAAGAAAGTCATCTCTATATATATCCAAGCATCCATTATAATATACATCATATGTACAACAATGGCCTCTAGGGCATATACATAACTAACAACATATAGCAACGAAACCGGCGATATCACATATTACACTTACGGTCGCAGAAAAGAAAGTGTAAAACTACAACAGTTGGAATCCGCAATCTCCTTAGACATCGCATGCCTAACCAAATGAATTTCTTAGACATCTCATGCCTAACAATTATAAACCCCGCATTTTAGTCTCATTATCAAAAACTCTTTTCAATATCAAGTCAGGCAATTCAACAAGATTCCCGACATCCTGATCGAATGCTCGTCGCAAACTTTAGTAGACGGCCGCACCGCCGAATGCCGTCGACGAAGTGCACTAAGGCGGAACACCGCTGCCGCAAGCACCCGAACGGATGCTTTTGGCGACGGGGTTCTCCTACAGTCACTTGGTCGGGGCTATGGGGCGTCGCTGTCTATTAAGTTTACCCGGCGAGTATCCGCATACGCTACGTGATTGCGATGGACTTTTTATCACATCAAAATTCCGTGGCAACCGATCATCTGAGACTGAAGTGCTATGTTTATAACATGCAAATTAGTTATCTCATAACTACCTGTGGATTCCAATTATTGTATCACATTCCAGATAAATAGACAATGTTAAACTTTCCGATCGAATAATCAAACACCCAAGATTTCCCCAATATATCTCAACACTTGAAATCGGTTTAAAAACATCCATCACATGCCACAGTACCAATGGTCCAGCCGTAGAAGGGTCAAGCCAACGCCTCACATGTGGCACGCCGTACTGCCCCAAACCCAAAGGTTCAAAAAGCAGTTCAAGACGGTCACATAATCGAGTTAAGGTTTGTTGTCTTCTAGAGGGTCCATCGCGTTACTTGCACGACTTAGAACGTTCTTAAACTCGAGAAAAAATCCAACTTTTGAAAAAATTTCTGACTGGGGAAAAAGTGAGTTATTGATATCCGTCCGAACTTTTTAACAGTTTCTAAAAATATCCGGAACAAACTAAACAAAGTTAAAATATCCGATCGAAACATTAAATCCCCAATACAACCCAGGAAAACTCAACACTTGAGTGAAAAATAAAAATTCCCAGAAGAATCAGCAAGTACCAACGGTAATTACTGTGCAAAAACTAACAATTAATCCCCAGGTACGGCCGCGGAACCGCCGCCAATACCCTAGTTTGGCCGCGGTTCCGCGGCGCTTTGAGCAATTCAGAGTGTCGTTTTGCACACGTGTCCATAGAATTCCCTGCTGATTTTTTTAAGGATTTTTAATTTGGAAAAAATCACATTTTCAGAAATTGTCCAGAGAAGGGTTCGGATTAGGGTTTCGTGTTTCGATCGAACTTTTAACTTCGCTTACACTTCGCCTAAAGCTCTAGCTTGGCTCTGATACCACTGTAGGGTTGCTAGGTATGCGCACAAGGGTCTACGAGGCATCAACCATGCCCGATTAAAATTTTAGCAGTGCCGAACAACTCTAATACGGATCTTTAAACTAGGGTTTAGGCGAAAACTTGCATGTTAACAACTTTAACACTAAGTGAAAGGGATTACAACCTTTGTAGATCCGGTCCTCCACTTCATTAGCTCCGTGTAGACGTCCCCATCGCTGCGATCATGAACTCCGGACTCTATTGAAGCTCCACGAGAAGAACGAACGTGCTTGCTACGTTGACTTCGAGGCCGAAGATGATCTACGTCGGGGAGACACAAACTCAAGCTATTCCTTCACTAGGTCATAAACTTTGTGAAGAGAACACACTCTACTACATGGAAAGTGGTAGAGGATGAAGAAGTAGGAAGTGGGCTCACTTTAGAATTGATTTTCTCACTCTTTTGCTCATGGCACCATTGGAGCTAGTAAGCTTTTGGATGGAGCTTGATGATGAAGAAGAAGAAGAAAGAATTCTCTATCCAAATAAAAACTTATCCAATAAATAAATGACACCATGGTTGAGTTAAGCCCTCATGCTTAACTCATGTAGAGAATTAACCAAGGCTTTAGGTTAAAGGTTAGGTTAAAGAATATCAAAAGAAATGACAAAAGAGTGGACTTTGTCAAAGCTTCTCCAAGCTTCTTCAAGCTTGATTACTTTGACTAAGTTAAACCCTTTTGTTAAATCTTAAGATAAACCAATAACCCTTATCTTTACACTAATCTTGGTATGAGTCTCATACACCCATCTTGTGTGTATCATCAAGCATGATATAAACATGTACACTTGCATATATCATATATAAACAATGTGCACATACTAGTGAGAAAATAAATCATATGTGAGCTAATACTAGTTAATGCAATGTAATATATCAAATATATAATTATGCATTAAATTATTAAATCAACTATTGATTTAATAATCCGGCTATAACCGACTAATATCAAAAGTAACAACTTATCGAATCAACACTTGATCCGATAACCCGGCTATATCGCATACAACCGATCAATGTCACGAATCGCGGGAATAGAATACGGTATCTCATATCGTATTAATCTCATTCCCGCACATATCACATATGTGCTCCTACTCCGTTTCGCTTGAGCCAGGAAACCCCTGTGTAGGACTCTAAAGACTCGTTAATACGCCGGCAGTAGGTGATGATCATATCAAACACCAACAAGCCGCAAGCGGTGTGCTAAACATAACGGCCACCCGGGTATTGAGCGATCAGAAGATCAACAAGCAAGCCCGCTAGTTCTCCTGTGAATCCAATCAGTAACACTACCGTACAGTCCGGTCTCGTCGTCTGATATGTCGCATATCTCGCCTAGGGGTGATAAATGTCAGACCTCAGTAGCTCGATAAGTCATGTCGATATGAGGTCTATAACAGTTCGAGAAACTACTGGTAACACTTACCACTAAATCTCAGCAACCCTGGCCAGGGATTTCCGGTTATAGCCAATCGAACACAGCACAAC
The DNA here is from genome assembly GCA_030015575.1 of Agapanthus africanus. Classification (NCBI taxonomy): domain Eukaryota; kingdom Viridiplantae; phylum Streptophyta; class Magnoliopsida; order Asparagales; family Amaryllidaceae; genus Agapanthus; species Agapanthus africanus. Next base: position 135,632,777 of record JASDDO010000010.1, read on the forward strand.
ATCAACTCCCTATACCGGGAGATACGAATCCACTCCTATCGCTCATTGCCTCCATGTGATTCGGGACTGTACCCAAAAGCCACCGTTTTACACGCCCTCTTGGACGTGGTATGGTGGAAATCAAAGCACAGTGGGAATCACACAAGACTCTATGACGATCTCGGGTCAACAGACTACTCTGTACCAGTGTCACTGGAGAACTGCCATCTGACGTGAGGTATAATACCATCTGGGAGTTCTCGGCGAGTCCGTCCAGTGTACCCAGTCTCTACTGAGCACCCGTACACCATCCTTGATGTCAAACACCGATGGATATGGGATCATCCATCGCCCATCATATGGGTCAAGATGCGTATACGCTAGTCTACTCTGGTGTATCGATGCCCTGTCTCGATACACCCTCGACTAGGAACAGTTATAGGATGTACTCGTAGACTACCGTGGCCCCACTACTATGATCTCATCATATTCCCAGTAGTCAAGTACATATCCTAAGGGCTTTACCAACATGTAACAGAGAGACAATCAGTGTACACGTTAAGGTAAAGAGTAACCAGATAGCATACTATCATGTCGAGCAAGAAAGTCCTCCCTATATATGTCCAAGCATCCACTACAATATACATTGTAGGTACAGTAATGGCTTCTAGGGCATACATATAACTAACACCAAGCACTCTAGTTACCTCTTGGTTGAGGTAGGAGCTCAAGTTCGAGGCCCTCGGGTGGATCTATCTTCGGCAATGGGAAGACGAGGAGGAGGTGCCGTCTACGCCACTACAAGGAGCAAGCAAGAAGGAGAACCACAACAAGAAGAGAAGAAGTTCAAGATCTAGGTATAACCCTTCTACATAGTAGCTAGAACTTGTATTTAGTGTGTTAGTTTTTTTTTAGCAAAGATCCTTCATGGATGGTCCATGTTATCTTGTGAGAAAATTTTGATTTTTACCTATTCCGCCTCCCCGAAAGAACCGGGGTGGGTAACGTGGACCTAACATCACAATGTTTCATATGCACAATGGGATAAGAGCTACTACCTCAACTATCCCTATCCACTACCGTATAACGTATGTAGGTGGATAGTGCATGTCAAGGCAATTACTGACGATGTGGGTGTAGCATACAATTTAGTGCTCGTGCAACATGAACCGTCAGTAATGTGTTATATCTAAAGGTACAACAGATACTACTATGCAATGACATTCATATGAAATTAACCAATATGCAATAACATGCAGCTATCCTATCATATCAATCCCGAAGAATAACGCCTTACGGGCGATTTCCCCGTAGATGTTAAATCTACTCACCAATGGTCTCCAGCTATGAAAATCCGACCACCTGCTTCCCCTTGTTCGCAGCGTCCGAAGTCCCCGCTTGCGACGCTATAAATTCACAAACACACAAATAGTGCAAACATCTCATAATCGAATAATATAACATAAAACTACACTTTAAACGACGCACCAACACTAAACTAACTCAAAAGTCTCTGTCTAGTGGCTAACGTGCGTTGCGACACTACTAAACTAATCCAAGTGCAGCAGCTGCACAAGATCACGATTCTTGTCGGATTACGTAACACGCAGATTCAAAACACTATATTATAGGAAAATGATTCCAAATTTTTCATACTGCTATTACTAAAAAAGTAAACAGTACCAAACACCCCTAAACTACAGCAGACAACTACCCACAAAAACCAAACCCCAACACCTCCCTACATAGCCGGCGTCGCCGGAATTCGGCAAAGGGTCGCCGGCCGAGGCCAGTAGGTTGGGTCACGTGTCTCAGGTTGAGTCTTAGGTTAACTAGTACATCACTACAATATTATTTAGTTAGCCAGTAAAAATTCCAGGTCGGAGCAGATCCCAGAAACTCAACAAGACATAAAAGAATACGATATTGCACTAATTGATATCTAACGTGTTCTAAACAATAACCAACGAGCTACCCATCATAAAAACTCTAAATTAACAGATTATGGATTATAGATAACAATCCTTGCTCCTAAGATCCAAGCTTTCCAAGCTCCAAGTGATCAAGAAGCAAAAACTATGACTTGTAGTATTTTTGTGATATATTTTGGGAATTTTGGGGATTTATGAGCTTTGAAATTGTTGCAAATGGAGAAAGAAAGATCAAAGGCAGAAGGGAGAGGGAGGAGCTCGGCCAAAATGAAGGAGGTGAGGAAATTGTGTGGAGTTTCTAGCTAATTCTAGCATTAAATGCATTCACATGCACATTCATTCACCTCTTGCAATTCTTTTCTTTTTCTTTAATCTTAAACCTTTTAATCCTTTAGTCAACACAAAGATCTAGATATTAAGAGAAGGGTTGAATTAACACAAACATAAATGTTGAAAAGATCACTTAAGAGAAATTTCCCAAAATATGAATACCGTATTAAAATAATATTAAAATTGGAAAAAATTCTAATTGAACCAAAACGTCCCATATGCCCCCAAAGCTTGCGCACTAGCTTTATTTTAGCTAAACTAGGTGCTGGCAAGTCTATATGGTCATTTGAACACAGTCGGGTTAAAATGGAAAATACAGACAATTTAACCCTAAAACGGAAAAATTCACATAACAATTTCTAAAACGTTACAATCTCCCCACTTATAGAAATTCGGTCCCCGAATTAAAATTTCATATTAAGCGTACTTTCAAAGAGATGAAGGAATTTCTTCAGCATCTCGCTCTCGGCCTCCCAAGTGATCTCCTCACTAGTAGGGCTACGCCAAAGAACCTTCACAGACGGCAAGACCTTTGACCGAAGTTTCTTCACCTGCCGATCCAAAATAACTACCGGCTGCTCGGTGAACAAAAGATCGCGTTCAAGCTGAACGGTCTCATGCTGAATCATGTGAGAAGGATCATGAAGATATCTACGAAGCATCAACACATGGAAAACAGGGTGAACATCCGGAAAACTGGGCGGAAGCGCTAAACGATAATCAACGGAACCCACTCGGTCAAGGATCTCGAAAGGACCTATAAATCTGGGACTGAGCTTCCCCCTCTTCCCAAATCGCATAACGCCCTTCATCGGAGAAATCCTCAGGAATACATGATCCCCCACTGCGAACTCAAGTCTACGACGACGATGGTCGGCATAAGACTTCTGCCTGCACTGGGCTGCTCTCATCCTGTCCTAAATCAACTTGATCTTCTCTGTAGTCTCCTGAACTAGCTGGGGTCCCAAAACCAGACTCTCACTAAGTTCGGTCCAACAGACTGGCGATCGACACTTCCAACCATATAAAGCCTCAAAAGGTGCTGTCACGGCCCGAAAGTATGGAACATGACCGGCACTTAAACTACGAACGTCTCGAGACGTACGTAATCTAAGTAAACCGAAAACCCAGAAATCCAAACCAAGAAAAGTAGTAGAGTGCAGGAAAAACCAACTTAAAGCAAGTAATTTCAATAGTATAAGCCGAATTATGCGGTTTTTAAAACATCAAAAATTACTGAAAATTTCGGCAGAGTCTCCGTTGTAAAAACTGGCCCCCAAACGGGATACAACATGAATAGTATACGAAATCAAGAAAAGGCATCCCCAAGCGGGAGCTAGCTCTTCGTCAATCGACGGTCACAACCACACAAGCAATATAATATACAACGCCAACGGCGAGGATCAAAACTCAAAAGGAAACTCAAAACCACCAGAAATATAACGAGCGACTCTACGGTCGAAAGAATAAACAACACTGGTCTCTATCTCAAAAAATACATGTTTGGTTGATGGAATTTACTAGATACAACGGAATAATATTATACAAGGTAATATGATGGGTACGACACAAGAAAAACCTACCTACTAGCAAGTCACCCGAATGAAACTGAGCCCGCAAAGCCGTAATGAAACCTATACGGCAAACCTACAAGAAACTGGGGCACAACGGGGGTGAGTTACCAACTCGTGAATAGAAAAACATCTACGCACAGAAATCGCCTAAATAACGCAACCTAGGTCAATGATCATAATATATCCTCAAATATATGAATAACACGTAGCCTATAACAAGGCTAGGGTAAATATCTAACCCGAGTGTAATCTCATGTGCCCATGTCAGTGCCTCAGGTAGCAATATATCATATGGATGATGTATGAATGCATGAAACAGAATGCATGTACTGAATAAAACTGGTTTCATAAATCAGTGAGATTTCTGTATTTTAAAAGAAATGAGGTACCATATATGAAATCAGCATAAAACAGTGCCCAGCATCGACACAAAACAAGTGTCCAAATACCTCGATATCTCTGTGTCACAATCTATGTACCTCAAGTCTCAATCTCAATGTCTCAATCACAATATCTAGGGCGCCGTCAGTCCAGACCGGCCCCTACCATCCATCTCAAGACCACGACGGTACCCTCCGGATATCCGACGCGTCGGGTAATATCACAGGTAGGTAGTGCTCCCCTGCCAGGCTCACATCGTCATCATCACGCGCTTCTTGCCCCGGGGTACCTTACCGGGTCCACCATGTACCCGAAACGGTTCATCAGTCTCCTCGAATCGGGTCTCGAAATCCATCAGCAAACTCATGGTGGACGACACATACATCATGGGAAAAACCACACTTTTATTTAAAAAGAGAGAAATCAGTTTATATATGTTTTGCGGTTTTCCTCCAAATCCAGAAAATATCATGGAAATCCGAATCATCAATAGCATGTAGAACCATGAATATAAGCATGAGAATGAATAACAGTATGCATGAAGCGACAAGTAATAACTACAATATCTAAGCTGGCATATAAGGTATGTACACTAATATTATGTCAAACTACTTGCTATCAAGCTAAGTTAAGCAACAATATTTTCTAAGGTGTACATGACATGGCAATTACCGATGAAGATGTGTGTGAGCCGGCAAGTAAGTGTATGTGGTACATACGCATCATCGGTAATGGTGCTGGTGTCTTAACAGCATAATGTCAGCGATGCAATATGAAATAACAATGTAAATATGCGATGCAGAGCGAGCAACCAAAATGAGCGGGAGCTAAAAACTAGATGCAACTATAACTAATCTGCATTAATCTAATATAAGTCCTACAAATGGTGCCATTTGAAATAACACGAACCGCGGGGTTTTGAAAATAGGGCTACGGTGGTTTTTAAGAAAGGATACGTCTTTTGAAATATCCGTAGATCCCTTGACCTGTCTTTTAAAATACCCACGATCCCCTAGTTTTGAAATAGGTAGGAGTCTAATCTAATCTAACAACTACACTAAACTATACGACTGAACTAACAAGCTGAACTACAGGTAAAGAAACCGCCTATCATCTGAGTCGATACTTATACATACCTGTATATATACAGTCAGTGATCCCGCCTCAATAATATCATATTCATAACCAGACATCCCAAGTCAAGAGTGCGGATCAATCATCAAAATATAGCTCGTACGTAAATCCGTCGTACGGCACCCCCAAATCTAGGTACGGGTCAATATCACATTCATCATACCATTCACCTGGTATCCTCTTTATCAAATATCATGATCGGGGTACTGATCTACGTCTAGTACAATACTGATACGGCCTAAGTATGCATGGACGTGTGTGAAACACTACGTCAAGGACCCGCTACAACGTCATGTCGTATCTCAAATACGAATCCTGCCATATCACCGAAGTCACAACCTCAATACAAATCTCATCGACTCATCTCAAACCCAAGCCTCAAATTCGTATGTGAACCCATAGTCCCATACCCATGTGAACACATAACTATATATCCCGTATAAGCATAAATGAAAGAAGAAAGTATGCAAGTATGGGTTGGTGTGTGCATGTGTAGTGCGACCACTACTCTAAGGTTTCGGGACACTAAATCATCCAAGAACACCAAATATCCATATCATCAATATACTGAAACAATATATATATATGTGTGTGTGTGTGTGTGTGCATACGTATTCGTATACATCACCACGAACTGCGGGGGTGCTATACGCCATCCACCCGACTTCTTCCCGTAGATATAAATCTACTCACCTGGTCCTCGCCCGCCGGTGCCGACGTCGCCACGCGCTTGCTTGTCGTCTCGAAGTCCACATGGGGTTACCTACATATCATAACACACCATATCGTATTAAAACTAAATTCGAAATCGAAACGGCATACGAAAATCAAATCGGCACGCGTATCACGCATAGGTCCAAACCTATCGCCTACGCATGCAAGAATAGTCAAACCAACCCTCGATGTCGATGTACAAACGTCAAACCATCGAGAAAAATCCAATCACACTCATTTGCACATTCACGAACCCTAATTTTAATATAAACTAGGTTAAAACTCACAAAAACCCCAATTTCACTTAAAAAGTCATTTTTCCGAAAATCTAGCAAGCACAATTCGCCGTTTTTGTACAAAACATGACGTTTAAATGGATGTAGCGGCCAATATACTTATTAAATATCTTAAATAAGTCATATAAACAATTCCCCGGAATTTAATCTCATTAAATTCCAAAAACCCTAATATTCTAGTTTACAAAATACCTAAAATTTAACAATTTCAAAGCAAAAATGCACAAACTACAATCTAGCTTAGATTTGCATGATCTAAAGCATTAAACCACACTTAATAAAGTTGATGAAGTCATGAAAAATTTAAACACATTTTTAATCCCAAGTATTTAACCAATTTCAAAAACCTAGTAAGCAAATTAGCAAATTAACACAATTTTTAAACTAACCATTAGCACAAGCTACTAATCTTGTATTAACATGACAAAAAGCCTAAATATAACACACAACCATACACCAATTTTATAAAACCCTAACTTGCATTCAAATTCCTAACTTGAATTCCAAAACTTGCAACTTAAGCCTAATTAACACTTAAGTAGTTTAGCTTTAAGAAATTTGTAACAAATTAAGAAAAAATGTTTTAGAATTATACCCCAAAAACATTTGAAGATCCACAAACATCCATGGCCTCCCAAAATGCTCTCTTTTCACAAAGATCCATGATATACGGGCTAGGCTAAAATGGGTAGGAGTCGGATTTGGGTTTTGGGATTTTTTTTTATGGATTTGAGGCAATTTTTGATGAAGTTTGAAGAGAAAAGAGAAGGGAAATGGGAGGGGGCTGCTGCTGTTGTACGAGGGGGGGGGGGTCGGCTGGAATGGGAGTGGGAGAGGAGAAAGAGGGAGGTAGAGAAAGTGGGGGGGAGAAGTCAAAGTCTATTCAAGGTCAAAGGTCCACCTCATTTCTCCATTTTCTTTTCTTTTCTTTCATTTCTTTTCCTTTGAAATTCAAGTGGGGAAAAAGATGGTGGTTGCTGAATTCAGCCAAGGGGAGGAGTGAATGGGGGTGTGTGGGTGTGGGTACGGGTGTGGGGTGATGAAAAATGATAAATACAATACCCCAAACATCCATTTACGCTAAAAAAAAAGCCTTTTTTCTTCAATAATTTCTAAACCGTTTTGGCAAATAATTTCGTTCCAAAAACCACATGATAAAATTTTATTTAGTGTTTTATGATGCACAAAATTTGTTTCAACTCATTCCAATTTGTAATTTTCCTTAATTAAATGTATTAGTGACGGCTTAAAATAATAATAAAATAATATTTTTTTCAGAAAATTTGAAATTTCACCAGCGGCTCAATAAACACCAAATAATAGCAATTACATAGCTAGAATATGTATATTTAATTTTTATAATAAGATATTTGTATTTTGACTGTTCACAGAAAACCCCCTTATTTTACCGATTTATTTTCGAAATTTCACCGAAACTATTTTCAAAACGTTATAGGTGCCATCTGAATAGTCTCCCGAAAGCTGTTGTTGTAGGAGAACTCAATCAACGGCAAGTGATGATCCCAACTGCCACCAAAATACAGCACACATGCACGGAGCATATCCTCCAGAGTCTGAATAGTCCGCTCCGACAGACCATCGGTCTGTGGATGAAAAGCTGTGATAAAACTCAACCGGGCACCCAAAGCTTCCTGAAGCTTCTGCCAAAGACGGCTAGTAAACTGGGTGCCTCTGTCGGATACTATGCATGTGGGAACACCATGCAAACGCACAATCTCATCTATATACAGCTGCGCATACTGAGCATACCCGAAAGAGGCCTTCACTAGAATGAAGTGAGCCGCTTTCTTCAACCGGTCAATAATCACCTGTTAGTAATATGTATGCCCTAAAGGCCATTATATGGATAGTGGAAACTTAGACATATAATCTATAGAGATAGATAACTTTCTTGCTCAAAATGATAGTACGCTATCTGGTTTACTTTATCTGTACATGTAGATTTAATCATTTACACATGTTGATAAAGCCCAAAGGATATTTGCTTGACTACTATGATTATGATGCGGATCATACTAGTGGGGCACGTATAGTCTATAAGCATATCCTTGAACTGTTCCTAGTCGAGGGTGTATCGAGACAGGGCATCGATATTCCAGAGTAGACTAGCGTATACTATTCTTGTCCCATATGATGGGCGATGGATGATCCCATATCCATCTGGTGAGGAGACACCAAAGATTGTATGCGGGTGTTCAGTGGAGACTGGGTACACTGAACGGACTCGCCGAGAACTCCATTGTGGTATTATATCTATCGTCGGATAGCAGTTCTCAGGGAACACTGGCACAGGTTAGTCTGTAGACCCGAGATCGTCATAGAGTCTTGTGTGTCCTCCCACTATACTTTGATCTCCACCCTACCACGGCTCTACTGAGTCGTGCAAGCAGGTGGTCTTTGGGTACAGTCCCGAGGCGCATGGAGGCAATGAGCGATAGGAGGGGTTTCGTCTCTCCCGGTATTGGGGGTTGATGTTGTGCTATGCTCGATTGGCTATAACATGAAGTCCCTGGCCAGGGCTGCTGAGATTTACTGATAAGAGTTATCAGTAGTTTCTCGATCTGTTATGAGCCATACACCAGCATGACTTATTGAGTTACTGGGGTCGACGATACCATCCCTAGACTCGATATGCAGCATATCTGACGAAGAGACCGGACTGTACGGTAAGTGTTGCCAGTTGGCTCGACGGGAGTTTTTACAGCTTCGCTGGTTTTCTTCTGATCGTTTCAATACCCGGGTGGCCGTTATGTTTAGCTGACCTCTTGGGGCTTGTAGATGTTTGATATGATCATCATCTACTGTTGGCGTATTGACGAGTCTTAGAGTTCCACAATGAAGTTTCCTGGCTCAGGCAAAAAGGTGTGGTGTGCATATGAGATATGCGCGGGACCCGATTAAATACAGTTATGTGATAACGTATATTTATCGGGCATTTTTTATTTGACGGATCATATGAGATATGACCGGTTTGCTAAATCAAGTGTTGATTTAACTAATTACATTTAGATTAATTCTTTGAGTAAATCCTTTTGTATGCATGCATGTATGCACATGATAATGTGCATGGACACATACATGCATACATAGTATCATGGTTGTTGATACAAGAATGATGGCAATATAAGTCTTATATTGAAACTTTTAATTTGTATTTATCATTTTAAGTTAATGAAAGAAAACCCACTCATGCTCCTTTATTCCTTAGTGGGTAAGCTTTACTTAACTTAATGAAAAGAATTTCCACCCATGCTTAATTCTTTAGGAAAAGAATTTCCACTCACAATTATGGTGGTAATGGAATAATGGTGATTATTCCTTTCTTATCACTATAAATAGCTTCATATGTGATATGAAATAAGATGCACACAACAAGGGAAAAAATTGAGTGCAAGGGTGTGAAGAATACAAGTTATCATATGTGATATGATAGAAAGCTCAAGCCACCATTATCTTCTTCTTCCTCTCTAGATTTCTCTCTTGAGTGAAGATTGACAAAAGAAAGGATTTCAATTGAAGAACATAAACCACATCATCATACTACACACATCTAACCGATTTGTATAGGGTGTTTACTCTACTTCGTTTGCGAAACAAGTAAGGTAAGGAGCTTTGGGCAAAGGGACTTCGGGTGGATCATCGTGGACAAGGAAGGCTTCTATCGATCCGTTCCAAACTCTCATAGTGCCAAGGAGTCACCGAGGGAGATCTACAAAGGTTGTAATCTTTCCTCTTAGTGATAGTTTTACAATTGCTTGTGATGCTTATTTGTATAAATCCCTAAAACTTCTAGTTTCGATTCTTGTCGGGTTAACTTAGCACCTCTAAAATTTTGATTATGGCATGTGTGATGCTACCGAACCCTTGACGAGGTGCTAGGCCGGCCCTTCAGTGGTATCAGAGCCAAGCTAGAGCTTTAGGCGATGCGTAGGCGATGTTAAACGTCCGATCGAACCACGAAACATCAATTTGGACCGCTCTCTGGAAATTTTTTGAAAAATTGGATTTTTTCAAATTAAAAGGTCTTAAATAATTCAGCAGGCGTTTTTAAGAATTACCATATAAAATTTTTTTGATGATCTCTTCAAAGCGCCGCGGATGGGCGGCCAAAGCATGGCTTTGGCCGCGCATCCGCTGCCGTACAGTGGGGTCAGGAAAAAATCTTTTTTGTACAGGACCTGATTAATTCTTTAGATGCCTCTGGAATATTTTAAACACACTCAAGTGTTGAGTGTTCTGGATATAAATTGTATTTGGTGATTCGATTGGAAAAGTTTAACTTCGTTTAGATTTTCAGATTTTTAGAACTTGTTAAAATGTTTGAACGAATATTAGAAACACAGTTTTTTCCCATATTGGAAATATTCCAAGTGTTGGATTTTTCCCTAGTTCGAAATTTTCGAAAAACATGCAAGCGTATTTGTGGACACTCTAGAAGAACATAACCTTAACTCGATTATGTGACCGTCAAAACTATCACTGAACCTTAGGGTTTGTGGTAGTTTAGCGCTGCCACAAGTGAGGCGTTGGTTTGGCCCTTCTACGGTTGGTCCATAAGGGGCTGTTGCATGTTCTAGAAATTTTTGAACTCGGCTCAAGTGTTGTGCAGTTCGGAAAATCTTGGGTGTTTGTTTATTCGATCGAAGAGTTTAACATTGTCTATTTATCTGAAATGTGATACAATATGTGGAATTCATATAGTTAGGCATGAAATACGAAGTATGTGATATTTCGAATTTATGATGTCTAAGGTGATTGTGGATTCCAAATGTTGTAGTTTTTCATTTTATTTTCTGCGACCGTAAGTGTAGTATGTGGTGTATCGCCGTTTTCGTTGCTATACGTCAACGACAATCGGGATACACATACTTACTTACGTTGATGATATGAGATATTATGTGTTGCTGAGATATGATGAGTAGGATCGTCGCGAATGAATAGACGGGGGTTTTTATGGGAGATGAGAGCTTTATTTTTCATTCATGTATAAATCAATTGTATATTATTTACTTTTCCGCATTAAGATAGACCCAAGGAGGGGAGAACAAGTGACCGGGTTATAGGGTTCAGTGGGAGGCCATCTCGAGGAGTCGAGACCGGGTCTCCTAAACTCTAGAATTGGCGGGGTCACTTGCCGCTTTCGTAGGGGTCTAGGGGTGTGGGCTTGGCTATTCATCACGACCGTGGAATCCGTATTTTCTATTGTTGGCTCGATACAAAATACGGACATCCTAGATATCCTTTTATATGCTTCTGCTGTTGATATTCTGTAATGTGATTACTTATTATCTGAGACGAATGGATTATTATTATATATATGATATATAATAAACGTTGCTTATATTTTACACCCGCGCTAGTTCCGTCCCGCTATGCCGTTAGTTAAGTAACCTAACGGTGCATAACGGGACACTGTGGCGAATGCGGATGGTATAAGTAGACGTTCTATTCTGTGATGGCTTAGGAACTTAACTGATGGGATCACATTAATGAGATTAATGTAAAGAAAAGAAACCTAATGATGTTGCAGAATCAGATTTGAAACAAATTCGGCTTTTTATGAAAAATGCAAGTTTCAAGAAGATGCGGAGCTTAAGCCACTCCTTTTCTTAAACCGTTTTGATTCTACAACGAGATCAAGTTCAAAGCGTTAAAGGTTTTCTTAAAAACCATCCGCAACCCTCCGTCATTTTAGGAAGCAGAGTACTTAGTATTCGTGCTGCGTATGTTGATTATAGTCAAGGCGTAGTGTACGGCAGCTAAGTGATGTCTTCCTACAAAGCATATGATGCGATTAGTTAGGACATTCATGTGATTATGTTGATCATAGTCAAGGGTCATATGGGTGGGTCTAGTTAATCACGAAATGACGGGTAGAATTTGACTAGTACTTATGATATGTTGACCATAGCCAAGGTCATAAGTGACTAGGGGTAAAAACCATATCGGGAATTTCAAGAGTTGAAATTTGCAATGAGATTGCATACCATCTATGTGATAGTTGGATCTCGATCTCACTGTGAGTAAGTGTTACTTCCAGGAAAATTATTCCTGGCTAGTTTTCTTTTCAGGTTTTTAAAGAAAATTTGATAAAAGCAGTGGGAGACATTGATTAGATAAAATAATAACCAATCTAATTCTTTGAAAGAGCAATTCGCTAAGTGTATCCTTTTCTCTCTCCGAATGGCAATTACAGATGTCAGGACTTAAGCTTCTACTTGAAAAAAATAAACTTACAGGACCAAATTATAAAGAATGGTTGAGGAACTTGAACATTGCACTTTCATATGATAAGGTATCATATGTCCTCAATACTGAAGCCCCACCCGTCCCAGGACCTGAATCATCTGTCGCGGATAGAGAGATCCGAAAAACTTGGGAGAATGACTGCAACACGGCCAAGTGCCTCGCGCTCGCTTCTATGGACAATGTCCATCAGAAGCAACACGAGAATATGGATGTACAATCCATCTTTCTTCACACAAAGGAGTTGTATGAAGAGCAATCTCGTACCTTGAGATACGAGGCATCTAGAAAGCTGTTTCAGATGCGAATGGCCGCTGGTGCATCAGTTGGAGACCATGTTTTGAAAATGATTGGTCTTATTGAAGAACTTGAGGGACTGGGATGGACTATGGATAATGAGCAATATACGGATATTGTTCTACAGTCTCTCCCCCCTGCCTTTGCTCCGTTCATAGTAAATTTCAATATGAATGGTTTGGAGAAATCATTGCCTGAACTTCTCAATATGTTGAGAAGTGCAGAGAACACGTTGAAAACGGCAAGGACTCCTGCTCTGCTTGCTGGGCCATCTTCCTCTTCATTCCCAAAAGCTAAGGCCAAGGGAAAGAAAAAGAAGAAGTCCATCAAACAGAAAGGTGGAGTTAGAAAGGCGAAGGGGAAAGACAAAGTCGGGGCTGTGGGAAGTGGAAAAGGAGAATGTTTTTACTGTAAAAAGTCAGGACATTGGAAACGGAACTATGCTGAATATCTTGCTGATCTCAAGAAGAAGAAGCATGCTGATGCTTCCACTTCAGGTGTGTTTGTAACTGAAAACTGCTTTTCTTTAAACTCTGCATCCTGGGTATTGGATACCGGTTCTGGTTCTCACATCTGCAATTGTATGCAGGGATTGAGAAATAGTAGAGTTTTAAAAATTGGAGATCATACTCTGCAGGTTGGAAATGGTTCCAATATACATGCTGTATCCGTGGGAGAGTATCATCTAGGGTTGCCTTCAGGAAGTATTTTGGTTTTGAACCCGTGTTATTTTGTACCAAGTATGTTGTGTAACATAATATCCGTTTCTTTGTTGGACAATGAAGGATATCATTTTATATTGCAAAATAATGTTATGAACATTAACCTGAATCAAGAGTTGATTGGGTTTGGTACACTAAATAACGTTATTTACATCCTGAACCAACACACAGTTTTCAATATACAACATACTAGTAAAAGAAAGTTTTCAGATATAAATGAAGCTTTTCTTTGGCATTGTAGACTTGGTCATATTAATGAAACAAGACTAAACAAGCTACATAAAGATGGATATTTAAATCCGTTTGAATATAAATCTTATGCGACTTGCCAGTCTTGTATCAAAGGTAAAATGACCAAAACTTCGTTTAGTGGACACGGAGAGAGAGCTGGTGAACTTTTAAGCCTCATACATAGTGATGTATGCGGACCAATGTCTACACATGCAAGAGGTGGTTTTTCATACTTCATCACTTTTACTGATGATTTCTCAAGATTCGGACACGTGTTTTTGATAAAGCACAAATCTGAAGCTTTTGAGAAATTCAAGGAGTATAAACTTGAAGTAGAGAAGCAAACAGGTTTGAGCATCAAGAAACTTCGATCGGATCGAGGTGGAGAATATTTAAGTACAGAGTTTCTAGACTTCTTAAAAGAGAATGGGATTCTCTCTCAGCTCACTCCTCCTTACACACCACAGCACAATGGAGTGTCAGAACGGAGGAATCGTACCCTATTGGATATGGTACGATCCATGATGTGTGATGCTGAGTTACCGCTTTATTTTTGGGGACATGCATCTATTGAACAGGGTGCCAACCAAGACCGTGTCTACCACTCCATATGAGATGTGGAATGGAAAGAGACCATCTCTTAAAAGGTTTAGGATTTGGGGTTGTCCGTCTTTTGTTAAAAAGCAGAATCTAGACAAACTCGAGACACGATCGGTCATGTGTAAATTTGTGGGGTATCCAAAACATTCGTATGGATATCTATTCTACCATAAAGAGGAACAAAAGGTGTTTGTTGCTCAGCATGCCACATTTTTGGAAAATGAGTTCTTTACGGAAAGTACTAATGGCAATGTGGTGGAACTAGAAGAGGTTCTAGAGACACAAATTACTCAGGAGGAATTGGTTGAAACTGATGTTGCAGTAGAACTTCAAGAACCTCAGCCGCTCAGGAGGTCTAGTAGAACTTCTCACCCACCAGAGAGATACTATGGGTTTCTCATAGATGGTGATAGAGAAGATTGCATCATGGATGATGATGACCCTACTAGTTTTCAGCAAGCTATCATGAGTGGTGACTCAGTGAAATGGCTGGAAGCAATGAGATCCGAAATGGAGTCAATGTACACCAACAAAGTATGGACTTTGGACGTTGCGCCTCCTGGGATAAAACCCGTTGGGTGCAAATGGATCTTTAAGAGAAAGATTGGTGTAGATGGACAGGTGGAGACCTATAAAGCAAGGCTTGTAGCGAAAGGTTTTCGTCAAAGACCAGGCTTGGACTATGATGAAACTTTCTCTCCTGTAGCAATGCTTAAATCCATTAGGATCCTACTTGCTATTGCTGCTCACTATGATTATGAAATCTGGCAGATGGACGTGAAAACAGCATTTCTAAATGGTGATTTAGAAGAATGCGTTTTTATGGATCAGCCAGAGGGCTTCATTGATAGTGGGAGCAGCGGGAAAGCATGTAGATTGCTTAAATCCATTTATGGATTGAAGCAGGCCTCAAGGAGCTGGAACATCTGCTTTGATGATACAATCAAAGAGTTTGATTTTGTCAGAAATGAAGATGAACCATGTATTTATAAGAAGATTGTAGGGAGTACTGTCACATTCCTCGTATTGTACGTAGACGACATTCTCCTGATAGGAAATGATGTTCCTATGCTACAATCGGTCAAACTATTCTTATCACAAAGGTTCTCCATGAAGGACCTGGGTGATGCCTCGCGCATTTTGGGCATCAGGATCTATAGAGATAGATCCAAGAGGTTATTGGGACTGTCCCAATCAAAGTACATAGACACCATTCTAAAAAGGTTTAGTATGGAAGATTCCAAGCGTGGTGCCTTGCCTGCTAGTCATGGAATCACTCTCTCTAAGGACTTCTGTCCGAAGACTGATGAAGAGAGAGCTCGCATGAGCGTTATACCCTACGCTTCAGCCGTGGGATCTATAATGTATGCGATGTTGTGTACTCGCCCTGATGTAGCTTATGCACTGGCTGTAGTAAGCAGGTATCAATCCAACCCAGGGGAGAAACATTGGATAGCAGTGAAGAACATTCTTAAGTACTTGAGAAGGACTAAAGAATTGTTCTTGGTGTATGGTAATGGGGATCTCCAGATGGAGGCCTTTACCGATTCAAGCTTCCAAATTGACAAGGATGACAGTAAATCAATCTCAGGGTTTGTATTTACCCTAAATGGAGGAGCGGTTAGTTGGAAGAGTTCCAAACAGGACACCGTTGCAGACTCCACGATGGAAGCTGAGTATATTGCTGCAAGTGATGCTGCTAAGGAAGCCGTCTGGATGAAGAAGTTCATTGCGGAACTAGGAGTAGTTCCAACCATTGTTGATCCAATACCATTGTATTGTGATAATAATGGAGCTATAGCATTAGCAAAAGAACCAAGGTCCCATCAGAAATCTAGACACATCCTAAGGAGATATCATCTGATCCGGGAGATAGTAGATCGCCAGGAGATCGAGATTCGGAGAGTAGATACAAAGGATAACACATCGGATCCATTCACCAAGGCACTTCCACAGCCTCAGCATGAGCGACTGTTTGAAATGTTGGGTATGAGATACGCCAATAACTGGCCTTAGTGCAAGTGGGAGATTGTTAGTAATATGTATGCCCTAAAGGCCATTATATGGATAGTGGAAACTTGGACATATAATCTATAGAGATAGATAACTTTCTTGCTCAAAATGATAATACGCTATCTGGTTTACTTTATCTGTACTTATAGATTTAATCATTTACACATGTTGATAAAGCCCAAAGGATATTTCCTTGACTACTGTGATTATGATGCGGATCATACTAATGGGGCACGTATAGTCTATAAGCATATCCTTGAACTGTTCCTAGTCGAGGGTGTATCGAGACAGGGCATCGATATTCCAGAGTAGACTAGCGTATACTATTCTTGTCCCATATGATGGGCGATGGATGATCCCATATCCATCTGGTGAGGAGACACCAAAGATTGTATGCGGGTGCTCAGTGGAGACTGGGTACACTGAACGGACTCGCCGAGAACTCCTATGTGGTATTATATCTATCGTCGGATAGCAGTTCTCAGGGAACACTGGTACAGGTTAGTCTGTAGACCCGAAATATTCATAGAGTCTTGTGTGTCCTCCCTCTATACTTTGATCTCCACCCTACCACGGCTCTACTGAGTCATGCAAACAGGTGGTCTTTGGGTACAGTCCCGAGACGCATGGAGGCAATGAGCGATAGGAGGGGTTTCGTCTCTCCCGGTATTGGGGGTTGATGTTGTGCTATGCTCGATTGGCTATAACATGAAGTCCCTGGCCAGAGCTGCTGAGATTTACTGATAAGAGTTATGAGTAGTTTCTCGATCTGTTATGAGCCATACACTAGCATGACTTATTGAGTTACTGGGGTCGACGATACCATCCCTAGACTCGATATGCAGCATATCTGACGAAGAGACCGGACTGTACGGTAAGTGTTGCCAGTTGGCTCGACGGGAGTTTTTACAGCTTCGCTGGTTTTCTTCTGATCGTTTCAATACCCGGGTGGCCGTTATGTTTAGCTGACCTCTTGCGGCTTGTAGATGTTTGATATGATCATCATCTACTGCTGGCGTATTGACGAGTCTTAGAGTCCCACAATGAAGTTTCCTGGCTCAGGCAAAAAGGTGTGGTGTGCATATGAGATATGCGCGGGACCCGATTAAATACGGTTATGTGATAACGTATATTTATCGGGCATTTTTTATTTGACGGATCATATGAGATATGACCGGTTTGCTAAATCAAGTGTTGATTTAACTAATTACATTTAGATTAATTCTTTGAGTAAATCCTTTTGTATGCATGCATGTATGCACATGATGATGTGCATGGACACATACATGCATACATAGTATCATGGTTGTTGATACAAGAATGATGGCAATATAAGACTTATATTGAAGCTTTTAATTTGTATTTATCATTTTAAGTTAATGAAAAGAAAACCCACTCATGCTCCTTTATTCCTTAGTGGGTAAGCTTTACTTAACTTAATGAAAAGAATTTCCACCCATGCTTAATTCTTTAGGAAAAGAATTTCCACTCACAATTATGGTGGTAATGGAATAATGGTGATTATTCCTTTCTTATCACTATAAATAGCTTCATATGTGATATGAAACAAGATGCACACAACAAGGGAAAAAATTGAGTGCAAGGGTGTGGAGAATACAAGTTATCATATGTGATATGATAGAAAGCTCAAGCCACCATTATCTTCTTCTTCCTTTCTAGATTTCTCTCTTGAGTGAAGATTGACAAGAAAGGATTTCAATTGAAGAACATAAACCATATCATCATACTACACACATCTAGCCGATTTGTGTAGGGTGTTTACTCTACTTCGTTTGCGAAACAAGTAAGGTAAGGAGCTT
Organism: Agapanthus africanus; assembly: GCA_030015575.1. Lineage (NCBI taxonomy): Eukaryota > Viridiplantae > Streptophyta > Magnoliopsida > Asparagales > Amaryllidaceae > Agapanthus > Agapanthus africanus. The sequence goes on from JASDDO010000010.1 coordinate 135,651,066, forward strand.
TGGGCAAAGGGACTTCGGGTGGATCATCGTGGACAAGGAAGGCTTCTATCGATCCGTTCCAAACTCTCATAGTGCCAAGGAGTCACCGAGGGAGATCTACAAAGGTTGTAATCTTTCCTCTTAGTGATAGTTTTACAATTGCATGTGATGCTTATTTGTATAAATCCGTAAAACTTCTAGTTTCGATTCTTGTCGGGTTAACTTAGCACCTCTAAAATTTTGATTATGGCATGTGTGATGCTACCGAACCCTTGACGAGGTGCTAGGCCGGCCCTTCATCACCCAAATGGAGTCATACCCTCTACTGGTCCTGGGTAGACCCAATACGAAATCCATGGAAATCTGCTCCCATTTCCACTCCGGAACGGGTAAAGGTTTCAACTCTCCAGCCGGTCTCTGGTGCTCAGCCTTAACTTGCTGACAAGTCAGGCACCACGAAACGAAGTCCGAAATATCGCGTTTCATCCCTTCCCACCAGTAAAAGTCTCTCAAGTCATGGTACATCTTGGTGGAACCTGGATGAACGCTAAAAGCCGACTGATGTGCCTGCTCTAGGATCTCGCGTTTCAACCCATCAGCATCTGGTACACACAAGCGAGTCCCGCATCGTAGCATACTCTGGTCATCAATCATGAACTCCGAAATTGCACCCTGTCGAACAAGCTCAAGAATCTCGGACAAACGGTCATCACTGGGTTGCGCCTCACGGATACGATCAAGTAGTAGTGGACGGGCGCGAACATGAGCAAACTGTCCCCCAGTGGAGGTGAACTCGAACTGCACTCTACCATCACACAAGAGCTGCCAATCTGCACAAGACTGACGCTGAACTGCGCTCAACTAGGACAAGCTACCCCCAGCCCTACGACTCAAAGCATCGGCCACCACATTCGCCTTGCCTGAGTGATAAAGGATCTCACAATCATAATCCTTCACTAGCTCCATCCTTCGACGCTGTCTTAGGTTCAGATCCCGCTGCTAGAATATATACTTCAAGCTTTTGTGATCCGTGAAGATCTGATACGACTCCCCGTACAAGTAGTGTCTCCAAATCTTCAACGCAAAGATCACTGCGGCCATCTAAAGATCGTGAGTGGGGTAATTTTGCTCATGCTTCTTCAGCTGCCTAGAAGCGTAAGCAATCACTCTGTCATGCTGCATCAATACACAGCCGAGCCCCACTCGAGAAGCATCACAATAAACAACATATTCGCCTGATCCAGAAGGTAAAGAAAGAACTGGTGCTGTCGTCAACCGAGTCTTCAACTGCTGAAAACACTACTCGCACGCATCAGTCCAAAGAAAAGGAACTCCCTTCCGGGTCAGTCCAGTCAGCGGTGCTGCGATACTCGAGAAATTCTGCACAAAACGGTGATAATAACCAGCTAAGACCAAAAAGCTGCGGACCCCAGTCACCGATACAGGTCTGGGCCAAAGCTGTACAGCCTCGATCTTCCTCGGGTCCACAAGAATACCATCACCCGTCACCGCATGACCCAGGAAGTTAACTCTACAAGCCAAAATGCACACTTTAAGAATTTAGCATACAGCTGATCCTCTCTCAATATCTGTAAAGAAATCCTCAAGTGCTACTCATGCTCCTCACGACTCCTTGAGTAGACCAGTATGTCATCAATAAACACTATAATAAAATGGTCGAGAAACGGCCTGAAAATCCGGTTCATCAGATCCATGAACGCTGCTGGCGCATTGGTGAGTCCGAACGACATCACCAAAAACTCATAGTGCCCATAGCGCGTACGAAAAGCAGTCTTCGGAATGTCATCATTCTGAACCCGCAACTGATGATAACCCGAACGTAAATCAATCTTAGAAAAATGTTTCGCACCCTGGAGCTGATCAAATAAATCGTCAATGTGAGGTAAAAGATACCTGTTCCGTACCGTAACTCGGTTCAACTGACGATAATCCACACATAGCCTCAAACTGCCGTCCTTCTTCTTGACGAACAGAACATGAGCTCCCCACGGCGAAACACTCGGACGTACAAGTCCCAAATCGAGCAACTTTGCAATTGATCTTTAAGCTCTCTAAGCTCTGTCGGAGCCATCCGATAAGGCGGTATAGAAATAGGCTCCGTGCCAGGAATCAAATCAATGCAGAACTCAATGTCACGCTCTGGCGGCAACCCGGGTAACTCATCGGGAAACTCTCGCACAATAGGAACCTGGTCCAACGACTCCACTGTGGCTCCAGTATCATGAACGAAAACCAAGAATCCCCGACATCCCCTCCTCTAAAGCCGACTAGCGCACAGGATAGAAATCAAACTGTAAGGGGCGGCACCACGATCCCCCTGCACCACAAACACTGACTCGCCGGGAAAACAAAACCTAACTGTCTTCTCTCGGCAGTCCACGGACGCATAGCAAGTAGCTAACCAGTCTATGCCCAACAGAACGTCGAAGTCCAACATCTCAAGAAGGATCAAGTCGGCGGACAGATCTCTGTCACCTAAACGGACAACACACGACCGGAACACGTGTTGCGCAACAAACGGCTCTCCCACAGGAGTGGTCATGACAAGCTGCTGATCTAGTAAACACGACTCTCGGCCTAACCTCGGCATGAAGTGCATAGAAACATACGAATGCGTAGATCCTGGATCAAAAAGAACATGTGCATCATAAGAACATACAGAAAGGATACCTGAAACAACAGCATTGGACGCCTGAGCATCCTAGTGAGTCAAGGCAAAAACCCGTGCCTGTCCTCTACCGGCTACGGGCTGTCCCCTGCCTCTGCCACCTCGTCCTCTCGGCACAAAACCACCGCTACCACGACCTCTCTGAGCAGGAGTCTGACTCGGCGCAACCACAGGAATAAGAGGCAACGCTCTCTGAGGCGGAGAAGATGGTAAGGTAACCTGGGGTACTGCTGGCCCTCTATGACGCACCACGGTACAATCTCGAACAAGGTGATATAGTCTGCCACACCCAAAGCACCCATAAGACGGTCGCTGGCCCTCCTAGGAGTAAGAGCTGAATAACTGCCCCCAACCTACGTCTCTGCTAGTCCCTGAGTCTGAAGGAACTCTGCCTCGGCGTGCAAACCTCTGTCTCTGTGCTGGTCCATCCGTATGAGTCCTCTTCGGTTGCGGAACAACCGATGACCCAGCTAGACGCTCCTCCACTAATAGGGCAGCATCGACAGCTGCCGCATACGTGTCGCAATGCTGAATGCTGATGGCTAGGAACAACTAGGTAAGTAGGCCTCGAACGAACCTCTTCACCCTCATCTTCTCAGTCGCCACAAAGTACGGAGCATACACAGACAACTCGGTAAACAGCACATCATACTCAGACACCGTCATCCCCGGAGTCTGACGTAACGACTCAAATCGGCGCGCTCGCGCATCTCTGACGCTCGGTGGAAGAAAACGGGTGAGAAACGACGTCACAAACTCAGCCCAGGTCATGGGAGCAAGACCCGTGGCTCTGTCCCTCTCCAAGGACTCACACCACTTCTGGGCCATACCCTCCAGCCGGAAACTCGCAAACTCCACCCATCTCTCGTCGGACCATCGGAGCGAACGACAAATCCTGGCCATCCGGTCGATAAACGACTGCGGATCCTCAGTAGTATCTATGCATGTGAACACCGGAGGCCTCAGCCTCATGAAATCTGTCAGTGACACGGTAATAACCTCCGGAGCTGTAACTGTGGCTACCGGAACTGTAGGTACCATCATGGTCCCTGCAACGGGTGGAACAACTGCCTGCCCCTGCGCTCGAATGGCTTCTACTAAGGTCCCCATCATCTGGCGCAGGTCCTGCATACCATCCCCAATCATAGCAATATGCTCCGGTACAACAGGCGTACCGCCCTGGTCAGTCCTCGCCTCAGACGAGTCAACTCTGACCTCGGCCCTCGCGGCCACTCTCTGTGCCCTCGTAGTCTTTGGCGGCATATAGGCTGGAAATTGAAACAAGATTCGATAAGGAAACAGGAATTGAATCACAAAGATGTATATCATCACGGAAGAATATCAATCAATAAGTCCTAAGGTCACTTAGGCGGAGTACTGTGTCGTAAGTATGCCGCGGAACATACACACGCTACGTCACTCTGCTTAAGCTACCTACTCCATCATACCAAGGTCATCCTACACTCCGAAAGGTAAAACCTAGCGCTCTGATACCAACTTTGTCACGACCCAAAATTTGGCCCGTAACCGGCACTTAAACTACGTAACGTCTACAGGCGTACGCAACTCAAGTAAGCCGAAACCCAGAAATCTAAACCACCCAAATCTGGATCAACGGAGAAAAACATAGTTTTAACATTTGGAAAATCACAAGTAAAATCTCTAACTCTAGTTTTCTTTCTTGAAAATTTCGGCAGCACCTCTTTTGTAAAAACTAGCCCCGAAAACGGGTACAACATAGATAAAATATAAAGCATCCCAAATGGGAGAAAAATCACGTCCAACGGCGGAGACAATCACCACAACATGTATACGACGCCGAAACGAAGAAATATCAAAGAAAAGACTGCAATAAGAAGTAGACTTTTCAAAACAAAACCGGCTTCCACGAGTACGGCACCCAAAGTCACCAAAATAATATAACACCGAATCCTCACAAGTCGTCTCTAAGTCATATACAAGCAGTGGTAGATAGAGAATACTAGATCCAGCAAAAAGATATACAATGTACAAGCAGATAACCGCAAACCCACCTAAAAACAAAGGCCTCATTGCCCAACGTAGCGGTATCCGCAAAAGTAGAGATGATAAGACGCCATGCCGCGACTACTCTCAGGGTAAGTCCTGCAAAACACTGTGGAACAACGGGGATGAGTTGCCAACTCGTGAATAGTAATCAATATCATACTGTAATCGCAAGTATGCACGAATAGCAATTTATCTATCACATGTAATCCGATAGCATAAGTATGATAAGTGAATATGCAACAATCATGTAAAGGTACATCATCAGGGTACTACTACTACATGAAGCAATGCATAACAACAAAATCCTGAGTATGGGATGATATAATATAAAATCTCATGCAAAATCATCAGCATGGAAAAACACCAGTGTCCCTCACTGACACATCAAATCTCAAATCCTCAGGCACCGCATCCTCAGATCGGCCCTCACATGTAAGTCTCATGGAACCTTAGTGTCTAACATCGACACCCGAAACATCATGAAAACATATACCTGTATGTGTGTGTGTGTGTGTGTGTGTGTGTGTGTATAAGTATGAGGATATCCACCCCGTATGCCCACCGACGATACGTAAAAATCATGGAAAAACCTGAGTGTCTAACATCGACACTCAAACATCATGAAACCCATGTCTAGCATCGACACGTAAATCCTCATAACTCAGGCGCTGTCATCACAACTGGCCCTGACGATATGTCGTACACCACTCCAGTCGGTATCCCCACGATAACCGCCGAGTCCAATAAAATCACCGGTAGGTAGTGGTCCCACCGCCAGGCTTATCGTCTACACCACGAAATCACCACTCGCCCCGTGGTACCATATCGGGTCCACAATATACCCGCAGACGGTGCCTCCCGCTCCTCGAATCGGGTATCACAAGCCAAATCTCAGAACCGAGAAATCACATGGTGGACGCACTGAAATATCATATCAAGAGAAACCGGGTTTTCAAACAATACATAGTTTTCTTGAAATACCCCCACGGTTCTCAAATCCATAAATCATATGAAATCCATATCTCAATGCGTAAATCCATGAAAACTGATATATGCAACATAAAACAACAATATGAGCATATCAAGGGAAAACCGCTCCTTTAAGTGAATCCAGCTTTATAATATATCTTGCGGTTCCCAAAAACCTCCGAAAAACAAGTGCAGCATCATATGAAGAGTACATGTAAGTGTAGCAAGGTTTAAGTATCTACATGTAAGAAAGTAGGTATGATGCATTTCCTAAGCGCAACAGTCAACGTCTCAATATCACATGTCAAAACCATACCACTTAGGGTATATACAACTATAGCAAAATATGTGGGTGTACATGTCAATATGTGTGGATGATGTATAAGTAGCTATAGTAGAGTATACGTGAAATGGAATAAGGGTTACTATCTTAACTATCCATGTCCGATACAATCTCACGTATGTATGTGTCACAATGTTTCATATGCACAATGGGATAAGAGCTACTACCTCAACTATCCCTATCCACTACCGTATCACGTATGTAGGTGGTTTGTCGGTGTCATGGCAATTATTGACGATGTGGGTGTAGAATACAATTTAGTGCTCGTGCAACATGAACCGTCAGTAATGTGTTATATCTAAAGGTAAAACAGATACTACTATGCAATTATATTCATATGAAATTAACCAATATGCAATAACATGCAGCTATCCTATCATATCAGCCCCGATGCATAACGCCATACGGGCGATTTCCCCGTAGATGTTAAATCTACTCACCAATGGTCTCCAGCTATGAAAATCCGACCACCTGCTTCCCCTTGTTCGCAGCGTCCGAAGTCCCCGCTTGAGACACTATAAATTCACAAACACACAAATAGTGCAAACATCTCAAAATCGACTAATATAACGTAAAACTGCACTTTAAACAACGCACCAACACTAAACTAACTCACAAGTCTCCATCTAGTAGCTAACGTGCGTTGCGACACTACTAAACTAATCCAAGTGCAGCAGCTGCACAAGATCACGATTCGTGTCGGATTACGTAACACGCGTGTTGGGGTAAAAATTTACACCCCGGTTGACCAAGTCAAAATCAAAGTCAACCCCAAGCCAGGTGGGCCCAAGCCCAGGTCAAGCGGACCCATGCCCAAGTTATGCCCACGGCCAGCCTCCCCATGGAAACGACAAAATCATGTAATAAATAATTATTATGTAATTTTTTTTACATGAATGTATGCAAAATGGGCATAAAGCCAATATTTTGTAAGCCCATGGCTTATGTACAAAAATGAAATGGCACATGAGCCATGGGATAGGCAAAATGCCATTTTGTAAAGCCCAAGGGGCTATATGTAAATATGTAAGCCTATAAAAGGCAACATGATGATGAATAAAAAAACAATACTTTCATTCTCTCAAAAAAAAACTAGGGTTTGTATTTCTTTCCCTTTTCTGAAGGTCTCAAACCTTCTTCTTTCTTTTGAATTAATTGAAGAGTTTTACTTTTCCTTTTCAAAAACAAGATAGTTTTTCACCACCAAACCCACAAAAGGGAACTTGGATCTGTTTTTAGATACCAAAAAGGAGAAATTTTGAGATCTCACATCTCTTGATCTTCATGATCCAGCTAACAGAGGAGGGAGAAGAAGAACCCCTTCCATTAACCACAAAAACACACATAGGAGTCCAACTCCACTCTGATTTATCTTCCGAGAATCATTTTAGGCTAAAAGCCTCTTTTCCTCGCCGGTGCTCAAGCGCAGAGCGCCCACATGCCGACACGTGGCGCGCTTGCGCTCAAGCGCTCAGTGCTGAAGCGCAGAGCGCCCACGTGCCGACACGTGGCGCGCTCGCACAACAGCGCCCTGCGCTCGAGTGAAATACGCCCACGTGCCGACACATGGCGCGCTTGCGCTCAGGCGCAAGCGCGAGTCGCCCCAGTGCCGACACGTGGCGCGCTTGCGCTTAAGCGCACAGCGCTCTGGCGCAAGTCGCCCCCGTGCTGACACGTGGCGCACTTGCGCTCGAGCATCAGGCGCTGAAGCGCAAAGCGCCCACGTGCCGACACATGGCGCGCTTGTGCTACAGCGCCCTGCGGTCAAGCGCAGAGCGCCCACGTGCCAACACGTGGCACGCTAGCGCCTGAGCGCATAGCACCTGGGCGCACAGCGCCCAAGGCGCTGGCCCCACGCATTCTTTGGATGCCTTTTCCCCCTCTTTCTTATATATATACACACACACACACACAAACACACATATATATATATATACACATATGCATACATATGTGCACACACACATACACCACGACACTGTCCCTGTTAGAAAAAAATTTCTAACGGGGCGCTGCCCCGCACCCCGCAAGGGGGCTGCTAGCCCCCTTGACCCCCAGCCCGCTATCCGGGTAGCGGGACCCCCGTGAAAACTCTGCTGGCCCCCCGATATATCCAAAACCCCTTTTCAAAACACAACACACGCATACCGCACATTGAGTTCGCATGACCAGTTTAACCCGTTAATCGGAGGTTCTCTCGCCCCAAAGGCGAGGGGTAATTAACGGCAACTTAGTCCGCGGCTGCCGGAGATTCGGATCCCCACAATCAATAAATCCCGGCCTACCCCAGGCAGGGGGAATCTGTAGTACGCCTGACAAGCGCGCGCGTATTCCCATCTCAATGGAGTGATGAAAAACACCCTACAACGCGGATTCAAAACACTATATTATAGGAAAATGATTCCAGATTTTTCATACTGCTATTACTAAAAAAGTAAACAGTACCAAACACCCCTAAACCGCAGCAGTCAACTACCTACAAAAACCAAACCCCAACACCTCCCTACATAGCTGGCGTCGCCGGAATTCGCCAAAGGGTCGCCGGCCGAGGCCGATGGGTTGGGTCACGTGTCTCAGGTGGAGTCTTAGGTTAACTAGTACATCACTACAATATTGTTTAGTTACCCAATAAAAATTCCAGGTCGGAGCAGATCCCAGAAACTCAACAAGACACAAAAGAATGCGGTATTGCACTAATCGATATCTAACGTGTTCTAAACAATAACTAACGAGCTACCCATCATAAAAACTCTAAATTAACAGATTAGGGATTATACCCAACAATCCTTGCTCCCAAGATCCATGCTTTCGAAGCTCCAAGTGATCAAGAAGCAAAAACCAAGACTTGTAGTATTTTTGTGATATATTTTGGGAATTTTGGGGATTTATGAGCTTTGAAATTGTTGCATATGGAGAAAGAAAGATCAAAGGAAGAAGAGAGAGGGAGGAGCTCGACCAAAATGAAGGAGGTGAGGAAATTGTGTGGAGTTTCTAACTAATTCTAGCATTAAATGCAATAAATGCATTCACATGCACATTCATGCACCTCTTGCAATTCTTTTCTTTTTCTTTAATCTTAAACCTTTTAATCCTTTAGTCAACACAAAGATCTAGATATTAAGAGAAGGGTTGAATTAACACAAACATAAATGTTGAAAAGATCACTTAAGAGAAATTTCCCAAAATGTGAATACCGCATTAAAATAATATTAAAATTGGGAAAAATTCTAATTGAACCAAAACGTCCCATATACCACCAAAGCTTGGGCGCTAGATTTATTTTAGTTAAACTAGGTGCTGGCAAGTCTATATGGTCGTTTGAACACTGTCGGGTTAAAATGGAAAATACCGACAATTTAACCCTAAAACGGAAAATTTGCATAATGATTTCTAAAACGTTACAGTGAACTCCTTGGTCCAGAGATGATCGTGGCAACTGTAGATGTGGTTCGCATGATCAGGGAAAAATGTGCATAGCCCAGGATCGACAAAAACATTGGGCAGATGCAAAGCGTCGACATCTAGAGTTTCAACCTAAAGAACATGTATTCCTAAAGATCTCTTCAAACAGAAGACGTTTTGGCAAGATGGGTAAATTAAGTCCAAGATACATAAGACCGTTCGACATACTAGAACGAGTTGAAGAAGTAGCATATCGTTTAGCACTACCACCGTCATTGGAAGGAGTGCACAACGTGTTCCACATATCCCAGCTACGACGATATGTGAGCGACCCCAGCCCCATACTTGATCACTCAGAGCACACGGTACAGACTGACCTAACCTGCGAGCAACAACTAGTTGGGATCCTGGACCGAAAGGTGAAGACATTATGGAACAAAGAGGTAAACTTGGTCCGAGTGATGTGGAGAAAGGATTCACCAGGAGAATCAATTTCGGAAAAGAATAAGATATGCGTGCACGATAGTCTCAGCTATTCGAAGATTAGTCCTTTATGTAAATTTCGAGGACGAAATTTTTATAAGGAGGGTAGAATGTAACGACTCTGAAATCCCTGTACAAAAATTACTGGTTTATTGTATAGAAAGGGTATTTCAGTCTGCTGTAAAGATTTAAGTAACATTTTTTAATAAAAGCAAGAAACAAATTGTAGCTCACCGGTAAAGCCTCTACACTGCTGCAACATAGCCTGTGTGTTTGAATTCCATCAGTTCCAATTATTCTTAATATTTTTCTTTTTTATTTTTCGGAAGCACATGCAATTCACGGAGAAAATAAAAGTTTCAGAAAAATCAAACAGGCGCAAAGAGGAGTAAACACACACATTGACACGTGGCACAAATCTCGAGGCGATTGGGCCAAATCCAACCGTCTGTTTCCTTCATTTGGCCGACACCGACGGTCCGCATAGCTCTAAAAAACTCTGTGCTTTGCACACACACCCCTTCGACTTCGCTCAACTCCCGTGCACTGTTTGATTTTCCTGCAATCAAACAGAGACTCTTCAATTCACGATTTAACACCCATTTTAATTCTTTTAATCCAATTTTAATTCCTAAACCCTAATTTTGACCCTATAAATACCACCCCATGCCCTAGCTCTCCTCCATCCTGAAATTTTTATCAAAAAATTCTCTCAAACTCTCTGAGTATCAAGTGGAGTTAAGCACCCAAGAGGAGTAGCAAACCAAGTTCGACAACTGGAGCATCTCCGATGAAACCACGATCCCCGAAGTCTTCCTCTTTCTCTTATTAACCATCTAAACCCGTAAGTCCTTTTCTCTTTTTCTTTCATCTCAAATCGTTAAAAACATATCGGTAAAGTGGAGTTAACTCCGATATAAAATTCATTTTAACCTTTGTACTCCCTTCATTAAGAAAAATAGGTCGAACTAACTTTCTCACACCACTCGTAACCTTATTTACAATCATTTAGATTTTAGTTTAATAAAGTTTTCATGAGAAATACTAATATAACGAACTTTTTCATTAAAATACCATGAACTTTAATATAACCGTTTTTCAATAACCAGAGTATATACCTTTAGATCATTCACGGGGTAACGATCTACCCTATACGCAAATTATGGTTTCATAGCACGAGATTCTAAACATAGGGTGTATTTAAAGAATAAGTTTTAACACTAAAATACTACATCTTTTGAAAACGGGTTTCTTTTAATCGATATTTTAAATCTTTGGATATTAAGCCTCTACAACTCTCGTTAGGGGACCCTCTAATGGATGGTGCAGATTATCGCACATTCTTATGAAAGTAGAGCGAGATGCAGAACTCTTCACGAAGTATTCGGTCTCGAAAGTAAATAAAAATACGGTTTTTAAGAAATACGACTTTTCTAAACAAAACTAAACTTTGGAAAAATTATACAACACTATGAATCTGTATTTTTAATAAAAACATATTATGAAACTATCTTTTAAAATGAAAGATTAAATTTTAATAAAATACCATCAAGTTTCCAAAAGAGCTAGTTTTCATAAAAATACCATAAACTTTTAAAGGCTAGATGTTTTCACCAAAATAACACAACAATTAAAATACATGTTTCATGAAAACCCTAAATATTATAAATCACCCTCGAGATTTATTTTTAAACTATATTAAAGTATTTTTCATAAAACCCTCTCGAGATATGTAAACAATATCTAAAGACTCTAGATTAATATAGGTTTAAACGGGATCAATTCTCTTAAGCTCCGGGGAGCCGGAGAAAGTGAGTGCTTACATATTCAGGTTAGACAAATTAACGAAATTATCAAATAGCAACTGTCTTGGAAAAAGATACAAATCCTACCGTCCATGTGCAGCAGTTGTCCGATTTCTCCCGAACATAAGATTTTTAACAATTTAAATCAATTTATATGAAAAGATCTGAACTCGAATCCAAAACCCGAATGCAAACTCAAATCTAAACTTGAACTCGAACTCTAACCCAACTCGAATCCAAACTTGAACTTGAACCCGAACCCAAACTACTCGAACTAACTTGACTCGAACCAAGATTGCAATTGACATGACTAGCATTTTACTCGACTCACTCGACTACATTCTACACCTTTTGCAATCTATGGTTTTGATGAAGACATTTTATGACCAATCAATCAAATTAATTAAGTATATTATACAATTATAAACTAGTTATACTCGGGGTGCTTGGGATAATTTCTTGTGTGAATCTAACGAAGCTTCAGGAGTCCCGTATTAATCTCTTCTTTTTATTTTATTCAAACATCAGTCGGGTTGACCCATCCACAACCTAGAGCCCCGATACTAACACATGAAATGGGCTCGTGTTTTCTTGCTCCTGGAGCCCTACTCTTGAGCTCGTGAATACTTCTACGGCTGCGTTGATATTCACACTTATTAACATAGTGACCATATAGAGATCTATAGTATATATTTACCCATGATCATATACTTTTACTTTTCATATATATATATATATTCTACACTTGTCATTCTTTTACTCTTACCTTATCCTTGGGACTTACCGAGCGCTAGTTCGCTAAAGGGCATTCCATCCATTTTTCTTCTCTTGGAATGTTCGTCAGATACGGTCGAGACGGAGGAAGTAGATGCTACAGAGGAGTACTACAACAGGATTGCTCCACAGGATTAGCCTGGTTTCACTTTTATTCAGTTTATGTATTCCACTTTTTTATGCATGTTCCTTATTGTATTTACTTTCCAGTTGAAACTCATGTACTTGTAAATATTGGAAGTTAAATGTAAATAAAGATGTTTGTTGAAAAATTTTATAGTCTCCATTTATTTTTGCATTGTGTATTATTGTTTCAATATGCTTAGTATATTTATTTAGGGAATGACCTTCTCTGAATAAATTGCCGCGGGCTTGCCACGTTACCCGTCTACTGGGAAGCGGGGCATGACATACGGCTTTGCGTTCAGGAGTCTAATTATATATGTGTATGATATTACGTATATTAATCGGACGGATAATAATACTAGCCGGTTTATGATTAAACCGGGTCATTAAATCAAGTTATGATTTATTGATATTACTTATATATGATTATGCATATATAAACTAATATTATTGGTTTGCTCTTATTCTCTCTCTCTCTCTCTCTTTATATGTTTCATGTACATGTTATATGTCATGTACATATATTTATTTTGTGTGATGGCTATCATACATATACATGTGCATATATGTGTGTGTGTTTTTTTTCTTGTAATTTCATATTTTCTTTTTTGCGTGAAATGAGCATGAGGTGGAAGCTTATAAGCCTCCACTCTCATGCTTATGACACTTGGAAGATAGATGAGGACTAGATGATATGAGAGTAGCATGGATTATTCCTTTTATAAACCTTGGTTACACTCCCTCTCATCCAAGAAGAATGCAAAAAGAGAAAAATGAGAAAGAAAAAGAAAAGAAGAGAGAGCGAGAAAGATGAGTATTTTACAAACTACATCTTCTTTCATCTTTATATTTAGCAAATGGAAATGAGAGTTACTTCAAGCTGTTGAAGTTGAAGCTAGAATTGGAAGCCCTCGCATGGATCATCTTTGGCCAAGTCTATGGGAGACCAAGCACGATTCGAAGCACTCAGTGCATAGCCGGAGTCCAGGGAGAGGTGGCCAACGCGCTACAAAGGTTGTATTTTCTTCAATCTAGCTCTATTTGTAGTTTGCATGCTTTGAATCTTAGTGTTATCTTGATTTAGGATGTTTTTTCTCTCTAGGAATTTTTATTATCGCTTCCACAATGTCACAAAACCCGTCTAGTGAGCACATACATCCTTACAGTATGCATCGAGACAGCTGAAGATTCACGAACGCAACTACCCGACTCATGATTTGGATCTCGCCGCGGTAATTTTCGCACTCAAGATTTGGAAGCATTGATTATTGGGAGAGAAGGTGGAAATTTATGTCGATCATAAGAGTTTGAAGTATATCTTCACTCAGAAAAAGCTCAATATAAGGCAAAGAAGATGGCTGGAACTAAGGCAGACATTGACATAAATCTGCAATATCATCCAGAGAAAGTAAATATGGTCCCTGACGCTCTGAATTGCCAGCCAATGGATTTGAGTCTAACTGCTCACTGGGGGAATCGACAAGATCCCAATGAGCTAGAAACAGAGATGATTATGCCAGGAGTACTCGCATCACTTATGAATCTACAAATTCAGTCCGCGTTAGTTGATCGCATCAAGAAAGCTCAAGTTGAAGATTCTGTAAGTCGATGTCGCGCACCACGTATTCTCGGGGAGGCGGAAATTGCAAAAAATGATTTTTACGGGCTTCGCAACACCGACTAGAACCAAGGATCGATCATAAACCATAGCTAGCAAACTACTTGAGGTTTAACTACTCGGATAGAAGTTATACCTCACGATACCAAGTCCTTCGGGTCTTCATCACTGTCCTCTACTTGTCGTCTGCTCCAAGGATCGGAATGGATCGCGGCTACCTCGACGGCCTCCTCGAGTCAAAGACGATCTGCCCGAGAGTCTATAGTCCGAGTTCCTACCTCAAATCCGAGGTAACTATGGCTTCTAGTTCACTAAACTAGAAGTCCTAGGTTGTGTAGAGTGAGAAGATGGAGAGATTTGTCTCTTGGAACCCTAGGTTTCTCAACTCATGAGAGGTTTAGGGTTTGTGATGAAGAGAAGAGGCTTGAAGAAATGAGAAAGGAGAAGTGAACCTTGAAGTCTTGCTTGGCTGCCCACTTAGAATGATATGAAGAAAAAGAGATATTTTTTGAGATAAATATCATAATAAAATATCTACAAACCCTCACAAATATCTTGTGGTGACTCATGACCATGAGTCACCAAGTAGCCATGCTAGGTTCAATGTCCAAACTCCACCTCATTTCCTCCACCTATTTAGTTTAATCCAAAAACAATAAACCCTAATAGGTGTCCCCTCTTCTAGAAGCTTTCCCGCACAATTACAAGAACACCCCTCACTCGTATATACATACCCACATCTGCATTCCGAAGAATACGAATACAAAGAGACGAAACAATCCATCAATATAATACTAGGATCCGGCTTAAACCAAAGCCCACCAGTATTATCCGCCCGATCATCATACGTGCATAAGTGCACGCACGTGATCGAAGCCCTGCCGTAAACCCATACGGCCTCTACAACTTTTGCCCGGTGTAGGGAAACTCTCTATGTGGGACTCTAAAGACTCGAAACTACGCTGGCAGTGGGTTTAGCCGCAAGCGGTACTAGCTGCACGTAACGGCTACCCAGGTATGTGTCGATAAGAAGGCCGATGAGCTAACTCATCCGAATTTCAACTGAGCCTGTATGTGACAATCTACGTACAGTCCGGTCTGTTCGTTTAAGAGTATCGCATATCGGGTTACCCCGGGGGGACCGAACGGCTGGGCCCACTCACCAAGACCACCATAAGGTGATCTTGGCGGTGGGGACCCGAAATTGCGCCTTGGGCAGTTTCGGGTCTGCCTCACCCTATGGACACCTCGTGGTGGCCTCGGGGGTGGGGTATCCCCTTTAGGCCCCCGATTTGAAGTTAATTTCGTGCTTCAACTCCCCGCGAAGATTCGGGCGGGTTTTGAGTTCGTTTCGACTCCCGGATAGGCTTAAAACGATCGGTTTTGGAACTTTAGCTCACTGGATTTTTCTTGTTTTGGAAAAATTGGTTTAGTTTGCTAATTGCGTGTAGAATTCTAATGTCGCGGTTACTTTACAAGCTTTGTGATGTGTATATGTGTTTGGAAATGTCGACCAATTGATATACGTCGATTAGTCGGGGTTGCACATATCTGTGATGATGTTATGTTGGTTTGTGTATATGAACTTGTTGGATCGTCGTGAATAGATAGCTGGGGATGTGAGATGAGGGTTTTCATTCTTTCATTCGATGTAAAATTTGTAAAGTGATGTAATATTATTTTGCGGGGCACATCCGGGTTGAGGTTGTAGCCACTGTTGTATTATTTGTTTTACTGTTTTTGCTCTTAGGATAGACCCAAAGTGGGGTGCACAAACTACCGGGTACTTTGAAGTGCCGAGTGGGCTACTAACTTTGATGAGGGAGGTTGCTTCACTTTGGGTATTTGGCGGGTAGTTTTCTGCACCCGTAAGGTCTAGGGTGGGGTTTGGCTATTCATCACTGCCGTGGAATCTGTCTTTCGTTACAGGCTCAAACGAAACGCGGAATTTCTAGTATATCCAATATATTCATCTGTGATCTGGAATGCCTATTATTGCATGAGACGAATGTATATATCTATATATGATATCTAGTAGGCGTTGCTTATGTTTTGTATCCACGCTAGTCCAGCCCCCGCTCTGTCATTAGTTAAGTAACCTAACGGGTAATGACGGGGCTCCGTGGCTAATGCGGATGGCATAAGTGGACGTGGTATTTTCGTCTTTTTCTGTGATGACAGGTGTGAATGATGGGACTGCATTACATTAATGCAAAGAAAAAAAACCAAAGCTAAATCGTTGGAACAAATTTTAAAACCACTCGATTATTTTAAAACAGGAGACTTTTAAATGCGGAGCTTAAACCCCTCCTTTTAAAAGCTATCAGGTTCCATCGATTATATCAAGTTCACTACGTTCATGGTTTTGGCAAAACCATTCATAGCCCTCCGTCATTTCAGTTGAATATTCAGTAGTATTCAAGCTATGTATTTTGAGCTTCGCCAAGGCATAGTGATTGGTAGCTGCGGGATATTCATCTGTAGTATAGATAGATGCGTTGGTTTGGGATAGTCGTACTACTATTTTGGCATTCATCAAGGGTATGTACGGGTGGGTTCAAATTAACCTGGACAATGACGGGTAGAATTTGACATGTGACTTATGATATGTTGGCCTTCGTTAAGGTCATAAGATCATGGGGCAAAAATCCACATCGGGAGTTTCTAAGGAAACTGAAACTTCCTAGTGCTGCATACCATTTGGAGTGTGATAATGTTGGCAGGATTCCTTCAGGATTATCACACAATGATATTTGGATCCAGATCCCACTGTGAGCATCCGCTATTCCTCGGGAGATTCTTCACTTAACGATCAATGCTATAAACCAAGTAGGTGTCTAGAACGGTGTTAGCGGGGCTACGCCTACAGGAAAAAGAGGTTATTTAATTAAGGAACTTCGCGAAAGTGTCGTAAAACCTCCGTCGAAGTACCGACACTAGCCTAGCCGAATGGTTAAGCAAGTATTGTACGGTAAGATTAATCCTGACTAATTCTTCTTTTATGGTTTGAGGAAGGATTCGAGAAACAATGGGATCCATCCTGTTTAGATAAATTAAAAACCAATCTAAACTTGTAAGAGTGTCATGCTGAGTGTTTTCTTCTCTCTCTCTCCTAATTGCAGCGACCAGGTGACCAGATTAGGTTACAGATAGATAATAAAATGATTGAGTTATACTATAATGACTGAGAAAGGTTCGTCCAGATGTCCATTACCTATGACAAGCTGGACCACCTTATTACTACCGATGCCCCTTCCGTCCCAAGTCAAGTTTCTACCGTCGCGGATGTTGATATCCGTTATACAAGGGAAAAGGACTGTGCGAATGCTAAGTGCCTCATGTTAGCCTCAGTTGATGGTGTATACCAGAGGCAGCACGAGAAGATGGACTTAGTTTCCATCTTCCTCCATAACAAAGATTTATATGGAGAGTAATCTCGTATCACAAGATATGAGACCTCGAAAAAAATTGCTTCAAGCGAGGTTGGCTATCGGGTCATCTGTAGGGGACAACGTCCTTACAATGACCAGCTATATTAATGAGCTCACGGACCTGGAGACCAAGTTGAAGAACGAGTCATATGCTGACTTGATTCTACAGTCCCTACCTCCTACTTACGCCCAGGGGAAGAAAGTTATACTTCCAGTTGAGGGCACCATGAAGGAAACCAGGGTGATATCCGTTCTGCTTATTGGGAATCTTCCTCTTCTTGATCCAAGGCGGATGCTAAGGGTGATAAGAAGAGGACCACCACTATTTACTGCCGAAAGCCGCGACCGGGACGTTAGAACGTCTAACTTGAATTTTGGGGGCAAATGCTATTTGGTTTTATCCGTCCACCTCTCCGAAGATGCCAAGTTGATTTATGGCACCGTGTATCGGAGGTTTGGACAGATGCGGTCGTTGTAGCAGACTTCGTCAGATTCCCCCTCATTGTGAGGGTTTTTTTGATTGTGGGGACGCTTTTCCCTGCAGGCGCAAGCCCCTGCAGTTAATTACGTTACCGTATCGCTGTAACAACTTTCTCCGGCTCTAGAAGGTCACTTCATGTCGTGTGTGTTTGTTTTATTTTTCATTGCCTATGGATTGTATACGGAGACTAATTCGTGTTGTCGCCCGTAGGGCGTTGATTAGTCCAAATCCGTATTTTCTTAGATTTGGGTTTGTTTGATTTAAGGATCATTAACCTTGTTTAAGATTAAGATCGACTGAAATGTTTGTTAAAGATACGTTAATCGATATTGGACTAAGATCTACTCAACGGGGGTTCAGGATCATTTTTGATCCAACAAAAAGGTTGTTTGGGCTCTATCGTTTTAGTTTAGGGACGTTACGGTCCATAGATCACCATTTTTTTGGGGTGAAGGTTTAATTTAAGGACGTTGCGGTCCATAGCTAGTTTAAGGATATTGCGGTCCGTTATTAGTTTAAGGACGTTGCGGTCTATTGTTTAGTTTATGGACGTTTCGGTCCATAACTAGTTTAAGGACGTTGCGGTCCGTTATTAGTTTAAGGACGTTGCGGTCCATGGAATTGTTTGTTGTCGGGACCTGCCACCTCTCTGAAGTCGTTGAATAATTACAACGACATATGTCAGAGGTGTAGGGAAGATGTACCTTGAACCAATGAATGTTCATCAAGGACTTGGTAGTCTCGTTTGGGACTAATGCCAATTTAGAAGAAGACATACGGGCTCGGTCAATTTGGGGTTTGGCCAACCTTGGGCTCAGCCCACTTGATTACTCATTTGGGCTTGATCCCCTTTCTGTATCAGCACCGCTGAGCATTGATTTGGGTTCTAACACCCCTTTTTCTTTTTGTTTTATTTATATTCTTTTATATGGAGTGTTAAACAATTTATGGCGCCCACATGCAGAGCACGTGAAGCGCTCGGCGCAGAGCGCCAGACACTGAGTGCTGAGCACCTTTTTATTAAATATAGCCCACGTGAGGAGCACATGGAGCGCTTGGCGTCGAGCGCCAGAATTTGAGTGCTAAGTACTTTTTATTAAATTGCTCCCACATGAGGAGCACGTAGAGCGCTCGGCGCTGAGCGCCAGACTTTGAGTGCTAAGCGCTTCTTATTAAATAGCGCCCACGTGAGGAGCACGTGGAGCGCTCGGCGCTGAGCGCCAGACTTTGAGTGCTAAGCACTGAGTTTTCTGTTCTGCTTAATTCAATTCTCTGAGAATCAGAGTCTCACTTGTGAAAGTCTTTGTCTTATAGATCTGAGATCTGGAAAAAGAACTAAGTTCTTCTGATGTGTGAGTTAAACTCTTGGATATGGAGGAGATGCTATGATCTCTCTCTTTTTTATTTGCCTTGAGGAGAAATCGTTCTCGTCTTGAAGTTTGAAGTTTATGGGGAGGTTCTTTTCTGCAAGACTTTAAGTCTCGGGTCCTTTATATAGTGGAGGCTGATTTGTTGAATTAGTTAAGGAAATATCTCATTGAGAGATCTCTAATTGATTTGGGAATTATATCCACCGTTGGATCTTTGATCCTAGGCCTTCTGTTTTACAGAAGATATTTTTCTTGTTCTCAACAAGATTGGGAAAATATTTTCCCATAAAGAGCTTATTCTGTATCTTGGTGATTTTCAATCACCATTGGATCTTTAATCCAACGGAGCTCTGTTTTACAGAGATTAACCTTTCCTTGTTTTAGGAAGATTCGAGGAATATTTCCTCAACAGAATTTAATTCTGTAATTTGATAATTTATCGTTTTCGTTGGATCTTTGATCCAATGGTGGAGAACTTTTAGTTCTGGTACTGGTGCTCTCGTGCTTTGCACGTGAGGCGCTGCCTCAGAGTTTTTAACTCTTGGCGCTGCCTCAGAGTTTTTAACTCTTGGCGTTGGCGCTCTCGTGCTTTGCACATGAGGCGGTGCCTCAGTTCAAATTTTGAACAGAGCCTTGCTCCCTTATTGGGGGGAAACAAATGCCCCCCCATCGTTGCGCTCACGTGGCTCACACATTAGTGCAGCGGTAGCAACCTTTCCACCGTTGGATCATCTTGGAAGTTGGATCGTCTTCAAGTGCCTATAAGTAGGTCCTTTGGCCCTTGAGATGACTTCTGTTCATCTTCTTCCTTTCTAGTTTCTGAGAATTTAATTCTCCCTTCAGAGCTTAGATCTCTGCCTAAGGAATGTCCTTTTAGAGTTAGAACTCTGCCCAAATTTGGTAAGGATCGAACCTATTAACAGAGCTTTGCTCTTCTCAGATCGTAGATCTTAAAATGGATGTTTAGGGTTACTTAACCCATTAATTAGAACACTGTTCATCTCTATGAAGAACTCTTAGAGTTCATTTTGTAGATCTTGTTAGGTCCACGTTACCCACCCCGGTTCTTTCGGGGAGGCGGAATAGACAAAACGAAATTTTTTCCCTAGCTAGATAACATGGACCGTTTCAGGAAGGATCGTTGCTAAACAAAACTAACATAAAATCTACAAGTTTTAACTACTATGTAGAATGGTTATACCTAGCCTTGAACTCCTTCTCTTCTTGTTGTTCTCTTGAACTCCTTCTCTTCTTGTTGTTCTCCTTACTTGCTCCTTGTAGTAGTTTGTATGGCTCCTCCTCGTCGTCTCCTCTTTGTCGAAGATAGATCCACCCGAGGGTTCGAACTTGAGCTCCTACCTCAACCTAGAGGTAACTAAGGTGCTTGGTTTGCTAAACCTAGAACCCTAGAAAGAGTAGAGAGTAGTCTTGGTGTTTTATCTCAAAGGAAAATGGTTCTCAACTCATGAGAAGGAATTTCCTTGAGCTAGAGGATAAAGGAGAGCAATGGATGAGAGAGAAGATGCAAGTGAGAATGATACAATTTACAACCATGCTCTCATAATTTATAAAAATGATAATAATAATAATAATTAACAATTTTTGATGGTGAGTTGATGAATGACCATTATCATTTCATTCATTAAATGCTTTTGCAAAGAATAAGAAGCATCTTTGAAAACAAATGATGATGGTCAACAAGTCTACTTTGGTCAACCGGTCAACGAAGTCAACAAAAGTCAAGAATTCAACTCAACCATGGCACAAAAATGTTAACTAATATTATTAATCATATTTCCTATTCTCATTAGGGTTTGGAAAAAGACAACAGTCAATTGTGCATACACACCCGTACTATAACCCTAATGAGAATCCTCTGCCTCTGCCCCAGTCAACTGTGCATACACACCCGCATCCGTGATCCGAGGACCACGAATACAATGAGATAAAACCAACCCCAAAACATATACTAGGATCTGGCTTAAACCAAAGCCCACTAGTAATAACTGTCCGGTCACCAAACGTGCGCAAGTGCTCGGATGTGAACGAACCCCGTCGCAAAACCATGCGACCTCTACTCTGTTTTGCCCAAAGGCGAATAACCCTCTGTGTGGGACTCTAAAGACTCGATACTACGCTGGCAGTGGGTTTAACCACAGACCGCAAGCGGCACTAGCTGTACGTAACGGTCCCCAGGTAGATGCCGATAAGAAGACTGATGAGGTGAACCAATCCGAACTCCTACTGAGCCTGTATGTGACAATCTCCGTACAGTCCGGTCTGTTCGTCTGAGAGTATCGCATGGCGGGCCTAGGGTGGCGGTAAACGTCAGTCCCCTAATAGCAGTACAAGTCGTGTAGGAGTGTAGCCCAAAACACCTTGAGAATCTACTGGAAAACCTACCAGCAATTCTCGCTTGCCCTGGCCACGGACTTTGTGTAATGGCTCTCCTAGACACAGCGCGGTATCAACCCCGCAATACCGGGAGAGACGAATCCTGTCTAACCGTCACTGCCTCCAAGTGCTTCGGGACTGCACCCAACTACTACCTGTTTGCACGACTCAGTAGAGCCGTGGTAGGGTAGTAATCTAAGAACAGTAGGAACACACTCGAGGTGAAGTGACAGTGTCAAGTCAGCGGACTAAGCTGTACTCATGTCACCTGGGAACTGTTAACTGACGATAGGTATAATACCAACCAACAGTTCCCGACGAGTCCTGTCCAGTGTATTCGTAACCTAACGAGCACCTGCATACTATCTCCAGTACGACGTACTGATGGCTGTGGGACAGACCATCTCCCCCGCAGGGAAGAGAAGCGTATGCACTAGTCTACTCTGGAGTATCGATGCCCTGTCTCGATAATCCTACGACTAGGGACCAAAATAAGGATGTGCTTATAGACTACCCAGCCCCCACTAGTGTGATCGCCATCACAACGCCGGTAGCCAAGCAAAGATCCTAAGGGCTCTACCAATATGTTTTTAGCGATATGATAAAAGAAACACATACACATATTAAGATAGTAACAAACCAAGTAGCATACTACTATATCGAGCAAGACTGTCGTAAAACCATATATATCCCAAGCCTCCAAAATGTATTATACAAACCAGTACTATACAATAATGGCCTCTAGGGCATACATATCTAACAATCTCCCACTTGCACTAAAGGCCAGTAATTGGTGTACCGCATACCCAACGTCTGCACTAAGGCCAGCTGCCGGTGTACCGCATACCCAATAGCTCAAAAAGTCACTTGAACTGTGTTTGTGGGAGGGCCTTCGTGAATGGATCCGCTGTGTTGTCTTTTGTGTCCATTCTCCGTACCTCGATCTCTTGGCGATCAATGATCTCCCTGATCAGGTGATACCGCCTTAAGATGTGTCTGGATTTCTGATGGGACCTTGGTTACTTTTCTAAAGCTATAGCCCCATTGTTATCACAATACAAAGGTATTGGGTCAACAATGGACGGAACCACCTGAAGTTCACTAATGAACTTCTTTATCCAGACCGCCTCTTTTGCGGCATCGCTTGCAGCAATGAATTCAGCCTCCATCGTCGAGTCTGCGATGGTATCCTGTTTGGAACTCCTCCAACATACCGCCCCTCCGTTGAGGGTAAACACAAAACCCGAGACAGACTTGCTGTCATCTTTGTCACTCTGGAAGCTTGAATCGGTAAAGGACTCGACCCTGAGGTCTCCATTACCGTAAACCAGGAACATCTCCTTAGTCTTTCTCCGGTACTTGAGAATGTTCTTCACTGCTGTCCAGTGTTCCTCACCTGGGTCTGACTGATACCGGCCCACCACGCTCAGCGCGTAAGCTACATCTGGTCTTGTACATAGCATCACATACATTATAGATCCTACCTCCGAAGCGTAGGGTATAGTGTTCATGCGAACCCTCTCCTCGTCAGTCTTAGGAGACATCTTCTTGGAGAGGGTAATTCCGTGCAATACGGGTATGTTACCGTGCTTGGAATCCTCCATACTAAATCTCTTTAGTACGGTCTCTATGTACCTGGACTGTGAAAGTCCTTGTAGTCTATTGGATCTATCTCTGTAGACCTTGATCCCCAGAATGTACGAGGCATCACCCAGGTCCTTCATGGAGAACCGTTGTGACAAGAATAGCTTGACCGATTGTAGCATAGGAATGTCATTTCCTATCAAAAGAATGTCATCCACGTATAATACTAGGAACACGACAGTTCTTCCTACAATCTTCTTATAGACACAAGGTTCATCTTCGTTCTTGATGAAATCAAATTCCTTGATTGCCTCATCAAAACAGATGTTCCAGCTCCGCGATGCCTGCTTCAATCCATAAATGGATTTAAGTAACTTGCACACCTTCCCGCTGCTCCCACTGTCTACGAAACCTTCTGGCTGATCCATGTAAACGTACTCTTCTAAACAGCAGTTTGGAAAAGCCATTTTAACGTCCATTTGCCAGATTTCATAGTCATGGAAGGCAGCAATGGCATGTAGGATCCGAATGGATTTGAGCATAGCCACTGGAGAAAAAGTTTCGTCATAGTCCAAACCAGGTCTTTGACGAAAACCTTTTGCAACGAGTCTAGCCTTATAGGTTTCCACCTGCCCATCCACACCAAGTTTCCTTTTGTAGATCCATTTGCATCCAACGGGTTTTACCCCAGGTGGAGCAATATCCAAGGTCCACACTTTATTGGTGTACATGGACTCCATCTCGGATTGCATTGCATCCAGCCACTTATCAGAGTCCCTACTGATAATGGCCTGCCTGAAATTGGTAGGGTCATCTTCTTCCAAGATGCAATCCTCTCGATCCCCGTCTATGAGAAAACCGTAGTATCTCTCGGGCGGATGAGAAATCCTACCAGATCTGCGGAGTGGCTGAGGTTCGTTCGGGGTTATTGAATCCTGAGGTTCTGTCAAATCTTCAGTTTCATTTTGTGGTCGCTGAATTTCTTCCAGTTCTACCGTGCTCCCACTAATTTCTTTTGCAAGAAACTCCGTTTCTAAGAAATCGGCATGTTGAGCAACAAACACCTTCTGTTCCTCGGTGTGGTAGAACAGATATCCATAACAATTCTTTGGATATCCCACAAACTTACATAAAACTGACCGTGCCTCAAGTTTATCTGGTTTATGTGTTTTAACATAAGCCGGACAACCCCATATCTTAAATCTTTTAAGATATGGCCTTTTTCCATTCCATATCTCGAATGGAGTCTTAGGCACTAATTTAGACGGAACATCATTCAATAGATATGCCGCTGTCAAAAGCGCATGTCCCCAAAATTAAAGAGGCAACTCGGCACTACTCATCATGGAGCGAACCATATCCAATAGGGTACGATTCCTCCGCTCCGATACACCGTTGTGCTGTGGTGTATAAGGAGGAGTAAGCTGAGAGAGAATACCATTCTCTTTTAAGTAATCTAGGAATTCCGTGCTTAAGTACTCCCCTCCTCTATCTGATCGGAGGATCTTGATAATTTTGCCAATCTGGTTCTCTACTTCATTTCTGAATTCCTTGAATTTCTCAAAAGGTTCAGATTTGTGTTTCATTATATACACGTATCCGAATCTAGAGAGATCGTCAGTGAATGTGATGAAGTACGAGAACCCACCCCTTGCATGTATAGAAATCGAACCACATACATCACTGTGTATGAGTCCCAAGAGCTCTGCTGCCCTTTCTCCATGCCCGGTGAACGGAGATTTGGTCATCTTCCCTTTGAGACAAGACTGACAAGTTTCATAAGGTGAAAACTCGAACGTATTCAAGAGTCCATCTTTATGCAACTTACTTAGTCTTTTCTCTCCGATATGACCAAGTCTACAATGCCATAAGTAGGATTCATTCGTACCTGAATTCTTCCTCTTGCGTGTGTTTTGTATATTGAGAACTGTATTCTGATTTAGAACGTAGATACCATTACACAGTGTACCTTCTGCAACCTGTACCTTATGAAGGTAGATGTTCATGATATTTCTATCAAGAACAAAGTTATATCCATCTTTATCGAGTAAAGAAACTGATATGATGTTGCAAACCATGGAAGGTACATAGTAGCAATCGTTTAAAATCATAGTATTTCCATTTGGCAACACTAGGTGATATTCACCGACGGCTGCAGCATTAACCTGTGCTCCGTTCGCTACTCTGAGCGACATATCACCAGGTACAACTCTCCTACTTTTTCTCAGTCCCTGCAATAAATTACAGATATGAGATCCTGATCCGGTATCAAGTTCCCAGGAGGTAGGGCTGACCGTAAAGCAGTTCTCAATTACAAGAACACCTGAAGTAGATGCAAAACCATGCTTCTTCTTCAACTGGGTATCCTTGGAATCCATACAATCCTCTTTCCCTTGCTCATACTTATGACTGTTGTGGTAAGTTAGAGCCGAACCAACGTTCCCCAGCCCCGAATAAGAATTCGGATCGGTTAAGCGATACATTTTATTATCTTGATTAGTGCGTGAAAAATGGCTGCTTCCTGGAGAGAGAGAAAAGAAACACTCAGCGTGCACTCTTGCAATATTAGATTGGTTTATTAATTTATCTAACCAGGATGGCTCCCACTGTTTCCTCAAATTCTTCTTCAAACCTTAAAAGAAAGAACTAGTCAGGATTAATCGCACGTCACAATACTTGCTTAACCTTTCAGCCAGGCTGGTGTTGGTACTTCGAGGGAGGTTTTCCAATGCTTTCGCGAAGTTCCTTAATTAAATAACCTCTTTTCCCTGGAGGCGTAGCCCCTCTAACACCGTTCTAGACACCTACTTGGTTTATAGCATTGATTGTTAAGCAAAATATTCTCCCGAGAGTAATCCAACTCATCAGTAGGATCGGGATCCAACTATCATCGTGTAATGACCTAGATGGAATCCACTCTAGTCACTACACTCCAGAAGGTATGCTAAATCTGCAAGTTTCAGTTTCTTTAGAAACTCCCGATGTGGTTTTTACCCCTAACGGTTTATGACCTTGACCAGGTCAACAAACCATAAACCGTTAGTCAAGTTCTTCCCGTCATTATCCTGATTGCATTAGACCCACCCGTACGTGCCCTTGACTAGGTCAAAAAGGCCGCATGACTGTCCTAACTAATCCCATTTGCAATGAACAGAAAAATATTATCTAGCTACCGTCCACTATGCCTTGACTAGGTCAACAAACGCAGCACGAATACTAAATAATACCAATCCGAAATGACGGAGGGCTATGGCTGGGTTTTGGCGAAAAACCCGTTAACGTAATGAACTTGATATAGTTGACGGAACATTATTGCCTTTTTGAAAATACAGTGGCGAAAACTTTTGCTAAAGAGGTCACTCCCGTGAAGGGATCTCGGCTCTTTCCTCGTCGAATGAGGTGCAGGATATTCCAAACTGAATAACTCGATGCAAAGCAAGAATAATCGACTATAGTGAAGTTATTACCCTGACGCAAACTTTTTATCCAAGGGGTCACTCCCGATGAAGGGATCTTGGCCCTTGCCTCGTCGAATGAGGTACTGGGCATTCATAACCGAATACATCTATGCAAAACAAAAGAGAACGTCCTTGCAATAACAACCTTTTGAAAATTGTTCCAACAACGTCTTTTAGGTTTGTTTTCTTGCATTAATTTAATGCGTCTCATCAATTAATCCTACCATTGCAGAAAACAACGAAAATATGACGTACGCTTATGCCATCCGCATTCGCCACGGGGTCCCGTCATCACCCGTTAGGTTACTTAACTAACGACAGAGCGGGGGCTGGACTAGCGCGGATGCAAAACATAAGCAACGCCTAAATAGATATCATATAGATATATACACATTCGTCAGATGCAATGATAGCCATTCCAGATCACAGATGAACACATTGGATATACTAGGAATCCGCATTCCGTACGAGCCGGTAACGAAGAGCGGATTACACGGTCGCGATGAATAGCCAAAACCCCACCCTAGACCCTTACGGGTGCGGAAAACTACCCGCCAAGTACCCGAAGCGAAGCAACCTCCCTCAACGCCGTGAGTAGGCCACTCGGCACTTCGAGGTACCCGGTAGTTTGTGCACCCCACCTTGGGTCTATCCTAGGAGCAAAAACAGTAAAAGAAATTATACAATGACGGCTATAACCCCATCCCGGTTGTGCGGCCATATAAATAATATTACATCAATTTACATATTACATGAATTGAAAGATAAAGAAAACTCTCATCTCACAACCCCCCGGCTATTCATCCGCGACAATCTAACGAATTCATATACACAAACCATCAACATTACAGATCACAGATATGCACAACCCCACTAATCGACGTATAGCGATTAGCCGACGTTCAGTGCATATATCACATCACAGATATTACCCATTAGCCAAAGTCTAGAGAAGTTCGATCAAAATACGGATTTGTAACCACCCCAAAAACAAATTTGTTCTCTGGAAAATCTGGGTAGAAACAACATATACTAAAAATCCTAAAACATCCAAATAAGAACACTGCACAAAACCCGATCCACGGCCGAGTCAACTCGGCCGCGGTTCCGCGGCAGGAAGCATGTTCTTGCCGCGGATCCGCGGCGCTTTGACTGAGTCACTGGATCGTTTTTGTTCCGTGTTTTTACAAAACCCTGAGACGATTTTTCATGTATGTTAAATCATTTTTAGAGCAGTATAAAAAATCGGCAGAAACATGGTTTTTCCGGACGTGTTTTCCGATTTTTGTCCGATCGAAATTCTAGATACTTTGCTAACATGCTAGTTTGTGTTTAGCTAGGCTCTGATACCACTGTTAGGTCCACGTTACCCACCCCGGTTCTTTCGGGGAGGCAGAATAGGCAAAACGAAATTTTTTCCATAGCTAGGTAACAAGGACCGTTTCAGGAAGGATCGTTGCTAAACAAAACTAAAATAAAATTTACAAGTTTTAACTACTATGTAGAATGGTTATACCTAGCCTTGAACTCCTTCCCTTCTTGTTGTTCTCTTGAACTCCTTCTCTTCTTGTTGTTCTCCTCCTTACTTCCTCCTTGTAGTAGTTTGTACGGCTCCTCCTCGTCGTCTCCTCTTTGTCGAAGATAGATCCACCCGAGGGTTCGAACTTGAGCTCCTACCTCAACCTAGAGGTAACTAAGGTGCTTGGTTTGCTAAACCTAGAACCCTAGAAATAGTAGAGAGTAGTCTTGGTGTTTTATCTCAAAGGAAAATGGTTCTCAACTCATGAGAAGGAATTTCCTTGAGCTAGAGGATAAAGGAGAGCAATGGATGAGAAAGAAGATGCAAGTGAGAATGATACAATTTACAACCATGCTCTCATAATTTAGAAAAATGATAATAATAATAATAATTAACAATTTGTGATGGTAAGTTGATGAATGACCATTATCATTTCATTCATTAAATGCTTTTGCAAAGAATAAGAAGCATCTTTGAAAACAAATGATGATGGTCAACAAGTCTACTTTGGTCAACCGGTCAACGAAGTCAACAAAAGTCAAGAATTCAACTCAACCATGGCACAAAAATGTTAACTAATATTATTAATCATATTTCCTATTCTCATTAGGGTTTGGAAAAAGACAACAGTCAACTGTGCATACAAACCCGTACCATAACCCTAATGAGAATCCTCTGCCTCTGCCCCAGTCAACTATGCATACACACCCGCATCCGTGATCCGAGGAACACGAATACAATGAGATAAAACCAACCCCAAAACATATACTAGGATCTGGCTTAAACTAAAGCCCACTAGTAATAACTGTCCGGTCACCAAACGTGCACAAGTGCGCGGATGTGAACGAACCCCGTCGCAAAACCATGCGACCTCTACTCTATTTTGCACAAAGGCGAATAACCCTCTGTGTGGGACTCTAAAGACTCGACACTACGCTGGCAGTGGGTTTAACCAAAGACCGCAAGCGGCACTAGCTTTACGTAACGGTCCCCAGGTAGATGCCGATAAGAAGACTGATGAGGTGAACCCATCCGAACTCCTACTTAGCCTGTATGTGACAATCTCCGTACAGTCCGGTCTGTTCGTCTGAGAGTATCGCATGGTGGGCCTAGGGGGGCGGTAAACGTTAGTCCCCAAAATAGCTGTACAGGTCGTGTCGGAGTGTAGCCCAAAACACCCTGAGATTTTACTGGAAAACCTACCAGCAATTCTCGCTTGCCCTGGCCAGGGACTTTGTGTAATGGCTCTCCTAGACACAGCGCGATATCAACCACCAATACCGGGAGAGACGAATCCTGTCTAACCGTCACTGCCTCCAAGTGCTTCGGGACTGCACCCAACTACTACCTGTTTGCATGACTCAGTAGAGCCGTGGTAGGGTAGTAATCTAAGAACAGTGGGAACACACTCGAGGCGAAGTGACAGTGTCAAGTCAGCGGACTAAGCTGTACTCATGTCACCTGGGAACTGTTAACTGATGATAGGTATAATACCAACCAACAGTTCCCGACGAGTCCTGTCCAGTGTACTCATAACCTAACGAGCACCTGCATACTATCTCCAGTACGACGTACTGATGGCTGTGGGACAGACCATCTCCCCCGCTGGGAAGAGAAGCGTATGCACTAGCCTACTCTGGAGTATCGATGCCCTGTCTCGATAATCCTACGACTAGGGACCAAAATAAGGATGTGCTTATAGACTACCCAGCCCCCACTAGTATGATCGCCATCACAACGCCGGTAGTCAAGCAAAGATCCTAAGGGCTCTACCAATATGTTTTTAGCGATATGTTAAAAGAAACACATACACATATTAAGATAGAAACAAACCAAGTAGCATACTACTGTATCGAGCAAGACTGTCGTAAAACCATATATATCCCAACCTCCAAAATGTATTATACAAACCAGTACTATACAATAATGGCCTCTAGGGCATCCATATCTAACAGATCTTAAAGATCTTGGAGTTTTTACTCTGCAAAAATCTTTGCTTTTTAGGGTTCTGATGGATTACTCCATCGTTTTCACAGAGCATGGCTCTTAGAAATTTTGGGGAATTTTTATTCCCCTCATAATTAAAGTTGACAGATGTAATTTCTGTTTGCAGAGGACTGCTCTCGAGAGAGTTTAACTCCTTGGCCCAATGAGTGTTTCATTAAATAAGAATCTTTTTTGGATTTCCTCCTTAATAATGATGAGCCGTCACTTTGATTTTGTGGGACCCCCTCGGTCCCTTTTTTCCTGCATTGCAGGGTGGTACAAATTTAAAGTACCAAATGTCAGAATTTGTAATGTTGTATTGACATCTAACCCTCGTATCTTTTCACGCGGGTACTATGTCTTTTGACTCTTCCTCCCCATTTGTTCACCCAGAGAGTGCATATGCCGATGTGCCCGTGGATCGGGAAGTTTTTGCACTGATTAAAGATCACGACCCGGAGCAGAAGTCTCTTCACTTATGGGGGTTGTGGTACAACCAAATTATTCGGGGTCGGCGCAGTTTCTCTTGTGCGGCGCCTTTAGAGCCAGTTTCCGCCATTCATTATGCTGACTCGCCCCAAGTGAATTAAGTTGTGGATGAGTTTAACTAGACTACGGAAGAACGCCTCCAGCCCTCTATGGGCTCAATACCTATACAGCCGTCGATGGCTTTAGATATTCTGGGGCGGCGCATATGTCAAGGCGAGTCGCGCCCTTGGAGACAGGCATACATGATAGGCTTGACTCCTCGCCATTCATCCGGATACTTGCAGTGGGCTCGATACATCTTGTCGGCCAAAAAGTCGCTGCTGCTGAAGATCGGGTTGTACCCTGCTATCTACGCGTCTCTTTTCCAGTATCCTGCGCCTCACGTATGGTGGGTCAAAGATTTCTTGGAACAGTGGAATACCCCGACTCACACCTTTCTTTTATCGGACCGGGAGGTTTCGATTTCCTTGGAGGAATTTGCAGAAATTTTGGGACTACCCGTTAGAGGGGAACATTACGAGGAAATACTTCCCCATGATGAGTACATCTTCGCCACCAAATCAGTGGTGATGGGTCTCACTCTGGAGAATACTATTCAACATCGATTCCCGAGTCTAATCAAGGTGTTGAACATTTACGAGAGTCTGTTTCTCGAGTCCGGAGGGCACGGAGTCAGCTTCGCGGATTTCGTCGCCCGCTTCCTTCGCCCGGAAGTCTTGTCAAAACAAGCCAGGAAATTCGCCAAGCTTGACGATCCTTTTGGTTTTGGCTTGGACAATCAGTCGACAGCGGAAGCGGATCAAAGGAATTTCTTTATCCCAGACACCCCGGTCGTCCCCTTTGTAGAGCTCGCAGCTTCAGACGTCGATGAAGAGACGTTCTTTTTGGGGTTCCTCGGGATATGGTTAAGCTGGTTTGTGCTCCAAATGTACCCTCGCTATATGAGGCCATCCGTCTTTTATCCGGCTTACCGAATGGTTGCCGGGACGCGAGTGGCCGTCGGGATCGCTGGGCTTGCTCACCTGTATCATGGCCTAAACATAGTGGCAGACACCACTCAGCCGGGGGTACAACCCGTACATCTCCCGCTGCACTATTTCACGTCGTGGATTGAGCTGCATGTGCTCGGCACTTTTGGAGTCCACAAACGGCCTCGTTTCTATGACAGTTATAATTTCCCCCGGGTTATGTTTCTAGTTGATGCTTCTGCTTTGGATCCGTCACAGCGAGAGGCTCGGCGTCTGGTCTTTCGCCCGCGTATGGTCGGGGATAGCTTGACTTTCGTCGATAAGGTCTTAACTATCGGCAATGAATCCACTAAAACGGTGCAGGCGCTGCACGATACCTTCAAAGACGGGGCTCCTACATTGAAGGCTCGGGAGATTCTGCATTTGGATTCAATCAGGACGGCCTTTTTAGTGTTCAGGAAGAACGACTCGCAGCTGTTCATGAGGTACAACCCGCACCGTTTTGTTCAACAGTCGTGTTACGATCAGGGTGTCCCGCTTGAGGCTTTTTTAGCTGAGCCGGTTGCTACGGAAGAGGGTATCCGCAGCGCGCTGCACCACTTCATACGGCTAAATATCGGGTCCAACTTTCTCATCGGTGAGCCGAGCTACGTTTCGAAAGCCTCGAACGCATACGTGGCATGGCACCAGCATGCGACGGGTGCTGTTATTAGAGAAGAAAGGTGGTTACTGCTCGATCACAAGGGTGCGGTCCCTGCTGGTAATCCAGTTGTCCCTTTAAAGAGACGGATTACTGTTGGTCCTTCCTTAAGAGAACCTGCTGCGGTTATGATCCTGCACGCCTTTCCTGAGAAGCCTCTACCCCGTGTTCCTGTAGAAACGGTAGCTGCAGCATCCCCGGAATCTGGCGTTGGTGTAGAAATCGGGACCCGCCGCCCAAAAAGGCCCGTTAAGCGCAAGCTCTTATCATCGGCTGCCGGCGCTCGCTCGCAAAAGAAGAAGTCGTTGTTTTATGCCGACGTCACATTTGGCCAGGAGCCACATGCTCCTTACAGCGAGGGTTTGTGCGAGTATGGGACCAATGAGGGTTTATTCATCGCGCCTGCGGATGATACTGATCTCCAGGCTGCCCTTGTGGCTTCCGAGCGACTGGCTCGTGATGAAGAGGCACTGATCACTATCGCGAAGTCAGGTATACTTCGGTTAAATTCTTCTACTGACGCTTTCTTCTTCAACAGGTATTTCTGCCGAAGAGGCTCTCGCGGCATCCCTCAAGACATTTGAAGTGGAAGAGAGGCTCCGCGCTTCTTTGGGCCTTGGTAAAATTATGTTCATTATGCCTTTATTCCTTTCTTTATTCGTGCTTTGAAATTTTCTATCATCTTGTTGCAGGGACTACCTTGACTCGGGTTATTCCAAGTGTAGTGCCGATCCCGAGCAGCGATGCGGCAAAACTTCCGGAGCCATCTGTTGTGACCACAGCTCCCCCAACGTCCCCGTAGGAGGCTTTGCTGAAGCAACCGATGAAGGATGCCGTAAGGCTCCAGAGGCAGAGCTTGGTTCGGACGACGATGTCCCCTTATCAGAGGTATTGAGGAGATCGCTTTCACTGCTCAGACCGAAAGGAAGCGTAGGAAGCATGCAGCATGGGAACGCTATGCCAGTTTGGCCGTGGGTGCAGGCTCAAGCATCATTCCGCTTGCTGATACTCCTTCGACGGATGTTCCCTCTGCGTTGTCTACCGCCCGTAGACAGGTTGCTCGCGCAGCCCGGGAAGAAACTGAAAAGCTGCTCTAAGGTAACGTAATGCCGAGTCTTTTACTAGAACTTGATCTTCGAATATTGACATATGCATTTTCTGCAGGGCCAAGTCTTGGCGATGGAATGACGGGTGAAACCCTGGCGGTAACGTGCCCGAAGTTGCTATCCTCTCTCTGGAATCTGGGACTGTCCAAACCGCCGCTCTTTCCTCGTCTGGCTCTCTGGTATCGGCGGGCATCGCAAGCATTACGGTGGCCCTCTTCGAATCAGGGGATGAAGCCATGGGCTTAGAAACTACTCCTCTGAAAGAGAGCGAAGAAGCTTCTACGCCTGGTGATGCTTCCGTCGCGGTTTTGGTTGATGACCCATCAGGTAGGTCTTGTGTCACTGTTCTCTTTTTATTTCTCAATCCCATTCATCTTCCTCTGATGATATTTTGTTTGTAGGTGCAGTGAACGCTGAGATTGTGCCATCTGAAGCACCTACGGTCGTCGCCATGACGGCTGTTGTTCCCTCGCCTTCTCCTATGTCCTCTGAAATGCTGGAAGGTATATGTTTGCGATTTATCAGTTTCACCGTGGGTACCATCCTCCTTGTATTGATAGTATATTGTCACAACTTTGCAGGAGTCCTTTTTGACCATTTATATCAGGTGCTGAACCCGCATTTCTCCTTCCAGTCGGAAGTCATTCTGCCTCCTGGTACTGGTTAGTATAACCTTCAGCTATTGTCTCCTTCTTTCTTTTATGAATAGCCGTATTGTTGCTATGTCTTCTTTATATTGCTCGCAACGTAACAGATCGGAGGAGGGGACAGGAGAATAGCCGTGCCTCCGGTACTCCCAATTTTGCCACCTACCACAGCCGGTATAGTAGACTCCATTGCTCGTGTATTTTCTTCACCTCCCGAGTCGACATTTGACCATAATTTATTTTTCTGCAATCACATCGGCTCCAGCTCCCTTTGAGTCTCGCATCCCAATGCCGGCAGGGCCATTTTCTAAATGCTCATCTTCTAGGGGATGCTGTGAATAGCCGGCGAATGTTGAGCGAATTCGTCGAGGATCTTGACGCCGAGGCCCTCACATCCACTGCAGATTTTGCTGCTGAGGTTAATCCTATGCTGGCGATGCTCGTGAACTTCCATGATGAAGGTGTCGTCGAGTCTTGGGTTAATTACTGCAGAATGATCAGGGCTTTCCTGCACGAGATTGAGCTCAAGCGTCTTGCTCCTGTGATTCTGGCTTTGAATTCCCAGTGAGCTGCATGGGTTGAGCATAGTGTTCCTTTCCTCCTTCATTTTGAATAAGAGGCGACCCTGAGACGAAAGGAACACGAGGTGGCTTCCATCGAGTCTGTACGATTGCGCGCCCAGATTGAAGAATTCTACGCAGTTAAAAGCTGTCTTCGACAATCTCCAGCGATGCATTTCGGATGGGCTGGCGCTAAGGCGGACGCTTGACCTCACCAAGAGGGTTGTACAGGACTGCGAAGCTACCATGCTAGAAACAGATGAAAAGCTTTCGTCCTGTTCGCAGCAACGAACTCAAATTGAAGCGGAGTTGTCCACGGTGGCTGACCGCGAGAAGGGATTGAGAGGAGTGCGTGAGCGTTTTGCTGACTTATTGAAGATGCCTCCTTCTTAGCAGCCGTTTCTGTATTTTTTTGACTGAAAATTTGTAATTGGTGAATAACATGCATTCACTTTTTATTCTTTTATGTGATGTATCCTGTATTCATTTGAATTCTTGAATAAAAGGCATATTTTATCTCATACTATCGCTTTCTTTTGTTTTTCGTGTCATTGGCATGTGAATTTAGCAAATGTGGCCTATAGATGGTAGATAACGGTTCATCTAGAACTCCTTGTTGGGTAGAGATGGCTTAGCAAACAGGTTCAGGTTTGTTGCCTTAGACTTTTCAACTTAATGAGCCGTGAGGGTCTCATAAAGACATTTCTCCCCACGAGTCGAGAAGATCTCGTAGGTGTAATTTCTCCTTAGGGGTCGTGAGGACTCCTAAGTGCGTTTTCTCTTGAGAGTCGTAAGGATCTCACAAGAGAGTTTTCTTTTTATGGGTTGAAAGGTTTGCGCAGGGACACTGATCTCCTTGGAGGTCGAGACAAATCGAGAGATTATTGGTTGACTTGTTTCCGAGACGGAGCATTGTTCCGGCGGGGGGGCGGGGGGGTCATTGGTTGACTTGTTTCCGAGACGGAGCGTTGCTCCGGCGGGGAGGTCATTGGTTGACTTGTTTCCGAGACGGAGCATTGTTCCAGTGGGGAGGTCATTGGTTGACTTGTTTCCGAGATGGAGCATTGTTTCGGCGGGGAGGTCATTGGTTGACTTGTTTCCTAGATGGAGCATTGTTCCTGCGGGGAGGTCATCGGTTGACTTGTTTACGAGGCGGAGTGTTGTTCCGGCGGGGAGGTTAGCGGTTGACTTGTTTCCAAGGTGGAGAATTGTTCCGGCGGGGAGGTCATTGGTTTGCTCCTCTTTCTGCGGTGTCGAGAAGGAACGCCGTGTTGATCTTCTGGGATGCAGATGTTGCCATCGAGATCTGACTCTCTCTTTGACAGAGTCTGTTGGGAAATGTGGTTACATTTTCGTTTATGCCCATGGATTGTATACAGGGGTCAGTATGGACTCGCCTGTAGGGCAAAAGTTTCATTCTTTCATTTTTTTATTTCCTTCCGCGATGCTCTATCATTTCAGCTTTTTATATTACGAAAGTCGCGATTGCCCAATCATTTCGGCTATTTTTCATGGTGCCGAATCATTTCGGCTATTTTTCTTTTTACTCGCTGCTTTTTATTATGAGTTGCCCAATCATTTCGACTATTTTTATATGTATTTTTGGCTCGCTGATTTTGTTGCGAGTATGGACTTGAGATCTGATACCAATCTTAGCATCAGCATCGCTGCAATTGGAATATTGCCAGGAGCGAATCATCACTTGCCATGAAAGGACATGGAATTTGTTACTGATTTAGGCATCAGTATCGCTAATACTGGAATGTGAAGGGCCGGCCTAGCACCTCGTCAAGGGTTCGGTAGCATCACACATGCCATAATCAAAATTTTAGAGGTGCTAAGTTAACCCGACAAGAATCGAAACTAGAAGTTTTAGGGATTTATACAAATAAGCATCACATGCAATTGTAAAACTATCACTAAGAGGAAAGATTACAACCTTTGTAGATCTCCCTCGGTGACTCCATGGCACTATTAGAGTTTGGAACGGATCGATAGAAGCCTTCCTTGTCCACGATGATCCACCCGAAGTCCCTTTGCCCAAATCTCCTTACCTTACTTGTTTCGCAAACGAAGTAGAGTAAACACCCTACACAAATCGGCTAGATGTGTGTAGTATGATGATGTGGTTTATGTTCTTCAATTGAAATCCTTTCTTTTGTCAATCTTCACTCAAGAGAGAAATCTAGAGAGGAAGAAGAAGATAATGGTGGCTTGAGCTTTCTATCATATCACATATGATAACTTGTATTCATCACACCCTTGCACTCAATTTTTTCCCTTGTTGTGTGCATCTTGTTTCATATCACATATGAAGCTATTTATAGTGATAAGAAAGGAATAATCACCATTATTCCATTACCACCATAATTGTGAGTGGAAATTCTTTTCCTAAAGAATTAAGCATGGGTGGAAATTCTTTTCATTAAGTTAAGTAAAGCTTACCCACTAAGGAATAAAGGAGCATGAGTGGGTTTTCTTTTCATTAACTTAAAATGATAAATACAAATTAAAAGCTTCAATATAAGTCTTATATTGCCATCATTCTTGTATCAACAACCATGATACTATGTATGCATGTATGTGTCCATGCACATCATCATGTGCATACATGCATGCATACAAAAGGATTTACTCAAAGAATTAATCTAAATGTAATTAGTTAAATCAACACTTGATTTAGCAAATCGGTCATATCTCATATGATCCGTCAAATAAAAAATGCCCGATAAATATACGTTATCACATAACCGTATTTAATCGGGTCCCGCGCATATCTCATATGCACACCACACCTTTTTGCCTGAGCCAGGAAACTTCATTGTCGGACTCTAAGACTCGTCAATACGCCAGCAGTAGATGATGATCATATCAAACATCTACAAGCCGCAAGAGGTCAGCTAAACATAACGGCCACCCGGGTATTGAAACGATCAGAAGAAAACCAGCGAAGCTGTAAAAACTCCCGTCGAGCCAACTGGCAACACTTACCGTACAGTCCGGTCTCTTCGTCAGATATGCTGCATATCGAGTCTAGGGATGGTATCGTCGACCCCAGTAACTCAATAAGTCATGCTGGTGTATGGCTCATAACAGATCGAGAAACTACTGATAACTCTTATCAGTAAATCTCAGCAGCCCTGGCCAGGGACTTCATGTTATAGCCAATCGAGCATAGCACAACATCAACCCCCAATACCGGGAGAGACGAAACCCCTCCTATCGCTCATTGCCTCCATGCGCCTCGGGACTGTACCCAAAGACCACCTGTTTGCACGACTCAGTAGAGCCGTGGTAGGGTGGAGATCAAAGTATAGTGGGAGGACACACAAGACTCTATGACGATCTCGGGTCTACAGACTAACCTGTACCAGTGTTCCCTGAGAACTGCTATCCGACGATAGATATAATACAACATAGGAGTTCTCGGCGAGTCCGTTCAGTGTACCCAGTCTCCACTTCGCACCCGCATACAATCTTTGGTGTCTCCTCACCAGATGGATATGGGATCATCCATCGCCCATCATATGGGACAAGAATAGTATACGCTAGTCTACTCTGGAATATCGATGCCCTGTCTCGATACACCCTCGACTAGGAACAGTTCAAGGATATGCTTATAGACTATACGTGCCCCACTAGTATGATCCGCATCATAATCACAGCAGTCAAGCAAATATCCTTTGGGCTTTATCAACATGTGTAAATGATTAAATCTACATGTACAGATAAAGTAAACCAGATAGCGTACTATCATTTTGAGCAAGAAAGTTATCTATCTCTATAGATTATATGTCCAAGTTTCCACTATCCATATAATGGCCTTTAGGGCATACATATTACTAACAATCTCCCACTTGCACTAAGGCCAGTTATTGGCGTATCTCATACCCAACATTTCAAACAGTCGCTCATGCTGAGGCTGTGGAAGTGCCTTGGTGAATGGATCCGATGTGTTATCCTTTGTATCTACTCTCCGAATCTCGATCTCCTGGCGATCTACTATCTCCTGGATCAGAGGATATCTCCTTAGGATGTGTCTAGATTTCTGATGGGACCTTGGTTCTTTTGCTGATGCTATAGCTCCATTATTATCAAAATACAATGGTATTGGATCAACAATGGTTGGAACTACTCCTAGTTCCACAATGAACTTCTTCATCCAGACGGCTTCCTTAGCAGCATCACTTGCAGCAATATACTCAGCTTCCATCGTGGAGTCTGCAACTGTGTCCTGTTTGGAACTCTTCCAACTAACCTCTCCTCCATTTAGGGTAAATACAAACCCTGAGATTGATTTACTGTCATCCTTGTCACTTTGGAAGCTTGAATCGGTAAAGGCCTCCATCTGGAGATCCCCATTACCATACACCAAGAACAATTCTTTAGTCCTTCTCAAGTACTTAAGAATGTTCTTCACTGCTATCCAATGTTTCTCCCCTGGGTTGGATTGATACCTGCTTACTACAGCCAGTGCATAAGCTACATCAGGGCGAGTACACAACATCGCATACATTATAGATCCCACGGCTGAAGCGTAGGGTATAACGCTCATGCGAGCTCTCTCTTCATCAGTCTTCGGACAGAAGTCCTTAGAGAGAGTGATTCCATGACTAGCAGGCAAGGCACCACGCTTGGAATCTTCCATACTAAACCTCTTTAGAATGGTGTCTATGTACTTTGATTGGGACAGTCCCAATAACCTCTTGGATCTATCTCTATAGATCCTAATGCCCAAAATGCGCGAGGCATCACCCAGGTCCTTCATGGAGAACCTTTGTGATAAGATTAGTTTGACCGATTGTAGCATAGGAACATCATTTCCTATCAGGAGAATGCCATCAACGTACAATACGAGGAATGTGACAGTACTCCCTACAATCTTCTTATAAATACATGGTTCATCTTCATTTCTGATAAAATCAAACTCTTTGATTGTATCATCAAAGCAGATGTTCCAGCTCCTTGAGGCCTGCTTTAATTTATAAATGGATTTAAGCAATCTACATGCTTTCCCGCTGCTCCCACTATCAATGAAGCCCTCTGGCTGATCCATAAAATCGCATTCTTCTAAATCACCATTTAGAAATGCAGTTTTCACGTCCATCTGCCATATTTCATAATCATAGTGAGCAGCAATAGCAAGTAGGATCCTAATAGATTTAAGCATTGCTATCGGAGAGAAAGTTTCATCATAGTCCAAGCCTGGTCTTTGACGTAAACCTTTCGCTACAAGCCTTGCTTTATAGGTCTCCACCTGTCCATCTATACCAATCTTTCTCTTAAAGATCCATTTGCACCCAACGGGTTTTATCCCAGGAGGCGCAACGTCCAAAGTCCATACTTTGTTGGTGTACATTGACTCTATTTCGGATCTCATTGCTTCCAGCCATTTCACTGAGTCACCACTCATGATAGCTTGCTGAAAACTAGTAGGGTCATCATCATCCATGATGCAATCTTCTCTATCACCATTTATGAGAAACCCATAGTATCTCTCTGGTGGGTGAGAAGTTCTACTAGACCTCTTGAGCGGCTGAGGTTCTTGAAGTTCTACTGCAACATCAGTTTCAACCAATTCCTCCTGAGTAATTTGTGTCTCTAGAACCTCTTCTAGTTCTACCATATTGCCATTAGTACTTTCCGTAAAGAACTCATTTTCCAAAAATGTGGCATGCTGAGCAACAAACACCTTTTGTTCCTCTTTGTGGTAGAATAGATATCCATACGAATGTTTTGGATACCCCACAAAATTACACATGACCGATCGTGTCTCGAGTTTGTCTGGATTCTGCTTTTTAACAAAAGCCGGACAACCCCAAATCCTAAACCTTTTAAGAGATGGTCTCTTTCCATTCCACATCTCATATGGAGTGGTAGACACGGTCTTGGTTGGAACCCTGTTCAATAGATACATTGCTGTCTCCAATGCATGTCCCCAAAAGGAAAGCGGTAACTCAGCATCACACATCATGGATCGTACCATATCCAATAAGGTACGATTCCTCCGTTCTGACACACCATTGTGCTGCGGTGTGTAAGGAGGAGTGAGCTGAGAGAGAATCCCATTCTCTTTTATGAAGTCTAGAAACTCTGTACTTAAATACTCTCCACCTCGATCCGATCGAAGTTTCTTGATGCTCAAGCCTGTTTGCTTCTCTACTTCAAGTTTATACTCCTTGAATTTCTCAAAGGCTTCAGATTTGTGCTTTATCAAAAACACGTGTCCGAATCTTGAGAAATCATCAGTAAAAGTGATGAAGTATGAAAAACCACCTCTTGCATGTGTAGACATTGGTCCGCATACATCACTATGTATGAGGCTTAAGAGTTCACCAGCTCTCTCTCCGTGTCCACTAAACGGAGTTTTGGTCATTTTACCTTTGATACAAGAATGGCAAGTCGCATAAGATTTATATTCAAACGGATTTAAATATCCATCTTTATGTAGCTTGTTTAGTCTTGTTTCATTAATATGACCAAGTCTACAATGCCAAAGAAAAGCTTCATTTATATCTGAAAACTTTCTTTTACTAGTATGTTGTATATTTAAAACTGTGTGTTGGTTCAGGATGTAAATACCGTTATTTAATGTACCAAACCCAATCAACTCTTGATTCAGGTTAATGTTCATAACATTATTTTGCAATATAAAATGATATCCTTCATTGTCCAACAAAGAAACGGATATTATGTTACACAACATACTTGGTACAAAATAACACGGGTTCAAAACCAAAATACTTCCTGAAGGCAACCCTAGATGATACTCTCCCACGGAGACAGCATGTATATTGGAACCATTTCCAACCCGCAGAGTATGATCTCCAATTTTTAAAACTCTACTATTTCTCAATCCCTGCATACAATTGCAGATGTGAGAACCAGAACCGGTATCCAATACCCAGGATGCAGAGTTTAAAGAAAAACAGTTTTCAGTTACAAACACACCTGAAGTGGAAGCATCAGTATGCTTCTTCTTCTTGAGATCAGCAAGATATTCAGCACAGTTGCGTTTCCAGTGTCCTGACTTTTTACAGTAAAAACATTTTCCTTTTCCACTTCCCACAGCCCCGGCTTTGTCTTTCCCCTTCGCTTTTCTAACTCCACCTTTCTGTTTGATGGACTTCTTCTTCTTCTTTCCCTTGGCCTTAGCTTTTGGGAATGAAGAGGAAGATGGCCCAGCAAGCAGAGCAGGAGTCCTTGCCGTTTTCAACGTGTTCTCTGCACTTCTCAACATATTGAGAAGTTCAGGCAATGATTTCTCCAAACCATTCATATTGAAATTTACTATGAACGGAGCAAAGGCAGGGGGGAGAGACTGTAGAACAATATCCGTATATTGCTCATTATCCATAGTCCATCCCAGTCCCTCAAGTTCTTCAATAAGACCAATCATTTTCAAAACATGGTCTCCAGCTGATGCACCAGCGGCCATTCGCATCTGAAACAGCTTTCTAGATGCCTCGTATCTCAAGGTACGAGATTGCTCTTCATACAACTCCTTTGTGTGAAGAAAGATGGATTGCA
Source organism: Agapanthus africanus (assembly GCA_030015575.1). NCBI lineage: Eukaryota > Viridiplantae > Streptophyta > Magnoliopsida > Asparagales > Amaryllidaceae > Agapanthus > Agapanthus africanus. The sequence continues at coordinate 135,693,505 of JASDDO010000010.1, forward strand.
TATCCATATTCTCGTGTTGCTTCTGATGGACATTTTTCATAGAAGCGAGCGCGAGGCACTTGGCCGTGTTGCAATCATTCTCCCAAGTTTTTAGGATCTCTCTATCCGCGACAAATGATTCAGGTCCTGGGACGGGTGGGGCTTCAGTATTGAGGACATATGATACCTTATCATATGAGAGTGCAATGTTTAAGTTCCTCAACCATTCTTTATACTTTGGTCCTGTAAGTTTATTTTTCTCAAGTAGAAGCTTAAGTCCTGACATCTGTAACTGCCATTCGGAGAGAGAAAAGGATACACTTAGCGAATTGCTCTTTCAAAGAATTAGATTGGTTATTATTTTATCTAATCAATGTCTCCCACTGCTTTTATCAAATTTTCTTTCAAAACCTGAAAAGAAAACTAGCCAGGAATAATTTTCCTGGAAGTAACACTTACTCACAGTGAGATCGAGATCCAACTATCACATAGACGGTATGCAATCTCATTGCAAATTTCAACTCTTGAAATTCCCGATATGGTTTTTACCCCTAGTCACTTATGACCTTGGCTATGGTCAACATATCATAAGTACTAGTCAAATTCTACCCGTCATTTCGTGATTAACTAGACCCACCCATATGACCCTTGACTATGATCAACATAATCATATGAATGTCCTAACTAATCGCATCATATGCTTTGTAGGAAGACATCACTTAGCTACCGTACACTACGCCTTGACTATAATCAACATACGCAGCACGAATACTAAGTACTCTGCTTCCTAAAATGACGGAGGGTTGCGGATGGTTTTTAAGAAAACCTTTAACGCTTTGAACTTGATCTCGTTGTAGAATCAAAACGGTTAAGAAAAGGAGTGGCTTAAGCTCCGCATCTTCTTGAAACTTGCATTTTTCATAAAAAGCCGAGTTTGTTTCAAATCTGATTCTGCAACATCATTAGGTTTCTTTTCTTTACATTAATCTCATTAATGTGATCCCATCATCTAAGTTCCTAAGCCATCAATGAATAGAACGTATACTTATACCATCCGCATTCGCCACAGTGTCCCGTTATGCACCGTTAGGTTACTTAACTAACGGCATAGCGGGGCAGGACTAGCGCGGGTGTAAAATATAAGCAACGTTTATTATATATCATATATATAATAATAATCCATTAGTCTCAGATACTAAGTAATCACATTACAGAATATCAACAGCAGAAGCATATAAAAGGATATCTAGGATGTCCGTATTTTGTATCGAGCCAACAATAGAAAATACGGATTCCACGGTCGTGATGAATAGCCAAGCCCACACCCCTAGACCCCTACGAGAGCGGCAAGTGACCCCGCCAATTCTAGAGTTTAGGAGACCCGGTCTCGACTCCTCGAGATGGCCTCCCACTGAACCCTAGAACCCGGTCACTTGTGCTCCCCTCCTTGGGTCTATCCTAATGCGGAAAAATAAATAATATACAATTGATTTATACATGAATGAAAAATAAAACTCTCATCTCACATAAAAACCCCCGGCTATTCATTCGCGACAATCCTACTCATCATATCTCAGCAACACATAATATCTCATATCATCAACGTAAGTAAGTATGCGTATCCCGATTGTCGTTGACATATAGCAACGAAAACGGCGATACACCACATACTACACTTACGGTCGCAAAAAATAAAATGAAAAACTACAACATTTGGAATCCACCATCACCTTAGACATCATAAATTCGAAATATCACATACTTCGTATTTCATGCCTAACTATATGAATTCCACATATTGTATCACATTTCAGATAAATAGACAATGTTAAACTTTTTGATCGAATAAACAAACACCCAAGATTTCCCAAACTGCACAACACTTGAGCCGAGTTCAAAAATTTCTAGAACATGCCATAGCCCCTTTTGGACCAACCGTAGAAGGGCCAAACCAACGCCTCACATGTGGCAACGCTAAACTACCACAAACCCTAAGTTTCAGTGATAGTTTTGACGGTCACATAATCGAGTTAAGGTTATGTTCTTCTAGAGTGTCCACAAATATGCTTGCATGTTTTTCGAAAGTTTCGAACTAGGGAAAAATCCAACACTTGGAATATTTCCAATACGGGAAAAAACTGTGTTTCTAATATTCGTTCAAACATTTTAACACGTTCTAAAAATCTGAAAATCTGAACGAAGTTAAACTTTTCCAATCGAATCACCAAATCCAATATATCTCCAGAACACTCAACACTTGAGTGTGTTTAAAATATTCCAGAGGCAAGTACAGAATTAATCAGGTCCTGTATAAAAAAGATTTTTTCCTGACCCCACTGTACGGCCGCGGATGTGCGGCCAAAGCCATGCTTTGGCCGCCCATCCGCGGCGCTTTGAAGAGATCATCAAAAAAATTTTATATGGTAATTCTTAAAAACGCCTGCTGAATTTTTTAAGACCTTTTAATTTGGAAAAATCCAATTTTCAAAAAATTTCCAGAGAGCGGTCCAAATTGGTGTTTCGTGGTTCGATCGGACTGTTAACATCGCCTACGCATCGCCTAAAGCTCTAGCCTGTCTCTGATACCACTGAAGGGCCGGCCTAGCACCTCGTCAAGGGTTCGGTAGCATCACACATGCCATAATCAAAATTTTAGAGGTGCTAAGTTAACCCGACAAGAATCGAAACTAGAAGTTTTAGGGATTTATACAAATAAGCATCACATGCAATTGTAAAACTATCACTAAGAGGAAAGATTACAACCTTTGTAGATCTCCCTCGGTGACTCCTTGGCACTATGAGAGTTTGGAACAGATCGATAGAAGCCTTCCTTGTCCACGATGATCCACCCGAAGTCCCTTTGCCCAAAGCTCCTTACCTTACTTGTTTCGCAAACGAAGTAGAGTAAACACCCTACACAAATCGGCTAGATGTGTGTAGTATGATGATGTGGTTTATGTTCTTCAATTGAAATCCTTTCTTTTGTCAATCTTCACTCAAGAGAGAAATCTAGAGAGGAAGAAGAAGATAATGGTGGCTTGAGCTTTCTATCATATCACATATGATAACTTGTATTCTTCACACCCTTGCACTCAATTTTTTCCCTTGTTGTGTGCATCTTGTTTCATATCACATATGAAGCTATTTATAGTGATAAGAAAGGAATAATCACCATTATTCCATTACCACCATAATTGTGAGTGGAAATTCTTTTCCTAAAGAATTAAGCATGGGTGGAAATTCTTTTCATTAAGTTAAGTAAAGCTTACCCACTAAGGAATAAAGGAGCATGAGTGGGTTTTCTTTTCATTAACTTAAAATGATAAATATAAATTAAAAGCTTCAATATAAGTCTTATATTGCCATCATTCTTGTATCAACAACCATGATACTATGTATGCATGTATGTGTCCATGCACATCATCATGTGCATACATGCATGCATACAAAAGGATTTACTCAAAGAATTAATCTAAATGTAATTAGTTAAATCAACACTTGATTTAGCAAACCGGTCATATCTCATATGATCCGTCAAATAAAAAATGCCCGATAAATATACGTTATCACATAACCGTATTTAATCGGGTCCCGCGCATATCTCATATGCACACCACACCTTTTTGCCTGAGCCAGGAAACTTCATTGTGGGACTCTAAGACTCGTCAATACGCCAGCAGTAGATGATGATCATATCAAACATCTACAAGCCACAAGAGGTCAGCTAAACATAACGGCCACCCGGGTATTGAAACGATCAGAAGAAAACCAGCGAAGCTGTAAAAACTCCCGTCGAGCCAACTGGCAACACTTACCGTACAGTCCGGTCTCTTTGTCAGATATGCTGCATATCGAGTCTAGGGATGGTATCGTCGACCCCAGTAACTCAATAAGTCATGCTGGTGTATGGCTCATAACAGATCGAGAAACTACTGATAACTCTTATCAGTAAATCTCAGCAGCCATGGCCAGGGACTTCATGTTATAGCCAATCGAGCATAGCACAACATCAACCCCCAATACCGGGAGAGACGAAACCCCTCCTATCGCTCGTTGCCTCCATGCGCCGCGGGACTGTACCCAAAGAACACCTGTTTGCACGACTCAGTAGAGCCGTGGTAGGTTGGAGATCAAAGTATAGTGGGAGGACACACAAGACTCTATGACGATCTCGGGTCTACAGACTAACCTGTACCAGTGTTCCCTGAGAACTGCTATCCGACGATAGATATAATACAACATAGGAGTTCTCGGCGAGTCCGTTCAGTGTACCCAGTCTCCACTGAGCACCTGCATACAATCTTTGGTGTCTCCTCACCAGATGGATATGGGATCATCCATCGCCCATCATATGGGACAAGAATAGTATACGCTAGTCTACTCTGGAATATCGATGCCCTGTCTCGATACACCCTCGACTAGGAACAGTTCAAGGATATGCTTATAGACTATACGTGCCCCACTAGTATGATCCGCATCATAATCACAGTAGTCAAGCAAATATCCTTTGGGCTTTATCAACATGTGTAAATGATTAAATCTATATGTACAAATAAAGTAAACCAGATAGCGTACTATCATTTTGAGCAAGAAAGTTATCTATCTCTATAGATTATATGTCCAAGTTTCCACTATCCATATAATGGCCTTTAGGGCATACATATTACTAACAGAATGTTGCCAGGAGCGAATCATCATTTGCCTTCGCCGCTATCGAACAAAGGTGGCTTAGTAGACAGGGTTAGGGACCTGACGACTAAGGCTTTTGACTTCGTGAGCCGTAAGGGTCTCATAAAGGTATTTCTCCCTTCGAGTCGTGAGGATCTCGTAGGTGTAATTTCTCCTTGGGGGTCATGAGGACTCCTAAATGCGTTTTCTCTTGAGAGTCTTAAGGATCTCACAAGAGCATTTTCTCCTTACAAGTCGAGAGGACCTACAAGTGTTGTTCACCAAATAAGGGAATTTCACACCATTGGTGGAATTGGACGTGGGAACCCTTATTTATGCCCGTGGATTGTATACGAGGGTATTGACCGCCTGTAGGGAAATTTGGGGGATATGATGGCTTAAGAACAGGTTTAAGTCCCTGTATCTTATGACTTTTGAATCCTGTGAGCCGTGAGGGTCACATAGGGGGGAAATTCTCCTTTCAAGTCGTGAGGATCTCGTAAGTGTAATTTCTCCTTAAGGATCGTGAGGATTCCTAAGTGTTTTGCTCCCTTGTGAGTCGTAATGCTCTCACGCTGGTATTTTCTCCTTACAAGGTCGAGAGGACGTTGCAAGTGCACAAGAAATTTTTTTACGAGTCTGCACCCTTTCAGGTTTTCACAAACTCGCCGGTAGCCCTGCTGTTTTTACTCACGGATCCCTTTCGGGTTTTCATCCGTGCCCATTTCTCTTATCGACGTACCGTTTTTTTTGCCGCGTTAGCCTAAGGATGTTGCGGTTCGTAGTAGTTTAAGGACGTTACGGTCCGTTGTTAGTTTCAGGACATTGCGGTCCATTGTTAGTTTAGGGACGTTTTGGTCCGTTGTTAGTTTAAAGACATCTCGGTCCAATGTTAGTTTAAAGACATCTCGGTCCAATGTTAGTTTAAGGACATCTCGGTCCGTAGCTAGTTTAAGGACGTTGCGATCCGCAACTAGTTTAAGGACATCTCGGTCCGTTGTATTTCGAGGCGAGGTTTCGCTGGATACTATTCATAGAGTTTGGACTCAGGGAGATAGAGAGCGGACACGAGCGTTGTCATCCATCATTAACCTGAGCCGTGACTTGTCAGGCATAGTATTTCTTAAGGAACCGGCCGTTTATTGGCTGGAAGGGTCTTTCGCCATGCATATCCATGAGCAAGTAGGCCCCACCTTGGTAGACTTTGTCTATTTTGTACGGGCCCTCATAGTTTAGCTCGAATTTCCTCCGTTTGGCACGATTGGGGATCATAGGTCTTTTGACAACTAGCATGAGTTCGCCTTGGCGGAATGTTCTCGGCCTAGTTAATCTTTCGTATGAGCGTGTCATCTTTGCTTTGTAAGCCTCCAAGTTTTGTTGCGCCATGAGACGAGTTTCATCAAGGGCGTCGAGCTCCTCAAGCCGAAGAAGAGCATTCTCTTCGTCTGTTAGCTCGTAATGAACCGCCACTCATAGAGAGGGTTGCTCTATGTCGAGGGGGAGTACCGCTTCTCTGCCGAATATCAACGCGAATGTCGTTGTATTTTTGGCCGTTTTGAACGTGGTCCAATAAGGCCAGAGAGCTTCATGTTGTTTTTCGTGCTAGTCCTTTTTGTTTCTGGACACCTTCTTCTTTATGATCTTTGTCAAGGTTTTGTTGAAAGCCCAGCTAGACCGTTAGCTTGGGGATTATAGACCAAAGAGTATCTCCAGTCTATGTTATGTTGTTGTGCGAAGCGGCTGATTCTGTGACTTCTGTAGGCCATCCCGTTATCGGAGATAATCCGTCGCGGAGTGCCGAACAGATAGATGACGTGTGTCTTGAAGAAATGGAGGATGTTCTCCGTCTTCACTTCTCTTAGCGGTATGGCTTCTGCCCACTTAAAGAAGTAATCAGTTGTCGCCAATATGAACCGATGTCCTTTGGATGACGCTGGTTCGATGGGCCCAATTATATAGGTTCCCCATATTTCGAACGGCCAGCTAGCCACTGTTGGGTGTAGCGGGTTTGGATGCTGGTGGATGAAGTCTCCATGAATTTGGCACGAGTGGCACTGCTTCGCGTATTCGAGGCAGTCCTGAATCATCGTGGGCCAATAGTAGCCCACTCTTTTGAACTTCAGCTTCATCTTTGGCCCAGCTTGATGAGAACCGCAGAGTCCGTCGTGAGTTTCTTGGATGACTCTCCTTGCTTCTTCCGGTCCCAGGCATCTCAGCCACAGAGAGTCGAACGATTTCTTATATAGAGTATCATTGACGAAGGCGAAAGACAGAGCTCGTTTCATGAGATGTCTTGAGGATGCATCTTCCGGTGTTTGACGGGATTTGCAGTAGTTTATAAAGACTTCTCTCCAATCCTTAGCCTTTTCTTGGTCCTCTATTTGTAGGGCTGTTAGCTTGGTCGCTTCCTTTTCTTCAAACGACTCCGGAGATATTTCTGCTGGTGCATGAACCCGACGGCTTTGTACAATGATTCTTACGTCATCGAGGTTTTCGTCAGCCAGCTCTTTAGCGAGTTTGGCTAATGCGTCCGCTTTGCTATTTTCTGTACGCGGTATGCTTTCCAGGGTGTAGGAGGGAATTTGAGTTAGTAACTGTTGCACTCTTTTTCCATATTTTACAAACTCCGGCTTGCATGTCTGGTAGTCGCCATTTACTTGGCTAACGACCAGCTGGGAGTCTCCGTATATGAGGAGGTTTTCGATTCCCATGTCGACAGCGATCTCAAGACCTGCTATCAAAGCTTCCTATTCTGCTTCATTGTTTGTCCACGGCTCTGTTAAGGAAAAGGCAAAGCACATTATCCCTCCTTGTGGAGTCACGAAGATGAGGCCTATCTCAGATTTGATTATGGGGGAGCTGTGCTTTCGCTTCTTCATGGAAGATGCCCCATCGAAGTAGAGTTCCCATTGGGTATCACTCTCTCCTCTCTCCCCATCGATCATGTCAAATGCGTGCTCATCTGGCAATTCGCAATTTAGGGATGAATCGGCAGGTATCGGATGCTCAGCGATGAAGTCGGCGATGGCCTGGCCATTCACTGCCTTGAGAGGTCGGTATGTTATCGAGAATTCATTAAGAGTAGGGCCCATTTAGGGAGCCGTCCCGTTAGTATGTCTCTTGACATCAAATATTTGAGAGGATCAACTTTTGATATGAGATGGACCTCATGCGCCAAAGCATAATGCCGAATCTTCGTTATCGCGAAGATTAACGCCAGGCAGTGTTTTTCGATAGGGGAGTAGTTGTTTTCTGCCCCTAGAAGAACTCGACTCAAATAGTAGAGGGATCTTTCTTTCCCTTGGTCGTTCTCCTGTGCCCATAGCGCGCCTAAAGAACTTTCAAGGGCTGTTGTGTACAGGATGAGGGGCTTTCCCTTGACTGGAGTGGTCAGTACCGGCAGGTTCTGCAGATATTGCTTGATTTCGTCCAGTGTGCTTTGGCATTTACGATCCCAAACGAACGGGGTTCCCTTCTTCATCAGGTGACTGTAGAGACGGCATTTTCCGGAAAGGTTGGCTATGAACCGTCGGATATACGCTAGCTTTCCTTGTAGAGACCGCAATTGTTTTAAAGTTCTTGGAGTGGGCATTTCCATAATCGCCTTGATCTTCGATGCATCTATTTCGATGCCCCGATGTCGTATGATGAACCCTAGAAATTTGCCTGAGGAGACTCCAAATGCATATTTCAGAGGGTTCATGTTCAGGTTATACTTACGAAGACGTTGGAACACTGTTTTCGAATGCTCCCAGTATTCCTCGTACGATTTGCTTTTCACTACGAGGTCGTCGATGTAACATTCGACAATCTCATGTGTGAGGTCATCGAAGATCTTCGTCATGGCCCTCTGGTAGGTAGCGCCTGCATTCTTCAGACCGAAAGGCATCACTTTATAGCAAAATATGCCCAGAGGAGTCCGGAAAGCGGTATGCTTTTGGTCTTTGGGATGCATCTTTATTTGATTGTACCCTGATGCCGTCCATGAAGGAGTAGACTTCGTGAGTGGAAGTGTTATCTATTATCAGCTCGGTAACCGGTACGGGAAAGTCATCCTTCGGACAGGCCTTGTTGAGGTCCCGAAAGTCCACGCAGATGCCCACCGTCCCATTTTTCTTCATCACTGGGACAATGTTGGAGATCCATTCAGGGTATTGAACTTCTTGGATGAAGCCGGAGTCAATTAGCTTCTTGACTTCGGTGTTGATACTCATTTCAAGTTCGAGTTGCATTCTTCTCGGTGCTTGTTTGACTGGCTTGACGTCCGGAGATATCGCTAATTTATGCACAGCTATTTCTGGATCTAATCCCGGCATCTCAGAATAGTTCCATACGAAGCAGTCTTTATACTGCATGAGCACATCTTTTAGCGTAGCCACCTACTCTTGAGACATCGGTTCACTGACGAACGTTGGTCGCGGGTTGTTTGCCATCCCCAAGTTGATTTTTTTCAGGTTGTCCGCCATGATGTGTATCTCATCTTCCAATTCTTTTAGCGCTTGTAGAAATTCTGAGATCAACTCATCTTCATCCTCATTTTTGAAGCACCAGGAGAGGTCATCCATATTCTCGTGCACTCCTTCTTCCGACAGCGTTATCACGTGACAGGTACGAGATCGTTTCCAAAACCGATGTTGATCTGGTTCTACTCTCGCCATATACGTTGTTTTTTGCACATGCTTTTGCGTTGGGGCTACCCTCCAACTGTTGGATAGAGAGAACCTGCCGAGTTGATATTGGTTTTCGACCCAGTTTTTGAAGGTGAAGCAATATTCAAGAGGATGTCTTATTGCTCGGTGATAGGAGCAATAATCCGGCTGATAGACCTCATTTTCTTGTTCGGGGTGCTTGGACTTCCGGAGCGTAATCATTTGATGTTTCATGACGAGGTCGAATATCTTCCTTGTCTTGTCTCGAGGGAAAGAATATGCTCGACCCATCTTTTTCATAAGAGACGGATTCCGGCTGACCTTTTCTCGATCGCGTGGCCTTTTGGATCCGTTTTGCCGCTGTCGAATGTTTTTTCCCTTCTTTAACTTGTTTTTGCCTCCACGTCGGGCCTTTTTCTTGTCTTGGGAATGTATGGCAGGCTGACGGTGGAGTGCATTGTCATCCTCCGTAGCCTGCTGAAGGAGGCGTTGCGTCTTGGCTTTCTCGTAAATGGCCATTTCACGGTTGTAGTCATTCCGAACCTTTTGACTCGCTTCCCTTATTAGCTTGTCCATCTCTTCTTCAAATGACGAACTTGGTATTTTTATGGCAGGACCTCGTTCTGGTTCAACGTCAGCGTTTTTTAAAAGAGCATCCTCTTCTTCATCAAGGTCCTTTATGACATGGCAGCCATGGAATTGCTCCCGTTTCTTGGACTGGACATATCCAAGCCCGATCGTTTCCGTTTTTCCGTTGGGCAATTTTCGCTGAGTTCCAGGGACGTTCCAGATCCTGTTGTAGAATTGGGCCTGTCGCGCGGTTTGTTTAAAGGGTACGCCTTGGCATCTCAATAACCTTTTCAATCCCTCTGCGAAGTATCTGGGCAGACGGATGGGTTGTAGCCTGTCGAGCGCAAAGTCGGCACCATGGCAGACTTCTTTTTCGACTTTAGTCTCCGTGGATCGATAGAATAGAATCGCCTTTTCACCTCTTCGTCTAGGAGGGACGTAGAATGTCTGCAGCTCTTACAAACTATATGTCTCAAGCACATCAAGCTCTCTATAGTGTTGCCGTGGAACCATGGTGATTTTCAAACTCTAATCATCTCCAGTGAAGGCCTGCATTGATGGACAGACCGAGAACACTACGCTGACTTGGTATTCAGAGTCACCGCCAAAGACCAAAATAGGGGTAGATGGTCCCGGCCTGTTGCATTGGGATAGCCCCGAATAGATTATCTCTTCTTCCTCCTCGGTATCGCTCCCGAAGACCGGAATAGTGGTGATAGCTTTTTGCTTATTCTCCGATTTATGGAATCTTTCCGTGTCTTCAAAGTCTGGTAGGAAATACTTAGCATCTTCGTACTTTCGGACTTCATTTACGGAGAATGGGTTTAGTTCCCCCATCAGGGTATACTCGAGACCATCTTTGAAATACTTCATACACTGATGTTGTGTAGAAGGGATGATGTTGTACTCGTGTAACCAAGGCCTGCTGAGCAAAGCGTTGTAGCAAGTCTTGGCGTCGATGACATGAAATTTGATGTCAGTGACGAGCAGTCCAAAGCGTAACGTCAGTATTACAAAACCGAGCGTCCATGATGACTGGGAGTCAAACCGAAGATGGTGATTTTATCCCGAGTGAGGTGATGAACGCTCATGCAGATTTCTTTTAGCACCCTCACATTTAGGAGGTTGACAGAGGACCCGTTGTCAACTAAGATCTTCCCTATCTTGATGTCATGGCAGTACCCGATGACATACAGAGGACGGTTGTGCTCGCACGTTCCGAGGAGAAAGTCTTCAACGCTGAAGGTGATGTCGGCTGTGTGAACTTCTTCCAGCTCGTCCTTCGTCTATTCTTCGGCAAGGAACGCTTGAAACTTCTCGGGCTCTTGTAATGCCCTGATCAGAGAATCTCGTGCCTCTTTAGACAACAGAAGGGCATCCAAAACGCTTAGCTATGAGGGTATCTTCCTCAGGTGTGCCAGGACATTGTAATCCATTTTGTTTTTCTTGGGCGGGTCCTTGGCTGCCAGCTCTTCGATGACTCGATCATTGAGGGCGATGTCCTCAGGGACTTTTTCCTTCCCCTTATCTTTTTTGTTCGATCCCTTGTTTGTAGGTCCGAGATTCTTTTCGGGAAACGTAATGTTTTCACAATTCTTTATCTCTTCCTATTTTCCAGAGGTGGATTCCTTGAAGAGAGGGCCGAGGGCTACTTCTTCATCAGAATTGCTTCCGAAGGTGAGAACTTGCGATCCCCTGGTATCAACTATGTAACAGTTGCCGGCAGTTCTTTTGTGCTCATCAGTCGTGCTTCTCTGCTCCCGACGAGTTTTGCGCTTCATCTGCTTGAAATGTTTTCGGTGATCAACGTATCCCTGCCACCACTTTTTAAAGGCCATGCATTCTTCGGTAGGGTGTGCAATCCTCTGATGGTATAAGCAGTAGTTAGGATGTACATCCGCTTCGTCAAGGTGTATACCACTAGGAGTATCTCCTTTGAATGATGGCAGCTTCATTCCCATTGACAGGGCTTTAGCGAACCGTTTCCTTGTCTTAAGCCTGTTTTTGTCTGCCACGGGCGTGCTTCTATCTGGTTGGAGTGCTTTGTGACTTATCCCTACCATGATTTCTTTAACTTGATGCCGACGCCTGGCCCTTTCGAATATGGCCATTTCACGCTCTTGATCAGCTTTGCTCTTCTGACGGGCTTCGTTCAGCAGCATGTCAATCATATCATCTGACGGTTCCAAGGATTTTGGCACCGATTCTGCCCCCAACTCCTCTATATTATCTTCTGACGCCGAGTGAGCTTCTTCGTCATTTACTTACGAATGAGAGATCATGTGACAACTTGCCACATCATCCTCGGGTTCTCCTGACGAGTCGTTTCCGCCATCATTGTCATTATCTCCGCTCTCAAGGATATGGTTGAGAAAATCTTGTAGTGTGACCGGGGTTCGCGCCTTCTGGTTATATTCTTCCAGCGCGTCAATATGCTTTTGCAGGTCCGTGCATTTGTCGTCAGACTGCGTGGGCTTTTTGGTCATCTTCTTCTTCTTCGAAGACTTCGACGGCTGGACCTCGGTGTTTTGCCCATCATTACCAATTCTCGGTGTTGGGTGCGGTTTCAGCATCCCCTCAATGATCTCGGGCTCTAGCGGGCTTTTCCACCTGATTGCCGGGCATGCTTGAAGATCCTTCAGCATTCTTTTGGTTTTAGCTGAAAGGTCAACTTCCCACGGAGCTTCCTCTATGAATGAGCACGATGCCCGCGGCGTGTCCACCCTTTTAGGTGCGTGTTGTTGTGGCGGGTTTACCCTCCAGTTTTCAGACAACGCAAACCTGCCCTGTTGTTACTGGTCCTCAACCCAGTTTTTGAAGACGAAGAAATCTTCGATTGGGTGGCCCACTATTCGGTGGTAGGGGCAGTAATTGGGATTGTTGACGTCACCCAGTTGCAGTGGGCGTCTCGGATCCGACAGAGTGATGAGCCTGTTGCTCACCGCAAGTTCGAACAACCTTCTCGTTTTATCCCGAGGGAATGAGTAAGGACGTCTCAACTTTTCTCCGAGTGATCGCGGTTTATCGTTTTGGCGAGGAGCTTGTTTCGGATCACTCAGTTGTTGCTGAGCGTTGGCGAGGAAGGTCGCTTTCCCTTTAGCCTTTTCATTTCGAAGCTCCGTTTTCGAGGAGGGTGGTCTATGGTCCATTTGGGCCAGTTTGTCGATCAAGGCTTGGAAAGTGGTCGGCTTGAAGAACATCATAAATTAGGATATAGTCGCCTGCAGATCAAGGGTCCCCATGAACATGCCCACGGTAGGAGCTTCTTCTATGCGTTGTTCGCATATCGACCATAGATTTCGCCACCGAATTGCATACTGAACCTAAGTCTCTCCTGACTTCACCCTGGCATTGATCAATGCCGTGATCGGGGTGCATTTGCTAGCGCTTGCGAAACGCTGGTTGAATAGCAACTCCATTTCTATCAATGTTTTGATGGAGTCATTCGGAAGTTCCGAGTACCATTCAAATGCCGTCTCCACTAAGCTGCTGAAAAATTGGCGAAGCAGCAGTTTGTCGTCACATCCAGTATTGCCGCAGAGAGACCTGAACTGAGCAACGTGCTGATGGGGATTTCATGTCCCCTTATACACGTGAAATTTAGGGATCGTGTATCCTGGCGGGTACTTAATTTGATCGTACCAGCTTGGATAGGGTCGCACAGTTCTGACGACTTGGCCCGCAGTTTCGCTTTCCTGATGAGCTCGTATTTGTTGAGCTATGTAGTCATCAAGCGCAACTTTCGAGATCGTCTCCTCCCTGGCTGCTGATAAAGCCGGAAGAGGATTTGATGTCTCCCCTTTGTCGTCTTCGATGATTATCGGGGGATCTTTGGTTGGAGGGTCTGGATGGATCATCATATCCACCATATCTTGGAACAGGAGCGCCATTTGTTTTATGTTAGTCGCTTGTTCAGCGGCTTTATTATCTTTCTTTTCGAGCATTCTTCGGAGGAAATCGGCATCGGTTTCCTGCTCATGGCGTTGATCTGACGATACTTTCGGGCTTTCCTTCTGCCCAGTGAGTGCGGCCACCTTCGTCAGCATCTCTTGGAGTTTCTGTTGTTGCTCTTGAGCCTTTTTTACTGACCGGGTAAGTGGTCGATGACCCCCGGAAGCACGCCTTTCCTTTTTTCCGGAAGCCATGTAGACGGTGTGCACTACCATGCGTCCAAACTTGGGGCATTTGGATCCATCACGCTCACAATTTGTCGCCGGTGGTGGTTGGTTCTATGGCCTTCTCTTTTTGTGGGATGCCGAAGTTGAGAGAGCCGTTGCAGCGAGCACCCGTGCAGACGATACTTTCCATGGAATGATGGAAGGATGGTCCTCCCCTTGCCGAGTTTTTGTTTTCTTCGATCGGCGGGAGCAGTCTTTGTCGATTACAGAGTCTTGGACCCTTCGCCAGACCCTGTGGATTTTGGAGGACAGCTGCTGAGGGGGCTGTTCCGGCTTTGCCTTTGTGATATTCTTCGCAGGTGGAGGAGACCTTTTTAGTACGACAATTGGAGAATTCTTGTGCACCCTCCTGAGCGGCTCAAAGCTGTTCCCAGTTAGAACAGGAGCATCAACTTCCACCATTGGAGCTGGTGGGGTAAGCCCAGAAGGGGAACAGCCCCCAGCTTTCCTAACTCGGCGCCAGTGACGACGTCGAGCATGTCGTGTAGCCGGGATCACCTCTATCGTCGGAGTAGCTTCGTCATGCCCCCTGCTTTAAAGAGAGTCTGTTATTGGCGCCAGCCTATCAAAGACTGACATCCGCTGGGAAGGAATGGTCAAACTGTCGAAGGCCGACTTTCGAGTAGGGAAAGTAGCTTGGACGACTTCACCTGCAGCAGAAGTTGGAATAGCCTTCTCCGGTATTGCAAGCCTCTTCGCGGGTCCATTTGAGCTTAGGCTCAGCCTGTCAAAGACTGAGGCAGTAGACTTGGACAGCCTGTTGAGAGGGGCCACGGTAGTTGCAAGCCGATCGAAGACCTACTTCTTTGGTGCTTCCTGTGACAGCACTGGAGCGTTGAAGCTCATTAGCGGGAGCATGGTCCCGAAGAACAATCCAGTGGTGGCTTGTGTCACTTGCTCCACCGGCATTGTGAAGATGGAGGCCGCTTGGAGCCCGTAAGTTAACCCTCTAGAAGGGGCATAGCGGGAGTTGTTGTTGCAGTTAGTGCAGCGGGAAGCCATTGATCTTCTTTTCTTTGCACGGGAGCAAGACACCAAATCTTAGTTGTAAGTCGATGTAGTACACCCCAGTACTAGTGGGGAGGCGGATTTTACAAAAACGATCAAGTTTAAGGAACGAACATCGACTAACCGCTTAAATCGAAGCTAAACAAATAATAACCAAACACATAGCTATACTAAACTATAGTGTTAAGGGATTATACCGATCAAAACTAGTCCTTCGTCTTTGTGTCCTCCTTTGTTCTCCTCGACCTTCTCTAGGTAGTAGACGATCCACCCGAGAGCAAAACACCAAGCTACACCTCTCACTTGAGGTAACTAATCAACTTTGATTGCCAATCAAAGATGAAAAGATAAGATAGAGTGATGGTTATGGATGCTTAAGTCTAACTAAACCTTTGATCTCAACACATGAGGATTAAGGATTAGTCACTTGAAGATGAGAGCTTGAGGAGAGAGAATATGAGATAAGATAATGAGAGAAGAGAGAGAGTGTATCATAATATTATGAAGCATTCTTATTTAAGAATAATGAATAAAAGAAATGAATAAGCATGCTTCATAAAATATCTAGTGGTGATTCATTAGCATGAGTCATTAAGCAATAAATGTACATTAATGAAATGAATGAATCACCACCATGACTCACTTTCTTATCCAAAAGAAACCTCCTTAGTCACATCTTCTAGAAGCTTCTCGTACAATTACGAGAACGCCCCTCCAATCCGCAAAAATACGGAAAAACTTTAGACTGTAAAAATCCAATAACCGGATACCAGTAACTGGCTTAAACCAAAGCCGACTGGTAAAAACTGTCCGAAAGTCGTACGCGCGTAAACGCACGTATGCGTCCGAACCCTTTGTCGCAAAACCATGCAACCTCTATATCGTTTCGCCTGGAGTAGGAAACTCTCTGTGTGGGACTCTAGAGACTCGACTACTACGCTGGCAGTGGGTTTAACCACAGACCGCAAGCGGCACTAGCTGTACGTAACGGTCCCCAGGTAGTTGTCGATAAGAAGGCCGATGAGTAAACCCATCCGAACTCCTACTGAGTCTGATGTGACAATCTCCATACAGTCCGGTCCGTTCGTCCAAGACTATCGCATATCGGGCCTAGGGGGGCGGCAAGCGTCAGTCCCCTAATAGCGGTATAAGTCGTGTCGGAGTGAAGCCCATTACACCCTGAGAAACTACTGGAACCTACCAGCAAATCTCGCTTGCCCTGGCCAGGGACTTTGCGTAATGGCTCTCTGACACAGCACGATATCTACTCCCAATACCGGGAGGGACGAATCCTGTCTAACCGCCACTGCCTCCAAGTGCTCGGGACTGCACCCAACCGCCACCTGTTTGCACGACTCCTTTGAGCCGTGGTAGGGTAGCAATCTAAGAACAGTGGGACACACTCGAGGCGAAGTAGCAGTGTCAAGTCTGCGGACTACGCTGTACTCATGTCACCTGGGAACTGTTCACTGACGACTGGTATCAAACCAACCAACAGTTCCCTGTGAGTCCTGTCCGGTGTACCCGTAACCTAACGAGCACCTGTATACTATCTCCAGTACGACGTACTGACGGCTGTGGGACAGACCATCTCCCCAACTGGGATGAGAAGTGTACACACTAGTCTACTCCGGAGTATCGATGCTCTGTCTCGATAATCCAACGACCAGGGACCTGAATAAGGATGTGCTTGTAGACTACCCAGCCCCCACTAGTGTGACTGCCATCACAACGCTGGTAGACAAGCAAGATCCTAAGAGCTCTATCAATACGTACACTCACATATTAAGATAGAAAAACCAAGTAGCATACTACCATGTTTAGCAAGACTGTTATATACATGTGAATATCCCAAGCTTCCATTAAGTAATATACAAGCTAGTATGATACAGTAATGGCCTTCTAGGGCATAAACACTAACAATCTCCCACTTGCACTAGGGCCATGTACTGGCATATCGTAGACCAATGATCTTGAGCAGCCTCTCGAACTGAATCTGAGGAAGGGCCTTCGTGAATGGATCAGCAATGTTCTCTTCTGAAGCAACTCTCCGAACCTCGATCTCCTGACGATCAATGATCTCCCTGATCAGGTGATACCGCCTCAAGATGTGTCTGGACTTCTGATGGGACCTTGGTTCCTTCGCTAAAGCTATAGCTCCGTTGTTGTCGCAATACAGAGGTATTGGATCAACTATGGTAGGAACCACCTGAAGTTCTGTTAGGAACTTCTTCATCCAGACTGCTTCTTTTGCGGCCTCGCAAGCAGCTATATACTCCGCTTCCATC
This sequence comes from Agapanthus africanus, assembly GCA_030015575.1. Taxonomy (NCBI): domain Eukaryota; kingdom Viridiplantae; phylum Streptophyta; class Magnoliopsida; order Asparagales; family Amaryllidaceae; genus Agapanthus; species Agapanthus africanus. The sequence goes on from JASDDO010000010.1 coordinate 135,710,845, forward strand.
GTCGAGTCAGCAACGGTGTCCTGCTTGGAGCTCTTCCAGCACACCGCCCCTCCATTGAGGGTAAAGACATAACCCGACATGGACTTGGAATCGTCCTTATCACTCTGGAAGCCGGAATCAGCAAAGGCCTCCAACCTGAGGTCTTTTCCGCCGTAAACAAGAACATCTCCTTTGTCCTCCTCAGGTACTTGAGAATGTTCTTTACTGCTATCCAGTGTTTCTCCCCTGGGTGTGACTGATACCGGCTTACCACGCTTAGTGCGTAAGCTACATCTGGTCTGGTACACCACATCGCATACATTATAGAGCCTACCGCAGAAGCGTAGGGTATAATAGACATGCGTTCCCTTTCCAAATCAGTCTTGGGAGACATCTCTTTGGAGAGGGTGATTCCGTGACAAGCCGGTAGATTACCGCGCTTAGAATCTTCCATACTGAATCTTTTCAGTACAGTGTCGATATACCTGGACTGCGAAAGTCCCAACATCCTCTTGGATCTATCACGATAGATCCGGATCCCCAGAATGTAAGAGGCATCACCCAGGTCTTTCATGGAGAACCTGTGTGACAAGAATCCTTTGACAGATTGTAGCATAGGAATGTCATTTCCTATCAATAGAATGTCATCCACGTACAAGACGAGGAATACGACACTTCTGGCCACGACTTTACTATATATGCACGGTTCATCTGGATTTTTGATAAAGTCATATTCTTTGACTGTCTCATCAAAACAGATGTTCCAACTCCGCGATGCCTGCTTTAGTCCGTAAATGGACTTAAGCAGCTTGCATACTTTCCCGCTGCTCCCACTCTGATTGAAACCCTCTGGCTGATCCATATAGACGCTCTCTTCTAAATTTCCATTCAGAAAAGTCGTCTTTACGTCCATCTGCCAGATTTCATAATCATGGAAGGCAGCAATAGCAAGAAGGACCCGAATGGATTTGAGCATAGCTACTGGAGAAAAGGTTTCGTCATAGTCCAAACCAGGTCTTTGACGAAAACCCTTTGCAACAAGTCTAGCCTTATAGGTTTCCACCTGTCCATCTACACCAATCTTTTTCTTGAAGATCCATTTGCATCCTATGGGTTTTACCCCATCTGGAGCAAAGTCCAAAGTCCATACTTTGTTGGTGTACATGGACTCCATCTCGGTCCGCATTGCATCTAGCCATCGTACCGAGTCGCCGCTCTGGATGGCCTGCTGGAAGTCAGTAGGTTCATCATCATCTATGATGCAATCCTCTCTATCCCCGTCTATGAGAAAACCGTAGTATCTCTCAGGCGGATGAGACGGCCTACTACTCCTGCGGAGGAGTGCGGGAATGTTCTGTTCTTCTTGTACCTCTGGTTCTACCAAACTTTCAGTAGCAGTTTGTGGTTCTGGAATTTCTTCCAGTTCTATTTCGCTCCCACTCTTCTGATTTTCCAAAAATTCAGTTTCTAAGAACCGGGCATGACGAGAAACAAAAACCTTTTGTTCCTCTGCGTAATAGAAGCAATATCCTGTAGAGTTCTTTGGATATCCCACAAACTTACACTCTACTGAGCGTGCCTCGAGCTTGTCCGGACGCTGCTTTTTTACAAAAGCTGGACATCCCCACGTCTTCAGGTACTGAAGATAGGGTTTCTTCCCACTCCACATCTGATATGGTGTGGTAGGCACAGTTTTGGTTGGAACTCTGTTCAAAAGATGTATCGCTGATTCTAGCGCATACCCCCAGAAAGATCGCGGTAACTCAGCATTACTCATCATGGATCGTACCATATCCAATAGGGTTCGATTCCGTCTCTCCGATACACCGTTGTGCTGTGGAGTGTATGGAGGAGTAAGCTGAGAGAGAATTCCTTTCTCTTTTAGGTAACCTAGGAACTCGGCACTTAAGTATTCTCCACCTCGATCAGATCTCAGTGTCTTAATACTTTTGCCTGTTTGGTTTTCCGCTTCACTCTTGTATTCCAGGAATTTCTCAAAGGCTTCGGATTTATGCTTCATCAAGAAGACATGTCCAAACCTAGAGAAATCATCCGTGAAAGTAATGAAATAGGAAAAACCACCTCTTGCATGTGTAGACATTGGACCGCATACATCGCTGTGTATGAGTCCTAAGAGCTCGCTCGCTCTTACTCCTTGTCCAGTGAATGGAGTCTTTGTCATCTTTCCTTTGAGACAGGATTGACAAGTTTCATAAGATTGATATTCGAACGAGTCCAAATATCCTTCTCTATGCAACTTAGTCAACCTTCTCTCATTGATGTGACCCAGTCTACAATGCCATAAGAAAGCTTTATTTAAATCTGGAGACTTTCTTTTTAGTGTGTTCTGGACATTGAAAATTTGGAGTTGGTTTAAAACATATATGCCGTTATTTAGAGTACCGGACCCAATCAAACCATGATTAAGGTGGATGTTGACAACATCTCTTACAAACGTGAAATCATAACCTTTATTTGATAACAAGGAAACTGATATGATATTACACGTTAAGCTGGGTACAAAATAACAGTTATGTAAAACCAAAATGTGTCCACTCGTCAATCCTAGGTGATAATCCCCGACGGACGCAGCTCCCACGCTAGCTCCGTTAGCAACCCTGAGGATCATATCACCTTCCTTCAGCACTCTACGGTTTCTCAGTGCCTGCAATGAATTGCAAATATGAGATCCTGATCCGGTATCCAATATCCAGGAAGTAGAGTTGATCGACAGACAATTCTCAATTACAAACACACCTGAAGTCGAAGCCACAGCTTGCTTCGGTTCCTGGTTCTTGGCGTTCCACGCCTTGCAATCCTTCTTCCAGTGCCCTTTCCTGTGACAATGGAAGCACTCATCCAGGCCAACTACCGGTGCTGTAAACTTTTTCTTTCCCTTCTTTCCCACCTTACTAACACCTCCTCTAGGTCTGGGTGCGGCCTTCTTCTTCCTTCCTTTGGCCCTAGCCTTGGACCCGGAAGAAGATGAACCGCCAACAAACATAGCGGGTGTTTCCCTTGCCTTCTGCAAGGTGCCCTCTGCACTCTTTAACATGTTCAGGAGTTCCGCAAGTTCAACTTCTTTTCCTTGAAGATTGAAGTTGAGGATAAACTGGGCGTAGGTGGGAGGAAGGGACTGGAGAACAAGGTCTGTATAGAGCTCATTATCCAAAGTCGTCCCAAGGTCCGCGAGCTCTTCAATATAGCCGATCATCTGTAGGACATGTTCACCTACCGATGACCCGACAGCCAACCTCGCTCGAAACAATTTCTTAGAGGTCTCGTATCTTGCTATACGAGATTGCTCTCCATAAAGTTCCTTTGTATGGAGAAATATGCCATCTAGGGACATATCCTCGTGCCTCCTCTGATGTTCATTGTTCATCGAGGCAAGCACGATGCACTTGGCTCTCGCGCAATCTAAATCCCAGGTTTTGCGGATTTCCTTATCCGCATTACTGGATTTGGGACCAAGGACAGCAGGTGCTGTAGCGGTGAGGACGTACCCCAGTTTGTCATAGGTCAAAGCCATCTTGACATTCCGCAGCCAATCTTTATAGTTTGGCCCTGTCAGTATATTTTTCTCTAAAAGTAACTTAAGTCCAGTCATTTTCAGGGTCGCTGCAATTAGGAGAGAGAGAAGAAAACTCTTTAGCATGATGCTTTTGCAAGTTTAGAATGGTTTTTAGTTTATCTAAACTGGATGGCTCCCACTGTTTCTCGAATCCTTCCTCAAACCATAAAAGAAGAATTAGCCAAGACTATTCTCACCGTACAATACTTGCTTAACCGTTTAGCCAGGCCGGTGTCGATACTTCGAGGGAGGTTTTCCAACGCTTTCGCGAAGTTCCTTAATTAAATAACCTCTTTTCTCTGGGGGCGTAACCCCGCTGACACTTTTCTGGACACCTACTAGGTTTATAGCATTGATCGTTAAGCGACGAATATCCTGATAAGTAGCATATACTCACAGTAGGATCGGGATCCAAATATCATCGTATGATAATGTTGAAGGAATCCTACCAACATTCATCAAACTCCAAATGGTATGCATCTCTTTGCAAATTTCAGTTTCTTTAGAAATTCCCGATATAAGTTTTTGCCCCATGCTCTTATGACCTTGACGTATGCCAACAAATCATAAGTCACATGTCAAGTTCTGCCCATCATTATCTTGTTAATTTGAACCCACCCGTATATACCCTTGACGTATGCCAACAAGGTAATGCGACTGTCCCAAACCAACACATCTATCTATGCAACAAATGAATACCCCAGCAGCTACCAAACACTATGCCTTGACGTATGCCAACAAGCATAGCTTGAATACTACTGACCATCCATAAGAAATGACGGAGGGCTACGACTGGTTTTGGCGAAACCGTGAACGTAGTGAACTTGATATAACCGAAGGAACCTGATAGCTTTTAAAAGGAGTGGTTAAGACTCCGCATTTAAAAATATCTGTTTTTAAAAATAACCGAGTGGTTTCTTTTAAATTGTTCCAACGATTTAAACTTTGGTTTGTTTTACTTTGCATTATAGATAATGCGTCCCATCATTAACCTATCATTGCAGAAAACAACGAAAATACAACGTCCTCTTATGCCATCCGCATTCGCCACGGGGTCCCGTCATCACCCGTTAGGTTACTTAACTAACGACAGAGCGGGGGCTGGGCTAGCGCGGGTGTAAAACATAAGTGGCGTCTAAATAGCTATCATAAATATAGATATTTTACATTCGTCTGACGCAATGATATTCATTCCAGAACACAGATAAACAATATTGGATTTGCAAGCAATCTGTATTTCTTTTGAGCCTGCAAGAAAAGACAGATTACACAGTTGTGATGAATAGCCGTTACCCCACCCTCGACCCCTACGGGTACAGCAAACTACCCACCCGGCAGTCTGTGTACCCCACCTTGGGTCAGTCCTAGGAGCAAAAACAGTAAAATGAAATAATACAACGGTGGCTACAACCGCAACCTGGAAGTGCCCCGCGAAAATAATATTACAACAAATTACATTTACAACAAATGAATTAATCAATAACCCATTGCGAACCCCGGCTATACACCACAACAGTCCAATACAGTTTATATGCACAAACAGATATAACCATTTCAGAAATGTGCAACCCCCTGCCAACCGACATACTAGCAGTTGGGGAAGGTTTACGAACACATTAAACAATCACAGATATAATCCAATACGCAAATACTGTACAATTCGATCGAATAAACAACTTCAATATTGCTCCAAAATCTGCTCTGTTAAACAGTAACCTGAGCAATAATTAAACATTCCAGAAAACCCAAAACACCACAGGGGATCCACCTAAAAAAAACGAGTTCCTGACTCGTCAACTCGGCCGCGGTTGCGCGGCGGATCGGTGGGATCCGCCGCCCTTCCGCGGCACTGTAGACGAATCAGAAGCCTAAATTTTTTGGGTGTTCTTCTGTGGTCATGTCAAGCTCTCTGAACACACCTGAAAAATTTTCTGACTTTATTTTAACTTCGACAGAAACTTGACAGAATTAGGGTTTTGCGGCTTTGTTTTTCCGTTCGAAATTCGTACAAATTTGCAATTAAGTTATTTATTGTTTAGCGAGGCTCTGATACCACTGTAAGTCGATGTAGTACACCCCAGTACTAGTGGGGAGGCGGATTTTACAAAAACGATCAAGTTTAAGGAACGAACATCGACTAACCGCTTAAATCGAAGCTAAACAAATAATAACCAAACACATAGCTATACTAAACTATAGTGTTAAGGGATTATACCGATCGAAACTAGTCCTTCGTCTTTGTGTCCTCCTTTGTTCTCCTCGAACTTCTCTAGGTAGTAGACGATCCACCCGAGAGCAAAACACCAAGCTACACCTCTCACTTGAGGTAACTAATCAACTTTGATTGCTAATCAAAGATGAAAGGATGAGATAGAGTGATGGTTATGGATGCTTAAGTCTAACTAAACCTTTGATCTCAACACATGAGGATTAAGGATTAGTCACTTGAAGATGAGAGCTTGAGGAGAGAGAATATGAGATAAGATAATGAGAGAAGAGAGAGAGTGTATCATAATATTATGAAGCATTCTTATTTAAGAATAATGAATAAAAGAAATGAATATGCATGCTTCATAAAATATCTAGTGGTGATTCATTAGCATGAGTCATTAAGCAATAAATGTGCATTAATGAAATGAATGAATCACCACCATGACTCACTTTCTTATCCAAAAGAAACCTCCTTAGTCACATCTTCTAGAAGCTTCTCGTACAATTGCGAGAACGCCCCTCCAATCCGCAAAAATACGGAAAAACTTTAGACTGTAAAAATCCAATAACCGGATACCAGTAACTGGCTTAAACCAAAGCCGACTGGTAAAAACTGTCCGAAAGTCGTACGCGCGTAAACGCACGTATGCGTTCGAACCCTTTGTCGCAAAACCATGCAACCTCTATATCGTTTCGCCTGGAGTAGGAAACTCTCTGTGTGGGACTCTAGAGACTCGACTACTACGCTGGCAGTGGGTTTAACCACAGACCGCAAGCGGCACTAGCTGTACGTAACGGTCCCCAGGTAATTGTCGATAAGAAGGCCGATGAGTAAACCCATCCGAACTCCTACTGAGTCTGATGTGACAATCTCCATACAGTCCGGTCCGTTCGTCCAAGACTATCGCATATCGGGCCTAGGGGGGCGGCAAGCGTCAGTCCCCTAATAGCGGTATAAGTCGTGTCGGAGTGAAGCCCATTACACCCTGAGAAACTACTGGAACCTACCAGCAAATCTCGCTTGCCCTGGCCAGGGACTTTGCGTAATGGCTCTCTGACACAGCACGATATCTACTCCCAATACCGGGAGGGACGAATCCTGTCTAACCGCCACTGCCTCCAAGTGCTCGGGACTGCACCCAACTGCCACCTGTTTGCATGACTCCTTTGAGCCGTGGTAGAGTAGCAATCTAAGAACAGTGGGACACACTCGAGGCGAAGTAGCAGTGTCAAGTCTGCGGACTACGCTGTACTCATGTCACCTGGGAACTGTTCACTGACGACTGGTATCAAACCAACCAACAGTTCCCTGTGAGTCCTGTCCGGTGTACCCGTAACCTAACGAGCACCTGTATACTATCTCCAGTACGACGTACTGACGGCTGTGGGACAGACCATCTCCCCAACTGGGATGAGAAGCGTACACACTAGTCTACTCCGGAGTATCGATGCTCTGTCTCGATAATCCAACGACCAGGGACCTGAATAAGGATGTGCTTGTAGACTACCCAGCCCCCACTAGTGTGACTGCCATCACAACGCTGGTAGACAAGCAAGATCCTAAGAGCTCTATCAATAAGTACACTCACATATTAAGATAGAAAAACCAAGTAGCATACTACCATGTTTAGCAAGACTGTTATATACATGTGAATATCCCAAGCTTCTATTAAGTAATATACAAGCTAGTATGATACAGTAATGGCCTTCTAGGGCATAAACACTAACATTAGTACCGTGAATCCACAGGCAACCATAGCAGACCGCGATTTGTTCGCGAAACAGGACACACGAAGTGCGGAGTGGAAAGAGGAAAATGTCCCACCGGGCGTTCCAGAATCTGTTTACCGCCGAAAGACGCGACCGGGACGTTAGGAAGTCTGGCCTGAATTTTGGGGGCAGATGCTTTTTGGTTTTATCTGTCCACCTCTTCGATGATGCCAAGTAGATTTATGGCACCGTGTATCGGAGGTTTGGACAAATATGGCCGTTGTAGCCGACTTCGTCAGATTCCCCCTCATTGTGAGGGGTTTTTTGATTTTGGGGACGCTTTTCCCTGCAGGCGCAAGCCCCTGCAGTTAATTACGTTACTGTATCGTGGTAACCACTTTCTCCGGCTCCAGAAGGTCACTTCGGGTTGTGTGTTTTTGTTTTATTTTTCGTTGCCCGTGGATTGTATACGGAGACTAATTCGTGTTGTCGCCCGTAAGGCGTGGATTAGTCCAAATCTGTATTTTCTTAGATTTGGGTTTGTTTGATTTAAGGATTGTTAACCTTGTTTAAGATTAAGATGAACTCAAATGTTTGTTAAGGATATGTTAATCAGATATTGTACTAAGATCTACTCATCAGGGGTTCAGGATCATTTTTTATCCTACAAAAGGATGTTTGGGCTCTATCGTTTTAGTTTAGGGACGTTACGGTCCATAGATCACCATTTTTTTGACGTGAAGGTTTAGTTTAAGGACGTTATGGTCCATAGCTAGTTTAAAGACATTGCGGTACGTTATTAGTTTAAGGACGTTGCGGTCCATTGTTTAGTTTAAGGATGTTTCGGTCCATTGTTTAGTTTAAGGACATTGCGGTTCGTTATTCATTTAAGGATATTGCGGTCCTTTATTAGTTTAAGGACGTTGCGGTCAATTATTAGTTTAAGGACGTTACGGTCCATAGAATTGTTGGTTGTCGGGACCCGCCACCTCTCTGAAGACGTTGAAGAATTACAACGACATATGTCAGTGGTGTGGGGAGATGTACCCTTGAACCAATGAATGTTCATCAGGGACTTGGTAGTCTAGTTTGGGACTAAGGCCAATTTAGAAGAAGACATACGGGCTCGGTCAATTTGGGGTTTGGCCAACTTTGGGCTCAACCCACTTGATTACTTATTTGGGCTTGATCCTCTTTCTGTATCAGCACAGCTGAGCATTGATTTGGGTTCTAACACCCTTTTTTTCATTTTCTTTTATTTATATTCTTTTATATGGAGTGTTAAACAATTTATGGTTACCACGTGCAGAGCACGTGAGGCGCTCGGCGCAGAGCGCCAGACACTGAGTGCTGAGCACCTTTTTATTAAATAGAGCCCACGTGAGGAGCACATGGAGCGCTCGGCGCTAAGCGCCAGAATTTGAGTGCTAAACGCTTCTTATTAAATAGCGCCTACGTGAGGAGCACGTGGAGTGCTCGGCGCCAGACTTTGAGTGCTAAGCGCTTCTTATTAAATAGCGCCCACGTGAGGAGCACGTGGAGCGCTCGGCATTGAGCGCCAGACTTTGAGTGCTATGCGCTTCTTATTAAATAGCGCCCACATGAGGAGCACGTGGAGCGCCAGACTTTGAGTGCTAACCACTGAGTTTTCTGTTCTGTTTAATTCAATTCTCTGGGAATCGGATTCTCATTTGTGAAAGACTTCGTCTTATAGATCTAAGATCTGGAAAAAGAGCTAAGTTCTTCTGATGTGAGAGTTAAACTCTTGGATATGGAGGAGAAGCTATGATCTCTCTTATTTTTATTTACCTTGAGGAGAAATCGTTCTCGTCTTGAAGTTTGAAGTTTATGGGGAGGTTCTTTTCTGCAAGACTTGAAGTCTTGAGTCCTTTATATAGTAGAGACTGATTTGTTGAATTAGTTAAGGAAATCTCTTATTGAGAGATCTCTAATTGATCTGTGGATTTTATCCATCGTTGGATCTTTGATCCTAGGCCTTCTGTTTTACAGAAGATATTTTTCTTGTTCTCAACAAGATTGGGAAAATATTTTCCCATACAGAGCTTATTCTATATCGAGGTGATTTTCAATCACCATTGGATCTTTAATCCAACGGAGCTCTATTTTACAGAGATTAACCTTTCATGTTTTAGGAAGATTCGATGAATATTTCCTCAACAGAATTTAATTCTGTAATTTGATAATTTATCATCTTCGTTGGATCTTCGATCCAAAGGTGGAGAACTTTTAGTTCTGGCGCTGGCGCTCTCTTGCTTTGCACGTGAGGCTCTGCCTCAGAGTTTTTAACTCTTGGCGTTGGCGCTCTCGTGCTTTACATGTGAGGCGCTGCCTCGGTTCAAATTTTGAACAGAGCCTTGCTCTCTTAGTGGGGGGAAACGTCCATAAAACCGATAGGCGGTGTCAGTAAGGTAGAGGGACAGGGAAGGGCAAAAGTTTCAGGACTAATAGTAGGGAAGGAGGGTTGTCCCTATTGTCACAGGAAAGGGCATTGGCAGAAGGAATGCAGGGCCTGGAAAGCCAGAATCCAGGATCCGAACCATGTTGTGGCTTCGGTTTCGGGTGTGTTTGTGATTGAAAACAGTCTGTCAATTAACTCTACTTCCTGGGTACATGATACCAGATCGGGATCTCATATCTTTAATTCATTACAGGCTTTGAGAAACCGTAGAGTTATCAGGGCAGGTGATATGACTCTCAGTGTTACTAACGGAATGAGCGTGGACGCTGAATCCGTAGAGGAATATCACCTAGGATTGACAAGTGGGAAGATATTGATTCTACGTAACTGTTTGTGTGTACATAGTCTAGTTTGTAAGCGATGTGGTCAACATCCACCTAAATCAAAGTTTGATTGGGTCAGGTACACTAGAGGACAATATATACGTATTAAATCAAGCTCAGGTTTTCAGTGTCCAGAACACACTTAAAAGAAAGTCTCCAGAATTAAATAAGGCTTTCTTATAACATTGTGGACAGGGTCACATCATTGAAACACGGTTGACGAAGTTCCATAGAGAGTGATATTTGGATCTGTTCGAATATCATTCTTATGCAACTTGTCAATCGTGTCTCATAGGAAAGATGACAAAGACTCCGTTCACTGGACATGAAGTAAGAGCGAGCGAGCTCTTGGGACTCATACACAGCAGCGTGTGTAGTCCAATATCTACAGATGCACGAAGTGGTTTTTCCTATTTCATTACTTTTACGGATGATTTCTCTAGGTAAGGACATGTCTTTTTGATGAAGCATAAATCTAAGGCCTTTTGAGAAGATTATGAGAATATAAGAATAGAATTCTCTCTCAGCTTACTCTTCCATACACACCATAACAAAACGGTGTATCGTAAAGCCGGAACAGAACCCTATTGGATATGGTATGTTCCATGATGAGTAATACTGAGTTACCGCGATTTTTATGAGGTTATTGTTGGATATAGTGCCCTCAAGTCAATTATTGGATCGCAAGAACGTGATTGCAATGATTGAGGGATGACCTATACCGGTAGAACAGTCTTACTCGAGATGATAGTATGCTATCTGGTTTGTCTTTATCATCGTGTACATGCTTCAGGTGACATTACAGATCACTATTACATATTGATAGAGCCTATAGGTTTCTTGCTTGACTACCAGCAGTAAGATAGCTATCATATACGTGAGAGTTGGGTGGTCTATAAGCACATCCTTAAAGTGTCCCTAGTCGTGGGAGTTTCGAGACTGGGCATTGATGCTCCGAGAGTAGACTAGTGTATACAGACCGAGACCCCGACGAGGGGCCATGGCCAGTCTCACAAGCCATTGGTGTCAGTTGGTTCACCTAAGATTTATACAGGTGCTCATTGGGTTATGAGTACACCGAACGGACTCGCCGGGAACATGCTAGTTGGTATTATACATATTGTCAAATTGCAGTTCCTTGGTGATATGTGTTTAGGTTAGTCTATCGACCTGAGATCGTTATTTGTCTCGTGTGAGTTCCCACTGTGCTTTGATTACTACCTTACCACGGCTCAAGGGAGTCGTGCAAACAAGTTTTAGTTGGGTACAGTCCAGAGCCACATGGAGGCAGTGAGTGGATCGTCAGGGGATTCGTCTCACCCGGTATTGGGGGTTGATGTCGCGGTGTGTTCGAATGTCCATCACCAGAAATCCTTGGCCAAGGTAGTCGAGAATTACTGATCTAGGATCGATAGTTTCTCCGGTGGTGATGGGCTTCATACCGACACTAAATATCGCGTTATTTGGGTTCTGAATTTATCCACCCCCTAGACCCGATATGTGATATGTAAGTCAATGTTAGACACCCCACATGATGCGGGGATGCGGAATTGGTAAAACAATCATTTTGTTTAAACTAACATCGACTAACTTTACGGATCTTTGCTAAACCCTAACTAACAACTACATAGAAGGGATTAGCTACTATGGAAGAATATTATACCTAATGAATCAAGTCCTTCTTGTTCTCGTAGACTACCTCCTCGTTGTGATAGAAGATCCACCCGAGAGCTACTTCTCCAAGCTTAACCTCTCACTTGAGGTAACTAGGTTGCTATGAGTGCTAATCAAAGTAACCTAGAAGATATAGAATAGGATTAGGGATCTATTAGTCTTGCTAACCCTTGGATCTCAACACATGAGAGGTTAGGGTTTGTTCTTTGAAGAGAGAGCTTGAGCAGAGAGAAGGTGAGAGTTAGAATGATATGAATAATATCTCATTTGTGAATATATATGAAGCATGATAATTATTAAATGAATAACATATGATAATATCAACCATGCTTCATTAACTCACTATGTGTGAATCACCTCATGAGTCATTAAGCAATAAATGCTTCATTCACTCATTTGGATGAATCACACCATGAGTCATTAATCCATTTAATGCAAATTCCACCTAAGCCTATAACTCATCAATCTTCTAGAAGCTTCTCGACTAATTACGAGAATACCCCTCCCATCCGTGAAAACACGGAAATACTGAGACTGTATAAATCCAATAATCCAATACTAGAATCTGACTTAAACCAAAGCCAGTTAGTATAAACTGTCCGAACATCGTACGTGCGTAAAAACACGTATGTGTCCGAACCCTGTCGTAAAACCATACGACCTCTATATCGTTTCGCCCGAAGCAGGGAAACTCTCTTTGTGGGACTCTAAAGACTCGACACTACGTTGGCAGTGGGTTTAACCACAGACCGCAAGCGGCACTAGCTGTACGTAACGGTCCTCAGGTAGATGTCGATAAGAAGGCCGATGAGGAAACCCATCCGAACTTCTACTGAGCCTGATGTGATAATCTTCGTACAGTTCGGTCTGTTCATCTTGGACTATCGCATATCAGGCCTAGGGGGGCGGCAAGTGTCAGTCCCCTAAAAGCTGTATAAGTCGTGTCGGAGTGAAGCCCATTACACCTTGAGAAGCTATTGGAAATCCTACCAGTAAATCTCGTTTGCCCTGGACAGGGACTTTGCGTAATGGCTTTCTAAATACAGCGCGATATCAACTCTTAATACCGGGAGAGACGAATCCTATCTAACCGCCACTGCCTCCAAGTGCTTCGGGACTGCACCTAACTGCTACCTGTTTGCATGACTCCTTTGAGCCGTGGTAGGGTAGCAATCTAAGAACAGTAGGAACACACTCGAGACGAAGCAGCAATGTCAAGTCTGCGGACTATGTTGTACTCATGTCACCTGGGAACTGTTAACTGACGACGGGTATAATACCAACCAACAGTTCCCTGCGAGTCCTGTCCGGTCTACCCGTAGCCCAACGAGCACCTGTATACTATCTCCAGTACAATGTACTAATGGATGTGGGACAAACCATTTCCCCTGCTGGGATGAGAAGCGTACACACTAGTCTACTCCAGAGTATCGATGCCCTGTCTCGATAATCCTATGACTAGGGACCTGAAAAAGGATGTGCTTGTAGACTACCCAGCCCCCACTAGTATGACTGCCATCACAACGCTGATAGTCAAGCAAGATCCTAAGGGCTCTATCAATATGTATTCTCGATATGCTAACATATACACATATTAAGATAGATATAAACCAAGTAGCGTACTACTATGTTTAACAAGACTGTTAATATAACTGTGAATATCCCAAGCTTCCATTAAGTAATATACAAGCTAGTATGATACAATAATGGCCCCTAGGGCATATACACTAACAATCTCCCACTTGCACTAGGGCCATGTACTGGCGTATCGAAGACCTATCATCTCGAGTAGCCTCTCGAACTGAATCTAAGGTAAGGCCTTAGTGAATGGATCTGCAGTGTTCTCCTCTGTAGGAACTCTCCGGACCTCGATCTCCTGGCAATCTATGATCTCCCTGATCAGGTGATACCGCCTCAATATGTGTCTGCACTTCTGATGGGACCTAGGTTCCTTCGCTAAAGCTATAGCTCCGTTGTTGTCACAATACAGCGGTATTGGATCAGCAATGGTAGGAACAACCTGAAGTTCTGTTAGGAACTTCTTCATCCAGACTGATTCTTTTGCGGCATCGCAAGCAGCGATATACTCCGCTTCCATCGTCGAGTCAGCAACGGTGTCCTGCTTGGAACTTTTCCAGCACACCGCCCTTCCATTGAGGGTAAAGACATAACCTGACATGAACTTGGAGTCATCATTGTCACTCTGGAAGCTGGAGTCGGCAAAAGCCTCGATCTGGAGTTATTTTCCTCCGTAAACCAAGAACATATCCTTAGTCCTTCTCTGGTAGTTGAGAATGTTCTTTACTGCTATCCAGTGCTTCTCCCCTGGGTCTGACTGATACCTGCTTACCACGCTCAGTGCGTAAGTACATCTGGTCTGGTGCACAACATCGCATACATTATAGAGCCTACCGCAGAAGTGTAGGGTATAACTGAAATGCGATCCCTTTCCAAATCAGTCTTGGGAAACATCTCTTTGGATAGGGTGATTCCGTGACAAGCCGGTAAATTACCGCGCTTAGAATCTTCCATACTGAATCTTTTCATTATAGTGTTGATATACCTGGACTGCGAAAGTCCCAACCTCCTCTTAGATCTATTACGATAGATCTGGATCCCCAGAATGTAAGAGGCATCACCCAGATCTTTCATGGAGAACCTGTGTGACAAGAATCTTTTGACAGATTGTAGCATAGGAATGTCATTTCCTATTAATAGAATGTCATCCACGTACAAGACGAGGAATACGACAGTTCGTGCTACAATTTTACTATATATACATGGTTCATCTGGATTTTTGATAAAGTCTTATTCTTTGACCTTTTCATCAAAACAAATGTTCCAACTCCGCGATGCCTGCTTTAGTCCATAAATAGACTTAAGCAACTTGCACACTTTCCCGCTGCTCCCACTCTGATTGAAACCTTCTGGCTGATCCATATAGACGCACTCTTCTAAATTACCATTTAGAAAAGCCGTCTTTACGTCCATCTACCAGATCTCATAATCATGGAAGGCGGCAATGGCAAGAAGGATCCGAATGGATTTAAGCATAGCCACTGGAGAAAAAGTTTCGTCATAGTCCAAACCAGGTCTTTGACGAAAACCCTTTGCAACAAGTCTAGCCTTATAGGTTTCCACCTGTCCATCTACACCAATCTTTTTCTTGAAGATCCATTTGCATCCTATAGGTTTTACCCCATCTGGAGCAAAGTCCAAAGTCCATACTTTGTTGGTGTACATGGACTCCATCTCGGTCCGCATTGCATCCAGCCATCTTACCGAGTCGCCGCTCTGGATGTCCTGCTGGAAGCTAGTAGGTTCATCATTATCAATGACGCAATCCTCTCTATCCCCATCTATGAGAAAACCGTAGTATCTCTTAGGCAGATGAGACGGCCTACTACTCCTGCGGAGGGGTGCGGGAATGTCCTGTTCTTCTTGAACTACTGGTTCTACCAAACTTTCAGTAGTAGTTTGTGGTTCTGGAATTTCTTCCAGTTCTATTGCGCTCCCACTTGTTTCCTTTTCTAAAAACTTCTGTTCTAGAAAATGGGCATTACGAGAAACAAAAACCTTTTGTTCCTCTGCATAATAGAAGAAATACCCCTTGGAGTTCTTCGGATATCCCACAAACTTACACTGTACTGATCGTGCCTCGAGTTTGTCCGCATGCTGCTTTTTAACAAAAGCTGGACATCCCCATATCTTCAGATACTGAAGATAGGGTTTCTTCCCACTCCACATCAGATATGGCGTGGTAGGCACAGTCTTGGTAGGAGCCCTGTTCAAAAGATATGCTGCTGATTCTAGCGCATAACCCCAGAAAGATCGCGGTAACTCAGCATTACTCATCATGGAATGTACCATATCCAATAGGGTTTGGTTCCGTCTCTCCGATACACCGTTATGTTGTGGAGTGTATGGAGGAGTAAGCTGAGAGAGAATTCCTTTCTCTTTTGGGTAACTTAGGAACTCGGCACTTAAGTATTCACCACCTCGATCAGATTTTAGTGTCTTGATACTTCTGCCGGTTTGGTTTTTTACTTCATTCTTATATTCTTGGAATTTCTCAAAGGCCTCGGATTTATATTTCATTAAGAAAATGAATCCATACTTAGAGTAATCGTCCGTAAAAGTAATGAAATATGAAAAACCACCTCTTGCATGTGTAGACATTTGTAACACTTAGAAATTCGTTTAGGATATTTTCGCGATACTTAGCAATTTTGCGTGTTTTTCATAAAAACCCGAATATCTTATCTTCTTTTTTAATTAGTGATAATTGTGTTGTGAAGTGTTATATATATATATATATATATGTATATATAGGGTTTACTAATTATATTTTAGTCGTGTTACCCTAATTGGAAATTTTTGCGTTAGTGTACACATGCACACTTACCATATTTTGTGACTTGGTTAAAAAGTGTAACATGTTAACCATTTTATTTCTCTTGCATGGTTCATTATCCCCACCCTTTTACCAAGTCAAACCCCTTTTAATAATTCAAATTTTAAATGGAAAATGAGGCATGGTGGTTAGGTGGAAAAAAATTGACTTTTTACCATCGTTTTCTCTCTCTTTTTCCCCTCCCTCTCATTTCTGAATTCTGAAGAAACATCACCAGCAACCACAACATTTTTCTTCATTTCCCTTCTTTTTTCATCTCTCTTTTGATTTATGCTCAAAACCCTACACAAAAACCTCATTTTTCCTTCACACAAACCTTGGATTAGTGGCTCTTTTGAGGTGTTTGGAGAAAATCTGTACACTTGAGGCTAGAGCTGGAGATTTTGGTTTTTCTAAGGTCATTTGAAGGTATTAATCTCACACCTAGCACCCTATTTCCATAACTTGTGTGTTTGGTTGCTAAAAATCATATTTTTATGCATTTTTAGTGTTAATGAAGGGATTTAGTGAAGTTTTTGTTAAATTAACCTTTGTATGGCTTGCTTAGCTTGGTAATGTGTTATTAGTGTGGTTTTAAACACGGGTTTGCTTCAGGTTTCACAATATACCCTAATGTATCATTTTAGTGTCAAAATGGACATTTTAACTAGAAATTGGGCTCTGTTGAATCTGCTGCTACCCGAGTTGCTTCAGATTAAATATTTAATTACTGTAGCATGTACATGGGGTATAGAGTGCACACACAAAACCCGGAAGCCCATCTCCCTACCCTGGCCGTCGGAAAATGTATTTTGGCTTTATATTGCAGCCAGATGGGTGAATTGGGGGTTGGGGTTTGGACAGCAGGAGTCTGCTACTATTTTATGAACTGTGGTATATATATTTTTGTAAAATCATTCCTGTATCAAAATCTGGAGTCAAATACCCTATTTCTCGTATTTTAAACCTTCGCGACACGCGTGATACGTGTGTGGGTTTGGGTTTTCTGTGTATCACGACGCGTCGGGGTTGCTTCAAGCGCATAATCACACGTTTTAGCGTATCGCACACACGCGCGCTTGGTTCGCGACGCAGGTTTCTAGTTTGACTTTAATGTCGTGTTTGTGTGACTTTGAGCTTATGTGTGATATATTGTGTAATTCTAGGTTCGCAGGCGAGTACGACGGACGCCGCGAAGAAGGGGAAACAAGTCGTCGGCTACACTTAGCGAGAGACTACAGTGAGTAGATTTATCATCTACGGGAATATCGCCCGCATGGCGTTATGCGTCAGGGATGATAAGACCTTATAGCTACATATTGCATTTACCTACATGTCTACTTTTTGTTGCATACTGCATTCCCTTCTATATGTATATAAACTAGAATTGATAGAACACCGCACTATTACTAACGGTTCATGTTGCACGAGCACTAATCTGCATGTTACACACACACCGTAAGTAATTGTCATGACACTCACACTATAGAATTTCCATGATCATTATACTGTAGCTCATCTTCTATGTGATTTGACATGATTTTGTTACTTGTGCACGTACCCATTGGCATATCTATACTCATGCCTTTTCAACTGTACCTACCTATATAAGCTGATTTTGGCGGAAACTGGGAACCGCGTTATACCTTTTAAAAACTGAATCTATTTTAAGGAGCGATTTTTCCCTTTTACTTATAGTATGACTTTGATGCATATATTACATCGCATGGATTACGCATTGGATTTGGTTTTCATGTGATTTCTGGATTTGAGGACCGTGGGGTTATTTAAGAAAAGATGCACTGTTTTGAAAACCCGGTTCCTCTTGATATGATATTTCAGTGCGTCCACCATGTGTTTTCTCGGTGCTAAAGTGACATATGAAACCCGATTCGAGGAGTGGACGAGGCCGATTGCGGGTACATGGCGGACCCGGGGCGAGAACGGATCTGTCGTGCAGCAGGCGATGGGCCCGGCAGTGGGACCACTACCTACCGGTGATTGGTTGGACCTGGCGGTTATCCGGAGGATACTGACCAGAGTCGATAGACGGATGCGGGGTGACCCGTACTGCCGGGGCCGAGGGCCGATACCGCAGACGGAGCCTGTGGGCTGATCCGGACTGACGGAGCCCGATATATGAGGATTTGCGTGTCGATGCTGGACACAAGTATTTATGATATTTGAGTGCCGATGTTGGGCATTCGTGATTCTCTGAGATTTACAGGATTTGAGGGCCGATGGGAGTGCCGGCGCCTGAGTTATTGGGATTTGGATGTATTGATGGGCACCGATTATTTTTCCACGTTGACATTCAGTGTAGATGTTATTTCATCCAATGCTCGGCATTTATTATTATGTATCTCATCCTATAGCTATTTTACTTGACCGAGCACTTGCATGATTATGCACATCCCGCTTATCGCATATAGAATATATCTGCTGGCATTTGATAGAGTAGCGCAGTACGTGCATGCTCGCGATTATCTTTACATGTTATCTCTATTCATGAGTTGGCAACTCACCCCCGTTGTGCCACAGTATTTGCAGGTTGCCCCTCAGAGTAGTCGCGGTAGGCTGCCTCCTTACATCTTTTGTCTACAGATACCACTACAGTTGGTGTGTGAGCTGTTTTGCTGTTAGGTGGGTTGTGGTATCTGGTTATTCTATTGTACACAATTTTGTATCTAGTATTCTCCATCTACCTTTATATGTATTTGACTTAGAGACAGTGTGAGGACGACGATGTATATTATTTGTTTTCTGGTGTCGAGCTCGTTGGATCCGACTTTATATATGCAGTTTTATCTTTCTGTGATGTTTTTCACTTATTGCTCATTTCTTCTCTACGGTGTCGTATATTACTCTTATGGTGTTGGTTTCCGCCGTTGGGCGTGATTGCTCCCGTTTGGGGATGCTTTATTTTCATTGTATATCATTTTCACTTATATCCTGTTGTATACCCGACTTTGGGGTTAGTTTTACAAAAGAAATGCTGCCAAAATTATTAAGATGATAACTTAACTTTAAAGAACTTTATTAAATCACTGAAGGTTTTTTAAATGTTTTAATTAAATGTTTTCAACACTCACTACTTTTAAATGGTTTTAATTTCTGGATTCGGCTTACTTAGTCGCGTTACGCCTGTAGACGTTGCGTGGTTAAGTGCCGGCCACGAGTCGAATTTCGGGTCGTGACAAAGTTGGTATCAGAGCGTAGGTTTTACCTTTCGGAGTGTAGGATGACCTGGTTTGTTGGTGTAGGTAGCTGAAGCAGAGTGGCATAGCGTGCGTATCTTCCGCGGCATACTCACGACACGGTACTCCACCTAAGCGACCTTAGGACTTATTGATTTAAATTTCCTTCATGAGTATATACATTCTTGTAATTCGATTTCCGTATCCTTATCGAATCCTATTTTCCTTTCAGCCATTATGCCGCCAAAGACTATGAGGGCGCAGAGAGTGGCCACGAGGGTCGAGATTAGAGTTGATTCGTCTGAGACGAGGACAGATCCGGGCAGTACACCCGTTGCACCAGAGCAGACCGTTCCTCCTCCGACAGACCAGATTGCTATGTTCGGGGCTGGTATGCAGGAGATGCGACAGGTGGTGGGGTCCAGTATGCAGGAGATGCGCCAGATGATGGGATCTCTAGTTGAGACACTTCGAGCGCAGCGACCAGAGGTAGTTCCACCCGTTGCAGAGACCGCGGTGATACCCACAGTACAGGCAGTTGCCCCTGCAGCTACAGAGGTCATCTCAGTATCGCTATCAGAGTTTATGAGGCTGAAGCCTCCGGTCTTCACAGGCACCGATGCAGCCGAGGACCCAAAGTCTTTCATTGATCGAATGGCTCGGATATGTCGTTCACTTAGATGCGCAGATGCGAGATGGGTAGAGTTTGCGAGCTTTCGCCTGGAAGGTCTTGCGCAGAAATGGTGTGAATCGGTCGAGAAGGGCAGAGCTGCAGGTCTTCCTCCTATGACCTGGACAGAGTTCGTGGCGCTATTTCTTGACCGCTTTCTTCCACTGAGTGTCAGAGATGCTAGAGCACGCAGGTTTGAGTCTTTACGCCAGACTCTGGAGATGTCAGTGGCAGAGTATGATGTGTTGTTCACCGAACTATCAGTTTATGCTCCGTACCTAGTTGCTACTGAGGAGTTGCGAGTCAAGAGATTTGTCCGAGGCTTGCTCACACCACTATATCTTGCGATCAGCGCACAACATTACGAGACCTACGCAGCAGCTGTATGTTAGTTATGTATATGCCCTAGAGGCCATTGTTGTACATATGATGTATATTATAATGGATTCTTGGATATATATAGAGAGGACATTCTTGCTCGTTATGATAGTATGCTATTTGGTTTCACTTTATCTTAACATGTTGACTTGTATTGGTTTACTGTCTTTCTCTCGCATGTTGATAAAGCCCTTAGGATCTGTACTCGACTACTGGGACTATGATGAGATCATACTAGTGGGGCCACGGTAGTCGATGAGTACATCCTATAACTGTTCCTAGTCGAGGGTATATCGAGATAGGGCATCGATACACCAGAGTAGACTAGCGTATACGCATCTTGACCCATATGATGGGCGATGGATGATCCCATATCTATCGGTGTTGGACATCAAGGGTGGTATACGGGTGCTCAGTGGAGACTGGGTACACTGGACGGACTCGTCGAGAACTCCCAGATGGTGATATACCATACGTCAGATGGCAGTTCTCCGGTGACACTGGTACAGGATAGTCTGTAGACCCGAGATCATCATAGAGTCTTGTGTGATTCCCACTGTGCTTTGATTTCCACCGTACCACGTCCAAGAGGGCGTGCAAAACGGTGGCTTTTGGGTACAGTCCCGAATCACATGGAGGCAATGAGCGATAGGAGGGGATTCGTCTCTCCCGGTATAGGGAGTTGATGTTGTGCTGTGTTCGATTGGCTATAACTGGAAGTCCCTGGCCATGGCTGATATAGAGATTTACTGGTAAGTGTTACCAGTAGTTTCTAGACTCGTTATGAGCCACACATCGACAAGACTTATCGGTTACTGGGGTCTGACGTATACCACCCCTAGACTTGATATGCGACATATCGGACGAAGAGACCGGACTATACGGGAGTGTTACTGATTGGATTCATAGGAGAACGTACAGGCTAGCTTGTTGATCTTCTAATCGCTCAATACCTGGGTGGCTTTTACGTTTAGCTGACCGCTTGCAGCTTGTGGGTGTTTGATATGATCATCACCTACTACCGGCATATTGACGATTCTTTAGAGTCCTACACAGAGGTTTCTTGGCTCAGGCAACACGGAGTAGTGGCACATATGTGATATGGGCAGGACCGAGGGTAATGCGATATGAGATACCGTATTATATTCTCGCGATATTTTGATATTAATCAGGTCATCGGAGCAAGTGTTGATTCGACGAATCGGTACATAATATATTAGTCGGTTATATTCGATATAGCCGGATTGTCGGATCAAGTGTTGATTCGATGATTTAATGTATAATAATATATATGATATATTGTATTAGATTATCTAATATTGGCTTACTTTATTATTTCATTTTCTCACCGGATAATACATTGATATATATGCGATATATGTTAATTGTATTATTTTCTTTTGTTGCAAATATATAATATATATGTGATATATATTATTGTGACATGCTATGATTAATAATGGAACATGTTTAGTACAGATTAAACAAGGTTAGGGGTTGATTCGGGTTAGCTCCTTTTTGCACCATCTAGAAGCTTTCCTTTTGTCATGAGTTAGATATTATGCTTGATATTTATCTATGACTCATTCCTTAACCTAACCAAACCCTAGCCCTAGTTTATTCTCTACAAAGGTTATCCAAGTCATTCTTGACCATGGTTCCATGATTAATCATATACTCATTTCTATTATTCATCACAAAAGGATGATCTGATTATTCATCATCTTCTTCTCTCTTGAGCTTTGATAAAGCTTGTTAGAATTTCCTTTTGTGATGATTTCTTGTGAGAATATGATATAAAAAGATAGCATAAATACTACTCCATCATCCTCATCTAATCTAGCCCATTAGATTAAGGTGTTCACCTCATTAGAGTGAGAGAGCTTGAGCTATTGCAACTTCGACGTAGATCATCGGAGAAACGGAATACTACAAGATAGCATGGATCGTTCGAGTCGTGGAGCCTCTATTGAGTCCGGGAGATCGTGGATCGTGGCGAAAGGACTTCTACTCGGAGCTTATGAAGCGAAGGAGTGGACTACAAAGGTTGTAATCCCTCACACTTAGTGGTAAAGATGTTTACTTTCATGTTAAACCCTAATAATCTAGCAAAGATCCCGGCTTTGGGTTGTTCGGCATGTCTAAAATTTTATTCGGGCATGGTTGATTCCTTATGAACCCTCACAAGAGTGCCTAGGAACCCTACACAGTAGATGCAGCCTTATTGGTTGAGGAGCGCCTTGCTGAGACTTCGGTAGTTCCAGAGCCGAAGAGAGTTCGTGCGGATACATCAGCACAGAAACAGCCTTTTCGAGGCCGTGATAGACGTCTTGCAGGAGGTAGAGATTTAGGGCGAGGCCGGTTGTTCAGTTCCTTTCCCCAGGAGGGTCAGCGGTCATCGTCGGGATGTTTTCGCTGCAGGAGTTCTTATCATCGTGTACAAGA
The DNA here is from genome assembly GCA_030015575.1 of Agapanthus africanus. NCBI lineage: Eukaryota > Viridiplantae > Streptophyta > Magnoliopsida > Asparagales > Amaryllidaceae > Agapanthus > Agapanthus africanus. The sequence continues at coordinate 135,733,878 of JASDDO010000010.1, forward strand.
TTGTCCTGAGATACCCCGGAGGAAGGCAATAGCACCGCATGTCACATTACCACCTTCACCACCCCAGAGGGCGTTGCCTATTATACCTACTGTTACTCCGCGTCAGAATCATGCACAGAGAGGTCGTGGTCGCGGAGGATTTATTCATAGAGGACGAGGTGATCGAGGCAGAGGACAGTCAGCGGACGGCAGGGGACAGTTAGTCACAGGTGGAGGACAGGGTCGAGTTTTTGCTTTGACGCATCAGGACGCGCAGGCATCCAATGCGGTGGTCTCAGGTATCCTTCCAGTATGTTCTGTTGATGCACACGTGTTGTTCGATCCCGGATCCACGCACTCGTACGTATCCACACACTTTATGCCGAGTTTGGGTAGTGAGTCCGGTTTGCTTGATCAGCCGCTTGTTGTGACTACTCCTGTAGGAGAGTCGTTTGTTGCTAGGCACGTGTTCCGATCCTGTACCGTCCGTATTGGCGAGAGAGAGTTGCCTGTCAACTTGATCCTTCTTGAAATGTTGGACTTCGACGTTCTTTTGGGCATGGATTGGTTAGCCATGTGCTATGCTTCTGTGGACTTCCGTGAGAAGACAGTTAGATTTTGGTTTCCCGGCGAGTCGGTTTTTGTTGTGTTGGGGGACCGGGGTGCCGCCCCTCACAGTGTGATTTCTTCTATTCGCGCTGGAGATCATTTTAGGAAGGGATGTCAGGGATTTCTCGCCTATGTTTGCGATACTAGAGCTATAGAGATTCCGTTGGATCAGGTTCCGGTTGTTAGCGAGTTCCCTGATGTGTTCTCTGACGAGCTTCCTGGGCTACCGCCCGAGCGTGATATTTCTTTCTATATTGATTTGGTTCCTGGCACGGGGCCTATTTTTGTACTGCCTTATCGGATGGCCCCGGCAGAACATCGAGAATTGAATGGTCAGTTGCAAGATTTGCTGGATAAGGGACTTATTCGACCCAGTGTTTCTTCTTGGGGTGCTCCAGTCCTGTTTTTCAAGAAGAAGGACAGCAGTTTGTGTAGGGTTCCTAGGCACTCTTGTGAAGGTTTTTAAGGCATCAAACATGCCCGGATTAAATTTTAGACGTGCCGAACAACCCAAAGCCGGGATCTTTGCTAGATTATTAGGGTTTAACATGTAATAAGATAACTTTTATCTAAGTGTGAGGGATTACAACCTTTGTAGTCCGCTCCTTCACTTCACAAGCTCCGAGTAGAAGTCCCTTTGCCATGATCCACGATCTCCCGGACTCATGAGAGGCTCCACGACTCGAACGATCCATTCTAGCTTGTCGTATTCCAAAACTCCGATGATCTACGTCGAGGTTTCGAAGAACTCAAGCTATCTCACTCTAAAGAAGTGAACACACTAATCCCATGGGCTAGATGAGATGAGTATGAGAGAGTAGTAATTTTGCTTTCTTTTAATATCATTTTCTCATTTTATTTCATCACTTAAGAAAATCTAGCAAGCTTTTCTTTCAAGAGAGAAGAAGAAGATGAGAATGGAAAAAGAATAATGATAATCCATTTTCTTTTGTGATGAATAGAAATAAAACATATGATTGATCTTTTAACCATGGTCAAGGATGATTGGATAAAAAATGAGTAGAGAATAAACTATAGTTAGGGTTTGGTTTGGTTAATAAATGTGTCATCCATAAATATCTTCACAATGACAAAAGAAAATGCTTCTAGAAGCAACTTGAAGCAACTAACCCTAATCAAACCCTAACCTCAATTAATCATCCTTAAACATGTTTAACAATTAATCATATCATGTCACAATAATATATATCACATATATATTATATATTTGCAACAAAAGAAAATAATACAATTAACATATATCGCATATATATCAATGTATCATCCAGTGAGAAAATGAAATAATAAAGAAAGCCAATATTAGTTAATATAATAATATATCATATATATTATTATATATTAAATCATCGAATCAACACTTGATCCGACGATCCGGCTATATCGAATATAACCGACTAATATATCATGTACCGATTCATCGAATCAACACTTGATCCGATGACCCGGTTCAAATCTAAATATCGCGAGAATATAATACGGTATCCCATATCGCATTATTCTCGGTCCTGCACATATCACATATGTGCCACTACTCTGTTTCGCCTGAGCCAAGAAACCTCTGTGTAGGACTCTAAAGAATCGTCAATATGCCGGTAGCAGGTGATGATCATATCAAACACCCACAAGCTGCAAGCGGTCAGCTAAACGTAACAGCCACCCAGGTATTGAGCGATCAGAAGATCAACAAGCTAGCCTGTGCGTTCTCCTGTGAATCCGATCAGTAACACTCCCGTACAGTCCGGTCTGTTCGTCTGATATGTCGCATATCAAGTCTAGGGGTGGTATACGTCAGACCCCAGTAACCGATAAGTCGTGTCGCTGTGTGGCTCATAACGGGTCGAGAAACTACTAGTAACACTTACCAGTAAATCTCTATATCAGCCCTGGCCAGGGACTTCCAGTTATAGCCAATCGAACACAGCACAACATCAACTCCCTATACCGGGAGAGACGAATCCCCTCCTATCGCTCATTGCCTCCATGTGATTCGGGACTGTACCCAAAAGCCACCGTTTTGCACGCCCTCTTGGACGTGGTAAGGTGGAAATCAAAGCACAGTGGGAATCACACAAGACTCCATAACGATCTCGGGTCTACAGACTACCCTGTACCAGTGTCACCAGAGAACTGCCATCTGACGTGTGGTATATCACCATCTGGGAGTTCTCGGCGAGTCCGTCCAGTGTACCCAGTCTCCACTGAGCACCCGTACACCATCTATGATGTCTAACACCGATGGATATGGGATCATCCATCGCCCATCATATGGATCAAGATGCGTATACGCTAGTCTACTCTGGTGTATCGATGCCCTGTCTCGATATACCCTCGACTAGGAACAGTTATAGGATGTACTCATAGACTACCGCGGCCCCACTAGTATGATCTCATCATAGTCCCAGTAGTCGAGTACAGATCCTAAGGGCTTTATCAACATGTGAGAGTAAAACAGTAAACCAATACAAGTCAACATGTTAAGATAAAGTGAAACCAAATAGCATACTATCATGAAGAGCAAGAAAGTCTTCTCTATATATAACCAAGCATCCATTATAATATACATCATATGTACAACAATGGCCTCTAGGGCATATACATAACTAACAGTTTGCGTCTGTGTATCGACTACCGCCAGCTGAACAGGGTTACAGTGCGGAACAAGTATCCTTTGCCACGCATCGATGATTTGTTCGACCAGCTTAAGGGGGCATGATACTTTTCGAGGATCTATTTGCGATCTGGTTACCATCAGCTGCGGGTTCGACAGGAGGACATTCCTAGGACGGCTTTCCGCACGCGCTACGGCCATTATGAGTTTTTGGTGATGTCGTTCGGACTCACCAACGTGCCAGCAACATTCATAGACTTGATGAACCATATTTTCCGGCCGTATCTTGATCTGTTCATCATCGTATTCATTAACGATATCTTGGTGTATTCCCGGAGTAGTGAGGAGCACGAGCAGCACCTGCGGATTACACTACAGACCTTGAGGGAGCATCAACTTTTTGCCAAATTCTCCAAGTGTGCTTTCTGGCTGGACAGCGTAGACTTCTTATGCCATGTGATTACACGAGAAGGTATATGTGTAGACCCGAGGAAGATCGAGCCTGTTCGGAGTTGGCCCAGACCCACATCAGTTACGGAGATTTGCAGCTTTTTAGGGTTGGCCGGTTACTACAGGCGATTCGTGCATGACTTCTCCCATATTGCTACACCTTTGACCGGGTTGACCCGGAAGGGAGTTCCTTTCGATTGGACGGAGGAGTGTGAGCACAGTTTTCAGCAGCTACGGAATCGACTGACTGCGGCGCCAGTGTTATCATTGCCTTCAGGATCAGGCGGATTTGTGGTCTATTGTGACGCTTCTCGAGTGGGGCTAGGGTGCGTATTGATGCAGCATGACAGGGTGATCGCGTTTGCTTCGCTACAATTGAAGAAACATGAACAGAACTACCCCACTCATGATTTGGAGATGGCTGCAGTGGTCTTTGCACTTAAGATCTGGCGACATTACCTATATGGCAAGTCGTGCCAGATATTCACTGATCACAAGAGCTTAAAGTATATATTTCAGCTGCGAGACCTGAACCTTAGACAGCGTCGATTGATGGAGTTAGTGAAGGACTACGATTGCGAGATCTTGTACCACCCGGGCAGGGCTAATGTAGTGGCGGATGCTTTGAGCAGGAGGCCCGGGGGTAGTCTATCTTCTTTGAGCACAGTACAGAGGCAGTCATCGGTAGATTGGCAGATTTTATGCGACAGCCGGGTACAGTTCGAGTTTACACCAATCGGAGGAGAGATTGCGCATGTTCGTGCACGCCCACATTTCCTTGACCGTATACGTGAGGCACAGCACAGTGATGACCGATGTTCAGAGATCAGGGCACAGATTGGACATGGCAGATTTTCCGAGTTTGTGATCGATGATCAGGGGATACTACAATTTGGGACTAGACTGTGCATACCAGATGCTGAGGGACTGCGGCGTGAGATTCTTGAGGAGGCACATCGATCGGTGTATAGTGTTCATCCAGGTTCCACCAAGATGTACCATGATATAAGGGATGTTTACTGGTAGGACGGAATGAAGAGGGACATCGCAGATTTCGTATCGAGATGCCTGACTTGTCAGCAAGTCAAGGCTGAGCACCAGAGGCCCGCGGGAGAGCTACAACCGTTACCCATTCTAGAGTGGAAATGGGAACAGATTTCTATGGACTTTATTGTGGGTCTACCCAGGACTAGTCGAGGGTATGACTCTATCTGGGTGATCATGGACCGTTTGACGAAAGCGGCTCACTTCCTACCGGTGAAGACGATTTTCGGATTTGCTCAGTATGCCTAGATATACATCGACAAGATTGTACGACTGCACGGAGTTTCGATATGTATCGTATCCGACAGAGGCACCCAGTTTACCAGCTGACTATGGTAGAGGCTTCAGGAGGCTTTGGGCACCCGCTTGAGTTTCAGAACAACATTTCATCCGCAGACCGACGGACAGTTAGAGCGGACTATTCAGACTCTCGAGGACATGCTCAGAGCGTGCGAATTAGACTTCGGAGGTAGCTGGGATCATCATTTACCCTTAGTAGAGTTCTCCTACAACAACAGCTACCAGGAGACCATTCAGATGGCACCATTTGAGGCACTTTGTGGGAGGAGATGCAGATCGCCCTCCTGTTGGACAGAGCTCAGTGAGAGCAGTATCTTAGGGCCACAGATTGTTGAGGAGACGAACGCGAAGATCCAGTTGATTCGCGATAGGATGAGGGCAGCCCAGAGTAGGCAGAGATCTTATGCGGACCGTCGTCGGCGCAGACTTGAGTTTTCTGTTGGTGATCATGTTTTCTTTAGGGTTTCCCCAATGAAAGGTGTGATGAGATTTGGGAAGAAAGGGAAGCTTAGTCCCCGATATGTGGGCCCCTTCGAGATCCTCGAGCGTGTTGGTGCGGTTGCGTATCGGTTAGCCCTTCCGCCCAGTTTCCCAGATGTGCACCCCGTATTTCACGTTTCGATGCTCCGCAAATATCTTCATGATTCTTCACATGCGATTCAGCACCCGACGATCCAGCTTGAGCGCGACCTTTCCTATGCAGAGCAGCCGGTGATCATCTTGGATCGACAAGTGAGGAAATTGAGATCGAAAGAGATACCGTCCGTCAAGGTACTTTGGCGTGGTCCGAACAGCGAGGAGTTCACTTGGGAGACCGAGAGCGAGATGCGGAAGAAGTATCCCCATCTTTTCGAAGGTACGTGTAGTTAGAGTTTTAAATTCGGGGACCGAATTTCTTTAAGGGGGGGTAGATTGTAACACTTAGAAATTCGTTTAGGATATTTTCGCGATACTTAGCAATTTTGCGTGTTTTTCATAAAAACCCGAATATCTTATCTTCCTTTTTAATTAGTGATAATTGTGTTGTGAAGTGTTATATATATATATTTATAAGTATATATAGGGTTTACTAATTATATTTTAGTCGTGTTACCCTAATTGGAAATTTTTGCGTTAGTGTACACATGCACACTTACCATATTTTATGACTTGGTTAAAAAGTGTAACATGTTAACCATTTTATTTCTCTTGCATGGTTCAGTATCCCCACCCTTTTACCAAGTCAAACCCCTTTTAATAATTCAAAATTTAAATGGAAAATGAGGCATGGTGGTTAGGTGGAAAAAATTGACTTTTTACCATTGTTTTCTCTCTCTCTTTCCCCTCCCTCTCATTTCTGAATTCTGCAGAAACATCAGCAGCAACCACAACATTTTTCTTCATTTCCCTTCTCTTTTCATCTCTCTTTTGATTTATGCTCAAAACCCTACACAAAAACCTCATTTTTCCTTCACACAAACCTTGGTTTAGTGGCTCTTTTGAGGTGTTTGGAGAAAATCTGTACACTTGAGGCTAGAGATGGAGATTTTAGTTTTTCTAAGGTCATTTGAAGGTATTAATCTCACACCTAGCACCCTATTTCCATAACTTGTGTGTTTGGTTGCTAAAAATCACATTTTTATGCATTTTTAGTGCTAATGAAGGGATTTAGTGAAGTTTTTGTTAAATTAACCTTTGTATGGCTTGCTTAGCTTGGTAATGTGTTATTAGTGTGGTTTTAAACATGGTTTTGCTTCAGGTTTCACAATATACCCTAATGTATCATTTTAGAGTCAAAATGGACATTTTAACTAGAAATTGGGCTCTGTTGAATCTGTTGCTACCCGAGTTGCTTCAGATTAAATCTGTAATTACTGTAGCATGTACATGGGGTATAGAGTGCACACACAAAACTCGGGAGCCCATCTCCCTACCCTGGCCACCGGAAAATGTAATCTGGCCGCAAATTGCGGCCAGATGGGTGAATTAGGGGTTGGGGTTTGGACAGCAGGAGTCTGCTACTATTTTATGAACTGTGGTATATATATTTTTGTAAAATCATTCCTATATCAAAATCTGGAGTCAAATACCCTATTTCTCGTATTTTAAACCTTCGCGACACGCGTGATACGTGTGTGGGTTTGGGGTTTCTGCGTATCACGACGCGTCGGGGTAGCTTCAAGCGCGTAATCACACGTTTTAGCGTATCGCGCGCACGCGCGCTTGGTTCGCGACGCAGGTTTCTAGTTTGACTTTAATGTCGTGTTTGTGTGACTTTGAGCTTATGTGTAATATATTTTGTAATTCTAGGTTCGCAGGCGAGTACGACGGACGCCGCGAAGAAGGGGAAACAAGTCGTCGGCTACACTTAGCGCGAGACTACAGTGAGTAGATTTAACATCTACGGGAATATCGCCTGCATGGCGTTATGCATCAGGGCTAATAGGACCTTATAGCTACATATTGCATTTACCTACATGGCTACAGTTTGTTGCATACCGCATTCCCTGCTATATGTATATAGACTAGAATTGATAGAACACCGCACTATTACTAATGGTTCATGTTGCACGAGCACTAATCTGCATGTTACACACACACAACGCTAGTAATTGCCATGACACTCACACTGTAGAATTGCCATGATCATTATACTATAGCTCATCTTCTATGTGATCTGACATGATTTTGTTACTTGTGCACGTACCCATTGGCATATCTATACTCATTCCTTTTCAACTTTACTTACCTAGATAAGCTGATTTTGGCGGAAACTGGGAACCGCGTGATACCTTTTAAAAACTGAATCTATTTTAAGGAGCGGTTTTTCCCTTTTACTTATAGTATGACTTTGATGCATATATTACATCGCATGGATTACGCATTGGCTTTGGTTTTCATGTGATTTCTGGATTTGAGGACCGTGGGGTTATTTAAGAAAAGATGCACTGTTTTGAAAACCCGGTTCCTCTTGATATGATATTTCAGTGCGTCCACCATGTATTTTCTCGGTGCTAGAGTGACATATGAAACCCGATTCGAGGAGTGGACGAGGCCGATTGCTGGTACATGGTGGACCCGGTATGGTACCCCGGGGCGAGAATGGATCTGTCGTTCAGCAGGCGATGAGCCCGACAGTGGGACCACTACCTACCGGTGATTGGTTGGACCTGGCGGTTATCCCGAGGATATTGACCAGAGTCGATAGACGGATGCGGGATAACTCGTACTGCCGGGGCCGAGGGCCGATACCGCAGACGGAGCCCGTGGGCTGATCCAGACTGACGGGGCCCGATATATGAGGATTTGCGTGTCGATGCTGGACACGAGTATTTATGATATTTGAGTGCCGATGTTGGGCATTCATGATTCTCTGAGATTTACAGGATTTGAGGGCCGATGGGAGTGCCGGCGCCTGAGTTATTCGTATTTGGGTGTATTGATGGGCACCGATTATTTTTCCACGTTGACATTCTGTGTAGATGTTATTTCATCCCATGCTCCGCATTTTCTATTATGTATCTTATCCTGTAGCTATTTTACTTGACCGAGCACTTGCACGATTATGCACATCCCGCTTATCGCATATAGACTTTATCTGCTGGCATTTGATAGAGTAGCGCAGTACGTGCATGCTCGCGATTACATTTACATGTTATCTCTATTCACGAGTTGGCAACTCACCCCCGTTGTGCCACAGTATTTGCAGGTTGCCCCTCAGAGTAGTCGCGGCAGGCTGCCTCCTTATATCTTTTGGCTACAGATACCACTACAGTTGGTGCGAGAGCTGTTTTGCTGTTAGGTGGGTTGTGGTATCTGGTAATTCTATTGTACACACTTTTGTATCTAGTATTCTCCATCTACCTTTATATGTATTTGACTTTGAGACAGTATGAGGACGACGATGTATATTATTTGTTTTCTGGTGTCGAGCTCGTGGGAGCCGACTTTATATATGCAGTTTTATCTTTCTGTGATGTTTTTCACTTATTGCTCATTTCTTCGCTACGACGTCATATATTACTCTTATGGTGCTGGTTTCCGCCGTTGGGCGTGATTGCTCCCGTTTGGGGATACTTTATTTTCATTGTATATCATTTTCACTTAAATCCTGTTGTATACCCGACTTCGGGGTTAGTTTTACAAAGGAAATGCTGCCAAAATTATTAAGATGATAACATAACTTTAAAGAACTTTATTAAATCACTGAAGGTTTTTTAAATGTTTTAATCAAATGTTTTCAACACTCACTACTTTTAAATGGTTTTGATTTTTGGGTTCGGCTTACTTAGTCGCGTTACGCCTGTAGACGTTGCGTGGTTAAGTGCCGATCACGAGTCGAATTTCGGATCGTGACAACATTGGACCACATACATTGCTGTGTATGAGTCCTAAGAGCTCGCTCACTCTTACTGCATGTCTTATTTCCTTTGAGACATGATTGACAAGTGGCATAAGATTGATATTCGAACGGATCAAAATATCTTTCTCTATGTAACTTAGTTAACCTTGTCTCATTGATGTGACCTAGTCTACAATGCCATAAGATAGCCTGATTTATATCTGGAGACTTTATTTTTAGTGTGTTCTGGACATTGAAAACCTGAGCTTGATTTAATACGTATATACCGTCATCTAATGTACCGGACCCAATCAGAACTCGATTTAGGTGGATGTTTACTACATCGCTTATGAATGTAAAATCATATCCCTCTCTCGAAAGTGAGGACACTGATATGATATTACAAGTCAAACTAGGTACATACAAATAGTTACGTAGAATCAATATCTGCCCACTTGTCAAACCTAGGCGATATTCTCCCACGGATTCAGCGTCCACGCTCATTCCGTTAGCAACTCTGAGAGAAAAATCGCCTACCCTAATAACTCTACGGTTTCTCAATGCATGTAATGAATTACAGATATGAGATCCTGCTCCGGTATCTAGTACTCAGGAAGTAGAGTTAATTGACAAATAGTTCTCAACAACAAACACACCCGATGCCGAAGCCACAACATGCTTCGAATCCTGGTTCTTGGCAATCCAAGCTTTGCAATCTTTCTTCCAATGGCCTTTCCTACGATAGTGGAAGCACTCGTCCTTTGCCACTACTGGCACCGCAACCTTTTTCTTTCTCTTAACTCCCACCTTACCAACACCACCTCTTGGTTTGGTAGCAGCCTTCTTCCTCCTCGTTCCTTTGGCCCTAGCCTTGGACCCGGAAGAGGAAGCACCGCGAACAAACATAGTGGGTGTTTCCCTTGCTTTCTGCAAGGTGCCTTCTGCACTCCTCAACATGTTCAGGAGTTCTGGAAGTTGAACTTCTTTTCCTTGAATGTTGAAATTCAGAATAAACTGGGCGTAGGTGGAAGGAAGGGGCTGAAGAACCAAGTCTGTATATAGCTCGTTCTTTAATGTTGTCCCGAGGTCCGAGAGCTCTTCTATATAGACAATCATCTTAAGGACATGTTCTCCTACAGATGATCCGACGGCCAGCCTCGACTGAATCAAGTTCTTCGAGGTTTCGTATCTATCTATACGAGATTGCTCTCCATACAGTTCCTTGGTGTGGAGAAATATGGATTCAAGATCCATATTCTCGTGCCTCCTCTGATGTTCATCATTCATAGAGGAAAGCACGATGCATTTGGCCTTCGCGCAATCTATCTCCCAGGTCTTGCGGATTTCCTTATCCGCGACACTGGATTCTGAACCAGGGACAGCAGGTGCCTTAGTGGTAAGGACATACCCCAATTTGTCATAAGTAATAGCCATCTTAACATTCCGGAACCAATCTTTATAGTTTGGCCCTGTCAAAATATTTTTATCTAATAGTAACTTAAGGCCTGTCATGTTCTGGGTCGCTGCAATGAGAGAGAGGGAACACTTTAGCATGATGCTCTTGCAAGTTTAGAGTAGTTTTTAGTTTATCTAAATAGGATAGCTCCCACTGTTTCTCGAATCCCTCTTCAAACCAAAAAGGAAGAACTAGTCAGGACTATTCTCACCGTACAATACTTGCTTAACCGTTCAGCCAGGCCGGTGTCGGTACTTCGAGGGAGGTTTTACGACGCTTTCGTGAAGTTCCTTCATTAAATAAGCTCTTTTCTCTGGGGGCGTAGCCCTGATGACACCTTTCTCGACACCTACTTGGTTTATGGCATTGATCGTTAAGTGACGAATCTCCTGATGAGTAGCGGATACTCACAGTAGGATCGGGATCCAAATATCATCGTGTGATAAAGCTGAAGGAATCCTACCAGAATTTTCACACTCCAAATGGTATGCAACTCTTAGCAAATTTCAGTTTCTTTAGAAATTTCCGTTATAAATTTCTGCCCCATGCTCTTATGACCTTGGCGTTGGTCAAAATGTCATAAATCACATGTCAAGTTCTACCCATCATTATCTTGTTAATTTGTACCCATCCGTACATACCCCTGATGTTAGCCAAATGATAGTACGACTGTCCCAAACCAACTCATCTATCTATGCAACAAATGAATACCCAGCAGCTACCAAACACTATGCCTTGGCGTTGGTCAAAATACATAGCTTGAATACTACTGAAAACCCAAATGAAATAACGGAGGGATACCAATGGTTTTGGCGAAACCGTGAACGTAGTAAACTTGATATGATCGAAGGAACCTGATAGCTTTTAAAAGGAGTAGCTTAAGCTCTGCAATTTTAAAAAATATATTCTGTTTTAAAATAACCGAGTGGTTTCTTTTAAACTGTTCCAACGATTCAACTTTGGTTTATTTTCTTTGCAATAATATAATGCGTCCCATCAATTAACCTATCATTGCAGAAAACAACGAAAATACAACGTCCTCTTATGCCATCGGCATTCGCCACTGGGTCCCGTCATTCACCCGTTAGGTTACTTAACTAACGACAGAGCGGGGGCTGGGCTAGCGCGGGTGTAAAACATAAGTGACGCCTAATAGATATCATATATAGATATTGTACATTCGTCAGACGCAATAATAGGCATTCCAGATCACAGATGAACATATTGGATTTTCTACGAATCCGCATTCCTTTTGAGCCTGCAAAGAAAGACGGATTACACAGTCGCGATGAATAGCCAAAACCCCACTCTAGACCCTTACGGGTACGGCAAACTAGACTCCTAGTACCCGAAGTGAAGCGGTCTCTCTTAACAACGTGAGTACGCCACTAAACACTTCAAAGTACCCGGTAGTTTGTGTACCACACCTTGGGTCTATCCTAGGAGCAGAAAACAGTAAATGAAATAATACAACAGTGGCTACAACCTCAACCCGGATGTGCCCCGCAAAAGAATATTACAACAATTTACAAATTACATTTGAATGAAAGAAACACTTGTCTCACATCCCCGGCTATCCATTCACGACAATCCAACAAGTCCACAAACACAAACAAGTAAAAACCATTACAGAAATGTGCAACCCCCTGCTAACCGACATACTAGCAGTTAGGGGAGGTTTACGAACACATTAAACACATCACAGATATAATCACATTAGCCAAACATCTTAGAATTTTGATCAAGAAAACACTAATGATTCTACTCCAAATATTTCTCTGTGCACCTGAAACCTGAGCAGAAACAAAACATCCCAGAAAATACAAAATCAATTCAGAAGAATTACTGTGCAAATTTGGGCTGACTCGGCTTCAACTTGGCCGCAGATTCGCGGCGGATCGCTTGGATCGGCCGCGGTTCCACGGCGGTTTGGCCGAGTCACGATCCCAAATTTCTCCAGTAATCTTATAATTCCCTGCATGTATTTTTAAGGGTCCCTGAAAAATTTTTAGACCCCGTTTTAAAAACGGCAGAAACTTGGTTAAAATGAAGTTTTTTTAGGTTCGTTTTGCGATCGAATTTCTAACGACTTTGCTAACAAGTTAGTTATGGTTTAGCGAGGCTTTGATACCACTGTAAGTCGACGTTAGACACCCCACATGATGCGGGGAGGCGGAATAGGTAAAACAATCATTTTGTTTAAACTAACATCGACTAACTTTACGGATCTTTGCTAAACCCTAACTAACAACTACATAGAAAGGATTAGCTACTATGAAAGATGATTATACCTAATGAATCAAGTCCTTCTTGTTTTCGTAGACCACCTCCTCGTCGGCCTCCTCGTTGTGATAGAAGATCCACCCGAGAGCTACTTCTCCAAGATTAACCTCTCACTTGAGGTAACTAGGTTGCTATGAGTGCTAATCAAAGTAACCTAGAGGATATAGAATAGGATTATGGATCTATTAGTCTTGCTAACCCTTGGATCTCAACTAATGAGAGGTTAGGGTTAGTTCTTTGAAGAGAGAGAGAGCTTGAGGAGAGAGAAGGTGAGAGTGAGAATGATATGAATAATATCTTATTTGTGAATATATATGAAGCATGATAATTAATAAATGAATAACATATGATAATATCAACCATGCTTCATTAACTCATTATGTGTGAATTACCTCATGAGTCATTAAGCAATAAATGCTTCATTAACTCATTTGGATGAGTCACACCATGAGTCATTAATCCATTTAATACAAATTCCACCTAAGCCTCCAACTCATCAATCTTCTAGAAGCTTCTCGACTAATTACGAGAATGCCCCTCCCATCCGCGAAAACACGGAAATACTGAGACTGTATAAATCCAATAATCCAATACTAGAATCTGGCTTAAACCAAAGCTTGCTAGTATAAACTGTCCGAACATTGTACGTGCGTAAAAACACGTATGTGTCTGAACCCTGTCGTAAAACCATACGACCTCTATATCGTTTCGCCCGAAGCAGGGAAACTCTCTGTGTGGGACTCTAAAGACTCGACACTACGCTGGCAGTGGGTTTAACCACAGACCGCAAGCGGCACTAGCTTTACGTAACGGTCCCCAGCTAGATGTCGATAAGAAGGCCGATGAGGAAACCGGTCCGAACTTCTACTGAGCCTGATGTGACAATCTCCGTACAGTCCAGTCTGTTCGTCTTGGACTATCGCATATCAGGCCTAGGGGGCAGCAAGCATCAGTCCTCTAAAAGCTGTATAAGTCGTGTCGGAGTGAAGCCCATTACACCTTGAGAAGCTACTGGAAATCCTACCAGTAAATCTCGTTTACCCTGGCCAGGGACTTTGCGTAATGGCTTTCCAAACACAGAACGATATCAACACCCAATACCGGGAGAGACGAATCCTATCTAACCGCCACTGCCTCCAAGTGCTTCGGGACTGCACCCAACTGCTACATGTTTGCACGACTCCTTTGAGCCATGGTAGGGTAGCAATCTAAGAACAGTGGGAACACAATCGAGTCGAAGCAGCAGTGTCGAGTCTGCGGACTATGCTGTACACATGTCACCTGGGAACTGTTAACTGACGACGGGTATGATACTAACTAACAGTTCCCTGCGAGTCCTGTCCGGTGTACCCATAACCCAACGAGCACCTTTATACTATCTCCAGTACAACGCACTAATGGCTGTGTGACACACTATTTCCCCTGCTGGGATGAGAAGCGTACACACTAGTCTACTCCGGAGTATTGATGCCTTGTCTCGATAATCCTACGACTAGGGACCTGAAAAAGGATGTGTTTGTAGACTACCCAGCCCCCACTAGTGTGACTGCCATCACAACGCTGGTAGTCAAGCAAGATCCTAAGGGCTCTATCAATATGTATTCTCGATATGCTAACATATACACATATTAAGATAGATATAAACCAAGTAGCGTACTACCATGTTTAGCAAGACTATTAATATAACTGTGAATATCCCAAGCTTCCATTAAGTAATATACAAGCTTTTATGATACAATAATGTCCCCTAGGGCATATAGACTAACATGATACTCATAGACGAACGGACCGGACTGTACGGATATTGTCACTGTCAGGCTCAGTAGGGTTTCAGGATGAGTTTGTTCGTCGGCCTCCCTTTCGCTCAATACCTGGGCAGCCTTTACGTACAGCTAGAGCCACTGACGTGCTTGTGCTTAAACCTACTGCCAGCGTATAGACGAGTCTTTAGAGTCCCACACAGAGGGTTTCCCTGGTTTGAGCGAAACGTTGTAGTGGCCGTATGGTTTTATGGCAGGGTTCGATCATATTCGTGCACTTATGCACGGATCATGATTGGACGAATAATACTAGTGGGCTTTGGTTTAAGCCGGATCCTAGTATTATATTGTTGAATTATTTTCGTCTTGTTGTATTCGTATTCAGTCGGAATACGGATGCAGGTATGTATATAAAGATGAGGGGTATTCCTGTAATCCGTTACAAGAATACTTTTGAAGATGTCATTTCCTTTTCTTTGTTTTGTATTAAACATTTAGGGTTTTGGTTTAAATGTTTAATATTGTGTTGGGGTGAAGTGTGAGTGCTTGTCTTGGCATATGGCATTGATGGTGGCATCTGCACATTGGTGACTCATGGTATTGAGGCTTTCATGGTTTTTGTTTGAGTTGAGATTTTTTTTGTGCAAGTGGCAGATCTTTTTATGCTAGATTTTCTTTAGTTGCCACAACACAAAAAGACTTCACAACTCACACAAAAAAAGAGCAGAACCTTTTCTTGAGTTTCCTTCTACTTGAGCTCACTCTTCTCTTCACTTGCCATCTTCTTCACCTCCATCCATACCCTTTCATGAGTTGAGAATCCATGGATGTATTGAGACAAAATGATCACACACTCTTTCTACTTCATCTTGTGCATCTAGGCTAGCAAACTGGGTGCCTGAGTTGCTTCGGTTTTGAAGGGGAGCCCGTATTACTAATTCTCGACGTGGATCGTCTTCGACGAGGGAGACCGGAGAGCGAACTTCTTCGAGGCTACCGCAGCGAGCTTAGGACAGGGTTGATGACCGAAGGACACGGATCGATCGGTATAACCTCTGTAAACTCTTTACAGTTAACTAGTATAGGGTTAATGGTACGATCTGTCGTTTAGGGTTCCGTTAGCACTAAGTTTTAAAAGTTTTGTTCCGCATTTGGCCACGAATTGATGGCCGGGGCGCTGGCGTAGCCTTACATGGTATCAGAGCCAACCCATTAACCGCATACTAGTTGGTTTAGACAATGTTAAAGTATCAAAACCGTAACAACTCCAAACAATACCGGATGCATTCCAGTTTCTGTCAAATTTTATCTGGTCTTCAAAAATTATTTTAGCAACTGCAAAAGACTATTTAGATGACCCATAGACTGCACCCCAAATACGAGCCAATTCCACCTGTTTTTGGCCGAGCATTTTCCCTCAAAAACCGAGCTGGCCGTCCCTGTCTGAGATTTTGGGTTTCGTATTTTGGTTCTGGTCTAGTCTCTGGAATGTTGGTTCAGTGGTATTGCTAGTTTAGCCCAGTTTGGATAAAGTTTTATCTAGTTGTTTGGGGCTATTCGGGGTTATTTCGAACTCGATATTTCTAACACTGTTTAAAGTTTACAGTACATACATTTCTATCTGCGACCGTGAATGTCATTAGAGCGGTACAACTTGTCTATTTTCTATAGTTCTTTTAAACGAGTTTGCGAACGTGACATTCACGTTGATGTTCTGTGTTGTTGTGGATTCATCGTGGTGGATAGCTTGGGTGCAATGTTAGTACAGTTTAATTTTATTTGTATATTTGATATCGCGGGGCGAGCGTCCGACATGTGGACTGGCGTCACTGCCTGTTTATATATTATTCTTTTGGGGCACGACCGGGTTGAGATCGATGTCACCGTTGTACATATTTTCTTTTCTGTACTAGGATTACCGCGCGATAGTTCACGGATAGCCGGGTTCTGGAGGGCAGCGGGTCCGCATCTCATGGCGTTGAGAAGGAGGGGGCCTCACTCTAGAATTGGCGGGCTATTCACCGCACTCGTAAGGGGTACAGGTTGACCCAAGGAGTGGTGCTTAAGTTACCGGATTCTGTGAAGTGCTGGGTGGCCCATTCACATTGTTGAAGGGGGCTGCCTCGCTTCTGGTTTTGGCAGGTAACTTGCCGCGCTCGTAGGGGTCAAAGTTTTCATTGCACAGGCTATCCACACGACCAGGCGAACGTCGGGTTTCACTTGTGGCTCAAAGGAAACCCGGGGCTCCCAAATTATCTGTATTGTTCTGTGATGCTTATCGCTTGTCTTTGATGTTGCATTTATCATACCTGGAGAGATTATTATATATTTCTATATATATACTAGTAGATGTTGTATATGTTTTACACCCGCGCTAGTCCAGTCCCCGCTCTGTCGTTAGTTAAGTAACCTAACGAGTGATGACAGGACCCAGTGGCGAATGCGGATGGCTTATACGTACATCATATTTTCGTTCTTTTCTGGTGTGATTAATTGATGGGACTGCGTTGATTCAGATCAATGTAAGGAAAACAGATCTATTCGATGTTGTTGGAAAATTTTTCAAAAAGTCGTTTTCTCCCTTTGGAAAAATAAATAATAAATAAAAAAGCAACGGGAAAATTCCCCAAAGAGAGCATCACGTACCCATACGTGATGCGCCTTAGAGACAAAATTACAAACATTACACTTAACAAATGGGACTAAAGTTGGACCTCACGTGCCACACGTGAGCACCTATATACAAAGTATATTGACACCTTTATAAAACAAATAGCAGACCAGAAGGCGCATCACGTGCCAACACGTGATTCTCTTCTCTAGGACTGCTGCATATAGGCAAACCGGCCTAGTGCCACTGGGTCACGTGCTACACGTGAGGATTCCTGATATCTTCTGACCCAATAGAATTAAATTCTATATAAAAGGGATCAGAACTCTATTTTGAAATATTTTCCCCAATCATTTTAAACAAGAAAGATTGTCCTCGGTAAATCAGAGAATCGTTGGATCAAAGATCCAATGGTGATTAAAAATCACCAAAATACAGAATTAAATTCTGATTGAGGAAATACTCCTCGAATCTTTCTAAACAAGAAAGATTATGCTCTGTAAATCAGAGCACCGTTGGATCAAAAATCTAATGGTGATTAAAAATCACCAAGATACAGAATAAATTCTATGTGGGAAAATATTTTCCCAATCTTGTTAGAAACAAGAAAAATGTCTTCTGTAAAACAGAAGTTATTGGATCAAAGATCCAACGGCGGATAAATTACCTAAATCAATTAAAAAATCTCTCAATGAGAGATTTCCTTAACTGAATCAACAAATCAACCTCCTCTTTATAAAGGACCCAAGACTTCAAGTCTTGTACAGAAGAACCCCCTATAAACTGCAAGTTCAAAAGAAAAGAAGAAACCCTAGGTAAGAAGGATCAAAACACAGAGAACATCTTACTTCTTCTTCATCTCCACAAGAGTTTAACTCTTCCAAAGAACTTAGTTCTTTCTTCTGGTAAAAGGTCTGCAGAAGTAGATCTCCCCACAAGTTACTAATTTAATTCTCATCGGGGACATTCTGCCATGCAGATCCAAAACCTAGGTGAAGATCTAAGTTCAGAGAATTGAATTCTCCCAAAATGCATATAGGAATTTAATTCCTCTGATAAAACTAGGGTTTAACCCTTCATATAAGAACTTAGTTCTCCCTTCTGATGAAAGATCTGCAGAAGCAGATCTTTCCACAAGTTGAGAATTTAATTCTCATCGGGGATACTCTGCCATACAGATCTAAAACATAAGGGAAGAACTATGTCCAAGGAATTAAATCCTTATAATATATATATAAATAGATATAATAAGGGATTTGAGTTTTTTTAAGACTCGGAGAAAGAATTCCATGCATATTGATGATCACGTGTTCACACGTGACCACCTGTGATGAACTCAAAAGAAAGATTGAAATAGATCATGTGTTCACACGTGACCCCCTCCCCCCCACTGATAATCCTTGCCACTTTTTAAAAGAAAAGGGAATAAACCCAAGGAAACAATGTTTGACTCTGAGGCGCCCTCATGTGCTCACACGTGATGGCCACATGGATAAAGTGTTTAACACTTATATAAAGATGTGGTATAAAATCAAGCGAACAACACCATCTTTAAAAGCATCACGTGGGATACGTGAGCGCTCTCAAATTCCAGTGTTTAACACTGCCTCAGATCATCATGTGGGAGCATGTGAGCACTAAAGGTACATTAGTGTTTAACACTATAAGGAACCAACTCCAACCTCAAATCAGTTAAGTTCCTCCTGAGATTAAATCTCCAAACAAACCAAGACTCTATGCTCAGAACTGATAACTCCTCGATTTGGAATCTGATTCAAGGGTACATCTCTCCACACCTCTGATATATGTCGTTGTAATCCTTCAACGTCTTCGGAGAGGTGGAGGGTCCCAATAACCAATAACTCTTGGCGTACCCCCAAACCAATAAGCCAAAACTCTATGGACTGTGATGTCCTTAAACTCCATAGACTATGATGTCCTTAAACCCAATGGACCGCAACGTCCCTAAACTAAACTTTATGGACTATGATGTCCTTAAACTCCATGGACTATGATGTCCTTAAACCCAATGGACCGCAACGTCCCTAAACTAAACATTATGGACTATGATGTCCTTAATCCCAATGGACCGTAACGTCCCTAAACTAAACTCCATGGACTATGATGTCCTTAAACCCAATTGACCGTAATGTCCTTAAACTAAAATGATAGGGCCCAAATGCTCTTTCGTTGGATCTAAATGATCTTAAAACCTTGTTAAGTAGATCTTAGTCTAAAATTAGACTAACGCATCCTTAACAAACAGTTAAGTTGATCTTAATCTCAAATGAGGTTAACGAGCCTTAAATCCACCAAACCCAAATCTAAGAAAATACGGATTTGGACTAATCCCCGCCTTACGGGCGACAACATAAATTAGTCTCCGTATACAATCCACGTGCAACCTAAAACAAAAAAAATACACACGACACGAAGTGAATATCTGGAGCAGGAGAAAGTGGTTACCGCTACATTGTAACGTAATTAACTGCAGGGTCATGCACCTGCAGGGAAGAGCGTCTCCACAATAAAAAAAACCCTCGCAAACGAGGGGGAATTTGACGAAGTCTGCTACAACGGTCGCATCCATCCAAACCATCGATACACGGTGCTATAAATCAACTTAGTATCTTCGGAGAGGTGGACGGATAAATCCAAATAGTATCTGCCCCCAAAATTCAGGCCAGACGTCCCAACGTTCCGGTCGCGCCTTTCGGCGGTGAACAGATTCTGGCACGCCCAATGAGACCTTTTCCTCTTTCCACTCCACACTTCGTGTGTCGTGTTTCGCGAAAAAATCGCGGTCTGCTATGGTTGCCTGTGGATTCGAGGTACTAAGATTTGGTGTCTTGCTCCCGTGCAGAGAAAAGAAGATCAGTGGCTACTAGCTGCACCAACTGCAACAACAACCCCCGCTCCTTCCAATCTGGAGGAGTAACTTACGGGCCCCAAGCGACCTCCATCTTCGCAATGCCGGTGGAACTGCTGACACAGGCTACTACTGGATTGTTCTTCGAGGCCATGCTCCCGCCAATGAGCTTCAACGGTCCAATGCCGTCACAGGAAGCTCCAAAAAAGTCGGTCTTCGATTGGCTTGCAACTACCACGGCCTTTCTCAACGGGTCGTCCAAGTCTACTGCCTCAGTCTTTGACAGGCTGAGCCTAAGCTCAAATAGGCCCGCGAAGAAGCTCACAATACTGGAGAAGGCTATCCCAACTCCTGCTGCAGATGAAGTCGTCCGAACTACTTCCCCTACTCGAAAGTTGGCCTTCGACAGGTTGGCCATTCCTTCCTAGCGGATGTCAGTCTTTGACAGGATGGCGCCAACAACAGCCTCTCCTCAAAGCAGGGGGCAGGACGAAACTACTCCGACGATAAAAGTGATCCCGGCTACACGTTATGCTCGACTTCGTCACTGGCGCCGAGTGAGGAAAGCTGGGGGCAATTCCCTTCTGGACTTACCCTACCAGCTCCAATGGTGGAAGTCGATGCCTCTGTTCCAACTGGGAACAACTTTGAGCCGCTCAGGAGGGTGTGCAAGAATTCTCCAATTGCCGTACTAAAAAGTTCTCCTCCACCCGCTGAAAATGTTACTAAAGCGAAGCCGGAGCAGCCCTCTCAGCGGTTGTCCTCCAAAATCCACAGGGTCTGGTGAAGAGTCCAAGACTCTTTGATCGACAAAGATTACTCCCGCCGACAGAAGAAAATGAAGGTTCGGCAAGAGGAGGACCATCTCACCGCCATGCTACGAAAGGTGTCGTCTGCACGGGCGCCTATTTCAGCCCCCTCAAATTCGACCACCCATAAAAGGAGAAGGACGGAGAAGATCCCCGTGTCTACGACAAATCTCAAGGGCACTGAATCCAAACGCCCTAAGTCTGGGGGCATGGTAGTGCACACCGTCTACATGGCTTCCGGAAAAGAGGAAAGCTGATTGATACGAAAATTTGTGTTTGTAGAATAACCGCAATCAGAACGGTGTCGCACGTAGCTAGACCGAGGTGAGTACGGGTCGTCCTCAGGGAAACATGGAACCTTTTACTTTTACTTTAGATGTGTTGAGAAAGAGAGGAGGGATAAAGAATTTTATGTATATCCTTTTGTGCCGCGTGTCAGAGGGATTGCTTGATGAAATTTTTTGTATATCCTTTTGTGCTTCTCTGGATCTCTAAAAATGTCTCTGTTTCCTGTTTTCCTTAATTCTGTGACTCCAGATCTCCATGCAAAAATTCACGCACAAATCGTTAAATATGCAATTTGCAGTTTTGTGTTAATAATGATATGACTCGTCTAAGAATCCAACACAAATAGTAAAAATAAAAAAATTACGCACGTATCCCCGGCAACGGCGCCATTTGATTGATACGAAAATTTGTGTTTGTAGAATAACCGCAATCAGAACGGTGTCGCGCGTAGCTAGACCGAGGTGAGTACGGGTCGTCCTCAGGGAAACATGGAACCTTTTACTTTTACTTTAGATGTGTTGAGAAAGAGAGGAGTGATAAAGAATTTTATAGAATGATTTCTAGATCTACGTTAAACAAGAATGTAAAATATAGATCTAGATTATTTTAGAGACTTAGATAATATAATAAGAAGGCTTGTAGGGTTCGCTTGGATTTAGTAGTTATGGACGATTAATTAAAAGTTACCCTTTTTATCCATTAATAGATTTAGAACTAGAACGACGATGATGCGTGTAGATTAGGGTTTCTGGAGGGAAAAGGAATCCCACTCGTAACCCTTATCTCGACACGGAACTCCGTTCATATCTAGCCTTTACCAAAACAATCATTAATCTAATCTCTAATCGCGGTCGGAACTAGCAAAGAAATGCTAGCGCGCCCGATTAGGATGTTAATGATTCTTTTGATAAAGTTCCTGAACTTTATAGGACTTAAAAAGGGTTTAATTATTTTCATCGTCCATTAGCCTATCCTAATCCTACGAACCCTAACAAGCGGAGAATTACTCGCGCATGTTGGGAGAAGAAGATGAAAAGAAAGAGAGGGAAAACATAATGTAAAATGCAAAAAACAATTAAATAAAATAACTACCTTTATTAATCGACTTGAACAAACTACACTTTTAATCCATAGAAAATGATTACAACTAGTTGCTTCTCGATCTTTCCTAAGGAGGTAGTCGAACAGTCGATGATCAGCCTAGATGCGTGAGCGTCTGGGGCTTCGTGATCGCGTCGGCTTGATAACTTTTCCAAGAGGCTCTCGGTGCTCTTTTATAGTGCAAGGCCAGAATCTTCTTGTTGAAAACTTGGTAAAATTCATCATAGATTTATGCCCCAAAATCTTGTGCTCTAAATCTCTAAATTTGCGGCGGATCCGCGGCCCAAGGGGGGGTTTGGCCGCGGATCCGCGCTCAAGGGGTGAGATCTCTTGATGAGTTTTCTTGGGCTTGCATCTTGTAACATGTGGCAATCCTAGGCACCTTCAGAATTCATAAATCTTCTCTCGGTTTCTTCCAGACTTGGTCTCCAAGTTTGGCTTCTTAATTTGGCAAGATTTCTTCAACAACTTGATTTGTTTGATAAATTCTGCATAACAACTTGGAAAATTCTGCACAATAATCTCAAATAATATTTAGTAGGCTTATTTCTACTAGGATTTGGTCAATAGATTTATGTGCATACATTTTCCTACCGAATACTAATTAAAATATATTAACACATGGAAAATAGTGTTTTTACATATAAACCCTCATATGTATAATATATTATAATAAAGTCCTTTTTTAATATGAAAATGGTAGGAAAAATGTAATACAAATGTGCAGTTTTATCAACTGAACAAATACCCCCAAACTTATCTTTGATTGTCCCGAGCAAACTAGTTTATTCAAGAGGAGAAAAAGAAAGGAGAAAACTAAGCACACTTTCGTAGGCAGACACGATTGCACTGAGCACGTGCAACAAGCCGTTAAACCTCTAGGTGTCCCTAGTAGGAGGAGTGTTGTCTCCTGAGGGTTTTCAGCGGATTACACCCACAAAGTCCAATAACAAAAGAAAGATGGTGAAATTTACATATAAAGATAAGAACCATAAAAGAAAGGCCTTGAAAAGAAGAGTTTCCAACTATACTAGCTTTTCAGTTGTCATGAGCCCTATCTTAATAGTCATGAAAAAATGTTAGAAATCACATCATCTCTCAATAAAACATCGTCTTTATTCTTCATTCCTATCTTTCATCCAAACATTGATCATATAACCCCACGTGTGTGAAATGGACATCCCTTCACTCGGAGAATTCAATTCAAGCTATCATACTCTTATCCATCTACCTTAGTACTTTTTAATTTGATGAATATTAAGATTTGCTCACACATTTTCATGCGACCGTTAATACTTTTTGAGGTACTAACAGACCGATTACTTATGTGCTTGCTGATTAGGTGATAATATTTTCCTCGTCTTGCACCACCTAAGGCTTAGCAGTGACTCCCAGACCAGTTGGCCTTAGGGCACTAGGTGAAGAAGCACCCTTGCTATATTTTTTTATTGCTGCCTTGGCGATACAAAACCAGTGTTCATTTTTTTCTTTTCACCATTTTTATAATTTCTTCATTTTTTTTGACTTCCTTCATACTTTGGCAGACAAGTGCATTTCAAGGTATCTTCTACTATCCCGAGTTTCAAGACGTGTGTATGTGCATATAGTAGGGTATCAACATTCAAATGTTTGGCTTCCAGAATAGAAACTATTTTTCAGACTTATTTTTATCCTCAGATTAGTGACTTCCTTCATCTTACTAACCCTTGGGACAACAGCTCATAACTACTTATTACTAGTTCGTTTAAGAAAACTTCTAATTTTCTTGGTTTTCTTAAACTATTCTTATCTTTTGGATGTAATTTTTCACTTTCTACTCTTTTGTTATAAAAAATTTTAATGCCCGGTGTCAAAGATAATTCAGTGAATACAAACCTCTCCCCCAAACCTGTTTTCAGCAATGTCCTCACTGATGTAGCCTTTTGAGAACAAGGACCTGTATATTAAGGGAGAGATACAAGGGGTAAAACAATAGTTAAATGAAAAATTCCCCCAAACTTATTCTTTGACACGCACATATATTCAATCAAATCCATTTTTACTCACCTCCATTCTTAAAATATGGAGGTGAGGCGGAGGAAATTTAGTTTTGATAAAGCGGCTCCTGTAAAAACAGGAGCTCCTCCGCGGGGTCAGCAGAAAAATACGGTTTTAATCTATGCCCATTTACTTTAAAAATCGAACCGTTTTTCAAATTTTCGACTTCAACTGCCCCGTACGGGTGTACATACCGCACCACAAAAGGTCCTTTCCAACGAGATTTAAGCTTACCCGGATGAAGATGGAGACGGGAATCGTAAAGAAGGACTTGTTGCTCCGATGTGAAGGTTTTTCTAAAAAGATTCTTATCGTGGAACACTTTGGTCCTATTCTTTACTATCACCACATTATCGTAAGCTTCATCGCGAAGTTCGCTTAGCTCATTCAATTGCAGCTTCCGATAGCTGCCTGCATGATCAAGATCAAAATTAAGCTCTTTAATAGCCCACATTGCCTTATGTTCAATCTCGACAGGGAGGTGACATGCCTTCCCAAACACAAGGCGGTATGGAGACATACCAAGATCGGTCTTATAAGCAGTGCGGAATGCCCAAAGAACATCCGTCAATTTAGTTGACCAATCTTTACGGTTCTTAGAAACCGTCTTCTCCAATATCTGTTTGATCTGCCTATTTGAAATCTCAGCCTGCCCGCTTGTTTGGGGATGATAGGGCATAGAAAGCTTGTGAGTGATTGAATATTTCTGCATCAAGGCCTCGAAAGACCTATTGCAGAAATGTGTCCCGTTGTCGCTAATGATAGCGCGAGGGTGACCGAATCGCGAGAAGATGTTTTCTTTAAGGAACTTAATGACAACTTTGTTGTCATTAGTGCGACACGGTATAGCTTCCACCCACTTCGAGACATAATCAACCGCTAACAAGATATATAAATTCCCAAAGGAGTTAGGAAAAGGGCCCATAAAATCAATTCCCCAAACATCAAATATTTCCACAACCAATATAGGTTGGAGCGGCATCTCGTTCCTTCATGAAATCCGACCCAAATGCTGACATCGCGAACAAGTTTTGCAATGTTCAAATGCATCTTTAAATAATGTTGGCCAATAAAAGCCACATTGCAAAACTTTCTCCGCCTTTTTTCGAGGTCCAAAGTGACCGCCGCATGCCTGATCGTGACAAAATGATAACACGCTCTTGAATTCATCGTTAGGGACACACCTGCGAATGATTTGATCGGAACAATACTTGAATAGATATAGTTCATCCCAGTAAAAATATTTTACTTGGGATAAAAATCGAAGTTTGTCTTGTTTCGACCAATCGCTAGGTATAAGTCCCGTCGCAAGATAGTTCACGATATCCATGAACCAAGGTTCGTAGGATACATTCAAGAGCTGTTCGTCGGGAAATGAGTCATTTATCGGCACGGTCACAGTTGGCGAAGAAGTGATGCGTGAAAGATGGTCGGCTACAACGTTTTCACATCCACTCTTATCTTTGATGACAAGATCAAATTCTTGTAACAATAGGATCCAACGTATTAGCCTGGCCTTCGCATCCTTCTTCGATAAAAGATGTCGTAGGGCGGAGTGATCTATGTAAACCACAATAGGCGAGCCAATCAAGTAGGGCCTGAATTTCTCTAATGCAAATACAACTGCCAAGAGTTCTTTCTCGGTAGTTGTGTAATTTATTTATGCATCATTCAAGGTCCTACTTGCATAGTAAATTACATGTGGAATCTTATCAATATGCTGTCCCAAGATAGCACCAATAGCAAAATCTGATGCGTCACACATAAGCTCGAACGGGTGGTTCCAATCCGGAGATGATAGAACGGGGGGTATAGTGAATGATTCTTTAAGTGATTCAAAAGCAGCCTCACAATCCGAATCGAAGTGAAAAGTAGTGTCCTTGGCCAATAGAAGGGTTAAGGGTCTAGAAATTTTGCTAAAGTCCTTAATAAATCTCCTATAAAATCCTGCATGGCCAAGGAAGGATCGTATATCTTTGACGCAGTTGGGACGAGGGAGGTTATGAATGACATCTATTTTAGCTCTGTCAACCTCAATGCCTTTTCGTGAAATTATATGTCCAAGTACAATACCTTCTTGGACCATAAAATGACATTTTTCCCAATTCAAAGTCAAGTTCTTATACTTTCAGCGGGTAAGAACAGCGTCA
Source organism: Agapanthus africanus (assembly GCA_030015575.1). NCBI lineage: Eukaryota > Viridiplantae > Streptophyta > Magnoliopsida > Asparagales > Amaryllidaceae > Agapanthus > Agapanthus africanus. Next base: position 135,760,574 of record JASDDO010000010.1, read on the forward strand.
AGATTACGAAGGCAGTCCTCAAAGGAGTCACCAAAAATGGAGAAATCATCCATAAAAATTTCTAGAAAATTTTCCACCATATCTGAAAATATCCCCATCATGCACCGCTGAAATGTAGCGGGAGCGTTGCATAGCCCAAAGGGCATGCGTCTATAAGCAAAAGTTCCGAAAGGATAAGTAAAAGTGGTTTTTATCTTGATCATTTTCGGCAATGGGGACCTGGTTATAACCAGAGTATCCGTCCAAGAAACAGTAGTATTCGTGTCCCGCTAATCGTTCCAACATCTGGTCAATGAAAGGTAGAGGGAAGTGATCTTTCTTCGTCGCGGCATTGAGTTTCCTGTAATCGATACATACGCGCCACCCAGTTTGGGTGCGTGTTTGGATTAACTCATTAGCCTCGTTAGTGATGACCGTGATGCCGGACTTTTTAGGGACTACATGAATTGGACTTACCCATTGACTATCAGATATGGGGTAAATTATTCCACTATCAAGGCACTTGACGATTTCTTTCTTTACCGCCTCCTTCATAACGGGATTTAACCGTCTTTGTGGGTCTCGGGTTGGTTTGGTTTCATCCATCAGATGTATGTAATGTTCAACAATTAAGGGGCTAATCCCTTTGATGTCAGCCATTGTCCAACCAAATGCTTCCCGATTCGATCTCAACACTGCCAAAAGTGCATTCTCTTGCTCTAAGGCTAGAGAAGCGGAAATAATCACTGGCAAAGTCTCATTCTCTCCTAAATATTCATATTTAAGATGAGAAGGTAGCGGTTTGAGATCAAGAATTGGTGGAGAGATAATAGAAGGTGGGGTAAGCGAATGATATTCGGACACCCGAAGAGGTTCAAAACTTGCATAAGATATTGACTCGGAAAGTGCTGCTGACTTTTGCAACGAGTCAACGGGTTCAATCTCAAGGTCGGACTCATTGAACATATCCTCACTATAAAGTGGTGCAAGATCAAACGATGTCTCATTAGTGTTGTCGAGAACATCAAAGCAAAGCTCCTCATCCATGCAGCTTTCGGAAGCTATCTCGTGGATGGAACAAACATCCAGCAATTGAGCAGAAGGTTCTGATGGATAACTTCCTAGCTTGTAAATATTAAGCTCAATTGTCATTTTCCCGAAGGATAAGTTCATAGAACCATTACGACAATTAATCACAGCGTTAGAAGTTGCTAGGAAGGGTCGACCAAGTATCACCGGAATTTGATTGCGTGGGTTTGCCACAGGTTGTGTATCTAAAACAATAAAGTCCACGGGAAATATGAATTCCCCGACTTTAATTAACACATCCTCTAGTTCGCCCCAAGGTTTGGTGATAGATCGGTTTGCCATCTGGAGAGTACAATGAGCGGGTTTTAACTCTCCAATTCCTAACTGCTCGTAAACTGAATAAGGAAGCAAGTTGACGCTAGCGCCTAGATCGAGTAAAGCACGATTAATATTTTTACCCCCAATAGAAATAGAGATTGTAGGACAGCCGGGGTCCTTACGTTTCTTTGGTATTTGTTGGGTAAAAGCTGTGCTAACATTACTTGTTATGAAAACCTTTTTAGGCACTTGAGTTTTTCTCTTCCTAGTGCACAAGTCTTTAAGGATTCTTGCATAAGATGGGACTTGTTGAATAGCATCTAGGAGAGGAATATTCACGCTAACTTGCTTAAACATTTCCAAAATCTTCTCCATTTGCGGGTTAGGTCTGTTGGCCCTTAATCGGTTTGGAAATGGAGCTCGATCAATAAGTTTTGGATCCAACGTTTGTGGAGAAGACTGTGGCGACGGATTCGATCCCAAAATTGGAGTGGGCATCGACTTAGATAGATTTGGCGAAATGTTCGAGCCTTGGGGAAAACGGAGAATAGGCTCGGATGAAGGTGGGGGACTAGACGAATTAGGGGAAAAAGAAGATGAAGATGGGGTATCAAATGTGTCACTAACATCAAACTGCTCACCCACACGGTTATTCAGCTCTCTCCCCGATCTCAACGTAGAAACGGCATTCACATTATGATTTTGTGAATGGCCAGGATTCTGTAGGGGTTGAGATGGGAGTTTCCCTTTCTCTCTTGCACTCATTGCGGCGTTTAACTGTGCGATTTGGTTTTCTATTGATTTAATACTCTCACCGTGGGAGGAGGAGTTTTTCGTTAGGGTATCAATAGAAGACCTCATCTCAGCCGAAATTTGCATGGATTGTTTCATGAACATATCCAAAGTTTGTGCAAGTGAGTTGTCAGTACCGGCCACTTGTGGTGTAGAAATGTTGGCTGGATTTTGGAAATTTTGTGACTGAAAGGGGGGCTGATTCTGAGGTTGTGGTTGCTGTGGAGGAGGTCTTTGATAATTACTTTGTTGGTTTTGATTCCAAGCAAAGTTAGGATGATTCCTCTATCCTTGATTGTACGTGGAAGAATAAGGGTCGTTTCTAGGTCGCTGCTGAAAAGCAGCATTAGCTTGAAACGATGCATTCATAGGACATTCTTCCGTTAAGTGTGAAGGATCCGAACAGCAACCACAGACGGTCTTAGGAAGCGTGACCTGATTTAGGGAGAATGTTGAGAACTTGTTTTCAATAGCATCGAGTTTCTTCTGAATCGCTGCCATTTTGGCTTTCACTGCGATAGAAACATCGAGCTGGTGAATACCTCCCTTAGTTGAAGGCGGTCTTATGCTTTCCCACTGCAACGTGTGTTCAGCAAGGTCTTCCAGATATTTCCACGTTTCACCGTCATCTTTAGACATGAAATTGCATTGACACATTGTTTCAAGCATCTGCTTTGTCGCTTGATTAATGCCTTCATATATAATCCGACATAAATCCCATCTTTGTATTCCGTGATGGGGGCATTGGACAAGCAGATCTTTGAAACGTTCAAAGCACTTCCAAAATGGTTCATTAGGAAGCTGGGTGAACTGGTTGATCTCGCTCCTAATATGTGCAGTCTTATGATTTGGGTAAAACTTCTTCAGAAATACTACGACGAATTCATCCCAATTAGTGATAGAGTGTGCGGCAGTATTATAAAGCCATTTTTTTGCCAAGTCGCACAGTGTGAATAGGAGAAGACGTAAGAGCATAGCATCTAAAGTCAATTGTGAAGTACCCATCATTGCGCATACGTTTTCGAATTTTGTGATGAAAACGTACGCGTCTTCCGACTCAAGCCCGTGAAATTTGGGCAGTAGATTGATGTAGTGGGGTTTAATTTCGAAATTATCCCCGTTAGGTGGTGGAAGAGATAGACAAGTAGGAAGAGGACCACGAATAGGATATCATCTCTCTTGGAGAGAGATGCACGGTGGATTCTGCTCACCTGCGGGCGGTGGCAGCGTGGTGTTATAATTAGATGGAGTGCCGTCCATCACGGTTGATGTGGTGTGTGGTGGGGGAAAAGAAGATGAAGAAGTACCAACTTCGGCGTCGATAGCAGGAACGCGGACAAGACGGGCACTAGGATCCCGTGTCCAGCCGAGCATGCACTAAGCGGGTTTAGTGCAAGTGGCAGCGTGTGTGTGATTTAAAATTGGCTTGTTTTGAAAAAGTGGGACTCAAGACAAATCTCCCTAAGATGCACAAGCAACCCTAAAACTAAGGTCACCTAGGTCCAGTCTCTAGACCGCTCCTAGACTTCCAAAGGACAAGCCGCAGGATCAATCCTCTACCGCCTCCGTACTACCCTTGTAGCCAGATAAGTGCCAGGTAAGTAGGAAGGAACCACAGTAGTGGGCCTAATTAAAAACCACTAGCCTTTGACACACTTGCCTAGGCACTACAAAAGTAATGCGGATAAACGATAGATTACCCACGACCTTCCTCTGTCCTTAATGAGCGCGACAGTCCTTAGAGTCTGGTCTAGATATTTTTTAAATTATTGTAGGGATGATGCAGATGCTCGGTTTGTGATTTGTGGGGCTTAGGAAGGGTGATGAAATCCCCACCTAATCTTGATTTGGTCTTTGCCCCTTAGAGTCCGTATTAAAATATGCAAAACAAAACCAATCACAAAACTTTTGCAAAAAGATTTTTAAGCGGCGCGATTTTGCAAAGAATCCTGCAGAAGATAGATTTTATTGGATTTGAGAGGAGAGAGAAGGAGTTAAGAAAGATACCAGAGAATTCCGTAGCCCTAATTCCTCTGTTGTACCGCGGTTCCGCCGCACCAAGGGTACTTTTGCCGCGGTTCCGCCGCGTGTCAGAGGGATTGCTTGATGAAATTTTTTGTATATCCTTTTGTGCTTCTCTGGATCTCTAAAAATGTCTCTGTTTCCTGTTTTCCTTAATTCCGTGACTCCAGATCTCCTTACAAAAATTCACGCACAAATCGTTAAATATGCAATTTGCAGTTTTGTGTTAATAATGATATGACTCGTCTAAGAATCCAACACAAATAGTAAAAATAAAAAAATTACGCACGTATCCCCGGCAACGGCCCCATTTGATTGATATGAAAATTTGTGTTTGTAGAATAACCGCAATCAGAACGGTGTCGCGCGTAGCTAGACCGAGGTGAGTACGGGTCGTCCTCAGGGAAACATGGAACCTTTTACTTTTACTTTAGATATGTTGAGAAAGGGAGGAGGGATAAAGAATTTTTTGTATATCCTTTTCCGCCGCGTGTCAGAGGGATTGCTTGATGAAATTTTTTGTATATCCTTTTGTGCTTCTCTGGATCTCTAAAAATGTCTCTGTTTCCTGTTTTCCTTAATTCCGTGACTCCAGATCTCCTTGCAAAAATTCACGCACAAATCGTTAAATATGCAATTTGCAGTTTTGTGTTAATAATGATATGACTCGTCTAAGAATCCAACACAAATAGTAAAAATAAAAAAATTACGCACTTATCCCCGGCAACGGCGCCATTTGATTGATACGAAAATTTGTGTTTGTAGAATAACCGCAATCAGAACGGTGTCGCGCGTAGCTAGACCGAGGTGAGTACGGGTCGTCCTCAGGGAAACATGGAACTTTTTACTTTTACTTTAGATGTGTTGAGAAAGAGAGGAGGGATAAAGAATTTTATAGAATGATTTCTAGATTTACGTTAAACAAGAATGTAAAATATAGATCTAGATTATTTTAGAGACTTAGATAATATAATAAGAAGGCTTGTAGGGTTCGTTAGGATTTAGTAGTTATGGACGATTAATTAAAAGTTACCCTTTTTATCCATTAATAGATTTAGAACTAGAATGACGATGATGCGTGTAGATTAGGGTTTCTGGAGGGAAAAGGAATCCCACTCGTAACCCTTATCTCGACACGGAACTCCGTTCATATCTAGCCTTTACCAAAACAATCATTAATCTAATCTCTAATCGCGGTCGGAACTAGCAAAGAATTGCTAGCTCGCCCGATTAGGATGTTAATGATTCTTTTGATAAAGTTCCTAAACTTTATAGGACTTAAAAAGGGTTTAATTATTTTCATCGTCCATTAGCCTACCCTAATCCTACGAACCCTAACAAGCGGAGAATTACTCGCGCATGTTGGGAGAAGAAGATGAAAAGAAAGATAGGGAAAACATAATGTAAATTGCAAAAAACAATTAAATAAAATAACTACCTTTATTAATCGACTTGAACAAACTACACTTTTAATCCATAGAAAATGATTACAACAAGTTACTTCTCGATCTTTCCTAAGGAGGTAGTCGAACAGTCGATGATCAGCCTGGATGCTTGAGCGTCTGGGGCTTCGTGATCGCGTCGGCTTGATAACTTTTCCAAGGGGCTCTCGGTGCTCTTTTATAGTGCAAGGCCAGAATCTTCTTGTTGAAAACTTGGTAAAATTCATCATAGATTTATGCCCCAAAATCTTGTACTCTGAATCTCTAAATTTGCGGCGGATCCGCGGCCCAAGGGGGGTTTGGCCGCGGATCCGCGCTCAAGGGGTGAGATCTCTTGATGAGTTTTCTTGGGCTTGCATCTTGTGACATGTGGCAATCCTAGGCACCTTCAGAATTCATAAATCTTCTCTCGGTTGCTTCCAGACTTGGTCTCCAAGTTTTGCTTCTTAATTTGGCAAGATTTCTTCAACAACTTGATTTGTTTGATAAATTCTGCATAACAACTTGGAAAATTCTGCACAATAATCTCAAATAATATTTAGTAGGCTTATTTCTACTAGGATTTGGTCAATAGATTTATGTGCATACATTTTCCTACCGAATACTAATTAAAATATATTAACACATGGAAAATAGTGTTTTTACACATAAACCCTCATATGTATAATATATTATAATAAAGTCCGTTTTTAATATGAAAATGGTAGGAAAAATGTAATACAAATGTGCAGTTTTATCAACTGAACAAAAGCCGTATTTCTACGGGTCATCGACCACTCACACGGTTTGTGACGAAAACTCAGGAGCAGCAACAAAAGCTCCAGGAGATGCTGACAAAGATGGCCACACTCACTAGGCAGAAAGAAAGCCCGGAAGTATCTTCGGATCAACGCCAGGAGCAGGAAACCGACGCCGAGTTCCTCCGAAGTATGCTTGAGAAAAAAGATAAATAGGCCGCGGAACAAGCGGCTAACATAAAACAAATGGCGCTCCTGTTGCAAGATATGGTGGGGATGATGATCCAGCCGGACCCTCCAGCCGAAGATCCCCTAATAATCATTGAAGACGACATAGGGGAGACGTAAAACCCTCTTTCGGCTTTATCGGCAGCCAGGGAGGAGACGATCTCGAAAGCTGCGCTTGATGACTACATAGCTCAACAAATACGAGCTCATCAGGCAAATGAAGCAACTGGCCAAGTCGTCAGAACTGGGCGACCCCATCCAGGCTGGTACGATCAAATTAAGTACCCTCCAGGATATACGATCCCTAAATTTCACGTGTATAAGTGGACAGGCAACCCCCATCAGCACGTCGCTCTGTTCAGGGCTCTCTGCGGTAATACTGTAGGTGAAGACAAATTGCTGCTTCGCCAATTCATCGGCAGCTTAGCGAAGACGACATTTGAATGGTACTCGGAACTTCCGAATGACTCCATCAAAATATTCACAGAAATGGAGTTTCTATTCACCCAGCGTTTTGCAAGCGCCAGCGAACGCACCCCGATCATGGCATTGATCAATGTTAGGGTGAAGCCAAGAGAGACTTGGGTTCAGTATGCAATTCGGTGGTGGAACCTATGGTCGAGATGAGAGCAACGCATAGAAGAAGCTCCTGCTTTGGGCATGTTTATAGGGACCCTGAATCCGCAGGCGACTATATCCCAATTCATGATGTTCTTCAAGCCGACCACCTTCCAAGCCTTGATCGACAAGTTAGCCCAAATGGACCAGATGGGCATAGACCGTCCTCCTCAAAAATAGAGCTTCGAAATGAAAAGGGTAAAGGTAAAGCTACCTTCGTCGCCAACGCTCAACAACAGCCGAGTGATCCGAAACCAATTGCTCGCCAAAACGATAAACAACGATCACTCGGAGAAAAGCTGAGACATCCATACTCATTCCCTCGGGATAAAAAGAGAAGACTGTTCAAACTGGAGGTGCGCAATAGGCTTATCACTCTACCAGATCTGATACGCCCACTGCAACCGGGAGACGTCAACAATCCCAACTACTGCCCCTACCACCGAATAATGGGCCACCCAATCGAAGATTGTTATGTCTTTAAAAACTGGATTGAGGACCAGTACCAGCAAGGCAAATTCACGCTGTCTGAAAACAGGAGGGTAAACCCACAACAACCGTACGCTTCTAAAAAGATGGACACGCCCGGGGCGTCTTGCTTAATTATAGAGGAAGCTCCATGGGAAGTTGTTCTGTCGGTAAAACTAAAAGAATGATGAAAGATCTTCAAGCATGTTTGGCGATTAGGTGGAGAAGCCCGCAAGAGCCAGAAATCATTGAGGGGATCCTGAAACCGCGCCCATCATCGGGAGTTGGTAGCGATGGGAAAGATACCCAGGCCCAGATGTCGAAGTCTTCGAAGAAGAAGAAGACCAAAAAGCCCGCGCTGTCTGATGACAAACACACGGATTTGCATAGGCATATTGACGCGCTGGAAGAATATAAACAGAAGGTGCGAATCCCGGTCACACTCTAAGAGTTTCTCAACCATATTCTTAGAAGCGGAGATAATGACAATGATGAGAGAGAAGACTCGTCAGAAGAACCTGAGGATTATGTGGCAAGTTGTCACATGATCTCTCATTTACCAATAAATGACAAAGAAGCTCACTCAGCATCAGAAGATAATATAGAGGAGCTGGGGGCAGGATCAGTGCTAAAATCCTTGGAACCGTCAGACGAGATGATTGACATCCTGCTGGACGAAGCCTGTCAGAAGAGCAAAGCTGATCAAGAGCGTGAAATGACCATATTTGAAAGGGCCAGGCGTCGACATCAAGTTGAAGAAGTCATGGTAGGGATGAGTCACAAAGCGCTCCAACCAGATCGAAACACGCCCGCGGCAGACAAAAACAGTCTTAAGACAAGGAAACGGTTCGCTAAAGCCCTGTCAATTGGAATAAAGCTGCCATCTTTCAAAGAAAATACTCCTGGTGGTATACGCTTTGACGAAGCAGATGTACATCCTAACTACTGCTTATACTATCAGAGGATTGCACACCCTACCGAAGAATGCACGGCCTTCAAAAAGTGGTGGCAGGGATACGTTGCTCACCGACAACAATTCAAGCGGATGAAGCGCAAAATTCGTCGGGAGCGCAGAAGCACGACAGATGAGCACAAAAGAACTGCCGACAACTGTCACATGGTTGATTTCGGAGGATCGCAAGTTTTCACCTTCGGAACCGATTCTGATGAAGAAATGGACCTCGGCCCTCTCTTCAAGGAATCCACCTCAGGAAAAGAGGAAGAGATAAAGAACTGCGAAAACATTAAGCTACGTAGTCGTACGTTGCCCGAAAAGAATCTCGAACCTACAAACAAGGGATCGAACAAAAAAGATAAGGGAAAGGAAAAAGTCCCTGAGGATATCTCCCTCGATGATCGAGCCGTTGAAGAGCTGGCAGCCAAGGACCCGCCTAAAACAAAGTGGATTACAATGTCCTAGCACACCTGAGGAAGATACCCTCACAGCTAAGCGTTTTGGATGCCCTTCTGTTGTCTAAAGAGGTACGAGATTCTCCGATCAGGGAATTACAAGAGCCTGAGAAGTTTCAAGCTTTCCTTGCCGAAGAAAAGATGAAGGACAAGCTAGAAGAAGTGCACACAGCTGACATCACTTTCGGCGACGAAAATCTCCTCCTCAGAACGTGTGAGCACAGCCGTCCCCTGTATGTCACCGGGTACTGCCATGATATCAAGATAGGGAAAATATTAGTTGACAATGGGTCCTCTGTCAACCTCCTAAATGTGAGGGTGCTAAAAGAAATATGCATGAGCGTTCAACACCTCACTGGGGACAAAATCACAATCTCCGGGTTCGACTCCCAGTCATCACGGACGCTCGGGTCTATAATACCGATGTTGCGCTTTGGGCTGCTCATCACAGACATCAAATTTCATGTCATTGACGCCAAGACCTTCTACAATACTTTGCTCGGTAGGCCTTGGTTACACGAGTACAACATCATCTCTTCTACACAACATCAGTGTATGAAGTAATTCAAAGATGTTCTCGAGTATACCGTGACGGGGAAACTAAACCCATTCTCTATAAATGAAATACGAAAGTACGAAGATGCAAAGTATTTCCTACTAGACTTTGAAGACACGGAAAGATGCCACAAACTGGAGAATAAGCAAAAAGCTATCACCACTATTCCGGTCTTCGGGAGCGATACCGAGGAGGAAGAAGAGATAGTCTATTCAGGGCCGCCCCAATGGAACAGGCCGGGACCATCTACCCCTATTTTGGTCTTTGGCAGTGACTCTGAAGACGAAGTCAACGCAGTGTTCTCAGTCTGTCCATTAATGCAAGCCTTCACTGGAGATGATCAGAGTTTACAAATCGCATGGTTCCGCGGCAGCACTACAGAGATCTTGATGCGCTTGAGACATATATTGTGCACGAGATGCAGACATTCTACGTCCCACCCAAGCGAAGAGGTGAAAAGGCGATCCTATTCTATCGATCCGGGGAAACCAAAGTCGAAAGAGAAGTCTGGCGTAGTGCCGGACCTGCGCTCGACAGGCTCCAACCAATCTGTCTTCCCAGATACTACGCAGAGGGCTTGAAAAGGTTATTGAGATGCCAAGGCGTACCCTTTAAGCAAACCGCGCGACATGTCCAATTCTACAGCAGGATCTGGAACGTCCCCGGAACTCAGCGAAAATTGCCCAACGGAAAAATGGAAACGATCGGACTTGGAAATGTCCAGTTCAAAAAACGGGAGCAGTTCCATGGCTGCCATTTCATAAAGGACCTTGATAAAGAAGAGGATGCTCTCTTAAAAGACGCTGACGTTGATTCAGAACGAGGTTCATCCATAAAAATGCCGAGTCCGTCGTTTGAAGAACAGATGGACAAGCTAGGGAGGGAAGCGAGTCATGTTGGATATAGTGCCCTCAGAGTCAATTATTGGATCACAGGCACGTAATTACAATGATTGAGGGAGGACCTATACAGGTAGGACAGTCTTACTCAAGATGATTGTATGCTATCAGGTTTATCTTTATCATCGTGTACTGCTTTAGGTGACCTTACAGGTCACTATTGCACGTTGATAGAGCCCTTAGGGTTCGTTTTTGATGGCCAGCAGTATGATGGCGATCATATACGTGGGAGCTGGGGTCTATAAGTACATCCTTAAAAGGTCCCTAGCCGTGGGAGTTTTCGAGACAGGGCGTCGATACTCCAGAGTAGACTAGTGTATACAGTCGAGACCCCGACAAAGGGCGGTGGCCGGTCTCACAAGCCACCGGTGTCAGTTGGTTCACCTAAGATGTATACAGGTGCTCATTGGGTTATGAGTACACCAGACATGACTCGCCGGGAACATGCTAGTTGGTTTTATACCTGACGTCAGATAGTAGTTCCCTGGTGACATGTGTACAGGTTAGTTCATCGACCTGAGATCGTCATTTGTCTCGTATAAGTGCCCACTGTACTTTGATTACTACCCTACCACGGCTCAAAGGAGTCGTGCAAACAGGTTTTAGTTGGGTACAGTCCCGAGCCACATGGAGGCAGTGAGCGGATCTGCAGGGGTTCGTCTCTCCCGGTATTGGGGGTGAGGTCGCGCTATGTCCAGGAGAGCCATTACACGAAATCCTTGGCTAAGGCAGGAGATTTACTGGTGGGTATTCCAGTAGTATCTCAGGGTGTTCTGGGCTACACTCCGACACGACTTGTACCGCTTTTGGGGGTCCGACTTTTACCAACCCCCTAGGCCCGCCATGCGATGCTTATAGACGAACGGACCGGACTGTACGGATATTGTCACTGACAGGATCAGTAGTGTGTCAGGATGAGTTCGCTCATCGACTTCCCTTTTGGTCAATACCTGGTAGCCCGTTACGTACGGCTAATACCTCTGACGTGCTAGTGGTTAAATCCACAGCCCAAGTATTGACGAGTCTTTAGAGTCCTCCACAGACAGTTTCTCAAGTTTCGGGCGAAACGCTGTAGAGGCCGTATGGGTTTATGGCAGGGTTCGAACATACGCGTGCACTTGTGCACGTATCGTGTTTCGGACGGATAATACTAGCGGGCTTTGGTTTAAGCCGGATCCTCGTATTATACAGTGTCGATTTTGTCTCATTGCATTTGTATTCGGTCGGAATACAAATGCGGGTATATATATACAGCCGCGGGGTTTTCCTGTAATTTATTACGGGATCGTCTTTTTGAAGTTGCCAGTTTGCATTCCGTTTCGGGCATTTTTCTTTGTTCCTTCTTGGCTGAAAATTGATGGGAGGGGCTTATTTGCAAATATGCAAATTAGCAAAATGGAGGGTGTGTTTTTGTGGTGGAGGGTTCATGATGGTTCTAGCATCCTTTGACTTCTTTGATTGTCATCATTACTTGCTTTATTGGATGGGATTTGAAAAGGAATTGGTGTGACATTCTTCATGATGATCACTCATTTTCTCTCGTGGATTATTGCCTTCCCTTTCTCTTTTTGGAGCATGGCCGGCCACACAAGGAGGGGGCTGTCCAAATTTTAGTGAAGGGGGAAAATGTTGATCTCATTTTTTCTTGCAACAAAAATTCTAGCTCATCTCCATAGTTTATTCCTCCACCTTCACATCTAAATGGCAACTTCAAACTAACCCTCGAGACATAGCATTCTACACTCAGTCTACAGCAATCTTAGACACGTCAGCTTGCCAACTTCATGTCCGAGTTGCCTCGGTTCAGAGGTGGGAGCCCGTAAAAAGACTTCTTGATGTGGTGCCCTTTCCGACGAGGAGATCGAGACCGGAGATTCCGCGAGGAGACCGGGATGGTGGCCGAAGACCGAAGGACACGGATCGCTCGGTATAGCTCTCTACCCTTTCTCTAGTTAGCTAGTAGTAGGTTAATGGTCCGATCCGGGTTTATTGTCCGCGGTAGCACCGGTTTCTAGTTTAGAAAAGTTTTTGTTTCCGCATTTTGGCCTCGGACAGACTGCCGGGGCGCTATCGTAGACTTACATGGTATAAGAGCCACGCCATTAACCTTTTCTAGCTTGCTCTAACGTGTTTAGAACTTCGAACAAACAAAAATTCCAAAACCGCGATTTTAAAAGCATCAGTTTCTATCGATTTTCATTTGTGCTCGAAAAATTATTTTGAGTGTTGCAGAAATACGTGCAGGGTTTTCTGAGAACACTGAAGAAAATTGGTACCAAGATATTACTGTAGCGCCGCGGAACCGCGGCCATAACCCCATTTTGGCCGCGGTTCCGCCGCCGGACAGTGGCTTCACAGCACCAAATTTCTACAGTAGCTCTCTGACGTGAAAAAGGGGGTTTTGGTATATTCTGTTTGGGCCCAGATTTATTTTGAGTGCTATAGTTGCACTTGGGGCCCACTTAGGGAAATTTAGTCGATCGAAAATTTTAAACATGTTAGTTCACAGTATTTAAATTATATCTGCGACCGTGAATGTTATTTGATCGGTAAATCCTGTCTAATTTCTATACCCCTTTTAGACGGATTTGCGAACGTGACATTCACGTTGATATTCTGTGTTGTGCTGTGATGTTGCAGATTTGTCGTGGTGGATAGCCTGAATGCAATGGTAGTACAGTTTGGTTGTATATGTACATTTGATATTACGGGGCGAGCGTCCGACATGTGGACTGCCGTCACTGCCTGTTTGTATATTATTCTTTTGGGGCACGACTGGGCTGAGGTCGATGTACCCATTGTATATTTTACTTTATGTACTAGGATTACCCCATGGGGGGTACACAGATAGCCGGGTTCTAGAGGGCAACGGGCCCGCATCTCATGGCGTTGAGACGGAGGGGGCTTCACTCTAGAATTGGTGGGCTATTCGCCGCACTCGTAGAGGGTACAGGTTGACCCAAGGAGGGGTGCCCAAGTTACCGAATTCCGTGAAGTGTTGGGTGGTCCATTCACGTTGCTAAAGGGGGCTGCCTCGCTTCAGGTTTTGGCGGGTAACTTGCCGCGCCCGTAGGGGTCTAGGATTTCATTGCACAGGCTATCCACACGACCAGGGGAACGTCGGGTTTCAGTAGCGGCTCTATGAAACCCGGGGATCCCAGATTATCTGTATTGTTCTATGATGCTTATTACATTTCTGTGATGTTGCATTTTTATCACGCCTTGAGCGAATATTATATATTGATATATATACTAGTAGATGTTGTATATGTTTTGCATCCGCGCTAATCCAGTCCCCGCTCTGTCGTTAGTTAAGTAACCTAACGGGTGATGACGGGACCCAGTGGCGAATGCGGATGGCATATACATACATCGTATTTTCGTTCTTTATTGGTGTGATCAATAGATGGGACTGCATTGATTCGGATCAATGCAAGCTAAACAAACCTATTCTGATGTTGTTGGAACAATTTTTCAAAATGCTGTTATTGCAAGGACGTTCTCTTTTGTTTTTCACAGAGGTATTCGGTTATGAATATCCAGCACCTCAGTCGATGAGGCAAGGGCCGAGATCCCTTCACCGGGAGTGACCCCTTGGACAGAATTTTGCGTCTGGGTAATAACTTCACTATAGCCGATTGCCTTTTGCTTTGCATCGTGGTATTCAGTTGGAATATCCTGCACCTCATTCTACGGGGAAAGAGCCGAGATCTCTTCACCGGGAGTGACCTCTTTAGCAAAGGTGTTCGTCACTATATTTTTATAAAAAGCTATCCGGTTCCTTCAACGATATCAAGTTCATTACGTTAAAGGTTTTTCGCCAAAAACCATTCGTAGCCCTCCGTCATTTCAGAAAGGTAGCACTTAGTATTCATGCTATGTATGTTGGCTTTCGTCAAGGCATAGTGTATGGTAGCTATTTGTTACTTTTCTGCAGCATAGATAGATGCGTTGGTTTGGGACAGTCGTACTACAATTTTGGCCTTCGTTAAGGGTATGTACGGGTGGGTTCAAATTAACCTGGATAATGATGGGTAGAACTTGACATGTGACTTATGATATGTTGGCCTTCATCAAGGTTATAAGAGCATGGGGTAAAAATCACATCGGGAGTTTCTAAAGAAACTGAAACTTGCCAGATATGCGCATACCTTCTGGAGTGTGATAACGTGAGTGGATTCCATCACGTTATCATGCGATGATAGTTGGATCCCGATTCCCACTGATGAGTTGGTTTACTCCTCGGGTGATCCCGACTAATTCTTCTTTCAGGTTTGGAGGAGAATTTGATGTTACAGTGGGAGGTTTCCTGATTAGATAAATTGGTAACCATTCTGATCTAGGTTAGAGTGCACGCTGAGTGTTTCTTTTCTCTCTCTCTCTGGCAGTGACCATGGCCCGACCCTTGACTATGACTCAGTGACCAAGTTGACCGAACCTTCTTAAAACACTGGCTTTTGGATTGTCAGAGTTGCATACCTCATTGCCACTCCTACTTTTACCCTTTTCTCCAGAACACCCCGTATTACTACGAACATCCACTTCCAATGGATAAAACCTCCACTTCCAATGGATAAAACCATCGTATAGTTATATACGAACTCGAAGGAACTTGTTCCAGATTCAAGGATGGTTTCCGGTTCTGGAGAAAACGAATAGGACTATTCCGTTGTCTTTTCCTTTTACCTTCTCTCAGGTTGCGAGTCCTCCTTGGATAAGGACGGTACACCTATTACGCAAATTGGATAGTCTTCTTCCAAACCATGGGCAGGTGCCGACCGGTAGGGAATGAAGAAAACCAATTAGCTTAATGATGGCGTATAGAAGGTATTATGTAAAGACAAATAAAGGGATTAGTAAGAGGGCAAAGTAAACTGCGACTGCTATTCACGACCAAACCAAGTATTTCTTCGAAAATCCTACATCATCTTTGTATTTCTCCAGAACACTCCGTATCACTACGAAGATCCACAGTTATTTGGATACTCCATCGTATGGTTATATACGAACTCGAAAGGAACTTGTTCCAGTTCGGGGATGGATTCTGGTTCAGGAGAAATAGGAATAAGGTTTATTCAGGTGTCTTTTATCTTTACCTTCCTCGGGTTGCGAGTGCTCCTATTATTAGGACAGTACACCCATTACGCTTATTGGATAGTCTTGTTCCAAACCATAGGCTGGTGCCGAAAGGTAGGGAAGGAAGAAAACCATTTAGCCTAAGAGGGTGTACAGAAGGTAATGACTAAAGACATATAAAGGGATTTAGAGAGATGGAAGAGAAATGTACGGTTACAGTAGTGAATCTGGATAATGGAAGAGGCATTACTAGGAATACCCGGATACCCCTTCGAAATATTTATATGATTCAGTTTCACTGTGTATTGTTAATAGAAAACTGATTTCCTAATTTGACACTTGCTCCAGGGTATGTATTTACCAGGTATGATTCTCACATCTGTATGGTTTTACAGATGATGAGTGGGAGTAAGTTATTGGGAATTAGGTGATCATCCTCATTATATCGGAATTCGTTGTAATTGGTGATATTTGAGGAAATCACATGGGTTGTTTGCCGCACGGCAAATATTTGGTTTTGAATATCCGTTGTTATGCACCAATTTCAAATTGACATATCTGTACGTCTATCTTTATAGAGTGAGATAAAACTTTTTGAAATTATGTCTATGACATTTACCTATATCAGTGGATGGTTAGGTGAGGAGCATTAAACATCGGTGTAATTCTTCATAACCATAGTACAGTTTTCAACCTACGACGCTCAGGGTTTGAGTTATTCAACTCAGGGGACTTATACAGAGTATTGTATGTTGTCCAGTGTCCATTAGGACAGAGGGGTTGGTACTCGTACTATATTCTGTTTACTTGTGACTTCTGTAGTTCTTAGACATGTGTTTCGTAGAAACCCAAGGTCCAAGTTTTGAGAAGTTATAGGTATATGAATAAAGTAGAGAACCAGGGGTTTCAAGTATCGGGATTCTTCAAGGTGATCGAAGATGTAGATACTTGTGTATGGTATTCAATTGATAGTAATGGTTTTGAGAAACTTTTTTCTCTTTCAGGTTACTCATATCTGGATGCATTCCTAAGTTGAGTAACGCTGATAGGCCTCCTTCCATTTAGTTGACATGCACTGGAGACAGCTGCATGATTTGAATCTGGTTCCAATTAAATCAATGTCTCTGTTTCTATATTGGATATAGAACGGTTCATATCTTAACGACGTTAAGGTACGGGGAGTTGTCCGGCTTATGCTTAAATCCAGACTCTTGATAACTCAAGGCACGTTTCTGTAATGGCTGTTTGTGGGTTGACCCGGGCTATGACGAGGGTTGACTTTCTACCATCTGGAAGATCAATTGTGATATTGTTCTAGACTCACCACAGTTTTAAGTAAAATGGATTTTTTCAGAAAACAGAAGTGGGAGTATGGTAGAACTGGAAGTGATTCCAGAACCGCAAATGATTACTGAAAATTTGATAAGAACCTAAAGATTCAATCTGGTTTGACATTCCATTGGCCACTCCGCAGATAAGGTGGGTATCTTCAGACACTCGAGAGGTACTTCGGTATGCTCAAAGACGGTGGCAGGGAGGTTCTTGTTTACCCAGACTTGACACTACTGTTGTTCCAGGCTATGAGACCCGGCAGGAGGATGAGTATAGCGTCGTTCTGAGCTGGCTTTAGAAGTGTACGTGTATATGACTCTGCCAGAGGGTTGTCGTAATCAGCGGGAGCAGCGGAAGCGTAGTGGACAAGTAGCTTGTGTCTATTTAGAGACTAAAGCAGATGTAGCGGAGATAGATCATCTATTTCTGATAT
Organism: Agapanthus africanus; assembly: GCA_030015575.1. NCBI lineage: Eukaryota > Viridiplantae > Streptophyta > Magnoliopsida > Asparagales > Amaryllidaceae > Agapanthus > Agapanthus africanus. The sequence goes on from JASDDO010000010.1 coordinate 135,777,913, forward strand.
GACAGTCATAGGTTTTACTTCATCAGAATAGGGGATGGATCTGTTAAGAAGGTAGTAGGGTGTGATGTCCTGATTTGTGGATGACATACACATAGTAGGAAGTGATATTCCTGCACTACGACCGGTTATACTTTGGTTGTCACACAATGGTTTCTCCACATAGGATATGGATATTATATCAGACATTCTGGTTACTAGATTTATGGTTTTAGATCTAGATTTGGGTAGTATCCCAATCTGGGTACTTAGACATCATTCTAAAGGTATTTTAGGATGGACGACTCTTGGCATGGTGGTGTACCTGCAGGTGATGGAGTCACCCTCTCTAAAGGTGTCTTACAGACTAAAGGAGAGAGGGATGTGCATGATTGGCAGATCACTTGCTTACGCAATTGAGTCAATCATGAAATGTCAAGTACCACACCAGATGTTGTTTTTGCACAAGATGCAGTAAGTTAATATTGACCCAATCCTGGAGAAACATTCGGAAGCAGTTTTTGAACATAAGTGGATGTTCTAGGGATATGATAACGACAGCCTCATTCGGGAGACAGTTATCATTCCAGGCTTCCAAGGTGACCTGGATGACAGAGTGACTGTCAGAGTTATAGTTTTCCCTCTGACGAGGGGCGGTATTTTGGACCGGTGGTCCAAGTGGACACTGAGGGAGGCATGACGTAGGATACTGATTAAGTTCAGTTGACGATACAGTCTAAGAAGTTTGGATTTGGAGTTCATTTATGAACTAGGTCCCATCAGATATCCAGACATATTCTAAGACAGGTATTGCTCATTTCGGGTGATGGCTTTCTCCGCGAACTTGAGATAAAGAGAGACATAGAAAGAAACATCAGAGCGGATCCACTCACTGAGGCTATTCCTCGAATACATTAGTTTCGCAAACGGGTTTTGTGAGACTGATTAGTAGAGGAGTTGGGTGTTCGGTATCACATGGGCTGTGAGTATGCGACATCGCAATAATTAGCCTTGAGTGCAAGTGGGAGATTATTGGATATAGTGCCCTCAGAGTCAATTATTAGATCACAGGCATGTGATTGCAATGATTGAGGGAGGACCTATACCGGTAGGACAGTCTTACTCAAGATGATAGTATGCTATATGGTTTATCTTTATCATCGTGTACTGCTTTAGGTGACCTTACAGGTCACTATTGCGCGTTGATAGAGCCCTTAGGATTCTTGGTTGACGGCCAGCAGTATGATGGCGATCATATACGTGGGAGCTGGGGTCTATAAGCACATCCTTAAAAGGTCCCTAGTCATGGGAGTTTTCGAGACAGGACATCGATACTCCAGAGTAGACTAGTGTATACAGTCGAGACCCCGACGAGGGGCAGTGGACGGTCTCACAAGCCACTGGTGTCAGTCGGTTCACCTAAGATGTATACAGGTGCTCATTGGGTTATGAGTACACCAGACATGACTCGCCGGGAACATGCTAGTTGGTTTTATACCAGACGTCAGATAGCAGTTCCCTGGTGACATGTGTACAGGTTAGTTCATCGACCTGAGATCGTCATTTGTCTTGTGTGAGTTCCCACTGTACTTTGATTACTACCCAACCACGGCTCAAAGGAGTCGTGCAAACAGGTTTTAGTTGGGTACAGTCCTGAGCCACATGGAGGCAGTGAGCGGATCTGCAGGGGTTCGTCTCTCCCGGTATTGGGGGTGAGGTCGCGCTGTGTCTAGGAGAGCCATTACACGAAGTCCTTGGACAAGGCAGGAGATTTACTGGTGGGTATTCCAGTAGTATCTCAGGGTGTTCTGGGCTATCTCCGACATGACTTGTACCGCTTTTGGGGGTCCGACTTTTATCAACCCCTAGGTCCGCCATGCGATGCTCATAGACGAACGGACCGGACTGTACGGATATTGACATTGACAGGCTCAATAGTATGTCGGGATGAGTTCGCTCATCGACTTTCCTTTTGGTCAATACCTGGTAGCCCGTTACGTACGGCTAATACCTCTGACGTGCTAGTGGTTAAATCCACAGCCCAAGTATTGACGAGTCTTTAGAGTCCCCCAAAGACAGTTTCTTAAGTTTCGGGCGAAACGCTGTAGAGGCCGTATGGGTTTATGGCACGGTTCGAACATACGCGTGCACTTGTGCACGTATCGTGTTTCGGACGGATAAACTATCGGGCTTTGGTTTAAGCCGGATCCTCGTATTATACAGTGTGGATTTTGTCTCATTGCATTTGTATTCGGTCGAAATACAAATGTGGGTATGTATATACAGTTGCGGGGTTTTCCTGTAATTTATTACGGGATCGTCTTTTTGAAGTTTCCAGTTTGCATTCCGTTTCGGGCATTTTTCTTTGTTCCTTCTTGGCTGAAAATTGATGGGAGGGGCTTATTTGCAAATGTGCAAATTAGCAAAATGGAGGGTGTTTTTTGTGGTGGAGGGTTCATGATGGTTCTAGCATCCTTTGACTTCTTTGATTGTCATCATTACTTGCTTTATTGGATGGGATTTGAAAAGGAATTGGTGTGACATTCTTCATGATGATCACTCATTTTCTCTCTTGGATTATTGCCTCCCCTTTCTCTTTTTGGAGCATGGCCGGCCACACAACGAGGGGGCTGTCCAAATTTTGGTGATGGGGGAAACTGTTGATCTCATTTTTGCTTGCAACAAAAATTCTAGCTCATCTCCATAGTTTATTCCTCCACCTTCACATCCAAATGGCAACTTCAAACTAACCCTCGAGACATAGCATTCTACACTCAGTCTACAGCAATCTTGGACACGTCGGCTTGCCAACTTCGTGTCCGAGTTGGCTTGGTTCAGAGATGGGAGCCCGTAAAAAGACTTCTTGATGTGGTGCCCTTTCCGACGAGGAGATCAAGACCGGGGATTCCGCGAGGAGATCGGGATGGTGGCCGAAGACCGAAGGACACGGATCGCTTGGTATAGCTCTCTACCCTTTCTCTAGTTAGCTAGTAGTAGGTTAAGGGTCCGATCCGGGTTTATTGTCCGCGGTAGCGCCGGTTGATTTTTATATATTCTGCGTGTTCAAGTTTAGTTAATTACCGCAATCAAGACGGTTTCGCTTGTAGCTAGCCGGTTGAGTACGGGTCGTCCGCAGGGAGATGGGAATCTTTTTCTAAGTGCTTTAACGAGTTAAGTCCAGTTTTCCAGATTTTGTTGTGATTAATTAGGTGTTAAGATGATATGTAAAGAGAGCTTGTTAGGGTTAGGATTAGGTTATTTTGAGTTATGAGTCGCTCACCTCTTTCGTTGCCACTCTTAATATCGGTGTTACGGTAATCGGCAACAACGGGGATTAGCACGACTAGGAAGGAACTTGCGAGTAAAAGCTAGGCTTTCCAACGCATAAGTTCTTCCTTTTGGTGCTTGTCCGTCCGTTCTTGGCTCTTAGCCATAACCTCCGGTTAATTCAACCACAACCGGTCTCACTACGGAATCACCGCTATCATGTAGGATAGGGTGCCGTAAGGAGCGGATTGTGGTTCAATTAACGGGAGTCGATTTAAGATGTTGGGCAAGGAAAGAGTGAGAGAGATTTCCTTCTCTAAAATTTCCCTTATCCTACCCTAACAAGTATGAAACTACTCATACATCATAATGAAAAGAAAACAAAACAAAAGAGGAAGATAGAAAGAAGGAGATTAGAAGATAACAACTAGCTATTTGCGACCTCACCTTGGCAAGGATCAAGCGTAAGCATCATAGTTGTTTTAATGATAAAGGAAAAGAGAAAAGAAAGAAACAACAAGAAATAACAACAACTATGTTAACAAATTAAAATTACAAGCAATTATAATTTAACTAAAGAAGCATGATAAGTAAAAGGATCTTCTTTATTCATCATTCTTCACTCACAAAAGCTCACTACAAGATTTTTAATGGAGAAGAGATGAGAAGAGGAAGAAGAAACAAGTATTCTAAACCTAGGAAAATACAAGATTATGCACCCTTGGCTTCACAAGGATCTGGGCTATTTATAGGCAGGGAAATGGAAATCTAGGGCAAAATCCTGCCTGTACATAGAAAGACAAAAATGCCCCTGAAAATTCTTCAGCCGACAAGGCCGTACGGCCGCGGTTCCGCGGCCTAAGCCTGCTATTGCTGTGGAACCGCGGCAGTATAGGGGAATTGATTCATCGTTTTTGGTGGTTTTTCCTGTTTTTCTGTCCCCTTTTGTCTGGTACATGTATTTTCAGATAATCTTTCCATATTTCTTCCAAAATTATTGTGGATCAAAAGGTGATTTGGACATGGATCTTTTGTCATGATTTTCTTGAGCTCCACGTAGATTTCTTGGATCTTGTGTTGCCATTGAGCCTTGTGCATGAAGGTGACAATCGATTTGCCATTTTGTCTCCTAAACTGGTGTGTGGCAACAGACGGATAAAGAGCGGAGACCCGTGTTTTATCTGTGGTTGGCAGGAACCCGGGTTTTGTCGTGTTTTTTCATGAATTTCACCGTTCAGAGCCGAGAACCTGTATCGTACAATTGACTAGCAAACACGGCTCAAGAGTACCGACCGATATGCAATGTGATAAAAATTGGGCGGTATAAAAATGCAAAAATCTGATATGAACAAATACCCCCAAACTTATGATTTGCTCCTCCCGAGCAAAGCCAATTATTCACAAAAATAAAATCCTAACCACACTTTCGCAGGGAACGCGATTGCACTGAGCGCGTGCAACAAGCCGTTAAACCTCTAGGTGTCCCTAGTAGGAGGAGTGTTGTCTCCTGAGGGTTTTCAGCGGATACTACCCACAAAATCCGGCCAAGTTGTTTTTGTAAAATAACTAAGATTCAAATCCTAAAGTTTTGTTTCAGAAAATAACAATTCTATTATCCTAAGTCTAGACTATCGAACCTTTATTTTTCACACCTCGCTTCTTATTTAACTACAGATTTTATATGTCTTTACGTGCAGTGCAAATAGTATCGTTAAGTTTCCAGGAGGATCGATTTACGTCATCATGTCACACAATAAAGCCCAGATAAAATTTTTGAAAGGATCACATAAGTTTTATAAAGAGTTAAGCATTTTTCAAGTTTCGTTTTCCAGTAAAGTTTCAACTCTAGAATTTCTATCTTTCCTAACAGGAAACTAGGTCTTATTCTTCACGCCACCTTTTTCTTGTTTTCATTTTATACACACCTCTGTGAACGTGCAATAGTCTTTATCATAGAATAAAACCTTCATATCTCTGCTAAATTTCTTATAAAACCCTGTCTTTTATCAAGATTATTCTCACACAAAGAACCGTTAGGAATTTTAACTCGGAGAGAACACTTGCTTGATTTTGTTTTAATCTGGACTTTCTAGGCTTCTTAGCGAGCTTTGGGCCAATGCACCCAAACCAGTTGGTTTTAGGGCATTAGGTGTAGAAACACCCCAGCGGACTTAATTACTCAAGTTACCTAGGTCCAAAAACAAAAGACAGTTGGCGTGAAAATCAGATGATTTAATACGAACGGAGATATAATCGGCAGTTCAATTATTTTTTTGGATAAAAGACGTGTTTAATGGGTTTGGTGTGTAATCATTCCAATCAAGTTTCAGATGGGTTATTGTTCAGACTTAGTTCCAATTAAGGCATCAATAACATTCCTTCATATTCACTCACTTCATAAACTATTCTTGATATTACTTATTTCAGAACAAACCTATTTGATCCTCAGAAAATCATTTATCTGTTTAAAAATTTTTCGACATAAAAGACTTGTCATCTAATTCCCAAAAACTCACGACACGTGGAGTGTGATGTACAGACGTATATCAGCTATAGTTAACTTCAAAGGAGAGTTATCTTTCAGGTTTTCAAAATCTAAATATAAGATTTAGTTATTCTTATTTTATCAAACAAAACCGTCGAAATGTTGAATCAGAGTCCTCCCACTAGCTAACTTGACAGAAAAGTTTTTATGTTTTTAGAAAATTTTCAGATTTTTATGGATTTTATGGATTTTAATATGCAGATGCAAAATATACATCTGAATGCGAAGATAAGAAATGTGTACCGAGCGTACCCCCAAACTTAAACTGGACAGTGTCCTCACTGTCATCGCATGAAGAGATCATTTGAAGGGTCAAAATTGTCGGTTAGCGATACACAATTTTTTTTTTTTTGTTTTTAAAGAAAAGAAAAAGAATATCCACAAATATATACAAAATGGTACATACCCCTAAACTTATTTGGAACAGTGTCCACTTGTTCTTGGCTGGATAACCGAAGTTTGGTGGTAGGCAGAGGAAGATCATGCAGGGTATACCGGCTCCTGTAAGACCAGGAGCTCCTCTGTTGGTTCGGCGCTAAGGTACGGTTTGAGTCGGTGTCCGTTCACTTTGAAAAATGAACCGTCCTTTGGATTTTCCAAATCCACAGCGCCCTGTGGATATACATTCCGCACGAAATACGGCCCTTTCCAGCGAGATCTGAGCTTTCCTGGATGAAAGTGAAGTCGGGTGTCGTAAAGCAGTACCTGCTGACCAGGTACGAAGGTTTTGCGCAAAAGGTGTTTATCGTGAAACACCTTCGTTCGGTTCTTAACGACAACCGCGTTATCGTAAGCCTCATCCCTAAGCTTGCTCAGTTCGTTCAACTGCAGCTTCCGATGGCTGCCCGCATCTTCGAGAGACAGATTCAGCTCTTTTATCGCCCAAAATGCGCGATGCTCTATTTCGATAGGTAGGTGGCAGGCTTTTCCGTACACAAGCCGATAGGGAGACATGCCAAGATCGGTCTTATAAGCGGTTCGAAATGCCCAAAGGGCATCAGTGAGTTTCAGCGACCAATCCTTACGGTTCTTGGAAACCGTCTTCTCCAGTATCTGCTTGATTTGCCGATTTGAAACTTCGGCCTGCCCGCAGGTTTGGGGGTGGTAGGGCATGGATAGCTTATGATTAATGGAGTATTTCCGCATCAAGGCCTCGAAAGTTTTGTTGCAGAAATGACTTCCATTGTCGCTAATGATCGCTCGGGGGTGCCCAAACCGGGAGAAAATGTTTTCTTTAAGGAACCTAACGACAACCTTGTTGTCGTTAGTCCGGCTGGGCACAGCCTCGACCCATTTAGAGACGTAATCAACAGCGAGAAGGATGTACAAGTTCCCAAAAGAGCTGGGAAACGGCCCCATGAAATCTATCCCCCAAACATCGAAAATCTCCACAACCAAGATTGGTTGGAGCGGCATCTCGTTCCTCCGGGATATTCGGCCCAAGTGTTGGCACCGGGAGCAAGTCTTGCAATAGTCATGAGCGTCTTTGAAGAGTTGTGGCCAGCAGAAACCACATTGCAAGATCTTCTCAGCTGTCTTTCTGGGGCCAAAATGCCCGCCACACGCTTGATCGTGGCAAAATGACAGCACACTCTTGAATTCCTCGTCAGGGACACACCGACGAATAATCTGGTCGGGACAGTACTTGAACAGATAGGGTTCATCCCAGTAAAAGTGTTTTACTTGGGATAAGAAGCGAAGTCTGTCCTGACTTGACCATTCAGTCGGTAGTAATCTTGTGGCCAAATAGTTCACAATATCTGCGAACCAGGGTTCGCAAGATACTGTCAAGAGCTGTTCATCAGGGAAAACGTCGTTGATCGGAATTGGAAGCGAAGGCGAAGAAGGAAGTCATGAGAGATGGTCGGCAACTACGTTTTCACATCCTCGTTTGTCCTTAATGACAAGGTCAAACTCTTGAAGCAAGAGGATCCAACGTATTAACCGAGATTTTGCATCTTTCTTCGCAAAAAGATGGCGCATAGCAGAATGGTCTGTGTAGACAATGACTGGAGAGCCGATGAGGTAGGGCCTGAACTTTTCTAAAGCAAATACGACAGCCAAGAATTCCTTCTCAGTTGTTGTATAATTGAGTTGGGCGTCGTTCAGGGTTCGGCTCGCATAATATATTACATGCGGCATCTTGTTGATGTATTGTCCAAGGACAGCACCAATGGCAAAGTCGGATGCATCGCACATAATCTCAAATGGGTGCGTCCAGTCAGGTGAAGAAAGAACGGGAGCAGAAGTGAGTGAGCTTTTCAATGACTCGAATGCAGTCACACAGCTCGAGTTGAAGTCGAATGGCGTATCCTTGGTCAGCAAAAGAGTCAAGGGCCTTGCAATCTTGCTAAAGTCCTTGATGAACCGTCTATGGAAACCGGCATGGCCAAGGAAGGCTCGGATATTTCTGACGCATCGGGGAGGAGGAAGATTGGAAATGACCTCAATCTTTGCTTTGTCAACCTCTATGCCATTTTGCGAGATGATATGTCCTAAGACAATACCTTCGCGCACCATGAAGTGGCACTTCTCCCAATTCAAAGTGAGATTCTTGTCCTTACATCGGGTAAGGACAGCGTCTAGATGCAGCAAACACTCGTTGAAGGAATCGCCGAAAATGGAGAAATCATCCATGAAAATCCCCAGAAATTTTTCCACCATGTCTGAGAAGATTCCCATCATACACCGCTGGAAGGTAGAGGGCGCATTGCATAACCCAAAGGGCATGCGACGATATGCAAACGTGCCGAAAGGACAAGTGAATGTGGTCTTGTCCTGGTCTTTTTCGGCGATGGGAATCTGATTATAGCCGGAGTAGCCATCAAGAAAGCAGTAGTACTCGTGTCCGGCCAATCGTTCAAGCATTTGGTCAATGAAAGGTAGCGGAAAGTGGTCCTTCCGCGTTGCGGCATTGAGTTTTCTGTAATCAATGCATACTCGCCACCCAGTTTGGGTACGAGTAGGGATTAGCTCGTTCGCCTCGTTGGTTATGACCGTTATACCTGATTTCTTGGGGACAACGTGAATGGGGCTAACCCACTGGCTATCAGAGATAGGGTAAATGATACCATTATCTAGACATTTTACGATCTCCTTCTTCACAGCCTCTTTCATGACTGGATTGAGACGTCTTTGTGGATCCCGGGCTGGTTTGGCATCATCCATCAGATGAATGTGATGTTCAACAATCAGGGGACTAATCCCCTTGATGTCCGCCATGGACCAGCCAAAAGCTTGCCTGTTGCTGTGCAAGACCGCAAGAAGGGCTTTCTCTTGCTCTGGAGCTAGAGAAGCCGAAATGATGACAGGGAGGGTCTCGTTCTCACCTAAGTAAGCATACTTAAGGTGAGACGGCAAAGGCTTGAGTTCGAGCGTTGGAGGTGAAACGATGGAAGGCAAGATTGGTGCAGAGGTCTCGAACTCAAAGGACTCCAGCAAAGGTTCAAAACGAGTGTAAGCGACCGAGTCGGATGGTTCAGGTAACTCATCCGGAAATTCAAAAGATTCAAACTCGGGTTGTGCGCGGCTAAGATAGTTCGAGAACGTGAAACACTCGTAGTCGTTGTCGGGCGCAGAAACAGCAGCAGGTTCGAGGAGGAACGCACTAGTGGCGTTAAGATTATCATGATCAAACAGAAACTCCTCGAATTCACATTCTTCTGGGGTGATCTCCTAGATCGAGCAGACGTCCAGTATATGAGCATTAGGTTCGGCGGGCTGATTCCCCAACCTAAAAATGTTGAGTTCAATCGTCATGTTTCCAAAAGAGAGGTTCATAGAACCATTGCGACAATTGATCACAGCATTTGAGGTTGTAAGAAATGGGCGACCGAGTATCACCGGAATTTGATTCCGGGGGTTAACTACAGGCTGTGTGTCTAATACAATGAAGTCAACGGGGAATATGAAGTCCCCGACTTTTATTAACACATCCTCTAGCTCACCCCTAGGATGGGTGATCGATCGGTCGGCCATTTGGAGAGTGCAGTGTGTGGGTTTCAGCTTTCCGACGCCTAATTGCTCGTATACTGAGTACGGAAGCAGGTTAATACTGGCACCAAGATCTAATAGTGCGCGGTTGATGTTCTTATCCCCAATAGTAATAGAAATCGTAGGACAGCCAGGGTCCTTCCGTTTTTGTGGTAAAGATTGGGTAAGGGCATCACTCACAGCACTAGCCAAGAAAACTTTCTTGGGTACCTGAGACTTCCTCTTTTTCGTGCACAAGTCCTTTAAGATTTTCGCGTAGGACGGGACTTGTTGGACAGCATCTAAAAGAGGAATGTTAATGTTAACCTGCTTAAATAACTCCAGAATCTTCTCCATTTGAGGATTTTGTTTATTAGACCTCAACCGGTTTGGAAATGGGACGTTTTTAAAATTGGTTGAGTCTAATGCTTGTGGAGGAGATTGTGGAGTTGGAACGGATCCCAGAACAGGTGTTTTCGTGGAGTGAGAAGTGGGTCCGTTCAGAGCAGAAGAAGAAGCAGAAGGAGAGCCTTTTGAAGAATGGAGAATAGGCTCAGAAGACAAAGAAGCAGGAGAAGAAGAAGAAGAAGAAGAAGAAGAAGCGGCCGGGGTGTCATCGTTGATCCGTTTGCCAATGTTGTTTTGCAGCATCCTTCCCGATCTCAGTGTGGTCACGGCACTCACATTATGGTTCTGTTGTTCAAGAGCAACATGTGCGTTATGTGGGTGACCGGGATTTGGGAGTGGCTGGGATGGGAGCTTCCCCTTCTCTCGCTCGCTTAAGGCCGCATTCAGCTGTGCAATCTGGGCCTCGATGGTCTTAATGCTTTGCCCGTAAGCGGCAGTGTGTTGCACTAGGGACTGAATGGAAGACTGGATGTTGGCGGTGGACTGAGTCGATTGTTTAACGAACGCCTCCAGACTTCGTTCGAGCGAGGAAACCTTATCGTTGTTTGACGGAACAAAGTTGTTTGGTGGAAAAGAATTGTTGGGTACAAAGTTGTTCGTCTGATTTTGGAAAGGTTGGGGTTGGAAGGGCTGCTGAAACTGCTGTTGAGTTTGTTGTTGCGCTTGTTGTTGCGGTGGAGGGGCCCTTTGGAAATTGTTGCCTTGGAATTGATTCTGATTCTGATTCCAGGCGAAATTGGGGTGGTTCCTCCAACCGGGATTGTAGGTGGAAGAGTATGGATCATTCCTCGGTCTTTGCTGAAATGCAGTATTAACCTGATCCTGTCCTTGCGATGGCGGATTGTAAGGACACTCTTCGGTTAAGTGAGAAGGATCGGAACAACAAGCGCAGATGGTACGAAGGGGAAGAACAGGGGCAGGAGCAGGAGAAGAGAATTTGCTCTCTATTGCTTCAAGCTTTCTCGTTATTGCAGCCATTTCAGCTTTCATCGCAATAGAGACATCAAGTTGGTGAATTCCTACCCTAGACTGACCGATAGAAGTGGAGGTAGAAGAAGAAGTCGGTCTGGTGCTCTCCCATTGTAGCGTTTGCTCCGCAAGGTCGTCAAAGAACTGCCACGCTTCCTCGTCAGATTTCGATAGGAAGTGGCCCTAACAGATGGTTTCCAACAACTGCTACGTTGCTGGGTTCAGGCCCTCGTATAAGGTTTGGCAAAGTTGCCATTTCTCTATACCGTGGTGAGGACACTGAACAAGAAGATCTTTGTACCGGTCAAAGCACTTCCAGAAGGGTTCAGAAGGAAGCTGAGAGAATTGGTTGATTTCATTTCGAATCCTTGCGGTTTTATGATTCGGATAGAATTTTTTTAGAAACGCTTTAACAAACTCGTCCCAGCTGGTTATTTAGTGGGAAGCGGTGCTATACAGCCATTTTTCAGCAAGATCGCATAAAGTGAACGGAATGACCCGTAGACGTATATCATCGTCCGACAGCTGGGTGGTTTTCATCATGGCACAGACGTTTTGAAATTTATTGATGAAGATATAGGCATCTTCAGATTCAAGCCCATGAAATCGTGGAAGCATGTTGATGAAGTGGGGCTTAATTTCAAAGTTGTCCCCATTGGCCGGTGGAAGAGAAAGGCAGGTGGGAAGTGCAGAATGGGTGGGATAGAAACGATCCTGGAGCATGATTCGCTGCGGCGCTACAACAGGCGGTGGTGGTGTGTTATTGGTCTCTGTACGAGGTGGAGCCAATCCAGGGGTAGTCAAAGAGATGTTCGGATTAAATCCTGACATCGCGGAAAAAGAGGTTGGTGATGGTGAAGGTGAAGATGTATGAACAGAATTCCGGTCAACGTCGGAGTTGGCCGACAAAGGAAGGGGTGAAAGAGGAGTGGACGGAGTTTCGACGTCTGAGTCGATCGCCTAGTCGGTAGCGACTAACGTAACGCGGACTAGACGGGCGCTAGTGTCCCGAGTCCAAGCGGACATACACTAAACGAGTTTAGTATAGTCAAAGCGGAGAAGGTGAGGGTAAGAAAACGTCAATGGAGAAAAACGATGGGTGGTGGGTGAAAAATGGATTTGGCGACAAAGGGCAAGTTTTCATAAAAGTTTTTGATTTTTTTCTTTTTTTTCTTTTTTTTTTTAGAAAGATCTTTACAGAAATATGTACGGACTTACGGCTTTAAGCAATCACAAATAAGATATGCACAATCTCACCTAGATCTAGGGTCACCTAGGTCTACTAGACCTGCTCCTAACTGTTCCAGAGGGCTAGAAAAAGGACCTCAAACCGCCTCTTCTCCGTCTAATGCGGCCAGATAAGTGCCAGGTAAGTGGGAGGTTATCCAACGCTTTCGCGAAGTTCCTTAATTAAATAACCACTTGCCTTCGTCACACTTGCCTAGGCACCGCAAAAGTCAGATAGGATAAACGGCCGATGCCTGTAACTAGTCCTCTGTCCTATTGAGCGCGAAGTCCTTAGGGCTGAGTCTAGTGTTTTTTAATTAACAATGGTCAATGCATATGCTTTTTGTGATTTCTGGGGTCCTGGGAAGGGTGATGAAATCCCCACCCAATCTGAATTGGTTTCAAGCCCCTTAAGTCCGTATTAATGAATGCAAAGCGATAACAAATCAACTGCAAACAATTTTTATTTTTAGCGTGGCGCAAAGCATCCTGCACAAGAACAGTCTATTGGAAGAGGGAGAAGAGTTTGCGCAAAGAATGCTGCAGAAAACACAATTCAGTGGAGTCCAGAGGAGTAGGGAGAAGAAGAGGGATACTTACAGAAGATTTGGGACCCTGAAGCCACCAAACGGCCGCGGATCCGCGGCCTAAGCTTGCTTATGCCGCGGTTCCGCGGCAATATGATGGGCTTGGGCCTTCATTTTTCTTGGGTATGCTCTGTTGGGTGTCCTCTTCTTTTCTGGATGTGCTGAATTTTTTCTTGCTGACTGTATATGCTCCAGATTTTTACAGTAGATCGTTTACTTCGTTTGGATTCGTCGCGGTGTAGCCGCGAAATATGGGTCTATCTTCCCACGTCTTTGGCACTGAACTTGAACTCCGTATTATCCTGCACACTGGCACAAAAACTAATCAAAAAAAACAAGAAGATTTTTTTTTACAAAGTATTTTTTTTTGTTTGTTTTTCGGTTAGCTTTATATTCACAAATTAACCCGAAATTACACAAAGAAATAAACTACCGTCTCCCCGGCAATGGCGCCATTTGATTGTTATATATTCTGCGTGTTCAAGTTTAGTTAATTACCGCAATCAAGACGGTTTCGCTTGTAGCTAGCCGGTTGAGTACGGGTCGTCCGCAGGGAGATGGGAATCTTTTTCTAAGTGCTTCAACGAGTTAAGTCCAGTTTTCCAGATTATGTTGTGATTAATTAGGTGTTAAGATGATATGTAAAGAGAGCTTGTTAGGGTTAGGATTAGGTTAGTTTGAGTTAGGAGTCGCTCACCTCTTTCGTTGCCACTCTTAATATCGGTGTTACGGTAATCGGCAACAACGGGGATTAGCACGACTAGGAAGGAACTTGCGAGTATAAGCTAGGCTTTCCAACGCATAAGTTCTTCCTTTTGGTGCTTGTCCGTCCGTTCTTGGATCTTAGCCATAACCTCCGGTTAATTCAACCACAACCGGTCTCACTACGGAATCACCGCTATCATGTAGGATAGGGTGCCGTAAGGAGCGGATTGTGGTTCAATTAATGGGAGTCGATTTAAGATGTTGGGCAAGGAAAGAGTGAGAGAGATTTCCTTCTCTCAAACTTTCCTTATCCTACCCTAACAAGTATGAAACTACTCATACATCATAATGAAAAGAAAACAAAACAAAAGAGAAAGATAGAAAGAAGGAGATTAGAAGATAACAACTAGCTATTTGCGACCTCACCTTGGCAAGGATCAAGCGTAAGCATCATAGTTGTTTTAATGATAAAGGAAAAGAGAAAAGAAAGAAACAACAAGAAATAACAACAATTAAGTTAACAAATTAAAATTACAAGCAATTATAATTTAACTAAAGAAGCATGATAAGTAAAAGGATCTTCTTTATTCATCATTCTTCACTCACAAAAGCCCACTACAAGATTTTTAATGGAGAAGAGATGAGAAGAGGAAGAAGAAACAAGTATTCTAAACCTAGGAAAATACAAGATTATGCACCCTTGGCTTCACAAGGATCTGGGCTATTTATAGGCAGGGAAATGGAAATCTAGGGCAAAATCCTGCCTGTACATAGAAAGACAAAAATGCCCCTGAAAATTCTTCAGCCGACAAGGCCGTACGGCCGCGGTTCCGCGGCCTAAGCATGCTATTGCCGCGGAACCGCGAAAGTATAGGGGAATTGATTCATCGTTTTTGGTGGTTTTTCCTATTTTTCTGTCCCCTTTTGTCTGGTACATGTATTTTCTGATAATCTTTCCATATTTCTTCCAGAATTCTAGTGGATCAAAAGGTGATTTGGACATGGATCTTTTGTCATGTTTTTCTTGATCTCCGCGTAGATTTCTTGGATCTTGTGTTGCCATTGAGCCTTGTGCATGAAGGTGACAATCGATTTGCCATTTTTTCTCCTAAACTGGTGTGTGGCAACAGACGGATAAAGAGCGGAGACCCGTGTTTTATCTATGGTTGGCAGGAACCCGGGTTTTGTCGTGTTTTTTCATGAATTTCATCGTTCAGAGCCGAGAACCTGTATCCTGCAATTGACTAGCAAACACGGCTCAAGAGTACCTACCGATATGCAACGTGATAAAAATTGGGCGGTATAAAAATGCAAAAATCTGATATGAACACCGGTTTCTAGTTTAGAAAAGTTTTTGTTTCCGCATTTTGGCCTTGGACAGACGGCCGGGGCGCTACCGTAGACTTACAAGTCAAAAGGCTCGGAACGACCAAATCCGCGAAATGGCCATTTACGAGAAAGCCAAGACGCAACGCCTCCTTCAGCAGGCTACAGAGGCTGACAATGCCCTTCACCGTCAGCCCGCCATGCATTCCCTAGATAAGAAAAAGGCCCGATGCGAAGGAAAAAACAAGTTGAAGAACGGAAAAAACGTTCGACAGCGGCAAAACGGATCCAAAAGGTCATGCGATCGAGAAAGGGCCAGCCGGAATCCGTCTCTTATGAAAAAGATGGGTCGAGCATATTCTTTCCCTCGAGATAAGACAAGGAGAATTTTTGACCCTGTCATGAAACATCAAATGATGGCACTTCCGGAGTCTCGGCAGCCCGATCAAGCAAACGAAGTTCATCACCCAGATTATTGCTCCTATCACCGAGCGATAGGACATCCTCTTGAAGACTGCTTCACCTTCAAAAACTTGGTCGAAAACCAATATCAACTCGGCAGGTTCGCTCTATCCACCAGTTGGAGGGTAGCCCCACCACAAAACCATGTGCCAAAAACTTCGTATATAGCAAGAGTAGAACCAGATCAACATCGGTCATGGAAACGATATCGTACTTGTCACGTGATAACACTGTCGGAAAAAGGAGTGCACGAGAATATGGATGACCTCTCCTGGTTCTTCAAAAATAAGGATGAAGATGAGTTGATCTCGGAATTTCCACCAGCGCCAAAAGAATTGGAAGATGGGATAGACACCACGGCGGACAACCTAAAAAAAATCAACTTAGGGACGGCAAACGACCCACGGCCAACGTTCGTCAGTGAGCTGCTGTCTAAAGAACAGGTGGCTACGCTAAAATACGTGCTTATGCAGTATAAAGACTGCTTCATATGGAATTTTTCCGAGATGCCAGGGCTAGATCCGGAAATAACTGTGCATAAATTGGCATATCTCCGGACGTCAAGCCAGTCAAACAAGCACCGAGAAGAATGCTGCTCGAACTTGAAATGAGTATTAACGCCGAAGTCAAGAAGCTAATAGACTCCGGCTTCATCCAAGAAGTTCAATACCCCGACTGGATCGCCAACATTTTCCCAGTGATGAAGAAAAATGGGACGCTGCGCATCTGCGTAGATTTCCGAGACCTCAATAAAGCTTTCCCGAAGGATGATTTTCCCGTGCTGGCTACCGAGCCAATGACAGATAACACGTCCACTCACGAAGTCTTCTCCTTCATGGATGGATCATCGGGGTACAATCAAATAAATATGCATCCCGAAGACCAGAAGCATACCGCTTTTCGTACTCCTTTGGGCATATTCTGCTACAAAGTGATGCCTTTCGGTCTGAAGAAGGCCGGCGCTACCTATCAGAGGGCCATGACAAAGATCTTTGATGACCTCATACACGAGATAGTCAAATGTTATATTGGCGACCTCATGGTAAAAAGAAAATATCACGAGGAGCATTGGGAGCATCTGAAGGTACTGTTCCAGCGTATTTGGAAATACAACCTGAAGACGAACCCTCTCAAATGCGCGTTCGGAGTTTCTTCAGGAAAATTCCTAGGATTCATCATACGACATTGGGGCATCGAAATAGATCCATCGAAGATCAAGGCGATTATGGAAATACCCACCAAAAGAACTTTAAAACAATTGCGGTCTTTACAAGGGAAGCTCGCATATATCCGACGGTTCATAGCTAACCTCTCCGGAAAATGCCGCCCCTACAGTCATCTAATGAAGAAAGGGACCCCGTTCGTTTGGGATCGCAAATGCCAAAGCGCACTGGACAAAATCAAGCAATACCTGCAGAATCCGTCAGTACTGACCGCTCCAGTCAAGGGAAAGCCCCTTGACACGTCCCGAAATAGCACGTGACTGGCACTTGAATCATATGAAGTCTATAGGACCCCATCTAATTCAAGTAAGCCAAAAGCCCAGAAATCTAAACCATTTTTAAAGAAAGTGTTTTTTTAAAATAAGCCGAATATGCGTTTTTAAAACATCAAGTCTTTTCTGAAAATTTCGGCAGAGTTTCCTTTGTAAATACTGGCCCCAAACGGGTACAACATACATAATATGAATAAAGGCATCCCCAAGCGGGAGCTAGCTCTTCGTCAATTGACGGTCATAACCACGCAAGCAATATAATACACAACGCCAAAGGGCGAGGATCAAAACTAAAAAGGAAACCAAAAATCAACAATAAAACCATAAATAATACAAGCGCGACTCTACGGTCGAAAGGATATATACTGGTCTCTAAGTCGAATAAATAATATAATCTGGTTGATGGAGTTTACTAGATACCACTGAAATAAATAAAGGTATTATGGTGGTCACGATGCGAGTGAACCCACCTACCAAAGAAATCACCCGGAATGAACCAGTGTGCCAGCAAAGCCGCTAAGGAAACTTGTACGACAAAACTTGCAAGAACTGTGGCACAATGGGGGTGAGTTGCCAACTCGTGAGTAGAAAACTTCAACGAGCAGAAATCGCATGTATGACTCAATCCTAGGTCATACGATCAGTATATATATCCTCAAAATAATATAACCCTGAACATCTACATGTAAGTGTGATATCAAGTGCTCGTTTCTGTGCCTGAGATAGCAACATATCATATATGTGATGTATGAATGCATGAAAACAGAACACATGTAATGAAGGAACTGTTTTCATAAAATAGTGAGATTTCTGTATATTTCAATAGAGGTATCATCAATGAAATCAGCATAAAGATTCGTGTCAAGCATCGAAACAAAACATAAATCCAAATACCCAATATCTCGGGCTCCGGCTATCCGGACTGGCCTATATCATAAATCTCAATACCTCAAAGTCTCAATATCTCGGGCTCCGGCTATCCGGACTAGCCCAACTCCGATCAGTATCCTCCGAATATCCGTCGAGTCACAATACAATCACTGGTCGGTAGTGCTCCGCTGCCAAGCTCAACGTCATCATCCGCGACCATTTTGCCCCCGGGTACCGCACCGGGTCCACTATGCACCCACAGACGGTTCTTCCTCCTCCTCGAATCGGGTGTATGATATCGCTCAAGAGCCGAGAAAACTCATGGTGGACATATCTCAAATCATAATATGAGAAAACCGCACTTTTATCTTTTGAAAATGATAATCAGTTTATAAATCTTGCGGTTTCTCCAAATCCAGAAATCTCAAGAAAATCCGAATAACAATATCAAAAGTAAATAATACTGAATACTGCACTCCGGCAATCCGGATTGGCCCTTATAATATTGCATGACAAATGAAATAAAAATCTGCATGAGATATCAAGCAATGAATGCAATAATGAACTAGCATATGAAACAATAACATATTGGAACTATCAGCTAGCAAACGATATCAATAAAGTAATATTTTCTAATGTGTACGTGACATGGCAATTACCGATGATGATGTGAGTGAGCCGGCAAGAAGGTGTACGTAGAACATACGCATCATCGGTAATGGTGCTGGTGTCCTGACAGCATGATTTCAATAATGGCATATGAAAACACAATATAAGCATGCAATGCGATGCGAACATGAAGAATATGCGGGAGATGAATAATAAACACAACAATAAGGAAATAAACATTTATATAATTGGGTCATACAGTTTTCCATTTGAAATAACATGAATCGTGGTGTTTAGAAAATAGGACTACGGTATTTTTAAGAAAAAGTATGTCCTTTGAAATATCCGTAGAATCCATTGGCCTATCTTTAAAATATTCACGATTCGTTAGTTTTGAAATATGTATGATCCGGTCCTAATCTAACATCTATAAGTAAACTACAGGTTTAAATTAATAGACTAATCGAAAAAGGTATGGAAAACCACCTAAGTCAGAGTTGATATATATATATATATATATATATATATATAATAGTCGGTGATCCCGCCTCAATAGTATCACGTATGATACAATACATCATATGACATCCTCGAGTCAAGAGTGCAGATCTATCATCAATATAGCTCGTACGACATCCCAATCTGGGTATGGGTCAATATCACATTTATCTCATTATTCAACTGGTATCCTTATCATCATACCATGATCTTGGTACTGATCTAACGTCTAGTACATACTGATACCATCTATATATATATATGCGTGCGTATGAAAACACATCGCCCCAAAGACCCGCTATAATATCATGTCGTATCTCAAATACGAACTATGTCACATCACCGATCTCATGGCATCATGCCCAATCTCATCGACTCATCTCCAAATACCATGTACTATCCTCATCATCCATGTATACACACACACACACACAGTCCCATACCTATGTGTATTTATATATACATACATATCCCCATATACACACAAGTAATAAAATGTATGCAAGTGTGTGTGTGTGTGCGTGTATGAAATTCTTAACACTATGGTTTCATGACTAAGAAGCTAAACTAAGTACTTCTAAATACACTAAACTATCCTACGAACACATAAGCCTATCTAGATAGTCATTAATCTCCCAATACACATATTTATATATATAGGTATACGTATTCGTATACTACACTTCGAACTGCGGGGGTGCTATACGCCATCCACCTGACTTTCCCCGTAGATATATATCTACTCACCTTGATCTTCGCTTGCCGATGCCGATGTCACCAAGCGCTTGCTTGTCGTCTCGAAGTCCTCGTGATGGTACCTACATATTATAACGTATCGTGCCGCATTAAAATCCAATTCAAAATCAAAACGACACATGAATTTCACATAGGTCAAAACCTATAGTTTACTCACACAAAAGAGCCCAAAAACACCCGATATAGACGTACAACGTCAAGTGACCGAATACAATTCCAAATACTAAAACCAAGAATTCAAAATACATAAAAAATAACCCCGAATCAAAACAACAACTCAAGAATTCAATCCCTGATTTTAGTTCAGGTGAAAACAAGGTGCACAAACAGTATTAGGGTGCTATATAGGAGGTATGTGAGCTACAGAAGCAACCTGGACACCATCACCCACCAAGTGGCCGGCCACTTATCCTATAATTCCAGCCTGCTCGGTTTGGGGGGCTCTGTTGGGGCTCGTTTTCACAGGGTGGTCTCGTAGGGTCTTAATTAGGTCAATGGTATTGTTTGGTTTTCTTCCAAAACTCCCGGGTCACTCCAGATTCCCTGTAGGCTACCAATTGCAAACAAAACCGATATGACAAGTTTCAGATTTTGGGTTTCAGGTTTCAGTTCAAGTTTGGTCTGGGTTTTAGACATTTGGGGGGGGTTGTTTAAGGTCACCATTAAAGCTTAATTACACTATCTCACTTCAAATCCAACCCTAACCTCAACTTGGAATTCTTAAACCTCACTAAACCACCATAGCTTAACTCTAAACCATACTAGAAAATAAGAAATACTAAAAACATAGCTATAAGTCTTTAATTATACCTCATTTGTCACCTAAGAATCCCCTAGAGCTCAAAATCCCAACTTTCTTGATCCATAACGCTTGTAGTGAGCTTGTGCACATTTTTTGTGAAGAGGGTGCAAGGTTTTGGTGTAGTTTTGGTGTTGTTATGAGGGGATAGAGGTGGAGGGGGAGAGAGGGCAGCCATGGGAGAGGAGAGGAGAGAAAAAGAATGATGAAGGAGAGAATGATGAACAAAGAGGCATGATTCACTTGACCCCTCACCCTCTCTCTCTCTCATGTCCATCCCTCATTCTTTATTCCTTTTCTTTTCTCTTTCTTTTCTTTTCTTTTCTCTCATTTAAAAAAAAACCAAAACATTTAAAAAGAAAAGCCATGGAGAAAAATGTAACAAGTGTGAAAAATGATTTGGTGCATGTCACATGCACAAAACTAGCTTAATGCACGATTAGCGATGTTTAATCGCAATTAGCATTAAAATGGAATATAATTAATCATAAAAATTTATAATTTGCCTAAATCATATAAAACGCCTCATTTCAGTAATTCCTATAATTTCCTAAATTTTCCCCAATTTATCGGCATTTAATTATACCGCCATATTAAAATATTCATAATATTTATTATTTAATTATAAAAATTCCCAAAAATAATATTTTATTTTTGTGAAATGTTACAGTCTTCCCCCTTAAAGAAATTCGGTTCCCGAATTTAAACTTAACCCCTCAAATACTAAAACATTTCAGTAAAAGACTAAGTCGTCGGGGTCCCAAAATCATACATACATAAAGCACATAGTGGCGCAATGCATGCGCATGAAAAACGAGTAGATGAACTAAAATCAAAACTCCGTCAAGCCTCCTGCAATTATCGGAGTTATGGTGTAGACACCAGTGTCTAAATCCAATACGAAAACCAACATAATATACATCAAAACTATACATATAAACATCTGAAGGAAATGCATGACAAACCTTTTTAAGTCACTATGCGATGCGCGTATCACAGCACAGTGGCGGACGTTTATTGTATGAAAATAACTATATACATATATATGTCCTTTGTTTAACATACACGCCCCGCCGTTTGAAAATAATTTAGAAGGGTTCCATTTATAAAATGTTTCGTGTCATCTCGGACACGTAGGTAATTACTGAGACTATAGCTTCCTTTTTTGGAAATCCCTTCGATATCTATCAATGTATGCAAAAATATACTCAGGTACTTTCCTCGGACTAGTCCTGCTCAGCTACTATACCAAATAGTAAATATCATAAAAACATACTGTTCCAAAAGAAATCAATCCCAAAATGTGCATAAGAATGCCACGTGCGTCTGGTGCGCACGGAAATCGAAATCCATAAATGTGGCATACATGTGCACAGAAACAAAATCTAAGTGCACTGGGTGTGCACGAAACACCTGTCATAGGCAACGGGTGTGCCTGACAGCAACATCAGGTGCATCTGATATGCACGAAGAATCTCGATTTAGTGTATCTGGCGTGCACCAAAATCGCATCAAGCGCCCAAGTATGCGCAAAATCCAACTCAAGTGCACAATGTGCACAAAATCAAATATCGAATATCTCAATCGAAATCGACGGTATACAGCACATCTCAATCCAAATCAGGTATACAGTGGTATATAATCTCACAACCATGCGCATCAGCGTGCACAAATCGAATCACAATACTAAAAGTGCATGAAACTATGTTGAAAACACAAGTCAAATCACATGCATACCATAGGTATGAAATCAAAATCAACATCTCGAATGATATCAAATCGAAGTCAAGTGCAACTTTGGTGCAAAAATTCTCAATCATGCAAATAAATCGCCCAAATATCAAAATCAAATATGGCGGAAACAGTCCCGCTCAAGAATATCCTCTAAAAATCTCTGGCCAACTGTCATGGTCACTCATAATATGTCTCGTCGACGATGCCGAACTCTGGCCTACTGGGTGTGTGTAATATGACCGATCCTGGGTCCAAGTCTTCTCGTATTCTATCCCAGAAAGGTTCTGTCGAAGTCTCCCTGTCACGACCCAAAGTTTGGATGTGACCGGCACTTAGATTGTATAATATCTAAAGATATCTGCACAACCCGAGTAAGCCAAAAACCAAGATCAAAAACCCTTTTTGCGGAATTTTAAGCAAGTTTAGTTTTTAAGTAAAAATCATGGTTTGTAAGTATTAAAATCTTAACAGTAATTTCCTAATAAATAAAACAGCAGTTTTGAAGAGTTTTAGTTTGGTTACATCCCTAGTCGGGAGTAATGATGCCAACAGCGGAAAATAATATACAACTTTATACGACATCAATAATAATCTCAGACATAAGTAAAAGAAATATCATTTAACATAACTAAACGATCTCATCTATCAAATAATATACATATAACCACGTCTCGTTCTAAGTCATAATACAGGGTCTGATGGAGATTTTCTAGATTCAATATACAATACCAAAAGAGGAGGTTACCACATAGGTAACCCACCTAGCAAAAGATGCGATAAAAGCCGATAAGTGGATCTGCACTGCTGCTAACCGTCCACTTTACTCCTGTAAGGAACTATGGCACAACGGGGGTGAGTTGCCAACTCAGTGAATAAAACTAACATATAACGACTGATAATCTAAATATGAAGAACTATAAATAATAGCAATAAGGATGAGTATAATGCAAGATAACATGTAGAATCATGAATTGTACCACTAACTATATAACTCAAAACTGAAATCTCATCATTTAGTTTCAAATAGAGTTCATCTTTCCGTGTCCAACATCGACACAAATCTTCTGTTTCCCTTAGGCATCGTTCCTCGAACGATCCTGTAATCAATAACATCGGTTGGTATCATCTAGATATCCGCCGTGTTTCACAACTATCTCCGGTTTCGAGTATCCTCGCTAGGCTCCCCGTCTCAAATGCGGCTTTCCTGCCCCTCGGTCTCGACCGGGTCCACCATGAATCCGACTGTATACCTTCCCCACTCAGTCTGGATAACATAAAAATCCACGACCGTATAGCTCCCCCACTCGGCCCGGAATAAAAACCAAATCATAAAAACAACATCGCATGGTGGACATCTCACATCAATATGAAAAATCATTGAATTTATGCAATAGTATCGGAAAACTCAAAACCATAAATCCTCAATAACACAAATGCCTCTTATATCAACTTATAACACTTGAATACGAAACATGATGTCATTGATGCAATTTACTACTGTTATTGATGTTAAGGTATGATAGGAATCATATTTAACAGGATAATTACTATGTGTGAAAGTGACATGTCAATATCGACGAGGTGTAGTGCAACATGTAGATATGTGCGTGTGCGGCATAACTCGTCGATAATTGTGCAGTGTTCTAACAACTATTAATATGGCGATGTATATGTATATATGAATGCATAGAATTAACTTAACTTACAAAAGCCTATTTTTATTTAAACTAAACTACGGGCGTATCACGCCATCAATACAAGATCCCCCGGTAGATGTTTAGTCTACTCACCGGAATACGTCGTAAACTACTCAGAAATCGCCAATCATTTTCCTTTCCTGGCGACCTCCGAAGTTCCCGTATTTGAATCTTACATCTAAATTAATTTGAATAAGAAACGGCTAATTTCGATACGGCGAAATATGAAAATACGAGTGTTAAGTATTAACTATACCACGTACGACTATTCTAAACTATCTAACACTTTTCTTAACTGGACTTTAACCCCTCGCTGTTTGCAACAGGAAACTTAAACTTGTTACGAATTTACCGTGTCGTATTTTAGAGTTTTGATCCTTTTTCCGATATTAGTTCCCAGATTTTATATACTATTAATTTGACTTAAATAGACAATACCAAAATACCCCAACACCTATACAGAGACCTATCTTAAAACCCAAAACACCAAACTCTACCAGAAATCCGGCGACGCCGGATCTTCCCTTCCTCTCGCCGGCTAAAATCCGAGCAGGGAGGTTCGTACTCCTAGGTTTTGCTCTAAGTCCAGTTTATAAGATTTAGACACTGTTTGGTTAAGTTGATTTTCACCTAAACTATAGCAGATTAACACAGAGCTATGTTTTACCTAGAATACGATATTCTATTTCTAAATTTTACAATTACAGAACTAAAATCTACTGAGTTATAAATTATACCTACAGAGCATGGTTGAAAAGCTTCCTCCAAGACACACAAACCCTTAGCTCCTAGCTTGATGGTGGAAATCCTTAGCCTATTTCTTCTTCTCACTTCTCTTCTCTTTTATTTCGTTTGGAGTGTTATGTTTTTCTTCCTTTTCTTTCACTCCACTTAGTTCGGTTGCCTTAATATATTTACTGAATTAGTTTTGATATAACTTAAGGATAATAGAATTAAGGAAGTAGGTGGTGTCAACTAAAGGATAGTGGGGCTTCCATGCAAGGTGGAGGTGTTATGAATTGTGCATGTAAGTAGGATGTATCATGCCTTATCACTCCAAATGGTGTTGACTTATGATAAATTCTGAGCTAAAACATTTTCTACTCCTTTTTCACTTACAGCCTCTATATTTCTTAGTTTGCACAATTTCCTAAATTTTTACACAAAGATCCTTCACTACATGTGTTATTATATAACACTATTCTAATTAAAATGAAGCTAAATTTCACACTAAAACCCTTGTAATTTATTAATGTTACACACTAAAATTTTAATTTAATTAGTTTCATATAATACTTATGAAAATGTCTTATTTGGTTTTAATAACTTTTTAATTTAACATTTTATTATTTAATTAATTAATTTTATTTATTTCAAATTTTCCAAATATTAAAATATTTCCCCCTTAAGAAAATTCGGTCCCCGAATTTAAAACTTAACTAGACATACCTTCAAAAAGATGTAGAAATTTCTTTCGCATCGCATTCTCAGTCTCCCAATTATTCTCCTCGCGATTCGTTCCTCGCCAAAGAACCTTTACAGATGGAAGTACCCTTGATCTTAGTTTCTTTTCCTGCCGGTCTAGAATAGCTACTAGCTGCACTGTGTAGGATAAATCCAGCTCAATCTGTAAGGTCTGATGCTGGATCGCGTGAGAAGAATCGTGAAGATACTTACGAAGCATAGATACATGAAACACCGGATGCACATCGGGAAAACTGGGTGGAAGTGCTAGACGATAAGCTACAGCACCCACTCACTCCAGAATCTCGTAAGGTCCGACATAACTGGGGCTGAGCTTCCCCTTTTTCCCGAAACGCATCACACCTTTCATCGGAAATACACGAAGGAACACATGATCTCCCACCTCAAACTCGAGTCTACGGCGACGTCGATCTGCATATGATTTCTGTCTGCACTGGGCCGCTCTCATTCTGTCCCGTATCAACTGAATCTTTTCCGTGGTCTCCTATACTATCTGCGGTCCCAAAATGCTACTCTCGCTCAGTTCCGTCCAGCAAACGGGTGATTGACATTTCCTCCCATACAAAGATTCAAAGGGTGCCATCCAGATCGTCTCCTGAAAACTTTTGTTGTACGAGAATTCTATCAAAGGTAAGTGACGATCCCAACTACCACCGAAATAAAGGCTGCAAGCTCGAAGCATATCCTCTAGAGTCTGAATGGTCCGCTCTGACTGACCATCTGTCTGTGGGTGAAAAGCTGTACTAAAACTCAATCGTGTACCAAGAGCTTCTTGAAGTTTCTGCCATAGCCTGCTGGTAAACTGGATACCCCTATCGGATACTATGCACGTCGGAACTCCATGCAATCGTACAATCTCGTCGATATAAATCTGAGCATACTGCGCAAACCCATACGTCGTCTTCACCGGAAGAAAGTGAGCTGCCTTTGTCAATCTATCTACAATCACCCAGATGGAATCATACCCTCTGCTAGTCCTGGATAGACCCACAACGAAATCCATAGAAATTTGTTCCCATTTCCACTCCGGAATGGGCAAGGGCCGCAACTCTCCTGCCGGCCTCTGGTGCTCGGCCTTGACTTGCTGAAAAGTCAAGCATCTCGAAACAAACTCCGCAACATCCCTCTTCATTCCTTCCCACCAATAAACATCCTTCAAGGCATGATACATCTTGGTAGAACCAGGATGAATACCGTATGCTGATCGATGGGACAACTCTAAGATCTCATGTCTCAGTCCATCCGAATCTGGCACACAAAGATGAGTCCCAAAACGTAATACTCCATGGTCATCTATCACGAACTCCGACTCTCCGCCCTGCCTAACCTAATACATAATCTCCGATATATGAGCATCTGCGGGCTGGGTTTCTCAAATACGATCCAATAACTGAGGACGGGTGCGAACATGTGCTAACTGTCCTCCTATCGAGGTGAACTCAAACTGTACACGGCTATCACATAGAATCTGCCAGTCTGTAGAAGATTGTCTCTGTAAGGTGCGCAAATGAGATAAGCTACCTCCAGGCATCCGAATCAAAGCATCTGCTACAACATTTACTTTGCCTGGATGATACAAGATTTCACAATCGTAATCCTTCATGAGTTCCATCCATCGACGCTGACTTAGATTAAGATCCCTTTGCTGAAAAATATTCAAGCTCTTATGATCTGTGAAAATCTGGCACGACTCTCCATACAAGTAATGCCTCCAAATTTTCAGTGCAAAAACCACCGCAGCCATCTCCAAGTCATGAGTGGGGTAGTTCTGTTCGTTCTTCTTTAGCTGTCGAGAAGCATAAGCTACAACCCTGTCGTGCTGCATCAACACACAGCCTAAACCCACTCTAGAAGCATCACAATATACAACAAAGCCACCTGACCCAGAAGGTAAAGATAAGACCGGTGCAGTCGTCAAGCGAGTCTTCAACTGCTGGAAACTCTGCTCACATGCATTTGTCTAAAGAAATGGAACTTCCTTCCTAGTCAATCCGGTCAATGGTGCAGTGATCCGAGAAAAATCCTGCACAAAGCGTCGGTAATAACCTGCCAGACCCAAAAAACTACGAACCTCAGTAACTGACACAGGACTGGGCCAGTGATGTACCGCTTCGGTCTTCTTTGGGTCCATGCGTATCCCATCTCTTGTAACTACGTGACCCAAGAAATCTACACTATCCAGCCAGAATACACACTTAGAGAATTTAGCGAACATCCGATGCTATTTCATGGTCTGCAACGTGATGAACAAATGCTACTGTTCTCCTCCCGACTCCAGGAATAAATAAGAATATCATCAATGAACACTATAATAAATTGATCAAGGAATGGCCTGAAAATACGGTTAATCATATCCATGAAAGCTGCTGGGGCGTTGGTGAGTCCGAATGACATCACCAGAAACTCGTAATGCCCATATCGTGTGCGAAAAGTAGTCTTCGGAATGTCATCCTTCCTAACCCTCAACTGGTGATACCCTGACCGCAAATCAATCTTTCAGAAGTAGCCATCTCCCTGCAGCTGATCGAACAAGTCATCATTACGAGGTAATGGATACCTATTTTGCACAGTAACTCGATCCAACTACTTATAGTCGATGCACAGTCTCATACTACCATCCTTCTTCTTAACAAATAAGATAGGAGCTCCCCACGACGATACACTTGGATGAACAAGTCCTCTATCTAACAACTTTTGCAACTGGATTTTAAGTTCCTTCAACTCCGTCGGGGCCATCCGGTAAGGTGGTATAGAAATAGGTCCCGCACCCGGAATCAAGTCAATGCAAAATTCGATATCGCGATCGGGAGGTAACCCTGGTAATTCAGCAGGAAACACATCCGGAAACTCTCATGCGATTAGAACCTGGTCCAACGGAATCTCAGCAGCTCCTAAGTCCTTAACAAATGCTAAGAACCCATGATAACCCTTCTTCAAGAGTCGTCCCGCACAAAGAGCAGAAATCATGTTGGTAGGAGTTACATTACAGTCTCCCTGCACAACAAAGATCGGTTCACCTGAAAAACAAAATCTGACCGCTTTCCCTCGACAATCTACATAAGTATGACAAGCGGCCAACCAATCCATACCAAGAAGTATATCAAAATCTAACATATCCAGGAGAATCAGATCAACTAAGGAATCTTTATCTCCAACACACGCTGAACAAACCCTGAATACGTGTCGAGCTACAAAAGAATCCCCCACCGGAGTAATCACAACTAGCGGTAACTCTAATAGCGACGACTCACTCCCCAGAGAAAGTGCAAAGCTTGAAGATACATAAGAATGTGTAGAACCGGGATCAAATAAAATATGTGCATCTAAGGAACATACTACAAGAGTACGTGTCACAACTGCATTTGATGCCTGGGCATCCTGTGGAGTCAGCGTAAAAACTCGTGCCTGGCCCCTGCCCGCATCCTATCATCCTCTACCTATGTCTCCTCGACCTCTCTGAGAGCATCCTGCAAAGCCTCGACCCCATGGTGCAACTGTCTGGCGTATAGTTCAAACTAGGGGAGGATGTAAGGCCATCGAAGTAGAAGGTGGAGGGGGTAAAGCAGCCTGTGGAACAACAGTCCCTCCCTGGGGTCTACAATCCCTCGCATAATGTCCTAGAAGTCCGCAACTAAAACATATATATGGGGTCCTCTGATCATCGGGATATGAACTGAATATCTGGCCGTGGGTCCAACCTCGTCCGAAACAACGGCCTAGAGTGTACCTGCCTCTACCACTGCCAAACTGCCTATTCATGGACCCAATAGACCTAGTCCTCTTTGGCTCCGGAACAACCACCGCCTCGTTCAAACTCTCCTCCACTCGCTTCGCTGCATCCATGGCCTGCGCATAAGTATTAAAATGCTGGGAGCCTATAGCCAGAAACAACTGCGTTTCCAGACTCCTTATGAACCTCTTCACCCGAAGCTCCTCCGTAGCAACTAAGTATGGAGCATAGCACGACAACTGGGTGAATCGTAAATCATAATCCGCCACCGACATACTCGCAGATTTCCGCAATGCTTCAAAACTGCTAGCTCTTGCGTCCCTCACACTCTGTGGAAGAAATCTGGCAAGAAAGACTTCGGAAAACTCGGTCCACGACATTGGAGGAAGACCAGCAGCTCGCCCTCTCTCCATCGACTCACACCACTCCTGTGCAAGCCCCTCCGAACGAAAGCTTGTTAGCTCAACTGACCTCGCATCAGAACATCGCAATGATCTGCCAACCCTCGCCATCCTATCGAGAAAGGACTGAGGATCCTCCGCTACATCGGTCCCTGTAAATACCGGAGGTCTCAACCTCATAAACTCTTGAAGTGATACCTCCATCACCCTCGTGTCTACCAGCGCGACCGTCTGCATGGGCTGTTCATCGGAATCTGCCATGGTTGGTGCCGGATCCTGTCTCTGTACTCGAGAGGCCTCAGCCAGCTGTCCTACCACCTGCTGCAATCCTAACATGCCATCCTCTATCCTAGTCAATCGATCTGGAGGAGGAGGAGGATCAACATGCTCATGCACCTCCGGAATGTCTGGTGTATCAGTCGCCGTCACAGGCAGATTCTCCCTAGCTGCATCTCTTGCTGCGGCTCGCATAGCCATAGCAACTAGAATAAGAAACGAGAGTTGATAAGGCCTACGAATAGGAATAATCAATAACAGAGAGTCAAAGGAAGGATAAATCAAGATATACATTCTAAGGTTAGTTAGGTTGAGTATTGTAACGTAAATATGCCGTGGAACATATGTACGGTACTGCACTCATCCTAATTAACCTACTATATCAAACCAAAGGTCATCCTACGTAACGAACTCAAGTCGACTTACCTTAACTCATTACTCGATTCCGTAAGGTTAATCCTAAGCTCTAATACCAATTATGTCACGACCTAAAGTTTGGATTGTTAGTTATATGTATGCCCTAGAGGCCATTACTGTACATATGATGTATATTGTAATGGATGCTTGGACATATATAGGGAGGACTTTCTTGCTCGACATGATAGTATGCTATCTGGTTGTACTTTATCTTAACATGTACTCTGATGGTCTCTATGTAACATGTTGATAAATCCCTTAGGATATGTACTCGACTACTGGGACTATCATGAGATCATATTAGTGGGGCTACGGTAGTCGACGAGTACATCCTATAACAGTTCCTAGTCGAGGGTGTATCGAGACAAGGCATCGATACACCAGAGTAAACTAGCGTATACGCATCTTGACCCATATGATGGGCGATGGATGATCCCATATCCATCGGTGTTTGACATCAAGGATGGTGTACGGGTGCTTAGTATAGTAGAGACTGGGTACACTAGACGGACTCGCCGAGAACTCCCAGATGGTATTATACCTCACATCAGATGGCAGTTCTCCGGTGACACCGGTACAGAGTTGTCTGTTGACCCGAGATCGTCATAGAGTCTTGTGTGATTCCTACTGTGCTTTGATTTCCATCATACCACGTCCAAGAGGGCGTGCAAAAAGGTGGCTTTTGGGTACAGTCCCGAATCACATGGAGGCAATGAGCGATAGGAGGGGATTCGTCTCTCCCGGTATAGGGAGTTGATCTTGTGCTGTGTTCGATTGGCTAAAACTGGAAATCCCTGATCAGGGTTGCTGAGATTTACTGATAAGTGTTATCAATAGTTTCTCGAACTGTTATAGACCTCAAATCGACACGACTTATCGAGCAACTAGGGTCTGACGTTTACCACCCATAGGCGAGATATGCGACATATCAGACAACGAGACCGGACTGTACGGGAGTGTTACTGATTGGATTCATAGGAGAATGTACAGGCTTTCTTGTTGATCTTCTGAGCGCTCAATACCTGGGTGGCTATTACGTTTAGCTGACCGCTTGCAGCTTGTG
This sequence comes from Agapanthus africanus, assembly GCA_030015575.1. Lineage (NCBI taxonomy): Eukaryota > Viridiplantae > Streptophyta > Magnoliopsida > Asparagales > Amaryllidaceae > Agapanthus > Agapanthus africanus. Next base: position 135,809,187 of record JASDDO010000010.1, read on the forward strand.
GGTGTTTGATATGATCATTACCTACTGCCGGCGTATTGACGATTCTTTAGAGTCCTACGCAGAGGTTTCTTGGCTCAGGAAAAACGGAGTAGGGGCACATATGTGATATGTGCAGGACCGAGGATAATGCGGTATGTGATACCGTATTGGATTCTCGCGATATGAGATATCGGCCGGGTATATGTGATATAGCCGGGTCATCGTATTAGTCGGTTATATGCGATATAGCCGTATTGTCGGATCAAGTGTTGATTCGATAATTTAATGTATAATAATATATATGATATATTAAATTACATTAACTAATATTAGCTCACTAAAAGATTCTTTTTCTCACTCGGGTAATACATTGTTATATATGCGATATATGTTAATTGTATTATTTTCTTTTGTTACAATAAATATTATATATGTGATATATAATATTGTAACATTATATGATAACTAATGCAACATGTTTAGTAGAGATTAAACAAGATTATGGTATGATTTGGGTTAATTCTTTGTAGATGTTTCTAGAAGGTTTTCTTTTGTTTTTGCAAAGATATTTTCAAGTGACTCATTCTTAACCTAACCCAAACCCTAGCCTTGGTTAATTCTCTACAAAGGTTTAGTCAACCATGGTTGGATTATCGATCATCTTTATCCTTTCATTATTCATCACAAAAGGTTTGATATTCATTATTCATCCTCTTCTTCCTTCTTTCTTTTCATGGAAAAAGCTTACTAGCTTTTTCCCAAGTGATGAGTATGTGTGAGAAAAAGATTATAAATGAGAGCTAAAATCCTACTTCATCATTCTCATCTACCCTTGCCCTTAGATGAGAGTGTTCACTTATTTTAGAGAGTGAGAGCTTATATTAACGAAACTTCAAGGTAGATCATCTTTGTTATCGAAGATCGGAAGCAAGCTTGCACATTTCTCTTCGCGGAGCCTCTCGAAAGTTCGGAACACGATGATCGCAGTGAAGGGACTTCAACACGGAGCTTAAGAAGTGAAGGACCGGATCTACAAAGGTTGTAATCCCTCTCACTTAGTGTTAAAGTGTTTAACATGTTAGTTTTCGCATAAACTCTAGTTTAAAGATCCGACTTTGGGTTGTTCGGCACGGCTAAATTTTTAATCGGGCATGGTTGATGCCTCGTAGAACCTTGTGAGCGTGCCTAGCAACCCTACAGTGGTATCAGAGCCAAGCTAGAGATTTAGGCGAAGTCTAGACGAAGTTTAAAGTTCGATCGAACTCCGACACACCCGAGCATACCCCTCTCTGGACATTTTCTTAAAATGTGATATTTTCTGCATTAAAAATACTCAGAAAAACAAGCAGGAAAAACTAAGAATTACTGTGAAGTACGCCCCACTAATTCGCTCATTCGGCCGTGGAACCGCCGCCAAACCCTTGGTTTGGCCGAGGTTCCGCGGCCAAAATTTTGAATTAGTCCATGGAACTTCATATATTTATTCTTAGGTCCTTTCTTGTCATTTTTTTCTGGTAATATTTTAATTCTACTCAAGTGTTGAGTTTTCTAGGGTTGTATTGGGGACTCGTTGATTCGATCGGATAATTTAACTTTGTTTAGTTTGTCCGGGTAATTTTTAGAACGTGTTAAAAAGTTCGAACAGATATCAATAACTCACTTTTTCCCCTGCAGCAAAATTTCCAAGCGTTGGATTTTTTCGTAGTTTAAGAACGTTCTAAGTCGTGCAAGTAACGCGGTGGTGTAGGGTTGCTAGGCACTCCTGTGAAGGTTCATAAAGTATCAAACATGCCCGAATAAAATTTTAGATGTGCCGAACAACCCAAAGCCGGGATCTTTGCTAGATTATTAGGGTTTAACATGCAAGATAACATCTTTAATACTAAGTGTGAGGGATTACAACCTTTGTAGTCCTCTCCATCGCTTCACAAGCTCCGAGTAGAAGTCCCTTCGCCGCGATCCACGATCTCCCGGACTCAAGAGAGGCTCCACGACTCGAACGATCCATGCTAGCTTGAAGTGTTCCGCTTCTCCGATGATCTACGTCGAAGTTGCTATAGCCCAAGCTCTCTCACTCTAATGAGGTGAACACCTGTAACACCTTGAAATTCGTTTAGAATGTTTCCGCGTTAATTAGCAAGTGTGCGTGTTTTTCAAAAAAAAAAAATCTTATTTTCCTTCTTGGCTAGTGGGTTTTCTGGTGGAGCGTTTATATGGGTTTTTATATATATATTTATAGGGTTGTTAATTATTTTTAGTCTTGTTACCCTAAGTGAGAAATTTTGTGTTAAGTGCACCATGCACACTTAGCACATTTTTGTGACTTTGGTTAAAAAGTGTATCATGTTAACCCTTTTTCTTTTCTTGCATGGTTTTATTTATCCCACCCATTTAAACAAGTCAAAACCCCTTTTTATAATGCAAATTCAAATACAAATGAAGGTATGGTGGTTAGGTATGGGATTTGATTTTGTTTGACCTTTGCTTCTCTCTCTTTCCCTCACTTCTAAGCTGCAGCAGAAAAAGAAGCAGCAACAACACCATTTTCTCCATTTTTCTATTCTCTTTTCATTTCTCATTAAACCCCCATTCAAACCCTACTTAAAACGACACTTTTCCTTCACAAACCATAGAAACAAATGAGCTTTTGAGGTGTTTGGTGGTGGATCTGCACACTTTAGGAAAAAGCAGGGATTTTTGGTGTTTCTTAAGTTGTTTTGAAGGTATTAACTCATCCTTAGCACCACTTTTACATAACTTATAGTATTTCTAGTAAAATATCACATTTTATGCATGTTTTGTGCTTTATAAAGGGATTTAGTGAGGGTGTGATAAAAATTAACTTTTTATGGCTTGATTAGCTTGGTAATGTGATATTAGAGTGGTTTTAGACTTGGGGTTGTTTCAGGTTTCAGAAAATACCCTAAAGTTTCAATTTAGTGCAAAGTGGGATTTTTTTTAACTTGAAATTTGGGTTCTGTTGAAACTGCTACTACCCGGTGTGTTTCAGAATAAAATTGTAATTACTGGGATATACACAGTATGTATGGAGTGCACACACCAAACCCGGAAGCCCACCCCCCTACCCAGGCCGCCAAAATCGTCATTCTGGCCGCAATTTGCGGCCAGATGGGAGGGTATTGGGTTGGGGTTTTGGTGGTTGGTGTCTGCTGATATTTGGGGTTTTATGATATATTTATTTTTATAAAACTCTTTCTGTATCAAAATCTGGGACCTATTACCCTATTTTCCGTATTTTAAATCTCCGCGACACACGTGATACGTGTGTGGTTTTGGGTTGTGCTGTGTATCGCGACGTGTCAGGTTAGCTTCAGGAGCGTGATCACACGTTTTAGCGTATCGCGCATGTCACGCCCCGTTTCCCAGAGTACGCAAGATTGGGCACGTAACATAGCCAACCATGCTACCTGTGGGTAGAAAGTATCCATCCACAGTCACATTATGGTTGTAAGGATATCAAGAACAAGATAATAAACTAATGTAACACATGTCCAAATCCATAATAACAAGAGTCAATAAACAATAAGTGCGGAAGCAAATGATCTAATATAATAAATAAACAGTACGTCCCATAATGCGGGCTCACATCTGGAATGAAATGTAATAAATAAACTAATCACTAAGGACTCACAGTTCAGCCTGCTGGCTGAAGTACTCCTGCTCGGTCGTCGACAGGGGTAAGGAATCTGGGCCATGCAAAACCCAGACGTCAGCGCGTCATGTCAACTAAATAATATAATATAAACATGGTAATAAGCAATGCAGGTATGAACATGAATAAAGCAGTACTAAGAATAACAGTGCTGGGTAATGTGCAGTGGTAACTAAACTGTCCTATCAGGTTTCTAATCTATCGTCTTTGAAATCAATTGATGAATCGTCGATGTAACTCAATAGTATCCCGTACATACCCGGGACCACGGCCACAATATTCTCGGCTGCAGCCGAGACATGCCGCTAGGCACAAAACAGGAAAGTGTACACTCGGTAGTACCCCGTACATACCCGGGATCACGGCCACAATATTCTCGGCCGAAACCGAGACATGCCGCTAGGCACAAAACAGGAATGTGTACACACGAACAGGTAGTGAACTGTCCAATTACAAGTCAGGTTCATCTTTGATTTCCCCATACCCCCAAGTTATGTATGTTAGGTCAGGTATTCAGTAGTCAAGGACTAATGCCAACACAGAATCAGGTAAAACCAGGTCTGTCTGGATAGACAGCAGGAATGGTCCATGAGGACCCCAAGTCAGGCTTGTTGGCATTAGGCATGAAATCAGGTAGTAGGTCAGGTCAATATGTAATGTGATCGAGTGGGTGCTCTCAACAGGTATACAATCGAATAAGTAACAGCAGCAAGAAATTTAAAGTAAACAGCACTAATAGTCACTTAATCACAATGGTGCTTGTATTATCTTTATTAACAGGTTCAAGCACCCTTGGGGTGCAATAGTCACGAAGTGAAACGATATCAACAACATAAAGTAATGAAGCTACATGAATTTAAACTAAGCATAATTATTGTCTCATGGATGATCTAGAAAGTTAAGCAAGGACGTTCTAATTGGTTTAATTAGTTAAATCATGGATTAATAGCATGCCACTTAATTTCACGAACTACTATACTGATTTAATGTTAAAGAGAAATGCAACCGTCCATTCTAGTCATACTGTACTATCGATATCACCATCATTGTGTTGTTGTATTATATAATATGATAATTAAATGAATAGCAGGACTTGATCTTGTATTAGCATGTTAGAGCAAGTATTCGGATACTTGCCTCGACGGTTTCGCAAACCGGAAAGTACGGATGCAATGTCGGCGGAAAACACGAGACGGGTGCACGGGCCACGGATCGAGTCCTAACAGCGAACAGCGGGACCACACGGACCAGAGTACTTTGCTGGAGCGTCGGGTCCAAACGACGGCACGGTCGGAATCCGGCAAAAGTCAAAAGGCGACGAAGTTAGCAAAACACGATATACGTAAACAAAGATCAGCGGGGGGGATCTAGCACAAATGGAAAGATAAAGGGATGCTTACAGGGAAGAACCAGGGCAACCACGACGGGCTCGACGGCGATGGGGCGCCGGCGAGGCAGCGACGGCGAGCAGCGACGGCTGGAATTTTCTGGGTTCGTTGGAAAGAGGGTGGTGCGGTGAGTAGAGGGGTGCTGGCCCGCTCTGGTGATCAAGGGGAGACGGAGGTGGTCCGAGGTGGCTCTGGTGACGACAGCGAGGATCGTCGGCACGTTTTCCGGCGACCCGGGGGTTGGTGCTAGGGTCGGGCTCGGGTTCTGGTGGTCCGGCGAGGGGAGGAGGAAGACGACGACGAGGTCGGGACGAGGGTGAAGGGAGGAGGATTCTGGTGTCGTCGGCGATGGGAGGCGGCGGCGACGGCGAGATCTGCGGCTGGTGGTGGCGTCGGGGGGTTGGGTGCAGGCGCGGAAAGAGAACGGAGGAAGGAGGTAGGGGTGTGGTAAGGCCGTAGAGGCGAGGACGGCGATGGCGAGGTCGCGGGGAGGTCGACGGCGCTGGCACGAGGAGGCTAGGGTTAGGGTTCGGGGGTTCTCGCGATGGGTTTCTCGTGGGGAGAAGAGGAACAGAAGGATGCGTAAAAATATATAGGAAGAGAGAGAGAAGATTATTAGAGAGAGGGAGAGAGATTTTAGAGATAGAGAGAGAAGGAGGTTAGAGAGAGATAGAGAGAGACGGAGAGAGAGAGAGGATAGGGGGCCCACGAAAGGAAGCCTGATTGGCTGAGGAGAAATTTAAAAGGAGATTGAATAGATTTAAATGATTTCAAGGGATTTAAACGTAGGTAACAGTAAATATATATATAGTTTAATATATTTAATTAAATGGGCATTTTCGGCGCTAAATGAAACATTTCCAAATCGCGCCCGGTTTGCGCCCAAATGTTTCAAATTCAAATTATAGGATTTTAAGCGAGTTCCAAATTTTGAAAAGAGGTGTTTAACGATTAAAATGCATGCCCCCAAGTCGGACACTTGCACGCGCACGTAGTCGTCCAATCTTGCCCGTTTCACCGAACGGGACGGAATCTCGACACGCGGACGCTACCACGCGACTAGTGGCGACGAGTAGGCCAACATGGATATTTTTAATTTCATTTTAGGTGTTAAAATTTGTTATGTGCCAAAATGACTTAGCCGGTTAAAATTTAGCAATAAACACCAGATAATCAGGATAATTGGAATGAGCAATATATAACACTCAACTAGCAATAGAAATAGTATTATTGGGCTCGGGTGTTACAGCGCACACGCGCGCTTGGTTTGCAATGCTGGTTTTTAGTTTGACCTTAATATTGCTTTTTTGGTGGATTTGAGCTTATGTGTGATATATTGTGTAAATCTAGGTTCGCAAGTGAGTGAGACGGACGCTGCGAAGAAGGGGAAACAAGTCGTCGGCTACACTTAGCGCGAGAATTCGGTGAGTAGATTTAACATCTACGGGGATATCGCCCGTATGGCGTTCTACGTCAGGGCTGATAGGACTTATAGCTATACATTGCATTTACCTACATTGACTGTTCATGGATACTGTTGTTGCATACTGCATTCCCTGCTACATGTTTGAAAACTTAGAATCGATAGAACGCCGCACTATTACTAACGGTTTATGTTGCATGAGCACTAATCTTCATGTTACACACACACCGTTAGTAATTGCCATGACACACTCACTGTAGAATTGCCATGATCATTATACTGTAGTTCATTTCACATATGATTCGATATGATTTTCATAGAAATTGGAAGCCGCATGCTGTCTTTGAAAACTGAACTATCTTAAGAAACGCGGTTTCTCCCTTGTACCTATATTATGATGACTTGATGTACATAGCACATCGTATTTAATTTACTCATTGGTGTTGTATTTTTATGTGATTTCTGGTTTTGAGGACCGTGGAATTATTTAAGAAAAGATACTCTATTTGAAAACCCGGTTCCTCGTGATATGATATTTTGGTGCGTCCACCACGCGTTTTCTCGGTGCTGAGACGTGTGCTTGAAACCCGATTCGTGGAGTAGATGATCCGTTTGCGGGTTCATGGTGGACCCGATATGGTTCCCCTCGGCAAGATGATCGATGGACTTTGCCGATTGGGCCTGGAGGTGGGCGAGTACCTACCGGTGATTGGTTGGAACTGGCGGTTATCCGGAGGATATTGACCGGAGTCGAGAGATGGATGCGGGATGATCCGTACTGCCGGGGCCGAGGGCCGATACAGCAGATGGAGCCCGTAGGCTGATCCTGACTTACGGAGGCCGATGTATGAGGATTTGCGTGTCGATGCTGGACACGAGTATTTATGATATTTTGGGTGCTGATGTTGGGCACTCGTGATTCTCAGAGATGTACAGGATTTGAGGGCCGAGGAGAGTGCCGGCGCCTGAGTTTATTTGGGATTTAGGTGCAGCTTGGGCATCGACTATTTTTCCACGATTGATATTTCGTATAGATGTTGTTTATCCCATGCTCAGCAGTGATTATCATGTATCTCATCCTGTAGCTATTTTACCTGACAGAGCATTTGCATGATTATTGCACTTACTGCTTGTCGCATATAGATTTACCTGCTGGCATATGATAGCGTAGCACAGTACGTTCATGCTCGTGATTACCTTTATATGTTATCTCTATTCACGAGTTGGCAACTCACCCCCGTTGTTCCATAGTATTTGCAGGTTGCCCCTCAGAGTAGTCGCGGCAGGCTGCCTTTTTGCATCTTTTGGCTTCAGATACCACTACAGTTGGTGTGAGAGCTATTTTGCTATTTAGGTGGGTTGTGGTATCTGGTTACTTTTATTGTATACACTTTTGTATCTAGTATTCTCCATCTACCGTATATGTACTTGACTTAGAGACAGTGTGAGGACGATGATGTATATTTTGTATTCTGGTGTCGAGCTCGTGGGAGCCGACTTTATATTTGCAGTTATTATTCTGGGATGTTACTTTTTGCTCATTCTTCGCTACGGCGTCGTATATTACTCTTGTGGTGATGGTTTCCGCCGTTGGGCGTGATTGCTCCCTGTTGGGGATGCTTTGTTCTTTATATTTCATTTTCACTTATATCCTGTTTTTACCCGATTTTCGGAGTTACTTTTACAAAGGAAATGCTGCCAAAATTATTATAACGATAAGTTAACTTTAAAAAGAACCTCATTCAACTAATTAAGGTTTTCTAAATGTTTTTAATTAAATGTTTTCAACACTCACTACTTTTTAAATGGTTTTGATTTCTGGGTTCTGTAGGGTTCCCAGGCACAATAAGGAGGTCTCACAAGGCATCAACCATGCCAATTTCAAATTTTACAAGTGCCGAGAAACCCTAATACGTATTCGTTAACTAGAGATTAGGCGAAAACCGAACAGGTAAACAACTTTACTAAGTAGTGAACGGAAATACAACCTTTGTAGATCCGGTCCTCCACCTCCATAGTTCCACGATGAAATCCCCTCGCTGCGATTATCGGATCCCGGGCTCTAGCGTCGGCTTCATCGGAGAAATGAGCGGGCTAGGTCGTCGACTTCGATGCCGAAAATGATCTACGTCGAGGCAACACAAGATCAAGCTCCAACTTCACCAAGTCATGAAACATGTGAAGAAAACACCCTATACTACTTGGAAAGTGGTAGAGGATGAAGAAATAGGAAGTGGGTTCACTTTAGAATTGGATTTCTCACTCTTTTCATGAAGTCACCATTGAAGGTGGCAAGCTTCTTCATCTTGAAGAAGAAGAAGAAGAAGGAGATGATAATATGATAAGTATTTTTGTAAAATAGAAAATAAGATGATACTTATCATATTTGCAACCATGGTTTAGTGTAGAGAATTAACTAGAGTTTAGTTGAATGGTTAGGGTTAAAGGAAAGAAACAAAATGGTCAAGCTTTCAAACCTTCATGAAGTTTCAAAGAAAAGACAAAGCAAGCCACCATTTCATTTTCCTTTGCCAAAATAAATAAACAAAATAAATAAATGAATAAGTAAATCAAATGAAACCCTAACCATTAACTAACCATGGTTTAAATCACACACTAACCCAAGTTTGCATGTATCATCAAACATGATACAATCTTGTGCTCAAAAATATATCACATATACAATGTGCACAATCAAGTGAGAAAATCCATCTTAAGTGAACCAATACTAGTTAATGCAAAGTAATATATCAAATATATAATTATACATTAAATCATTAAATCAACACTTGATTTAACGATCCGGTCATATCACATATGATCGACCAGTATCCAATGTATCGACTTATCGAATCAATCCTCGATTCGATAACTAGGTTATATCGCATACAACCAATCGATACATTCATCGCGAGAATAGAATACGGTATCACATACACGCATTATTCTCGGTCCCGCACATATCTCATATGCGCTCCTATTTCGTTTCGCTTGAGCCAGGAAACCTCTGTGTTGGACTCTAAAGACTCGTCAATACGCCGGCAGCAGGTGATGATCATATCAAACACCCACAAGCCGCAAGCGGTCTGCTAAACGTAACGGCCACCCGGGTATTGAGCGATCAGAAGATCGACGAGCAAGCCCGCTCACACTCCTGTGAATCCAACCAGTAACTCTTTCTGTACAGTCCGGTCTGTTCGTCTGATATGTCGCATATCTCGCTTAGGGGTGGTAAACGTCAGACCCCATTAGCTCGATAAGTCGTGTCGATATGAGGTCTATAACAGTTCGAGAAAATACTGGTAACACTTACCAGTAAATCTCAGCAACCCTGGCCAGGGATTTCCGGTTATAGCCAATCGAACACAGTGCAACACAACTCCCTATACCGGGAGAGACGAATCCCTTCCTATCGCTCATTGCCTCCATGTGATTCGGGACTGTACCCAAAAGCCACCGTTTTGCACGCACTGATGGACGTGGTAAGGTGGAAATCAAAGCACAGTGGGAATCATACAAGACTCTATGACGATCTCGGGTCAACAGACTAACCTGTACCAGTGTCACCAGAGAACTGCCATCTGACATAAGGTATAATACCATCTGGGAGTTCTCGGCGAGTCCGTCCAGTGTACCCAGTCTCCACTGAGCACCCGTACATCATCTCTGATGTCAAACACCAATGGATATGGGATCATCCATCGCCCATCTGTATGGGTCGAGAAGGTATACGCTAGTCTACTCTGGTATATCGATGCCCCGTCTCGATACACCTACGACTAGGGACCTTGAAGGATGTACTTATCGACTACCATGTCCTCACTAGTATGATCTGCATCATAGTCCAGGTAGTCAAGTACACATCCTAAGGGCTTTACCAACATGTAACAGAGAGACAATCAGTGTACACGTTAAGATAAAGAGCAACCGGATAGCATACTATCATGTCGAGTAAGAAAGTCCTCCCTATATATGTCCAAGCATCCACTACAATATACATCCTATGTATAGTAATGGCCTCTAGGGCATATGTATAACTAACAATCTCCCACTTGCACTAGGGCCATCTGTAGCAGTGGTTGTAGTATCTCAAACTCAACCATCCCATAAAAGTCTCTCTCTGGGAAAGTCCTTCGTGAGTGGATCCGCCGTGTTATCCTCTAAGTCTGCTCTCCTAACCTCGATCACCCTGGAGATCAACTATCTCCATGATCATGTGATACTGCCATAGAATATGTCTGGATCACTGATGGGACGGACGTTCCTTGGCATAAGCCACAACTCCATTGTCACACAATGGGAGGAACGAAGTTCATCTCATGAACCAATATACATCCAGACTGCCTCTTTGGTAGCATCTTAAGTTGCGATGTATCCAGCCTTTATCGTCTAGTATGTCACGGTATCTAGCCTGGAACTCTTCCAACATACCGTCCCTTTACTGAGGGTAAAGACAATGCCTGTGACTGACTTTCAGTCGTCTTTATCACCCTGGAACCTTTCCAGTGATTCTCCCCAGGATCGATTGATGTAAGTCGATGTGGAACACCCCAGTACTTGTGGGGAGGCGGAATTTTCAAAAACGATCATGTTTAAAGAACGAACATCGACTAACCGCTTGAATCGAAGCTAAACTATAAATAACGAAACACAAGTGTTCCTAAAATACGGTGTTTCGGGATTATACCTAATGAATCAACTTCTTCGTCTTTACGAACTCCTTGTTCTCCTCGGCCTTCTTGAAGTAGTAGAAGATCCACCCGAGAGCAAAACTCCAAGCTTCGCCTCTAAACTTGAGGCAACTAACCTTCTTGGATTGCTAATCGAAGAAGATAGATCGATATAGAGTGTTGGTTATGGATTGTAAAGTCTTACTAACCCTTGTACTCAACTCATGAGAAGGGAGGATTAGTTTTCTTGAAGAGGGAGAGCTAGAGGAGAGATAAGATGAAAAATGATAATGAGCTTCTTCTTGTGCAAATAGTAAATCAAGAAGATATATATATATCTAGCATATCTTTTTATTTACTTAAAAAATAATAAATCAAGAAGATATAGCATATCTCTTATTAGAAAATAATATTAACAACCATGCTAGATAATATCTTATGATGATTCATTTTTACACTCATTTCATTTTACACCTTAACCTCCTTAGTCACCATCTTCTAGAAGGTTCCCGTAAAATTACGAAAACGCCCCTCCAATCCGTAAAATACGGAAAAACTTTAGACTGTAAAAATCCAATAACCGGATACCAGTAACTGGCTTAAACCAAAGCCGACTGGTAAAAACTGTCCGAAAGTCGTACGTGCGTAAACGCACGTATGTGTCCGAACCCTTGTCGTAAAACCATACGACCTCTATATCCTTTCGCCTGGAATAGGAAACTCTCTGTGTGGGACTCTAGAGACTCGACTACTACGCTGGCAGTAGGTTTAGCCACAGACCGCAAGCGGCACTAGCTGTACGTAACGGTCCCCAGGTAGTTGTCGATAAGAAGGCCGATGAGAAAACCCATCCGAGCTCCTACTGAGTCTGATGTGACAATCTCCATACAGTCCGGTCCGTTCGTCCAAGACTATCGCATATCCGGCCTAGGGGGCGGCAAGCGTCAGTCCCCTAATGGCTGTATAAGTCGTGTCGGAGGGAAGCCCATTACACCCTGAGAAACTACTGGAACCTACCAGCAAATCTCGCTTGCCCTGGCCAGGGACTTTGCGTAATGGCTCTCTGACACAGCGCGATATCTACTCCCAATACCGGGAGGGACGAATCCTGTCTAACTGCCACTGCCTCCAAGTGCTCGGGACTGCACCCAACTACTACCTGTTTGCATGACTCATTTGAGTCATGGTAGGGTAGCAATCTAAGAACAGTGGGACACACTCGAGGCGAAGTAGCAGTGTCAAGTCTACGGACTATGCTGTACTCATGTCACCTGGGAACTGTTCACTGACGACTGGTATAAAAACAACCAACAGTTCCCTGTGAGTCCTGTCCGGTGTACCCGTAACCTAACGAGCACCTGCATACTATCTCCAGTACGACATACTGACGGCTGTGGGACAGACCATCTCCCCAACTGGGATGAGAAGCGTACACACTAGTCTACTCCGGATTATCGATGCTCTGTCTCGATAATCCAACGACTAGGGACCTGAATAAGGATGTGCTTGTAGACTACCCAGCCCCCACTAGTGTGACTGCCATCACAACGCTGGTAGTCAAGCAGGATCCTAAGAGCTCTATCAATACGTATGCTCACATATTAAGATAGAAAAACCAAGTAGCATACTACTATGTTTAGCAAGACTGTTATATACATGTGAATATCCCAAGCTTCCATTAAGTAATATACAAACTAGTATGATACAGTAATGGCCTTCTAGGGCATAAACACTAACAATCTCCCACTTGCACTAGGGCCATGTACTGGCATATCGAAGACCAATGATCTCGAGTAGCCTCTCGAACTGAATCTGAGGTAGGGCCTTAGTGAATGGATCAGCAATGTTCTCTTCTGAAGCAACTCTCCGAACCTCGATCTCCTGACGATCAATGATCTCCCTGATCAGGTGATACCGCCTTAAGATGTGTCTGGACTTCTGATGGGACCTTGGTTCCTTTGCTAAAGCTATAGCTCCATTGTTGTCGCAATACAGAGGTATTGGATCAACTATGGTAGGAACCACCTGAAGTTCTGTTAGGAACTTCTTCATCCAGACTGCTTCTTTTGCGGCATCGCAAGCAGCTATATACTCCGCTTCCATCGTCGAGTCAGCAACGGTGTCCTGCTTGGAGCTCTTCCAGCACACCGCCCCTCCATTGAGGGTAAAGACATAACCCGACATGGACTTGGAATCGTCCTTATCACTCTGGAAGCCGGAATCAGCAAAGCCCTCTAACTTGAGGTCTTTTCCACCGTAGACCAAGAACATCTCCTTAGTCCTCCTCAGGTACTTGAGAATGTTCTTTACTGCTATCCAGTGTTTCTCCCCTGGGTCTGACTGATACCGGCTTACCACGCTCAGTGCGTAAGCTACATCTGGTCTGGTGCACAACATCGCATACATTATAGAGCCTACCGCAGAAGCGTAGGGTATAACTGACATGCGTTCCCTTTCCAAATCAGTCTTGGGAGACATCTCTTTGGAGAGGGTGATTCCGTGACAAGCCGGTAAATTACCGCGCTTAGAATCTTCCATACTGAATCTTTTCAGTATAGTGTCGATATACCTGGACTGTGAAAGTCCCAACATCCTCTTGGATCTATCACGATAGATCCGGATCCCCAGAATGTAAGAGGCATCACCCAGGTCTTTCATGGAGAACCTGTGTGACAAGAATCCTTTGACAGATTGTAGCATAGGAATGTCATTTCCTATCAATAGAATGTCATCCACGTATAAGACGAGGAATACGACACTTCTGGCCACAACTTTACTATATATGCACGGTTCATCTGGATTTTTGATAAAGTCATATTCTTTGACTGTCTCATCAAAACAGATGTTCCAACTCCGTGATGCTTGCTTTAGTCCATAAATAGACTTAAGCAACTTGCATACTTTCCCGCTGCTCCCACTCTGATTGAAACCCTCTGGCTGATCCATATAGACGCTCTCTTCTAAATTTCCATTCAGAAAAGCCGTCTTTACGTCCATCTGCCAGATTTCATAATCATGGAAGGCAGCAATTGCAAGAAGGATACGAATGGATTTGAGCATAGCCACTGGAGAAAAAGTTTCGTCATAGTCCAAACCAGGTCTTTGACGAAAACCCTTTGCAACAAGTCTAGCTTTATAGGTTTCTACCTGCCCATCTACACCAATCTTTTTCTTGAAGATCCATTTGCATCCTATGGGTTTTACCCCACCTGGAGCAAAGTCCAAAGTCCATACTTTGTTGGTGTACATGGACTCCATTTCGCTTCGCATTGCATCTAGCCATCGTACCGAGTCGCCGCTCTGGATGGCCTGCTGGAAGCTAGTAGGTTCATCATCTTCTATGATGCAATCCTCTCTATCCCCATCTATGAGAAAACCGTAGTATCTCTCAGGCGGATGAGACGGCCTACTACTCCTGCGGAGGGGTGCGGGAATGTCCTGTTCTTCTTGAACCTCTGGTTCTACCAAACTTTCAGTAGCAGTTTGTGGTTCTGGAATTTCTTCCAGTTCTATTTCGCTCCCACTTGTTTCCTTTTCTAAAAACTGATGTTCTAGAAAATGGGCATTACGAGAAACAAATACCTTTTGTTCCTCTGCGTAATAGAATAGATATCCCCTGGAGTGCTTTGGATATCCCACAAACAAACACTTTACTGATCGTGCCTCGAGCTTGTCCACATGCTGCTTTTTAACAAAAGCTGGACATCCCCAAATCTTAATATACTGTAGATGGGGTTTCTTCCCACTCCACATTTGATATGGAGTGGTAGGCACAGTCTTGGTAGGAACCATGTTCAAAAGGTATGCCGCTGATTCTAGCGCATAACCCCAGAAAGATTGCGGTAACTCAGCATTACTCATCATGGATCGTACCATATCCAATAGGGTTCGATTCCGTCTCTCCGATACACCGTTATGCTGTGGAGTGTACGGAGGAGTAAGCTGAGAGAGAATACCTTTCTCTTTTAGGTAACCTAGGAACTCGGCACTCAAGTATTCACCACCTCGATCAGATCTAAGTGTTTTGATACTTTTGCCGGTTTGGTTTTCTACTTCATTCTTATACTCTTGGAATTTCTCAAAAGCCTCGGATTTATGTTTCATCAGATAAATAAATCCGTATCTTGAGTAATCATCCGTGAAAGTAATGAAATAGGAAAAACCACCTCTCGCATGTGTAGACATTGGACCACATACATCGCTGTGTATGAGTCCTAAGAGCTCGCTCGCTCTTACTCCTTGTCCAGTAAATGGAGTCTTTGTCATCTTTCCTTTGAGACAAGATTGACAAGTGTCATAAGATTGATATTCGAACGAGTCCAAATATCCTTCTCTATGCAACTTAGTCAACCTTCCCTCATTGATGTGACCCAGTCTACAATGCCATAAGAAAGCTTTATTCACATCTGGAGACTTTCTTTTTAGTGTGTTCTGGACATTGAAAATTTGGAGTTGGTTTAAAACATATATTCCGTTATTTAGTGTACCTGACCCAATCAAACCATGATTAAGGTGGATGTTGACAACATCTCTTACAAACGTGAAATCATAACCTTTATTTGATAACAAGGAAACTGATATGATATTACACGTTAAGCTGGGTACAAAATAACAGTTATGTAAAACCAAGATGTGTCCACTCGTCAATCCTAGGTGATAATCCCCGACGGACGCAGCTCCCACGCTAGCTCCGTTAGCAACCCTGAGGATCATATCACCTTCCTTCAGCACTCTACGGTTTCTCAGTGCCTGCAATGAATTGCAAATATGAGATCCTGATCCGGTATCTAATACCCAGGAAGTAGAGTTGATTGACAAACAATTCTCAATTACAAACACACCTGAAGTCGAAGCCACAGCTTGCTTCGGTTCCTGGTTCTTGGCGTTCCACGCCTTACAATCCTTCTTCCAGTGCCCTTTCCTGTGACAATGGAAACACTCATCCTGGCCAACTATCGGTACTGCTAATTTTTTCTTTCCCTTCCCTCCCACCTTACTAACACCTCCTCTAGGTTTGGGTGCGGCCTTCCTCTTCCTTCCTTTGGCTTTAGCCTTGGACCCGGAAGAAGATGCACCGCCAACAAACATAGTGGGTGTTTCCCTTGAGTTCTTCAAGGTGGCCTCTGCACTCCTTAACATGTTCAGGAGTTCCGGAAGTTCAACTTCTTTTCTTTGAAGGTTGAAGTTCAGGATAAACTGGGCGTAGGTGTGAGGAAGGGACTGGAGAATAAGGTCTGTATAGAGCTCATTATCCAAAGTCGTCCCAAGGTCTGCGAGCTCTTCTATATAGCCGATCATCTTTAGGACATGTTCTCCTACTGATGACCCGACAGCCAACCTCGCTCGAAACAAGTTCTTTGAGGTCTCGTATCTTGCTATACGAGATTGCTCTCCATAAAGTTCTTTTGTATGGAGAAATATGCCATCAAGGCCCATATCCTCGTGCCTCCTCTGATGTTCATTGTTCATCGAGGCAAGCACGATGCACTTGGCTTTTGCGCAATCTAAATCCCAGGTTTTGCGGATTTCCTTATCCGCATTACTGGATTTGGGACCAGGGACAGCAGGTGCCGTAGCGGTGAGGACGTGCCCCAATTTGTCATAGGTCAAAGCCATTTTGACATTCCGCAGCCAATCTTTATAGTTTGGCCCTGTCAGTATATTTTTCTCTAAAAGTAACTTAAGTCCAGTCATTTTCAGGGTCGCTGCAATTAGGAGAGAGAAGAAAACTCTTAGCATGATGCTCTTGCAAGTTTAGAGTGGTTTTTAGTTTATCTAAACTGGATGGCTCCCACTGTTTCTCGAATCCTTCCTCAAACCATAAAAGAAGAATTAGCCAGGACTATTCTCACCGTACAATACTTGCTTAACCGTTCAGCCAGGCTGGTGTCGGTACTTCGAGGGAGGTTTTCCAACGCTTTCGCGAAGTTCCTTAATTATATAACCTCTTTTCTCTGGGGGCGTAACCCCGCTGACACTTTTCTGGACACCTACTAGGTTTATAGCATTGATCGTTAAGTGACGAATATCCTGATAAGTAGCATATACTCACAGTAGGATCGGGATCCAAATATCATCGTATGATAATGTTGAAGGAGTGCTACCAACATTCATCAAACTCCAAATGGTATGCATCTCTTTGCAAATTTCAGTTTCTTTAGAAATTCCCGATATTTGTTTTTGCCCCATGCTCTTATGACCTTGGCGTTAGGTCAAAATGTCATAAGTCACATGTCAAGTTCTACCCATCATTATCTTGTCAATTTGAACCCATCTGTATATATCCTTGACGTTTGGCCAAAATGATAATACGACTGTCCCAAACTAACTCATCTATCTATGCAACAAATGAATATCCAGCAGCTACCAAACACTATGCCTTGGCGTTAGGTCAAAATACATAGCTTGAATACTACTGAATACTCAGATGAAATGACGGAGGGCTACGAATGGTTTTGGCGAAACCGTGAACGTAGTGAACTTGATATAACCGAAGGAACCTGATAGCTTTTAAAAGGAGTGGTTAAGGCTCCGCATTTAAAAATATCTGTTTTAAAAATAACCGATTGGTTTCTTTTAAATTGTTCCAACGATTAAAACTTTGGTTTATTTTTCCTTGCATTATAGATAATGCGTCCCATCATTAACCTATCATTGCAGAAAACAACGAAAATATGACGTCCTCTTATGCCATCCGCATTTGCCACTGGGTCCCGTCATTACTCGTTAGGTTACTTAACTAACGACAGAGCGGGGACTGGGCTAGCGCGGGTGAAAAACATAAGTGACGTCTAAAATAGCTACATAAATATAGATATTTTACATTCGTCTGACGCAATGATATTCATTCCAGAACACAGATAAACAATATTGGATTTGCTAGCAATCTGTATTTCTTTTGAGCCTGCAAGAAAAGACAGATTACACAGTTGTGATGAATAGCCGTTACCCCACCCTCGACCCCTACGGGTACGGCAAACTACCCACCCGGCAGTTTGTGTACCCCACCTTGGGTCAGTCCTAGGAGCAAAAAACAGTAAAATGAAATAATACAACGGTGGCTACAACCGCAACCTGGATGTGCCCCGCAAAATAATATTACAACAAATTACATTTACAACAAATGAATTGAATAATAACCCATTTCAAAACCCCGGCTATACACCACAACAGTCCAATACAGTTTATATGCACAAACAGATATAACCATTTCAGAAATGTGCAACCCCCTGCCAACTGACATACTAGCAGTTAGGGGAGGTTTACGAACACATTTATCAATCACAGATATAATCCAACATGCAAATACTGTACAATTTCGATCGATTAAACGTATTTAATATTGCTCCAAAATCTGCTGTATTAACTGGAAACCTGAGCAACTATTAAATATCCCAGAAAACCCAAAATATTGCACAGAAGCAACACAAGAAAAATCGGCCCCTGACTCGCCAACTCGGCGGCGGAACCGCGGCGACTCAGTAGGGTGAGGCCGCGGTTCCGCGGCGGTTTGGACGAATCAGGTGACTGTTTTTCTTGGGTGTTCTTGTGTGGTCATTTCTAGCTCTCTGAACATCCCAAATAAATTTTTAGACATCATTTTAAAATCGACAGAAACTTGACAGTTTTGGGATTTTCCGGCTTCGTTTTTCCGTTCGAAATTCGTACAAATTCGCAATAAAGTTATTTATTGTTTAGCCTGGCTTTGATACCACTGTAAGTCGATGTGGAACACCCCAGTACTTATGGGGAGGCGGAATTTTCAAAAACGATCATGTTTAAAGAACGAACATCGACTAACCGCTTGAATCGAAGCTAAACTATAAATAACGAAACACAAGTGTTCCTAAAATACGGTGTTTCGGGATTATACCTAATGAATCAACTTCTTCGTCTTTACGAACTCCTTGTTCTCCTCGGCCTTCTTGAAGTAGTAGAAGATCCACCCGAGAGCAAAACTCCAAGCTTCGCCTCTAAACTTGAGGCAACTAACCTTCTTGGATTGCTAATCGAAGAAGATAGATCGATATAGAGTGTTGGTTATGGATTGTAAAGTCTTACTAACCCTTGTACTCAACTCATGAGAAGGGAGGATTAGTTTTCTTGAAGAGGGAGAGCTATAGGAGAGATAAGATGAAAAATGATAATGAGCTTCTTCTTGTGCAAATAGTAAATCAAGAAGATATATATATATCTAGCATATCTTTTTATTTACTTAAAAAATAATAAATCAAGAAGATATAGCATATCTCTTATTAGAAAATAATATTAACAACCATGCTAGATAATATCTTATGATGATTCATTTTTACACTCATTTCATTTTACACCTTAACCTCCTTAGTCACCATCTTCTAGAAGGTTCCCGTAAAATTACGAAAACGCCCCTCCAATCCGTAAAATACGGAAAAACTTTAGACTGTAAAAATCCAATAACCGGATACCAGTAACTGGCTTAAACCAAAGCCGACTGGTAAAAACTGTCCGAAAGTCGTACGTGCGTAAACGCACGTATGTGTCCGAACCCTTGTCGTAAAACCATACGACCTCTATATCCTTTCGCCTGGAATAGGAAACTCTCTGTGTGGGACTCTAGAGACTCGACTACTACGCTGGCAGTAGGTTTAGCCACAGACCGCAAGCGGCACTAGCTGTACGTAACGGTCCCCAGGTAGTTGTCGATAAGAAGGCCGATGAGAAAACCCATCCGAGCTCCTACTGAGTCTGATGTGACAATCTCCATACAGTCCGGTCCGTTCGTCCAAGACTATCGCATATCCGGCCTAGGGGGCGGCAAGCGTCAGTCCCCTAATGGCTGTATAAGTCGTGTCGGAGGGAAGCCCATTACACCCTGAGAAACTACTGGAACCTACCAGCAAATCTCGCTTGCCCTGGCCAGGGACTTTGCGTAATGGCTCTCTGACACAGCGCGATATCTACTCCCAATACCGGGAGGGACGAATCCTGTCTAACTGCCACTGCCTCCAAGTGCTCGGGACTGCACCCAACTACTACCTGTTTGCATGACTCATTTGAGTCATGGTAGGGTAGCAATCTAAGAACAGTGGGACACACTCGAGGCGAAGTAGCAGTGTCAAGTCTACGGACTATGCTGTACTCATGTCACCTGGGAACTGTTCACTGACGACTGGTATAAAAACAACCAACAGTTCCCTGTGAGTCCTGTCCGGTGTACCCGTAACCTAACGAGCACCTGCATACTATCTCCAGTACGACATACTGACGGCTGTGGGACAGACCATCTCCCCAACTGGGATGAGAAGCGTACACACTAGTCTACTCCGGATTATCGATGCTCTGTCTCGATAATCCAACGACTAGGGACCTGAATAAGGATGTGCTTGTAGACTACCCAGCCCCCACTAGTGTGACTGCCATCACAACGCTGGTAGTCAAGCAGGATCCTAAGAGCTCTATCAATACGTATGCTCACATATTAAGATAGAAAAACCAAGTAGCATACTACTATGTTTAGCAAGACTGTTATATACATGTGAATATCCCAAGCTTCCATTAAGTAATATACAAACTAGTATGATACAGTAATGGCCTTCTAGGGCATAAACACTAACAATTGATACCATCTCACTACAACTAGTGAGTATCCTAATATCCAATTAGATCTATCTCATAGATCCAAAACCGAGGATTTAGGAGGTATCACTTTGATCCTATATGGAGAATCATTGTGATAAGTGGAGATTGACCGAGCGTAGCATAGGAAACTCCTTCCCTATCAAGAGTATGTCATCCACGTACTCTACGAGGATCACTACCATACTCCCTACTACCTTTTTGTATATACAAGGTTAATCTACCATTTTGATGATGTCAAACTGTTTGACTAACTCATCAAAACAGATGTTCCAACTCCGCGATGCCTGCTTTATCACATAAAACATCTTGCTCACGTTTCCGCTGCTCCTACTGTTTACGAAGCCCTCTGGCTGTGTACTTATAGACGCTTTCTTCTAAAACATCATTTTAGAAGAGCTGTCATGACACCCATCCACCAGATATCGTAGTCATGGTATGTAGCCGTGGCAAGTAGGATCTGGATGGACTTAAGCATAGATCCTTAGAAAAGGTTTCAACATAATCCATACCTGGTCAATGATGCAAACCTTTAACAAGTCTAGCTTTGAAAGTCTCAACTTTTCCATGTACACCAAGTAATCTTCTCAAGATATACTTGCTCCTGATGGGGATTTAACCCTTAAGATATAGCAACTAAAGTCCATACTTTGTTGGTGTATAAGGATTCCATCTCAGATCGCTAAGCATCCAGCCATTCTTACAGAGTCCCACTCTTGATGGCCAGGTCGAAACTAGTTGGGTCATCATCTCATGATGCAATCCTCGCTCCACTGTCATAGAGAAACAGAAGTATCTCTCAGGTGGGTGAGGAACCCTACTAGATCGGCGGAGAGGCTGAGGTTCGTTGGTTACTATTGAATCTTTCGGTTCTACCAAATCATCAGCTGCAGTTTGTATAGCTAGAACATTTCCAGTTCTACATAACAGATCTTGCCTCGAGCTTGTCCGGATTTTTCTTTTCAGACATAGGCTGGACAACCCCAAATCTTAACTAACTTAAGATATGGGCTCTTCCCTTTCTATATCACATATGAAGTGGCAGGCAACTGATTTGATTTGAACCCTATTCAATAGGTATGCAACTTCCCAAGTGCATAACTCCCTAAAGGAAATAGGTAACTCAGTAATACTCATCATAGAGCATACCATATCATATAGGGTGTTATTGCTCCGCCCTGATACACCGTTGTGCTGTGGTGTATTCAGAGGATTAATACTGAGAGAGAATCTCATTCTTCTTAAATAGTCCAGGAGTTCCGTGCTCAAGTATTCTCCTCCTTGATCACATCAAATGACATAATACTTTTACCTGTATTTTGGTTCTCTACTTCTAACTTATATTCTATGAATATCTTAAAAGGTTCGGACTTGTGTTTCAACAGGAACATAGGTCTGAATCTCGAGAGATTATCAGAGAATGTAATAAAGTACAAAGAACCGGTCTTGGCATGTGTAGACAGGGGATCTACATACATCAACATGTATCAATCCTAAAAGTTCACTAACTCTTTCTCTGTTTCCAGTAAACGGAGCTATGGTCATCTTATCTCTATGACATGACTGGCAAGTTTCATAAGATGTAAATTGAAACTGATTTAAATATGCATCTAAATGTAACTTTAGCTAGTCGGGTCACATTGATCTGACCTAGTCTACAATTCCTCAAGAAGGATCTGTTCATTTCTGAACCATTCCTCTTGTGTGTGTTCCGTATACTTAGAACTGTAGTTTGATTTAGAACATCAATGCTTTTAGATAACGTGCCTGAACCGATCAACTTTTGATATAGGAAATGTTCAAAATATTATCCAACAATACAAAATTATATCCTTCTTTACTAATAAAGAGACTGATATGATTTTGTATATCAGGTTCGGTATCTAATAACATTCATTCAGAATCAATGTATTTGGAATACAGGGTGACAGTGACCAACAGACTTGGCTGCAACACTTGCCCCGTTTTCTGCCTCATGAAACTTATCACCCGTTCTCAGTTCTCTACCTATCTGTAGCCCTATGTAACCGATTACATATCTGGGATCCTGATCCGGTATCAAATACCCAGGACGCAGAGAATACTGAGAAACAGTTCTTTGTAATGAACATACCAGAAGAAGATGCATCAACATGCACTTTCTTTGTTTGGGCGGCACGGGAAATCTGGTATTCCCCAATTTCGTGCTCTGTCTTATAACAATTATAAGTTGGAGCGGGACCAACGTTCCCCAGCTCAGTATAACAAGCGGGTTCGGTCAATATATCCGTATTATTATCTTGATTAAGGCGTGATATGGTCGCTACTTGGAGAGAGAGAGAAGAAAACACTCAGCGTGCACTCTTGCAAGAATAGATTGGTTATTATTTTATCTAATTAGGATGGCTCCCATTGTTTTTATCAAATCTTCCTTCAAACCCTAAAAGGAAAGACTAGCCGGGATTAATTACACGCTACAAGTTCGCAAATCTTTCAGCCAGGCCAGTGTCGGTACTTTGAGGGAGGTCCCGCGTGCTTTCGCACGAACTTAATTAATGTAAACCTCGTTTTCCCAGAGGCGTAACCCCGTTGAGACCTTTCTAGACACCTACTTGATCGGCTAATTGTAATGTGTAAAACTCTCCCAGGAGTAACAATTACTCGCAGCGGGTATCAGGATCCAACTATCTCATAGAAGGTATGCAATCTCATTGCAAATTTCAACACTTGAAATTCCCGATAATTTTACCCCTAGCACCCTATGACCTTGACGGAGGTCAACAAACTATAGGCTACTAGTAAAGTTCAACCCGTCATTTCTTGATTGAATCAAACTCACCCGCACGACCCTTGACGGAGGTCAACAAGGCCGTACGACTACCCTAACCCAATCTGCATCATATGCATAAGCAGATAAATACTAGTTACCTACCGCACACTACGCCTTGACGGAGGTCAACAAACGTAGCACGAATACTAAGTAGGACTTATCTGAAATGACGGAGGGCTACGACAGGTTTTTCTGAAAACCTATTGCGTAATGAACTTGATATCGTTGTAGGATCGAATGAATTTTGAAATGGAGTGTTTTTTAGGCTTTTCTAGTTTTGCTAAAGAAGTCACTCCCGGTGAAGGGATCGTCGGTCCTTTCCTCGTCGAATGAGGTGCGAGATATATCATATATATCACTGTGCAAAGCAGAAACTATAGAAGAAATCAAAAGACAAACCGAGGGTTGTAGCATCTGCCAGTTATTGCTAAAGGAGTCACTCCCGGTGAAGGGATCTCGGTCCTTTCCTTATCGAATAAGGTGCAGGATGTTCTACAAGGAACACCGCGATGCAAAGCAAGAACTGTGGCTACCTGTTTTATTTAGAAATTCGATTCCACAACATCTTAGGTTTCTTTTCTTTCATTAATCATATTAATGAAGTCCCATCATTTAAGTACCTAATCATCACAGATAAATACGACGTACACTTATGCCATCCGCATTCGCCTCGATGTCCTCTCGTGCACCATTAGGTTAGGTAACTGACGGCAGAGCAGGGCAGGGCTAGCGCGGGTGTAAAACATAAGTAACGCCTATATAATATATCATATATACTATATACTGTATCTATCACAGAACATCACATGATCACATCACAGATATCGCAGCAGAAGAAACATATGAAATATGGGATATACTAGGACGTCCGTGTTTTCAATACGAGCCAGTATAAAACACGGATTTCACAGTCACGATGAATAGCCAAACCCACACCCCTAGACCCCTACGAGAGCGGCAAGTAACCCAACCAATTCTAGAGTTAGGAGACCCGGACTCGACTCCTCGAGTTGGTCTCCCACTGGACTCCAGAACCCGGTTACTTATGCTCCCCTCCTTGGGTCTATCTTAGTGCGGAAAAGTAAATAATATACATCAACGGTGACATCTTCCGCAACCTGGAAGTGCCCCAATAAAAGAATATTACATACAAGTTTTTACATGAATGAAAATGAAAAACACTCATCTCACATAAAAAAACCCCGGCTATTCAAACACGACGATCCAATATAACATATCCAGCAACACATAACATCACATGTCATCAACGTAAGTAAACATGCGTATCCCAATTGTCGTTGACATATAGCAACGAAACCGGCGATATCACATATTACACTTACGGTCACAGAAAAGAAAGTGTAAAACTACAACAGTTGGAATCCGCAAACTCTTTAGACATCGCATGCCTAATCAAATGAATTCCTTAGACATCGCATGCCTAACAATTATAAACCCCGCATTTTAGTCTCAATATCGAAAACTCTTTTCAATATCAAGTCGGGCAATTCAACAAGATTCCCGATATTCTGATCGAATGCTCGTCGCAAACTTCAGTAGACGGCCGCACCCCCGATACCGTCGACTAAGTGCACCAAGGCGGAACACCGCTGCCGCGAGCACCCAAACGGATGCTTTCGGCGACGGGGTTCTCCTACAGTCACTTGGTCGAGGCTAAGGGGTGTAGTTGTCTATAAAGTTTACCCGGCGAGTATCCGCGTACGTTACGTGATTGCGACGGAGTTTTGATCACATCAAAATCCCGTGGCAACCAATCAAGTGAGACTAAAGTGCTTTGTTTATTACATTCATTCAGTTATCTCATAACTACTTGTGGATTCCAAGTATTGTATCCCATTCCAGATAAATAGAAAATGTTAAACTTTCCGATCGAACATTCAAACACCCAAGTTTTCCCGAAACAGATCAACACATGAAACAAGTTTAAAAACATCCAGTTCATGCCTCAGTACCAACGGTCCAGCCGTAGAAGGGTCAAGCCAACGCCTCACATGTGGCACGCCGTACTGCCCCAAACCTTAAGGTTCAAAGGGCAGTTCAAGACGGTCACATAATCGAGTTAAGGTTTGTTGTCTTCTAGAGGGACCATCGCGTTACTTGCACTACTTAGAACGTTATTAAACCACGGAAAAATCCAACACTTGGAAATTTCCCGACAGGGGAAAAGGTGGGTATTTATATCCGGTCGAAATTTTTAACATATTCAAAAATATCCGGAAAAACACATAGACAAAGTTTGACAATCCGATCGAATCTACGAACTCCGAATACAACCCAAAATACTCAACTCTTGAGTAAATATTAAAAATTCCCAGAAAATCCAGCACTAAAATATAGGAATTACTGTGCAATTTTCAAGAGGTGATGTGACAACTTGGCCGCGGAACCGCCGCACGAGCCATGCTCGTGCCGCAGTTCTGCCGCGCTTTAGACGAATTGGCCGTTCGAATTTCACAGTAATTCTTAAAAACACCTGCTGATTTTTCTGCATATTTTTAATATAGAAAAATCCACATTTTTGAAAATTGTCCAGAGAGCAATTTGAGTTAGGGTTTCGATGTTCGTTCGGATTTCAAACGTCGTCTACATTTCGCCTAAGGCTCTAGCTAGGCTCTGATACCACTGTAGGGTTCCCAGGCACAATAAGGAGGTCTCACAAGGCATCAACCATGCCAATTTCAAATTTTACAAGTGCCGAGAAACCCTAATACGGATTCGTTAACTAGAGATTAGGCGAAAACCGAACAGGTAAACAACTTTACTAAGTAGTGAACGGAAATAAAACCTTTGTAGATCCGGTCCTCCACCTACATAGTTCCGCGATGAAATCCCCTCGCTGCGATCATCGGATCCCGGGCTCTAGCGTCGGCTTCATCGGAGAAATGAGAGGGCTAGGTCGTCAACTTCGATGCCGAAGATGATCTACGTCGAGGCAACACAAGATCAAGCTCCAACTTCACCAAGTCATGAAACTTGTGAAGAAAACACCCTATACTACTTGACAAGTGGTAGTGGATGAAGAAATAGGAAGTAAGTTCACTTTAGAATTGGATTTCTCACTCTTTTCAAGAAGTCACCGTTGAAGGTGGCAAGCTTCTTCATCTTGAAGAAGAAGAAGAAGAAGGAGATGATAATATGATAAGTATTTTGTAAAATAGAAAATAAGATGATACTTATCATA
Source organism: Agapanthus africanus (assembly GCA_030015575.1). NCBI lineage: Eukaryota > Viridiplantae > Streptophyta > Magnoliopsida > Asparagales > Amaryllidaceae > Agapanthus > Agapanthus africanus. The sequence goes on from JASDDO010000010.1 coordinate 135,835,946, forward strand.
TTTGCAACCATGGTTTAGTGTAGAGAATTAACTAGAGTTTAGTTGAATGGTTAGGGTTAAAGGAAAGAAACAAAATGGTCAAGCTTTCAAGCCTTCATGAAGTTTCAAAGAAAAGGCAAAGCAAGCCACCATTTCATTTTCCTTTGCCAAAATAAATAAACAAAATAAATAAATGAATAAGTAAATCAAATGAAACCCTAACCATTAACTAACCATGGTTTAAATCACACACTAACCCAAGTTTGCATGTATCATCAAACATGATACAATCTTGTGCTCAAAAATATATCACATATACAATGTGCACAATCAAGTGAGAAAATCCATCTTAAGTGAACCAATACTAGTTAATGCAAAGTAATATATCAAATATATAATTATACATTAAATCATTAAATCAACACTTGATTTAACGATCCGGTCATATCAAATATGATCGACCAGTATCCAATGTATCGACTTATCGAATCAATCCTCGATTCGATAACTAGGTTATATCGCATACAACCAATCGATACATTCATCGCGAGAATAGAATACGGTATCACATACACGCATTATTCTCGGTCCCGCACATATCTCATATGCGCTCCTATTTCGTTTCGCTTGAGCCAGGAAACCTCTGTGTAGGACTCTAAAGACTCGTCAATACGCCGGCAGCAGGTGATGATCATATCAAACACCCACAAGCCGCAAGCGGTCTGCTAAACGTAACGGCCACCCGGGTATTGAGCGATCAGAAGATCGACGAGCAAGCCCGCTCACACTCCTGTGAATCCAACCAATAACACTTACCGTACAGTCCGATCTGTTCGTCTGATATGTCGCATATCTCGCCTAAGGGTGGTAAACGTCAGACCCCATTAGCTCGATAAGTCGTGTAGATATGAGGTCTATAACAGTTCGAGAAACTACTGGTAACACTTACCAGTAAATCTCAGCAATCCTGGCTAAGGATTTCCGGTTATAGCCAATCGAACACAGTGCAACATCAACTCCCTATACCGGGAGAGACGAATCCCCTCCTATCGCTCATTGCCTCCATGTGATTCGGGACTGTACCCAAAAGCCACCGTTTTGCACACCCTCTTGGACGTGGTAAGGTGGAAATCAAAGCACAGTGGGAATCACACAAGACTCTATAATGATCTCGGGTCAACAGACTAACCTGTACCAGTGTCACCAGAGAACTGCCATCTGACGTAAGGTATAATACCATTTGGGAGTTCTCGGCGAGTCCGTCCAGTGTACCCAGTCTCCACTGAGCACCCGTACATCATCTCTGATGTCAAACACCAATGGATATGGGATCATCCATCTCCCATCTGTATGGGTCGAGAAGGTATACGCTAGTCTACTCTGGTATATCGATGCCCCGTCTCGATACACCCACGACTAGGGACCTTGAAGGATGTACTTATCGACTACCATGTCCCCACTAGTATGATCTGCATCATAGTCCATGTAGTCAAGTACACATCCTAAGGGCTTTACCAACATGTAACAGAGAGACAATCAGTGTACACGTTAAGATAAAGAGCAACCAGATAGCATACTATCATGTCGAGCAAGAAAGTCCTCCCTATATATGTCCAAGCATCCACTAAAATATACATCCTATGTATAGTAATGGCCTCTAGGGCATACATATAACTAACAGGTTCGGCTTACTTAGTCGCGTTACGCCTATAGACGTAGCGTGGTTAAGTGCCGGTCACGAGTCCAAAATATTCGGGTCGTGACAAAGTTAGTATCAGAGCGTAGGTTTTACCTTTCGGAGTGTAGGATGACCTGGTATGATGGAGTAGGTAGCTGAAGCAGAGTGGCGTACCGTGCGTATGTTCCGCGGCATACTCACGACACGGTACTCCGCCAAAGCGACCTTAGGACTTATTGATTTAAATTCCTTTTGAGTATATACATTCTTGCGATTCGATTTCTGCATCCTTATCGAATCCTATTTTCCTTTTAGCCATTATACCGCCAAAGACTATGAGGGCGCAGAGAGCGGCCGCGAGGGCCGAGATTCGAGTTGATTCGTCTGAGACGAGGACTGATCCGGGCAGTACACCGGTTGTACCCGAGCTGGTTGTTCCTCCCGTGACTGATCAGATCACCACGCTAGGGGCTGGTATGCAGGAGATGCGCCAAACGGTGAGCTCCAGCATGCAGGAGATACGCCAGATGATAGGATCGCTGGTTGAGACGCTTCGAGCGCAGCGACCAGAGGTAGCTCCACCCGTTACAGAGACCGCGATGGTACCCACCGCACAGCCAGTTGCCCCTGCAGCTACGGAGGTGATTACAGTATCGCTATCAGAGTTTATGAGGCTGAAGCCTCCGGTCTTCACAGGCACCGATGCAGCCAAGGACCCACAGTCCTGCATTGATAGGATGGCTCGGATATGTCGTTCCCTCAAATGCGCAGATGCGAGATGGGTTGAGTTCGCGAGCTTTCGCTTGGAAGGTCTTGCGCAGAAATGATACGAATCAGTCGAGAAGGGCAGAGCAGCAGGTCTTCCTCCTATGACCTGGACAGAGTTCGTGGCGCTATTCCTTGCCCGCTTTCTTTCCCTGAGTGTCAGAGATGCTAGAGCATGCAGGTTCGAGTCCTTACGCCAGACTCCAGAGATGTCAGTAGCAGAGTATGATGTGCTGTTCACAGAGCTATTTATCTATGCGGCGTATCTAGTGGCTACCGAGGAGTTGCGAGTCAAGAGATTTGTTCGAGGCTCGCTTACACCACTGTTCCTTGCGATCAGCGCGCAGCACTACGAGACATATGCAGCAGCGGTAGATGCAGCTCTATTAGTCGAGGAGCGCCTTGCTGAGACTTCGGTAGTTCCAGAGCCGAAAAGAGTTCGTACTGGTATAGCAGCACGGAGACAGACATTCAGACACCGCGACAGGTATCGTTCAGGTACGAGGAGTGGCAGAGATTCGGGACGAGGCCAGATGTTTAGTTCGTATCCACGGGAGGGTCAGCAGTCGTCGCGAGGTTGCTATAGATGCGGAAGTTTACTTCACTTCGTCAGAGATTGTCCTGAGATACACCGGAGGGAGATAGCAGCACCGCACATCACCACCCCAGAGGGCGTTGCCTGTTGTTCCTACTGTTCCTCCGCGTCAAACTCATACACAGAGAGATCGTGGGCGTGGAGGAGTTGCTCAGAGAGAACAGTCAGTCACAGGTGGAGGGCAGGCACGAGTTTTTGCTTTGACGCATCAGGACGCGCAGGCGTCCAATGCGGTGGTCTCAGGTATCCTTCCAGTATGTTCTGTTGATGCACACGTATTGTTCGATCCCGGATCCACGCACTCGTACGTATCTACACACTTCATGCCGAGTTTGGGTAGAGAGTCCGGTTTGCTTGATCAGCCGCTTGTTGTGACTACTCCTGTGGGAGAGTCATTTGTTGCTAGGCACGTGTTCCAATCCTGTACCGTCTGTACTGGCGAGAGAGAGTTGCCTGTCGATTTGATCCTTCTCGAGATGTTGGACTTCGACGTTCTTTTGGGCATGGATTGGTTAGCCACGTGCTATGCTATTGTGGACTGCCGTGAGAAGACAGTTAGATTTTGTTTTCCCGGCGAGTCGGTTTTTGTTGTGTTGGGGGACCATGGTGCCGCCTCACACTGTGTGATTTCTTCTTTTCGCGTGGGACAGCTTTTAAGGAAGGGATGTTGTAAGTCTACGCTAGCGCCCCGGCAGTCTATAGACGCCAAATGCGGAACAAAACTTTTAAACTTGGCGCTATCGTATACTTTAACCCGGATCTGCCATTATTGCTAAACTAACAAACTGTAAAGAGTGTAGGAATGTTATACCGAACGATCCGAGTCCTTCGTTCTTCAACCATCATCCCACGCTCCGTTGCGGCTGCTCCGATCTCGTCGATCGCCGATCTCCTCTTCGAGGTGGCACCACATGATCGGTTCTTTAAACGGGCTCCCGCCTCTGACTCGAGGCAACTCGATCGTCAAGTTTGCTAAAAGAGACGACCAAGATTGATGTAGAGAATGAGTAGATGACTTTGTCTCACTTCGTCCAAATCCGTGGACGATCGGTTAATGAAGTTGCCGTGGAAATCGGGTGATGGAATGAAATGAACTGTAAAATTCCATACACCGATAAAACCTATCATAATCTTTTTCCAATGAATCAAGTGAGAGAGAATGAGGAGAGAGAGAGGGCAAGCCATATATAGCAAGAAGGAAGTGACCGTAGGAGAAGGGGGTGACCTTAAGCAAAAGCTTCTCACTTCAAAATATCTTAACCAAAACAAGAATGCATTAATACAAAGCATGACTCACTAAACCTAGTCACCCTTTAATAAATGCAACCAATGAAAACCCTACACCAATAAGCCTAGTCACCTCATCTAGAATATTCTAGAACACTGACTCACCGCATCTGTAGAAAAGATAAATCCGTCTTTAACCAAATGTTAAAAGACGGCTGATAGAAAACTGGAAACTGGCAACTTCCAAAAGTGATCCTGAAACGACTTTCACGATAACCCCAAAACTGTATAAATATACCCGCATTTATATTACGACCGAATATAAATGTAACTGAGACAAAGATATTATACCTACTCAATATAATACTCGGATCCGGCTTAAACCAAAGCCGACCAGTATCATCTGTCCGAAAATCGACACGTGCGTAAACGCACGTGCATTTTCCGAACCCTGCCATAAAACCATACGGCCTCTACAACGTTTCGCCCGAACTTGGGAAACTGCCTGTGGGGGACTCTAATGACTCGTCAGTACCCTGGCAGTGGGTTTAACCACAAACCGTCAGCGGCACTAGCTATGCGTAACGGCTGCCCATGGACTGACCTCAAGGGTGGCCGATGAGCGCACTCATCCGGAAAACCCTACTGAGCCTAACAGTGACAATTTATATACAGTCCGGTCCGTTCGTCAATGAGTATCGCATATCTGCCTAGGGGGCTAGCAACGTCAGACCCCCAATAGCAGTATAAGTCATGTCGGAGTATAGCCCAATTACACCCTGAGATACTACTGGAGTACCTACCAGTAAATCTCCTACCATGGCCATGGATTTGTGTAATGGCTCTCCTAGACACACCATGACCTCGCCCCCAATACCGGGAGAGACGAATCCCCTGCCGATCCGCTCACGTGCCTCCATATGGCTCGGGACTGTACCCAAAAGCAACCTGTTTGCACGACTCCTTTGAGCCGTGGTAGGGTAGAAATCAAAGCACAGTGGGAACTCACACGAGACAAATGACGACCTCAGGTCGATGAACTAACCTGTACACATGTCACCAGGGAACTGCTATCTGACGGTAGATATAATACTAACTAGCAGATTCCCGGCGAGTCCTGTCCGGTGTACTCATAACCCAATGAGCACCTGTATACGTCTTAGGTGATCCAACTGACACCAGTGTCTTGTGAGACCGGCCACCGCCCCTCGTCGGGGTCTCGACTGTACACACTAGTCTACTCCGGAGTATCGATGCCCTGTCTCGAAACTCCCACGACTAGGGACCACAATTAAGGATATGCATATAAACTACCCAACTCTCACGTATATGATCGCCATCATACTGTTGGTAGTAAAGCAAGATCCTAAGGGCTCTATCAAAGTGTAACATGCAATCAGTCACCTGAACATGTACACGACTGATAAAGGCAAACCAGATAGCATACTATCATCTCGAGTAAGACTGTCCTACCGGGATAGGTCCTCCGCAATCATTGCAATCACGTACCTGCGATCCAATAATTGACTATGAGGGCACTATCTCCAACAATCTCCCACTTTCACTCAAGGCTAATATTGCGATGTCGACTACTCACAGCCCTTGTGAAACCGAACATCCAACTCCTCTACTAATCAGTTTCACAAAGCCCGTTTGTAAAACTATTGTGTTCGAGAAATAGCCTCGGTGAGTGGATCCGCCTAGAAGTTTCTTTCTATATCCCTCTTAATCTCAAGTTCGCGGAGAAAACCATCTCCCGAATTGAGTAATACCTGTCTTAGAACATGTCTGGATATCTAATGGGACCTTAGTTCATAAATGAACTCCATATCCAAACTTCTTAGACTGAATCGATCACTGAACCTAATCAGTATCCGGCACCATGCCACCCACAGTATCCTCTGGAACCACCTGTCCATAATACTGTCCCTCGTCAGAGGGAAAACTAAAAACTCTGACAATCACTCTGTCATCCATGTCACCTTTGAAGCCTGGAATGATAACCGTCTCCCGAAAGAGGCTGCCGTTATCAAATCCGTAGAACATGTACTTATGTTCTAAAACTGCTTCCTTATGTTTCTCCAGGATTGGATTAATACAAACTTATTGCATCTAGTGCAAAACCAACATTTGGTGTGGTACTTGACATCTCATGATTGACTCAATTGCCTAAGCAAGTGATCTGCCAATCATGCACATCCCTCTCCCATTTAGTCTGTAAGACACCTTTAGAGAGGGTGACTCCATCACCTGCAGGTACACCACCATTCTAGGAGTCAACTATTCCAAAAACCATTAGAATATCTGTCGAAGTATCCACATTGGGAAACTACCCAAATCCAGATCTAAAACCATAGATCTAGAAACCAGAATGTCAAATATTATATCCATATCCTGTCTGGAGAAACAACTGTGTGACGACCACAGTACAACCGATCATAGTATAGGAATTTTACTTCCTACTCTGTGTATGTCATCCTGATACCATGACATCACACCCTACTACCTTCTTAACTGATCCATCCCCTATTCTGATTGAAGTCAAACCCATGACTGTCACATCAAAATTAGATGATCTATCTCCGCTATAACTGCTTTAGTCTATAAATAAACATAAGCTACTTGCCCACCATGCTTCCGCTGCTCCCACTGACTACGACAACCCTCCTACCGGGTCTCATATCCTGGAACAACAGTAGTGTCAAGTCTGGGTAGATAAGAACCTCTCTGTCACCGTCCTTGAGGCTACCGAAGTACCTCTCGGGCGTCTGAGGTTGCCTACCATACCTGCGGAGTGGCTATTGGAATGTCAAACCTGATTGAATATATGTGTCCTATTAAGTTTTCCGTAATCGTTCGCGGTTCTGGAATCACTTCCAGTTCTACCATACTCCCACTACTGTTTTCTGGAAAAAAGATCCATTTTTACTAAAACTGTGGCAAGTCAAGAACAATATCACTATTGATCTTCTTAATGGTAGAATATCAACCCTCGTCATAGCCAGGGTCAACCCACAAACAGCCATTACAGAAACGTGCCCTGAGTTATCCAGTGTCTGGTTTTAATCATAAGCTGGACAACTCCCCGTACCTTAACTTCTTTTAAGGTACGATCCATTCTATATCCAATACAGAAACTTTGGCACTTATTTAATTGGAACCAAGATTCAATCCATGCAGCTGTCTCCAGTGCATATCAACTTAATGGAAAAAAGGCTAATCAGCATTACTCAACTTAGGAATCCATCCAATTATGAGTAACCTGAAAGAGAAACACGTTTCTCAAAACCATCACTATCATCTGAATACCAATCACAAGAATCTACATCTTCGATCTCTTTGAAGAATCCCGATACTTGTGATACCTGGTTCTCTACTTTATTCTTATACCCACAACTTCTCAAAACTTAGACCTTGTATTTCTACGAAACACTTGTCTAAATACTAGAGAAGTTTATAAGTAAACAGAACATAGTACGAGGACCTACCCCTTTGTCCTGATGGACACTTGGACAACATACAATACTCTGTATAAGTCCGCTGAGTTAAACAACTCAAAACTTGTGCGTTGTCGGTGGAAAACTGTACCCTGGCGATTTCCTCAAATATCACCAATTACAACGAATTCCGATTAATGAGGATGATCACCTAATTCCCAATATCTTACTCCCACTCATCATCTGTAAAACCATACAGATATGAGAATGAAACCTGGTAAATACATACCCTTGGAGTAAGTGTCTAATCGGGAAAACAGTTTTTCCTTTAACAATGCACTGAAACATGAAAATGTTTCGTAGGGGTATCCTGGTATTCATAGCAATGCCTCTTCCATAATCCAATTCATGACTTCAACCGTATATTTTATTGCCATCTCTCCAAATCCCTTTATTTGTCTTTAGTCGTTACCTTCTGTACACCATCGTTAGGCTAAATAGTTTTCTTCCTTCCCTACCGTTCGGCACCAGCCTATGGTTTGGAAGAAGACTATCCAGTAAGCATAATAGGTGTACCCTCCTAAACTAAGGAGTACTCGCATCTCGAGAGAAGGTGACGATAAAAGACAACTGAATAATACCTTATTCTTTTAAAGGTGAAATAGGAGTGGCGATGAAGTACGCGGTTTTGGTCGTGAATGATATCAGTCGCAATTTACTTTGCCCTTTTTCTAATCCCTTTATTTTGTCTTTACATATTTCCTTCTGCACACCCTACTTAGGCTAATTGGTTTTCTTCATTCCCTACCTTTCGGCACCAGCCTATGGTTTAGAATAAGACTATCCAATTGGCGTAATAGGTGTACTCTCCTAAACCAAGGAGCTCTCGCAACCTGAGAGAAGGTGATAATAAAAGACAACTGAATAAACCAATTCTATTTCTCCTGAACCTGGATCCATCCCCGAAGAAGTCCTTTCGAGTTCGTATATAACCATACGATGGATCTATCCAATGGAAGTGGATATCCGTAGTAATACGGGTGTTCTGAGAAATTCAAAGGGTAAAAGAAGGAGTGGCAATGACTTATGCAACTCGGACAATCCAAAAGCCAGTATTTTAAGAAGGTTCGGTCAACCTGGTCATTGAGTCATAGTCTAGGGTCGGTCAAAGGTCGCTGCCAAAGAGAGAGAGAGAAAAGAAACACTCTGCGTGCACTCTATCCTAGATCAGAATGGTCATCACTTTATCTAATCCGGAAACCTCCCACTGTCCTGTCAAATTCTCCTCCAAACCTAAAGAAGAATCAATCGGGTTCACCCGAAGAGTAAACCAACTCATCAGTGGGAATCGGGATCCAACTCTCATCGCATGTTAACGTGATGGAATGCATCCACGTTATTCATACTCCAGAAGGTATGTGCATACTTGGCAAGTTTCAGTTTCTTTAGAAACTCCTGATATAGTTTTTGCCCCATGCTCTTATGATCGTGACTAAGGGCCACTCCACCATAAGTCACATGTCAAGTTCTTCCCATCATTATCTTGTTAATTTGAACCCACCCATACTCGCCCTTGACTAAGGGCTAACAAGGCTGTACGACTGTCCCAAACCAACTCATCTATCTATGCAACATGTGAACACCCCAGCAGCTACCAATCACTATGTCCTAGCTAAGGGCTAGACCAACATAGCTTGAATACTACTGACCATCCATATGAAATGACGGAGGGCTACGGCTGGTTTTTGGCGAAAAACCTTTAGCGTAGTGAACTTGATATCGCTGAAGGAACCTGATAGCTTTTTAAAATATAGTGGCGAAAACCTTTTGCTAAAGAGGTCACTCCCGATAAAGGGATCTCGGCTCTTTCCTCGTGGAATGAGGTGCAGGATATTCCACTGAATACCGCTATGCAAAGCAACATGTAATCGACTATAGTGAAGTTATTACCCTGACGCAAACTTCTGCCCAAGGGGTCAGTCCCGGTGAAGGGATATCAACCCTTGCCCCGTCGAATGAGGTGCAGGATATTCCACTGAATACCGCTATGCATAACAAAAGGAAATGTCTTTGCAATAACACTTTTTAAATTGTTCCAACAACTGTAAACAGGTTTGTTTTTACTTTGCATTGATCAGAATCAACGCAGTCCCATCATTTAATCACACCAGAAAAGAACGAAAATAAAATGTACGTATATGCCATCCGCATTCGTCACTGGGTCCCGTCATCACCTGTTAGGTTACTTAACTAACGACAGAGCGGGGGCTGGACTAGCGCGGGTGTAAAACATATACAACATCTAATAGTATATAAACCAATATACATAATCGCTCCAGGCGTGATAGTATGCAACATTACAGAAAAGTAATAAGCATCACAGAACAATACAGATAACTGGGATCCCCGAGTTTCACAGAGCCGCTGCTGAAACCCGACGTTCCCCTGTCGTGTAGATAGCTTGTGCAATGAAACCTAGACCCCTACGGGTGCGGCAAGTTACCCGCCAAAACCTGAAGCGAGGTAGTCCCCACAGCATAGTGAATGGAACACCCGGCACTTCACGGAATCCGGTAAATTGAGCACCCCTCCTTGGGTCAACCTGTACCCCCTACGAGTGCGGCGAATAGTCTGCCAATTCTGAAGTGGGGTCCCTCTGCCTCTCAAAGCCATGAGATGCGGACCCGTTGCTTTCCCGAACCCGGCTATCCGTGCACTCCGTCGCAGGGTAAAACCTAGTACAGTAATGAAAAATAGTACAATAGGTACATCGACCGCAACCTGGTCGTGCCCCAAAAAGAATATTATATAACAGGAAGTGACGGCTGTCCACAAGTTGGACGCTCGCCCCGCAATATCAAATGTACAAATAAACTCAAACTGTACTACCATTGCATACTGCTATCCACCACGACAAATCCGCAACAATACAGCACAACACAGAACATCAACGCGAATGTCACGTTCGCAAACCTGTCTAAAAGAACTATAGCAATCGGACGCGGTTTACCGATCAAATGACATTCCCGGTCGGAGATATAATGTAAGCACTGTAAACTAACGTGTTTAAATTTCGATCGACCAAAGACCAAATTTCAAAAAGTGGGCCCCACTGCTTACTGGTGAACAGTAACAAAATCTGGGCCAAAACTATATATTCCAAAAACCCCAAAATCAATCACAGAACCCACTGACCAAATTTGGGAGCACGTGCTCCCCACATGGCCGCGGTTGCGCGGCCAAACCATGGGTTTGGCCGCCCTTCCGCGGCAGCCTGGAGGGATCACGACCCCAAATTTGGTCGTGGTTCTTAGAATTCCCTGCACGGATTTTTAAGACATCCAGAAATAAATTTTGAGACCGTTTAAAATTAACAGAAACTGTCGGGATAAGAAATTGCGATTTTTGCGATTTTTTATTTCCGGTCGGATCGATGTTTTAAACGCGTTAGCACAAGTTAGTATAGCAAAATGGTGAGGCTCTGATACCACTGTAAGTCTACGCTAGCGCCCCGGCAGTCTATAGACGCCAAATGCGGAACAAAACTTTTAAACTTGGCGCTATCGTATACTTTAACCCTGATCTGCCATTATTGCTAAACTAACAAACTGTAAAGAGTGTAGGAATGTTATACCGAACGATCCGAGTCCTTCGTTCTTCAACAATCATCCCACGCTCCGTTGCGGCTGCTCCGATCTCGTCGATCTCCGATCTCCTCTTCGAGGTGGCACCACATGATCGGTTCTTTAAACGGGCTCCCGCCTCTGACTCGAGGCAACTCGATCGTCAAGTTTGCTAAAAGAGACGACCAAGATTGATGTAGAGAATGAGTAAATGACTTTGTCTCACTTCGTCCAAATCCGTGGACGATCGGTTAATGAAGTTGCCGTGGAAATCGGGTGATGGAATGAAATGAACTGTAAAATTCCATACACCGATAAAACCTATCATAATCTTTTTCCAATGAATCAAGTGAGAGAGAATGAGGAGAGAGAGAGGGCAAGCCATATATAGCAAGAGGGAGGTGACCGTAGGAGAAGGGGGTGACCTTAAGCAAAAGCTTCTCACTTCAAAATATCTTAACCAAAACAAGAATGCATTAATACAAAGCATGACTCACTAAACCTAGTCACCCTTTAATAAATGCAACCAATGAAAACCCTACACCAATATGCCTAGTCACCTCATCTAGAATATTCTAGAACACTGACTCACCGCATCTGTAGAAAAGATAAATCCGTCTTTAACCAAATGTTAAAAGACGGCTGATAGAAAACTGGAAACTGGCAACTTCCAAAAGTGATCCTGAAACGACTTTCACGATAACCCCGAAACTGTATAAATATACCCGCATTTATATTACGACCGAATATAAATGCAACTGAGACAAAGATATTATACCTACTCAATATAATACTCGGATCCGGCTTAAACCAAAGCCGACCAGTATCATCTGTCCGAAAATCGACACGTGCGTAAACGCACGTGCATTTTCCGAACCCTGCCATAAAACCATACGGCCTCTACAACGTTTCGCCCGAACTTGGGAAACTGCCTATGGGGGACTCTAATGACTCGTCAGTACCCTGGCTGTGGGTTTAACCACAAACCGTCAGCGGCACTAGCTATGCGTAACGGCTGCCCATGGACTGACCTCAAGGGTGGCCGATGAGCGCACTCATCCGGAAAACCCTACTGAGCCTAACAGTGACAATGTATATACAGTCCGGTCCGTTCGTCAATGAGTATCGCATATCTGCCTAGGGGGCTAGCAACGTCAGACCCCCAATAGCAGTATAAGTCATGTCGGAGTATAGCCCAATTACACCCTGAGATACTACTGGAGTACCTACCAGTAAATCTCCTACCATGGCCATGGATTTGTGTAATGGCTCTCCTAGACACAGCACGACCTCGCCCCCAATACCGGGAGAGACGAATCCCCTGCCGATCCGCTCACGTGCCTCCATATGGCTCGGGACTGTACCCAAAAGCTACCTGTTTGCACGACTCCTTTGAGCCGTGGTAGGGTAGAAATCAAAGCACAGTGGGAACTCACACGAGACAAATGACGACCTCAGGTCGATGAACTAACCTGTACACATGTCACCAGGGAACTGCTATCTGACGGTAGATATAATACTAACTAGCAGATTCCCGGCGAGTCCTGTCCGGTGTACTCATAACCCAATGAGCACCTGTATACATCTTAGGTGATCCAACTGACACCAGTGGCTTGTGAGACCGGCCACCGCCCCTCGTCGGGGTCTCGACTGTACACACTAGTCTACTCCGGAGTATCGATGCCCTGTCTCGAAACTCCCACGACTAGGGACCACAATTAAGGATATGCATATAAACTACCCAACTCTCACGTATATGATCGCCATCATACTGTTGGTAGTAAAGCAAGATCCTAAGGGCTCTATCAAAGTGTAACATGCAATCAGTCACCTGAACATGTACACGACTGATAAAGGCAAACCAGATAGCATACTATCATCTCGAGTAAGACTGTCCTACCGGGATAGGTCCTCCGCAATCATTGCAATCACGTACCTGCGATCCAATAATTGACTATGAGGGCACTATCTCCAACAGATGTCAGGGATTTCTCACCTATGTTTGTGATCTAGAGCTACAGAGGTTCCTCTGGATCAGGTTCCGGTTGCTAGCGAGTTCCCTGATAGCTACCACTCGAGCGCGACATTTCTTTCTGTATTGATTTGGTTCCTGGCGCGGGGCCTATTTCTATACCGCCTTATCGGATGGCCCCGGCGGAACTTCGAGAATTGAAGGGCCAGTTGCAAGATTTGCTGGACAAGGGACTTATTCGACCCAGTGTTTCTTCTTGGGGTGCTCCAGTCCTGTTCGTCAAGAAGAAGGACGGTAGTTTGCGTCTGTGTATCGACTATCGCCAGCTGAACAGGGTTACAGTGCGGAACAGATATCCTTTGCCGTGTATCGACGATCTGTTCGACCAGCTTCAGGGGGCAGGGTTCTTTTCGAGGATCGATTTGCGATCAGGCTATCACCAGCTGCGGGTTCGACAGGAGGACAATCCTAGGACAGCTTTCCGCACGCGCTACGGCCATTACGAGTTTTTGGTGATGTCGTTCGGACTCACCAATGCGCCAGCAGCATTCATGGATTTGATGAACCGTATTTTACGGCCGTATCTTGATCTGTTCATCATTGTATTCATTGACGATATTCTGGTGTATTCTCGGATTAGAGAGGAGCACGAGCAGCACCTACGGATTACACTGCAGACCTTAAGAGATCATCAGCTTTTCGCCAAATTCTCCAAGTGTGCCTTCTGGCTGGACAGCGTAGACTTCTTGGGGCACATGATTTCACGAGACGGAATATGTGTAGACCCGAGGAAGATCGAGGCCGTTCGGAGTTGGCCCAGACCCACATCAGTTACGGAGATTCGCAGCTTTCTAGGGCTGGCCGGCTACTACAGGCGATTTGTACAGGATTTCTCTCGCATTGCTATACCTTTGACCGGGTTGACCCGGAAGGGAGTTCCTTTCGTTTGGACAGAGGAGTGTGAGCACAGTTTTCAGCGGTTACGGGCTCTACTGACTACGGCGCCAGTATTATCATTGCCTTCAGGGTCAGGTGGATTTGTGGTATATTATGATGCTTCTCTAGTGGGGCAAGGGTGTGTTCTGATGCAGCATGATAGGGTGATTGCGTATGCTTCGCGGCAATTGAAGAAACATGAGCATAACTACCCCACTCACGATTTGGAGATGGCTGCAGTGGTCTTTGCACTTAAGATCTGGCGACATTACCTATACGGCGAGTCGTGCCAGATATTCACTGATCACAAGAGCTTAAAGTATATATTTCAGCAGCGAGACCTGAACCTTAGACAGCGCCGATGGATGGAGTTAGTGAAGGACTACGACTGCGAGATCTTGTACCACCCGGGCAAGGCTAATGTAGTGGCGGATGCTTTGAGTAGGAGGCCCAGAGGTAGTCTATATCGTTTGAGCGCAGTGCAGAGGCAGTCGGCGGCAGATTGGCAGATTTTATGCGACAGCCGGGTACAGTTCGAGTTTACGCCGATCGGAGGACAGATTGCGCATGTTCGTGCACGCCCGCAGATGCTTGACCGTATATATGAGGCACAGCACAGTGATGACCGTTGTTCAGAGATCAGGACGCAGATGGGACAGGGCAGACTTTCCGAGTTCGTGATCGATGATCAGGGCATACTACGATTTGGGACCAGATTGTGCATACCAGATGCTGAGGGACTGCGGCGTGAGATTCTCGAGGAGGCACATCGATCAGTGTATAGTGTTCATCCAGGGTCCACCAAGATGTACCACGATTTGAGAGATGTTTATTGGTGGGACGGGATGAAGAGGGACATCGCAGATTTTGTGTCGAGATGCCTGACTTGTCAGCAAGTCAAGGCCGAGCATCAGAGGCCCGCGGGAGAGCTACAGCCGTTGCCCATTCTTGAGTTGAAATGGGAACAGATTTCTATAGACTTTATTGTGGGTCTACCCAGGACTAGTCGAGGGTATGACTCCATCTGGGTGATCGTGGATCGTTTGACGAAAGCGGCTCACTTCCTACCGGTGAAGACGACTTTCGGATTTGCTCAGTATGCCCAGATTTACATTGATGAGATTGTACGACTACACGGAGTTCCGACATGTATTGTGTCCGACAGAGGCACCCAGTTTACCAGCCGACTATGGCAGAGGCTTCAGGAGGCTTTGGGCACCCGCTTGAGTTTCAGCACAGCATTTCATCCGCAGACCGACGGACAGTCAGAGCGAACTATTCAGACTCTCGAGGACATGCTCAGAGCGTGCGTATTAGACTTCGGAGGTAGCTGGGATCATCATTTGCCCCTAGTAGAGTTCTCCTATAACAACAGCTACCAGCAGACCATTCAGATGGCACCGTTTGAGGCTCTTTATGGGAGGAGGTGTAGATCGCCCGTCTGTTGGACAGAGCTCAGTGAGAGCAGTATCTTAGGGCCGCAGATTATGGAGGAGACGACCGTGAAGATCCAGTTGATTCGCGATAGGATGAGAGCAGCCCAGAGTAGGCAGAGATCTTATGCGGACCGTCATCGGCGCAGACTTGAGTTTTCTGTTGGTGATCATGTTTTCTTGAGGGTCTCCCCAATGAAAGGTGTGATGAGATTCGGGAAGAAAGGGAAGCTTAGTCCCAGGTATGTGGGCCCCTTCGAGATCCTCAAGCGAGTTGGTGCAGTTGCGTATCGTTTAGCCCTTCCGCCCAGTTTTCCAGACATGCACCCGGTATTTCACGTTTCGATGCTCCGCAGATATATTCATGATCCTTCGCATGTGATTCAGCACCCGACGATCCAGCTTGAGCGTGACCTTTCCTATGCAGAGCAGCCGGTGATGATCTTGGATCGACAAGTGAAGAAATTGAGATCGAAGGACATACCGTCAGTCAAGGTACTTTGGCATGGCCAGAGCGGCGAGGAGGTCACTTGGGAGACCGAGAGTGAGATGAGGAAGAGGTATCCCCATCTTTTTGAAGGTATGTATAGTTAGATTTTTAAATTCGGGGACCGAATTTCTTTAAGGGGGGGTAGATTTTAAGATCTTGAAATTCGTTTAGAATGTTTCCGCGTTAATTAGCAAGTGTGCGTGTTTTTCAAAAAAAAACGGATATCTTATTTTCCTTCTTGGCTAGTGGGTTTTGTGGTGGAGCGTTTATATGGGTGTTTATATATATATATATATATATATATATATATAGGGTTGTTAATTATTTTTAGTCTTGTTACCCTAAGTGAGAAATTTTGTGTTAAGTGCACCATGCACACTTAGCACATTTTTGTGAATTTGGTTAAAAAGTGTATCATGTTAACCCTTTTTCTTTTCTTGCATGGTTTTATTTATCCCACCCATTTAAACAAGTCAAAACCCCTTTTTATAATGCAAATTCAAATACAAATGAAGGTATGGTGGTTAGGTATGGGATTTGACTTTGTTTGACCTTTGCTTCTCTCTCTTTTCTCTGTTTCCCTCACTTCTGAGCTCCAGCAGAAAAAGAAGCAGCAACAACACCATTTTCTCCATTTTTCTCTTCTCTTTTCATTTCTCATTAACCCCCAGTCAAACCCTACTCAAAACAACACTTTTCCTTCACAAACCATAGAAAAAATGAGCTTTTGAGGTCTTTGGTGGTGGATCTGCACACTTGAGGAAAAAGCAGGGATTTTTGGTGTTTCTTAAGGTGTTTTGAAGGTATTAACTCATCCTTAGCACCTCTTTTACATAACTTATAGTATTTCTAGCAAAATATCACATTTTATGCATGTTTTGTGCTTTATAAAGGGATTTAGTGAGGGTGTGATAAAAATTAACTTTTTATGGCTTGATTAGCTTGGTAATGTGATATTAGAGTGGTTTTAGACTTGGGGTTGTTTCAGGTTTCAGAAAAATACCCTAAAGTTTCAATTTAGTGCAAAGAGGGATTTTTTTAACTTGAAATTTGGGTTCTGTTGAAACTGCTACTACCCGGGGTGTTTCAGAATAAAATTGTAATTACTAGGATATACATAGTATGTATGGAATGCACACACCAAACCCGGAAGCCCACCCCCTACCCAGGCCGCCAAAATCGTCATTCTGGCCTCAATTTGCGGCCAGATGGGAGGGTATTGGGTTGGGGTTTTGGTGGTTGGTGTCTGCTGATATTTGGGGTTTTATGATATATTTATTTTCATAAAACTCTTTCTGTATCAAAATCTGGGACCTATTACCCTATTTTCAGTATTTTAAATCTCCGCGACACACGTGATACGTGTGTGGTTTTGGGTTGTGCTGCGTATCGCGACGTGTCAGGTTAGCTTCAGGAGCGTGATCATACGTTTTAGCGTATCGCGCACACGCGCGCTTGGTTTGCAACGCTGGTTTTTAGTTTGACCTTAATATTGCGTTTTTGGTGGATTTGAGCTTATGTGTGATATATTGTGTAAATCTAGGTTCGCAGGCGAGTGAAACGGACACTGCGAAGAAGGGGAAACAAGTCGTCGGCTACACTTAGGGCGAGACTTCGGTTAGTAGATTTAACATCTACGGGAATATCACCCGTATGGCGTTCTACGTCAGGGCTGATAGGACTTATAGCTATACATTGCATTTACCTACATTGACTGTTCATGGATACTGTTGTTGCATACTGCATTCCCTGCTACATGTATGAAAACTTAGAATCGATAGAACACCGCACTATTACTAACGGTTTATGTTGCACGAGCACTAATCTGCATGTTACACACACACCGTTAGTAATTGCCATGACACACTCACTGTAGAATTGCCATGATCATTATATTGTAGTTCATTTCACATATGATTCGATATGATTTTCAAAGAAATTGGAAGCCGCATGCTGTCTTTGAATACTGAACTATCTTAAGAAACGCGGTTTCTCCCTTGTACCTATATTATGATGACTTGATGTACATAGCACATCGTATTTAATTTACTCATTGGTGTTGGATTTTTATGTGATTTCTGGTTTTGAGGACCGTGGAATTATTTAAGAAAAGATTCACTATTTGAAAACCCGGTTCCTCGTGATATGATATTTTGGTGCATCCACCACGCGTTTTCTCGGTGCTGAGACGTGTGCTTGAAACCCGATTCGTGGAGTAGATGATCCGTTTGCGGGTTCGTGGTGGACCCGGTATGGTTCCCCTCGGCAAGATGATCGATGAACTTTGCCGATTGAGCCTGGAGGTGGGCGAGTACCTACCGGTGATTGGTTGGACCTGGCGGTTATCCGGAGGATACTGACCGGAGTCGAGAGATGGATGCGGGATGATCCGTACTGCCGTGGCCGAGGGCCGATACCGCAGACGGAGCCCGTGGGATGATCCTGACTTACGGAGGCCGATGTATGAGGATTTGCGTGTCGATGCTGGACACGAGTATTTATGATATTTTGGGTGCCGATGTTGGGCACTCGTGATTCTCAGAGATGTACAGGATTTGAGGGCCGAGGAGAGTGCCGGCGCCTGAGTTTATTTAGGATTTGGGTGCAGCTTGGGCACCGACTATTTTTCCACGATTGATATTTCGTATAGATGTTGTTTATCCCATGCTCAGCAGTGATTATCATGTATCTCATCCTGTAGTTATTTTACCTGACAGAGCATTTGCATGATTATTGCACTTACTGCTTGTCGCATATAGATTTACCTGCTGGCATATGATAGCGTAGCGCAGTACGTGCATGCTCGTGATTACCTTTATATGTTATCTCTATTCATGAGTTGGCAACTCACCCCCGTTGTGCCACAGTATTTGCAGGTTGCCCCTCAGAGTAGTCGCGGCAGGCTGCCTTTTTGCATCTTTTGGCTTTAGATACCACTACAGTTGGTGCGAAAGCTATTTTGCTATTTAGGTGAGTTGTGGTATCTGGTTACTTTTATTGTATACACTTTTGTATCTAGTATTCTCCATCTACCATATATGTACTTGACTTAGAGACAGTGTGAGGACGACGATGTATATTTTGTATTCTGGTGTCGAGCCCGTGGGAGCCGACTTTATATTTGCAGTTATTATTCTGGGATGTTACTTTTTGCTCATTCTTCGCTACGGCGTCGTATATTACTCTTGTGGTGATGGTTTCCGCCATTGGGCGTGATTGCTCCCGGTTGGGGATGCTTTGTTCTTTATATCTCATTTTCACTTATATCCTGTTTTTACCCGATTTTCGGGGTTACTTTTACAAAGGAAATGCTGCCAAAATTATTATAAGGATAAGTTAACTTTAAAAAGAACCTCATTGAACTAATTAAGGTTTTCTAAATGTTTTTAATTAAATGTTTTCAACACTCACTACTTTTTAAATAGTTTTGATTTCTGGGTTCGGCTTACTTAGTCGCGTTACGCCTGTAGACTCAGCGTGGTTAAGTGCCGGTCACGAGTCGAAAATATTCGGGTCATGACAACACCCTAATCTAATGGGCTAGATTAGATGAGGATGATGGAGTAGTATTTATGCTTTCTTTTTATATCATTTTCTCACAAGAACTCGTCACAAAAGAAATCATAAGTGAGCTCTCTCTCAAACTCAAGAGAGAAGAAGATGGAGAATAATGAGATTAATCCTTTTATGATGAATAGTAGATAAGAGTATATGATTGATTATGGAACCATGGTCAAGGATGAGAGGCTAAACCTATGTAGAGAATAAACTAGAGCTAGGGTTTGGTTAGGTTAAGTATGAGTCAAGGATAAGTATCAACCATAATATCTTAACCAAGATAAAAGAGAATCCTTCTAGAATGAACAAGAAGGAGCTAACCCTAATCAAACCCTAATCCCTTTTTATCATCCATAAACATGTTTCATAATAAATCATATCATGTCACAATAATATATATCACATATATATTATATATTTGCAACAAAAGAAAATAATACAATTAACATATATCGCATATATATCAATGTATTAATCCGGTGAGAAAATGAAATAATAAAGCGAGCCAATATTAGATAATGTAATACAATATATCATATATATCATTATACATTAAATCATCGAATCAACACTTGATCCGACGATCTGGCTATATCGAATATAACCGACTAATATATCATGTACCGATTCATCGAATCAACACTTGATCCGATGACCCGGTTCATATCTAAATATCGCGAGAATATAATACGGTATCTCATATCGCATTATCCTCGATCCTGCACATATCACATATGTGCCTCTACTCCGTTTTGCCTGAGCCAAGAAACCTCTGTGTAGGACTCTAAAGAATCGTCAATACGCCGGTAGCAGGTGATGATCGTATCAAACACCCACAAGCTGCAAGCGGTCAGCTAAACGTAACAGCCACCCAGGTATTGAGTGATCAGAAGATCAAAAAGCTAGCCTGTCCGTTCTCATGTGAATCCAATCAGTAACACTCCCGTACAGTCCGGTCTGTTCGTCTGATATGTCGCATATCAAGTCTAGGGGTGGTATACGTCAGACCCAGTAACCGATAAGTCACGTCGATGTGAGGCTCATAACAGGTCGAGAAACTACTGGTAACACTTACGAGTATATCTCTATATCAGCCCTGGCCAGGGACTTCCAGTTATAGCCAATCGAACACAGCACAACATCAATTCCCTATACCGGGAGAGACGAATCCCCTCCTATCGCTCATTGCCTCCATGTGATTCGGGACTGTACCCAAAAGCCACCGTTTTGCACGCCCTCTTGGACGTGGTAAGGTGGAAATCAAATCACAGTGGGAAACACACAAGACTCTATGACGATCTCGGGTCTACAGACTACCCTGTACCAGTGTCACCGGAGAACTGCCATCTGACGTGTGGTATATCACCAACTGGGAGTTCTCGGCGAGTCCGTCCAGTGTACCCAGTCTCCACTGAGCACCCGTACACCATCCTTGATGTCAAACACCGATGGATATGGGATCATCCATCGCCCATCATATTGGTCAAGATGCATATACGCTAGTCTACTCTGGTGTATCGATGCCCTGTCTCGATATACCCTCGACTAGGAACAGTTATAGGATGTACTCATCGACTACTATGGCCCCACTAGTATGATCTCATCATAGTCCCAGTAGTCGAGTACAGATCCTAAGGGCTTTATCAACATGTGAGAGTAAGACAGTAAACCAATACAAGTCAACATGTTAAGATAAAGTGAAACCAAATAGCATACTATCATGACGAGCAAGAAAGTCCTCTATGTATATATCCAAGCATCCATCATAATATACATCATATGTACAACAATGGCCTCTAGGGTATATACATAACTAACAATCTCCCACTTGTACTAAGGCCAGCTGCTGTAGTATCTCATACCTAGCATCCCGAATAATCTCTCAAACTGTATCTGCGGAATGGCTTTCGTGAGTGGATCCACAGTGTTGTCCTTCGTATCTACTCTCCTGACCTCGATCTCCCGGCGATCAACTATCTCCCTGATCAGGTGATACCGCCTCAGAATATATCTGGACTTCTGATGGGACCTTGGTTCCTTGGCCAAAGCCATAGCTCCATTGTAATCACAATACAGAGGTATTGGATACTCAATGGATGGAACCACACCAAGTTCACTAATGAACTTCTTCATCCAGACATCTTCTTTGGCAGCATCGTAGGCAGCAATGTATTCAGCCTCCATCGTCGAGTCTGCAACGGTATCCTGTTTGGAACTCTTCCAACATACCGCCCCTCCATTGAGGGTAAAGACAAATCCCGAGTGTGACTTAGAGTCCTCCTTATCACTTTGGAAGCTGGAATCGGTAAAGGACTCCACCCGGAGTTCTTCGTTACCATACACCAAGAACATGTCTCTAGTCCTTCGTAAGTACTTGAGAATGTTCTTCACAGCTGTCCAGTGACTCTCTCCAGGATCTGCTTGATACCGACTCACTACACTTAGTGAGTATGCTAAATCGGGTCTGGTACATAGCATCGCATACATGATAGAGCCTACTACCGAAGCATAGGGTATCCCTTGCATGCGAGCTCTCTCCAAATCAGTCTTGGGAGACATCTCTTTGGAGAGAGTGAGTCCAGAGATCATGGGTTGGTTCCCACGCTTGGATTCTTCAGTACTAAATCTCTTTAGTATGGTGTCAATGTACGTGGATTGGGACAATCCCAGTATCCTTTTGGATCTATCTCTATAGATCCTAATCCCCAATATGCAGGAGGCATCACCTAAATCTTTCATTGAGAATCTTTGTGATAAGAAGAGCTTGACTGATTGCAGCATAGGAATATCATTTCCTATCAAGAGTATGTCATCCACGTACAATACGAGGAAGACAACCTTACTCTCTGCTACCTTTTTATAGATACAAGGTTCATCTATATTTTTGATGAAGTCAAACTCTTTGACTACAACATCAAAACAGATGTTTCAACTCCGTGATGCTTGCTTTAACCCATATTTGGATTTAAGCAGTTTGCACACCTTTCCGCTGCTCCCACTATCTACGAAGCCCTCTGGCTGAGTCATGTACACGCACTCTTCTAAATCACCATTTAGAAAGGCGGTCTTAACATCCATTTGCCAGATTTCGTAGTCATGGTATGCAGCAATGGCAAGTAAGATCCGGATGGACTTAAGCATAGCCACTGGAGAAAAGGTTTCGTCATAATCTACACTTGGTCTTTGACGAAAACCCTTTGCTACAAGTCTAGCTTTGAAAGTCTCAACTTTTCCATCTACACCAAATTTCTTTTTAAAAATCCACTTGCTCCCAATGGGTTTTACCCCTTCAGGAGCATTTTCTAAAGTCCATACTTTATTGGTGTACATGGATTCCATCTCAGATCGCATTGCATCCAGCCATTTCACAGAGTCACCACTCGTGATGGCCTGCTCGAAACTAGTCGGGTCATCATCTTCCATGATGCAATCCTCGCTTCCACCATCAATGAGAAAACCGTAGTATCTCTCAGGCGGATGAGAAACCCTGCTAGATCGGCGGAGAGGCTGGGGTTCGTCGGGTACTACTGAATCCTCTGGTTCCACTAAATCTTCAGTTGTAGTTTGAGTTGCTGGAACCTCTACCAGCTCTACCTCATCGCCACTATTTTCTTTTGTAAGAAATTCCTTTCTAAAAAGGTGGCATGTTGAGCAACAAACACCTTTTGTTGTTCACTGTGGTAGAATAGATATCCATACGAATTGCTTGGATATCCTACAAACTTACAAAGAACTGATCGTGCCTCGAGTTTGTCCGGATTTTGCTTTTTAACATAAGCCGGACAACCCCATATCTTAACTCTTTTAAGAGATGGTCTCTTCCCATTCCATATCTCATATGGAGTGGTAGGCACAGATTTAGTTGGAACTCTATTCAATAGGTATATGGCTGTCTCCAGCGCATACCCCCAGAAGGAAATAGGTAACTCAGCTGTACTCATCATAGAGCGCACCATATCTAATAGGATGCGATTCCTCCGCTCCGATACACCGTTGTGCTGTGGTGTATATGGAGGAGTAAGCTGAGAGAGAATCCCATTCACTTTTAGATAATCTTGGAACTCATTGCTTAAGTATTCTCCTCCTCGATCAGATCGAAGAATCTTAATACTTTTGCCCGTTTGATTCTCTACTTCGTGCTTATATTCTCTGAATTTCTCAAAAGCTTCAGACTTGTGTTTCATCAGGAATACATATCCGAATCTTGAGAGATCGTCAGTGAATGTAATTAAGTAGGAAGAACCGTTCCAGGCATGCGTAGACATGGGACCGCATACATCACTATGTACCAGTCCTAAGAGTTCGGTAACTCTTTCTCCGTGTCCACTAAACGGAGCTTTGGTCATTTTTCCTTTGAGACATGAATGGCAAGTATCATAAGATGATAATTCGAACGGATTCAAATAACCATCCTTATGTAACTTAGCCAGTCGTGTCGCATTGATATGACCAAGTCTACAATGTCACAAGAAGGATTCGTTCATTTCTGAACTTTTCCTCTTGTGTGTGTTTTGTATATTGAGGACTGTATTCTGATTTAGAATGAATATGCCATTATGTAACGAGCCTGATGCAATCAACTTTTGATCTAGGAATATGTTCATAACATTATCCCTTACTACAAAATCATATCCTTCTTTACTTAATAAAGAAACTGATATAATGTTGCACATCTTGTTCGGTATATAATAGCACTCATTTAGAATCAGTGTATTACGACTTGGCAATACTAGGAGATATTCGCCAACTGCTTTGGCTGCAATACTTGCACCGTTCCCTACTTGAACGGAATGATCACCTTTTCCCAGTTCTCTACCTTTACGTAGCCCATGTAACAATTTACATATGTGGGATCCTGATCCGGTATCTAATACCCAGGACGTAGGGTGAACTGAGAAACAGTTCTCAATAACTAACACACCTGAAGAAGATGCATCAACAAGCATGTTCTTTTGGGCGGCTTGACAATACAGATATTCTCCTATTCCCTGTTCAGTCTTATAACTCTTATAAAAAAGAACGGGTCCAACGTTCCCCTGCTCAGTATAATAAGCGGGTTCAGTCAATACATCCATATCATTATCTTGATTATGGCCTGACATGGTCGCTACTTGGAGAGAGAGAGAAGAAAACACTTTAGCGTATGCTCTTGCAAGATTATATTGGTTATTATCTTATCTAATCAGGATGTCTCCCACTGTTTTTATCAAATCTACCTTCAAACCCTAAAAGGTAAGATTAGCCGGGATTAATTACACCCTACAATTTCGTCAATCATTCAGCCAGATCAGTGTCGGTACTTGAGGGAGGTTCCCCGTGCTTTCGCACGGACCTAATTAAAGTAAACCTCGTTTTCCCAGAGGCGTAACCCCATTAACACTTTTCTAGACACCTACTTGATTGGCTAATTGTCCTGTGTAAAACTCTCCCTGGAGTAACTCTTACTCACAGTGGGTATCGGGATCCAACTATCTTATAGGAGATATGCAATCTCATTGCAAATTTCAACACTTGAAATTCTCGATAATGCTTTTACCCCTAGCAACTTATGACCTTGGCTAAGGTCAACAAATCATAAGTGCTAGTCAAGTTCAACCCGTCATTTCCTGATTGAATTAAACCCACCCGTACGACCCTTGGCTAAGGTCAACAAAGTCGCACGACTACCCTAACTCAATCACATCTCATGTTTTAGCAGATAAATACTAATTAGCTACTGTACACCACGCCTTGGCTAAGGTCAACAAACGCAGCACGAATACTAACTAGTCTCTATCTGAAATGACGGAGGGCTACACAGGTTTTTCAGAAAACCATGAGAGTAATGAACTTGATATCGTCGTAGAATCATGTGAAATTTTGAAATGGAGTATTTTTGAGGCTTTCATCAGTTTTGCTAAAGAGGTCACTCCCGGTGAAGGGATCTCGGCTCTTTCCTCATCGAATAAGGTGCAGGATATATCATATATATCACTGTGCAAAGCAAAACTCTAAAAGCAATCAAAAGACAAACCGAGTTTTGTAGCATCTGCCAGTTTCGCTAAAGAGGTTACTCCCGGTGAAGGGATCTCGGCTCTTTCCTCATCGAATAAGGTGCAGGGTATATCATATATACCGCTATGCAAAGCAAAACTGTAGCTGCCCTTTTTATAAAGTTTTGATTCGACAACATCTTTTAGGTTTCTTTTCTTTTTATTAATCTCATTAATAAAAATTCCTATCAACTTATGCTTCCTAAGCATCACAGAAGAAACGAAAGCAGTAATATTTATATATCAGCATATATATATATATAGTATAAGCATTCGTCTCAGGCAGTAATATGATCTCATCACAGAACATTGCAGCAGAAGAACATATATGAAATATTGGATATACTAGGACGTCCGTGTTTTCAATACGAGCCTGTATAAAACACGGATTCCACAGTCGCGATGAATAGCCAAACCCACATCCCTAGACCCCTACGAAAGCGGCAAGTAACACTGCCAATTCTAGGGTTAGGAGACCCGGTCTCGACTCCTCGAGATGGCCTCCCACTGGACCCTAGAACCCGGTTACTTATGCTCCCCTCCTTGGGTCTACCTAATGCGGAAAAATAAATAATATACAAAGGTGACATCAACCTCATCCCGGAAGTACCCCAATAAAAGAATATTACATACAAATGAATTTTACATGAATGAAAATAAAAACCCTTATCTCACATAAAACCCCCGGCTATTCAAACGCGATGATCCAATATAACATATCCAGCAACACATAACATCACATGTCATCAACGTAAGTAAACATGCGTATCCCAATTGTCGTTGACATATAGCAACGAAACCGGCGATATCACATATTACGCTTACGGTCACAGAAAAGAAAGTGTAAAACTACAACAGTTGGAATCCGCAACCCTCTTAGACATCATATGCCTAACCAAATGAATTCCTTAGACATCGCATGCCTAACATTTATAAACCCCGCATTTTAGTCTCATTATCGAAAACTCTTTTCAATATCAAGTCGGGCAATTCAACAAGATTCCCGACAACCTGATCGAATGCTCGTCGCAAACTTTAGTAGACGGCCGCACCCCCGGATGCCGTCGATGAAGTGCACTAAGGCGGAACACCGTTGCCGCGAGCACTTGAATGGATGCTTTTGGCGACGGGGTTCTCCTACAGTCACTTAGTCGGGGCTATGGGACATGGCTGTCTATTAAGTTTACCTGGCGAGTATTCGCGTATGCTACGTGATTGCGACGGACTTTTGATCACATCAAAATTACATGGCAACCGATCATTTGAGACTAAACTGCTATGTTTATAACATTCAAATTAGTTATCTCATAACTTCTTGTGGATTCCAAATATTGTATCACAATCCAGATAAATAGACAATGTTAAACTTTCCGATCGAATAATCAAACACCCATGATTTCCCCAATATATCTCAACACTTGAAATCGGTTTAAAAACATCCATCACATGCCACAGTACTAATGGTCCAGCCGTAGAAGGGTCAAGCCAACGCCTCACATGTGGCACGCCGTACTGCCCCAAACCCAAAGGTTCAAAAGGCAGTTCAAGACGGTCACATAATCGAGTTAAGGTTTGTTGTCTTCTAGAGGGTCCACCGCGTTACTTGCACGATTAGAACGTTCTTAAACTCGAGAAAAAAATCCAACTTTTGAAAAAAATTCTGACAGGGGAAAAAGTGAGTTATTGATATCCGTTCGAACTTTTTAACGGTTTCTAAAAATATCTGGAACAAACTAAACAAAGTTAAATTATCCGATCGAATCAACGAGTCCCCAATACAACCCTAGAAAACTCAATACTTGAGTGGAATTAAAAAATTCCCAGAAAAAATTGCCAAGAAAGGACCTAAGAATAAATATATGAAATTCCAGGGACTAAGTCCAAATTTTGGCCGCGGAACCGCCGCCAAACCCTTAGTTTGGCCGCGGTTCCGCGGTCATTTCAGGGACTTAGTGGACCGTACTTCACAGTAATTCTTAGTTTTTCCTACTTGTTTTTCTGAGCATTTTTAATTCATAAAAAATCACATTTTCGAAAAATGTACAGAGAAGGGTTTGCATCAGGGTTTTCGGGTTCGATCGGACTTTAAACTTCGTCTAGACATCGCCTAAAGCTCTAGCTTGGCTCTGATACCACTGTAGGGTTGCTAGGCACTCTTGTGAAGGTTCATAAAGCATCAAACATGCCCGAATAAAATTTTAGATGTGCCGAACAACCCAAAGCCGGGATCTTTGCTAGATTATTAGGGTTTAACATGCAAGATAACATCTTTAATACTAAGTGTGAGGGATTACAACCTTTGTAGTCCTCTCCTTCGCTTCACAAGCTCCGAGTAGAAGTCCCTTCGCCGCGATCCACGATCTCCCGGACTCAAGAGAGGCACCACGACTCGAACGATCCATGCTAGCTTGAAGTGTTCCGCTTCTCCGATGATCTATGTCGAAGTTGCTATAACCCAAGCTCTCTCACTCTAATGAGGTGAACACCCTAATCTAATGGGCTAGATTAGATGAGGATGATGGAGTAGTATTTAAGCTTTCTTTTTATATCATTTTCTCACAAGAACTCATCACAAAAGAAATCACAAGTGAGCTCTCTCTCAAACTCAAGAGAGAAGAAGATGGAGAATAATGAGATTAATCCTTTTGTGATGAATAGTAGATAAGAGTATATGATTGATTATGGAACCATGGTCAAGGATGAGAGGCTAAACCTTTGTAGAGAATAAACTAGAGCTAGGGTTTGGTTAGGTTAAGTATGAGTCAAGGATAAGTATCAACCATAATATCTTAACCAAGACAAAAGAGAATCCTTCTAGAATGAACAAGAAGGAGCTAACCCTAATCAAACCCTAATCCCTTTTTATCATCCTTAAACATGTTTCATAATAAATTATATCATGTCACAATAATATATATCACATATATATTATATATTTGCAACAAAAGAAAATAATACAATTAACATATATCGCATATATATCAATGTATTAATCCGGTGAGAAAATGAAATAATAAAGCGAGCCAATATTAGATAATGTAATACAATATATCAAATATATCATTATACATTAAATCATCGAATCAACACTTGATCCAACGATCCGGCTATATCGAATATAACCGACTAATATATCATGTACCGATTCATCGAATCAACACTTGATCCAATGTCCTGGTTCATATCTAAATATCGCGAGAATATAATACGGTATCTCATATCGCATTATCCTCGATCCTGCACATATCACATATGTGCATCTACTCCGTTTTGCCTGAGCCAAGAAACCTCTGTGTAGGACTCTAAATAATCGTCAATACGCCGGTAGCAGGTGATGATCATATCAAACACCCACAAGCTGCAAGCGGTCAGCTAAATGTAACAGCGACCCAGGTATTGAGCGATCAGATGATCAACAAGTTAGCCTGTCCGTTCTCCTGTGAATCCAATCAGTAACACTCTCGTACAGTCTGGTCTGTTCGTCTGATATGTTGCATATCAAGTCAAGGGGTGGTATACGTCAGACCCTAGTAACCGATAAGTCACGTCGATGTGAGGCTCATAACAGGTCGTGAAACTACTGGTAACACTTACCAGTATATCTCTATATCAGCCCTGGCCAGGGACTTCCAGTTATAGCCAATCGAACACAGCACAACATCAACTCCCTATACCGGGAGAGACGAATCCCCTCCTATCGCTCATTGCCTCCATGTGATTCGGGACTGTACCCAAAAGCCACCGTTTTGCATGCCCTCTTAGACGTGGTAAGGTGGAAATCAAAGCACAGTGGGAATCACACAAGACTCTATGACGATCTCGGGTCTACAGACTACCCTGTACCAGTGTCACCGGAGAACTGCCATCTGACGTGTGGTATATCACCAACTGGGAGTTCTCGGCGAGTCCGTCCAGTGTACCCAGTCTCCACTGAGCACCCGTACACCATCCTTGATGTCAAACACCGATGGATATGGGATCATCCATCGCCCATCATATGGGTCAAGATGCATATACGCTAGTCTACTCTGGTGTATCGATGCCCTGTCTCGATATACCCTCGACTAGGAATAGTTATAGGATGTACTCATCGACTATTATGGCCCCACTAGTATGATCTCATCATAGTCCCAGTAGTCGAGTACAGATCCTAAGGGCTTTATCAACATGTGTGAGTAAGACAGTAAACCAATACAAGTCAACATGTTAAGATAAAGTGAAACCAAATAGCATACTATCATGACGAGCAAGAAAGTCATCTCTGTATATATCCAAGCATACATCATAATATACATCATATGTACAACAATGGCCTCTAGGGCATATACATAACTAACAGGTGGACCCTCTAGAAGAAAAGAAACCTTAACTCGATTATGTGACCATCTTGAACTGCCTCTGAACTTTAGGGTTTGTGGCAGTACGGCGTGCCACATGTGAGGCGTTGGCTTGACCCTTCTACGGCTGGACCATTGGTACTGTGGCATGTGATGGATATTTTTTGAACTCCGCTCAAGTGTTGAGCTATTTGGGAAATCTTGGGTGTTTGATTATTCGATAGGAAAGTTTAACACTGTCTTTTTATCT
Source organism: Agapanthus africanus (assembly GCA_030015575.1). NCBI lineage: Eukaryota > Viridiplantae > Streptophyta > Magnoliopsida > Asparagales > Amaryllidaceae > Agapanthus > Agapanthus africanus. Next base: position 135,866,258 of record JASDDO010000010.1, read on the forward strand.
GGAATGTGATACAATATTTGCAATTCACAGGTAGTTATGTGATAACTAATTTGAAAGTTATAAATCTAGCAGTTCAGTCTCAGATGATCGGTTGCCACGGAATTTTGATGCGATCGAAAGTCCGTCGCAATCACGTAGTGTACGCGGATACTCGCCGGGTAAACTTAATAGACAACGACGCCCCATAGCCCCGACCAAGTGACTGTAGGAGAACCCCGTCACCAAAAGCATCCGTTCGGGTGCTCGCGGCAGCGGTGTTCCGCCTTAGTGCACTTCGTCGACGGCATCCGGGGGTGCGGACTTCTACTAAAGTTTGCGTAGTGCATTCGATCAGGATTTTGGGAATCTTGTTGAATTGCCCGACTTGATATTGAAAAGAGTTTTCGATAATGAGACTAAAATGCGGGGATTATAGTTGTTAGGAATGCGATGTCTAAGGAATTCATTTGGTTAGGCATGCGATGTCTAAAGAGGTTGCGGATTCCAACTGTTGTAGTTTTACACTTTCTTTTCTGTGACCGTAAGAGTAGTAAGTGGTGTATCGCCGGCTTCGTTTCTATACACCAACGACAATCGGGATACGCATACTTGCTTACGTTGATGATATGAGATATTATGTGTTGCTGTGATATGTTATATTGGATCGTCGCATTTTGAATAGCCGGGGTTTTATGTGAGATGAGAGTTTTTCTTTTTCATTCATGTAAAATTCATATGTATGTAATATTCTTTTATTGGGGCACTTCCGGGCTGAGGATGATGTCACCGTTGTATATTATTTACTTTTCCACATTAGGTAGACCCAAGGCGGGGAGCACAACTAACCGGTTTCTAGGGTCTAGTGGGAGACCATCTCGAGGAGTCGAGACCGGGTCTCCTCACCCTAGAATTGGCAGTGTTACTTGCCGCTCTCCTAGGGGTCTAGGGATGTGGGTTTGGCTATTCATCGCGACCGTGGAATCCGTGTTTTATACAGGCTCGTATTAAAACACGGACGTCCTAGTATATCCAATATTTCATATATGTTCTTCTGCAGCAATGTTCTATGATGAGATCATATTACTGCATGAGACGAATGTTTATATTATATATATGAGATATATGTTATATTGCAGATTTCGTTTCAACTGTGATGCTTGTGAAGCATAATTAAAATGGGACTTCATTAATGAGATTAATGAAATAAAAGAAACCTAAGATGTTGTAAAACTTGTTTAAAAACTGGTAACTCTAGTTCTTGCTTTGCATAGCGGTGTTCCTTGTAGAATATCCTGCACCTTATTCAATAAGGAAAGAGCCGAGATCCCTTCACCGGGAGTGACCTCTTTAGTGAAACTAGCAGATGCTACAAACTCGGTTTGTTTTTTGATTGCTTCTATAGTTTTTACTTTGCATAGTGATATTTGTGAAATATCCTGCACCTTATTCGATGAGGAAAGGGCCGACGATCCCTTCACCGGGAGTGACCCCTTTAGCAAAACTAGAAAAGCCTAAAAAAGACTCCATTTAAAATCACTCGATTCTACAATGATATCAAGTTCATTACGCAAAGGGTTTTCTTAAAAACCTGTCGTAGCCCTCCGTCATTTCAGATAAGTAATAGTTAGTATTCGTGTTGTGTTTGTTGACCTTGTCAAGGCATAGTGTGCGGTAGCTGATTACTGCTTATCTGTATAAGCATATGATGCGATTGGATTAGGGTAGTCGTGCGACTTTGTTGACCTTGTCAAGGGTCGTGCGGATGGGTTTAATTCAGATCAGGAAATGATGGGCTGAACTTGACTTGCGGTCTATGGTTTGTTGACCTTGTCAAGGTCATAGATCGCTCGGGGCAAAATATTATCGGGAATTTAAGTGTTGAAATTTGCAATGAGATTGCATACCTTATATGAGATAGTTGGATCCCGATACCCGCTGCGAGTAAGAGTTACTCCTGGGAGAGTTTTACACATTACAATTAGCCGATTAAGTAGGTGTCTAGAAAGGTGTCAACGGGGTTACGCCCTTGGGAAAATGAGGTTTACTTTAATTAGGTTCGTGCGAAAGCACGGGGGACCTCCCTCAAAGTACCGGCACTGGCCTGGCTGAAAGATTGGCGAACTTGTAGCATGTAATTAATCCCGGCTAGTCTTTCCTTTTAGGATTTGAAGGAAGATTTGACTAAAACAGTGGGAGACATCCTGATTAGATATATTAGATAACCAATCTAATCTTGCAAGAGCATACGCTGAGTGTTTTCTTCTCTCTCTCTCCAGGTAGCGACCATATCACGCCTTAATCAAGATAATAAAATGGATGAATTGACCGAACCCGCTTGTTATACTGAGCTGGGGAACGTTGGTCCCGCTCCAACTTATAATTGTTATAAGAAAGAGCAGGAAATTGGGGAATACCAGATTTCCCGTGCAGCCCAAACGAAGAAAGTGCATGCTGATGCATCTTCTTCGGGTGTGTTCATTACAGAGAACTGTTTCTCAGTATCCTTTACGTCCTGGGTATGAGATACCGAATCAGGATCTCGCATATGTAATCTATTACATGGGCTATAGATAGGTAGAGAACTGAGAACGGGTGATAAGTTTCATGAGATAGAAATGGTGGAAGTGTTGCAGCCAAGTCTGTTGGTCACTATCACCCTGTATTACCAGAATACATTGATTCTGAACGAATGTTATTAGATACCGAACCTGATATACAACATCATATCAGTCTCTTTATTAGTAAAGAAAGGATATAATTTTGTATTGTTCGACAATATTTTGAACATTTCATATATCAAAAGTTGATCAGATCAGGCACGTTATCTAAAAGCATTGACGTTCTAAATCAAACTACAGTTCTTAGTATACAGAACACACACAAGAGGAAGAGTTTAGAAATGAACAAATCCTTCTTGAGGCATTGTAGACTAGGTCATATCAATGCGACTCGACTAGTTGAAGTTACATTTAGATGCATATTTAAATAAATTTGAATTTACATCGTGTGAAACTTGCCGGTCATGTCACAAAGATAAGATGACCACAGCTCTGTTTATTGGAAACAGAGAAAGAGTTAGTGAACTCTTGGGATTGATACATGCTGATGTATGAAGGTCCCCTGTCTACACATGTCAGGACCGGTTCTTTGTACTTCATTACATTCACTGTTTATCTCTCAAGATCCGGACATATGTTCTTGTTGAAACACAAGTCTGGAACTTTTGAGATATTCACAAAATATAAGTTAGAAGTAGAGAACCAAAAACGGGTATAAGTATTATGTCCTTTGATGAGATCCAGGAAGAGAATACTTGAGCACGGAATTCCTGGACTATTCTAAAGGAGAATGAGATTCTCTCTCAGCGTTACTCCTTCGAATACACCACAGCACCTCGGTGTATCGGGGCGGAGCAATCACACCCTATGAGATATGGTGCGCTCTATTATGAGTACTACTGAGTTTCCTATTTCCTTTTGGGAGTTATGCACTTGTGAAGCTGCATACCTATTGAATAGGGTTCTAATCAAATCAGTTGCCTACCACTTCATATGTGATATGGAATGGGAAGAGCCCATATCTTAAGTTTGTTAAGATTTGGGGTTGTCCGGCCTATGTCTAAAAGCATAATCCGGACAAACTCGAGGCAAAGTCAGATCTGTGGAAGTTTGTTGGATATCCCAAGCATACGCAAGGGAATATCTTCTACCTAACCGAAGAACAAAAGATATTTTGTTTCTCAACATGCCACCTTTGTGAAAGGGAATTTCTTGTGGAAAAATTAGTGGTCATGAGATAGAACTGGAAGGAGTTCCTGCTATACAAACTACAGCTGATGATTTGGTAGAACCAATGGATTCAATAGTAACCAACGAACCTCAGCCTCTCCGCCGATCTAGTAGGGTTCCTCAACCACCTGAGAGATACTTCGGTTTCTCTATGACAGTGGGAGCGAGGATTGCATCATGAGATGATGACCCAACTAGTTTCGGGCTGGCCATCAGGAGTGGGAATCTGTAAGAATGGCTGGATGCTTATCGACCTGAGATGGAATCCTTATACACCAACAAAATATGGACTTTGGTTGCTTTATCTCAAGGGTTAAATCCCCATCAGGAGCAAGTATATCTTGAGAAGATTACTTGGTGTACATGGAAAAGTTGAGACTTTCAAAGCTATGCTTAAGTCTATCCAGATCCTACTTGCCACGGCTACATACCATGACTAAGAAATCTGGTGGTTGGGTGTCATGACTGCTTTTCTAAATGATGTTTTAGAAGAGAGCGTCTATAAGTACACAGCCAGAGGGCTTCGTAGACAGTGGGAGCAGCGGAAACGTGTGTAAGTTGTTTTATATGATAAAGTACGCATCGCGGAGTTGGAACGTCTGTTTTGATGTGGTAGTCAAAGAGTTTGACTTCATCAAAATGGTAGATGAACCTTGTATATACAAAAAAGTAGTAGGGAGTATGGTGGTGATCCTCGTAGGGTACGTGGATGACATACTCTTGATAGGGAAGGAGTTTCCTATGCTACGCTCGGTCAATCTCCGCTTATCACAAGGATTCTCCATATAGGATCAAGCTGATACCTCCTAAATCCTAGGTTTTATATCTATGAGATAGATCTAAATGGATGTTAGGATTCTCACTAGTTGTAGTGAGATGGTATCAAACGATCCTGGGAAGAATCACTGGAAAGGTTCCAGGGTGATAAGGACGACTGAATGTCAGTCGCGGGCATTGTCTTTACCCTCAGTGGAGGGACGGTATGTTGGAAGAGTTCCAAGCTAGATACCGTGACTTACTAGAAGATTAAAGGCAAGATACATCGTTACCAAGGATGCTACCAAAGAGGCGGTCTGGATATATATAAGTTCATGAGATGAACTTCGTTCCTACAATTGTGTGACAGTGGAGTTGTGGCTTATGCCAAGGAACCCCCGTCCCATCAGAAATCCGGATATAATTCTTAGGCAGTATCACCTGATCATGGAGATGATTGATCTCTAGGGAGATCGAGGTTAGGAGAGTAGACACAGAGGACAACAGCGCGGATCCACTCACAAAGGCCATTTTCCAGTAGAGACTTTTATGGGATGGTTGAGTATGAGATACTTCAACCACCGCTAATTATTGGTTATGTGATACCATAACAGATGGCCCTAGTGCAAGTGGGAGATTGTTAGTTATATGTATGCCCTAGAGGCCATTACTGTACATATGATGTATATTGTAATGAATGCTTGGACATATATAGGGAGGACTTTCTTGCTCGACATGATAGTATGCTATCTGGTTGTACTTATCTTAACATGTACTATGATAGTCTCTATGTAACATGTTGATAAATCCCTTAGGATATGTACACGACTACTTGGACTATGATGAGATCATACTAGTAGGGCCACGGTAGTCGATGAGTACATCCTATAACAGTTTCTAACCGAGGGTGTATCGAGACAGGGCATCGATACACCAGAGTAGACTAGCGTATACGCATCTTGACCCATATGATGGGCGATAGATAATCCCATATCCATCGGTGTTTGACATCAAGGATGGTGTACAGGTGCTCAGTAGAGACTGAGTACACTGGACGGACTCGCCGATAACTCCCAGATGGTATTATACCTCACGTCAGATGGCAGTTCTCCGGTGACACTGGTACAGAGTAGTATGTTGACCCGAGATCGTCATAGAGTCTTGTGTGATTCCTACTGTGCTTTGATTTCCATCATACCACATCCAAGAGGGCATGCAAAAAGGTGGCTTTTGGGTACAGTCCCGAATCACATGGAGGCAATGAGCGATATAGGGGATTCGTCTCTCCCGGTATAGGGAGTTGATGTTGTGCTGTGTTCGATTGGCTATAACTGGAAATCCCTGGCCAGGGTTGCTGGGATTTACTGATAAGTGTTATCAGTAGTTTCTCGAACTGTTATAGACCTCAAATCGACACGACTTATCGAGCTACTGGGGTCTGACGTTTACCACCCCTAGGCGAGATATGCGACATATCAGACAATGAAACCGGACTGTACAGGAGTGTTACTGACTGGATTCACAGGAGAATGTACAGGCTTGCTTGTTGATCTTCTGAGCGCTCAATACCTGGGTGGCTGTTACGTTTAGGTGACCGCTTGCAGCTTATGGGTGTTTGATATGATCATCACCTACTGCCGGCGTATTGACGATTCTTTAGAGTCCTACACAGAGATTTCTTGGCTTAGGCAAAATGGAGTAAGGGCACATATGTGATATGTGCAGGACCGAGGATAATGCGGTATGTGATACCGTATTGGATTCTCGCGATATGAGATATCGGCCGGGTATATGTGATATAGTCGGGTCATCGTATTAGTCGGTTATATGCGATATAGCCGGATTGTCGGATCAAGTGTTGATTCGATAATTTAATGTATAATAATATATATGATATATTAAATTAAATTAACTAATATTAGCTCACTAAAAGATTCTTTTTCTCACTCGGGTAATACATTAATATATATGCGATATATGTTAATTGTATTATTTTCTTTTGTTACAATAAATATTATATATGTGATATATATTATTGTAACATGATATGATAACTAATGCAACATGTTTAGTAGAGATTAAAAAAGATTAGGGTTTGATTTGGGTTAATGTTTTTGTAAGTGCACGGCGGCGCCCCGGCCGTCAATCCGACGCCGGAATGCGGAAGCGGTGATAAACTTTAATTTTGCGAACTTAGCAAACCGGCACCACCGCGCACTAAAACCCGGATCGAACCATTAACTAGTCCTAGCTAACTACAAGATAGGGAATAGAGATATACCGACTGATCTGAGTCCTCCGGTCTTCTCGTCATCGTCCCGATCTCTCGCGGAATGTCCTGTCTCCACCTCATCGCCGGAAGTGCACCACATCGCCTACATCTTTTACGGGCTCCCACCTCATTACCGAGGCAACTCGGGCACGAAGCTGGCTAGTCGACGTGCCCAAGGTTTGCTGTAGAATGTAGTGTAGAGGCTTGTGTCTCATTTGGGGTTGTAGGAATTGCCATATTGGTGGAGGTATGATACAAGCTTTTTGGAGGAGGAACTTGTGGGATTTTGTGAAGCTAGATGACCAAAAATCCCACCACACAAAATATGGGCAGCCCCTCTTGGCTTGGCCGGCCATCACTAATGGGGGAGGAGAGAATGAGAGAGTATCAAAAAATATGAGAGAGGCCACACCATTATCCAAAAGGAGAGAGAGAGAAGGCTATCATGCAAAGGAATGATCACTAGTAAAGTCCAACACTCAAACAACAATCATCACACTTCATCATCAACAAGCATGATGACAATCAAAGGCCAACACTCCACCACAACCATCATCTCAAGCATGATGACATCAAATGGTCAAACCATTATGACACAAAGAAAGTCAAGTGATGGTGAGCCATCATGATCCAACCAATATGCAAAGACCCCCTTCCAAATTGCTTATTTGCACAAATGCAAATAAGCCCTCCTCCACCAATCTTCGGCCATTGAAAGATACAAATGAAAATGGCCGAAACGGAAAGCAAACTGGCAACTCCAGAAAACTGGTCCTGTAATAAATTACAGGAAAACCCCGATACTGTGTATACACACCCGCATCTGTATTCCGACCGAAATACAAATGCAATGAGACAAAATCTACACTGTACTATACTAGGATCCGGCTTATACCAAAGACGGCTAGTAAAATCCGTTCGATCCTGATCCGTGCAATACTGCACGTATCTGATCGAACCCTGCCATATAACCATACGGCCAGTTGTACAAACTGTCCGATCCTGATCCGTGCAATACCGCACGTATCTGATCGGACCTTGCCATATCTCCATACGGCCTCTACAGCTTTTCGCCCGAAAGCTTGAGTAACTGAATGTGGGGGACTCTAAAGACTCGTCAACACCTTGGTTGTGGATTTAACCACTAGCACGTCAGAGGTATAAGCCAATACGTAACGGGCTACCAGGTATTGACCAAAAGGGACGTCGATGAGCGAACTCATCCTGACACCCTACTGAGCCTGTCAGTGACAATATCCGTACAGTCCGGTCCGTTCGTCTATGAGCATCGCATGGCGGGCCTAGGGGGTTGGTAAAAGTCAGACCCCCAAAAGCGGTACAAGTCGTGTCGGAGTGTAGCCCAGAACACCCTGAGATACTACTGGAATACCTACCAGTAAATCTCCTGCCTTGGCCAAGGACTTCGTGTAATGGCTCTCCTAGACACAGCACGACCTCACCCCCAATACCGGGAGAGACGAACCCCTGAAGATCCGCTCACTGCCTCCATGTGGCTCGGGACTGTACCCAACTAAAACCTGTTTGCACGACTCCTTTGAGCCGTGGTAGGGTAGTAATCAAAATACAGTGGGAACTCACACGAGACAAATGACGATCCCCAGGTCGATGAACTAACCTGTACACATGTCACCAGGGAACTGCTATCTGACGTCTGGTATAAGACCAACTAGCATGTTCCCGGCGAGTCCTGTCCGGTGTACTCATAACCCAATGAGCACCTGTATACATCTTAGGTGAACCAACTGACACCAGTGGCTTGTGAGACCGGCCACCGCCTCTCATCGGGGTCTCGACTGTATACACTAGTCTACTCTGGAGTATCGATGCCCTGTCTCGAAACTCCCACGACTAGGGACCTTTTAAGGATGTGCTTATAGACTACCAGCTCCCACGTGTATGATCGCCCTCATACTGCTGGCAGTCAAGCAAGAATCCTAGGGGCTCTACCAACGTGTAATAGCGACCTATCAGGTCACCTAAAGCAGTACACGATGATAAAGATAAACCAGATAGCATACTATCATCTCGAGTAAGACTGTCCTACCGGGATAGGTCCTCCCTCAATCATTGCAATCACGTGCCTGTGATCCAATAATTGACTCTGAGGGCACTATCTCCAACAGTTTTCTAGATGTTTCTAGAAGGTTTTCTTTTGTTTTTGCAAAGATATTTTCAAGTGACTCATTCTTAAGCTAACCCAAACCCTAGCCTTGGTTAATTCTCTACAAAGGTTTAGTCAACCATGGTTGCATTATTGATCATCTTTATCCTTTCATTATTCATTACAAAAGGTTTGATATTCATTATTCATCTTCTTCTTCCTTCTTTCTTTTCATGGAAAAAGCTTACTAGCTTTTTCCCAAGTGATGATTATGTGTGAGAAAAAGATTATAAATGAGAGCTAAAATCCTACTTCATCATTCTCATCTACCTTTGCCCTTTAGATGAGAGTGTTCACTTATTTTAGAGAGTGAGAGCTTGTTTTAACGAAATTTCAAGGTAGATCATCTTTGTTATCGAAGATCGAAAGCAAGCTTGCACCTTTCTCTTCGCGGAGCCTCTCGAGAGTTCGGAACACGATGATCGCAGCGAAGGGACTTCAACACGGAGCTTAAGAAGTGATGGGCCGGATCTACAAAGGTTGTAATCCCTCTCACTTAGTGTTAAAGTGTTTAACATGTTAGTTTTCGCATAAACTCTAGTTTAAAGATCCGGCTTTGGGTTGTTCGGCACGGCTAAATTTTTAATCGGGCATGGTTGATGCCTCGTAGAACCTTGTGAGCGTGCCTAGAAACCCTACATGGATGTGACCGGCACTTAGATTGTATAATATCTAAAGATATCTACACAACCCGAGTAAGCCAAAAACCAAGATCAAAAACCTTTTTTGCGAAATTTTAAGAAAGTTTAGTTTTTAAGTAAAAATCACGGTTTGTAAGTATTAAAATCTTAACAGTAATTTCCTAATAAATAAAACAACAATTATAAAGAGTTTTAGTTTGGTTACATCCCTAGTCTGGAGTAATGATGCCAACAGCGGAAAATAATATACAACTTTATACGACATCAATAAGAATCTCAGACATAAGTAAAAGAAATATCATTTAACATAACTAAAAGATCTCATCTGTCAAATAATATACATATAACCACATCTCATTCTAAGTCATAATACAGGGTCTGATGGAGATTTTCTAGATTCAATATACAATACCAAAAGAGGAAGTTACCACATAAGTAACCCACCTAGCAAAAGATGCGATAAAAGCTGATAAGTGGATCTGCACTGCTGCTAACCATCCACTCTACTCCTGCAAGGAACTGTGGCACAACGGGGGTGAGTTGCCAACTCAGTGAATAAAACTAACATATAACGAGTGATAATATAAATATGACGAACTATAAATAATAGCAATAAGGATGAGTATAATGCAGGATAACATGTAGATTCATGAATTTGTACCACTAACTGTATAACTCAAAACTAAAATCTCATCATTTAGTTTCAAATAGAGTTCATCTTTCCGTGTCAAACATCGACACAAATCTTCTGTTTCCCTCAGGCATCGTTCCTCGAACGATCCTGTAATCAATAGCACCGATCGGTATCATCTAGATATCCGCCGTGTTTCATAACTATCTCCGGTATCGAGTATCCTCGCTAGGCTCCCCGCCTCAAATGCGGCTTTCCTGCCCCTCGGTCTCGAACGGGTCCACCATGAATCCGACTGTATAGCTCCCCTACTCAGTCTGGATAACATAAAAATCTGCGACCGTATAACTCCCCCACTAGGCCCGGAATAAAAACCAAATCATAAAAACAACATCTCATGGTGGACATCTCACATCAATATGAAAAATCACTGAATTTACACAATAGTATCGGAAAACTCAAAACCATAAATCCTCAATAATACAAATGCCACTTATATCAACTTATAACACTTGAATATGAAACATGATGTCATTGATGCAATTTACTACTGTTATTGATGTTAAGGTATGATAGGAATCATATTTAACAGGATAATTACTAAGTGTGAAAGTAACATGTCAATATCGACGAGGTGTAGTGCAACATGTAGATATGTGCGTGTGCGACATAACTCGTCGATAATTGTGCAGTGTTCTAACAACTATTAACATGGAGAAGTATATGTATATATGAATGCATAGAATTAACTTAACATACAAAAGCCTATTTTTATTTAAACTAAACTACGGGCGTATCACGCCATCTATACAAGATCCCCCGGTAGATGTTTAGTCTACTCACCGGAATACGTCATAAACTACTCAGAAATCGCCAATCCTTTTCCTTTCCTTGCGGTCTCCGAAGTTCCCGTATTTGAATCTAACATCAAAATTAATTTGAATAAGAAACGGCTAACTTTGATACGGCGAAATATAAAAATACGAGTGTTAAGTATTAACTATACCACGTACGACTATTCTAAACTATCTAACACTTATCTTAACTGGACTTTAACCCCTCGCTGTTTGCAACAGGAAACTTAAACGCGTTACGAATTTACCGTGTCTTATTTTAGTGTTTTGATCCCTTTTCCGATATTAGTTTCCAGATTTTATATACTGTTAATTTGACTTCAATAAACAAACCAAAATACCCCAACACCTATACAGAGACCTACCCTAAATCCAAAAACACCAAACTCTACCAGAAATCCAGCGGCGCCGGATCTTCCCTTCCTCTCGCCGGCCAAAATCCGAGCAGGGAGGTTCGTACTCCTAGGTTTTGCTCTAGGTCAAGTTTATAAGATTTAGACGCTGTTTGGTTAAGATGATTTTCACCGAAACTATAGCAGATTAACACAGAGCTAAGTTTTACCTAGAATACGATATTCTATTTCTAAATTTTACAATTACAGAACTAAAACTACTGAGTTAAGAATTATACCTACCGAGGATGATTGAAAAGCTTCCTCCAAGACACCCAAACCCTTAGCTCTTAGCTTGATGGTGGAAATCCTTAGCCTATTTCTTTTTCTCACTTCTCTTTTCTTTTATTTCCTTCGGAGTGTTATGTTTTTTTTCCCTTTTCTTTCACTCCACTTAGTTCAGTTGCATTAATATATTTACTGAATAAGATTTGATATAACTTAAGGATAATAGAATTAAGGAAGTAGGTGGTGTCAATTAAAGGATAGTGGGGCCTCCATGCAAGGTGAAGGTGTTATGCATGAATTGTGCATGTAAATAGGATGTGTCGTGCCTTATCATTCCAAATGGTGTTGACTTATGATAAATTCTGAGCTAAAACATTTTTCTACCCCCTTTTCACTTACACCAACTATATTTCTTAGTTTGCACAATTTCCTAAATTTTTACACAAAGACCCTTCACTACATGTGTTATTATATAACGCTATTCTAATTAAAATGAAGCTAAATTTCACACTAAAACCCTTGTAATTTATTAATGTTACACACTAAAATTTTAATTTAATTAGTTTCACATAATACTTATGAAAATGTCTTATTTGGTTTTAATAACTTTTTAATTTAAGATTTTATTATTTAATTAATTAATTTTATTTATTTCAAATTTTCCAAATGTTACACTTCCCCAATCTCGTTCCTACCGAACTGCCCCGAAGTCATCATCCTTTACTAAATCTATTTCTTGTTCCGGAACGGATGCATATTCATCACGACTCCTTCTGGAAGATATATCCATAAACAACGCCTCTGCATGCGTATCACATCTCTGATGTCAGCGGAGTGGAACGTCATCTCGTCGAAATCTCGTACGAACCTCTTATTCCACTTTTCTCTAATGTCGACTGATTCGGACTCGTCTCTTCGTGGCTGTATGGACTGCACTCCAACGGATAAACTCGTATCTGGAGTCTCCCAAGCAACGTATCCTTCACATGATATCCGAATGACGTCGAACCTTTCGATCGATTCGTCAAAGTCTCATAATCCCCCATGAGCTCAACTCTTGAGTACAGTTTAATAATATTCCGTACATGCCACAATACCTGTGGACCAGCCGTAGAAGGGCAAACCCAAGCCTCATTAATAACACCGCTGAACTGCTACAAACCCTAAGGTTTCAGAACATTCTTATGGTCATTATATCGAGTTAGGGTTTCATTCTTCTAGAGGGTCCATAGAATTACTTGCATGTTTTTCCGAATACTTTAAACTTGGAAATGGGCTTCTGACATTCGATCGTTTTCTTCGACTCCAAACGTACCTGTGTGAAGTCTTCTCAAGCTGGAATCAATCAATCTGATGACCTCGCATCGGGGTAAGCGAACGAACCACATGTCCTAGTCATTCATCCTTGAGTGACTAGCAACCTTCTATCATATCTCTAAGTATAACTCGTGCTGCAATAGCTCCAACATCTGTGGTGGTATCTTATCATTCGCAGCAACAACTGGCTCATTCGTCTGCACGCTGAACAGTGCCTCAGTCATCAAGAATAATCTGTGCATTGACGGTCATCACATTCTAGCTGGCCTCTAGCAGTAGCCCAATCCTCTGGTGCTGATCCGCACGTCCGAGAAATCTTGTAAAAGCGACCATCAAATGCTCATGGCGTGAAAACATAATAAAACGACGCCTCTATGCGATCGTATGTCCCTAGAATCACGCCCTGGTCAGTCCCCGTCCGTGATGAGCTCGTGCTGACCGCAACTCTAGCCGCAGATCTCTCTGCCCGTAATCGTGGCAGCAAGAACCATAAACCGATATCGATGAGGATAGATCATGAATGAATATAATACCGTGCAAGGAAATGTACATCCTAAGGCTTCTTAAGCGGAGTAACGTATCGTAAGTATGCCGCGGAACATACACACGGTACGTCACTCTCCTTAAGTCACCTGTTCCATCAACCAAGGTCAACCTACGCGACGAATGTTCTGGTCTAATATCCCCTCGACCAAGTCTAAGTTCCGTAAGGTTAAGCCTAGGTTCCCAATATATATAAATGCCTTAGACTCCGCATAGTCAAACATAGACTCGAACCAAGGTTAACCTAGCACTCTGATACCAACATTGACACGTCCCGAAATAGCACGTGACTGGCACTTGAATCATATGATGTCTATAGGACCCCATCTAATTCAAGTAAGCCAAAAGCCCAGAAATCTAAACCATTTTTAAAGAAAGTGTTTTGTTAAAATGAGCCGAATATGCATTTTTAAAATATCAAGTCTTTTCTGAAAATTTCGGCAGAGTTTCCTTTGTAAATACTGGCCCCAAACGGGTACAACATGCATAATATGAATAAAGGCATCCCCAAGCGGGAGCTAGCTCTTCGTCAATTGACGGTCATAACCACGCAAGCAATATAATATACAACGCCAAAGGGCGAGGATCAAAACTCAAAAGGAAACCCAAAATCAACAATAAAACCACAAATAATACAAGCGTGACTCTACGATCGAAAAGATATACACTGGTCTCTAAGTTGAATAAATAATAAATCAGGTTGATGGAGTTTACTGGATACAACTGAAATAAATAAAGGTACTATAGTGGTCACGATGCGAGTGAACCCACCTACCAAACCAATCACCCGGAATGAAGCAGTGTGCCAGCAAAGCCGCTAAGGAAACCTGTACAGAAAAATCTGCAAGAAACTGTGGAACAACGGGGTGAGTTGCCAACTCGTGAGTAGAAAATTTCAACGAGCAGAAATCGCATGTATAACTCAATCCTAGGTCATACGATCAGTATATATATCCTCAAAATAATATAACCCTGAACATTTATATGTAAGTGTAATATCAACTGCTCGTGTCTGTACCTCAGATAGCAACAAATCATATATGTGATGTATGAATGCATGAAAACAGAACACATGTAATGAAGGAACTGTTTTCATAAAATAGTGAGATTTCTGTATATTTAAATAGAGGTGTCATCAATGAAATCAGCATAAAGTTCTGTGTCAAGCATCGACACAAAACATAAATCCAAATATCCAATATCTCGGGCTCCGGCTATCCGGACTGGCCCATATCATAAATCTCAATACCTCAAAGTCTCAATATCTCGGGCTCCCGCTATCCGGACTGGCCCTTAGGCTCCGGCTATCCAGACTGTCCCAACTCCGATCAGTATCCTCCGGATATCCGTCGAGTCACAATACAATCACCGGTCGGTAGTGCTCCCCTGCCAAGCTCAACGCCATCATCTGTGACCATCTTGCCCCGGGGTACCGCACCGGGTCCACCATGCACCCACAGACGGTTCTTTTTCCTCCTCGAATCGGGTGTATGATATCGCTCAAGAGCCGAGAAAACTCATGGTGGACATATCTCAAATCATAATATGAGAAAACTGCACTTTTATCTTTTAAAAATGATAATCAGTTTATAAATCTTGCGGTTTCTCCAAATCCAGAAATCTCATGAAAATCCGAATAACAATATCAAGAGTAAATAATACTGAATATTGGACTCTGGCAATCCGTACTGGCCCTTATAATATTACATGGCAAATGAAATAGAAATATGCATGAGATATGAAGCAATGAATGCAATAATGAACTAGTATATGAAACAATAACATATTGGAACTATCAGCTAGCAAACGATATCAATAAATTTCATTCGATCGTTGTTTTAAACACGTTAGAACAAGTTAGTAAAGGTTAATGGCGTGGCTCTGATACCATGTAAGTCTACGATAGTGCCTCGGCCATCAATCTGACGCCAAACACGGAACAAAAACTTTTATAACTTGCGCTATCGCATACTATAACCCAGATCTTGCCATTAACGCTAAACAACAAACTATAAAGAGGTAGAAAGGCTATACCGATCGATCCGAGTCCTTCGGTCTTTAGCCATCATCCCACGCTCCCTGCGGCATCTACGATCTCCTGTCTCCTCGCCGAGGTGGCACCACGTCAACGGATCTTTATACGGGCTCCCGCCTATAAACCGAGGCAACTCGGTCATCAAGTCTGTTAAAAGAGATGACCAAGATGAAGTAGAGAACGAGTAGAATACTTTGTCTCAAACACCCTAGGGTTCTCGTCACATGAGAGGGTTAGGGTGGAGGTTGAAGAAGACGCTAGGGTTTGGAAATGGTGAACTCAAGAAATGAATCAAATGAGCAAATACCAAGTCCCAAAAATTGACCCTTGGCTGCCCAAAAAATTGGTGATGATATATATAAGGTTTTGTGAAGAAATATCAAGGAAAATATCCTAGAAAAATATCTCCAACCAAAACCCTAAAATATCCCACCCAAAACAAAACACATTAACTCTTTAATGACTCAGTAGATGATTCATTACATGAGTCATTAGTGAACATTCTAGAGTTAATGTGTCATCCAAAATGAGTCACCCTTTCCAAAATCCTTCTAACCATTTAAACAAAAATGATTAATCAAAAGAAATCCATCTTCTAAAATATTCTCGTAACGGATTACGAAAATACCCCTCACCTGTATATACATACCTGTATCTGTATTCCGACCGAATACGAATACGAGAAACTAAAATATTCCGACTAAATACATGGATCCGTCTTAAACCAAAGCCCACCAGTATTATCTACCCGAAATTTGATACTTGCATAAATGCACGTGCATTTTCTGAACCCTGCCATAAAACCATACGGCCTCTACAACGTTTCGCCTGAACTTGGGAAACGATCTGTGGGGGACTCTAAAGACTCGTCAGTATCCTGGCAGTGGGTTTAACCACAAGCACGTCAGCGGCACTAGCTGTGCGTAACGGCTTCCCATGTACTGACCTCAAGGGAAGCCGATGAGCGAACTCATCCTGGAACCCTACTGAGCCTATCGGTGACAATATACATACAGTCCGGTCCGTTCTTCTATGAGTATCGCATATCGGGCCTAGGGGGCTGGTAACGTCATACCCCCAATAGCGGTATAAGTCGTGTCAGAGTGTATCCCAGAACACCCTGAGATACTACTGGAGTACCTACCAGTAAATCTCTTGCCTCGGCCGAGGGATATGTGTAATGGCTCTCCTAGACACAGCGCGATCTCACCCCCAATACCGGGAGAGACGAATCCCCTGCCGATCCGCTCACTTGCCTCCATGTGGCTCGGGACTGTACCCAAAAAAGACCAGTGGTAACTCACACGAGACAAATGACGACCTCAGGTCGATGAACTAACCTGTACACATGTCACCATGGAACTGCTATCTGACGCTAGGTATAATACCAACTAGCAGGTTCCCGGCGAGTCCTGTCTGGTGTACTCATAACCCAATGAGCACCTGTATATATCTTAGGTGATCCAACTGACACCAATGGCTTATGAGACCGGCCACCGCCCCTCGTCGGGGTCTCGACTGTATACACTAGTCTACTCCGGAGTATCGATGCCCTGTCTCAAAACTCCCACGACTAGGGACCACTTTTAAGGATGTACTTATGGACTACCCAACTCTCACGTATATGATCACCATCATACTGTTGGTAGTCAAGCAGGATTCTAAGGGCTCTATCAACGTGTAATAGTGAACAGTCACCTAAACCTGTACACCATGATAAAGGCAAAACAGATAGCATACTATCATATCGAGTAAGACTGTCCTACCGGTATAGGTCCTCCCTCAATCATTGCAATCACGTACCTGCAATCCAATAATTGACTTTGAGGGCACTATATCCAACAATCTCCCACTTGCACTTAAGGCTAATTATTGCGATGTCGCATTCTCACAGCCCGTGTGATACCGAGCACCCAACTCCTCTACTAATCAGTTTCACAAAGCTCGTTTGTAAAACTCTTGTGTTCGAGAAATAGCCTCAGTGAGTGGATCCGCCATGATGTTTCTTTCTATGTCTCTCTTAATCTCAAGTTCGCGGAGAAAACCATCTCCTGAATTGAGTAATACCTGTATTAGAATATGTCTGGATATCTGATGGGACCTAGTTCATAAATGAACTCTAAATCCAAACTTCTTAGACTGTATCGATAACTGAAACTAATCAGTGTCCAGCACCATGCCTCCCACAGTATCCTCTTGGAACACCTGTCCATAATACTACCCCCTTCGTCAGAGGGAAAACTATAACTCTAACAATCACTCTGTCATCTATGTCACCTTTGAAGCCTGGAATGATAACCGTCCCCCGAAGAAGGCTGCCGTTATCAAATCCGTAGAACATGCACTTATGTTCTAAAAACTGCTTCCGCATGTTTCTCCAGGATTGGATTAATATAAACTTATTGCATCTAGTGCAAAAACAACATCTGGTGTGGTACTTGACATCACACGATTGACTCAATTGCCTAAGCAAGAGATATGCCAATCATGCACATCCCTCTCCCCTTTAGTCTGTAAGACACCTTTAGGGGGGTGACTCCATCACATGCAGGTACACCACCATGCCAGGAGTCATCTATTCTAAAATACTATTAGAATACTGTCAATGTATCCACATTGGGAAACTATCCAAATCTAGATCTAAAACCATAGATCTAGAAACCAGAATGTCAGATATTAAATCCATATCCTGTGTGGAGAAACAACTGTGTGACAACCACAGTATAACCGATCGTAGTATAGGAATTTTACTTTCTACTCTGTATATGTCATCCAAATACCAGGACATCGCACCCTACTACCTTCACAACAGATCCATCCCCTATTCTGATGAAGTCAAACCCATGACTGTCACATCAAAATATAGATGATCTATCTCCGCTATAACTGCTCAAGTCTATAATTAGACATAAGCTACTTGCCCACTATGCTTCCGCTGCTCCCACTGACCACAACAACCCTCTGGCAGAATAATATATACGTGCACTTCTAAAGCTAGTTTACAATGACGCTATACTTAACCTCCTGCCGGGTCTCATAGCCTGGAACAACAGTAGTGTCAAGTCTGGGTAAACAAGAACCTCCCTGTCACCGTCCTTGAGGCTACCGGAGTACCTCTCGGGTGCCTGAGGTTACCCACCATTTCTGCGGAGTGGCTAATGGAATGTCAAACCTGATTGAATCTTTAGGTCCTATTAAATTTTCCATAATCGTTTGCGGTTCTGGAATCACTTCCAGTTCTACCATACTCCTAATACAGTTTTCTGAAAAAATCCATTTTACTAAAACTGTGGCGAGTCAAGAACAATATCACCATTGATCTTCCAGATGGTAGAAAGTCAACCCTTGTTATATCCTGGGCCAACCCACAAACTGCCATTACAGAAACGTGCCTTGAGTTATCCAAAGTCTGGTTTTAAGCATAAGCCGGACAACTCCCCATACCTTAACATCGTTAAGATATGAACCATTCTATATCCAATATACAAATTTTTGCACTTGTTTAATTGGAATCAGATTCAAATCATGCAGATGTCTCCAGTGCATATCAACTTAATGGAGAGAGGCTAATCAGCATTACTCAACTTAGGAATACATCCAATTATGAGTAACCTGAAAGAGAAACAAGTTTCTCAAAACCATTACCACCAATCATAAGTATCTACATCTTCGATCTCTTTGAAGAATCCCGATACTTGCGACATCTGGTTCTCTACTTTATTCTTTTACCTATAATTTCTCAAAACTTAGACCTTGTATTTCTACGAAACACTTGTCTAAAAACTAGTGAAGTCACAAGTAAACAGAACACAGTACGAAGACCAACCCCTTTGTCTTGATGGACACTGGACAACATACAATACTCTGTATAAGTCCGCTGAGTTGAATAACTCAAAACCTGTGCATCGTAGGTTGAAAACTGTACTTATGGTTATGAACTACTCCGCTGTTCAATGCTCCTTACCCAATCGTCAACTGATATAGGTAAATGTCAAGGACATAATTTCAAAAAGTTATATCTCAGTTTATAAAAATAAACGTACAGATATATCATTTTGAAATTGGTGCACAACAACGGATACTCAAAACCAAATACATGCCGTCCGGCAAAAACCCAGGCGATTTCCTCAAATATCACCAATTACAACGAATTCCGATATAATGAGGATGATCACCATATTCCCAATAACTTACTCCCACTCAGCATCTGTAAAACCATACAGATGTGAGAATCATACTTGGTAAATACATACCCTGGAGTAAGTATCTAATCGGGAAATTAGTTTTCCTTTAACAATGCACAGTGAAAATGAAACATGAAAATGTTTTGTAGGGGTATCCTGGTATTCCTAATAATGCCTCTTCCATAATCCAATTCATGACTATAACTGTATATTTCTTTGCCATCTCTCTAAATCCCTTTATTTGTCTTTATTCATTACTTCTGTACACCCCTTTAGGCTAAATGGTTTTCTTCCTTCCCTCCCGTTCGGCACCAGCCTATGGTTTGGAAGAAGACTATCCAGTAAGCATAATAGGTGTACTCTCCTAAACCAAGGAGTATTTGCAACCTGAGAGAAGGTGATGATAAAAGACAACTGAATAATACCTTATTCTATTTCTCCCGAACTGGGGAAAAAAGCAAAGGTGAGGTAGGAGTGGCGATGAAGTACGCGGTTTGGTCGTGAATGATAGCAGTCGCAATTTACTTTGCCCTCTTTCTAATCCTTTTATTTTGTCTTTACTTATTAACTTCTGTACACCCTACTTAGGCTAATTGGTTTTCTTCATTCCCTACCTTTCGGCACCTGCCTATGGTTTGGAAGAAGACTATCCAATAAGCGTAATAGGTGTACTCTCCTAAACCAAGGAGCCCTCGCAACCTGAGAGAAGGTGATGATAAAAGACAACTGAATAAACCAATTCAATTTCTCCTGAACCTTGATCCATCCTCGAAGAAGTCCCTTCGAGTTCGTATATAACCATACGATGGATCTATCCAATGGAAGTGGATGTTCGTAGTGATACGAGGTGTTCTGAGAAATTCAAAGGGTAAAAGAAGGAGCGGCAATGACTAATGCAACTAGGACAATCCAAAAGTCTGTATTTTAAGAAGGTTCGGTCAACTTGGTCACTGAGTCATAGTCTAGGGTCGGTCAAAAGTCACTGCCAAAGAGAGAGAGAAAAGAAACACTCTGCGTGCACTCTAACCTAGATCAGAATGGTTATCACTTAATCTAATCAGGAAACCTCCCACTGTACTGTCAAATTCTCCTCCAAACCTAAAAGAAGAATCAATCGGGATCACCCGAAGAGTAAACCAACTCATCAGTGGGAATCGGTATCCAACTCTCATCGCATGATAACGTAAAGGAATCCGCTCATGTTATCACACTCCAGAAGGTATGCGCATGCCTGGCAAGTTTCAGTTTCTTTAGAAACTCCCGATATGATTTTTGCTCCATGCTCTTATGACCTTGGCTAAGGGCCAAACCAATCATAAGTCACATGTCAAGTTCTTCCCATCATTATCTTATTAATTTGAACCCACCCGTACATACTCTTGACTAAGGGCCAACAAAGTAATACGACTGTCCCAAACCAACGCATCTATCTATGCAACATGTGAACACCCCAGCAGCTACCAATCACTATGTCTTGACTAAGGGCCAAACCAACATAGCTTGAATACTACTGACCATTCATATGAAATGACGGAGGGCTACGGCTGGTTTTTGGCGAAAAACCTTTAACGTAATGAACTTGATCTCGTTGAAGGAACCTGATAACTTTTTATAAAAATATAGTGGCGAAAACCTTTGCTAAAGAGGTCACTCCCGGTGAAGGGATCTCGGCTCTTTCCTCGTGGAATGAGGTGCAGGATATTCCAACTGAATACCACGATGCAAAGCAACACGTAATCGACTATAATGAAGTTATTACCCTGATGCAAACTTCTGCCCAAGGGGTCACTCCCGGTGAAGGGATCTCGGCTCTTGCCTCGTCGAATGAGGTGCAGGATATTTCAACTGAATACCACTATGCAAAACAAAAGAAACGTCTTTGTAATAACACTTTTATAAATTGTTCCAACAACGTCCAAACAGGTTTGTTTTCCTTTGCATTATTAGAATCAACGCAGTCTCATCAATTAATCACACCAGAAAAGAACAAAAATAAAATGTACGTATATGCCATACGCATTCGTCACTGGGTCCCGTCATTACCCGTTAGGTTACTTAACTAACGACAGAGCGGGGACTGGACTAGCACGGGTGCAAAACATATACAACATCTACTAGTATATATACCAATATACAATAATCGCTCCAGGCATGATAATATGCAACATTACAGAAACGTAATAAGCATCACAGAATAATACAGATAATCTGGGATCCCCAGGTTTCACAGAGCCGCTGCTGAAACCTGACATTCCCATGGTCGTGTGGATAGCATGTGCAATGAAACCTATACCCCTACGGGTGCGGCAAGTTACCCGCCAAAACCTGAAGCGAGGCAGCCCCCTACAGCATAGTGAATGGACCACCCTGCACTTCACGGAATCCGGTAACTTGAGCACCCCTCCTTGGGTCAACCTGTACCCCCTACGAGTGCGGCGAATAGTCTGCCAATTCTAGAGTGAGGCCCCACTGCCTCTCAAAGCCATGAGATGCGGACCCGTTGCCCTCCAGAACCCGGATATCCGTGCACTCCGTCGCGGGGTAAAACCTAGTACAGAAATGAAAAATATGTACAACGGGTACATCGACCTCAGCCCGGTCGTGCCCCAAAAGAATATTATACAAACAGGCAGTGACGGCAGTCCACATGTTGGATGCTCGTCCCGCAATATCAAATGTACAAATAATTCCAAACTGCACTACCATTGCACACTGCTATCCACCACGACAAATCCGCAACATCACAGCACAACACAGAACATCAACGCGAATGTCACGTTCGCAAACCCGTCTAAAAGGACTATAGCAATTAGACGCAATTTACCGCTCGAATGACATTCACGGTCGGAGATATAATGTAAGTACTGTAAACTAATAAGTTTAAAATTCCGATCGACAAAACTTCCCGAAGTGGCCCCCACGAACATCTGCAGTACTCAAAGAAAATCTGGGCCCAAAAACAAATATTCCAGAAACCACAATTCCCTATGTAAGAGCCTCAGAAGAAATATGGTACACTGAAGCACCAAGCCTGCGGCGGAACCGCGGCCAAACCTTGGCATGTGCGGCGGTTCCGCGGCAGTACGGTCGAATCAGTGGCCCAAATTTCTACTGTGTTCTTAAAAAAGCCTGCATGATTTTCTGAGATGCTTAAAATGATTTTTAGACCGGTTTATAAAGTCGACAGAAACTTTGGCCTGAAAATTGCGGTTTTGGAAATTTCGTTTGATCGTTGTTTTAAACACGTTAGAACAAGTTAGTAAAGGTTAATAGCGTGGCTATGATACCATGTAAGTCTATGGTAGCGCCCCTGCCGTCAATCTGACGCTAAACGCAGAACAAAAACTTTTATAACTTGCGCTATCGCATACTATAACCCGGATCTTGCCATTAACGCTAAACTAACAAACTGTAAAGAGGTAGAAAGGCTATACCGATCGATCCGAGTCCTTCATTCTTTAGCCATCATCCTACGCTCCCTGAGGCATCTATGATCTCCTGTCTCCTCACCGCGGTGGCACGACGTCAACGGATCTTTATACGGGCTCCCGCCTCTAAACCGGGGCAACTCGGTCATCAAGTCTGCTAAAAAAGATGACCAAGATGAAGTAGAGAACGAGTAGAATACTTTGTCTCAAACACCCTAGGGTTCTCATTACATGAGAGGGTTAGGGTGGAGGTTGAAGAAGATGCTAGGGTTTGGAAATGGTGAACTCAAGAAATGAATCAAATGAGCAAAAACCAAGTCCCAAAAATTGACCTTTGGCTGCCCAAAAAATTGGTGATGATATATATAAGGTTTTGTGAAGAAATATCAAGGAAAATATCGTAGAAAAATATCTCCAACCAAAACCCTAAAATATCCCACCCAAAACAAAACACATTAACTCTTTAATGACTCACTAGATGACTCATTACATGAGTCATTAGTGAACATTGTAGAGTTAATGTGTCATCCAAAATGAGTCACCCTTTCCATAATCCTTTTAACCATTTAAACCAAAATGATTAATCAAAAGAAATGCATCTTCTAAAATATTCTCGTAACAGATTACGAAAATACCCCTCACCTGTATATACATACCTATATCCGTATTCTTACCGAATACGAATACGAGAGACTAAAATATTCTGAATCAATATAATACATGGATCCGGCTTAAACCAAAGCCCACCAGTATTATCTGCCCGAAATATGACACGTGCATAAATGCACGTGCATTTTCCGAACCCTGCCATAAAACCATACGACCTCTACAACGTTTCTCCCGAACTTGGGAAACTATCTATAGGGGACTCTAATGACTCGTCAGTACCCTGGCAGTGGGTTTAACCACAAGCACGTCAGCGGCACTAGCGGTGCGTAACGGCTGCCTATGTACCGACCTCAAGGGAAGCCGATGAGCGAACTCATCCTGGAACCCTACTGAGCCTATCAGTGACAATATACATAAAGTCCGGTCCGTTCGTCTATGAGTATCACATATCGGGCCTAGAGGCTGCTAACGTCAGAGCCCCAATAGCGGTATAAGTCGTGTCAGAGTGTAGCCCAGAACACCCTAAGATACTACTGGAGTACCTACCAGTAAATCTCCTGCCTCGGCCGAGGGCTATGTGTAATGACTCTCCTAGACACAGCGCGATCTCACCCCCAATACCGGGAGAGATGAATCACCTTCCAATCCGCTCACCTGCCTCCATGTGGCTCGGGACTGTACCCAAAAAAGACCTGTTTGCATGACTCCTTTGAGCCGTGGTAGGGTAGAAATCAAAGCACAGTGGGAACTCACACGAGACAAATGACGACCTCAGGACGATGAAATAACCTATACACATGTCACCAGGGAACTGCTATCTGACACTAGGTATAATACCAACTAGCTGGTTCCCGGCGAGTCCTGTCCGGTGTACTCATAACCCAATGAGCACCTGCATATATCTTAGGTGATCCAACTGATACCAATGGCTTGTGAGACCGGCCACCGCCCCCCGTCGAGGTCTCGACTGTATACACTAGTCTACTCCGGAGTATCGATGCCCTGTCTCGAAACTCCCATGACTAGGGACCACTTTTAAGGATATGCTTATGGACTACCCAACTCTCACGTATATGATCGCCATCATACTGTTGGTAGTCAAGCAGGATCCTAAGGGCTCTATCAACGTGTAATAGTGAACAGTCACCTAAACCTGTACACGATGATAAAGGCAAACTAGATAGCATACTATCATCTCGAGTAAGACTATCCTACCGGTATAGGTCCTCCCTCAATCATTGCAATCACGTACCTGCGATCCAATAATTGACTTTGAGGGCACTATATCCAACACTTCGAATTGCGGGGGTGCTATACGCCATCCACCCGACTTCCCCCGTAGATATATATCTACTCACCTTGATCTTCGCTTGCCGATGCCGATGTCACCATGCGCTTTCTTGTCATCTCGAAGTCCTCATGATTGTACCAACATATTATAACGTACCGTGCCGCATTAAAATCCAATTCAAAATCAAAACGACACAAGAATTTCACATAGGTCAAAACCTATGGTTTACTCACACAAAAGAGCCCAAAAACGCCCGATATAGACATACAACGTCAAGTGACCGAATACAATGCCAAATACTAAAACCAAGAATTCAAAACACGTAAAACATAACCCCGAATCAAAACAGAAACTCAAGAATTCACTCCCAGATTTTAGTTCAGGTGAAAATAAGGTGCACAAACAGTACTAGGGTGCTATATAGGAGGTATGTGAGCCACAGAAGCAATCTGGACACCATCATCCACCAAGTGGTCAGCCACTTACCCTATAATTCCGGCCTGCTCGGTTTGGGGGGCTCTGTTGGGGCTCTTTTTCACAGGGTGGTCTCGTAGGGTCTTAATTAGGTCAATGGTATTGTTTGGTTTTCTTCCAAAACTCCCGGGTCACTCCAGATTCCCTGTAGGCCACCAATTGCAAACCAAACCGATATGAAAAGTTTCAGATTTTGGTTTTCAGTTTTCAGTTCAAGTTTGGTCTGGGTTTTAGACATTAGGGGGGCGGTTAAGGTCACCATTAAAGCTCAATTACACTATCTCACTTCAAATCCAACCCTAACCTCAACTTGGAATTCTTAAACCTCACTAAACCACCATATCTTAACTCTAAACCATACTAGAAAATAAGAAATACTAGAAACTTAGCTAGAAGTCTTGAATTATACCTCATTTGTCACCCAAGAATCCCCTAGAGCTCAAAATCCCAACTTTCTTGATCCATAACGCTTGTAGTGAGCTTGTGCACATTTTTTGTGAAGAGGGTGCAAGGTTTTGGTGTAGTTTTGGTGTTGTTATTAGGGGATAGAGGCGGAGGGGGAGAGAGGGAAACCATGGGGGTTGAGAGGAGAGAAAGAGAATGATGAAGGAGAGAATGATGAACAAAGAGGCATGGTTCACTTGACCCCTCACCCTCTCTCTCTCTCTCTTGCCCATCCCTCATTCTTTATTCATTTTCTTTTCGTTTTCTTTTCTTTTCTCTTATCTTCTCTTTTCTTTTCTCTCATTTAAAACCAAACCAAAACATTTAAAAAGAAAAGCCATGGAGGAAAATGTAACAAGTGCGAAAAATGACTTGGTGCATGTCACATGAACAAAACTAGCTTAATGCACGATTAGCGATGTTTAATCGCGATTAGCATTAAAATGGAATATAATTAATCTTAAAATTTTATAATTTTCCTAAATCATTTAAAACGCCCTCATTTCAGTAATTCCTATAATTTTCCAAATATTTCCTAATTTATCAGTATTTAATTATACCGTCATATTAAAATATTCATAATATTTATTATTTAATTATAAAAATTCCCAAAAATAATATTTTATTTTTCTGAAATATTACACCCCTCATCCTGTACACAACCGCCCTTGAAGATCCTTAGGCGCGCTATTTGCACAAGAGAACGGCCAAGGGAAGGAGAGTGCCCTATACTATTTGAGTCGAGTTCTCCTAGGGCAGAAAACAACTACTCCCCTATCGAAAAACAATGTCTGGAGTTAATCTTCGCAATAACGAAGCTTCGGCATTATGCTTTGGCGCATGAGGTCCATCTCATATCAAAAGTGGATTCTCTCAAATATTTGATGTCAAGAGCCATACTAACGGAACAACTCGCTAAATGGGCCTTACTCTTAATAGAATTCTCGATAACATACCGACCTCTCAAGGCAGTGAAAGGCCAGGCCATCTCCGACTTCCTCGCTGAGCATCCGATACCTGTCGATTCACCCTTAAATTGCGAATTACCAGACGACACACGTTTGACACGATCTACGGGGAGAGAGGATGGAGTGATACCCGATGGGAACTCTACTTCGATGGGGCATCTTCCATGAAGAAGCTAAAGCACAGCTCCCCTATAACCAAATCTGGGGTAGGCCTCATATTCGTGACTCTACAAGGAGGGATAATGCGCTTTTCCTTTTCCTTCACAGAGCCGAGGACAAACAATGAAGCAGAATATGAGGCTTTGATAGCAGGTCTTGAGATCGCCGTCGACATGGGAATCGAAAACCTCCTTATATACGGAGACTCCCAGCTGGTCGTTAATCAAGTAAACGACGACTATCAAACGTGCAAACCAGAGTTGGTAAAGTATGGAGAGAGTGTGCAACAACTGCTGGCTCAAATTCCCTCCTACGCTCTGGAAAGCATACCGCGTACAGAAAATAGCAAAGTGGACGCATTAGCCAAACTCGCTAAAGAACTGGCTAATGAAAACCTCGATAATGTAAGGATCGTTGTGCAAAGCCGTCGGGTTCTTGCACCAACAGAAATATCTCCAGAGTCGTCTGAAGAAGAGGAAGTGACCAAGCAAATAGTCCTATAAATAGAGGACCAGGAAAAGGCTAAGGATTGGAGAGAAGTCTTTATAGACTACTTCAAATCCCGTCAAACTCCGGAAGATGCATTCTCAAGACATCAACTCACGAAACGAGCTCTGTCTTTCGCCTTCATCAATGATACTCTCTATAAGAGGTCGTTCAACTCTCTGTGGCTGAGATGCCTGGGACCGAAAGAAACAAGGAGAGTCGTCCAAGAAACTTACGACGGACTTTGCGGTTCTCATTAAGCCGGGCCAAAGATGAAGCTGAAGGTCAAAAGAATGGGATACTATTGGCCCATGATGATTCAGGACTGCCTCAAATACGCGAAGTAGTGCCACTCGTGCCAAATTCATGGGGACTTCATCCATCAGCATCCAAACCCGCTACACCCAACAGTGGCTAGTTGGCCGTTTGAAATGTGGGGAACCGACATAATTGGGCCCATCGAACCAGCGTCATCCAAAGGACATTGGTCCATATTGGCGACAACTGATTACTTCTCTAAGTGGGCAGAAACCATACCGCTAAGAGAAGTGAAGACGTAGAACATCCTCCATTTCTTCAAGACATACGTCATCTATCGGTTCGGCACTCCGCGACGGATTATCTCCGATAACGGGCCGGCATACAGAAGTCACAAAATCAGCCGCTTCGCACAGTAGTATAATATAGACTGGAGATACTCTTTGGTCTACAATCCCCGAGCTAACGGTCTAGCTGAGGCTTTCAATAAAACCTTGACAAAGATCATAAAGAGGAAGGTGTCCAAAAATAAAAAGGACTGGCACGGGAGACTGCATGAAGCTCTCTGGGCGTATCGGACTACGTTCAAAATGGCTGCGAATACAACGCCGTATGCATTGGTATTTGCCACGGAAGCAGTACTCCCCTTGGAGATAGAGCTACCTTATCTACGAGTGGCGGTTCATTACGAACTAACGGATGAAGAAAATGCTCATCTTCGGCTTGAAGAGCTAGACGCCCTCGATGAAACCCGTCTCATGGCGCAACAAAACTTGGAGGTTTACAAAGAAAAGATGACATGCTCATATGAAAGATTAACTAGGCTGAGAATATTCTGCCAAGGCGAACTCGTGCTAGTTGTAAAAAGACCTATGATCCCCAATCGTGCCAAACGGGGGAAATTCGAGCCGAACAATGAAGGCCCGTACGTCATAGACAAGGTCTACCAAGGTGGGGCCTACCTACTTATGGATATGGATGGCGAAAGACCCTTCAGGCCAATAAACGGCCGGTTCCTGGAAAAATACTACGCCTGACGAGTCACGGCCCAGGTCAACGATATATGACGTCGCCTATGTCCGCTCGCTATCTTCCCAAGCCTAAACTCTATAAGTAGTATCCGGCGAACCTCGCCTCAAAATCCCTACCGACCAAACATCCCTAAACTAACAATAGACCACAATGTCCTGAAACTAGCTGCGGACCGAAATGTCCTTAAACTAACAACGGACCGAAACGTCCCTAAACTAACAATCGATCGCAATGTCCTGAAACTAGCTACGGACCGTAACGTCCTTAAACTACTACGAACCGCAGCAACCTTAGGCTAACGCGGAAAAAAAAAGGTACGTCCATAAGCAAAATGGGCACGGATGAAAACCCGAAAGGGCTCTGTGAGTAAAAACAGCAGGGCTACCGGCGAGTTTGTAAAAACCCGAAAGGGCGCAGACTCGTAAAAAAAATTCGTGCACACTTGCAATGTCCTCTCGACATTGTAAGGAGAAAATATCTGCGTGAGATCCTTATGACTCACAAGGGAGCAACACACTTAGGGATCCTCACGATTCCTAAGGAGAAATTACACTTACGAGATCCCCACGACTCGTAAGGAGAACCCTCTTATGAGACCCTCACGGCTCATAGGATTCAAAAGTCTTAAGCTACAGGGATCTGAACCTGTTCTTAAACTATCACATTCCCCAGATTACCCTACAAACGGTTCGATATTGACCCTTGTATACAATCCACGGGCACAAATAAAAGTATCCCCCACCATGTTCCACCAATGGCGCAAAATGTCCTCATGTGGTGAACGACACTTGTAGTCTTCTCGACTTACAAGAAGAAAACACTCTTGTAAGATCCTTACGACTTATAAGAGAATACGCACTTAAGAATCCTCATGATTCCTAAAGAGAAAACGCACCTACGAGATCATCACGACTCGTAGGGAGAAACACCTTTATAAGACCCTTACGGCTTATGAAGTCAAAAGCCCTAGTCGACAGGATCCTAACCCTGTTTGCTAAGCCACCTTTGTTCGAATCGACAAAGGCAACTGATGATTCGCTCCTAGCAATGTCCCAGTGGTAGCGATTGTTAGGTCCACGTTACCCATCCCGGTACTTTCGGGGAGGCGGAATAGGTAAAACGAAAGTTTTTCCTAGCTAGGTAACATGGACCGTTTCATGAAGGATCATTGCTAAACAAAAACTAACAAAACCTAAAAGTTCTAACTACTATGTAGAATGGCTATACCTTGGTCTTGGACCCCTTCTCTTCTTGTTGTGGTTCTTCCTCTTTCTTGTTCCTCGTAGTCGCTTGAACGGATCCTCCTTGTCGTCTCCTCTTTGCCATAGATGGATCAACCCGAGGGTCTCGAAATTGGGCTCCTATCTCAACCTAGAGATCACTAAGGTGTTTGGTTTGCTAAACCTAATACCTTAGATTGAGTAGAGAAGAGTGATGGTGGTTTTGTCTCAAAGGTTCATGATTTCCAACTCATGGAACACTTGAACCTTGAGGGAGGAAGAGTAAGAGGGAGAGCTTTCTTTCTTGGAGAGAGAAAGAGAATGATAGAATAAGCTCTCATAATCCAACCCTTCTCACAAAAGTGAGAATAATGATAATAATAATAATAATTGAGTATATGGTGATGGTTAGTTTCAATGACCATTATCATTTCATGCTATTATTGCTTTTGCAAACAACAAGCAAGCAAAAGTCTTACCCATGGAATGATAGCCATGAAATGATGATGGTCAACAAGTCCAAAATGGTCAACCGGTCAACAAAGTCAACAAGTCAACAAAAGTCAAACTTTCAACTCAACCATGGCACAATAATACTTAATTAATATTATTAATCATATATCATATTCTCATTAGGGTTTAAAGAAAATTCAACGGTCAACAAGTCAACCAAAGCCAAATGGTCAACAACCCTAATGAGAATCCTCTGCCGCTGTCAACTGTGCATACACACCCGCATCCGTGCTCCAAGGAACACGAATACACTGAGACAAAACTAATCCCAAAATAGTTACCAGGATCCGGCTTAAACCAAAGCCCGCTAGTAACTACTGTCCGGACACCAAACGTTCACAAGTGCGTGGATGTGAACGAACCCCGTCGCAAAACCATGCAGCCTCTACTCTGTTTTGCCCAAAGGCGAGTAACCCTCTGTGTGGGACTCTAAAGGCTCGACACTACGCCGGCAGTGGGTTTAACCACAGTCCGCAAGCGGTACTAGCTGTACGTAACGGTCCCCAGGTAGATGCCGATAAGAAGACTGATGATGTGAACCTATCGAACTCCTACTGAGCCTGAATGTGACAATCTCCGTACAGTCCTGTCTGTTCGTCTGAGAATATCGCATGGCGGGCCTAGGGGGCGGTAACGTCAGTCCCCTAAAAGCGGTACAAATCGTGTCGGAGTGTAGCCCAAAACACCCTAAGAATCTACTGGAAAACCTACCAGCAATTCTCGCTTGCCCTGGCCAGGGACTTTGTGTAATGGCTCTCCTAGACACAGCGCGATATCAACCCCCAATACCGGGAGAGTCGAATCCTGTCTAACCGTCACTGCCTCCAAGTGCTTCGGGACTGCACCCAACTACTACCTGTTTGCCCGACTCAGTAGAGCCGTGGTAGGGTAGTAATCGAAGAACAGTGGGAACACACTCGAGGCGAAGTGACAGTGTCAAGTCAGCGGACTAAGCTGTACTCATATCACCTGGGAACTATTAACTGACGATATGTATAATACCAACCAACAGTTCCCGACGAGTCCTGTCCAGTGTACTCGTAACCTAACGAGCACCTGTATACTATCTCTAGTACGACGTACCGATGGCTGTGGGACAGACCATCTCCCCTGCTGGGAAGAGAAGCGTATGCACCAGTCTACTCTGGAGTATCGATGCCCTGTCTCGATAATCCTACGACTAGGGACCAAAATAAGGATGTGCTTATAGACTACCCAGCCCCCACTAGTGTGATCGCCATCACAACGCCGGTAGTCAAGCAAAAATCCTAAGGGCTCTACCAATATGTTTTTAGCGATATGTTAGAAGAAACATATACACATATTAAGATAGAAACAAACCAAGTAGCATACTACTATATCGAACAAGACTGTCGTAAAACCATATATATATCCCAAGCCTCCAAAATGTATTATACAAACCGGTACTATACAATAATGGCCTCTAGGGCATACATATCTAACAATCTCCCACTTGCACTAAAGGCCAGTAATTGGTGTACCGCATACCCAACGTCTACACTAAGGCTAGCTGCCTGCGTACCGCATACCCAATAGCTCAAAAAGTCGCTCGAACTGTGTTTGAGGGAGGGCCTTCGTGAATGGATCCGCTGTGTTGTCTTTTATGTCCACTCTCCGTACCTCGATCTCCTGGCGATCAATAATCTCCCTGATCAGGTTATACCGCCTTAATATGTGTCTGGATTTCTGATGGGACCTTGGTTCCTTCGCTAAAGCTATAGCCCCATTGTTATCGCAATACAAAGGTATTGGGTCAACAATGGACAGAACCACCTGAAGTTCACTAATGAACTTCTTCATCCAGACCGCCTCTTTTGCGGCATCGCTTGCAGCAATATATTCAGCCTCCATCGTCGAGTCTGCGAAGGTATCCTTTTGGAACTCCTCCAACATACCGCCCCTCCGTTGAGGGTAAACACAAAACCCGAGACAGACTTGCTGTCATCTTTGTCACTCTGGAAGCTTGAATCGGTAAAGGACTCGACCCTGAGGTCTCCATTACCGTAAACAAGGAACATCTCCTTAGTCCTTCTCAGGTACTTGATAATGTTCTTCACTGCCGTCCAGTGGTCCTCACCTGGGTCTGACTGATACCGGCTCACCACGCTCTGCGCGTAAGCTACATCTGGTCTTGTACATAGCATCGCATACATTATAGATCCTACCGCCGAAACGTAGGGTATAGTGCTCATGCGAACCCTCTCCTCGTCAGTCTTAGGAGACATCTTCTTGGAGAGGGTAATTCCGTGCAATGCGGGTATGTTACCGCGCTTGGAATCCTCCATAATAAATCTTTTTAGTACGGTCTCTATGTACCTGGACTGCGAAAGTCCCAGTAGTCTCTTGGATCAATCTCTGTAGATCGTGATCCCCAGAATGTACGAGGCATCACCCAGGTCCTTCATGGAGAACCGTTGTGACAAGAATAGCTTGACCGATTGTAGCATAGGAATATCATTTCCTATCAAAAGAATGTCGTCCACGTACAAGACTAGGAATACGACAGTTCGTCCTACAATCTTCTTACAGACACGAGGTTCATCTTCGTTCTTGATGAAATCAAATTCCTTGATTGCCTCATCAAAACAGATGTTCCAGCTCCGTGATGCCTGCTTTAATCCATAAATGGATTTAAGCAACTTGCACACCTTCCCGCTGCTCCCACTGTCTACGAAACCTTATGGCTGATCCATGTAAACGCACTCTTCTAAACAACCGTTTAGAAAAGCCGTTTTAACGTCCATCTGCCAGATTTCATAGTCATGGAAGGCAGCAATGGCAAGTAGGATCCGAATGGATTTGAGCATAGCCACTGGAGAAAAAGTTTCGTCATAGTCCAAACCAGGTCTTTGAAGAAAACCTTTTGCAACGAGTCTAGCCTTATAGGTTTCCACCTGCCCATCTACACCAAGTTTCCTTTTGTAGATCCATTTGCATCCAACGGGTTTTACCACAGGTGGAGCAAAATATCCAAGGTCCACACTTTATTGGTGTACATGGACTCCATTTCGGATTGCATTGCTTCCAGCCACTTATCAGAGTCCCTACTGATAATGGCCTTCCTGAAACTGGTAGGGTCATCTTCTTCCAAGATGCAATCCTCTCGATCCCCGTCTAAGAGAAAACCGTAGTATCTCTCGGGCGGATGAGAAATCCTACCAGATCTGCGGAGTGGCTGAGGTTCGTTTGGGGTTATTGAATCCAGTGGTTCCTCCAAGTTTTCAGTTCTATTTTGTGGTCGTTGAATTTCTTCAAGTTCTACCGAACTCTCACTAGTTTCTTTTGCAAGAAACTCCCTTTCTAAAAAGGTAGCATGACGAGATACAAACACCTTCTGATCCTCAGTGTGGTAAAACAGATATCCTAGTGAGTCTTTAGGATATCCCACAAATTTACACAGAACTGACCGTGCCTCTAGCTTGTCCGGTTTCTGTGTTTTTACATAGGCCGGACAACCCCATATCTTGAACCGCTTAAGATACGGATTTCTACCACTCTATATTTCATATGGAGTCTAAGGCACAGATTTGGACGGAACGTAATTCAGTAGGTATGCCGCTGTCTGAAGCGCATGTCCCCAAAATGAAAGAGGCAACTCGGCATTACTCATCATGGAGCGAACCATATCCAGTAGGATATGATTCCTCCATTCCGATACACCGTTGTGCTGTGGTGTATTAGGAGGAGTAAGCTGAGAGAGAATACCATTCTCTTTTAAGTAATCTAGGAATTCCGTGCTTAAGTAATCCCCTCCTCTATCAGACCGGAGGATCTTGATACTTTTGCTAGTCTGGTTCTCTACTTCGTTTCTGAATTCCTTGAATTTCTCAAAAGTTTCAGATTTGTGTTTCATAAGATACACATATCCGAATCTAGAGAGATCGTCAGTGAATGTGATGAAGTAGGAGAACCCACCACTTGCATGTATAGACATCGGACGACATACATCACTGTGTATGAGTCCCAAGAGCTCTGCTGCCCTTTCTCCATGTCCGGTGAACGGAGATTTGGTCATCTTTCCTTTGAGACAAGACTGACAAGTTTCATAAGATGAAAACTCGAACGTATTCAAGAGTCCATCTTTATGCAACTTACTTAGTCTTTTATCTCCGATATGACCAAGTCTACAATGCCACAAGTAGGATTCATTCGTATCTGAATTCTTCCTCTTGCGTGTATTTTGTACATTGAGAACTGTATTCTGGTTTAGAACGTAGATACCATTACACAGTGTACCTTCTGCAACCAGTACCTTATGAAGGTAGATGTTCATGATATTTCTATCAAGAACAAAGTTATATCCATCTTTATCGAGTAAAGAAACTGATATGATGTTGCAAACCATAGAAGGTACATAGTAGCAATCGTTCAAAATCATAGTATTGTCATTTGGCAACACTAGGTGATATTCACCGACGGCTGGAGCATTAACTTGTGCTCCGTTCGCTACTCTGAGCGACATATCACCAGGTACAACTCTCCTACTTTTTCTCAGTCCCTGCAATAGATTACAGATATGAGATCCTAATCCGGTATCAAGTACCCAGGAGGTAGGGCTGACCGTAAAGCAGTTCTCAATTATAAGAACACCTGAAGTAGATGCAAAACCATGCTTCTTCATCAACTGGGTATCCTTGGAATCTAAACAATCCTCTTTCCTTTGCTCATACTTATGACTGTTGTCGTAAGTTAGAACCGAACTAACGTTCCCCAGCCCCGAATAAGAATTCGGATCGGTCAAGCGATACATTTTATTTTCTTGATTAGGGCGTGAGATGGTTGCTACCTGCAGAGAGAGAAAAGAAACACTCAGCGTGCGCTCTTGCAAGATTAGATTGGTTTATTGATTTATCTAACCAGGATTGCTCCCACTGTTTCCTCAAATTCTTCTTCAAACCCTAAAAGAAGAATTAGTCATGATTAATCGCACGTCGCAATACTTGCATAACCTTTCAGCAAGGCTGGTGTTGGTACTTCGAGGGAGGTTTTCCAACGCTTTCGCGAAGTTCCTTAATTAAATAACCTCTTTTCCCTGGAGACGTAGCCCCGCTAACACCGTTCTAGACACCTACTTGGTTTATAGCATTGATTGTTAAGTGAAATAATCTCCCGAGAGTAATCCAACTCATCAGTGGGATCGGGATCCAACTATCATTGTGTAATGACCTAGATGGGATCCACTCTAGTTACTACACTCCAGAAGGTATTCTAAATCTGCAAGTTTCAGTTTCTTTAGAAACTCCCGATGTGGATTTTTGCCCCTAGGACTCAAGTGACCTTGACGGAGTTAACAAATCAAAGAGTCCTAGTCAAGTTCAACCCGTCATTATCTGGATTGCATTAAACCCACCCGCATAACCCTTGACGGAGTCAACAAGGTTATACAACTGTCCTAACCAATCCCATATACTGCAACAAACAAGCAGCACTCAGCTACCGTACACTACGCATTGACGCAGTCAACAAACGCAGCACGAATACTAAGTGTTACTTGTAAGAAATGACGGAGGGCTACGGCTGGGTTTTTGGCGAAAAACCCGTTAACGTAATGAACTTGATATCGTTGAAGGAACCTGATAACGCTTTTGAAAATATAGTGGCGAAAACTTTTGCTAAAGAGGTCACTCCCCATGACGGGATCTCGGCTCTTTCCTCGTCGAATGAGGTGCAGGATATTACAAACTGAATACCTCGATGCAAAGCCAGCATAATCGACTATAGTGAAGTTATTACCCTGACGCAAACTTTTTGTCGAAGGGGTCACTCCCGATGAAGGGATCTCGGCCCTTGCCTCGTCGACTGAGGTGCTGGGCATTCATAACCGAATACCTCTATGCAAAATAAAAGAGAGCGTCCTTGCAATAACAGCTTTTTGAAAAATTGTTCCAACGACGTTCTTTTTAGGTTTGTTTTCTTGCATTAATTTAACGCGTCCCATCAGTTAATCCTACCATTGCAGAAAACAACGAAAATATGACGTACGCTTATGCCATCCGCATTTGCCACGGGGCCCCGTCATTACCCGTTAGGTTACAAAACTAACGACAGATCGGGGGCTGGACTAGCATGGATGCAAAACATAAGCAACGCCTAAATAGATATCATATAGATATATATACACATTCGTCAGATGCAATGATAGCCATTCCAGATCACAGATAAACACATTGGATATACTAGGAATCCGCATTCCGTACGAGCCTGTAACGAAGAGCGGATTACACGGTCGCGATGAATAGCCAAAACCCCACCCTAGACCCCTACGGGTGCGGAAAACTACCCGCCAAGTACCCGAAGCGAAGCAACCTCCCTCAATACCGTGAGTAGGCCACTCGGCACTTCGAGGTACCCGGTAGTTTGTGCACCC
The DNA here is from genome assembly GCA_030015575.1 of Agapanthus africanus. Lineage (NCBI taxonomy): Eukaryota > Viridiplantae > Streptophyta > Magnoliopsida > Asparagales > Amaryllidaceae > Agapanthus > Agapanthus africanus. The sequence continues at coordinate 135,903,330 of JASDDO010000010.1, forward strand.
CACCTTGGGTCTATCCTAGGAGCAAAAATAGTAAAAGAAATTATACAATGACGGCTACAACCCCATCCCGGTTGTGCGGCCATATAAATAATATTACATCAATTACAAATTATATGAATTGAAAGAAAAGAAAACTCTCAATTCACAACCCCCCGGCCATTCATCTGCGACAATCCAATGAATTCATATACACATACCATCAACATTACAGATCACATATATGTATAACCCCCACTAATCGACGTATAGCAATTAGCAGACGTTCAATACATATACCACATCACAGATATAACCCGTTAGCTAAAGTCTTTAGAAGTTCGATCAAAATACGGATTTTAAACCACCCCAAAAACAAGTTTTGCTTTCTGTAAAATCTGGGCAGAAAAAATATATTGTAAAAATCCAAAAACACCCTACTGAACATACTGCAGGAAAAATTTCCCACGACCGAGTCAACTCGGCCGTGGATCCGCGGCGGGAGCACGCTCCTGCCGCGGTTCCGCAGCGCTTTGACCGAGTCAAGGGACCATTTTTCTTGCTTGTTCTTAAAAAACCATGAGCCGATTTTTAGTACATGATTTATTATTTCTTGAACAGAAAATAAAATTGGCAGAAAGTTGATATCTCGGGCATCTTTTGTGATTTTTTCTCCGATCGAACTTCTAGTTACTTTGCTAATATGTTAGATAGTGTTTAGCTTGGCTCTGATACCACTGTTAGGTCCACGTTACCCATCCAGGTACTTTCGGGGAGGCGGAATAGGTAAAACGAAAATTTTTCCTAGCTAGGTAACATGGACCGTTTCATGAAGGATCGTTGCTAAACAAAAACTAACAAAATCTACAAGTTCTAACTACTATGTAGAATGGCTATACCTTGGTCTTGAACTCCTTCTCTTCTTGTTGTGGTTCTTCCTCTTTCATGTTCCTCGTAGTCGCTTGAACGTATCCTCCTTGTCGTCTCCTCTTTGCCATAGATGGATCCACCCGAGGGTCTCGAAATTGGGCTCCTATCTCAACCTAGAGATCACTAAGGTGTTTGGTTTGCTAAACTTAATACCTTAGATTGAGTAGAGAAGAGTGATGGTGGTTTTGTCTCAAAGGTTCATGATTTCAAACTCATGGAACACTTGAACCTTGAGGGAGGAAGAGGAAGAGGGAGAGCTTTCTTTCTTGGAGAGAGAAAGAGAATGATAGAATAAGCTCTCATAATCCAACCCTTCTCACAAAAGTGTGAATAATGATAATAATAATAATAATTGAGTATATGGTGATGGTTAGTTTCAATAACCATTATCATTTCATGCTATTATTGCTTTTGCAAACAACAAGCAAGCAAAAGTCATACACATGAAATGATAGCCATGAAAAGATGATGGTCAACAAGTCCAAAATGGTCAACCGGTCAACAAAGTCAACAAAAGTCAAACTTTCAACTCAACCATGGCACAATAATACTTAATTAATATTATTAATCATATATCATATTCTCATTAGGGTTTAAAGAAAAGTCAATGGTCAACAAGTCAACCAAAGCCAAATGGTCAACAACCCTAATGAGAATCCTCTGCCTCTGCCGCTGTCAACTGTGCATACACACCCGCATCCGTGCTCCAAGGAACACGAATACACTGAGACAAAACCAATCCCAAAACAGTTAGCAGGATTCGGCTTAAACCAAAGCCCGCTAGTAACTACTGTCCGGACACCAAACGTGCACAAGTGCGCGGATGTGAACGAACCCCGTTGCAAAACCATGCAACCTCTACTCTGTTTTGCCCAAAGGCGAGTAACCCTCTGTGTGGGACTCTAAAGGCTCGACACTACGCTGGCAGTGGGTTTAACCACAGGCCGCAAGCGGTACTAGCTGTACGTAACGGTCCCTAGGTAGATGCCGATAAGAAGACTGATGAGGTGAACCCATCGAACTCCTACTGAGCCTGAATGTGACAATCTCCGTACAGTCCGGTCTGTTCGTCTGAGAATATCGCATGGCGGGCCTAGGGGGGTGGTAAACGTCAGTCCCCTAAAAGCGGTACAAGTCGTGTCGAAGTGTAGCCTAAAACACCCTGAGAATCTACTGGAAAACCTACCAGCAATTCCTGCTTGCCCTGGCCAGGGACTTTGTGTAATGGCTCTCCTAGACACAGCGCGATATCAACCCCCAATACCGGGAGAGACGAATCCTGTCTAACCGTCAATGCCTCCAAGTGCTTCGGGACTGCACCCAACTACTACCTGTTTGCACGACTTAGTAGAGCCATGGTAGGGTGGTAATCTAAGAACAGTGGGAACACACTCGAGGCGAAGTGACAATGTCAAGTCAGAGGACTAAGCTATACTCATGTCACCAGGAAACTGTTAACTGATGATAGGTATAATACCAACGAACAGTTCCCGACGAGTCATGTCCAGTGTACTCGTAACCTAACGAGCACCTGCATACTATCTCCAGTACGACGTACTGATGGCTGTGGGACAGACCATCTCCCCTGCTGGGAAGAGAAGCGTATGCACCAGTCTACTCTAGAGTATCGATGCCCTGTCTCGATAATCCTGCGACTAGGGACCAAAATAAGGATGTGCTTATAGACTACCCAGCCCCCAGTAATGTGATCGCCATCACAACGCCGGTATTCAAGCAAAAATGCTAAGGGCTCTACCAATATGTTTTTAGCGATATGTTAAAAGAAACATATACATATATTAAGATAGAAACAAACCAAGTAGCATACTACTATATCGAGCAAGACTGTCGTAAAACCATATATATATCCCAAGCCTCCAAAATGTATTATACAAACCAGTACTATACAATAATGGCCTCTAGGGCATACATATCTAACAGCGATGATGATGCCTAAATCGATATCAAATTCCAAGTCCTTTCACGGCAAATGATGATTCTATCCCGGCAATATTCCAGTCGCAGTGATGCTGATGCTAGGATTGGTATCAGATCTCAGGTCCATGCTCGCAAAAAAATCAGCGAGCTAAAAATACAAAAAATATATATATAGCCGAAATGATTGGTCAAATCGCAATAAAAACCAGCGAGTAAAAATAAATATAGCCGAAATGATTGGGCAATCGCGACCTTCGTGATATAAAAAGCTGAAATGATAGAGCATCACGGAAAGAAAACAAAAAATGAAATGAAACTTTTGCCCTACAGGCGATTCGATACTGACCCCTGTATGCAATCCATGGGCATAAACGCAAAGGGAACCACATCTTCCAATAGACTTTGTCAAAGGGAGAGTCAGATCTCGACGGCGGTATCTGCATTCCAGAAGATCAACGCGGCATTCCTTCCCGACACAGCAGTAAGCGAAAACAAGTCAGCCAATGACCTCCCCGCAGGAATAACGCTCCGTCTCGAAAACAAGTCAGCCAACGACCTCCCCGCCGGAACAATGCTCCGACCTGGAAACAAGTCAGCCAACGACCTCCCCGCTGGAACAACGCTCCGTCTCAGAAAAAAGTCAGCCAATGACCTCCCCGCCGAAACAACGCTCCGACCCAGAAACAAGTCAGCCAATGACCTTCCCGCCGGAACAACGCTCCGTCTCGGAAACAAGTCATCCAAGGACCTCCCCGCCGGAACAACGCTCCGTTTCGGAAACAAGTCAGCCAACGACCTCCCCGTCGGAACAACACTCCGTCTCGGAAACAAGTCAGCCAATGACCTCCCCGCCGGAACAACGCTCCGACTCGGAAACAAGTCAGCCAATGACCTCCCCGCCGGATCAATGCTCCGTCTCAGAATCAAGTCAACTCACGAACCTCTCGATTTAGGGAAATCAGCGTCCTTGGCGAGAACCTCTAGATTCGTTTCAACCCGCAAGGAAATCGGTGTCTTTGCAGGAATCTCTCGATTCGTCTCGACCCTAGGGAAATCAGTGTCCTAGGCAAAATCTTTCGATTCAGGGAAATCAACATCCTTGGCGAGAACCTCTTGATTCGTTTCGACCAGCAAGGAAATCCGTGTCTTTGCAGGAATCTCTCGATTCGTCTCGACCCTAAGGAAATCAGTGTCCTTGGCAAAACCTCTCGATTCAGGTAAATCAGCGTCCTTGGCGAGAACCTCTCGATTCAGGGAAATCAGCGTCCTTGGTGAGAACCTCTCGATTCGTTTCGACCCGCAAGGAAATCAGTGTCTTTGCAGGAATCTCTCGATTCGTCTCAACCCCAAGGAAACCAGTGTCCTTGGCAAAACCTCTCGATTCAGGGAAATCATCGTCCTTGGCGAGAACCTCTCGATTCAGAGAAATCAGCGTCCTTGGCGAGAACTTCTCGATTCGTTTCGACCTGCAAGGAAATCAGCGTCTTTGCAGGAACCGCTCGATTCGTATCGACCCCAGGGAAATTAGAGTCCTTGGTAAAAGCTTTCGATTCAGGGAAATCAGCATCCTTGGCGAGAACCTATCGATTCAGGGAAATCAACATCCTTGGCGAGAACCTCTCGATTTGTTTCGGCTCGCAAGGAAATCAGTGTCTTTGCAGGAATCTCTCGATTCGTCTTGACCCCAAGGAAACCGATGTCCTTAGCAAAACCTCTCGATTCAGGGAAATCAGCGTCCTTGGCGAGAACCTCACGATTCAGGGAAATCAGCTTCTTTGGCGAGAACCTTTCGATTCGTTTCGACCCGTAAGGAAATCAGTGTCTTTGCTGGAACCGCTCGATTCGTCTTGACCCCAGGGAAATCAGTGTCCTTGGCAAAACCTCTCGATTTAGGGAAATCAACATCCTTGGCGAGAATATCTCGATTCATTTCGGACCGCAAGTAAATCAATGTCTTTGCGAGAATCTCTCGATTCATCTCGACTTGCGGGGAAATTAGTGTCCCTGCGCATAAGGAAAATTCTCTTGTGAGATCCTTACGATTCTCAAGAGAAAACGCACTTAGGAGTCCTCACGACCCCTAAGGAGAAATTACACCTACGATATCCTCTCGACTCGTAGGGAGAAAAGTCTTTATGAGACCATCATGGCTCATAAAGTTGAAAAGTCTTAGGCAGCAGACCTGAACCTGTTTCCTAAGTCGTCGCTGTCCAGCAAGGAGATCAAGATAGACTATTTACAGAACGCATTTGCTAAAAGTGACACGCCAATATGAAATAAAATATATGTCTTTTATTCAAGAATTCAAAATGAATACAAGATACATGTCATAAAAAGAATCAAAATGGATACAAAATATTCTCTCATTCATGAGTGAATACAAGAAAAGGAGAATATACAAAAAAAATCTTTAAGCCGGCGAACGATGTAATAAATTCATCAGTTCATCCTTCTTCCGCTGAGGCTCGGCTTTATTTTTTGTTATTGCCATGAGACGGGTCTCCGCCTAAGACTGTTGAGCCTGATACGAGGAGAGCCGACTCTCAAGCTCCTTTTCAGCAACTTTATGAGCTCCAACCATCTCGCGGGTAAAGATAACGGATTTATCAATAGCTACCACCTCCGTGATAGCTTCTTGAAGCACCCGCCAAAGTTCGTACGCGCGGGTGGTCTTAGCAGTGAGTTCAGCTTGAAGTTCCCCCAAAGCATTTGAAGCTAGCTCCCTCTCCGAAAATTTCCGGTTGAGCCTTTTTTCGCAAGACTGAAGATTAGCGGTGCACCGCTCAATCCACCCCCGCAAGCTCACCTTGGCAGTTAAGAGCTCGGAAGGAAGGTGTATACACTCGAGATTATGTAAGCAAGCCTCCACTCTAAGACAATACTCAACCCAAGCATGCACCAATGTCTCATCATGGTAAGTAGCAAAGAAGGGCAAAGAAGTATTAGCTTCAGCAGCGAATTCTTCGGCCGTAACAAAACTTCCAACACGAAAATCTTCAATGAGGGCCAACAAGGAGTCAATGATTTGTCTCGCTATCCTTTCATACGCACGTCGGGCATATGGTCCCGGTGATAAATTAAATTCCTTTTATGTGATGGAATTAAATTCAAGAAACCCCATGACATTGAGAGTTATTACTCAAAAATCACATCTTTGAATCTTTAAGAGATGGGTTTTAGAGGAGAGCAAAGCTCTCATGGTGGATTTAAAATCCAGAGGTTTCTTTAAGAAAAGGGTTCTCTGATGTTCAAAAGCTTTACCTAAAAAAGGGTTTCTTTTTCCAACATAGTTTAACTTTGGAATTGCAATGGCAGATAACTATGCTCTGAAGAGGAAAATTAAATTCTCAAAGAAAACAACGAAGGAAGAAGATGAAAGAACAGTGGCTTCCCAAAAGCCAAACCCTTACATTTATAAGACGTGAGAAGGACGATTCACCTCCCCGTTCCCCTAGGCAATCCAACGGCTGTAAAGGTGACAGCGTTGCACTCACGTGCAAGCCACGTGAGAACAACGCTGTGGGGGTATTTGTTCCTTTTGGAAAAATAAATAATAAATAAAAAAGCAACTGGAAAAATTCGCCAAAGAGAGCATCCCGTGCCCACACGTGATGCGCCTTGGAGCCAAAATTACAAGCATTACACTTAATAAATGGGACTGAAGTTGGGCCTCACATGCCACACGTGAGCACCTATATACGAAGTATATAGGAGCCTTTATAAAAAAAAATAGCAAACCAGAAGGCGCATCACGTGCCAACACGTGATGCTCTTCTATGGGACTGTTGTATATAGGCAAACCGGCCTAGTGCCACTGTGTCATGTGCTATACGTGAGGATTCCTGATATCTTCTGACCCAATAAAATTAAATTCTATAAATATTTTCCCCAATCTTTCTAAACAAGAAAGATTGTGCTCGGTAAATCAGAACACTATTGGATCAAAGATCTATGGTGATTAAAAATCACCAAAATACAGAAATAAATTCTGATTGAAGAAATACTCCTCGAATCTTTCTAAATAAGAAAGATTGTGCTCTGTAAATCAGAACATCGTTGGATCAAAGATCCAATGGTGATTAAAAATCACCAAGATACAGAATAAATTCTATGTGTGAAAATATTTTCCCAATCTTGTTAAAAAAAAAGAAAAATGTCTTCTGTAAAATAGAAGACAGAAATCCTTGGATCAAAGATCCAGCGGTGGATAAATTCCCCAAAACAATTAAAAAATCTCTCAATGAGAGATTTCCTAAACTGAATCAACAAATCATCCTCCCCTATATAAAGGACCCAAGGCTTCAAGTCTTGTACAGAAGAACCCCCCCTAAACTACAAGTTCAAAAGAAAAGAAGAAACCCTAGGTAAGAAGGAACAAAACACATAGAACATCTTACTTTTTCTTCGTCTCCACAAGAGTTTAACTCTTCCAAAGAACTTAGTTCTTTCTTCTGGTAAAAGATCTGCAGAAGCAGATCTCCCCACAAGTTGAGAAATTAATTCTCATTGGGGTGATTCTGCCATGCAGATCCAAAACCTAGGGGAAGATCTAAGTTCAGAGAATTTAATTCTCCCAAAAGACATTTAGGAATTTAATTCCTCTGATCAAACTAGGGTTTAACCGTTCATATAAGAACTTAGTTCTCTTTTCTGATGAAAGATCTGCAGAAGCAGATCTCGCCACAAGTTGAGAATTTAATTCTCATCGGGGAGACTCTGCCATGCAGATCCAAAACCTAAGGGAAGAACTAAGTCCAAGGAATTAAATCCTTATAATATATATATATATATATATATATATATATAATAAGGGATTTGAGTTTTTTTAAGACTCAGAGAAAGAATTCCATGCATATTGCGTGTTCACACGTGACCACCTGTGATGAACTCAAAAGAAAGATTGAAATAGATCATATGTTCACACGTGACCCCCCCCCCCCCGCTGATAATGCTTGCCACTTTTTAAACGAAAAAGGGAATAAACCCAAGGAAACAATGTCTGACTCTGAGGCGCCCTCACGTGCTCACACGTGATAGCCACATGGATAAAGTGTTTAAAACTTAAATAAAGATGGGGAATAAAATCAAGCGAACATCACCATCTTTAAAAGCATCACATGGGACACATGAGCGCTCTCAAATTCCAGTGTTTAACACCGCCTCAGAGCATCATGTGGGAGCACGTGAGCACTAAAGGTACATTAGTGTTTAACACTATAAGGAACCAACTCCAACCTCAAATCAGTTAAGTTCCTCCTGAGATTAAATCTCCAAACAAACCGAGCCTCCATGCTCAGAACTGATAACTTCTCGATTTAGAATCTGGTTCAAAGGTACATCTCTCCATACCTCTGATATATGTCGTTGTAATCCTTCAACGTCTTCAGAGAGGTGGAGGGTCTCAATAACCAATAACTCTTGGCGCACCCCTAAACCAATAAGCCAAAACTCTATGGACTATGATGTCCTTAAACTCTATGGACTATGATGTCCTTAAACTCCATGGACTATGATGTCCTTAAACCCAATGGACCAAAACGTCCCTAAACTAAACTCTATGGACTATGATGTCATTAAACTCCATGGACTATGATGTCCTTAAACCCAATAGACCGCAACGTCCCTAAACTAAACTCCATGGACTATGATGTCCTTAAACACAATGGATCGTAACGTCCTTAAACTAAAATGATAGGGCCCAAATGCTCTTTCATTGGATCTAAATGATCTTAAAATCTTGTTAAGTAGATCTTGGTCTAAAATTAGACTAACGTATCCTTAACAAACTTTTAAGTTGATCTTACTCTCAAATGAGGTTAACGAGCCTTAAATCCACCAAACCCAAATCTAAGAAAATACGAATTTGGACTAATCCCCGCCCTACAGGCGACAACATAAATTAGTCTCCGTATAAAATCCACGGGCAACCTAAAACAAAACAAATACACACGATACGAAGTGAACATCTGGAGCAGGAGAAAGTGGTTATCGCTACGCGGTAACGTAATTAACTGCAGGGGCTTGCGCCTGTAGGGAAGAGCGTCCCCATAATCGAAAAACCCCTCGCAAACGAGGGGGAATCTGACGAAGTCTTCTACAATGGCCGCATCCATCCAAACCTCCGATACACGGTGCCATAAATCAACTTGGTATCTTCGGAGAGGTGGACAGATAAATCCAAATAACATCTGCCCGCAAAATTCAGGACAGACGTCCCAACATCCCGGCCGTGTCTTTCGGCGGTGAACACTGTTATTACAAGGACGTTTTCTTTTGTTTTGCATAGCGGTATTCGGTTATGAATATCCAGCACCTCATTCAAAGATGCAAGAGCCGAGATCCCTTCACCGGGAGTGACCTCTTGGGCAGAAGTTTGCGTCAGGATAATAAATTCACTATAGTCGATTACGTTTTACTTTGCATCGCAGTATTCAGTAAGAATATCCTGCACCTCATTCCATGGGGAAAGAGCCGAGATCCCTTCACCGGGAGTGCCCTCTTTAGCAAATGTTTTCGCCACTATATATTTGTAAAAAGCTATCTGGTTTCTTCAACGATATCATGTTCATTACGTTAAAGGTTTTTCGCCAAAAACCACTCGTAGCCCTCCGTCATTTAAGATGGGTAGCACTTAGTATTGATGCTATGTTTGTTGACCTTCGTGAAGGTATTGTGTATGGTAGCTGTTTGTTACCTTTCTGTTGTATAGAGAGATGCGTTGGTTTGGAATAGTCGTACAGCCTTGTTGACCTTCGTCAAGGGCGAGTACGAGTGGGTTCAAATAAACCTGGACAAGGTAGAACTTGACACGTGACTTATGATTTGTTGACCTTCGTCATGGTCATAAGAGCATGGGGTAAAAATCCACATCGCGAGTTTCTAAAGAAACTAAAAATTTCCAGGCATGCGCATACCTTCTGGAATGTGACAACTTGAGTGGATTCCATCAGGTTATCATACGATGATAGTTGGATCCGGTACCCACTGATGTGTTGGTTTACTCCTCGGGTGATTGTAGATGATCCCGACTAATTCTTCTTTCAGGTTTGGAGGAGAATTTGAGGAAACAGTGGGAGACATCCTGATTAGATAAAGTGATTAACCATTCTGATCTAGGTTAGAGTGCACGCAGAGTGTTTCTTTTCTCTCTCTCTCTTTAGCAGCGACCATGTCCCGACCTTAGACTATAACTCAGTAACCAAGTTGACCGAACTTTTCTTATAACACTGGCTTTTGGATTGTCAGAGTTGCATACTTCATTGTCACTCCTACTTTTACCCTTTTCTTTTCTCCGGAACATTCCGTATAACTACGAAGATCCCATTTTCATTGAATATGACCATCGTATAGTTACATACGAACTCGAAGAAACTTGTTTCAGATTCGAGGATGGTTTCCGGTTCTGGAGAAAATGAATAGGACTATTCAGTTGTCTTTTTCTTTTACCTTCTCTCAGGTTGTGAGGGCTCCTAGGCTTAGGAGAGGGTACACCTATTACGCTTATTGGATAGTCTTCTCCCAAACTATAGGTAGGTGCCGAAAGCTAGGGAAAGAAGAAAACCAATTAGTCTAAGTGTGGTGTTTATGAGGTAATAAGTAAAGACAGATAAATGGATTAGAACGAGGGCAAGGTAAATTGCGACTGCTATCATTCACGACCAAACCACGTATTTCATCGCTACTCCTACTTCACCTTTGTATTTCTCCAGAACACCCATATCACTACGAAGATCCACATTTATTGGATAATCCGTCGTATAGTTACATACGAACTCGAAGGAACTTGTTCCAGTTCGAGGATGGATTCTGGTTCAGAAGAAATAGAATAAAGATTATTCAGTTGTCTTTAATCTTTACTCAGGTTGCAAGTACTCCTAGGATCAGGAGAGTACACCTATTACGCTTATTGGATACTCTTCTTCCAAACCATAGGCTGGTGCCGAACGGTAGGGATGGAAGAAAACCATTTAGCCTAATGGTGGTGTACAGAAGGTAATGAGTAAATACAAATAAAGGGATTTTGAGAGATGTCAAAGAAATATACGGTTACCGTCATGAATCTGGATAATGGAAGAGGCATTACTAGGAATACCCGATACCCCTTCGAAACATTTTCATGTTTCAGTTTCTCAGTGCATTGTTATTTGAAAACTGATTTCCCAATTAGATCCTTGCTCCAGGGTATGTATTTACCAGGTTTGATTCTCACATCTGTATGGTTTTACAGATGATGAGTAGGAGTAAGTTATTGGGAATTAAGTGATCATCCTCATTATATCGGAATTCGTTGTAATTTGTGATATTTTAGGAAATCACCTGGGGTTTTGCCTGACTGCAGATATTTTGTTTTGAATATCCGTTGTTATGCACTAATTTCAAACTGATATATCTGTGCGTTTATTTTATAAAGTGAGATATAACTTTTTGAAATTATGTCCATGTCATTTACCTATATCTGTTGATGATTGGGTAAGGAGCATTAAATAGCAGTGTAATTCTTCTTAACCATAGTAAAGTTTTCAAACTACGACGCACATGGTTTGAGTTATTTAACTCAGGGGACTTATACAAAGTATTGTATGTTGTCTAGTGTCCATTAAGAAAAAGGGGTTGGTACTCGTACTATATTCTGTTTACTTGCGACTTCTCCAGTTTTAGACAAGTGTTTCATAGAAATACAAGGTCTAAGTTTTGATAAGTTATAGGTAAAAGAATAAAGTAGAGAACCATGTGTTGCAAGTATCAGGATTCTTCGAGATGACAGAAGATGTAGATACTTGTGTGTGGTATTCAGTTGATAGTAATGGTTTTGAGAACTTGCTTCTCTTTCAGGTTACTCATATCTGGATGCACTCCTAAGTTGAGTAATGTTGATCGACCTCTCTCCCTTTAGTTGAAATGCACTGGAGACAGCTGCATGATTTGAATCTGGTTCCAATTAAATCAGTGCTTCTGTTTCTATATTATATATAGAATGGTTCATATCCTAACGATGTTAAGGTATATGGAGTTTTCCGGCTTATGCTTAAAACCAAACTCTGGATAACTCAAGGCACGTTTCAGAAATGGCAGTTCGTGGGTTTTCCCGGGCTATGACGAGGGTTAACTTTCTACCATATGGAAGATCAATAGAGATATTGTTCTTGACTCGCCACAGTTTTAGTAAAATGGACTTTTTCAGAAAACAGTAGTGGGAGTATAGTAGAACTGGAAGTGATTCCAGAACCGCAAACGATTACTAAAAATTTAATGGGACCTAATTATTCAATCGGGTTTGACATACCATTAGCCACTCCGCAGATATGGTGGGTAACCTCAGGCGCCCACGAGGTACTTAAATATTCTAAAATACGGTGACAGGGAGGTTCTTGTTCACCCAGACTTGCCATAACTACTGTTCTAGACTATGAGACCCGGCTGGAGGATAAGGGTTATTGTAGTTAGTGGGAGCAGCAGAAGCATAGTGGACAAGTAGCTTGTGTCTATTTATAGACTAAAGCAGATATAGCGGAGATAGATCGTCTATTTTTGATGTGACGGTCATAGGTTTTGACTTCATCAGAATAGGAGATGGATTTGTTAAGAAGGTAGTAGGGTGTGATGTCCTGGTATTTGGATGACATGCACTTTATAGGAAGTGAAATTCCTATACTACGATCGGTTATACTGTGGGTGTCACACAGTGGTTTCTCCATATAGGTTATGGATATAATATCAGGTTTTCTGGTTACTAGATCTATGGTTTTAGATCTAGATTTGGGTAGTTTCCCAATCTGGGTACTTAGACTGTATTCTAAAGGTGTTTTAGAATGGACGACTCCTGGCATGGTGGTGCACCTGTAGGTGATGGAGTCACCCTCTCTAAAGGTGTCTTACAGACTAAAGGGGAGAGGGATGTGCATGATTGGTATATCACTTGCTTAGGCAATTGAGTTGATCATGCGATGTCAAGTAGCACACCATATATTGTTTTTGCACTAGATGCAATAAGTTTATATATATTAATTCAATCCTGGAGAAACGTTCGGAAGCAGTTTATGAACATAAGTGGATGTTCTAGGGATTTGGTAACGGCAGCCTCCTTTGGGAGACGGTTATCATTCCAGGCTTCCAAGGTGACCTGGATGACAGAGTGACTGTCAGAGTTATAGTTTTCCCTCTTGACGAGGGGCAGTAGTTTGGATAGGTGGTCCAAGCGGATACTGAAGGAGGCATGACCCAGGATACTGATTAAATTCAGTTAACGATAGAGTCTAAGAAGTAAACTGGATTTGGAGTTCATTTGTGAACTGGGTCCCATCAGATATCCAGACATATTCTAAGACAGGTATTGCTCATTTCAGGAGATGGTTTTCTCCGCGAACTTGAGATAAAGAGAGACATAGAAAGAAATATTAGGGCGGATCCACTGACTGAGGCTATTTCTCGAACGCAATAGTTTTACAAACGAGCTTTGTGAAGCTTATTAGTAGAGGAGTTGGGTGTTCGGTATCACACGGGCTGTGAGTATGCGACACCGCAATAATTAGCCTTAAGTGCAAGTGGGAGATTGTTGGCTATAGTGCCCTCAAGTCAATTATTGGATCGCAGGCATGTGATTGCAATGATTGAGGGAGGACCTATACCGGTAGAACAGTCTTACTCGAGATGATAGTATGCTATCTGGTTTGTCTTTATCATCATGTACATGCTTCAGGTGACATTACAGATCACTATTACATATTGATAGAGCCCATAGGATTCTTGCTTGACTACCAGCAGTATGATGGCGATCATATACGTGAGAGTTTGGTGGTCTATAAGCACATCCTTAAAGTGTCCCTAGTCGTGGGTGTTTCGAGACTGGGCATTGATACTCCGAGAGTAGACTAGTGTATACGGATCGAGACCCCGACGAGGGGCGATGGCCGGTATCACAAGCCATTGGTGTTAGTTGGTTCACCTAAGATGTATACAGGTGCTTATTGGGTTATGAGTACACCGAACGGACTGGCTGGGAATATGCTAGTTGGTATTATACCTATTGTCAGATAGCAGTTCCCTGGTGACATGTGTACAGGTTAGTCTATCGAACTGAGATCGTCATTTTTCTCGTGTGAGTTCCCACTGTGCTTTGATTACTACCGTACCTTGGCTCAAATGAGTCATGCAAACAGGTTTTAGTTGGGTACAGTCCCGAGCGACATGGAGGCAGTGAGCGGATCGTCAGGGGATTCGTCTCTACCGGTATTAGGGGTTGATGTCACGGTGTGCACGGATGACCATCACCAGAAATCCTTGTCCAAGGTAGTCGAGAATTACTAATCTAGGATCGGTAGTTTCTCAGGTGGTTATGGGCTTCATACCGACACTAAATATCGCGTTATTAGGGGTCTGACTTTATCCATCCCCTAGACCCGATATGCGATACTCATAGACGAACGGACAGGACTATACGGATATTGTCACTGTCAGGCTCAGTAGGGTTTCAGGATGAGTTTGCACGTCGGCCTCCCTTTCGCTCAATACCTGGGCAGCCGTTACGTACAGCTAGTACCACTGACGTGCTTGTGGTTAAACCCACTGTCAGCGTATTGACGAGTCTTTAGAGTCCCACACAGAGGGTTTCCTTTGTTCGGGCGAAACGTTGTAGAGGTCGTATGGTTTTATAGCAGGGTTCGATCATATTCGTGCACTTGTGCACGGATCATGATCGGATGGATAATACTAGTGGGCTTTGGTTTAAGCCGGATCCTAGTACTATATTGTTGGATTATTTTCGTTTTGTTGTATTCGTATTCAGTCGCAATATGGATGCAGGTATGTATATACAGATGAGGGGTATTCTTGTAATCCGTTACAAGATTACTTTTGAAGATGTCATTTCCTTTTCTTTGTTTTGTATTAAACATTTAGGGTTTTGGTTTAAATGTTTAATATTGTGTTGGGGTGAAGTGTGAGTGCAAGTTTTGGCATATGGCATTGAAGGTGGCATGTGCACATTGGCGACTCATGGTATTGGGGCTTGCAAGGTTTTTGTTTGAGTTGAGATTTTTTTGTGCAAGTGGCAGATCTTTTTATGCTAGCTTTTCTTTAGTTGCCACAACACAAAAAGACTTCACAACTCATACAAAAAAAGAGCAAAACCTTTTCTTGAGTTTCCTTCTACTTGCGCTCACTCTTCTCTTCACTTGGAATCTTCTTCACCTCTATCCATACCCTCTCATGAGTTGATAATCCATGGATGTATTGAGACAAAATGATTACACACTCTCTCTACTTCATCTTGTGCATCTAGGCTAGCAAACTGGATATCCGAGTTGCTTCGGTTTTGAAGCGGGAGCCTGTATTACTAATTCTCGATGTGGATCGTCTTCGACGAGGGAGATCGGAGAGCAAACTTCTTCGAGGCAGCCGCAACGAGCTTAGGACACAGGTTGAAGACCGAAAGACACGGATCGATCGGTATAAACTCTCTAAACTCTTTACAATTAGCAAGTATAGGGTTAATGGTACGATTTGTCGTTTAGGGTTCCGTTAGCGCCATGTTTTAAAAGTTTTGTTCCGCATTTGGCCACGAATTGATGGCCGGGGCCCTGGTGTAGCCTTACAGTTATCCACTAGGATCAGCTGCATATCTTTTGAATAAGGTTCCTACCAAGACTGTGCCTACCATACCATATCAGGTGTGGAGTGGGAAGAAACCCTATCTTCAGTATCTGAAGAGATTGGGATGTCCAGCTTTTGTAATAAAGCAGTATGTGGACAAGTTCGAGACACGCTCAATACTGTTTAAGTTTGTGGGATACCCAGAGGACTCCAAGGGGTATCTTTTCTATTACGTAGAGGAACAAAAAGTCTTTGTTTCTCAGTATGCCCACTTTTTGGAAAATCTATTTTTTTGAAAAGGATAGTGGGAGCGCAATAGAACTGGAAGAAATTCCAGAACCATAAACTATTAGGGGTCTGACGATTACCGCCCCTAGGCCCGATATGCGATAAGTCGTGTCGGAGAGTAGCCCAAAACACCCTGAGAAACTACTGGAGTACCTACCAGTAAATCTCGCTTGCCTTGTCCAAGGACTTTGTGTAATGGAATTCCGAACACAGCGCGATATCAACCCCCAATACCGGGAGAGACAAATCCTATCTAACCGCCACTGCCTCCAAGTGCTTCGGGACTGCACCCAACAACTTCCTGTTTGCACGACTCCATTGAGCCGTGGTAGGGTAGTAATCAAAGTACAGTGGGAACACACTCGAGGCGAAGTAGCAGTGTCAAGTCGACGGACTAAGCTGTCCTCATGTCACCTGGGAACTGCTACCCGACGATAGGTATAATACCCATCAACAGTCCCCGACGAGTCTTGTCCAGTGTACTCATAACATAATGAGCACCTACATACTATCTCCAATACGACTACTAATGGCTGTGGGACAGACCATCTCCCCTGCTGGAATGAGAAGCGTATACACTAGTCTACTGTGGAGTATCGATGCCTTGTCTCGATAATCCTGTTAGTTATATGTATGCCCTAGAGGCCATTACTGTACATGAGATGTATATTGTAATGGATGCTTGGACATATATAGGGAGGACTTTCTTGCTCGATATGATAGTATGCTATCTGGTTGCACTTTGTCTTAACATGTTGACTTGTATAAGTGATGCTTTCTTGCTCTCACATGTTGATAAAGACCTTAGGATGTGTACTTAACTACCAGGACTATGATGGAGATCATATTAGTAGGGCCAAGGGTAGCCCACAAGTACACCCTATAATTGTTCCTAGTAGTGGGAGTATCGAGACAGGGCATCGATACTCCGGAGTAGACTAGCATATGCGCTTCTTGACCCATATGATAGGCGATGGATGATCCCACATCCATTGGTGTTTGACATCAGAGAAGGTATACGGGTGCTCAGTGGAGACTGGGTACACTGAACGGACTCGCCGAGAACTCATAGATGGTATTATACCTATCGTCAGATAGCAGTTCTCTGGTGACACTGGTACAGGTTAGTCTGTCGACCCGAGATCGTCATAGTGTCTTGTGTGATTCCCATTGTGCTTTGATTTACACCATACCATGGTCAATAGATCATGAAAAAGGTGGTTTTTGGGAGTTTGTCGCTAGGTATTTGACCAAGCAGGATCGTTACAGTCCCGAGTCACATGGAGGCAATGAGCGATAAGAGGGGATTCGTCTCTCCCGGTATTGGGAGTTGATGTTGCGCAATGCTCGATTGGCCATAACAGGAAATCCCTGGCCAGGGTTGCTGAGATTTACTGGTAAGTGTTATCAGTAGTTTCTCAAACCGTTATGGACCATGCATCGGCATGACTTATCAGGCTATTGGGGTCTGACGTTATACCACCACCAGGCTGTGATATGCAACATATCTGACGAAAAGACCGGACTGTACGGTAGTGTTACTGATTGGATTCGTAGGAGTACGAGCAGGTTTACTTGTTGATCTTATGATCGCTCAATACCCTAGTGGCCGTTACGTTTAGCAGACCGCTTGCGGCTTGTGGGTGTTTGATATGATCATCACCTACTGCCAGCGTATTGACGAGTCTTTAGAGTCCTACACAGAGGTTTCCTGGTTCATGCGAAATGAAGTAGGAGCACATATGTGATATGTGCGGGACCGAGATTAATGCGCGTATGTGATACCCCATTCTATTCTCACGATATTAGATATCGGTCGGTTAAATGAGATATAGCCGGGTTGTCGGATCAAGTGTTGATTCGATAAGTTGATTCCTATGGTATTAGTCGGTTGTATGTGATATAGCCGGATTATTAAATCAAATGTTGATTTGATAATTTAATGTATAATTATATATTTGATATATTAATTTGCATTAACTAATATTTGCTCACTTAAACATTTCTTTTTCTCACTTGTGTGCATATAATATATATGTGATATATATTTATGTACATTATTTTGCGTCATGCTTGATGCCACATGATTTATGGCTGTATGAGACTCACACCATGCTTGATATAATGTTTGGTTTTATTAATCTAAATTTAATCAAATTAGATGGTAATTAGTCACATGGTTCAAGCTTGTAGAAGCTTATGGAACCATTGACTAAGTCTACTCATTTGTTTTACTTGTTGATATTTATTAACCTAACCATTATCGTTAGCCATGGTAAACTCTCTACATGAGTTAGTGTATGACACTAACTCACCCATGGTTCATATTCTCACCTCATGAGTTCATTCTCTCTTGTTCACTTCATCTTCTTCTTCATGAGAGAAAAAGCTTGCTAGATTTTTCTAAGGTAAGAAAATATTGTGAGAAAAATAAATCTAAAGAGAGCTCACTTCCTACTTCATCATCCTCTACTATTAGCCATTTAGTTTAGGGTGTTTGCTTCACTAAACCCTAATTTAGTGAATAGGTAGTATGAGCTTGAGTCTCCTCGACGTAGATCATCTTCGGCATCGAAGATTTCGAGCAAGCTTGTTCATTTCTCCAAGGGAACCCATACTAGAGTTCGGGAGATCACAACTCGCAGCGAAGGGACTACTACATGGAGCTTTAGAAGTGAAGGACCGGTCTACAAAGGTTGTATTCCTCATTCACTTTACTTGCAAAGTTGTTTGCATGATGTTCGTTTAAATATCTAGTTAAAGATTCTAGGTTAAGGTTCCTTAGAACGACAAATTTTTGAAAACGGCATGGACGATACCTCCCGAAACCTTGCTGCCGTCCTAGGTAACCCTTCAGTGGTATCAGAGCCAAGCTAGATATTTGTTAGATTATGAAACCGAAACAACTCCGAAACTTGAACAATATCACCTAGTTTATGTCGAATTTTTAAAGGGCTCTAAATTATTTTTAAACAAGTACAAAATGTTGTATGAGATGCAACATGAACACCATGGAAATTTCAAGCAATTTGACCTTGAAGTGGCCGGCCACATAGGGATAAATTCCGAGCTCGCCAGTCCAATTTTGGATTTTGGGCTTCAAATTTTCATGGTGTTCCAGTCTCTGGGTTTTGGGGTTTCAGGTGTTGTTTGTTTTTGCTAAATTTGCATGTGATGTTAACTTTCTGCAAAGGCAACTTGGAGTGTTTCACAGTCGTAATTCTAACATGTTTTCGAGTTATTTAGACGATGTTAAAAAGTTTGATCGGATATCAATAACCCAATTTTTCCCCGCTGGAAATTTTCCAAGTGTTGAATTTTTTCCGAGTTTAGAACCTTCAGAAAATCATGCAAGCTATTCTGTGGACCCTCTAGAAGAACGATACCAAAACTCGACTTTTTGGATCGCGGAACCGCGGTCATACCCTAGGGTTTGCCACAGTTCCGTGGCGACATGAGTGAGGCATGGGTCGGCCCTTCTACGGATGGTTCATAGGAGCTGTGGCATATTCTAGGCACTTTTTGAACTCCGCTCAAGTGTTGAGCTTGTTGGGAAACTTTGGGTCTTTGTTTATTCGATTGAAAAGTTTAACTTCGTCTAGCTATCTGTGATTGTGATATAATATTTGGAATCCACAAATAGTTATGAGATAACTAGTTTGAATTTTATAAATCTAGCAGTTTAGTCTTATTTGATCGGTTGCCACGGGATTTTGATGTTGATCAAAAGTCCGTCGCAATTACGTAGTGTACGTGGATACTCGCCGGGTAACCTTACTAGATAGCTACACCCCATAGCCCCGACCAAGTCACTGCAGGTGAACCCCGTCGACAAAAGCATCCGTTCGGGTGCTTGCAGCTGTGGTGTTCCGTCTTAGTGCACTTCGTCGACGGCATCGGGGGTGCGGCCGTCTACTAAAGTTTCCGACGAGCATTCGATCAAGTTATAGGGAATCTTGTTGAATTACCCGACAGGTTATTGGAAAGTGTATCGAGACTAAAATGCGGGGTTTATAATTGTTAGGCATGTGATGTCTAAGGAATTCATATGGTTAGGCATGAAATCCAATGTATGTGATGCGTTGGGTTTATGATGTCTAGGTGGCTGCGGATTCCAATTGTTGTAGTTTTTCACTTTCTTTTTTCGACCGTAAGTGTAATATGTGGTGTATCGCCGGTTTCGTTGCTATATGTACAACGAAAATTGGGATACGCATAATTACTTACGTTGATGACATGTGATGTTGTGTTTTGCTATGATATTCTATATTGGATCGTCGTGTTTTGAATAGCCGGGGGGTTTTATGTGAGATGAGAGTTTTTCATTTTCATTCATGTAAAAGGTTGTATGTAATATTCTTTTATTGGGGCACTTCCGGGTTGAGGATTCTGTCACTATTGATGTATATTGTTTACTTTTCCGCATTAGGATAAACCCAAGGAGGAGAGCATACGTAACCGGGTTCTAGGGTCCGGTAGGAGACCATCTCGAGGAGTCGAGACCGAGTCTCCTAACTCTAGAATTGGTAGGGTTTCTTTCCACTCTCGTAGGGGTCTAGGGATATGGGTTTGGCTATTCATCGCGACCGTGGAATCCATGTTTTATACTGGCTTAATTTAAAACACAGAATTCCTAGTATATCCAATATTTCATATGTGATTCTTCTGCTGCTGATATTTTGTGATGTGACCACTTGATATGTTCAGAAACGAATGCCTATATTATATATATGAGATATAATAAATATTGCTGCTTTCGTTTCATATGTGATGCTTGTGAAGCATAATTAATGGGACTTCATTAATGAGATTAATGAAATAAAAGAAACCTAAAGATGTTGTAGAAACTTGTCTCGAAAACTGGTAGCTCTAGTTCTTGCTTTGTTGGATATAGTGACCTCAGAGTCAATTATTGGATCACAGGCACGTGATTGCAATGATTGAGGGAGGACCTATACCGGTAGGACAGACTTACTCAAGATAATAGTATGCTATCTGGTTTATCTTTATCATTGTGTACTGCTTTAGGTGACATTACAGATCACTATTGCACGTTGATAGAGCCCTTAGGATTCTTGCATGACGGCCAGCAGTATGATGGAGATCATATACATGGGAGCTGGGGCCTATAAGCATATCCTTTAAAGGTCCCTAGTCGTAGGAGTTTTCGAGACAGGGCATCGATACTCCAGAGTAGACTAGTGTATACAGTCGAGACCCCGACGAGGGGCGGTGGCCGGTCTCACAAGCCACTAGTGTCAGTTGGTTCACCTAATATGTATACAGGTGCTTATTGGGTTATGAGTACACCGGACAGGACTCGCCGGGAACATGCTAGTTGGGATTATACCAGACGTCAGATAGCAGTTCCCTGGTGACATGTGTACCGGTTAGTTCATCGACCTGAGATCGTCATTTGTCTCGTGTGAGTTCCCATTGTACTTTGATTACTACCCACAACGGATCAAAGGAGTCGTGCAAACAGGTTTTAGCTGGGTACAGTCCCGAGCCACATGGAGGCAGTGAGCGGATCTACAGGGTTCATCTCTCCCGGTATTGGGGGTGAGGTCGCGCTGTGTCTAGGAGAGCCATTACACGAAGTCCTTGGCCAAGGCAGGAGATTTACTGGTAGGTATTCCAGTAGTATCTCAGGGTGTTCTGGGCTACACTCCGACACGACTTGTACCGCTTTTGGGGGTCTGACTTTTACCAACCCCCTAGGCCCGCTATGCGATGCTCATAGACGAACGCACCGGACTGTACGGATATTGTCACTGACAGGCTCAGTAGGGTGTCAGGATGAGTTCGCTCATCGACGTCCCTTTTGGTCAATACCTGGTAGTCCGTTACGTATGGCTAATATCTCTGATGTGCTAGTGGTTAATTCCACAGCCAAAGTATTGACGAGTCTTTAGAGTCCCCCACAGACAGTTTCTCAAGTTTCGGGCAAAACGTTGTAGAGGATGTATGGATATATGGCAGGGTTCGATCATATACGTGCGGTATTGCACGGATCATGATCGGACGGATAATACTAGTGGGCTTTGGTTTAAGCCGGATCCTAGTATTGTACAGTGTAGATTTTGTCTCATTGTATTTGTATTCGGTCGCAATACAAATGTGGGTACGTATATACAGTCGCGGGGTTTTCCTGTAATTTATTACGGGATCGTCTTTTTGAAGTTGCCAGTTTGCTTTCCGTTTCGGCCATTTTCCTTACTTTCTTTCTTTGGCTGAAAAATTGATGGAGGAGGGCTTATTTGCAAATGTGCAAATTAGCAAAGTGGAGGGTGTTTCTTGTAAGTTGTTGCTTCATGATAGTTCAACCATCATTTGACTTCTTTGTTCATCATTTCTTGCTATGATGGGTTGAGTGATGGGTTTTGGAGTGAGACTTTGTGGTGATGATTATTCCTAATCATTGTTAGTGTATATGCCCTAGAGGCCATTACTGTATCATACTAGTTTGTATATTACTTGATGGAAGCTTGGGATATTCACCTTGTATAAACAATCTTGCTCAATATAGTAGTATGCTACTTGGTTTGTTTCTACTTCAATGTGTACTTGTGTTTATTTCAGTATATCACTTATACGCATTAGTGGAGCCCTTAGGATCTTTGCTTGATTACCAGCGTTGTGATGGCAGTCACACCAGTGGGGGCTGGGTAATCTATAGGCACATCCTTATACAGGTCCCTAGTCGTAGGACTATCGAGACAGGGCATCGATACTCCGGAGTAGACTAGCGTATGCGCTTCTCATCCCAGTGTGGGAGATGGTCTGTCCCACAGCCATCAGTACGTCGTACTGGAGATAGTATACGGGTGCTCGTTGGGTTACGAGTACACTGGACAGGACTCGTCGGGAACTGACAGGTTGGTATTATACCTATCGTCAGTCATCAGTTCCCAGGTGACATGAGTACAGCTTAGTCCGCTGACTTGACACTGGCACTTCGCCTCGAGTGTGTTCCCACTGCACTTTGATCACTACCCTACCACGGCTCAAAGGAGTCGTGCAAACAGGTGGTGGTTGGGTGCAGTCCCGAAGCACTTGGAGGCAGTGACGGTTAGACAGGATTCGTCTCTCCCGGTATTGGGGGTTGACATCGCGCTGTGTCTAGGAGAGCCATTACACGAGTAGTCCCTGGCCAGGGCAAGCGAGATATACTGGTAGGTTTCCAGTGTTATCTCAGGGTGTTTTGGGCTTCACTCCGACACGACTTGTACCGCTATTGGGGGACTGACGTTTTACCGCCCCCTAGGCCCGCCATGCGATGTATCAGACGAACAGACCGGACTGTACGGAGAATGTCACATTCAGACTCAGTAGGAGTTCAGATGGGGTTTCACCTCGTCAGCCTTCTTGTCGGCATCTACCTGGGGACCGTTACGCACAGCTAGTGCCGCTTGCGGTCTGTGGTTAAACCCACTGCCAGCGTAGTGTCGAGTCTTTAGAGTCCCACACAGAGGGTATTCGCCTCTGGGCAAAACAGAGTAGAGGTCGCATGGTTTTGCGACAGGGTTCGTTCTCATTCGCGCACTTGTGCACGTTTGGAGTCCGGACGGATTATACTGGCAGGCTCTGGTCTGAGCCAGATACTGGTATATGTTTTGGGGGTTGCTTTTATATCTTGGTATTCTTGTTCCTCGGAACGAGAATGCAGGTGTGTATGCACAGTTGCTTGAGGCGGAGAATGAGGTTTTTCATTAGGGTTTCGGATCGGGTGCGTATGCACAGTTGACAGTTATCATTTTCCAAACCCTAATGGATTTATATATTATCTATTAATAATAATAATTAAATGAGAATTATGTTATGGTTGTTCTTGTTGACTTGTTGACCTTGGTTGACTTGTTGACCATTGACCACTTTCATGCCTTGAAAGTCTTCCTTGATTCATGCTTACTTTTTATTAAATGAAGCATGGTTGTGGTCATTCATAACACTACCATCAACTATTCTCATTTTCAATTATTATCATTTAGATAATTCATTTCTTTTGCAATATGGTTGCAAGAAAGAAATAATTGAGCTCATTCTATCATAACCTCTCTCTCTCCTCATTTTCATCTTCTTCTTCCTCTTGAAAAGAGAAACCTTCTCATGTGTTGAGAATCATTCTCTTTTGATAGAAAAGCAAACCCTAATCTCTCTCTACTCATTCTAGGATGAAGGTTTAGCAAACCGGAAACCCTAGTTCACTCAAAGATCGAGGAAGAGCCCAAAGTCGAACCTTCGAGGTGGATCCATCTTCGACGGGAGAAGGCGACGTAAAGAGAACCATCAACCTCTACAAGGTTTGAAGAAGAAGGAGTTCAAGTATAGGTATAACCATCTTCCATAGTAGCTAACTCTCTTTAGCTAGAATACTAGTTTTAGTTTAGACAACGATCCCGACCATGTTTAGTCCATGTTGCCTCTTGCGTTAAAAATTCGTTTTTTATACCGTTTCCGCCTCCCCGTAAGCACCGGGGGTCGCAATATGGACTTACAGTGGTATCAGAGACTAACTAAACTTAAACTAGCTTGGTAGTGAAGTGTAACGAAGTTCGGAACCGTAAAAAACCCAAAAAACCGTATTTTCAAAAACCTGAGTTTCTGTTGAAATTTTTTGGGCTCAAAATAAAAAAATTTATATTTGTAAAATCATCTCAGGCTTTTCTAAGAATAACCATGAAAAACGATCCAGTGAGGAGCTCAAAGCGCCGCGCATCCGCGGCACGAGGTAGGCTCGTGCCGCGGAACCGCCGCGCTTTGTCGTCTTCTGCGCCTCGTTTTTCGTGCAGTGTCTGTAGGTTTTGGTTTTGGGATTTTTGAGATATATTATATGTACCCAGATTTTCCAGAAAAGAAATTTCCTTTTGGGGTCCTATAATTCCGTATTTTTCCGAACTTCACTACACTTTGGCTATATTGGTTATATCTGTGTTGTTTGCATGTATTGAACGTCGGCTAATCGCTATAAGTCGATTAGTCGGGGTTATACATGATCTGTAATGTGCTGGAATGTGTATATGAATGTGTTGGACTGTCGCGGGTGAATAGCCGGGGTTGGATGTGAGATGAGCTTTTGTTTTTCTTTCATTCATTTGTAAATGTAAATTGATGTAATTATATTATTTGTTTGGCCGCACAACCGGGTCGGGGTTGTAGCCGTCATTGTATAATTCTTTTTACTGTTTTTTGCTCCTAGGATAGACCCACGGTGGGGTGCACAAACTACCGGGAACTTGGCGGGTAGTTTGCCGCACCCGTAGGGGTCTTGGGTGGGGTATTTGCTATTCACCGCGACCGTGTTATCCGCTTTTCGTTTCAGGCTCGAAAGAAATGCGGATTGCTAGTATATCCAATGTATTCATCTGTGATCTGTAATGTCTATCATTGCTTTCTATTTAGGCGTTGCTTATGTTTTACAGCCGCGCTAGCCCAGCCCCCGCTCTGTCGTTAGTTAAGTAACCTAACGGGTGATGACGGGGCCCCGTGGCGAATGCATATGGCATAAGCGTACGTCATATTTTGGTTGTTTTCTGCAATGGTAGGATTTAAATGATGGGACGCATTAAAAGAACTAATGCAAGAATATCACGCATTAAAAGAACTAATGCAAGATAATAAACCAAGTTTAAGTCGATGGAACACTTTCGAAAAACCACTCGGTTCTTTTCAAAACTAACTTTTAAATGCGGAGCTTGAGCCACTCCTTCTAAAAGCTATCTCGTTCCATCGATTATATCAAGTTCACTACGTTCACGGTTTCACCAAAACCATTCGTAGCCCTCCGTCGCTTCGCATGAATAGGCAGTAGTATTCAAGCTATGTATTTTGGCCAAAGTCAAGGCATAGTGATTGGTAGCTATTGGGTGTTCATGTGTAGCATAGATAGATGCGTTGGTTTGGGACAGTCGTGCTGCCATTTTGGCCAAAGTCAAGGGTATGTACGGATGGATCCAAATTAACCTGGAAAGTGACGGGAAGAACTTGACATGTGACTTATGATATTTTGGCCAAAGTCAAGGTCATAAGAGCATGGGGCAAAAATCCACATCGGGAGTTTCATAAGTACTGAAACTTGCTAGATTTGCATACCATTTGGAGTGTGATGATTATGGTAGGATTCCTTCATTTTCGTCACGCGATGATATTTGGATCCCGATCCTACTGTGAGTATATGTTACTCCTCGGGAAATTTCTCACTAAACGATCAATGCTATAAACCTAGTAGGTGCCTAGAAAGGTGTTAGCGGGGCTACGCCCCCAGGGAAAAGAGGTTCTTAAATTAAGGAACTTCGCGAAAGCGTTGGAAAACCTCCCTCGAAGTACCGACACTGGCCTGGCTGAACGGTTAAGCAAGTATTGTACGGTGGGATTGATCCCGGCTAATTCTTCCTTTGTGGTTTGAGGAGGGATTCGAGAGACAGTGGGAGCCATCCTGTTTAGACAAATTAAAAACCATTCTAAACTTGCAAGAGCATCGTGCTAAAGTGTTTCTTCTCTCCCCCCTGCAGCGACCAAATCGAAATGACTGGACTTAAGTTGATTCTAGATAAAAACATATTGACAGGGCCAAACTACAAAGATTGGCTCAGGAATGTCAAGTTGGCAATCACTTACGACAAGCTGGGGTATCTTCTTACCACCAAAGCTCCCCCCGTCCCAGGTCCCACCTCCAGCGTCGCGGATAAGGAAATCCGTAAGACTTGGGAGATTGACAGCGCGAAGGCCAGGTGCCTCGTACTTGCCTCGATGGACAACGAACATCAGAGGAGGCACGAGAATATGGATTTGGAGTCCATATTTCTTCATACAAAAGAACTGTATGGAGAGCAGTCTCGTATCGCTAGATACGAAGTGTCGAAGAAGTTGTTTTCGACAAAATTGGCCGTCGGATCATCGGTAGCGGACCACGTGCTTAAGATGATTGGCTACACTGAGGAGCTCGCGGAACTTGGGACCACGTTGGATAGTGAACTCTACACGGATATAATCCTCCAGTCCCTTCCATCCACTTACGCCCAGTTCATACTGAATTTCAACTTGCAAGAAAAGGAAGTTGAACTTTCAGAACTCCTCAACCTGCTGAGGAGCGCAGAGGGCACCCTACAGAAGGGTAGGGAAACACCCGCTTTGTTTGTAGGAGGATCTTCTTCCTCTAGGTCCAAGGCGAAAGCCAAGGGAAAGAGGAAGAAAGCCCCCGCCAAACCAAGAGGCGGTGTTAGTAAAGTGGGTACGAAGGGAAAAGAAAAGGCAACAAAGATTGCGGGGAAGCTTGTTGGAAAGGAAGAATGCTTCTATTGTCATAAGAGTGGACACTGGAAGAAAGATTGCAGGGCTTGGAAGGCCAAGACACAGGAACTGAAGCAGGTTGCGGCTTCAGCTTCAGGTGTGTATGTTATTGAAAACTGTCTTTCTATAAACTCTACTTCCTGGGTATTGGATACCGGATCAGGATCTCATATCTGTAATTCTTTGCAGGCGTTGAGAAACCGTAGGTTTTTGAAGGAAGGTGACATGACCCTCAGAGTTGCGAACGGAGCTAGCATGGATGCTAAAGCCGTGGGGGACTATCACCTGGGAATGTCAGATGGGCATGTTTTGGTTTTGCGTAATTGTTTTTTTTGTACCCAACGCAACTTGTAATATCATTTCTGTATCTTTGGTTTCTAAAGAAGGTTATGAATTTGCGTTTGTAAGTAATGTTGTTAACATTCACCTTAATCAAGTTCTGATTGGGTCAGGTACATTGAGCAATGGTATATACGTATTAAACCAACCACAGATTTTCAATGTCCAGAATACACACAAAAGAAAGTCACCAGATATTAATCAGACTTTCTTATGGCATTGTAGACTGGGTCACATCAATGAGAGAAGGTTGACTAAGTTACATACAGAAGGATATTTGGATCCGTTCGAATATCAATCATATGCCACTTGTCAATCCTGTCTCAAAGGAAAGATGACAAAGACTCCGTTCACTGGACACGGAGTAAGAGCGAGCGAGCTCTTGGGACTCGTACACAGCGACGTGTGCGGTCCAATGTCTACACATGCGCGAAGCGGTTATTCTTACTTCATTACTTTTACGGATGATTTTTCAAGATACGGTTATGTCTTCTTAATGAAACATAAGTCCGAAGCTTTTGAAAAATTCCAGGAATTTAAGAATGAAGTAGAAAAACAAACCGGCAAAAGTATCAAGATTCTAAGATCGGATCGAGGTGGAGAATACTTAAGTGCCGAGTTCCTGAATTACTTAAAAGAGAATGGGATTCTCTCTCAGCTTACTCCTCCATACACTCCGCAACACAACGGTGTATCGGAGAGACGGAACCGGACCCTATTGGATATGGTACGGTCCATGATGAGTAACGCTGAGTTACCGCGATCATTCTGGGGGTATGCGCTAGAATCAGCTGCGTACCTTTTGAACCGAGTTCCTACTAAGACTGTGCCTACTACACCATATGAGATGTGGTGTGGGAAGAGACCCCATCTCAGTCACATTAAGACTTGGGGAAGTCCAGCTTTTGTTAAAAAGCAGCATGCGGACAAGCTCGAGGCGCGCTCAGTACTGTGTAAGTTTGTGGGATATCCAAAGAATTCCAAGGGATATCTCTTCTACTACGAAGAGGAACAAAAAGTTCTTGTTTCTCGTCATGCCCACTTTCTAGAACATCAGTTCTTAGAAAAAGAATCAAGTGGGAGCGCAGTAGAACTGGAAGAAATTCCAGAACCACAGACTATTACTGAAAGCCTAATGGAACCAGAGGGTTCAAATGAACAGGACATTCCTATGCCGCTCCGCAGAAGTAGTAGGCAGTCTCATCCGCCCGAGAGATACTACGGTTTTCTCATAGACGGGGATAGAGAGGATTGCATCATAGACTATGATGAGCCTACTAGCTTCCAGCAGGCCGTTCAGAGCATTGACTCGGTAAAATGGCTGGATGCAATGCGGACCGAAATGGAGTCCATGTACACCAACAAAGTATGGACGTTGGACATTGCTCCAGACGGGGTAAAACCCGTAGGATGCAAGTGGATCTTCAAAAGGAAGATTGGTGTAGATGGACAGGTTGAGACCTATAAAGCTAGACTTGTAGCAAAGGGTTTCCGTCAAAGACCTGGCTTGGACTATGACGAAACCTTTTCTCCAGTGGCTATGCTGAAATCCATTCGGATCCTTCTTGCCATTGCTGCCTTCCACGATTATGAGATTTGGCAGATGGACGTAAAGACCGCTTTTCTAAATGGAAATTTAGAGGAGTGTGTCTATATGGATCAGCCAGAGGGTTTCAATCAGAGTGGGAGCAGCGGAAAGGTGTGCAAGTTGCTTAAGTCCATCTATGGACTAAAGCAGGCATCGCGGAGTTGGAACATCTGTTTTGATGAGACGGTCAAGGAATTTGACTTTATCAAAAATCCAGATGAACCATGCATCTATAGTAGATTTGTAGCGAGAACTGTAGTATTCCTTGTTTTATACGTGGATGACATTCTCTTAATAGGAAATGACATTCCTATGCTACAATCTGTCAAGGGTTTCTTGTCACAAAGGTTCTCCATGAAAGACCTGGGTGATGCCTCTTACATCCTGGGGATCCGGATCCATCGTGATAGATCCAAGAGGATATTAGGACTTTCACAGTCCAGGTACATCGACACCGTACTGAAAAGATTCAGTATGGAAGATTCCAAGCGCGGTAACTTACCGGCTTGTCACGGGATCACCCTCTCTAAAGAGATGTCTCCCAAGACTGATTTGGAGAGGGATCGCATGTCTATTATACCCTACGCTTCTGCGGTAGGCTCTATAATGTATGCGATGTTGTGTACCAGACCGGATGTAGCTTATGCATTGAGTGTAGTAAGCCGGTATCAGTCAAACCCTGGGGAGAAACATTGGATAGCGGTAAGGAACATTCTCAAGTACCTGAGGAGGACTAAGGAGATGTTCTTGGTGTATGGCGGAAAAGACCTCCAGATTGAGGCCTTTGCTGACTCCAGCTTCCAGAGTGACAAGGATGATTCCAAGTCCATGTCGGGTTTTGTCTTTACCCTCAATGGAGGGGCGGTGTGTTGGAAGAGTTCCAAACAGGAAACCGTTGCAGACTCGACTATGGAAGCGGAATACATCGCTGCATCTGATGCCGCAAAAGAAGCTGTCTGGATAAGGAAGTTCTTAAAAGAACTTCGGGTGGTTCCGTCCATTGTTGACCCAGTACCTCTGTATTGCGACAACAACGGGGCTATAGCTTTAGCAAAGGAACCCAGGTCCCATCAGAGATCCAGGCACATCTTGAGGCGGTATCACCTGATCAGGGAGATCGTGGATCGCAAGGAGATCGAGGTTCGGAGGGTTGCTTCAGAAGAGAACACTGCAGATCCATTCACCAAGGCCCTACCCCAGACTCAGTTCGAGCGGCTGATCGAGATGATAGGTCTTCGATACGCCAGTACATGGCCTTAGTGCAAGTGGGAGATTGTTAGTGTATATGCCCTAGAGGCCATTACTGTATCATACTAGTTTGTATATTACTTGATGGAAGCTTGGGATATTCACCTTGTATAAACAATCTTGCTCAATATAGTAGTATGCTACTTGGTTTGTTTCTACTTCAATGTGTACTTGTGTTTATTTCAGTATATCACTTATACGCATTAGTGGAGCCCTTAGGATCTTTGCTTGATTACCAGCGTTGTGATGGCAGTCACACCAGTGGGGGCTGGGTAATCTATAGGCACATCCTTATACAGGTCCCTAGTCGTAGGACTATCGAGACAGGGCATCGATACTCCGGAGTAGACTAGCGTATGCGCTTCTCATCCCAGTGTGGGAGATGGTCTGTCCCACAGCCATCAGTACGTCGTACTGGAGATAGTATACGGGTGCTCGTTGGGTTACGAGTACACTGGACAGGACTCGTCGGGAACTGACAGGTTGGTATTATACCTATCGTCAGTCATCAGTTCCCAGGTGACATGAGTACAGCTTAGTCCGCTGACTTGACACTGGCACTTCGCCTCGAGTGTGTTCCCACTGCACTTTGATCACTACCCTACCACGGCTCAAAGGAGTCGTGCAAACAGGTGGTGGTTGGGTGCAGTCCCGAAGCACTTGGAGGCAGTGACGGTTAGACAGGATTCGTCTCTCCCGGTATTGGGGGTTGACATCGCGCTGTGTCTAGGAGAGCCATTACACGAGTAGTCCCTGGCCAGGGCAAGCGAGATATACTGGTAGGTTTCCAGTGTTATCTCAGGATGTTTTGGGCTTCACTCCGACGCGACTTGTACCGCTATTGGGGGACTGACGTTTTACCGCCCCCTAGGCCCGCCATGCGATGTATCAGACGAACAGACCGGACTGTACGGAGAATGTCACATTCAGACTCAGTAGGAGTTCAGATGGGGTTTCACCTCGTCAGCCTTCTTGTCGGCATCTACCTGGGGACCGTTACGCACAGCTAGTGCCGCTTGCGGTCTGTGGTTAAACCCACTGCCAGCGTAGTGTCGAGTCTTTAGAGTCCCACACAGAGGGTATTCGCCTCTGGGCAAAACAGAGTAGAGGTCGCATGGTTTTGCGACAGGGTTCGTTCTCATCCGCGCACTTGTGCACGTTTGGAGTCCGGACGGATTATACTGGCAGGCTCTGGTCTGAGCCAGATACTGGTATATGTTTTGGGGGTTGCTTTTATATCTTGGTATTCTTGTTCCTCGGAACGAGAATGCAGGTGTGTATGCACAGTTGCTTGAGGCGGAGAATGAGGTTTTTCATTAGGGTTTCGGATCGGGTGCGTATGCACAGTTGACAGTTATCATTTTCCAAACCCTAATGGATTTATATATTATCTATTAATAATAATAATTAAATGAGAATTATGTTATGGTTGTTCTTGTTGACTTGTTGACCTTGGTTGACTTGTTGACCATTGACCACTTTCATGCCTTGAAAGTCTTCCTTGATTCATGCTTACTTTTTATTAAATGAAGCATGGTTGTGGTCATTCATAACACTACCATCAACTATTCTCATTTTCAATTATTATCATTTAGATAATTCATTTCTTTTGCAATATGGTTGCAAGAAAGAAATAATTGAGCTCATTCTATCATAACCTCTCTCTCTCCTCATTTTCATCTTCTTCTTCCTCTTGAAAAGAGAAACCTTCTCATGTGTTGAGAATCATTCTCTTTTGATAGAAAAGCAAACCCTAATCTCTCTCTACTCATTCTAGGATGAAGGTTTAGCAAACCGGAAACCCTAGTTCACTCAAAGATCGAGGAAGAGCCCAAAGTCGAACCTTCGAGGTGGATCCATCTTCGACGGGAGAAGGCGACGTAAAGAGAACCATCAACCTCTACAAGGTTTGAAGAAGAAGGAGTTCAAGTATAGGTATAACCATCTTCCATAGTAGCTAACTCTCTTTAGCTAGAATACTAGTTTTAGTTTAGACAACGATCCCGACCATGTTTAGTCCATGTTGCCTCTTGCGTTAAAAATTCGTTTTTTATACCGTTTCCGCCTCCCCGTAAGCACCGGGGGTCGCAATATGGACTTACAATCATCACCCTTTTCTCTTACTTGCATTATTGCTTCCCCCCCGACTTTTCTCTCTCTCCCCTTGACAAAAGGGGCCGGCCACATTTTTGGCAAGGTGTGGATTGATTTTGTGGTGGGAAAAATATTGGTCTCTTTTTGCTTGCAACAAATTCCTTAGCCATCTCAAAAAAGTTCATTTTTCCTCCACATCAAATAGCAACTTAAAATAAACCTTTGAGACATAGAGTTTTACACTTAGCTTACAGCATTCTTGGACACGTCGGCTCTCCAACTTCGTGCCCGAGTTGCCTCGGTCCAGAGGTGGGAGCCCGTAAAAAGACCCGGCGATGTGGTGCTCTTTCCGACGAGGAGATGAAGACCGGAGATTCCGCGAGGAGATCGGGATGGAGGTCGAAGACCGAAGGACACGGATCGCTCGGTATAGCTTTCTACCCTTTCTCTAGTTAGCTAGCATTAGGTTAATGGCCCGATCCGGGTTTATAGTCCGCGGTAGCGCCGGTTTCCAAGTTGAGAAAATTTTTATTTCTGCATTTTGGCCTCGTTCAGACGACCGGGGTGCTGCCGTGCACTTACATTGGTATCAGAGCCACGCCATTAACCTAGTCTAGCTTGCTCTAACGTGTTTACAAGTTCCATCGAACGGATTTTCCAAAAACCCCATTTTCAAGTCCAGGTTTCTGTCGAATTTTTGCTGTGCTCAAAAAATTATTTGGTAGATTGCAAAAATACGTGCAGGGTTTTATAAGAATTCTGTGAAAATTTGGTCTGCTGAAATTACTGTAGCTCGGTGGATCAGCGGCCAAAACCACGTTTTGGCCGCGGATCAGCCGCCGTACTGTGGCCAAACTGTACCAAATTTCTACAGTGGGTTTCTGACATGGAAAATGGGTTTCTGGTATATTCTTTTTGGTCCCAGATTTATTTTGAGTGCTACAGTAGTGCTTGTGGCCCACATCGGGAAATTTAGTCGATCGAAAATTTTAAACATGTTAGTTCACAGTATTTACATTATATCTGCGACCGTGAATGTCATTTGATCGGTAAATCCTGTCTAACTGCTATAGCCCTTTTAGACGGATTTGCGAACGTGACATTCACATTGATGTTCTGTGTTGTGCTGTGATGTTGCGGATTTGTCGTGGTGGATAGCCTGGATGCAATGGTAGTACAGTTTGGTTGTAAATGTACATTTGATATTGTGGGGCGAGCGTCCGACATGTGGACTGCCGTCACTGCCTGTTTGTATATTATTCTTTTGGGGCACGACCGAGCTGAGGTCGATGTACCCGTTGTATGTATATTTTATTTTCTGTACTAGGATTACCCCGCGGAGGGGTGCACAGATAGCTGGGTTTTAGAGGGCAACGGGCCCGCATCTCATGGCGTTGAGACGGAGGGGGCTTCACTCTAGAATTGGCATGCTATTCGCCGCACTCGTAGGGGGTACAGGTTGACCCAAGGAGGGGTGCTCAGGTTACCGGATTCCGTGAAGTGCTGGGTGGTCCATTCACGTTGTTGAAGGGGGCTGCCTCGCTTCAGGTTTTGGCGGGTAATTTGCCGCGCCCGTAGGGGTCTAGGATTTCATTGCACAGGCTATCCATACGACCAGGGGAACGTCGGGTTTAAGTAGAGGCTCTATGAAACCCGGGGATCCCAGATATCTGTATTGTTCTGTGATGCTTATTACATTTCTGTGATGTTGCATTTTATCACGCCTTGAGCGATTATTATATATTGATATATATATTAGTAGATGTTGTATATGTTTTGCATCCGTGCTAGTCCAGTCCCCGCTCTGTCGTTAGTTAAGTAACCTAACGGGTGATGACGGGACCCAGTGGCGAATGCGGATGGCATATACGTACATCATTATTTTCGTTCTTTATTGGTGTGATCAATTGATAGGACTGCATTGATTCGGATCAATGCAAGCTAAACAAACCTATTCGGATGTTGTTGGAACATTTTTCAAAAATCTATTATTGCAAGGACGTTCTCTTTTGTTTTGCACAGTGGTATTCGGTTATGAATATCCAGCACATCAGTCGACGAGGCAAGAGCCGAGATCCCTTCACCGGGAGTGACCCCTTGGACAGAAGTTTGCGTCAGGGTAATAACTTCACTATAGCCGATTGCCTTTTGCTTTGCATCGTGGTATTCAGTTGGAATATCCTTCACCTCATTCTACGGGGAAAGTGCCGAGATCTCTTCACCGGGAGTGACCTCTTTAGCAAAGGTTTTCGCCACTATACTTTTATAAAAAGCTATCCGGTTTCTTCAATGATATCAAGTTCATTACGTTAAAGGTTTTTCGCCAAAAACCATTCGTAGCCCTCCGTCATTTCAGACGGGTAGCACTTAGTATTCATGCTATGTTTGTTGGCCTTAGTCAAGGCATAGTGTATGGTAGCTATTTGTTACTTTTCTGC
Source organism: Agapanthus africanus (assembly GCA_030015575.1). Taxonomy (NCBI): domain Eukaryota; kingdom Viridiplantae; phylum Streptophyta; class Magnoliopsida; order Asparagales; family Amaryllidaceae; genus Agapanthus; species Agapanthus africanus. The sequence continues at coordinate 135,938,046 of JASDDO010000010.1, forward strand.
AGCATAGATAGATGAGTTGGTTTGGGACAGTCGTACATCCTTGTTGGCCCTAGTCAAGGGCTTGTACGGGTGGGTTCAAATTAACCTGGACAATAACGGGTAGAACTTGACATGTGACTTATGATTTGTTGGCCTTAGTCAAGGTCATAAGAGCATGGGGTAAAAATCACATCGGGAGTTTCTAAAGAAACTGAAACTTGCCAGATATGCGCATACCTTCTGGAGTGTGATAACGTGAGTGGATTCCATCACGTTATCATGCGATGATAGTTGGATCCCAATTCCCACCGATGAGTTGGTTTACTCCTCGGGTGATCCCGACTAATTCTTCTTTCAGGTTTGGAGGAGAATTTGACGTTACAGTGGGAGGTTTCCTGATTAGATAAATTGGTAACCATTCTGATCTAGGTTAGAGTGCACGCTAAGTGTTTCTTTTCTCTCTCTCTCTCTCTCTCTGGCAGCGACCATGACCCGACCCTTGACTATGACTCAGTGACTAAAATTAACCGAACCTTCTTAAACACCGACTTTTAGATTCTCAGAGTTGCATACCTCATTGCCACTCCTACTCTTACCATTTTCTCCAGGACACCCCGTATTACTACGAACGTCCACTTTCATTGGATAAAACCATCGTATGGTTATATACTAACTCGAAAGAACTTATTCGAGGATGGTTTCTGGTTCTGGAGAAAACGAATAGGACTATTCAATTGTCTTTTCCTTTTACCTTCTCTCAGGTTGCGAGTGCTCCTTGGATTAGGACGGTACACCTATTATGCTAATTGGATAGTCTCCTTCCAAACCATAGGCAGGTGCCGAAAGGTAGGGAATGAAGAAAACCATTTATCCTAAACAATGTACAGAAGGTATTAAGTAAAGACAAATAAAGGGATTAGTAAGAGGGCAAAGTAAACCGCGACTGCTATTCACGACCAAAACCAAGTATTTCATCGCCACTACTACATCACCTTTGTATTTCTCCAGAACACTCCGTATCACTACGAAGATCCACAGTTTATTGGATACTCCATCGTATGGTTATATACGATCTCGAAGGAACTTGTTCCAGTTTGAGGATGATTCTGGTTCAGGAGAAATAGGAATAAGGTTTATTCAGTTGTCTTTTATCTTTACCTTCTCTCGTGTTGTGAATGCTCCTAGGATTAGGACAGTACACCCGTTATGCTTATTGGATAGTCTTCTTCCAAACCATAGGCTGATGCCGAAAGGTAGGGAAGAAAGAAAACCATCTAGCCTGAGAGGGTGTATAGAAGGTAATGACTAAAGACATATGAAGGGATTTTGGAGAGATGGAAAAGAGATATACGGTTACAGTTGTGAATATGATAATGGAAGAGGCATTACTAGGAATACCCGGATACCCCTACGAAACATTTTAATTTTTCAGTTTCACTGTGTGTTGTTAATAGAAAACTGATTTCCCAATTAGATACTTGCTCCAGGGTATGTATTTACCAGGTATGATTATCACATCTGTATGGTTTTACAGATGATGAGTGGGAGTAATTTATTGGGAATTAGGTGATCATCCTCATTATATCGGAATTCGTTGTAATTGGTGATATTTGAGGAAATCACCTGGGTTGTTTTCCGGACAGCAAATTTTTGGTTTTGAATATCCGTTGCTATGCACCAATTTCAAATTAATATATATGTACATCTATTTTTATAGAGTGAGATATACCTTTTTGAAATTATGTCTATGACATTTACCTATATCAGTAGATGGTTAGGTAAGGAGCATTAAACAGCGGTGTAATTCTTTATAACCATAGTACAGTTTTCAACCTACGACACCAGGGGAATAAGTTATTAGACTCAGGGGACTTATATAGAGTATTGTATGTTGTCCAGTTTCCATGAGGACAGAAGGGTTGGTCCTCGTACTATATTCGGTTTACTTATGACTTCTCTAGTTTTTAGACAAGTGTTTTGTAGAAACACAAGGTCCATGTTTTGAGAAGTTATAGGTATATGAATAAAGTAGAGAACCAGGTGTTGCAAGTATCAGGATTCTTCAAAGTGATCGAAGATGTAGATACTTGAGTATGGTATTCAGTTGATAGTAATGTTTAAGAGAACTTACTTCTCTTTCAGGTTACTCATAATTGGAAGCACTCCTAAGTTGAGTAATGTTGATCGGCCTCTCTCCATTTAGTTGACATGTACTGGAGACAGCTGCATGATTTGAATCTGGTTCCAATTAAATCTGTGCCTATGTTTCTGTATTGGATATAGAACAGTTCATATCTTGACATTATTAAGATACGGGGAGTTGTCCGGCTTATGCTTAAAACCAGACTCTGGATCACTCAAGGCACGTTTCTGTAATGGCTGTTTGTGGGTTAACCCAGGCTATGACGAGGGTTGACTTTCTACCATCTGAGAGATCAATAGTGATATTGTTCTTGACTCGCCACAGTTTTAATAAAAATGGATTTTTTCAGAAAACAGTAGTGGGAGTATGGTAGAACTGGAAATGATTCCAGAACCGCAAACGATTACTAAAAATTTAATAGGACCTAAAGATTCAATATGGATTGACATTCCATTTTCCACTCCGCAGATTTGGTAGGTAACCTCAGGCACTCGAGAGGTACTTCGGTATGCTCAAAGACGGTGACAGGGAGGTTTTTGTTTACCCAGACTTGCCATTGCTGTTGTTCCAGGATATGAGACCCGGCCGGAGGGTGAGTATAGCCTCGATCTAAACTAGCTTTAGAAGTGTACGTGTATATGACTCTGCCAGAGGGTTGTCGTAGTCAGTGGGAGCAGCGGAAGCATTGGTGGACAAGTAGCTTATGTCTATTTATAGACTAAAGCAGATATAGCGGAAATAGATCATCTGTTTCTGATGTGACAGTCATATGTTTGACTTCATCAGAATAGAGGATGGATCTGTTAAGAAGGTAGTCGGGTGTGATGTCCTGTTATCTGGATAACATACACAGAGTAGGAAGTGCTATTCCTATACTACGATCGGTTATACATTGGTCGTCACACAGTGGTTTCTCCACAAAGGACATGGATATTACATCAGATATTCTGATTACTAGATCTATGGTTTTAGATCTAGATTTGGGTAGTTTCCCAATCAGGGTACTTGGACAGCATTCTAATGGTATCTAGAATGGACGACTCCTGGCACGGTAGTGTACTTGCAGGTGATGGAGCCACCTTCTCTAAAGGTGTCTTACAGACTAAAGTGGAGAGGGATGCGCATGATTGGCAGATCACTTGCTTAGGCAATTGAGTCAATCATGAGATATTAAGTACCACACCAGATGTTGTTTTTGCAGTAGATGCAATAAGTTGATATTAATCCAATCCTGGAGAAACGGTCGGAAGTAGTTTTAGAACATAAGTGGATGTTCTAGGGATATGATAACGGCATCCTCCTTCGGGAGACAGTTATCATTCCAGGCTTCCAAGGTGACCTGGATGACAGAGTGACTGTCAGAGTTATAGTTTTTCCCTATGACGAGGGACAGTAGTTTGGACAGGTGGTCCAAGGGGATACTGAGGGAGGCATGGCACAAGATACTGATTAAGTTCAATTGACGATACAGTCTAAGAAATTTGGATTTGGAGTTCATTTATGAGCTAGGTCCCATCAGATATCCAGACACATTCTAAGACACGTATTGCTCATTTCGGGAGATGGTTTTCTCCGCGAACATGAGATAAAGAGAGACATAGAAAGAAACATTAGGGCGGATCCACTCACTGAGGCTATTCCTCGAACGCAATAGTTTCGCAAACAGGTTTTGTGAGACTGATTAGTAGAGGAGTTGGGTGTTCGGTATCACATGGGCTGTGAGTATGCGACATCGCAATAATTAGCCTTGAGTGCAAGTGGGAGATTGTTGGATATAGTGCCCTCAGAGTCAATTATTGGATCACAGGCACGTGATTGCAATGATTGAGAGAGGACCTATGCCTGTAAGACATACTTACTCAAGATGATAGTATGCTATCTGTTTTATCTTTATCATCGTGTACTGCTTTAGGTGACATTACAGATCACTATTGCACGTTGATAGAGCCCTTAGGATTCTTGCTTGATGGCCAGCAGTATGATGGCGATCATATACATAGGAGCTGGGGTCTATAAGCACATCCTTTAAAGGTCCCTAGTCGTAGGAGTTTTCGAGACAGGGCATCGATACTCCAGAGTAGACTAGTGTATACAGTCGAGACCCCAACGAGGGGCGATGGCCGGTCTCACAAGCAACTGGTGTCAGTTGGTTCACCTAAGATGTATACAGGTGCTCATAGGATTATGAGTACACCGGATAGGACTCGCCGGGAACATGGTAGTTGGGATTATACCAGACGTCAGATAGAAGTTCCCTGGTGACATGTGTACAGGTTAGTTCATCGACCTAAGATCGTCATTTGTCTCGTGTGAGTTCCCACTGTACTTTGATTAAAACCCTACCACGGATCAAAGGAGTCGTGCAAACAGGTTTTAGTTGGGTACAGTCCCGAGCCACATGGAGGCAGTGAGCGGATCTACAGGGGTTCGTCTCTCCCGGTATTGGGGGTGAGGTCGCGCTGTGTCTAGGAGAGCGATTACACGAAGTCCTTGGCTAAGGCAGGAGATTTACTGGTAGGTATTCCAGTAGTATCTCAGGGTGGCTACACTCCAACACGACTTGTACCGCTTTTGGGGGTCTGACTTTTACCAACCCCCTAGGCCCACCATGCGATGCTCATAGACGAACGGACCGGACTGTACAGATATTGTCATTGACTGGCTCAGTAGGGTGTCAGGATTGTAAGTACATGTCACGCACCCCATGAATTTGCGGGGAGGCGGAATATATGAAAAACGATTATCAAAGTTGCGTATCACGGACTTGAGCGCATGAATCGTGTCTAAACCGTTACTAGCAAACTACGAAAGGTTTAACTACTCTGATTCGAATTTATACCTCATGTTACTTGTCCTTCGGGTCTTCATCTCTGTCCTCCACTCCATGTAGGCTCTTTGGAACGTCGGCACCTCAACGGCCTCCTCGAGTCAAAGACGATCCACCCGAGAGATCCTACTCCAAGCTTAACGTCTAACTTGAGGTAACTAGGTTACTCAAAGTGCTAATCTAAGCAACCTAGGTGATATAGAGTTGGATTATGGAAGTATTAGTCTAGCTAACTCTTGAACTCAACACATGATTGGTTAGGGTTAGGGTTTGAAGAGAGAGAGCTTGAGGAGAGAGAAGGTGAGAATGAGAATCCTTTTGGATGAATAGATCATATGTGTATATATGAAACATATCATATATATTAAATGAAAAACAAATAATGATATATCATCATGTTTCATTAATACACCAAGTGATTCATCACATGAGTCATATAAATCATAATTGATTCATTAACTCCATGTATGAATCACACCATGACTCATTTATCCAATTAATGCATATGCCACCTTAACCCCCAAGTCACCATGCTTCAAGAAGCTTCCCGACAAATTACAAGAACGCCCCTCCTATCCGTAAAAACACAGAAAAACTTTAGACTGTATAAATCCAATAATCCGATACTAGAATCTGGCTTAAACCAAAGCCGACTAGTAAAAACTGTCCGAACATCTTACGTGCGTAAAAACACGTATGCGTCCGAACCCTGTCGTAAAACCATACGACCTCTATATCGTTTCGCCCGAAGCAGGGAAACTCTCTGTGTGGGACTCTAAAGACTCGACACTACGCTGGCAGTGGGTTTAACCATAGACCGCAAGCGGCACTAGCTGTACGTAACGGTCCCCAGGTAGATGTCGATAAGAAGGCCGATGAGGAAACCCATCCGAACTCTTACTGAGCCTGCTGTGACAATCTCCGTACAGTCCGGTCTATTCATCTAAGACTATCGCATATCGAGCCTAGGGGGCGGCAAGCGTCAGTCCCCTAAAAGCGGTATAAGTCGTGTCAGAGCGTAGCCCATTACACCTTGAGTGTAACGTTTTGAAAATCGTTTCGGTGAAATTTCGAAAAAAATCGGTAAAATAAGGGGGTTTTCTGTAAAAATTCAAAATACAAATATCTTATTATAAAAATTAAATATACATATTCTAGCATTGTAATTGCTATTATTTGGTGTTTATTGAACCGCTGGTGAAATTTCAAATTTGCTGAAAAAAATATTATTTTATTATTATTTAAGCCGTCACTAATACATTTAATTAGGGAAAATTACAAATTGGAATGAGTTGAAACAAATTTTGTCCATCATAAAACATTAAATAAAATTTTATCATGTGGTTTTTGGAACGAAATCTTTTGCCAAAACGGTTTAGAAATTATTGAAGAAAAAAGGTTTTTTTTTAGCGTAAATGGATGTTTGGGGTATTATATTTATCATTTTTCATCACCCCACACCCGTACCCACACCCACACACCCCCATTCACTTATCCCCTTGAAGAATTCAGCAGCCCCCACTTTTGTCCCCACTTGGATTTCAAAGAAAAGAAATGAAAGAAAAGAAAAGAAAATGGATAAATGAGTTGGACTTTTGACTTTGTGTTGACTTGGACTTCCTTACTTGTTATTTTCTCCACCTCACTCTCTCTCCTCTCCCCTCCATTCTAGTCGACCTTCCTACAGCAGCAGCCCCCCCCATTTTCCCTTCTCTTTTCTCTTCAAACTTCATCAAAATTGCCTCAAATCCATCAAAATTAAATCCCAAAACCCAAATCCAACTCCTACCCATTTTTGCTTAGCCCTTGTAGCATGGATTTTGGTGACAAGGGAGCATTTTGGAGGGCTATGTGTGCTTGTGGGATCTTCAATTTGTTTGGGTAAATTCTAACCCTTTTGCTTAAATTGTTGTTAATTGCTTGTAGTTAGCTTAATTAAGTGTTACTTTGGTATTATGTGGGTTCAATTGTATGACTAAGGAATTCTAGTTAGGGTTTTGTTTTGAAATTGGGTTGTGATGTGAGCTAACATCTTGAAAACTTGTTAAAATTTATCTAGTTGCATATTACAAGTTGTTACTTGAAAAATGTCCAAATTAAGCTTTTTTTTGTGCAAACTAGGGTTTTATGAAATGCATTTATATGTGAGATTAAAAATATGGTTAGGGTTTTTATCATATCATTAACTTTTTTTAAGTGTGGTTTAATGCTTTAGATCATGCAAATCTAAGCTAGATTGTAGTTTGTGCATTTTTGCTTTGAAATTGTTAAATTTTAGGTATTTTGTAAACTAGAATATTAGGGTTTTGGAATTTAATGAGATTAAATTCCGGAAATTGTTTCTATGACTTATTTAAGATATTTAATAAGTATATTGACCGCTACATTCATTTAAACATCATGTTTTGTACAAAAACGGCGAATTGTGCTTGCTAGATTTTCGAAAAAACGACTTTTTAAGTGAAATTGGGGTTTTTGGGAATTTTAAGCTATTTTATATTATAATTAGTGCTTGTAATTGTGCAAATGAGTGTGATTGGATTTTTCTCGATGGTTTGACGTTTGTACATTGACATCGAGGGTTGGTTTGACTATTCTTGCATGCGTAGGCGATAGGTTTGGACCTACGCGTGATACGCGTGCCGATGTGATTTTCGTATGCCGTTTCGATTTCGAATTTAGTTTTAATGCGATACGGTGCGTTATGATATGTAGGTACCCCATGTGGACTTCGAGACGACAAGCAAGCGCACGGCGACGTCGGCACCGGCGAGCGAGGACCAAGTGAGTAGATTTATATCTACGGGGAGAAGTCGGGTGGATGGCTTATAGCACCCCCGCAGTCCGTGGTGATGTATACGGATGCGTATACACACCAACAATTTATGATATGTTGTTAGGATTTATTATTGATGATTTTAGAGGGATATTGGTGTTGGATTGGTGCATGGTTATGAAACCTTAGGTAGTGGGTGCACTACACTTACACATACACACATATACATACTTGCATACATTCCTTATTTCATATGTGCGTGTATGGGAATACATATTTATGTGTTCACATGGGTATGGGACTATGTGTTCATATACTGGATTTGAGGATAGTATTTGGAATTTGAGATGAGTCGATGAGATTGGGCTTGAGGCCAGGAGATCGGTGACGTGATTTGGTTCGTATTGAGATACGATATGATGTTTTAGCGGGTCTTCTGACGTAGTAATTCTTACACGCGCATGCATACATAGATGGCATCAATATTGTACTAGACGTAGGACATTATTCCGGATCATGATATTTGATAAAGAAGATACCAAATGAATAGTGTGATTGATATGACTTTGACCCGTACCCAGATTTGGGGATGCCGTACGACGGATTTACGTACGAGCTATATATTGATGATTGATCCGCACTCTTGACTTGGGATGTCTGATTATAGATATGGTATCGGATATGATATTATTGAGGCGGGGTCACCGACTAATATATATACAGGTATGTATATACATCGACTCAGATGTTAGGCGGTTTCCTTACCTGTAGTCCAGCTGGTTAGCTTAGCCCTTTAGTATAGTTTAGTTGTTAGATTAGATTCGATTCTTACCTATTTCAAAAACCAACGAATCGTGGGTATTTTAAAAGACAGCCCAAGGGATCCTACGGATATTTCGAAAGACGTATCTTTTCATAAAAACACCGTAGCCCCTATTTTCAAAAACCATGATTCGTGTTATTTCAGAAGGCACCATTTGTAGGACTTATATTAGATTAATGCAGATTAGTTATAGTTGCGTCTAGTTTTCAGCTCCCGCTCATTTTGTGGTCCGCTTCGCATCGCATGCTTATTTTTATGTTTCATACTCCATTAGTGATATCATGCTGTTAGGACACCAGCACCATTACCGATGATGCGTATGTACCACGTACACTTAATTGCCGGCTCACACATATCTTCATCGGTAATTGCCATGTCACGTACACCTTAGAAAATATTATTGCTTAACTTAGCTAGATAGCTAGTAGTTTGACATAATATTAGTGTACTTACCTTATATGCCAGCTTAGATATTGTAGTTATTACTTGTCACTTCATGCATACTGTTATTCATCGTTATGCCGCATTCATGGATTCTCATGCATATATTCACTATTTTACGTGTTATTCTCATGCATATATTCTAGGGCATAAACACTAACAAGGATGAGTTCGCTCATCGACGTCCCTTTTGGTCAATACCTGGTAGCCCATTACGTATGGCTAATACCTCTGACGTCCTAGTGGTTAAATCCACAGCCAAAGTATTGACGAGTCTTTAGAGTCCCCCACAGACAGTTTCTCAAGTTTCGGGCGAAACGCTGTAGAGGCCGTATGGATATATGGCAGGGTTCGATTATATACTTGCGGTATTGCACGGATCATGATCGGACGGATAATACTAGCGGGCTTTGGTTTAAGCCGGATCCTAGTATTGTACAGTGTAGATTTTGTCTCATTGCATTTGTATTCGGTCGCAATACAAATGCGGGTATGTATATACAGTCGCGTGGTTTTCCTGTAATTTATTACGGGATCGTCTTTTTGAAGTTGCCAGTTTGCTTTCCGTTTCGGCCATTTTCCTTTGTTTCTTTCTTTGGCTGAAAAATTGATGGTGGAGGGCTTATTTGAAAATGTGCAAATTAGCAAAGTGGAGCGTGTTTCTTGTAAGTTGTTGCTTCATGATGGTTCAACCATCATTTGACTTCTTTGTTCATCATTGCTTGCTATGATGGGTTGAGTGATGGGTTTTGGAGTGAGACTTTGTGGTGATGATTATTCCTAATCATCACCCTTTTCTCTTACTTGCATTATTGCTTCCCCCCCGACTTTTCTCTCTCTCCCCTTGACAAAAGGGGTCGGCCACATTTTTGGCAAGGTGTGGATTGATTTTGTGTTGGGAAAAATATTGGTCTTTTTTTGCTTGCAACAAATTCCTTAGCCATCTCAAAAAAGTTCATTTTTCCTCCACATCAAATAGCAACTTAAAATAAACCTTTGAGACATAGAGTTTTACACTTAGCCTACAGCATTCTTGGACACGTCGGCTCTCCAACTTCGTGCCCGAGTTACCTCGGTCCAGAGGTGGGAGCCCGTAAAAAGACCCGGCGATGTGGTGCTCTTTCCGACGAGGAGATGAAGACCGGAGATTCCGCGAGGAGATCGGGATGGAGGCCGAAGACCGAAGGACACGGATCGCTCGGTATAGCTTTCGACCCTTTCTCTAGTTAGATAGCATTAGGTTAATGGCCCGATTCGGGTTTATAGTCTGCGGTAGCGCTGGTTTCCAAGTTGAGAAAAGTTTTTGTTTCCACATTTTGGCCTCGTTCAGACGCCCGGGGCGCTGCCGTGCACTTACATGCTTTGCATAGCGGTATTCCTTGTAGAATATCTAGCACCTTATCCGATAAGGAAAGAGCCGAGATCCCTTCACCGGGAGTGACCTCTTTAGCGAAACTAGCAGATGCTACAACCCACTCGGTTTGTCTTTTGATTGCCTTTTTAGTACTTTCTTTGCATAGTGGTATTTGTGAAATATCATGCAACTAATTCGATAAGGAAAGAGCCGAGGTCCCTTCACCAGGAGTGACCTCTTTAGCAAAACTAGTAAAAACATCAAAAACACTCCTTTTCAAAATCACTCGATTTTACAACGATATCAAGTTCATTACGCAAAAGGTTTTCTTAAAAACCTGTCGTAGCCCTCCTTCATTTCAGATAAGTACTACTTAGTATTCGTGCTACGTTTGTTGACCATGTTAAGGCGTAGTGTGCGGTAGCTGATTATTGCTTATCTGCATAAGCATATGATGCGATTGGATTAAGGTAGTCGTGCGACTTTGTTGACCATGTTAAGAGTCGTGCGGGTGGGTTTAATTCAATCAGGAAATGACGGGTTGCACTTGGCTAGCGCTTATGATTTGTTGACCATATTAAGGTCATAAGTCGCTAGGAGCAAAAGATTATCGGGAATTTCAAGTGTTGAAATTTGCAATGAGATTGCATATCTTCTATGAGATAGTTGGATCCCGATACCTACTACGAGTAAGAGTTACTCCTGGGAGAGTTTGGCATAATACAATTAGCCGATCAAGTAGGTGTCTAGAATGGTGTTAATGGGGTTACGCCCCTGGGAAAATGAGATTTATTTTAATTAGGTCCGTATGAAAGCACGGGAACCTCCCTCAAAGTACCGACACTGGCCTGGCCGAAAGATTGGCGAACTTGTAGGGTGTAATTAATCCCGGCTAGTCTTACCTTTTAGGGTTTGATGGGAGATTTGACTAAAACAGTAAGAGTCATCCTGATTAGAAAAATTAATAACCAATCTAATCTTACAAGCAGCGCACGCAGAGTGTTTTCTTCTCTCTCTCTCTCCTGGTAGCAACTATGTCACGCCTTAATCAAGATAATAATATGGATGCATTGACCGAACCTGCTTATTATACTGAGCTGGGGAATGTTGGTTCCGCTCTATCTTATAACTGTTATAAGTCCGACCAGGAAATAGGGGAATATCCGGATTCCCATGCCACCCAATCGAAGAAAGTGCATGTTGATGCATCTTCTTCGGGTGTGTTCAGTACCAAGAACTGTTGTCACGTGCCGCTTCCCGGTATATGGCGAAGAGGATGCGACGAGTCCGCTACGTATTTACTGTGAAGTAAATATGTTAAGCGTATCTAAGCAATATAAAAGTAAGCACAAGAGACAAGAGATATCAACTGAACAACAACTTTATTTATTAACATTCTTTTGTACAATGCATGAAAAGTAAATACAACTGAAATAAAAAGAAATGCCTAAACAATGGCATAACAGAATTGAAAAGTACTGAAATGGAAAGTGTACAATGACTAGAGCTCGGGGTCTTCACTGAACTGGTCCAAGTCTTCAGCAGTGGGTTCGATCTCTGACGGGTCCAGATCACCTGACAACATTCAAAGAAGAAAGAAAGAGAATGTCGTCAGCGAACAGATCGCTCGGTAAGTCACAAAGATAAGGGAGACGTAGAATAGACAGAATAAGAAGGTATCTTTTAAAATTGTATTATATTGTTGTAATGTTGTGTTAACGCAGTTGTTTGTAGCTTGGTACAGAAGATGCCAGTGTATACGAGAGGAGTCCCACTTACACCGGGGACTTTGGTAACCCGTAGTACAAGGCTCCGTCGATAATACCACGGAACAACGACATGGATGTAATTACGTCTTAAGTGACCACCTCGTGCCACCTTTAACATATTCCGTACCAGTATACCCCTTAAACCCCGTAGTGTTATCTTGATTGTATTGTTGTATTGTATTGTCTTGTATTGTAAACTGTATAGATTGTATAATTAGATGACTGAACGAAACCATGATATCATTAAACGGATTTAACTGGAGAATCACGTATGTAACTGTAGAATCATGGATGTAACTGTATAATCATGTAAATGGAATGTATATTAATGGTTCGGTTCAGTCAAGTTGATAGATTGAATATCTGGAATAATGGATTCGTGGATTCATGTTGAATTGTAATATTGTAAATTGTAGATTGTAGATTGTACTTGAATCATATTCAAGTCAGATTATAATGAAATTCAATCTGAGTTTGACAATTAGAAAAGTAAATTGAAGTCCTGATTGTTTTGATGTTATCGGTAACAGCTGCACATGGGCGGCAGGATTTGTGTCTTTTTCAAAGACGATTACCGTATTGATAACACCATTATTAAGTTTTCTACCTTAAATAGGCAAGCACCCACTTCTCGGGCTCCCCGAGGCTCAAAAGATTGGTCCCGCTTAAACCTATATTTACTAGGGTCCTTAGGGTAATTTATAGAACTTGAGGAGGTTTTATGTAAAAAAACTTTTATATATTTTTCAAAATACACCCCAAGTATTTATTATTTTTCTTTAAAGTTGTAATGAATATAGATTTTATATTGTGATATTTCTAGTGAAAATATCCTAATTCCATAATAAATGGTATTTATTTGCAATATTGATTTGTGTGGAATTCATGGTATTTTAGTGTAAACAGATTCGTGTGACATTTTTAGAAAAAAATAGAATATTTATAATAATTCAAATTATATATTTTTGAATTACATATACATATATTTATATGAAAATAAATTTTAATATATTTATTATATTTTAGAAATCTCGTTTTTCTTAAGATGTCATATTTAAATCTTTCGAGACCGAATGCTCCTTGCAGAGGTCTGAATCTCGCACTACTAAGCCCAAGGATGTGTGATAATCCGCACCATCCCGAACGGGTTCCCCAAAATGGGTTGTAGCGGCGCTTTGCAAAGATTTGTATAAATACTAATCATTAGAAAACGGTTTTATTAAGTAATTGGTATTTAAATGAAAAATGTCGTTTTCCCGTATTCTAAATTCCCGAGGGTATCATGCTATGTTGCATATGATTGTGTGAGGAGGTAGGTCGTTACCTCGTGATCTACGTAAAGGTATAGCAGTTTAATGGAGTTAAATGTAGAATTGAAACAATGTGGTATTTAAGTGAAAAATATGATAAATTGAAATAACCATCATTTTATGAAATGAAACTTGATCAATTTGGTTGATTAGTGTTTAATAGTTAACATGAGAGAGTTTAAGCATAATTGTATTAACGAGAAGTGAAGTTTTATAAGAAACCGAATAGGAAATCGGATTTGTTTCGATTCCGTCGGGTTTTGTAAATTCGTATTTTTAAAAAAGAAATGGAAGATAGAAATGGGACTTACGGGTTTCGATCAAAGATAAGAGGAAGGTGGATCGGGAGGAGTCTCCGGTGCGTCGCTTCGTCGCCAGGAGCTCCTAGAATGATTATCGGAAGTTCGCCGGAAAATTTGTCGTAGCTTCTCCTCATGCTCGATTTCAAAGTACACAAGGTTTATTGGATATTTTTGAGAGTTGACTCAGAGTTTAGGGTGAGAGGGTAGAGGGTAGGGGTAGTATTTATAGGGTTAGGCTAGGGTTAGGGTAGATGAAGGGTTTTAAATTAAAAAATGTAAAAATGTATTGAAAATCATTAAAAAAATGGAGTAAATGGTGGTTAATGGGCTCTCTCTAAACGATCCAAATAAATGGAGTGTGCAGGGATGTTGAGAAGGTGAAGGGGAAGAATTTTGGTGAAGGGAACTCGGTCGTTCGGCCGAGTCCAGCCGGCGGCGGCGTCCCGAGTCGTCCGGTCCGCCGTCCGAGTCGGCCGAGTTGTACCGAGTCGGAGGTCAGGGATGTGGGGGGTCGTCTGGTGTAGCCTCTGGTATTTTTAGTTTTTCATGTGTAGTGGAAAATTTGGGAGTTATCACGTGTTGACTGTTGGACTTCTAAAAAAATTTAAAACAAAATAATATTAAAAATAATGTGGTGTATGGGATTTGAACTCTGGTGGCTTGGTTCAGAAGTGCAAGTTATTACCAATGATCTACAAGCTCCTTCTTGTAATTATGGAGTGAAATAGATACTTAAAGTGGTAACAACAACATTAAATACTCTAAGTATACTTTAAATTTAAAGAAAATTTATGTACACTAAAAATGGAGTTGTTACATTCTTTTAACTTGTAATTAAAAAGCAAAATAACTACTTATATCTTGTGCTCACGCTAAAATACCCCTTTATGGATTTTTGAAAAAAAATATTTGAAAATTTTGTATAAGAAAATTAGAGTTGTTACATTCTACTCTCCTTATAAAAATTTCGTCCTCGAAATTTGAAAAAGGAAAGTGTAACAGATTTAAGAAAGTTTAGTGACTGATGTACTGACAGTGTGTGAAAAAATAACAAGGTGATGCAAGGTTTTTTTTTTAAATGTGAAAAATGTGTGAAGGAATGAAAGAATGTGAAGGTTTTGGTAAGATTGTAAAAGAGGTGAGGGAATTTTAGGTTAGGACAGATTCAAAGTATATGATTCAAAGTATATGATTCAAAGAATATGAAATGATAAGATTCGAGAAACATGATTGTAAAGAATGTTTTAGTTGCTGGTTCTTGTGTTTTATATTGCTTAGGGTTCCATACAGCTCTGACCTGCGTGGGCCGCCAACAAAACCTGTCACGCCACGCTTCCCGGTATATGGCGAAGAGGACGCGACGAGTCCGCTACGTATTACTGTGAAGTAAATACGCTAAGCGTATCTAAGCAATATAAAAGTAAGCACAAGAGACAAGAGATATCAACTAAACAGCAACTTTATTTATTAACATTCTTTTGTACAATGCATGGAAAGTAAATACAACTGAAATAAAAAGAAATGCCTAAATAATGGCATAACAGAATTGAAAAGTACTGAAATGGAATGTGTACAATGACTAGAGCTTGGGGTCTTCACTGAACTGGTCCAAGTCTTCAGCAGTGGGTTCGATCTCTGACGGGTCCAGATCACCTGACGACATTCAAAGAAGAAAGAAAGAGAATGTCGTCAGCGAACAGATCACTCGGTAAGTCCCAAAGATAAGGGAGAAGTAGAATAGACAGAATAAGAAGGTATCTTTTAAAGTTGTATTATATTGTTGTAATGTTGTGTTAACGCTGTTGTTTGTAGCTTGGTAGAGAAGATGCCAGTGTATACAAGAGGAGTCCCACTTACATCGGGGACTTTGGTAACCCGTAGTACAAGGCTCCGTCGATAATACCATGGAACAACGGCACGGATGTAATTACATCTTAAGTGAACACCTCGTGCCACCTTTAACATATTCCGTACCAGTCTACCCCTTAAATCCCGTAGCGTTATCTTGATTGTATTATTGTATTGTATTGTCTTGTGTTGTAAACTGTATAGATTGTATAATTGGATGACTGACCGAAACCATGATATCAGTAAATGGATGTAACTGTATAATCATGTAAATGCAATGTATATCCATGGTTCGGTTCAGTCAAGTTGATAGATTGAATATCTGGAATAATGGATTCGTGGATTCATGTTGAATTGTAATATTGTAAATTGTAGATTGTACTTGAATCATATTCAAGTCAGATTATAATGAAACTCAATCTGAGTCTGAAAATTAGAAAAGTAAATTGAAGTCCTAATTGTTTTGAAGTTATCAGTAACCGCTGCACATGGACGGCAGGATTTGTGTCTTTTTCAAAGACGATTACCGTATTGATAACCCCATTATTAAGTTGTCTACCTTAAATAGGCAAGCTCCCACTTCTCCGGCTCCCCGAGGCTCAAGAGATTGGTCCCGCTTAAACCTATGTTTACTAGGGTCCTTAGGGTAATTTATAGAACTTGAGGGGTTTTTATGTAAAAATACTTTTATATACTTTTCAAAATACACCCCAAGTATTTATTATTCTTCTTTAAAGTTGTAATGAATGTAGATTTTATATTGTGATATGTCTAGTGAAAATATCATAATTCCATAATAAATGGTATTTATTTGTAATATTGATTTGTATGGAATTCATGGTATTTTAGTGTAAACTGATTCTTGTGACATTTTTAGAAAAAAATAGAATATTTATAATAATTCAAATTAGATATTTTTGAATTACATATACATATATTTATATGAAAATAAATTTTAATAAATTTATTATATTCTAGAAATCTCGTTTTTCTTAAGATGTCGTATTTAAATCTTTCGAGACCGAATGCTCCTTGCGGAGGTCTGAATCTTGCACTACTAAGCCCGAGGATGTGTGATAATCCGCACCATCCCGAACAGGTTCCCCAAAATGGGTTGTAGCGGCCGCTTTGCAAAGATTTGTATAAATACTAATCATTAGAAAACGGTTTTATTAAGAAATTGGTATTTAAATGAAAAATGTCGTTTTCCCGTATTCTAAATTCCCGAGGGTATCGTGCTATGTTGCATATGAGTGTGTGAGGAGGTAGGTCGTTACCTCATGATCTACTTAAAGGTATAGCAGTTTAATGGAATTAAATGTAGAATTGAAACAATGTTGTATTTAAGTGAAAAATACGATAAATTGAAATAGCCATCATTTTATTGAATGAAACATGATCAATTTGGTTGATTAGTGTTTAATAGTCAACATGAGAGAGTTTAAGTATAATTGTATTAACGAGAAGTGAAGTTTTATAAGAAACCAAATCGGAAATCGGATTTGTTCCGATTCCTTCGGGTTTTGTAAATCCGTATTTTTATGAAAGAAAAGGAAGATAGAAATGGGACTTACGGGTTTCGAGGAAAAATAAGAGGAAGGTGAATCGGGAGGAGTCAATGGTGCGTCGCTTCGTCGCCGGGAGCTCCTAGAATGATCGTCGGAAGTTCGCCAGAAAATTTGTCGTAGCTTCGCCTCGTGCTCGATTTCAAATTACACAAGGTTAGTTGGAAATTTTTGAGAGTTGGCTCAGAGTTTAGGGTGAGAGGGTAGAGGGTAGGGGTGGTATTTATAGGGTTAGGCTAAGGTTACGGTAGATGAAGGGTTTTAAATTAAAAAATGTAAAAATGTATTGAAAATCATTTTAAAAAATGGAGTAAATGGTGGTTAATGGGCTCTCTGTAAAAGATCCAAATTAATGAAGTGTGCAGGCATGTTGAGAAGGTGAAGAGGCAGAATTTTGGTGAAGGTTACTCGGCTGCCGGCCGAGTCCGACCGGCGGCGCCGTCCCGAGTCCGCCGGTCCGCCGTCCGAGTCGGCCGAGACGGACTGAGTCGGAGGTCAGGGAGGTGGGGGGTCGTGAAAGGTTCCTAGGCACACTATAGAGGTCTCACAAGGCATCAACCATGCCAATTTCAAACATTATGGGTGCCGAGAAACCCTAATACGGATCATTGACTAGAAATCTAGGCGAAAAAGGAATCTAGTTAACAATTTAACTAAAGATCAGAAGCTACAACCTTTGTAGATCCGGATATCCACTTCCTTAGCTCCACGTAGGCGTCCTCTCGCTGTCCATCTTGAATCCCGAACTCAATCGTCGGCTTCATCGGGAAAATAGGCGGACTAGGTCGTCGGCTTCGTGCCGAAGATGATCTACGTCGAGGCATCACAAGTTCAAGCTCCGACTTCACAAATTTGTGAAACTTGTGAAGAAAACACCCAAAACAACTTGGCAAGAGGTAGAGGGTGAAGAAATAGGAGGTGGGTTCACTTTAGAATTGGATTTCTCACTTTAGAACTCAAGTTGCCATTGATGGCATCAAGCTTTTTCTTTTTAAGATGAAGAAGAATATGATGAGTATTATTTCATTTTAAAATAATACTCATCATATTCTAGCTTCATCTTCTTCTTCATCTTAAAAAGAAAAAGCTTGATGCCATCAATGGCAACTTGAGTTCGAAAGTGAGAAATCCAATTCTAAAGTGAACCCACCTCCTATTTCTTCACCCTCTACCTCTTGCCAAGTTGTTTTGGGTGTTTTCTTCACAAGTTTCACAAATTTGTGAAGTCGGAGCTTGAACTTGTGATGCCTCGACGTAGATCATCTTCGGCATGAAGCCGACGACCTAGTCCGCCCATTTTCCTGATGAAGCCGACGATTGAGTTCGAGATTCAAGATGGACAGCGAGAGGACGCCTACGTGGAGCTAAGGAAGTGGATATCCGGATCTACAAAGGTTGTAGCTTCTGATCTTTAGTTAAATTGTTAACTAGATTCCTTTTTCGCCTAGATTTCTAGTCAATGATCCGTATTAGGGTTTCTCGGCACCCATAATGTTTGAAATTGGCATGGTTGATGCCTTGTGAGACCTCTATAGTGTGCTTAGGAACCTTTCACTGGTATCAGAGCCTAGCTAGAGCCTTAGGCGAAGTCTAGACGACGTTTGAAACCCGAACGAACCCGAAACCCTAAAACCCAAGTGCTCTCTGGACTTTTTCTAAAAACTGGGATTTTTCCAGATTAAAAATGCCTAAAAAATTCAGCAGGAAGATCTAAGAATTATGGTGCAACACAAACTCATGATGCGTCTAAACCGACGCGGAAACGCGGCAGAAGCATGGCTTCCGCCGCGGTTCCACCGCCTACTGTTCACAATGCACAATATTTTTTGTACAGTAATTCCTCTTTTCTGATACTGTATTTTATGGGAATTTTTAAATATTATTCAAGAGTTGAATTTTCTAGGGTTGCTTTGGGGATTCGGTGTTTCGATCGGGGTATCAGATTTCGTCTTTGTGTTTTTCCGGATAATTTTTGAATATGTTAAAAAGTTCGACCGGATATAAATACCCAATTTTTCCCCTGTCGGGAAATTTCCAAGTGTTGGATTTTTCCGTAGTTTAACGACGTTCTAAGTAGTGCAAGTAACGCGATGGACCCTCTAGAAGACAACAAACCTTAACTCGATTATGTGACCGTCTTGAACTGCCCTTTGAACCTTCGGGTTTGGGGCAGTACGGCGTGCCACATGTGAGGCGTTGGCTTGACCCTTCTACGACTGGACCATTGGTACTGAGGCACGAACTGAATGTTGTTAGACTTATTTCATGTGTTGAGCTGTATCGGGAAAACTTGGGTATTCGACTGTTCGATCGGAAAGTTTAACATTTTCTGTTTATCTGGAATGTGATACAATAATTGGAATTCACAAACAGTTATGAGATAACTGAATGAATGTTATAAATCTAGCGGTTTAGTTTCACTTGATATTGAAAAGAGTTTTCGATAATGAGACTAAAATGCGGGGTTTATAACTGTTAGGCATGTGATGTCTAAGTATTTCATTTGATTAGGCATGTGATGTCTAAAGAGGATGCGGATTCCAACTGTTGTAGTTTTACACTTTTTTTTCTGTGACCGTAAGTGTAGTATGTTCATATCGCCGGTTTCGTTGCTATACGTCAACGACAATTGGGGTATGCATACTTACTTACGTTGATGACCTGTGATGTTATGTGTTGCTGGATATGTTATATTAGATCGTCGTGTTCGAATAACCGGGGGTTTTTATGTAAGATGAGTGTTTTTCATTTTCATTCATGTAAAAACTTGTATGTAATATTCTTTTATTTGGGGCACTTCCAGGTAGCGGAAGTTGTCACCTTTTGTATATTATTTACTTTTCCGCATTAGGATAGACCCAAGGAGGGGAGCACAAGTAACCGGGTTCTGGGGTCCAGTGGGAGACCATCTCGAGGAGTCGAGTCCGGGTCTCCTAACCCTAGAATTGGTAGGGTTGCTTGCCGCTCTCGTAGGGGTCTAGGGGTGTGGGATAGGCTATTCATCACGACCGTGGAATCCGTGTTTTATACTGGCTCGTATTGAAAACACGGACGTCCTAGTATATCCAATATTTCATATGTTTCTTCTGCTGCGATATCTGTGATGTGATCATGTGATGTTCTGTGATGGATACAGTATATAGTATATATGATATATTATATAGACGTTACTTATGTTTTACACCCGCGCTAGCCCTGCCCTGCTCTGCCGTTAGTTACCTAACCTAACGGTGCACGAGGGGACATCGAGGCGAATGCGGATGGCATAAGTGTACGTCGTATTTATCTGTGATGTTTAGGTACTTAAATGATGGGACTTCATTAATGTGATTAATGAAAGAAAAGAAACCTAAGATGTTGTAGAATCAAATTTTAAACAAAACAGGTAGCTACAGTTCTTGCTTTGCATAGCGGTATATATGATATACCCCGCACCTTATTCGACGAGGAAATGACCGAGATCCCTTCACTGGGAGTGACTCCTTTAGCAATAACTGGAAGATACTACACACTCGGTTTGCTTTTGATTGCTTCTATAGTTTCTGCTTTGCACAGTGATATATATGATATATCCCGCACCTCATTCGACGAGAAAAGGGCCGACGATCCCTTCACCGGGAGTGACCCCTTTAGCAAAACTAGAAAAGCCTCAAAATCACTCCATTTCAAAACTTTATTTGATTCTACAACGATATCAAGTTCATTACGCTCATGGTTTTTATGAAAAACCTGTATAGCCCTCCGTCATTTCAGATAAGTACTAGTTAGTATTCGTGCTGCGGTAGTTTGGCCTCCGTCAAGGCGCAGTGTACGGTAGCTAACTAGTGCTTATCTGCTAGCATATGATGCGATTGGATTAGGGTATTCGTACGACGTTGTTTGGCCTCCGTCAAGGGTCGTGCGAGTGGGTTTGATTCAATCAGGAAATGACGGGTTGAACTTGACTAGCGCCCTGTGGGTAGTTTGGCCTCCGTCAAGGTCACAGGACGCTAGGGGCAAAAGTATTATCGGGAATTTCAAGTGTTGAAATTTGCAATGAGATTGCATACCTTCTATGAGATAGTTGGATCCCGATACCCACTGTGAGTAAGAGTTACTCCTGGGAGAGTTTTACACATTGCAATTAGCTGATCAAGTAGGTGTCTAGAAAGGTGTCAACGGGGTTACGCCTCTGGGAAAATGAGGTTTACATTAATTAGGTTCGTGCGAAAGCACGGGGGACCTCCCTCAAAGTACCGACACTGGCCTGACTGAAAGATTGGCGAACTTGTAGTGTGTAATTAATCCCGGCTAGTCTTTCCTTTTAGGGTTTGAAGGAAGATTTGATAAAAACCAGTGGGAGCTATCCTGATTAGATAAGATAATAACCAATCTGATCTTGCACGAGCATACGCTAAAGTGTTTTCTTCTCTCTCTCTCCAGGTAGCGACCATGTCATGCCCTAATAAAGATAATAATATGGATGTATTGACCGAACCCGCATGTTATACTGTGCAGGGGAACGTTGAACCCGTTCTATCTTATAAGTGTTATAAGAATGAACAGGAGACAGGAGAATATCTGGATTCTCACATCGCCCAAACGGAGAACATGCATGTTGATGCATCATCTTCGGGTGTGTTTGTCATTGAGAACTGTTTCTCAGTTCACCCTACGTCCTGGGTATTAGATACAGGATCAAGATCCCACATATGTAAGATGTTACATGGGCTGCGAAAAGGTAGAGAACTGGGAAAATGTGATCATTCCGTTCAAGTAGGGAACGGTGCAAATGTTGCAGCCAAAGCAGTTGGCGAATATCACCTAGTATTACCAAGTGGTGATACAATAATTCTAAATGAGTGCTATTATATACCGAACATGATGTGCAACATTATATCAGTTTCTTTATTGAGTAAAGAAGGGTATAATTTTGTAGTAAAGGATAATGTTATGAACATATTCCTAGATCAAAAGTTGATTGCATCAGGCTCGCTACATAATGGCATATTCATTCTCAATCAAAATACAGTCTTCAATATACAAAACACACACAAGAGGAAAAGCTCAGAAATGAACGAATCCTTCTTGTGGCACTGTAGACTTGGCCATATCAATGAGACACGACTATCAAGTGTTGATTCGATAAGTTGTTACTATAGATATTAGTCGGTTATATGCGATATGACCGGATCGTTAAATCAAGTGTTGATTTAATGATTTAATGTATAATTATATATATGATATATTAATTTACATTAAATAGTATTAGTTCACTTTAAATGGATTTTCTCACTTGAATTGTGTAAGTTGTATATGTGATATACTTTTGTGCACATGATTGTATCATGTTTGATGATACATGCTAACTTGGTTAAGTGTATGATTAAACCATGGTTAGTTAATGGTTAGGGTTTCATTTGATTTATTTATGCATTTATTTATTTTGTTTTGACAAAAGAAAAAGAGAAAATGGTTGCTTTCAAAAATGAAGCTTGTTGAAGCTTCATGAAGGTTTGACTAAAGTGACCATTTTGTCTTCATGCTTAACCCTAACCATTCATCTAACCTTAGTCAATTCTCTACACCTAACCATGGTTCATATTATGATAAGTATTCATTTTTCTTTTCTATTTTAAATAATTATCATATTATCATATTCATCTTCTTCTTCTTCATCTTTACAAAGAAGAAAACCTTGCTTCCATCAATGGTGATTTGAGAAAAAGAGTGAGAAATCCAATTCTAAAGTGAACCCACTTCCTATTTCTTCATCCTCTACCTCTTGCCAAGTAGTATAGGGTGTTTTCTTCACAAGTTTCATGACTTGGTGAAGTGGGAGCTTGATCTTGTGATGCCTCGACGTATATCATCTTCGGCATCGTAGTCGATGACCTAGCCCGCCCATTCTCCGATGAAGCCGATGCTAGAGTCCGGGATCCGATATGGACAGTGAGGGGACTTCATCACGGAGCCTAGGAGGTGGAGAACCGGATCTACAAAGGTTGTTGCCTCTTTCCTTTTAGTTAAGTTGTTAACTAGAATCTTGTATCCCCTAATCTCTAGTCAACAATCCGTATTAGGGTTTCTCGGCACTCGTAAAATTTAAAATTGGCCTGGTTGATGCCTTGTTAGACCTTCTTAGTGTGCCTAGGAACCCTACAGTGGTATCAGAGCCTAGCTAGAGCCTTAGGCGATGCGTAGACGGAGTTTGAAGTCCGATCGAACCAAAACCCTAACTCCAAACTTGTTCTCTGTACTTTTTTCAAAACAGTGCATTTTTCCACATTAAAAATATACAGAAAAATCAGCAGGTGATTGTAAGAGTTACTGTGAAATTCGATAGCCTAATTCCATTAAAGCGCGGCGGAACCGCGGCATTAGCATGGCTAATGCGGCGGTTCCGCGGCCACTTATCCTCTTTAGTTAGTTCTTTTTGCATAGTAACTTCTATATTTCATTGCTGAGTTTCCTGGGAATTTTTAATCTGAACTCAAGAGTTGAGTTTTCTGGGTTGTATTGGGGACTCGGTGTTTCGATCGGATTTTCTAATTTTGTCTATGTGTTTTCCGGATAATTTTTGAATATGTTAAAAAGTTCGACCGGATATAAATACCCAATTTTTCCCCTGTCGGGAAATTTCCAAGTGTTGGATCTTTCCGTGGTTTAACAACGTTCTAAGTAGTGCAAGTAACGCAATGGACCCTCTAGAAGAAAACAAACCTTAACTCGATTATGTGACCGTCTTGAACTGCTCTTTGAACCTTCGGGTTTGGGGCAGTACGGCGTGCCACATGTGAGGCGTTGGCTTGACCCTTCTACGGCTGGACCGTTGGTACTGAGGCATGAACTGAATGTTTTTAGACTTATTTCATGTGTTGAGATGTATCGGGAAAACTTGGGTGTTTGACTGTTCGATCGGAAAGTTTAACATTTTCTATTTATCTGGAATGGGATACAATAATTGGAATTCACAAGTAGTTATGAGATAACTGAATGAATGTTATAAATCTAGCACTTTAGTCTCACTTGATCGGTTGCCACGGAATTTTGATGCGATCAAAAGTCCGTCGCAATCACGTAGCCTACGCGGATACTCGCCGGGTAAACTTAATAGACAGCCTCACTCCATAGCCCCGACCAAGTGACTGTAGGAGAACCCTGTCGCCGAAAGCATCCGTCCGGGTGCTCGCGGCAGCGGTGTTCCGCCTTGGTGCACTTCGTCGACGGTATCAGGGGTGCGGCCGCCTACTAAAGTTTGCGACGAGCATTCGATCAGTTTTTCGGGAATCTTGTTGAATTGCCCGACTTTATATTGAAAAGTGTTTTCGATAACGAGACTAAAATGCGGGGTTTATAATTGTTAGGCATGCGATGTCTAAGGAATTCATTTGATTAGGCATGCGATGTCTATGCAGGTTGCGGATTCCAACTGTTGTAGTTTTACATTTTCTTTTTTGTGACCGTAAGTGTAATATGTGATATCGCCGGTTTCGTTGCTATATGTCAACGACAATTGGGATAAGCATGTTTACTTACGTTGATGACATGTGATGTTATGTGTTGCTGGATATGTTATATTGGATCGTCGTGTTCGAATAGCCGGGGGGGTTTTATGTGAGATGAGTGTTTTTCATTTTCATTCATGTAAAAATTTGTATGTAATATTCTTTTATTGGGGCACTTCCAGGTTGCGGAAGTTGTCACCATTTGTATATTATTTACTTTTCCGCACTAGGATAGACCCAAGGAGGAGGGCACAAGTAACCGGGTTCTGGAGTCCAGTGGGAGACCAACTCGAGGAGTCGAGTCCGGGTCTCCTAACTCTAGAATTGGTAGGGTTGCTTGCCGCTCTCGTAGGGGTCTAGGGGTGTGGGTTTGGCTATTCATCACGACCGTGGAATCCGTGTTTTATACTGGCTCGTATTGACAAACACGGACGTCCTAGTATATCCAATATTTCATATGTTTCTTCTGCTGCGATATCTGTGATGTGATCATGTGATATGTTCTGTGATGGATACAGTATATAGTATATATGATATATTATATAGACGTTACTTATGTTTTACACCCGCGCTAGCCCTGCCCCACTCTGCCGTTAGTTACCTAACCTAACGGTGCATGATGGGACATCGAGGCGAATGCGGATGACATAAGTGTACGTCGTATTTATCTGTGATGTTTAGGTAACTTAAATGATGGGACTTCATTAATGTGATTAATGAAAGAAAAAGAAACCTAAGATGTTATAGAATCGAATTTCAAAATAAAACAGGTAGCTACAGTTCTTGCTTTGCACAGCGGTATATGTGATATATCCTGCACCTTATTCGATGAGGAAAGGACCGAGATCCCTTCACCGGGAGTGACTCCTTTAGCAATAACTGGCAGATGCTACACACTCGGTTTGACTTTTGATTGCTTGTATAGTTTCTGCTTTGCACAATGATATATATGATATATCCCGCACCTCATTCGACGAGGAAAGGGCCGACGATCCCTTCACCGGGAGTGACCCCTTTAGCAAAACTAGAAAAGCCTCAAAATCACTCCATTTCAAAACTTCATTTTGATTCTACAACGATATCAAGTTCATTACGCTCATGGTTTTCAGAAAAACCTGCGTAGCCCTCCGTCATTTCAGATAAGTACTACTTAGTATTCATGCTGCGGTAGTTTGGCCTCCGTCAAGGCGTAGTGTATGGTAGCTAACTAGTTCTTATCTGCCAGCATATGATGCGATTAGATTAGGGTATTTGTACGGCGTAGTTTGGCCTCCGTCAAGGGTCGTACGGGTGGGTTTAATTCGATCAAGAAATGACGGGTTGAACTTGACTAGCGCCCTGTGGGTAGTTTGGCCTCCGTCAAGGTCACAGGACGCTAGGGGCAAAAGTATTATCGGGAATTTCAAGTGTTGTAATTTGCAATGAGATTGCATACCTTCTATGAGATAGTTGGATCCCGATACCCGCTGCGAGTAAGAGTTACTCCTGGGAGAGTTTTACACATTACAATTAGCTGATCAAGTAGGTGTCTAGAAAGGTGTTAACGAGGTTACGCCTCTGGGAAAACGAGGTTTACATTAATTAGGTTCATGCGAAAGCACGGGGGACCTCCCTCAAAGTACCAACACTGGCCTGGCTGAAAGATTGGCGAACTTGTAGCGTGTAATTAATCCCTGCTAGTCTTTCCTTTTAGGGTTTGAAGGAGGATTTGATAAAAACAGTGGGAGCCATCCTGATTAGATTAAATAATAACCAATCTGATCTTGCAAGAGCTTACGCTGAGTGTTTTCTTCTCTCTCTCCAGGTAGCGACCATATCACGTCTTAATCAAGATAATAATACGGATATTTGACCGAACCCGCTTGTTATACTGAGCTGGGGAACGTTGGTCCCGCTCCAACTTATAATTGTTATAAGACAGAGCAGGAAATAGGGGAATACCAAGATTCACATGCCGCCCAAACGAAGAGAGTGCATGCTGATGCATCATCTTCGGGTGTGTTTATTATACAGAACTGTTTCTCAATGTCCTTTACGTCCTGGGTATATGATACCGAATCAGGATCCCAGATATGTAATCTGTTACATGGGCTACAGATAGGTAAAGAACTGAGAACGGGTGATAAGTTTCATGAGGCAGAAAACGGGGCAAGTGTTGCAGCCAAGTCTGTCGGTCACTGTCACCCTGTATTACCAATACATTGATTCTGAACGAATGTTATTAGATACCGAACCTGATATACAAAATCATATCTGTTTCTTTATTAGTAAAGAATGATAAAATTTTGTATTGTTGGATAATGTTTTGAACATTTCCTATATCAAAAGTTGATCGGTTCAGGCACGTTATCTAAAAGCATTGATGTTCTAAATCAAACTACGGTTCTTAGTATATAGAACACACACAAGAGGAAGAGTTCAGAAATGAACGAATCCTTCTTGAGGTATTGTAGACTAGGTCATATTAATGCGACCCGACTAGATGGAGTTATATAAAGATGAATATTTAAATTAGTTTGAATTTACATCTTATGAAACTCGCCAGTCATGTCACAAAGATAAGATGACCACAGCTCTGTTTATTGGAAGCAGAGAAAGAGTTACTGAACTCTTGGGATGATACATGTTGATGTATGTAGGTCCCCTGTCTACACATGCCAAGACCGGTTCTTTGTACTTCATTACATTCTCTGATAATCTCTCGAGATTCAGACATATGTTCCTGTTGAAACACAAGTCCGAACCTTTTGAGATATTCACAGAATATAAGATAGAAGTAGAGAACCAAAATACGGGTATAAGTATTATGTCCTTTGATGTGATCGAGGAGGAGAATACTTGTGCATGGAATTCATGGACTATTCTAAAGGAGAATGAGATTCTCTCTCAGAATTACTCCTCCGTATATACCATAGCACGATGGTATATCGGGGTGGAGCAAATACACCCTATATGATAAGGTATGCTCTATGATGAGTAATACTGAGTTACCTATTTCCTTTTTGGGAGTTATGCATTTATGAAGTTGCATACCTATTGAATAGGGTTTCGATCAAATCAATTGCCTACCACTTCATATGTGATATGGAAAGGGAAGGGCCCATATCTTAAGTTAGTTAAGATTTTGGGTTGTCCGGCCAGTGTCTAAAAGTAAAATCCGGACAAGCTCGAGGCAACGTCTGTTATGTAGAACTGGAAATGTTCCAGCTATACAGACTGCAGCTGATGATTTGATAGAACCAAAGGATTCAGTAGATTCCAACGAACCTCAGCCTCTCCGCCGATCTAGTAAGGTTCCTCACCCACCTGAGAGTTACTTCGGTTTCTCTATGACAGTGGGAGCGAGGAATGCATCATGAGATGATGACCCAACTAGTTTCGAGCTGGCCATCAAGAGTAGGACTCTGTAAGAATGGCTGGATGCTTAGCGATTTGAGATGGAATCCTTATACACCAACAAAGTATGGACTTTGGTTGCTATATATGAAGGGTTAAATCCCCATCAGGAGCAAGTATATCTTGAGAAGATTACTTGGTGTAGATGGAAAAGTTGAGACTTTCAAAGCTAGACTTATTAAAGGTTTTCGTCATCGACCAGGCGTGGATAATGATGAAACCTTTTTCCAATGGCTATGCTTAAGTCCATCCAGATCCTACTTGCCACGGCTACATACCATGACTACGATATCTGGTGGTTGGGTGTCATGACAGCTTTTCTAAATGATATTTTAGAAGAGGGAGTCTATAAGTACACAGCCAGAGGGTCTCGTAGACAGTGGGAGCAGCGGAAACGTGTGCAAGATGTTTTATGTGATAAAGTAGGCATTGCGGAGTTGGAACATCTATTTTGATGGCTTAGTCAAAGAGTTTGACATCATCAAAATGGTAGATGAACCTTGTATAAACAAAAAGGTAGTAGGGAGTATGTATGCGAGATCCTCGTAAAGTACGTGGATGACATACTCTTGATAGGGAAGGAGTTTCCTATGCTACGCTCGGTCAATCTCCGCTTATCACATGGATTCTCCATATAGGATCAGAGTGATACCTCCTATATCCTGGATTTTGGATCTATGAGATAGATCTAATTGGATATTAGGATACTCACTAGTTGTAGTGAGATGGTATCAATCGATCCTGGGGAGAATCACTGGAAAGGTTCCAGGCTGATAAGGACGACTGAATGTCAGTCGCGGGCATTGTCTTTACCCTCAGTAAAGGGACGGTATGTTGGAAGAGTTCCAAGCTAAATACCGTGGCATACTAGATGATAAAGGCTGGATACATCGCTACTTAAGATGCTACCAAGGAGGAAGTCTAGGTGTATATTGGTTCATGAGATGAACTTCGTTCCTCCCATTGTGTGACAATGGAGTTGTGGCTTTGGCCCAGGAACCCCGGTCCCATCAGTGACTCAGACGTATTCTAAGGAAGTATCACCTGATCATGGAGATGGTTGATCTCCAGGCTGATCGAGGTTAGGAGAGCAGACTCAGAGGACAACACGGCGGATCCACTCACGAAGGCCTATTCCCAGAGAGAGACTTTTATGGGATGGTTGAGTATGAGATACTACAACCACTGCTACAGATGGCCCTAGTGCAAGTGGGAGATTATTAGTTATATGTATGCCCTAGAGGCCATTACTGTACATAGGATGTATATTGTAGTGGATGCTGGGACATATATAGGGAGGACTTTCTTGCTCGACATGATAGTATGCTATCTGGTTACTCTTTACCTTGACGTGTATACCGATTGTCTCTCTGTTACATGTTGGTAAAGCCCTTAGGATGTGTACTTGACTACCTGGACTATGATGCGGATCATACTAGTGGGGACATGGTAGTCCATAAGTACATCCTTCAAGGTCCCTAGTCGTGGGTGTATCTAGACGGGGCATCGATATACCTGAGTAGACTAGCGTATACCTTCTCGACCCATACAGATGGGTGATGGATGATCCCATATCCATTGGTGTTTGACATCAGAGATGATATACGGGTGCTCAGTGGAGACTGGGTACACTGGACGGACTCGTCGAGAACTCCCAGATGGTATTATACCTTACGTCAGATGGCAGTTCTCTGGTGACACTGGTACAGGTTAGTCTGTAGACCCGAGATCGTCATAGAGTCTTGTGTGATTCCCACTGTGCTTTGATTTCCACCTTACCACGTCCAAGAGGGCGTGCAAAACGGTGGCTTTTGGGTACAGTCCCGAATCACATGGAGGCAATGAGCGATAGGAGGGGATTCGTCTCTCCCGGTATAGGGAGTTGATGTTGCGCTGTGTTCGATTGGCTATAATCGGAAATCCCTGGCCAGGGTTGCTGAGATTTACTGGTAAGTGTTACCAGTAGTTTCTCAAACTGTTATAGACCTCATATCGACACGACTTATCGAGCTATTGGGGTCTGACGTTTACCACCCCTATGTGAGATATGCGACATATCAGACAACGAAACCGGACTGTACGGTAAGTGTTACTGGTTGGATTCACAGGAGTGTGAGCGGGCTTGCTTGTCGATCTTCTGATCGCTCAATACCCGGGTGGCCGTTACGTTTAGCAGACCGCTTGCGGCTTGTGGGTGTTTGATATGATCATCACCTGCTGCCGGCGTATTGACGAGTCTTTAGAGTCCTACACAGTGGTTTCCTGGTTCAAGCGAAACGAAATAGGAGCGCATATGAGATATGTGCGGGACCGAGAATAATACCAGTATGTGGTACTGTATTTGATTCTCGCGATTTGTAACATTGATCGGTTATATGCGATATAGCCGGGTTATCGGATCAAGTGTTGATTCGATAAGTTGTTACTATAGATATTAGTCGGTTATATGCGATATGACCGGATCGTTAAATCAAGTGTTGATTTAATGATTTAATGTATAATTATATATATGATATATTAATTTACATTAACTAGTATTAGTTCACTTTAAATGGATTTTCTCACTTGAATTGTGCAAGTTGTATATGTGATATAGTTTTGTGCACATGATTGTATCATGTTTGATGATACATGCTAACTTGGTTAAGTGTATGATTAAACCATGGTTAGTTAATGGTTAGGGTTTCATTTGATTTATTTATGCATTTATTTATTTTGTTTTGACAAAAGAAAAAGAGAAAATGGTTGCTTTCAAAAATGAAGCTTGTTGAAGCTTCATGAAGGTTTGACTAAAGTGACCATTTTGTCTTCATGCTTAACCCTAACCATTCATCTAACCTTAGTCAATTCTCTACACCTAACCATGGTTCATATTATGATAAGTATTCATTTTTCTTTTCTATTTTAAATACTTATCATATTATCATATTCATCTTTACAAAGAAGAAAACCTTGCTTCCATCAATGGTGATTTGAGAAAAAGAGTGAGAAATCCAATTCTAAAGTGAACCCACTTTCTATTTCTTCATCCTCTACCTCTTGCTAAGTAGTATAGGGTGTTTTCTTCACAAGTTTCATGACTTGGTGAAGTGGGAGCTTGATCTTGTGATGCCTCGACGTAGATCATCTTCGGCATCGTAGTCGATGACCTAGCCCGCCCATTCTTCGATGAAGCCGATGCTAGAGACCGGGATCCGATATGGACAGCGAGGGGACTTCATCACGGAGCCTAGGAGGTGGAGAACCGGATCTACAAAGGTTGTAGCCTCTTTCCTTATAGTTAAGTTGTTAACTAGATTCTTGTATCGCCTAATCTCTAGTCAACGATCCGTATTAGAGTTTCTCGGCACTCGTAAAATTTAAAATTGGTATGGTTGATGCCTTGTTAGACCTCCTTAGTGTGCCTAGGAACCCTACAAATATCATCTACTACACTGAGGAGCAAAAGGTGTTTTGTTTCTCAACATGCCATCTTTTTAGAAATGGAATTTCTTGTGAAGAAATTAGTGGTCATGAGGTAGAACAGGAAGGATTTCCTGCTAGACAAACTCACAGCTGATGATTTGGTAAAACCAAAAGATTCAATAGTCACCAATGAACCTCAGCCTCTCCGTGAATCTGGTAGGGTTCCTCATCCACTTGAGAGATACTACGGTCTTCTTGGTGACAGTTGGAGCGAGGATTGCATCATAGTAGATGATGGCCCAACTAGGTTCAGGCAAGCCATCACGACTGGGGACTCTGTGAAATGGTTGGATGCTATGCGATCAAAGATGGAATCCATGTACACCAACAAAGTATGACTTTTCATATTGCACCTGAAGGGGTAAAACCCATTCGGAGCAAATGGATCTTGAGAAGATTATTGGTGTAAATGGAAAAGTTGAGACTTTCAAAGCTATGCTTAAGTCCATCAGGATCAATGCAAGCATCGCGGAGTTGGAACGTCTGTTTTGATGTGGCAGTCAAAGAGTTTGACTTTATCAAAAAGGTTGATGAACCTTGTATATACAAGAAGGTAGTAGAGAGTAAGGTTGTCTTCCACGTATTATACGTAGATGACATACTCTTGATAGGAAATGGTTTCCTATTCTACACTCGGTCAAGCTCCTCTTATCACGAGGATTCTCAATAGAAGATCTGAATGATACCTACTACATCTTATGGATTATTAATCTATGGTGATAGATCTAAGTGGATGTTAGGAGTGTCCCAAATCCAGGTACATAAACACCATACTAAAGGGGTTTAGTATGGACGATTCTAAGTGTGGTGGTTCGCTCACTTACTTATGGATCACTCTCTCCAAAAAGATGTCTCCCGAGACTAATTTGGAGAGAGCTCGCGTGCAAGGGATAGCCTAAGCTTCGGCAGTAGGCTCTATCAGAGTATGCGATGTTATGTTCCAGACCAGATGTAGATGACTCACTAGGTGTAGTGATCAGGAATCAATCGAATCTTGGGAGAATCACTAGATAGCTGTGGAGGACATTCTTAAGTACTTGAGAAGTACTAAAAGAATGTCCTTGGTTCGAGCTTCCAGAGTGATAAGGTCGACTGAAAGTCAGTCACAGACATTGTCTTTAACCTCAGTGGAGGGAAGATATGATTGGAAGAGTTCCAAGCTAGATACTGTGGCATACTAGACGATAAAGGCTGAATACATTGCTACCAACGATGCTACTAAAGAGGTTGTCTAGACATTTCTTGTTCATGAGATGAACAAGGTTCTTACCATTGAGCGTCTAATAATTGTTATTGTGACTACAATGGAGTTGTGGCATTAGCCGAGGAACACCTGTCCCATCATCGATCCAGACATATTCGGAGGCAAGTATCACCTAATCAGGGAGATGGTTGATCTATAAGGGATCAAGGTTAGGAGAGTAGATTTTGAGGTTAACACGGCGTATCCACTCACCAAAGACTGCTTCCCCAAATACTATTTGAGAGATTTTGGGATGGTTGAGTATGGGATACTACAACTACTACTAAATTGCTGAGTATGAGATACTGCAACAAATGGCCTTAGTGCAAGTGGGAGATTGTTAGTTATAAGTATGCTCTAGAGGCCATTACTGTACATGAGATGTATATTGTAGTGGTTGCTTGGACATATATAGGGAGGACTTTCTTGCTCGACATGATAGTATGCTATCTGGTTGCACTTTGTATTAACATGTTGACTTGTATAAGTGATACTGTCTTGCTCCTACATGTTGATAAAGCCCTTAGGATATGTACCAGTGGGGCCAAGGGTAGCCCACAAGTACACCCTATAATTGTTCCTGGTCATGGGAGTATCGAGACAGGGCATTGATACTCCAGAGTGGACTAGCGTATGCGCTTCTTGACCCATATGATGGGCGATGGATGATCCCACATCCATTGATGTTTGACATCAGAGAAGGTATATGGTTGCTCAGTGGAGACTGGGTATACTGAATGAACTCACCGAGAACTCCTAGATGGTATTATACCTATCGTCAGATAGCAGTTCTCTGGTGACACCGGTACAGGTTAGTCTGTCGACCCGAGATCGTCATAGAGTCTTTTGTGATTCCCACTGTGCTTTGATTTCCACCATACCACGGTCAATAGATCGTGCAAAAAGGTGGTTTTTGGGTACAGTCCCGAGTCATAAGGAGACAATGAGCGATAGGAGGGGATTCGTCTCTCTCGGTATTGAGAGTTGATGTTGCGCTATGCTCGATTGGCCATAACAGGAAATCCCTGGCCAGGTTTGCTGAGATTTACTGGTAAGTGTTATCAGTAGTTTCTCAAACTGTTATGGACCTTTCATCGGCTTGACTTATCAGGCTATTGGGGTCTGACGTTATACCACCCCCACGCTGTGATACGCGACATATCTGACGAAGAGACCGGACTGTACGGTAGTGTTACTGATTGGATTCGCAGGAGTACGAGCAGGTTTGCTTGTTGATCTTCTGATCGTTCAATACCCGGGTGGCGTTACGTTTAGCAGACTGCTTGGAGCTTGTGGGTGTTTGATATGATCATCACCTACTGCCGGCGTATTGACGAGTCTTTAGAGTCCTACATAGAGGTTTCCTGGTTCATGCGAAATGAAGTAGGAGCACATATGTGATATGTGCGGGACCGAGATTAATGCGCATATGTGATACCGCATTCTATTATCGCGATATGAGATATCGGTCGGTTATATGAGATATAGCCGGGTTGTCGGATCAAGTGTTGATTCGATAAGTTGATTCCTATGATATTAGTCGGTTATATGTGATATAGCCAGATTATTAAATCAAGTGTTGATTTGATAATTTAATGTATAATTAAATATTTGATATTTAATTTACATTAACTAATATTTGCTCACTTAAACATTTCTTTTTCTCACTTTTGTGCATATAGTATATATGTGATATATATATTTATGTACATTATTTTGTGTCATGCTTGTTGCTACATGATTTATGGGTGTATGAGACTCACACCATGCTTGATATAATGTTGGGTTTTATTTATGTAAAGTTTATCAAATTATATGGTAATTAGTCACATGGTTCAAGCTTGTAGAAGCTTGTGGAACCATTAACAAAGTCCACTCATTTGTTTTACTTGTAGATATTTATTAACCTAACCATTATAGTTAGCCATGGTAAACTCTCTACATAAGTTAGTGTATGACACTAACTCACCCATGGTTCATATTCTCACCTCATGAGTTCAATCTCTCTTGATCACTTCATCTTCTTCTTCATGAGAGAAAAAGCTTGCTAGCTTTTTCTAAGGTGAGAAAATATTGTGAGAAAAATAAATCTAAAGGGAGCCTACTTCCTACTTCATCATCCTCTACTATTAGCCATTTAGTTTAGGGTGTTTGCTTCACTAAACCCTAATTTAGTGAAGAGGTAGCATGAGCTTGAGTCTCCTTGACGTAGATCATCTTCGGCCTCGAAGACTTCGAGCAAGCTTGTTCATTTCTTTAAGGGAATCCATACTAGAGTTCGGGAGATCACAACTCGCAGCGAAAGGACTACTACACGGAGCTTTAGAAGTGAAGGACCGGTCTACAAAGGTTGTATTCCTCATTCACTTTACTTGCAAAGTTGTTTGCATGATGTTCGTTTAAATATCTAGTTAAAGATTCTAGGTTAGGGTTCCTTAGAACGGAAATTTTTTGAAAACGGCATGGACGATGCCTCCCGAAACCTTGCTGCTGTACTAGGTAACCCTTCAAATCCTATGACTAGGGACCTGTATAGGATGTGCTTATAGACTACCCAGCCCCCACTAGTGTGACTGCCATCACAACGCTGGTAATCAAGTAAAGATCCTAAGGGCTCTACCAATATGTATTAGCGATATGCTAAGAAAACACATGCACATATTGAGGTGGAAACAAACCAGGTAGCATACTACCATTTCGAGCAAGACTGTTACTATATCCATGTATATCCCAAGCTCCCATTAAGTAATATACATACAGTATGATACAATAATGGCCACTAGGGCATATATCACTAACAGATTCCAGATTGCAAAAGATCCGGGAGCAGGTAGAAGTAAACTTGCGAGCCGACTTTATTATACATGAGGATGGATCACTAAGGTATGGAAGTATGATCTGTGTACCTACAAGAGAAATCAGAGAAGAATTGCTAAAGGAAGCGCACAGTTCTACATACTCCCTTAATCTGGCGGGTATGAAGATGTACAAAGACCTCCGACAGAACTATTGGTGGCATGGGATGAAGCGGGAAGTAGAAAAGAGTTTGTCCAAGTGTTTGGCTTATCAAGAGGTAAAAGTTGAACACCATAGAGCTGCTAGTTTACTACAACCTTTGTCGACACCCGAATAAAAGTGGCAAAACGTCACGATGGACTTCGTGACTGCGCTCCCTCGCAGCACGAAGGGCAACGATGCAGTAGGGTAATCATGAACCGGCTCACCAAGTCTAGACATTTCATTCCCTTCCATGTAGGTCAGTCAACCGAAAGCCTAGCGAAGAAGTACATGGAGGAGATTGTCCGACTACATAGAGTACCGGTATGCATTGTTTCCGATCGAGACACTCAATTCTGATCCCAGTTCATGAAAAGTCTACAAGAGAGTCTTGGTATGAGCTTAAGTTTCAGTACGTCCTATCATCCTCAAACTGATGGCCAATTCGAGAGAGTCATTCAGATTCTCGAGGATATTCTTCGAGCTTGCATGTTGGATTTCAAGGGGTCTTAGGAGGATCACTTGCACCTGGTGGAGTTTGCATACAACAATAACAACCATGCAAGAATCGGCATGACGCCATTTGCAGCCTTATATGGGAGGAAGTGCAGGTCTCTAATGGTTTAGGATGATGTTGGGGATTGAGAACTCCTGGGCCCAAAGATGATTGTAGAAACGGTGGAAGTGGTGAGAACAATCAAGGAACGGCTGCGGATAGCTCAGGATCGGCTGAAACTCTGGGCAGATACAAAGAGAAGGCACCTGGAATTCCAATCGGGTGAACATGTGTTCCTGAAGATTTCCTCGAATCGTGGAGAGATACGTTTTGGGAAGTACGGGAAGCTCAGCACCCGATTCATCGGCCCGGTTTCCATCTTAGATCGAGTCAGTGGGGTTGCTTATCGCCTGGCCCTACCACCTTCCTTGGAGGGCATACACGTCTTTCATATCTCGCAGTTGAGGAAGTATGTCGAAGACCCTAGTCACGTCGTGGATCATTTGGAAATCACCGTGGTGGCTGATCTGACCTACGAGCAACAACTGATTGAGATTCTAAACCGGTAAGAGAAGACCCTGAGGATTACGACAGTTCGATTGGTTAGGGTTATGTGGAGGAAGGACTCCCCAGGAGAATCTACATAGGAAAGAGAGGATGAGATGAGAGATCGTTATCCCTATCTTTTTATAACTCTCCCTTTGTAACTTTCTTCTTCTTGCTATTCCTATAATTTCGTTTAAGGAGAGTAGATTGTAATGTATGAGATTTTTCTATACATAATAAAAGGCTTTCTTACGATTCTGCTATGCGAAAATAATTATTTTAGTGCTTCAATTATTTTAAAATACTTTAAAAATATTTTTTCTATAATTTTAAAGAGATTAAAAAGGAATTTTTAAAAAAAGGATAAAGTTCATCAAGCATTTTTAATACCGTAAAAGAAAATCATTTTTGACAAAATTTTATTAAAAATTGATCAAAACATTAAAATAGAATTTTTGGAATTTTTCCTAATTTTTCTAGAAATTTAAATATTTTTAAAAATAATTTTCTTAAATTAAAAACCAATTTTAAAAATTGTTTTAATATTAAAAAAACTGCCCTTACTTGGGGCCGTTGGATCAGAAATCCAACGGCCCCAATCAACCACGTGGGCTGGCAGGCAAGTGGGGGCTATGCGCATGCCCGTGGTAGCACGTGGGCGACGCTCGCCCACGAGCTTGGGCGAGGGCCGTTGGATCTTTTGATCCAACGGCCATCATTGGCCCCCGCCAGCTCACACGACTAGGGCGTGGGTTCGCGGGCGTGGGTTTGGGTTCTGTCAGGCGTGGATCCGGGTCATTAATGGTTGGGTTTTAAATTCTAAAACCCTATAAATAGATCTTATTTCACACTAACTTTATCACAAATTTCTCATCAAAAAATTCTGAAAAATACCATGGTCTTCATTTTTTTGACACCGACGTAGTGGTGCTGACTGTTTGCCCAGAAAAAATCCAAGGAGATAAGGGCTCGCGTTTCCGTACAAGGCGACGTACC
Source organism: Agapanthus africanus (assembly GCA_030015575.1). NCBI lineage: Eukaryota > Viridiplantae > Streptophyta > Magnoliopsida > Asparagales > Amaryllidaceae > Agapanthus > Agapanthus africanus. The sequence continues at coordinate 135,975,809 of JASDDO010000010.1, forward strand.
TGCTTCAATAATCCATATCTCGACACACGGTAGGATCCGCCTCTCACTTCTACCCTCGACACTTTCTCTTGACTGTCATTCCCTCTAAAATAATATTAAAATGGCCATCTTGTTTATCTAGAATAAATACCACACGAAATACACCCTTGTAGCTATTATAAATAACATATTCACTAAAATTCTTGCACACAAAAATCACGGGGTAACGACCTACCCCCGATCTAGATTGCTCATATCATAATACACCATTGTACGACCTTTTCGACTTAGTAAATCGTCAAGTGTAATATTTATAAAGATTATTTACAAGGGAAAATACAACCGATGGTTAAAAGTCAGAATTCCGTGATATTCTACTAATTTTTTCCAAGTTTTTTCTTTTAAATGAATTATTTGTTAATTTCGAAAGTTAAGTTCCACTAAAATACCATTTACTTTCAAAAGTCAGGTTACACAAAAATACCATTAACTTTCAAAGGCTAGGTTTTCGTTAAAATACCAATCACTTTCCTAAAGGCTAGATTTTTATTAAAATATCATTAAATTTTTTAAAAGGTTAAGATTTCCATTAAAATACCCTTAATTTTAGAAAAGGAACTTTTTACGTAAAACACCCTGGATCTAAGATAATGCTAACTTCTTTGGATATTGCATCTCCTGCAACTCTTTATGTGGGCTCTTTCATGGATGGTGCGGGTTATCGTGCATCCTATACCATGAGCATAGCAGAGTTGATAGTGATGCCCTCACGGAAAAATTGATCAACAAAGAACGCTAAGCAACCCTTGATCTCCATAACAATAGAATAACTGTTTTAAAATCGTGAAATCTTATATAAACCCCCATGAGATTTTAGATGATGCAACTTTACATAAATACCCTAGAATCCCTAAGTTTAGTATTGTTCAATTATATAAGTAGTAGATGGGTCGAGCGACATCTTCTCTTTTGAGCCTTGGTGAGCCGGAGACGATAATCGCTTCCACTTGCCTATCTCCTTATATGAACATAGTATGTTCATTTTGTTACTAAAACTAAATTGTTGTGTATTGACACATACATAAACAAGAGATCTTACATGATATAACACCAAGTATGGTTAGGATTAGACGCGCGAACCTATATATGAAATACTTTAAGAAGATCCCGATATTACAGGTGACCGGTATTTAAGAAGATCCTGATATTACTGGTGACCGGTATTAGAAGATCCCGATATTACGGGAGACCAATACAATTGTTGAAATTTCATGCCTAGATGAACTACGCGCTAACACTAATCCGTAATCATTGAATACAACATAATGATAGTGAGAACCCGATACCCTTGTTGAACACACTGAAACAATTACAATGCTTAGTAGATACTTATTAAGGTTCATTCACATGACATCATCTACTGCATACACCTGTATTCCTTACCCATTTTCCTTATGAGGCAATCCTACTCGAGTGCAACTCGTTGACGGACTTCTTTTTCCTTTTCTCTATCTCTAGGATGTCCATTAGATGTGGACGGGATTTGGGAAGATGACGAAGGAGTGGAGCCAACAGATGAAGACTTCACGGAGCTGACGCCCGATTATTAGGATTAGTTCTTTTATTCTTCCAGTTGCCCACCTGTTTAGGTCTTTACTTTCCACTGCATTGATGTAATAAACAAACCTTTTCTTTTCTGTACTCTGTGATGTAATAAAGTATTCAGTTAATGAAAATAAATGTCTTTTCCTTTATTACTATTTTGGTACATTTGTCTGCATGATTATTATACACTTAACGTAACCGTATTGAGTTAGACTACCCTCAATACTTTTAGGTTGCAGATCGTGCCCCGTCACCGTTTCTATACTTCAGGAAGCGGGTTGTGACAGAAGTTTACATGAAAACTACAAGGTAAGTGGAACTATTAATAACATTTCTATTGTTTGTTGCTTTCCTTATACCGAAACAATTGCTTTTAAAGAAGCGACAGAAGACCAAAGATGGAAGACGGATATAGCTAATGAGATAAAGGCCGTAGAAAAGAATAGAATATTCGAGTTATTAATCCAACGGAAGGAGAAACATGCAATCAAAGAAATATCGGCATGTAAAGCAAAGAAGAATGCAAAAGACAAAGTTGAGAGATGCAAAGAAAAAGATGAAGGATCTCATGAAGAATTTGAAACATTCATATTCTCATCGATACTCATATGTGAAAATCAAAGCGCGACTTAATCCCCGTCTATTGGTTAACATACGTTCGATATTCGTCATGACATAGAACTATACGAAAGTTTTAAATATCGGACAATATAGTTCGGTACTAATAACTGTCGTGTAGTCTATGTGACGAGAAGATTCAATCATATGATAACCGATAGATTTATCCAGTGTGGACAAGTTAGGAATATATAAAGCAAATACCTACATTCACTTGTGTTTTCATTCGTTTCGACTTTTTTCGTCGGTATTTTTCCTCCGGTTCTCCGTGTACAATGATAGATTAGATATTCATTTCAACGTTGTTTTACAGTATTGAAATAATTATCTATTATATTATAGTGTACTCGGAGAACAGCGGGGAGGTGTTGCCGAAATTCACTCGAAATGGATGAAAGCACAAGCGAATGGCTATCTGCTCTATACATTCTTAATGGGATAGAAACCTTACCCTGATAGGCGAAACACACACATACGACACGAATACATAACAAACGCACACACAAAGTACATACAAACTAACAACCCTACACTTAAGCGAAATCATAAATTAAAACACACATACATAGAATACAACTCATACTTAGGTATCTTCAAATCAAACTTTGTTTATCGATAATTTATTCTTTTCAACGACAAACTTGCCGCTACGGTTTTTCTTTTTCGTCGGTAACCATCCTGTTCTTAGATTTCTTAATATAGTCACCATAACTTATAATTTATATGTTATACAGTTTAACATGGCCCATGAGTACATCAGAGTTAAGGACTGGATGTACGTGGATTAGAAACAACGCATACAATCTAAATCTGTTGCAGGAGTTGCTGCTTTCATTGAATTTGCACGCGCACATAATAAGATCTTGTTAGAGAAGATTCTCTGCCCGTGAGATAGATGTGTGAATAAGTTCTGGAAGAAGGTAGAAATCGTAGAGCTTCACATCGTTATACATGGTTATACAACTTGGCTATATCACGGGGAAGGACAAGAAAAAGATGGTAATGCGGCAGAAGAAGAAGGAGAAGACGGTAATGCGGTATAAGAAGAACACGATAACTTCTTTCGAGGAGAAAACATGGAGGATATGGTGGAGTCTGCCCTAGGTGATAGTATTCCTGCCGAAGATGACATTCCTTCCGGCCAAGGACCGTATGCGGATAAATATGAATAGTTCATGAATGATGCTCGAATACCAATTTATGATAATGCAAAGTATTCCACCCTATCATGGTTCGTCCAACTTTTCCAGATTAAGTGCTTAAATGGATGGAGCAACAAGTCATTCATGATGCTTCTGAAGTTCCGGAAAGATTTTATGCCTCCGGAAAATAACTTGCCCGACGGCTGGTACGAAGCCCAGAAGATGATGTCTGATTTGGGTCTGAAGTGTGAGAAGATTCATGCATGTCCTAAAGATTGTGTGTTGTACCAGAAAGAGAATTCAGATTTGAAACAGTGTCCAGCATGCGTAGAGACCATGTATAAGCCGAAAGAATCTGATAAGAAGCCCGATATACTTGTCATGATAGCACGATACTTTCCCATAACACAGAGGCTGTATAGGCTATTCAGGTGCAAGAAAATAGCCGAGGCAATGATTTGGCATCACCGTGCTGCTCCAAGTGAATATAGAAAAATGAGTCATCCAAGAGATTCATCGACATAGAAGGATTTCGATAGGAGGCACGAAATATTCAGTTGTGATCCACGCAATGTCAGGCTCGAACTTGCTAGTGATGGCTTCTGCCCATTCAACTATATGGCTGGAACCCACAGCACATGGCATGTTGTAATGATAGTTTATAATCCGTTGCCTTGGTTGGCTATGGATCAATTCTACTTTATGATACCTCTTCTTATTGACGGACCAAACTCACCCAGAAACAATATTGACGTCTATCTCCGACCTCTGATCTATGAGTTAAAATCTTTATTCATTGATGGTGTAGAAACTTACGATGCGAACACAGATACAACCTTCAAGCTGCGTGTGGTTTTAATGTGGATAATTAATGACTTTCCTACGTATGGAATGCTATTGGGTTGGTCCGTACATGGTCACAAAGCATGCCCTTATTGCCATCAATATACAACATCGAAATGGTTGAATTTTAGCAGGAAGGTTTGTTATTGTGGTCATCGACGTTTCCTGCCACTAGACCATCCCTACAGGTTAGACGCTGATTACTTTAATGGTCATCAGGATCTTCTTAGGCCTCCAGTCTCATTGTCTGGAGAGGATGTGACTGTTCAGTGGGATGGTTACAATAATGTGACCTTCGGGATAGATCCGGCAAAACATGTCAAACCACCTTACTGGAACAAGTTAAGCATTTTCTACGAGCTTCTGTACTGGTAAAAAAATTTAGTGCGTCATTGTCTGGACATCATGCACATAGAGAAGGGAGTATCCGAGCACGTACTCAACTTGCTTCTTTGTAAAGACGTAAAATCAAAAGACAACCACCGTGCTCGGATGGATCTTCAGAACGGGGAAATTAGAAGTGAATTGCATCCTAAACCGATAGCGGGTAAACCAGACAAGTTCATCCCAATGCCGCGTATCATATTTTACAACCAGAGAAGAAAAGGTTCCTGCAGGTGTTGCATGATTTGAAAGTTCCCATGGATTTCTAAGGATCGTGTAGCAAGAAGATAAAAATTATGAAAGGTAAGATCGATGGGCTGAAAAGTCATGATCACCATGTTATTATGGAGCACCTTCTCCCATTAGCCCTCAGGACTTCCCTTCTCGAATCGGTTGGTCTAGTAATCAATGATCTTTGTTGCTTTTTTAGAGAATTGTGCGCTAAAACCCTGGATGTTGTGATACTAGAGAATCTAAAAGATTCTATTTCATTGATACTTTGCAAGCTTGAGCGTATTTTCCCACCGTCATTCTTCGATATCATGATACACCTGACGGTTCATCTTACAACCGAGGCTAAATTAGCTGGACCGGTATAATATCGATGGATATATCCCATCGAAAGGTACATGAAATTTTTCGTTTCACGCAATTTGTAAAATTATTGTTGTCCTATATGCCCGTATTTATTTATTTAACATATTTTTCTTTAGGTAGCTCTACACTCTAAAAAAATATACGCAATAAAAATCGACCAGAGGGTTCTATCATGCAATGTTATCTTCTAGATGAAGTAACCACATTTTGTTCCCGCTATCTGGACGAGAACATTGAGACGAAGCTTAACCGGCCTCGGAGAATTCAGGACGGACCATATAGTAAAGCGTCCTATAAGAGAGTAGATTCTATGTTTATCAACAGGATATATCGGTTTATCCTCTTCAATAGTGCATGTCTTCAAGAAATTAGAGAGTAAGATTTTTGGATTAATTGTTATATTTGTGTTTGTGTGTATGAAATGATATAATATTAATGTCACAATTTATTGTTGAGAACATAATTCATATTAATGAGGTACGTAAGGGGCATCATGATTGGAATGATGAATGATTGGAAAAATATCCTCATGATAATTTTTGCGATTGGGTTGCAGATCATGTAAGTTGTTCGAATAACGTGTTATTGCTACCAGTCTTAATCAAAAATTATATTGTTATGTATTTGTAGTAAAATTTGTTTTGTCAGATCCACGATCCGAACTTGTTTGCATCATTAGAGAGAGATTCAAGATATTTAGCTCAGTTTCTTAGTATGGAGGTTGCATATTATAAAGGATTCGGTGTCCTTGGATACAAATTTGATGTTAAGAATATAGAAACATCTCGAACCATTCAGAATAGTAGGATTGCGACGGTAGGATCGGATGGTGTGATTTATTATGGATACTTAAATTGCATACTTGGCATCCAATATCCCGGACGATCAGAACCTTTTTATATATTTCAGTGTACTTGGCAGGATACACGAACCGATACGGATAAGTGGAGAAACAATCTCGGGACTTGGAAAGATGAATATGGATTGACTAGTGTGAACACACTTCGATTTTACGGTTAGGACGATCCATTTATCTTTCCAAACCAAACGTTCCAAGTATACTACTCACAGTGCTTGAAGCATCCGGGATGGAGTGTCATATGCCGTTGGAAACCCAGAGATGTTTACGATATCCCAGAATTCGAGGATCGTATAGAGGACAGCGATGAGGATGAAGAGGAGAGAAGATTTATAGTGCTCCGACCGTCTGTTTCAAAAGACGGGTTGTCTTCGGCTGATCGTGATGTTACGTGGGTTAGAAATGATATTGATGATGAAATCCAAGTAGATATGTCCAATGCATCCATGAAACGAAAAAGGTTATCAGTAATGTTATATTATTACTTCACATTTCTACGATCTATCCATATATTGCATGCATATGTAATGGTTGTACTATTATCTAGATTTGATGATGTTGACCGAAACAGCGAGGGGCAGTAGAAGCACCAACCGCGACAGCGGCAGAGGCAGAGTGGTTTTGCCGTACGGAGAGCTGCATAGGGAGCTTTATAGGGCCGGTCTTGCACCCTGATCGGTATCATTTTCGGATGACTCCTTCCGTGTGGACTTTGCCACACCTCCAGGTATATTGCATGCATATTCAATTTGAATATAATATTATATATATACATGCATATTTATTTCAAAATTACTTATATAGTCAATGTTTAATTGTCTAGCTGTTGGTGGTGCGTCCACATCAGAGGCAGAAACCACCAACGCACCTGCATGTATGTTAATATATCGTATAGTGCATGCAATTGATTTAGAATGTTATATCATAAATATACACGCATTCTTTTTGCTCTTACTTAGATAATCATTTTTTGATTGTCTAGCTATAGGTGGTGCCTCCACATCTCGGGCAGAGGCCACCACCGCACCTGCGGGTATGTTTATATATCCTATATTGCATGCATATTGATTTAGAATGTTATATTATTGATATACACATTCTTTTTGCAATTACTTATATAATTTATTTTTAATTGTCTAATTATAAGTGGTGCATCCACATCTGGCGCAGAGGCCACTCTCGCCACTTCCGTACCCTCCGTTCAGTCTGCAGGTTAGTATGAATAAATATAAAATATTTATTCATTTTACATATTCTCTAAGAATAAAAATGAACTCCTTGTAATTTTATTTTCAATGTTTATTTTCTAGTTTGAAGGGACGCGTCCACGTCCGGGTCACCGATTGTTCCTCACCGGAGGAACTATCGTCCTACTCGTGCTGCTGCCCGGGCCTAAGCTCGTGGTGCTGTCGCCGGAGGTATATATCGCACTTCAATTTTCGTTAATCCTTAATTCCTTAATATTACCTGTCTTGATATTTCTTATAGATACAGGGTAGCCCCATCCTGAAAAGGGGACTCGAAGGTCGAATCAGCCCAATAGGCTGAGCCCGACAGAGCTATGGGGGCACCATTCCCCCTCTTCTTTACCCCCGATTATCGCTATATAGGAGATTATGCCGAGAGGTTCAGCCGGTATATGGGGGATGAGAGCCGCATCCTAAAGAAGTATCCAGTTCACATTGAGTGGGGTGATCAACACCGACACTCATTTGCTCTCTTCTGGGATCAGGCTCGGCTATTAATATATTTTTTCATTTGAATTATCCAATATATTTATTATTATTTAACACTTGCAATTTAAATACATTATTTTTTTGTATTTGTAGTTGGATTACGACTTTCAGCCTATACCCGACCCTGATCACCGTGAGAGAGTGTTTGATTTTCATGCTCTGTACCAAGGCCTGATGAAGAACATGCAATCAAAGGTCCGATACAATCGGAACGAGCTTAAGATCGACTTCTATTCCTTATGGATGACGACCCCCGAGGCAGAGAGAGCGGCTCTCCTACATACTCCGGCCTTTGCGAGAGTCGACGTAGATACATGGCCTCTCTTGTGCCAATATTTCGACTCTCAGCGCAAACATATTTGTACTTTAAATTTAATTCATTGTTTAGTATATAACTTATTTTTTTTGTGTTGCTTAATTAGAAAACTAAATCTGAATGTGTTGTATAGAAACAGGCCGATCAAAATAAGGAGAATACAAAGTCGGCGAAGAGGGATCACTCCACTTATACAGGAGTCTCGAGGAACATTACTCGTGCCGTGGAGGCATCGGTAAATTACAATAATTCTATTTTGATATAATGCAATATTAAGAGTTATTTTATAATATATGTAAATTTTTGGCGAATTGCAGAGAGCTCAGAACCTAGCTTAGGGTGGTGCACCGAGCGTGCTGACCACGTATCTTGCCGTCCACGGCACCTCGACAGATCCCGCCACAGACGAGCTTCAATTCCCCGACACCATTACCCAGGAGTACTGCGTAAGTGTTAATATTTATTCTAACTGGTTTGAAAATTTTGTTTTGAAAAGTTCAAATTTAAATGATATACTTATAATTTAATGGTTAATGTGGGTGTAGGAGCGGGTGGTGGAGCAGGCGGAAGCATCGGGGATCGATTTTACTGGACAAACAAATCCGATGCTACTGACCCCAGTCCTAGACATCGCACACGGAGGGCACCACGGAGGTTAGGGGAGAGGCCGAGGACTGGGTCCTAGCAGGGGCCCATATGAGGTTGGACTCCACTCCGGCGGTTACTTCCCCTACCCCCGTGAGCGACGTCGAGAGCATGATGTTGCCGCCTTGAAGATCGCCGTTGAGGAGTTGAAGGAGATGTTGGTAGATATACTGTTGGGTTACGCCAGCGTCCCGGCCATCAATCCGTGGCCAAATGCGGAACAAAAACTTTAAAAAACCGGCCCTAACGGAACCGGATTCCCGGATCTTACCATTAACCCTACACTAGTTATATGTAAAGGAGTTTATAGAGGTTATACCGATCGATCCGTGTCCTTCGATCTTCAACCTCTGTCCCAAGCTCCTCGCGGCTTCCTTGATCATGTTTGATCTCCGGTCTCCCCATATCGAAGAAGATCTACGTCGAGAGTTTGTATTACGGGCTCTCGCCTCAAAACCGATGCAACTCGAGTATCTAGTTTGCTAGCCTAGATAGCCAAGATGAAGTAGAGAGTGTTTGTGATTACTTTATCTCGATACACCCTAGGTTTCTCAACTCATGAGACATATAGGGTGGAGGTTGAAGAAGATGCCTAGAGAGGAAAGTGTGAGCTCAAGAACATGCAAGTGAAGAAGTGTAGTTGTGAGTTCTTTGTTGTGTGCACATAAAGAAAAACCAAGTCAAGAAAAAAGATCTGCCATCTCATTTCCCATGCCCAATACAAAAATCTCACAACAAAATATCTAACCCAAAACAAAAATCCATGATGCCACCATGACTCACCACCATGAGTCACAAGTGCACATGCCATGAATCAATGCATCAAAGCCAAAACTCACACTCACACTTTCCACCTCACTAAACATTAACCTAAATGTTTAATAAAAAGAAATGTCATATTCTAAAGTAATCTTGTAATGGAATTACAAGAATACCCCTCATCCGTATATACATACCTGCATATGTATTCCGACTGGATACGAATATATCAAGACGAAAATAATCCAACAATATAATACTAGGATCCGGCTTAAACCAAAGCCCACTAGAATTATACGCCCGATCATGACACGTGCATAAGTGCATGTATATATTCGAACCCTGCCATAAAACCATACGGCCACTACAACGTTTCGTCCGAACCAGGGAAACCCTCTGTGTAGGACTCTAAAGACTCGTCAATATGCTGGCAGTGCGTTTAACCACTAGCACGTCAGTGGTACTAGCTGTACGTAACGACTACCCAGGTATCGAGCGAAAGGGAGGAGGACGAGAAAACTCATCCTGAAACCCCTACTGAGCCTGACAGTGACAATATTCGTACAGTCCGGTCCATTCGTCTGTGAGTATCGCATATCGAGTCTAGGGGGTGGATAAAGTCAGACCCCTAATAACTTGACATTCAGTGTCGGTATGAATCCCATCACCACCTGAGAAACTACGGATCCGAATCAGTAATTCTTTGCTACCTTGGCTAAGGATTTCTGGTGATGGCCACCCGTTCACAACACGACATCAACCCCAAATACCGGGAGAGATGAATCCCCTGACGATCCGCTCACTTCCTCCATGTGGTTCGGGACTGTACCCAACTAAAACCTGTTTGCACGACTCCTTTGAGCCGTGGTAGGGTAGTAATCAAAGCACAATGGGGACTCACAAGAGACAAATGACGATCTCAGGTTGATAGACTAACCTGTACACATGTCACCAGGGAACTGCTATCTGACAATAGGTATACTACCAACTAGCATGTTCCCGGCGAGTCCGTTTGGTGTCCTCATAACCCAATGAGCACCTGTATACATCTTTGGCGAACCAACTGACACCAATGGCTTATGAGATCGGCCATCGCCCATCGTCGAGGTCTCGATCAGTATACACTAGTCTACTCTGGAGTTTCGATGCCCAGTCTCGAAACTCCCATGACTAGGGACATTTAAGGATATGACTATAGACCACCCAGTTCCCACGTATATGATCGCCATCATACTGCAGGTAGTCAAGCAAGAATCCTATGGGCTCTATCAACATGTAATAGTGATCAGTAAAGCCACCTAAAGCAAGTACATGATGATAAAGGCAAACCAGATAGTATACTATCATCTCGAGTAAGACTGTCATATCGGTATAGGTCCTCCCTCAATCATTGCAATCACGTGCCTACGATACAATAATTGACTTGAGGGCACTATTGTTGGAGATAGTGCCCTCAGAGTCAATTATTGGATCACAGGCACGTGATTGCAATGATTGAGGGAGGACCTATACCGGTAGGACAGTCTTACTCAAGATGATAGTATACTATCTGGTTTATCTTTATCATCGTGTACTGTTTTAGGTGACCTTACAGGTCGCTATTACACGTTGATAGAGCCCCTAGGATTCTTGCTTGACTGCCAGCAGTATGAGGGCGATCATATACGTGGGAGCTGGGGTCTATAAGCACATCCTTAAAAGGTCCCTAGTCGTGGGAGTTTCGAGACAGGGCATCGATACTCCAGAGTAGACTAGTGTATACAGTCTAGACCCCGACGAGGGGCGGTGGCCGGTCTCACAAGCTACTGGTGTCAGTTGGTTCACCTAAGATGTATACAGGTGCTCATTGGGTTATGAGTACACCGGACAGGACTCGTCGGGAACATGTTAGTTGGTCTTATACCTGACGTCAGATAGCAGTTCCCTGGTGACATGTGTACAGGTTAGTTCATCGACCTGAGATCATCATTTGTCTCGTGTGAGTTCCCACTGTACTTTGATTACTACCCTACCACACTCAAAGGAGTTGTGCAAAAAGGTTTTAGTTGGGTACAGTCCCGAGCCACATGGAGGCAGTGAGCGGATCTGCAGGGGTTCGTCTTGTTAGTGTATATGCCCTAGAGGCCATTACTGTTTCATACTAGCTTGTATATTACTTGATGGAAGCTTGGGATATTCACAGTTGTATAGACAATCTTGCTCAAAATGGTAGTATGCTACTTGGTTTGTCTCTACTTCAATATGTGCATGTGTTTCTTTTAGCATATCGCTTATATACATATTAGTAGAGCCCTTAGGATCTTTGCTTGATTACCAGCGTTGTGATGGCGCTCACACTCGTGGGGGCTGGGTAATCCATAAGCACATCCTTATACAGGTCCCTAGTCGTAGGACTATCGAAACAGGGCATCGATACTCCGGAGTAGACTAGCGTATGCGCTTCTCATCCCAGCGGGGGAGACGGTCTGTCCCACAGTCGTCAGTACGTCTTACTTGAGATAGTATGCGGGTGCTCGTTAGGTTACGAGTACACTGGACAGGACTCGTCGGGAACTGTTGGTTGGTATTATACCTATCGTCAGTTATCAGTTCCCAGGTGACATGAGTACAGCTTAGTCCGCTGACTTGACACTGTCACTTCGCCTCGAGTGTGTTCCCACTGTACTTAGATTACTACCTTACCACGGCTCAAAGGAGTCGTGCAAACAGGTAGTAGTTGGGTGCAGTCCCGAAGCACTTGGAGGCAGTGACGGTTAGACAGGATTCGTCTCTCCCCATATTGGGGGTTGACATCGCGCTGTGTCTAGGAGAGCCATTACACAAGTAGTCCCTGGCCAGGCAAGCGAGATATACTGGTAGGTTTCCAGTGTTATCTCAGGGTGTTCTGGGCTACACTCCGACACGACTTGTACCGCTATTAGGGGACTGACGTTCACCGCCCCCCTAGGCCCGCCATGCGATGTATCAGACGAACAGACCGGACTGTACGGAGATTGTCACATACAGGCTCAGTAGGAGTTCGGATGGGTTTACCTCATCGGCCTTCTTATCGACATCTACATGGGGACTGTTACGTACAGCTAGTGCCGCTTGCGGTCTGTGGTTAAACCCACTGCCAGCGTAGTATCGAGTCTTTAGAGTCCCACACAGAGAGTTTACCTGCATTGAGCGAAACGTGTAGAGCCCGTATGGTTTTACGGCAGGGCTACGATCACTTACGCGCACTTGTGTGCGTATGCTGTTCGGGCAGGCAATACTAGTGGGCTTTGGTTTAAGCTAGATCCTAGTATTCCACGGATGGATTTGGTTTGTCTTCTGTGCATTCGCATTCTACGGAATGCGGATGCAGGTGTGTATGCACAGTTTTGAGGAGAGATGAAGGAGGAGGTGCCCCATTAGGGTTTTGGCAGTTGGTTCGGCAAAACCGTAATGTGGCACACTCATTAGGGTTTTGACAATTCGTTTGGTCAAAACCGTTATGAGCCGGAGACATTGTTCACTAATCCTTTTAGTGATAGATTAGTGATGGCTAATTGCATTGACCATTTGACCACTTAGACCTCTCTTGACTTTATTGACCCGTTGACCGTGTTGACCATTGACCTTCAAGAGAGATCTACACTCTTCTTTCATTTTCTTTTTAATTCTTGAGTTATGATAATGGTCAATTCAATGTGCCATCAACACTATCATGATAGGATTAGTAATGATGATTTTAGTGTATTATTGCAACCATGGTTCATTTCATTTGGCTTAATCTTTTCATTATTCTCTTCTCATTCTCTCTCTTGAAATGAGATGAAAAGAAAAGCTCCATGGTTGCTAAGCTTTCTCCTTCTTCTTCCTCCTCTTGATCTCATCTTTTGATCTCATGTGTTGAGAGAAAAAGATCCCACAAAGACAAATACATCCATGCATCTCCTCTACACATCCTAGGGCTTCTTGACTAGCAATCTCTTTGCCCTAGTTACCTCGGCTCGAGGTGGAGCTCGGTGTACATCTCTCGGGTGGATCGTCTTCGACTCAAGAAGGCCGCGGAGGTGCCTAAGGTCCGGATCGACACTTGGAGCTTGGATGGACGAACGGGACAGCGGAATGAAGACCCGAAGGACCGGTTCCGTGAGGTATACTTTCTACAGCATAGTAGATAAAACCTCTAGTAGTTTACTAGTTTCTAGTTTAGCCAAGATCCTTGCTTTTGAGTCCATGTTGCCTTGCGCCAAATCATTGTTTTTTGCCGTTTCCGCCTCCCCGTAAGAACCGGGGTGAGCAACGTGGACTTACAGTGGTATCAGAGCCTAGCTAAACATAAACTAGTAAGTTAGCAAAGTGTTTAGAATATCGATCGGAAAAAAGTCGCAAAACACGGCCGGAAAAACCAAGTTTCTGTCGAATTTTTATACTGCTCTAAAATTTTTTTAACATACATGAAAATTTGACTCAGGGTTTTTTAAAACCACAGAAGAAAACCGGTCCACTGAACCGACCAAACCGCCACGGTTCCGCGGCAAGAACATGCTTCTGGCCGCGGTTCCGCGGCCGATTTGACTCGGTCGTGGACCGGGTTTCTTGCAGTGTTTTTATTTGACTGTTTTGGGATTTTTAATACATGTTTTTTCTACCCAGATTTTCCAGAGAGCAAATTGACTTTTGGGGTGGTTAAAAATCCGTATTTTGATCGATATTCCGTACTCTTTGGCTAATGAATATTATCTGTGATGTGATATATGTATTGAACGTCCGCTAATCGCTATACGTCGATTAGTGGGGGTTATACATATCTGTGATCTGTATTGTTGTTGGTTTGTGTATATGAACTCGTTGGATTGTCGTGGATGAATAGCCGGGAATGGGTGTGAGATGAGAGTTTCTTTTTCTTTCATTCATTGTAAAAGTTGTAAATTGATGTAATATTATTTGTTTGGCCACACAACCGGGTCGGGGTTGTAGTCGTCATTGTATAATTTCTTTTTACTGTTTTTGCTTCTAGGATAGACCCAAGTTGGGGTGCACAAACTACCGGGTATCTCGAAGTGCCGAGTGGCCTACTCACGGTTTGAGGGAGGTTGCTTCGCTTCGGGTACTTGGCGGGTAGTTTGCCGCACCTGTAGGGGTCTAGGGTAGGGTTTGGCTATTCATCGCGACCGTGTAATCCGCTTTTCGTTGCAGGCTCGAACGAATCGCGGATTCCTAGTATATCCAAAGTGTTCATCTGTGATCTGTAATGGCTATCATTGCTAAATATCTATATATGATAACTATTTAGGTGTTGCTTATGTTTTGCATCCGCGCTAGTCCAGCCCCCGCTTTGTCGTTAGTTAAGTAACCTAACGGGTGATGATGGGGCCCCGTGGCGAATGCGGATGGCATAAGCGTACACCATATTTTGGTTGTTTTCTGCAATGGTAGGATTTAATTGATGGGACGCATTAAGATTAATGCAAGAAAATAAACCAAGTAAAAGTCGTTGGAACACTTTGAAAACCACTCAGTTCTTTTCAAAAACCAGCATTTTAAACGCGGAGCTTGAACCACTCCTTTTAAAAGCTATCTCGTTCCATCGATTATATCAAGTTCACTACGTTCACGGTTTCGCCAAAACCATCCGTAGCCCTCCGTCGTTTCGTATGGATAGTCAATAGTATTCAAGCTGTGTTTGTTGGCCAAAGTCAAGGCACAGTGTTTGGTAGCTATTAGGTATTCATATGTAGCATAGATAGATGCGTTGGTTTGGGACAGTCGTACTGCCTTATTGGCCAAAGTCAAGGGTATGTGCGGGTGGGTTCAAATTAACCTGGATAATGACGGGTAGAACTTGACATGTGACTTATGATTTGTTGGCCAAAGTCAAGGTCATAAGAGCATGGGGCAAAAATACACATCGGGAGTTTCATAAGTACTGAAACTTGCTAGCGCTGCATACCATTTGGAGTGTGATGATTCTGGTCGGATACCTTCGGTTTTATCACGCGATGATATTTTGATCCCAATCCCACTGTGAGTGTATGCTACTCCTCGGGAACTTTTTCACTTAATGATCAATGCTATAAACCAAGTAGGTGTCTAGAAAGGTGTTAGCGGGGCTACGCCCACAGGGAAAAGAGGTTACTTAATTAAAGAACTTCGCGAAAGCGTTGGAAAACCTCCCACGAAATACCGACACTGGCCTGGCGGAATGGTTAAGCAAGTATTGTACGGTGAGATTGATCCTCACTAATTCTTCCTTTATGGTTTGAGGAGGGATTCGAGAGACAGTGGGAGCCATCCTGTTTAGATAAATTAAAAACCAATCTAAACTTACAAGAGCATCATGCTAAGTGTTTTCTTCTCTCTCTCTTAATTGCAGCGACCCAGTGACCGCACCTAGGTTACATCTAGATAATAAGACGAATGAATCTGACTGTTATGACTGGCAAAGGTCTGTCCAGATGTCCATTGCCCATGACAAATTGGGACACCTCTTGACTGATCCAACCCCTGCCGTCTCAGGTTCAGTTTCCCCTGTCACGGATATTGGTATCCGTAGGACATCGGAAGAAGACTGTGCGAAAGCCAAGTGCCTTGTGTTAGCCTCAGTTGATGGTATATACCAGAGGCAGCACGAGAAGATGGACTCAGTTTCTATCTTCCTCCATAACAAAGTTTCATATGGAGAGCAATCTCGTATCGCAAGATATGAGACCTCGAATGAATTGCTTCCAGCGAGGTTAGCTATCGGGTCATCTGTAGGGGGCAACGTCCTTATAGAGACCAGCTCTTTTGAGCTCTCGGACTTGAAGACCACGTTGAAGAACGGGTCAGATGCTGACTTAGTCCAACAGTCTCTACCTACTACCTTGAAGGAAACCAGGGAAGTAGAAAGAAAGAGAAGGGCAGAAGTTTCGGGAATGGATATAGAAAAAGAGGGATGTTCCTATTGTTACGGGAATGAACATGGGCAGAAGGATTGCAGGGCTTGCAAAGCGAGTAGCCAGAATTCGAAGCATGTTGTGGCTTCGGCTTCGGGTGTGTTTGTAATAGAGAACTGTATGTCAGTTAACCCTACTTCCTGGGTATTGGATACCGGATCAGGATCTCATATCTGTAATTCGTTACAGGCTCTGAGAAACCGTAGGGTTATCAGGAAAGGTGATATGACTCTCAGGGTTGCTAACGGAATGCGCATGTATGCTGTATCCGTAGGGGAATATCATCTAGGACTGACAACTGGGCAGATATTGATTCTGCGTGACTGTTTTTATGTACCAGGTGCGACTTGTAACATCATATCTGTATCCTTACTTTCTATGGAAGGATATGATTTTACTTTTGTAAGCGATGTAGTAAACATCCACCTAAATCAAGTACTGATTGGGTCAGGTACATTGAAATACGGTATATACGTTTTGAATCAAGCTCAGGTCTTCAGTGTCCAGAACACACTTAAAAGAAAGTCTCCGGAATTAAATCAGGCTTTCTTATGGCATTGTAGACTGGGTCACATTAATGAGACACGGTTGACAAAGTTACATAAAGAAGGATACTTGGATTCGTTCGAGTACCAGTCTTATGCCACTTGTGAATCTTGTCTCATGGGAAAGATGACAAAGACTCCGTTCACTGGACACGGAGAAAGAGCGAGCGAGCTCTTGGGACTCATACACAGTGATGTGTGTGGTCCAATGTCTACACATGCGCGAAGTGGTTATTCATAATTCATTACTTTCACAGATGATTTCTCTAGGTATGGGCATGTCTTCTTGATGAAGCACAAATCCGAAGCCTTTGAGAAATTTCAGGAATACAAGAATGAAGTTGAAAAACAAACAGGCAAAAGTATCAAAACACTGAGATCTGATCGACGTGGTGAATACTTGAGTGCCGAGTTTCTGGGCTTCTTAAAAGAGAATGGAATTCTCTCTCAGCTTAATCCTCCATACACACCACAACACAACGGTTTATCGGAAAGGAGGAATCGAACCCTATTGGATATGGTTCGTTTTATGATGAGTAAGGCTGAGTTGCCACGATCCTTCTGGGGATATGCACTAGAATCAGCTGCATACCTTTTGAACCGAGTTCTAACTAAGACTGTGCCTACTACACAATATCAGATGTGATGTGGGAAGAAACCCTATCTTAATCACATTAAGACATGGGGATGTCCAGCTTTTGTAAAAAAGCAGCATGCGGACAAGCTCGAGGTACGTTCAGTACAGTGTAAGTTTGCGGGATACCGAAAGAACTCCAAGAGGTATCTTTTCTATTACGCAGAGGAACAAAAGGTTTTTGTTTCTCGTCATGCCCGCTTCTTGGAAACTGAGTTTTTGGAAAACCAGATAAGTGGGAGCGCAATAGAACTGGAAGAAATTCCAGAACCACAAGCTATTACTGAAAGCTTAGTAGAACCAGAGGGTTCGAAAGAACAGGACATCCCAGCGCCACTCCGCAGGAGTAGTAGGCAATCTCATCCGCCCGAGAGATACTACGGTTTTCTCATTGACGGGGATAGAGAGGATTGCACTATGGATTATGGTGAGCCTACTAGCTTCCAGCAAGCCATTCAGAGCGGCGACTCGGTAAAATGGCTGGATGCAATGCGGGCCGAGATGGAGTCCATGTACACCAACAAAGTTTGGACTTTGGACTTTGCTCCATAAGGGGTAAAACCCGTAGGCTGCAAATGGATCTTCAGAAAGAAGATTGGTGTAGATGGGCAGGTTGAGACCTATAAAGCTAGACTTGTTGCAAAGGGTTTTCGTCAAAGACCTGGTTTGGACTATGACGAGACCTTTTCTCCAGTGGCTATGCTGAAATCCATTCGGATCCTTCTTGCCATTGCTTCCTTTCACGATTATGAAATCTGGCAGATGGACGTAAAGACGGCTTTCCGAAATGGAAATTTGAAAGAGTGCGTCTATATGGATCAGCCGGAGGGACTCATTCAGAGTGGGAGCAGCGGTAGAGTGTGCAAGTTGCTCAAGTCCATTTATGGACTTAAGCAGGCATCGCGGAGTTGGAACATCTGCTTTGATGATACTGTCAAAGAATTCGACTTTATCAAAAACCCAGATGAACCATGCATTTACAGTAAGATTGTAGGGAGAACTGTAGTATTCCTCGTCTTGTACGTGGATGACATTCTCCTAATAGGAAATGATATTCCTATGCTACAGTCACTCAAAGGATTCTTGTCGCAGAGGTTCTCCATGAAGGACCTGGGCGATGCCAACTACATTCTGGGGATCCAGATCTATCGTGATAGATCTAAGAGGATGTTGGGACTTTCACAGTCAAGGTACATCGACACCATACTGAAAAGATTCAGTATGGAAGATTCCAAGCACGGTAATTTACCGGCTTGTCACGGGATCACCCTCTCCAAAGAGATGTCTCCCAAGACTGATTTGGAAAGGGATCGCGTGTCTATTATACCCTACGCTTCTGCGGTAGGCTCTATAATGTATGCGATGTTGTGTAGCAGACCAGATGTACCATACGCATTGAGCGTTGTAAGCCGGTATCAGTCGAACCCAGGGGAGAAACACTGGATAGCGGTAAAGAACATTCTCAAGTACCTGAGAAGGACTAAGGAGATGTTCTTGGTGAATGGCGGAAAAGACCTCCAGCTTGAGGCCTTTGCTGACTCCAGCTTCCAGAGTGACAAGGATGACTCCAAGTCCATATCGGGTTATGTCTTTACCCTCAATGGAGGGGCGGTTTGCTGGAAGAGTTCCAAGCAGGAGACCGTTGCAGACTCAACTATGGAAGCGGAGTACATAGCTGCTTGCGATGCCACAAAGGAAGCTGTCTGGATGAAGAAGTTCCTCACGGAGCTTCAGGTGGTTCCTACCATTGTTGATCCGATACCGCTGTATTGCGACAACAACGGCGCTATAGCTTTAGCGAAGGAACCCAGGTCCCATCAGAAGTCCAGGCACATTTTGAGGTGGTACCACCTGATCAGGGAGATCGTAGATCGCCGGGAGATCGAGGTGAAGAGAGTAAATACGGAGAACAACACTGCAAATCCACTCACGAAGGGCCTACCCCAGACTCAGTTCGAGCGGCTGATCGAGATGATAGGTCTTCGATACGCCAGTACATGGCCTTAGTGCAAGTGGGAGATTGTTAGTGTATATGCCCTAGAGGCCATTACTGTATCATACTAGCTTGTTTATTACTTGATGGAAGCTTGGGATATTCATAGTTTTATAGACAATCTTGCTCAAAGTGGTAGTATGCTACTTGGTTTGTCTCTACTTCAATATGTGCATGTGTTTCTTTTAGCATATCGCTTATATACATATTAGTAGAGCCCTTAGGATCTTTGCTTGATTACCAGCGTTATGATGGCGCTCACACTCGTGGGGGCTGGGTAATCCATAAGCACATCCTTATACAGGTCCCTAGTCGTAGGACTATCGAGACAGGGCATCGATACTCCGGAGTAAACTAGCGTATGCGCTTCTCATCCCAGCGGGGGAGACGGTCTGTCCCACTGCCGTCAGTACGTCGTACTTGAGATAGTATGCGGGTGCTCGTTAGGTTACGAGTACACTGGACATGACTCATCGGGAACTGTTGGTTGGTATTATACCTATCGTCAGTTATCAGTTCCCAGGTGACATGAGTACAGCTTAGTCTGCTGACTTGACACTGTCACTTCGCCTCGAGTGTGTTCCCACTGTACTTAGATTACTTCCCTACCACGGCTCAAAGGAGTCATGCAAACAGGTAGTAGTTGGGTGCAGTCCCGAAGCACTTGGAGGCAGTGACGGTTAGACAGGATTCGTCTCTCCCGGTATTGGGGGTTGACATCGCGCTGTGTCTAGGAGAGCCATTACACAAGTAGTCCCTGTCCAGGGCAAGCGAGATATACTGGTAGGTTTCCAGTGTTATCTCAGGGTGTTCTGGGCTACACTCCGACACGACTTGTACCGCTATTAGGGGACTGGCGTTCACTTCCACCCTAGGCCCGCCATGCGATGTATCAGACGAACAGACCGGACTGTACGGAGATTGTCACATACAGGCTCATTAGGAGTTCGGATGGGTTTACCTCATCGGCCTTCTTATCGACATCTACCTGGGGACCGTTACGTACAGCTAGTGCCGCTTGCGGTCTGTGGTTAAACCCACTGCCAGCGTAGTGTCGAGTCTTTAGAGTCCCACACAGAGAGTTTCCCTGCATTGAGCGAAACGTGTAGAGCCCGTTACGGCAGGGCTACGATCACTTACGCGCACTTGTGTGCGTATGCTGTTCGGGCAGGCAATACTAGTGGGCTTTGGTTTAAGCCAGATCCTAGTATTGCACGGATGGATTTGGTTTGTCTTCTGTGCATTCGCATTCTACGGAATGCGGATGCAGGTGTGTATGCACAGTTTTGAGGAGAGATGAAGGGGGAGGTGCCCCATTAGGGTTTTGGCAGTTGGTTAGGACAAAACCATAATATGGCACACTCATTAGGGTTTTGACAATTCGTTTGGTCAAAACCGTTATGAGCCGGAGACATTGTTTACTAATCCTTTTAGTGATAGATTAGTGATGACTAATTGCGTTGAACATTTG
Source organism: Agapanthus africanus (assembly GCA_030015575.1). Classification (NCBI taxonomy): domain Eukaryota; kingdom Viridiplantae; phylum Streptophyta; class Magnoliopsida; order Asparagales; family Amaryllidaceae; genus Agapanthus; species Agapanthus africanus. The sequence goes on from JASDDO010000010.1 coordinate 135,996,843, forward strand.
ACCACTTAGACCTCTCTTGACTTTGTTGACCCGTTGACCGTGTTGACCATTGACCTTCAAGAGAGATCTACACTCTTCTTTCATTTTCTTTTTAATTCTTGAGTTATGATAATGGTCAATTCAATGTGCCATCAACTCTATCATGATAGGATTAGTAATGATGATTTTAGTGTATTATTGCAACCATGGTTCATTTCATTTGGCTTAATCTTTTCATTATTCTCTTCTCATTCTCTCTCTTGAAATGAGAAGAAAAGAAAAGCTCCATGGTTGCTAAGCTTTCTCCTTCTTCTTCCTCCTCTTGATCTCATCTTTTGATCTCATGTGTTGAGAGAAAAAGATCCCACAAAGACGAATACATCCATACATCTCCTCTACACATCCTAGGGCTTCTTGACTAGCAATCTCTTTGCCCTAGTTGCCTCGGCTCGAGGTGGAGCTCGGTGTACATCTCTCGGGTGGATCGTCTTCGACTCAAGAAGGCCGCGGAGGTGCCCAAGGTCCGGATCGACGCTTGGAGCTTCGATGGACGAACGTGACAGCGGAATGAAGACCCGAAGGACCGGTTCCGTGAGGTATACTTTTACACCATAGTAGATAAAACCTCTAGTAGTTTACTAGTTTCTAGTTTAGCCAAGATCCTTGCTTTTGAGTCCATGTTGCCTTGCGCCAAATCATTGTTTTTCGCCGTTTCCGTCTCCCCGTAAGAACCGGGGTGAGCAACGTGGACTTACACGTCTCTCTCGGCATTGGGGTCGAGGTCGCGCTGTGTCTAGGAGAGCCATTACACGAAGTCCTTGGCCAAGGCAGGAGATTTACTGGTAGGTATTCCAGTAATATCTCAGGGTGTTCTGGGCTACACTCCGACACGACTTGTACCGCTTTTGGGGGTCTGACTTTTACCAACCCCCTAGGCCCGCCATGCGATGCTCATAGACGAATGGACCGGACTGTATGGATATTGTCACTGACAGGCTCGGTAGGGTGTCAGGATGAGTTCGCTCATCGACGTCCCTTTTGGTCAATACCCGGTATCCCTTTACGTATGGCTAATACCTCTGACGTGCTAGTGGTTAAATCCACAACCAAGGTGTTGACGAGTCTTTAGAGTCCCCCACAGACTGTTTTCTCAAGTTTTGGGCAAAACGTTGTAGAGGCCGTATGGAGATATGGCAGGGTTCGATCTTATACGTGCGGTATTGCACGGATCATGATCGGACGGATAATACTAGCGGGCTTTGGTTTAAGCCGGATCCTAGTATTGTACAGCGTAGATTTTGTCTCATTGCATTTGTATTCGGTCGGAATACAAATGCGGGTATGTATAAACAGACGCGGGGGTTTCCAGTAATTTATTAGGGGATCAGTTTTTTGAAGTTGCCAGTTTGCATTCCATTTCGGCCAGTTTTCCTTTGTTCCTTCCTGGCCGGATTTTTCTGATGGCGGGGCTAATTTGAAAATGTGCAAATTAGCAATTGTGGAGGGGCTTATTTGTAAATGGGGGCTTCATGAGTATTCTAGCACATTTGATTCCATTTTTCTCATCATGGTTTATATTAATGAGAAAGGAGTTGATTTGATTATGAAAGGTATCTTGAAAGACTTTGATGTGATCTTTTTATCACATATTTTCCTTACTTGTTTTAATCTATGATTTTTTCCCTCCACCATATGTCATGGCCGGCCACATCTTTGGGAGAGAGAGGATTCATTTTTTTGGTGAAGTGGGAAATGCTTCTTCTCATTTTAGTTTACACCAAAGTTCCAAAAGCTCATCTCCCCTTGTTCATTATTCTCTTCTCCATCAAAAATGGCAACTTCATAAACCCTTGAGGCAAATCGATTCTACAATTAGCCTACAGCATTTCTTGGGCACGTCGGCTTGCCAACTTCGTGCACGAGTTGCCTCGGTCTAGAGGTGGGAGCCCGTAAAAGAACCCGGCGATGTGGTGCCCATTCCGACGAGGAGCTGAAGACCGGAGATTCCGCGAGGAGATCGGAGTGGAGGCCGAAGACCGAAGGACACGAATCGCTTGGTATAGCTTCCTACCCATTCTCTAGTTTGCTAGCATTAGGTTAATGGCCCGATCCGGGTTTTATAGTGCGCGGTGGTGCCGGTTTACAAGTTTCATAAAAAGTTTCGTTTCCGCATTCCGGCGTCGAATTGACGGCCGGGGCGCTACCGTGCACTTACACTGGTATCAGAGCCACGCCATTAACCTAGTCTAGCTTGCTCTAACGTGTTTACAAGTTTGATCGAACGGATTTTCCGATAACCCGATTTCAAAAGTGCACTTTCTGTCGATTTTGTTTTCTGCTTTAAAAATTATTTGGTATATGGGAAAAATACGTGCAAGGTTTTTGGTGAACACTGTAGAAAAATGGTCACGTGATGCCACTGTAGCGCCGCTGAACCACGGCCGTAACCCCCTTTTGGCCGCGGTTCCGCCGCGGAACAGTGTCATCAAAGCACCAGATTTCTACAGTGGTTCTCTGACTTGAAAATGGGGTTTTTGGTATATTCTGTTTAGGCCCAAATTTTCTTTGAGTGCTACAGTTTTGCTTGGGGCCCACTTCGGTAAATTTAGTCGATCGAATATTTTAAACATGTTAGTTCACAGTATTTACATTATATCTGCGACCGTGAATGTCATTTGATCGGTAAATCCTGTCTAACTGCTATAGCCCTTTTAGACGGATTTCTCAACGTGACATTCACGTTGATGTTCTGTGTTGTGCTGTGTTGTTGCGGATTGGTCGTGGCGATAGCCTGGATGCAATGTTAGTACAGTTTGGTATTATGTACATTTGATATTGCGGGGCGAGCGTCCGACATGTGGACCGCCGTTACCGCCTGTTTGTATATTATTCTTTTGGGGCACGGCCGGGCTGAGGTTGATGTACCCGTTGTATATATTTTACTTTCTGTACTAGGATTACCCCGTGGAGGGGTGCACGGATAGCCGGATTCTAGAGGGCAACGGGCCCGCATCTCATGGCGTTGAGATGGAGGGGGCGTTACTCTAGAATTGGCGGGCTATTCGCCGCACTCGTAGGTGGTATAGGTTGACCCAAGGTGGGGTGCCTATGTTACCGGATTCCGTGAAGTGCTGGGTAGTCTATTCACGTGGCTGAAGGGGGCTGCCTCGCTTCAGGTTTTGGCGGGTAACTTGCCGCACCCGTAGGGGTATAGGATTTCATTGTACAGGCTATCCACACGACCAGGGGAACTGTAAGTCCATGCTACCTCTCCCGGTACTTTCGGGCATGCGGAATTTGGTGAAAAACAATTTCTCTAGAGGTGGTAACATGGACTCAAAACCGGATCTTTGTTAAACATCTAACTAACAACCTAACTAGGAGTTGTTAACTACTCGGTTAGGGGGTTATACCTTTCTTTCTTGATCTCCTTCGTCTTCAAGCCTCGATGGTTGTCCGGATCGGCTTCACTCCGTCGTCTCCTTGCGCCGAAGATAGATCCACCTCGAAAGCTTTTACCTTTGGCTTCTTCTTCGATCTTTGAAGAAACTAGTTCACTTGGTTTGCTAAACCTTGTGAACAAGAGTGAATAGAGAAGAGTGTGTTGGGATTTTCTCTATGGTTCTTGGTTCTCAACACATGAGACAAGTGAACCATAGACTAAGAGAGGGAGAGCAAGAGGAAGGAGATGAGAGCTCAAGAACAAGAGAGAGAATGAGAATGATAGAATGATAGAAGACTTTTCTCTCTTGGCTCTCATAATCCATAACCATCATCACAAAATAGTAATCAAGTATTGTGTAAATGGTTTAAGCTACAATAGCCATATCATTTCATGCACTCATTTCTCACAAGAGAAACAAGCAAGTAAAAAGTCTTTGCCATGAAATGATAGCCATTGTCATCATGATGGTCAACTAGTCCAACCTAGTCAACCGGTCAACAAAGTCAACAAGTCAACAAAGTCAACCCCTCATCAACCATGTCACCACAATACTTAATTAATATTATTGTTAATCATATATCATATTCTCATTAGGGTTGAGCAAAAATTCAATAGTCAACAGTCAACGGTCAACAACCCTAAAGAGAATCCTCTGCCTCTGTCTCTCCGTCAACTGTGCATACACACCCGCATCCGCGTTCCGAGGAACACGAATACATACTCGATAAATCCAATCCCAATACATATACTAGGATCTGGCTTAAACCAAAGCCCGCTAGTGTTAACTGTCCGGACACTGTACGTGCATAAGTGCACGGATGTGACCGAACCCTGTCGCAAAACCATGCGACCTGTCGCAAAACCATGTGACCTCTACTCTTTTGCCTAAAGGCGAATAGCTCTCTGTGTGGGACTCTAAAGACTCGACACTACGCTGGCAGTGGGTTTAACCACAGACCGCAAGCGGCACTAGCTGTGCGTAACGGTCCCCAGGTAGATGCCGACAAGAAGACTGACGTGGTGAAACCCATCTGAACTCCTACTGAGCCTGAATGTGACAATCTCCGTACAGTCCGGTCTGTTCGTCTGATACATCGCATGGCGGGCCTAGGGGGCGGTAAACGTCAGTCCCCTAATAGCAGTACAAGTCGTGTCGGAGTGAAGCCCAAAACACCCTGAGATAACACTGGAAGCCTACCAGTATATCTCGATTGCCCTGGCCAGGGACTACTCGTGTAATGGCTCTCCTAAACACAGCGCGATGTCAACCCCCAATACCGGGAGAGATGAATCCCGTCTAACCGTCACTGCCTCCAAGTGCTTCGGGACTGTACCCAACCACTACCTGTTTGCACGACTCCTTTGAGCCGTGGTAGGGTAGTAATCAAAGTACAGTGGGAACATACTCGAGGCGAAGTGACAGTGTCAATTCAGCGGACTAAGCTGTACTCATATCACCTGGGAACTGATAACTGACGATAGGTATAATACCAACCGGTCAGTTCCCGACGAGTCCTGTCCAGTGTACTCGTAACCTAACGAGCACCCGTATACTATCTCCAGTACGACGTACTGATGGCTGTGGGACAGACCATCTCCCACACTGGGATGAGAAGCGCATACGCTAGTCTACTCCGGAGTATCGATGCCCTGTCTCGATAGTCCTGCGACTAGGGACCTGTATAAGGATGTGCTTATAGATTACCCAGCCCCCACTAGTGTGACTGCCATCACAACGCTGGTAATCAAGCAAAGATCCTAAGGGCTCCACTAATGTGTATAGGTGATATACAAAAATAAACACATGTACACATTGAAGTAGAAACAAACCAAGTAGCTTACTACTATATTGAGCAAGATTGTTTATACAAGGTGAATATCCCAAGCTTCCATTAAGTAATATACAAACTAGTATGATACAGTAATGGCCTCTAGGGCATATACACTAACAATCTTCCACTTGCACTAAGGCTATGTACTGGCGTATCGAAGACCTATCATCTCGATCAGCCGCTCGAACTGAGTCTGGGGCAAGGCCTTGGTGAATGGATCTTCAGTGTTATCTTCTGAAGTGACCCTCCGAACCTCGATCTCCTGGCGATCCACGATCTCCCTGATCAGGTGATACCGCCTCAAGATGTGTCTGGATCTCTGATGGGACCTGGGTTCCTTCGCTAAAGCTATAGCCGCGTTGTTGTCGCAATACAAAGGTATTGGATCAACAATGGACGGAACCACCTGAAGTTCTTTCATGAACTTCCTTATCCAGACAGCTTCTTTTGCGGCATCAGATGCAGTGATGTATTCCGCTTCCATCGTCGAGTCTGCAACGGTTTCCTGTTTGGAACTCTTCCAACACACCGCCCCTCCATTGAGGGTAAAGACAAAACCCGACATGGACTTGGAATCATCCTTGTCACTCTGGAAGCTGGAGTCAGCAAAGGCCTCGATCTGGAGGTCTTTTCCGCCATACACCAAGAACATCTCCTTAGTTCTTCTCAGGTACTTGAGAATGTTCTTTACCGCTATCCAGTGTTTCTCCCCTGGGTTTGACTGATACACTCAGTGCATAAGCTACATCCGGTCTGGTACACAACATCGCATACATTATAGAGCCTACCGCAGAAGCGTAGGGTATAATAGACATGCGATCCCTCTCCAAATCAGTCTTGGGAGACATCTCTTTAGAGAGGGTGATCCCGTGACAAGCCGGTAGGTTACCGCGCTTGGAATCTTCTATACTGAATCTTTTCAGTATGGTGTCGATGTACCTGGACTGTGAAAGTCCTAATATCCTCTTCGATCTATCACGATGGATCCGGATCCCCAGGATGTATGAGGCATCACCCAGGTCTTTCATGGAGAACCTGTGTGACAAGAACCCCTTGACAGATTGTAGCATAGGAATGTCATTTCCTATCAAGAGAATGTCATCCACGTATAAAACGAGGAATACTACAGTTTTCGCTACAAATCTATTATAGATGCATGGTTCATCTGGATTTTTGATAAAGCCAAATTCCTTGACCGTCTCATCAAAACAGATGTTCCAACTCCGCGATGCCTGCTTTAATCCGTAAATGGACTTAAGTAACTTGCACACCTTTCCGCTGCTCCCACTCTGAATGAAACCCTCTGGCTGGTCCATATAAACACACTCTTCTAAATTTCCATTTAGAAAAGCAGTCTTTACGTCCATCTGCCAAATCTCATAATCGTGGAAGGCAGCAATGGCAAGAAGGATCCGAATGGATTTCAGCATAGCTACTGGAGAAAAGGTCTCGTCATAGTCCAAACCAGGTCTTTGACGAAAACCCTTTGCTACCAGTCTAGCTTTATAGGTCTCAACCTGTCCATCTACACCAATCTTCCTTTTGAAGATCCACTTGCATCCTATGGGTTTTACCCCGTCTGGAGCAATGTCCAACGTCCATACTTTGTTGGTGTACATGGACTACATTTCGGTCCGAATTGCATCCAGCCATTTTACCGAGTCGACGCTCTGAACGGCTTGCTGGAAGCTAGTAGGCTCATCATAATCCATGATGCAATCCTCTCTATCCCCGTCTATGAGAAAACCGCAGTATCTCTCGGGCGGATGAGACTGCCTACTACTCCTGCGGAGCGGCGTAGGAATGTCCTGTTCTTTTGAACCCTCTAGTTCCACTAAGCTTTCAGTAATAGTCTGTGGTTCTGGAATTTCTTCCAGTTCTACTGTGCTCCCACTTATCTGGGTTTCCAAAAACTCAGTTTCCAAGAAGTAGGCATGACGAGAAACAAGAACTTTTTGTTCCTCTTCGCAGTAGAAGAAATATCCCTTGGAGTTCTTTGGATATCCCACGAACTTACACTGTACTGAGCGTGCCTCGAGCTTGTCCGCATGCTGCTTTTTAACAAAAGCTGGACATCCCCATGTCTTAATGTGCTTAAGATAGGGTCTCTTCCCACACCACATCTCATATGGTGTAGTAGGCACAGTCTTAGTAGGGACTCGGTTCAAAAGGTATGCAGCTGATTCTAGCGCATACCCCCCAGAATGATCGCGGTAACTCAGCGTTACTCATCATGGACCGTACCATATCCAATAGGGTTCGGTTCCGTCTCTCCGATACACCGTTATGTTGCGGAGTGTATGGAGGAGTAAGCTGAGAGAGAATTCCGTTCACTTTTAAATAATACAGGAACTCGGCACTTAAGTATTCTCCACCTCGATCCGATCTTAGAATCTTGATACTTTTGCCGGTTTGTTTTTCTACTTCATTCTTATATTCCTGGAACTTTCCAAAGGCTTCGGACTTATGTTTCATTAAGAAGACATAACCGTACCTTGAAAAGTCATCCGTAAAAGTAATGAAGTAAGAATAACCGCTTCGCGCATGTGTAGACATTGGACCGCACACGTCGCTGTGTACGAGTCCCAAGAGCTCGCTCGCTCTTACTCCGTGTCCAGTGAACGGAGTCTTTGTCATCTTTCCTTTGAGACAGGATTGACAAGTGGCATACGATTGATATTCGAACGGATTCAAATATCCTTCTGTATGTAACTTCGTCAACCTTCTCTCATTGATGTGACCCAGTCTACAATGCCATAAGAAAGTCTGATTTATTTCCAGAGACTTTCTTTTGTGTGTATTCTTGACATTGAAAATCTGTGGTTGGTTTAATACGTATATACCATTGCTCAATGTACCTGACCCAATCAGAACTTGATTAAGGTGAATGTTTACAACATTGCTTAAAACGCAAATTCATAACCTTCTTTAGAAACTAAAGATACAGAAATGATATTACAAGTTGCGTTGGGTACAAAAAAGCAATTACGTAAAACCAAAACATGTCCATCTGACATTCCCAGGTGATAGTCCCCCACGGCCTTAGCATCCATGCTAGCTCCGTTTGCAACTCTGAGGGTCATGTCACCTGCCTTCAAAACCCTACCGGTTTCTCAACGCCTGCAAAGAATTACAGATATGAGATCCTGATCCGGTATACAATACCCAGGAAGTAGAGTTTATTGAAAGACAGTTTTCAATAACATACACACGTGAAGCTGAAGCCGCAACCTGCTTCAATTCCTGTGTCCTGGCTTTCCAAGCCCTGCAATCATTCTTCCAGTGTCCTTTCTTATGACAATAGAAGCATTCTTCTTTATCCACAAGCTGCCCCGCTTTCATTGTTGCTTTTGCTTTTCCCTTCGTATCCACTTTACCAACACCGCCCCTTGGTTTGGCGGGGGCTTTCTTCTTCTTTCCCTTGGCTTTCGCCTTGGACCTAGAAGAGGAAGATCCTCCTAAAAACAAAGTGGATGTTTTCCTACCTTTCTGTAGGGTGCCCTCTGCACTCCTCAGCATGTTGAGGAGTTCTGAAAGTTCAACTTCTTTTTCTTGTAAGTTGAAGTTCAGGATAAACTGGGCGTAAGTGGAAGGAAGGGACTGGAGAATCAAGTCCGTATAGAGCTCATTCTCCAACGTGGTCCCAAGTTCCGCGAGCTCCTCAATGAAGCCAATCATCTTAAGCACGTGTTACGCTACCGATGATCCGATGGCCAACCTTGCCGAAAATAACTTCTTCGACACTTCGTATCTTGCGATACGAGATTGCTCTCCATACAGTTCTTTTGTATGGAGAAATATGGATTCAAGGTCCATATTCTCGTGCCTCCTCTGATGTTCGTTGTCCATAGAGGCAAGTACGAGGCACTTGGCCTTCGCGCTATCAATCTCCCAAGTCTTACGGATTTCCTTATCCGCGACGCTGGAGGTGGGACTTGGGACAGGGGGAGCTTTGGTGGTAAGAAGATACCCCAGCTTGTCGTAAGTGATTGCCATTTTGACATTCCTGAGCCAATCTTTATAGTTTGGCCCTGTCAGTATGTTTTTATCTAGAAGTAACTTAAGTCCAGTCATGTCGATTGGTCGCTGCAATTAGGAGAGAGAAGAAGAAACACTCAGCATGATGCTCTTGCAAGTTTAGAGTGGTTTTTAGTTTGTCTAAACAGGATGGCTCCTACTGTTTCTCGAATCCCTCCTCAAACCAAAAAGGAAGAATTAGTCAGGATCAATCTCACCGTACAATACTTGCTTAACCGTTCGGCCAGGCTGGTGTCGGTACTTCGAGGGAGGTTTTCCAACGCTTTCGCGAAGTTCCTTAATTTAAGAACCTCTTTTCCCTGGGAGCGTAGCCCCGCTAACACCTTTCTAGACACCTACTTGGTTTATAGCATTGATCGTTAAGTGAGAAATTTCCTGAGGAGTAGCATATACTCACAGCAGGATCGGGATCCAAATATCATCGCGTGACGAAACTGAAGGAATCCTACCAGAATCATCACACTCCAAATGGTATGCAACACTAGCAAGTTTCAGTTCTTTTGAAACTCCCGATGTGGATTTTTGCCCCATGCTCTTATGACCTTGACTTTGGCCAACAAATCATAAGTCACATGTCAAGTTCTATCCGTCGTTCTCCAGGTTAGTTTGAATCCACCAGTACCTACCCTTGACTTTGGCCAACAAGGCAGTACGACTGTTCCAAAACCAACGCATCTATCTATGCTGCACATGAATACCCAATAGCTACCAATCACTATGCCTTGACTTTGGCCAACAAACACAGCTTGAATACTATTGACTATTCATGTGAAACGACGGAGGGCTACGAATGGTTTTGGCGAAACCGTGAACGTAGAGAACTTGATATAATCGATGGAACGAGATAGCTTTTAAAAGGAGTGGCTCAAACTCCGTATTTTAAAATTTGGTTTTGAAAAGAACCGAGTGGTTTTTCGAAAGTGTTCCAACGACTTTTACTTGGTTTATTTTCTTGCATTAGTTCTTTTAATGCGTGATATTCTTGCATTAGTTCTTTTAATGCGTTCCATCATTTAAACCTATCATTGCAGAAAACAACCAAAATATGACATACGCTTATGCCATTCGCATTCGCCACGGTGCCCCCGTCATTACCCGTTAGGTTACTTAACTAACGACAGAGCGGGGGCTGGGCTAGCGCGGCTGTAAAATATAAGCAACGCCTAAATAATATCATATATAGATATATTGCAATGATAGACATTTCAGATCACAGATGAACACATTGGATATACTAGGAACCCGCAATTCGTACGAGCCTGTAACGAAAAGCAGATTACACGGTCGCGGTGAATAGCCAATACCCCACCCAAGACCCCTACGGGTGCGGCAAACTACCCGCCAAGTACCCGAAGCGAAGCAACCTCCCTCAACCCCGTGAGTAGGCCACTCGGCACTTCGGCATACCCGGTAGTTTGTGCACCCCCTCCATGGGTCTATCCTAGGAGCAAAAACAGTAAAAAGAAATTATACAATGACGGCTACAACCCCGACCCGGTTGTGCGGCCATACAAATAATTATTATATCAATTTACAAATTTACATGAATTGAAAGAAAAGAAAACTCTCGTCTCACAACCCCCGGCTATTCACCCGCGACAATCCAATGAATTCATATACACATTCCAATGACATTACAGATCACAGATTTGTATAACCCCCACTAATTGACATATAGCGATTAGTAGACGTTCAATACAAATATCACATCACAGAAAAACCCGTCAGCTTAAGTCTTTTAGAAGTTCGATCAAAAATACGGATTTATAGGCCCCCAATACAAAATTTTTGTTCTGGAAAATCTGGGCAGAAAATACATATTCCAAAAATCCCAAAACAACCCCATAAGGACTCTGCAAGAAGATTTTTCCCCGACCGAGTTAACTCGGCCGCGGAACCGCGGCGGGAGCTTTCTCCCGCCGCGTTTCCGCGGCACATTGAACGATTCAGGGGACGAAATTTCTTGGGTGTTCACACAAAAGCCTGAGCCGATTTTTAAGATAAAATTTATCAATTTTTGAACAGAAAAAATTTCGGCAGAAACTTGACAGTTTTGTGTTCGTTTTGCGACTTTTCTTTGATCGATCTTCTAGCTACTTTGCTAACATGTTAGATAGAGTTTAACTAGGCTCTGATACCACTGTAAGTCCATGCTACCTCTCCCGGTACTTTCGGGCATGCGGAATTTGGTGAAAAACAATTTTTCTAGAGGTGGTAACATGGACTCAAAACCGGATCTTTGTTAAACATCTAACTAACAACCTAACTAGGAGTTGTTAACTACTCGGTTAGGGGGTTATACCTTTCTTTCTTGATCTCCTTCGTCTTCAAGCCTCGATGGTTGTCCGGATCGGCTTCACTCTGTCGTCTCCTTACGCCGAAGATAGATCCACCTCGAAAGCTTTTACCTTTGGCTTCTTCTTCGATCTTTGAAGAAACTAGTTCACTTGGTTTGCTAAACCTTGTGAACTAAAGTGAGTAGAGAAGAGTGTGTTGGGATTTTCTCTATGGTTCTTGGTTCTCAACACATGAGACAAGTGAACCATAGACTAAGAGAGGGAGAGCAAGAGGAAGGAGATGAGAGCTCAAGAACAAGAGAGAGAATGAGAATGATAGAATGATAGAAGACTTTTCTCTCTTGGCTCTCATAATCCATAACCATCATAACAAAATAGTAATCAAGTATTGTGTAAATGGTTTAAGCTACAATAGCCATATCATTTCATGCACTCATTTCTCACAAGAGAAACAAGCAAGTAAAAAGTCTTTGCCATGAAATGATAGCCATTGTCATCATGATGGTCAACTAGTCCAACCTAGTCAACCGGTCAACAAAGTCAACAAGTCAACAAAGTCAACCCCTCATCAACCATGTCACCACAACACTTAATTAATATTATTGTTAATCATATATCATATTCTCATTAGGGTTGAGCAAAAAGTCAATAGTCAACAGTCAACGGTCAACAACCTTAATGAGAATTCTCTGCCTCTGTCTCTCCGTCAACTGTGCATACACACCCGCATCCGCGTTCCGAGGAACACAAATACATACTGGATAAATCCAATCCCAATACATACACTAGGATCTGGCTTAAACCAAAGCCCGCTAGTGTTAACTGTCCGGACACTGTACGTGCATAAGTGCACGGATGTGACCGAACCCTGTCGCAAAACCATGCGACCTATCGCAAAACCATGCGACCTCTACTCTTTTGCCTAAAGGCGAATAGCTCTCTGTGTGGGACTCTAAAGACTCGACACTTGTTACGACCCACAATTTGGCCCGTGACGGCCCTAATACTACGCAACGCCAAAAGACGCAACGTAGTAAAAGAAAGCCAAACCCAGAAATCTAAACCATGAAAAATACGGAAAAGATGATATAAGTTTTGAAACAATTGAAATCGCAACCCAAATTCTTTAAAAGTCTTACTTTCTTTCTTTGAAAATTTAGCAACACCCCCTTTTTGTAAAGACAAGTCAAGATGAAAGCAACACCAAATAATGACAGTAGAGAAAAAGCTGTATATAAAAGACATCAATCCACAATAATACACATAACGTCCTCACCAAGTCTCTATGTCCACAAATACAATAGTAGATGGAGAGTACAAATACAACGAATATACAATATAAAATACAGATAACCATCTAACCCACCTAAGCAAAATGGTACTGTGAGCTGATGCGGTATCTGTAGCAAAAGATGGTAGCTGGATAGCGGAATGGAGGAATAGCCTGCCTCGACTACTCTGGGGAAAAACCTGAAACACCTGTGGCACAACGGGGGTGAGTTGCCAACTCGTGAATAGTATAAAACATATGCAGGTAATCGCAGGAATGCACGTACAGCATGAATCTAAGATATGCGATTACAATGATAATATGTCATGCAATGCTGAAATAAGGAGAGTACACTAGCAGGTACAATCAATATGTGAAGCAATAGTGACATGACAATAGTATGCAATAACTATGCAAAAAGGATATGAGAATGTAGATATGCAACTTATCACAAGGGTACACTAACCGGTACTACCAATGTATGAAACTGTGCATAAAATAGATAAGGGTGAGGTATAGGGTGGAATATGTCATTTCCACGGAAACCTGACGTCGTGGCAGGATCACAATCCATCAAGACACTCAAATCCCAAATCCTCAAATCAGCCCCACATTGAGCTGTCACAATATAAAAGTCTCACATCACCTCAATGTACAATATCGAATAGCTCTCCTATATCTCGAATGTACAACCCAGCAATCTCATTCATATCCAATATCCAATCTTAATGAATCACCTATATCCCAAGTCGAATCCCAAGTAAGTTTCTAACATCCTAAAGGTATGTATATATGTACAGAAATAAATATGATGGGGGCAATACACATATATTAGCGTCCCATTCCACTAATATTGGTGTAAAGGTATATATAACAACGGCTAAGTCCCCTGTTATATATACAAAAAGGGGTTGAAGAAATATCATGGAAACCGTGTGCCAAGCATCGACACAGAAATCCTCGTATATCGGGCTCCGTCAGTCCGGATCGGCCCACGGGGTCCGTCTGCGGTATCGGCCCTCGGCCCCGACAGTACAGATCCTCCCGCATCCATCTCTCGACTCTGGCCAGTAGCCTCCGGATAACTGCCAGGTCCAATCAATCACCGGTAGGTACTCGCCCGCCTCCAGGCTCAATCGGCAAACCCATCGATCTTCTTGCCGAGGGGAACCATACCGGGCCCCACCATGTACTCTCATACGGCAACCACACCTCGTATGGAGTATATAATCAGCACCGATAAAACTCATGGGGGACACACAAATATCATATCAAGGAAACCGGGTTGTTTCATGTATGCATAATTTCATGAACTCCCGCGGTTCCCAAATCCCGAAAACATCATACGAAATCCAGATAACAATGCGTAAATCCAGGAATAAATGTATGCGATATATCTGAATGCGAGCAGGTAAACAACAGTATATAGCTGAACCAGATGTATGCGAAATCAAGATAGGGTACAGCTAAGTAACATCAGTAAATGTGAATATGCGACAACAACTGAATATGTATCTAACATACAGGCGTAGCAAAGTATAGGTATCTACCTATAGGAACTGATGTCGTATACCCCCTGGGTATAAGTAACATGTGTAGGAAATCCCTCCCGGTATAAGTAAAATATGAAGGAGGTATACCTGTAGCTGTATCGCAAGGTGAAAATATACCTATCACTAAAGGTATGATACACTATAGGTATACCGATAAGCTAGATGTCATGTGTGGCAAGCAATAGTAGCTATAAGAGATAGTGTGTGACATAGCAATTATTGACGGTGTGTGTGTAGCATACAATCCGTGCTCATGCAACATGAACCGTCAATAATGTGTGCAGTGTCCTACGGCTGCTAGTCACAGTATATAACTATATCTAGGAAATGCAGTAAGGCGCAATTCTACAATGACGTAGAATGTGCGACAGGTAATTGAATCCTAGCCCAGACGCTTAACGCCATGCGGGCGATTCCCCTGTAGATGTTATATCTACTCACCTACACTCCACATTAGGTGAATCCTAACATCTGCTCCCCCTGTAGCCGTGTCCGTAGTTCCTGCCTGCAAACCTGCAAATACGACATGAAAATCACATATAAGCCAAAATATTCCGCGAAACGCGATATCGAATCGAAATGAGAAACTCGCGTCGCGAACTAAACGCGCGTGTGCACGATACGCTGAATCGTGTATGTACGCGTCTAAAACCATCGCGACACGCCGCGATACGCTGGATCAGAGAACCCACTCACGTATCGCGCGTATCGCGCAAACACAACGAACACAAAAACGATATATTGTCCCAGATTTTCCTACAGGATCAAACTTACAAAACTACACATGCCAAAATACTACAAATCATAGCAGACTACAGTAGCCAAAACCTTAAGACCCAACACCCTACCCTGGCCGCAATTTGCGGCCAAAAAGATGAAATTGGCGGCCAGGATTTTGAATGAGGGGCTCGTGTTCTGGTGGTGGTATCTAGACCTAGGTAGCATGTTCCAGTTTCCTCAATTTTACTCTGCAAGGTCCGGGTCTATAGCAGATCACAAATGTCACAAATATCACTTTAAAACACCAATTTTTGCACGAAACACAACCCTATGGTATTTTAGCGTAATCTGTCCATTTCCTCAGTTGAAGTGGCCTTATTAACACCTAAACAAACTAGGGTAGCTAGCACAATCAACAATTTGCCATCACAACTCACAAATTACCAAAACTAGCACTAAACTAGCTATTTAACACTAAACGACACAAAACCACACACAAATAAGCAAGTTAGGGATTGGGGTTCAGAAATATACCTAATAGGACCCTAGAGGGCTGGTGAAGAGGTGTATGGAGGAGGTGAGAGCTCCTGCAAGTGCTGGGGCTCCTCCTGCAGCTGCTGCTCTGGTGCTGCTGCAACTGCTGCTACTTGCTGCTGCTATTGTTACTGCTGTTGCTATTGTTGCTGGGGCAGCTGCTGCTGTTGCTGAAGATGATGATGATGATGCTGTTGTTGTCGTAGCTGTTGTTGTTGTTGTTGTTGTGGTCACTACTGCTGTTGCTATTGTTTTTGTTGTTGCTGCTGCTTCAGCTTCTGCTGCTGCTTCTTTTTCTTCAGCTGAAGTGTGTGTGTGTGTTTGAGAGAGTGAGAGAATGAGAGATGAAAAATGAGGTGGAGAAATGAGAGCACACCCAAAGCCCCCTTCTCACTCTCTCTTACCTCATTAAATGAGGCATAGCAAAGGCCATGATGCCCCATGCTCTCTCTCTCTCTCTCTCTCTCTCTCTCTCTCAAAGTCAACCATGCACCAAAACACAAAAATTCAAAATTAAAACCCTTTTAAAACTATCATGACACTTAAACAAGTATTAAAACTAGGTTAAAGAAAATGGTTAACCTCCCAAAACACCCTAGTTAACATGCACAAGTGTGTGTGTGCCTAACAAAATTCTAATAAAATACACAATAATTAAGATAAAATATTTAAAACTTAATTTGGTAAATTTTTTATTAAAAACCACACATTAAAATATAATTAGCTACAAAACACATTCTAAGGTGTTACAACACTATGCTGGCAGTGGGTTTAACCACAGACCGCAAGCGGCACTAGCTGTGCGTAACGGTCCCCAGGTAGATGCCGACAAGAAGACTGACGAGGTGAAACCCATCTGAACTCCTACTGAGCCTGAATGTGACAATCTCCGTACAGTCCGGTCTGTTCGTCTGATACATCGCATGGCGGGCCTAGGGGGGCGGTAAACGTCAGTCCCCTAATAGCAGTACAAGTCATGTCGGAGTGAAGCCCAAAACACCCTGAGATAATGTTTGGTTGCTAGGCACGCGCACAAGGGTCTACGAGGCATCAACCATGCCCGATTAAAAATTTAGCCGTGCCGAACAACCCGAATACGGAACTTTAAACTAGAGATTAGGCGAAAACAAGCATGCTAAACACTTTAACACTAAGTGAGAGGGATTACAACCTTTGTAGATCCGGTCCTTCACTTCATATGCTCCGTATTGTGGTCCCTTCGCTGCGATCATCGGGATCCGGACTCTCGAAAGGTTCCACGAAGAGAAAGACGCAACCTTTGCTTCCGATCTTCGATACTAAAATGATCTACCTTGAAGTTTCTTTAACACAAGCTAACACTCATGAAATGATGTGAACACCCTCATCTAAATGGCAAAGGAAGATGAGGATGATGAAGTAGGATTTTTGCTCTCTTTATTTATCTTTTTCTCATATTTATCCATCACAAAAATCAAAGCAAGAAAGCATTTCAAGCAAAGAAGAAGAAGGAAGAAGATAAACAACATTAGAAAAAACCTTTTTTGATGAATAGGAAAATAAATGATATGATGAAAAATGTAACCATGGTCAAACTAACCCTTGTAGAGATTTGACTAAGGTTAAAGGTTTGGTTAGGTTAAGGAAATATCAAGCATAATATCTTAACAAAGACAAAGAACAAAAGCTTCTAGAAACTTCTAGAAAACCTTAACCCTAATCAAAACCCTAACCATGTTTAATCTCTACTAAACAAGTTGCATTAGTTATCATATCATGTTACAATATTATATATCACATATATAATATTTATCGTAACAAAATAAAATAATACAATTAACATATATCGCATATATATCAATGTATTACCCGAGTGAGAAAAAAAATATTTTAGTGAGCTAATATTAGTTAATGTCTTTTAATATATCATATATATTATTATACATTAAATTATCGAATCAACACTTGATCCGACAATCCGGCTATATCGCATATAACCGACTAATATTTATCCGTACCGATTCATCGAATCAACTCTTGATCCGATGACCCGGCTGATATCAAATATCGCGAGAATACAATACGATATCACATACCGCGTTATCCTCGGTCCCGCACATATCACATATGTGCTCCAACTCCGTTTTGCCTGAGTCAAGAAACCTCTGTGTAGGACTCTAAAGAATCGTCAATACGCCGGCAGTAGGTGATGATCATATCAAACACCCATAAGCTGCAAGCGGTCAGCTAAACGTAACAGCTACCCAGGTATTGAGCGCTCAGAAGATCAACAAGCAAGCCTGTAACTTCTCCTGTGAATCCAAACAGTAACAATCCCGTACAGTCCGGTCTCGTCGTCTGATATGTTGCATATCTCGCCTAGGGGTGGTAAAACGTCAGACCCCAGTAGCTTGATAAGTCGTGTCGATATGAGATCAATAACAGTTCGAGAAACTACTGATAACACTTACCAGTAAATCTCAGCAACCCTGGCCAGGGATTTCCGGTTATAGCCAATCGAACACAGCACAACATCAACTCCCTATATCGGGAGAGACGAATCCCCTCCTATCGCTCATTGCCTCAATGTGATTCGGGACTGTACCCAAAAGCCACCTTTTTGCACGCCCTCTTGGACGTGGTATGATGGAAATCAAAGCACAGTGGGAATCACACAAGACTCTATGACGATCTCGGGTCAACAGACTACTCCGTACCAGTGTCACCGGAGAACTGCCATCTGACGTATGGCATAATACCATCTGGGAGTTCTCGGCGAGTCCGTCCAGTGTACCCAGTCTCCACTGAGCACCCGTACACCATCCTTGATGTCAAACACCGATGGATATGGGATCATCCATCGCCCATCATATGGGTCAAGATGCGTATACGCTATTCTACTCTGGTGCATCGATGCCCTGTCTCGATACACCCTCGACTAGGAACAGTTATAGGATGTACTCATCGACTACCGCGGCCCCACTAGTATGATCTCATCATAGTCCCAGTAGTCGAGTATATATCCTAAGGGCTTTATCAACATGTAACATAGAGACAATCAGAGTACATGTTAAGATAAAGTACAACCAGATAGCGTACTATCATGTCGAGCAAGAAAGTCCTCCCTATATATGTCCAAGCATCCACTACAATATACATCGTATGTACAGTAATGGCCTCTAGGGCATACATATAACTAACAATCTCCCACTTGCACTAGGGCCATCTGTTATGGTATCGCATACCCAACAATTAGCTGCGGTTGAAGTATCTCATACTCAACCATCCCATAAAAGTCTCTACTGGGAAAAAGGCCTTTGTGAGTGGATCCGCGCTGTTGTCCTCTGTATCTACTCTCCTAACCTCGATCACCTTGGAGATCAACCATCTCCATGATCAGGTGATACTGCCTAAGAATTATATCTGGATTTCTGATAGGACGGGGGTTCCTTGGCTAAAGCCACAACTCCATTGTCACACAATGGTAGGAACGAAGTTCATCTTATGAACTTATATATATCCAGACTGCCTTTTTGGTAGTATCCTTGGTAACGATGTATCTTGCCTTTAATCGTCTAGTATGTCACGGTATCTAGCTTGGAACTCTTCCAACATACCGTCCCTCCACTGAGGGTATAGACAATGCCTGCGACTGACATTCAGTCGTACTTATCACCCTGGAACCTTTCCAGTGATTCTCCCCAGGATCGATTGATACCATCTCACTACAACTAGTGAGTATCCTAACATCCAATTAGATCTATCTCATAGATCCAAAACCTAGGATTTAGGAGGTATCACTTTGATCCTATATGGAGAATCCTTGTGATAAGCGGAGATTGACCGATCGTAGCATAGGAAACTCCTTCCCTATCAAGAGTATGCCATCCACGTACTCTACGAGGATCACCACCATACTCTCTACTACCTTTTCGTATATACAAGGTTCATCTACCATTTTGATGAAGTCAAACTCTTTGACTACCACATCAAAACAGATGTTCCAACTCCGCGATGCCTGTTTTATCATATAAAACATCTTGCACACGTTTCCGCTGCTCCCACTGTCTACGAAGCCCTCTGGCTGTGTACTTTTAGACGCTCTTTTCTAAAACATCATTTAGAAAAGCTGTCATGACACCCAACCACCAGATATCGTAGTCATGGTATGTAGCCGTGGCAAGTAGGATCTGGATGGACTTAAGCATAGATCCTTAGAAAAGGTTTCAACATAATCCATACCTGGTCAATGATGCAAACCTTTAACAAGTCTAGCTTTGAAAGTCTCAACTTTTCCATGTACACCAAGTAATCTTCTCAAGATATACTCGCTCCTGATGGGGATTTAACCCTTCAGATAAAGCAACCAAAGTCCATACTTTGTTGGTGTATAAGGATTCCATCTCAGATCGATAAGCATCCAGCCATTCTTACAGAGTCTCACTCCTGATGGCCAGTTCGAAACTAGTTGGGTCATCATCTCATGATGCAATCCTCGCTCCCACTGTCATAGAGAAACCAATGTATCTCTCAGGTGGGTGAGGAACCCTACTAGATCGGCGGAGAGGCTGAGGTTCGTTGGAAACTATTGAATCCTTTGGTTCTACCAAATCATCAGCTGCAGTTTGTATAGCTGGAACCCTTCCAGTTCTACATAACAGAACTTGCCTCGAGCTTGTCCGTATTTTGCTTTTAGACATAGGCCGGACAACCCCAAATCTTAACAAACTTAAGATATGGGCTCTTCCCTTTCCATATCACATATGAAGTGGTAGGCAACTGATTTGATTTGAACCCTATTCAATAGGTATGCAACTTCTCAAGTGTATAACTCCCAAAAGGAAATAGGAAACTCAGTAGTACTCATCATAGAGCACACCATATCTAATAGGGTGAGTTTGCTCCGCCCCGATATACCATCGTGCTATGGTATATACGGAGGAGTAATGCTGAGAGAGAATCTCATTCTCCTTTAGAATAGTCTAGGAATTCCGTGCTCAAGTATTCTCCTCCTTGATCTCATCAAAGGACATAATACTTAAACCCGTATATTGGTTCTCTACTTCTAACTTATATTCTGTGAATATCTCAAAAGGTTCGGACTTGTGTTTCAATAGGAACATATGTCTGAATCTTGAGAGATCATCAGAGAATGTAATGAAGTACAAAGAACCGGTCTTGGCATGTGGAGACAGGAGACTTTCATACATCAGCATGTATCAATCACAAGAGTTCACTAACTCTTTCTCTGTTTCCAATAAACAGAGCTATGGTCATCTTATCTTTGTGACATGACCGGCAAGTTTCACAAGATGTAAATTCAAACTAATTTAAATATGCATCTTTATGGAACTTCAGCTAGTCGGGTCGCATTGATATGACATAGTCTACAATGCCTCAAGAAGGATTCGTTCATTTCTGAACTCTTCCTCTTGTGTGTGTTCTGTAAACTAAGAACTGTAGTTTGATTTAGAACGTCAATGCTTTTAGATAACGTGCCTGAACCGATCAACTTTTGATATAGGAAATGCTCAAAACATTATCCAACAATACAAAATTATATCCTTCTTTACTAATAAAGAGACTGATATGATTTTGTATATCAGGTTCGGTATCTAATAACATTCGTTCAGAATCAATGTATTCAGGTAATACAGGGTGAAAGTGACCAACAGACTTGGCTGCAACACTTGCACCGTTTTCTGTCTCATGAAACTAATCACCCGTTCTCAGTTATCTACCTATCTGTAGCCCATGTAACAGATTACATATACGGGATCTGTTAGTGTTTATGCCCTAGAAGGCCATTACTGTATCATACTAGCTTGTATATTACTTAATGGAAGCTTGGGATATTCACATGTATATAACAGTCTTGCTAAACATGGTAGTATGCTACTTGGTTTTTCTATCTTAATATGTGAGTATACGTATTGATAGAGCTCTTAGGATCTTGCTTGTCTAACAGCGTTGTGATGGCAGTCACATTAGTGGGGGCTGGGTAGTCTACAAGCACATCCTCATTCAGGTCCCTGGTCGTTGGATTATCGAGACAGAGCATCGATACTCCGGAGTAGACTAGTGTGTATGCTTCTCATCCCAGTTGGGGAGATGGTCTGTCCCACAGCCGTCAGTACGTCGTACTGGAGATAGTATGCAGGTGCTCGTTAGGTTACGGGTACACCGGACAGGACTCACAGGGAACTGTTGGTTGGTTTGATACCAGTCGTCAGTGAACAGTTCCCAGGTGACATGAGTACAGCGTAGTCCGCAGACTTGACACTGCTACTTCGCCTCGAGTGTGTCCCACTGTTCTTAGATTGCTACCCTACCACGGCTCAAAGGAGTCGTGCAAACAGGTAGCAGTTGGGTGCAGTCCCGAGCACTTGGAGGCAGTGGCGGTTAGACAGGATTCGTCCCTCCCGGTATTGGGAGTAGATATCGTGCTGTGTCAGAGAGCCATTACGCAAAGTCCCTGGCCAGGGAAAGCGAGATTTGCTGGTAGGTTCCAGTAGTTTCTCAGGGTGTAATGGGCTTCCCTCCGACACGACTTATACCGCTATTAGGGGACTGACGCTTGCCGCCCCGCTAGGCCCGATATGCGATAGTCTTGGACGAACGGACCGGACTGTATGGAGATTGTCACATCAGACTCAGTAGGAGTTCGGATGGGTTTTCTCATCGGCCTTCTTATCGACAACAACCTGGGGACCATTACGTACAGCTAGTGCCGCTTGCGGTCTGTGGTTAAACCCACTGCCAGCGTAGTAGTCGAGTCTCTAGAGTCCCACACTGAGAGTTTCCTACTCCAGGCGAAACGATATAGAGGTTGCATGGTTTTGCGACAAAGGGTTCGGACGCATACGTACGTTTACGCGCGTACGACTTTCGGACAGTTTTTTCCAGTCGGCTTTGGTTTAAGCCAGTTACTGGTATCCGGTTATTGGATTTTTTCAGTCTAAAGTTTTTCCGTATTTTTGCGGATTGGAGGGGCGTTCTCGTAATTATACGAGAAGCTTCTAGAAGATGTGACTAAGGAGGTTAAGGTGACATAAGCTTTGGATAAGATTAGTGAGTCATGAGGGTGATTCATCATGATCATTAATGCACCATAAATGCTTAATGACTCATGTTAATGAATCACCTCTTTTCATTTATGAAGCATGCTTATTCATTTCTATTATTCATTATTCTTTAATAAGAATGCTTCATAATATATTATGATACACTCTCTCTCATCTCATTATCTCATCTCACATTCTCTCTCCTCAAGCTCTCACCTTCAAGAGACTAATCCTTAATCCTCATGTGTTGAGATCAAAGGTTTAGTTAGACTTAAACATCCATTATCTTCACTCTATATCATCCTTTCTTCTTTGATTGGCAATCAAAGTAGATTAGTTGCCTCAAGTTAGAGGTGTAGCTTGGTGTTTTGCTCTCGGGTGGATCGTCTACTACCTAGAGAAGGCCGAGGAGAACAAGGAGATCGCAAAGACGAAGGACTAGTTTCGATAGGTATAATCGTTTAGCTTAGAATAACTATATGTTTGGTTAGTTATCGTTTAGCTTCGATTTAAGCGGTTAGTCGATGTTCGTTCTTTAAACTTGATCGTTTTTGAAAATTCCGCCTCCCCACAAGTACTGGGGTGAAGTACATCGACTTACAGTGGTATCAGAGCCTCGCTAAACAATAAATAACTTGATTGCAAATTTGTACGAATTTCGAACGGAAAAACGAAGCCGGAAAACCCTAAAATATTTCAGTTTCTGTCGAGTTTAAAATGATGTCCTAAAATTGTTCAGGGTTGCTCAGAAAGCCAGAAAAGAGTCCAGGAGAACACCCATGAAATTCGAGCCCATGACTCGGCTAAAGCGCCGCGGAAGGGCGGCGGATCCCACGGATCCGCCGCGGTTCCGCGGCCGAGTTGCCGAGTCATGGACTCATCTTTCATGTGTGGGTCCTCTCTGGTATTTGGGGTTTTCTGGAATATTTAATATTTGCTCAGGCTACTGTTTAACAGAGCAGATTTTGGAGCAATATTGATGTTGTTTAATCGATCGAAATTGTACAGTATTTGCATATTGGATTATATCTGTGATTGTTTAATGTGTTCGTAAACCTCCCCTAACTGCTAGTATGTCGATTGGCAGGGGGTTGCACATTTCTGAAATGGTTATATCTGTTTGTGCATATAAATTGTATTGGACTGTTGTGGTGTATAGCCGGGGTTAGTAATGGGTTATTGTTTAATTCATTTGTTGTAAATGTAATTTGTTGTAATATTATTTTTGCGGGGCACTTCCAGGTTGCGGTCGTAGCCACCGTTGTATTATTTCATTTTACTGTTTTTGCTCCTAGGACTGACCCAAGGTGGGGTACACAGACTGCCGGGTGGGTAGTTTGCCGTACCCATAGGGGTCGAGGGTGGGGTAACGGCTATTCATCACAACTGTGTAATCTGTCTTTTCTTGCAGGCTCAAAAGAAATACAGATTGCTTGCAAATCCAATATTGTTTATCTGTGTTCTGGAATGAATATCATTGCGTCAGACGAATGTAAAATATCTATATATATTGTAGCTATTTAGACGTCACTTATGTTTTACACCCGCGCTAGCCCAGCCCCCGCTCTGTCGTTAGTTAAGTAACCTAACGGGTGATGACGGGACCCCGTGGCGAATGCGGATGGCATAAGAGGACGTTGTATTTTCGTTGTTTTCTGCAATGATAGGTTAATGATGGGACGCATTATCTATAAATGCAAAGAAAAATAAACCAAAGTTTTAAATCGTTGGAACAATTTAAAAGAAACCACTCGATTATTTTAAAAACAGATATTTTTAAATGCGGAGATTTAACCACTCCTTTTAAAAGCTATCAGGTTCCTTCGGTTATATCAAGTTCACTACGTTCACGGTTTCGCCAAAACCAGTCGTAGCCCTCCGTCATTTCTTATGGATGGTCAGTAGTATTCAAGCTATGCTTGTTGGCATACGTCAAGGCATAGTGTTTGGTAGCTGCTGGGGTATTCATTTGTTGCATAGATAGATGTGTTGGTTCGGGACAGTCGCATTACCTTGTTGGCATACGTCAAGGGTATATACGGGTGGGTTCAAATTAACAAGATAATGATGGGCAGAACTTGACATGTGACTTATGATTTGTTGGCATACGTCAAGGTCATAAGAGCATGGGGCAAAAACTTATATCGGGAATTTCTAAAGAAACTGAAATTTGCAAAGAGATGCATACCATTTGGAGTTTGATGAATGTTGGCAGGATTCCTTCAACATTATCATACGATGATATTTGGATCCCGATCCTACTGTGAGTAAATGCTACTTATCAGGATATTCGTCACTTAACGATCAATGCTATAAACCTAGTAGGTGTCCAGAAAAGTGTCAGCGGGGTTACGCCCCCATAGAAAAGAGGTTATTTAATTAAGGAACTTCGCGAAAGCGTTGGAAAACCTCCCTCGAAGTACCGACACCAGCCTGGCTGAACGGTTAAGCAAGTATTGTACGGTGAGAATAGTCCTGGCTAATTCTTCTTTTATGGTTTGGGGAAGGATTCGAGAAACAGTGGGAGCCATCCAGTTTAGATAAACTAAAAACCACTCTAAACTTGCAAGAGCGTCATGCTAAAGAGTTTTCTTCTCTCTCCTAATTGCAGCGACCCTGAAAATGACTGGACTTATGTTACTTTTAGAGAAAAATATACTGACAGGGCCAAACTATAAAGATTGGCTGCGGAATGTCAAGATGGTTTTGACCTATGACAAACTGGGGTACGTCCTCACCGCTACAGCACCTGCTGTCCTTGGTCCCAAATCCAGCAATGCGGATAAGGAAATCCGCAAAACCTGGGATTTAGATTGCGCAAGTGCCAAGTGCATCGTGCTTGCCTCGATGAACAATGAACATCAGAGGAGGCACGAGGATATGTCCCTAGATGGCATATTTCTCCATACAAAGGAACTTTATGGAGAGCAATCTCGTATAGCAAGATACGAGACCTCTAAGAAATTGTTTCGAGCGAGGTTGGCTATCGGGTCATCGGTAGGTGAACATGTCCTACAGATGATCGGCTATATTGAAGAGCTCGCAGACCTTGGGACGACTTTGGATAATGAGCTCTATACAGACCTTATTCTCCAGTCCCTTCCTCCCACCTACGCCCAGTTTATCCTCAACTTCAACATTCAAGGAAAAGAAGTTGAACTTGCGGAACTCCTGAACATGTTAAGGAGTGCAGAGGGCACCTTGCAGAAGGCAAGGGAAACACCCGCTATGTTTGTTGGCGGTGCATCTTCTTCCGGGTCCAAGGCTAGGGCCAAAGGAAGGAAGAAGAAGGCCGCACCCAAACCTAGAGGAGGTGTTAGTAAGGTGGGAAAGAAGGGAAAGAAAAAGTTTGCAGCACCGGTAGTTGGCCTGGATGAGTGCTTCCATTGTCACAGGAAAGGGCACTGGAAGAAGGATTGCAAGGCGTGGAACGCCAAGAACCAGGAACCGAAGCAAGCTGTGGCTTCGACTTCAGGTGTGTTTGTAATTGAGAATTGTTTGTCGATCAACTCTACTTCCTGGGTATTGGATACCGGATCAGGATCTCATATTTGCAATTCATTGCAGGCACTGAGAAACCATAGAGTGCTGAAGGAAGGTGATATGATCCTCATGGTTGCTAACGGAGCTAGCGTGGGAGCTGCGTCCGTCGAGGATTATCGCCTAGGATTGACGAGTGGACACATTTTGGTTTTACATAACTGTTATTTTGTACCCAGCTTAACGTGTAATATCATATCAGTTTCCTTGTTATCAAATAAAGGTTATGATTTCACGTTTGTAAGAGATGTTGTCAACATCCACCTTAATCATGGTTTGATTGGGTCCGGTACTCTAAATAACGGCATATATGTTTTAAACCAACTCCAAATTTTCAATGTCCAGAACACACCAAAAAGAAAGTCTCCAGATTTAAATAAAGCTTTCTTATGGCATTGTAGACTGGGTCACATCAATGAGAGAAGGTTGACTAAGTTGCATAGAGAAGGATATTTGGACTCGTTCGAATATCAAACTTAAGACACTTGTCAATCCTGTCTCAAAGGAAAGATGACAAAGACTCCATTTACTGGACAAGGAGTAAGAGCGAGCGAGCTTTTAGGACTCATACACAGCGATGTATGCGGTCCAATGTCTACACATGCAAGAGGTGGTTATTCCTACTTCATTACTTTTACAGATGATTTCTCTAGGTTTGGACATGTCTTCTTGATGAAGCATAAATCCGAAGCCTTTGAGAAATTCCTGGAATACAAGAGTGAAGCGGAAAACCAAACAGGCAAAAGTATTAAGACACTGAGATCTGATCGAGGTGGAGAATACTTAAGTGTCGAGTTCCTAGGTTACCTAAAAGAGAAAGGAATTCTCTCTCAGCTTACTCCTCCATACACTCCACAGCACAACGGTGTATCGGAGAGACGGAATCGAACCCTATTGGATATGGTACGATCCATGATGAGTAATGCTGAGTTACCGCGATCTTTCTGGGGGTATGCGCTAGAATCAGCGATACATCTTTTGAACAGAGTTCCAACCAAAACTGTGCCTACCACACCATATCAGATGTGGAGTGGGAAAAAACCCTATCTTCAGTACCTGAAGACATGGGGATGTCCAGCTTTTGTAAAAAAGCAGCATCCGGACAAGCTCGAGGCACGCTCAGTAGAGTGTAAGTTTGTGGGATATCCAAAGAACTCTACAGGATATTGCTTCTATTACGCAGAGGAACAAAAGGTTTTTGTTTCTCATCATGCCCGCTTCTTAGAAACTGAATTTTTGGAAAATCATAAGAGTGGGAGCGAAATAGAACTGGAAGAAATTCCGGAACCACAAACTGCTACTGAAAGTTTGGTAGAACCGGAAGTTCAAGAAGAACAGAACATTCCCGCACCCCTCCGCAGGAGTAGTAGGCCTTCTCATCCGCCTGAGAGATACTACGGTTTTCTCATAGACGGGGATAGAGAGGATTGCATCATAGATGATGATGAACCTACTGACTTCCAGCAGGCCATCCAGAGCGGCGACTCGGTACGATGGCTAGATGCAATGCGGACCGAAATGGAATCCATGTACACCAACAAAGTATGGACTTTGGACTTTGCTCCAGATGGGGTAAAACCCATAGGATGCAAATGGATCTTTAAGAAAAAGATTGGTGTAGATGGACAGGTGGAAACCTATAAGGCTAGACTTGTTGCAAAGGGTTTTCGTCAAAGACCTGGTTTGGACTATGACGAAACCTTTTCTCCAGTGGCTATGCTCAAATCCATTCGGGTCCTTCTTGCTATTGCTGCCTTCCATGATTATGAAATCTGGCAGATGGACGTAAAGACGGCTTTTCTGAATGGAAATTTAGAAGAGAGCGTCTATATGGATCAGCCAGAGGGTTTCAATCAGAGTGGGAGCAGCGGGAAAGTATGCAAGCTGCTTAAGTCTATTTATGGACTAAAGCAGGCATCGCGGAGTTGGAACATCTGTTTTGATGAGACAGTCAAAAAATATGACTTTATCAAAAATCCAGATGAGCCGTGCATATATAGTAAAGTTGTAGCCAGAAGTGTCGTATTCCTCGTCTTGTACGTGGATGACATTCTATTGATAGGAAATGACATTCCTATGCTACAATCTGTCAAAGGATTCTTGTCACACAGGTTCTCCATGAAAGACCTGGGTGATGCCTCTTACATTCTGGGGATCCGGATCTATCGTGATAGATCCAAGAGGATGTTGGGACTTTCGCAGTCCAGGTATATCGACACTGTACTGAAAAGATTCAGTATGGAAGATTCTAAGCGCGGTAATCTACCGGCTTGTCACGGAATCACCCTCTCCAAAGAGATGTCTCCCAAGACTGATTTGGAAAGGGAACGCATGTCTATTATACCCTACGCTTCTGCGGTAGGCTCTATAATGTATGCGATGTTGTGTACCAGACCAGATGTAGCTTACGCACTGAGCGTGGTAAGCCGGTATCAGTCGGACCCAGGGGAGAAACACTGGATAGCAGTAAAGAACATTCTCAAGTACCTGAGGAGGACTAAGGAGATGTTCTTGGTTTATGGCGGAAAAGACCTCAGGTTGGAGGCCTTTGCTGATTCCGGCTTCCAGAGTGATAAGGACGATTCCAAGTCCATGTCGGGTTATGTCTTTACCCTCAATGGAGGGGCGGTGTGCTGGAAGAGCTCCAAGCAGGACACCGTTGCTGACTCGACGATGGAAGCGGAGTATATAGCTGCTTGCGATGCCGTAAAAGAAGCAGTCTGGATGAAGAAGTTCCTAACAGAACTTCAGGTTGTTCCTACCATAGTTGATCCAATACCTCTCTATTGCGACAACAACGGAGCTATAGCTTTAGCGAAGGAACCAAGGTCCCATCAGAAGTCCAGACACATCTTGAGGCGGTATCACCTGATCAGGGAGATCATTGATCGTCAGGAGATCAAGGTTCGGAGAGTTGCTTCTGAAGAGAACATTGCTGATCCATTCACGAAGGCCCTTCCTCAGATTCAGTTCGAGAGGCTACTCGAGATCATTGGTCTACGATATGCCAGTACATGGCCCTAGTGCAAGTGGGAGATTGTCAGTGTTTATGCCCTAGAAGGCCATTACTGTATCATACTAGCTTGTATATTACTTAATGGAAGCTTGGGATATTCACATGTATATAACAGTCTTGCTAAACATGGTAGTATGCTACTTGGTTTTTCTATCTTAATATGTGAGTGTACGTATTGATAGAGCTCTTAGGATCTTGCTTGTCTACCAGCGTTGTGATGGCAGTCACACTAGTGGGGGCTGGGTAGTCTACAAGCACATCCTCATTCAGGTCCCTGGTCATTGGATTATCGAGACAGAGCATCGATACTCCGGAGTAGACTAGTGTGTACGCTTCTCATCCCAGTTGGGGAGATGGTCTGTCCCACAGCCGTCAGTACGTCGTACTGGAGATAGTATGCAGGTGCTCGTTAGGTTACGGGTACACCGGACATGACTCACAGGGAACTGTTGGTTGGTTTGATACCAGTCGTCAGTGAACAGTTCCCAGGTGACATGAGTATAGCGTAGTCCGCAGACTTGACACTGCTACTTCGCCTCGAGTGTGTCCCACTGTTCTTAGATTGCTACCCTACCACGGCTCAAAGGAGTCGTGCAAACAGGTAGTAGTTGGGTGCAGTCCCGAGCACTTAGAGGCAGTGGCGGTTAGACAGGATTCGTCCCTCCCGGTATTGGGAGTAGATATCGTGCTGTGTCAGAGAGCCATTACGCAAAGTCCCTAGCCAGGGCAAGCGAGATTTGCTGGTAGGTTCCAGTAGTTTCTCAGGGTGTAATGAGCTTCCCTCCGACACGACTTATACCGCTATTAGGGGACTGACGCTTGCCGCCCCCTAGGCCCGATATGCGATAGTCTTGGACGAACGGACCGGACTGTATGGAGATTGTCACATCAGACTCAGTAGGAGTTCGGATTGGTTTTCTCATCGGCCTTCTTATCGACAACTACCTGGGGACCGTTACGTACAGCTAGTGCCGCTTGCGGTCTGTGGTTAAACCCACTGCCAGCGTAGTAGTCGAGTCTCTAGAGTCCCACACAGAGAGTTTCCTACTCCAGGCGAAACGATATAGAGGTTGCATGGTTTTGCGACAAAGGGTTCGGACGCATACGTACGTTTACGCGCGTATGACTTTCGGACAGTTTTTTCCAGTCGGCTTTGGTTTAAGCCAGTTACTGGTATCCGGTTATTGGATTTTTTCAGTCTAAAGTTTTTCCGTATTTTTGCGGATTGGAGGGGCGTTCTCGTAATTATACGAGAAGCTTCTAGAAGATGTGACTAAGGAGGTTAAGGTGACATAAGCTTTGGATAAGATTAGTGAGTCATGAGGGTGATTCATCATGATCATTAATGCACCATAAATGCTTAATGACTCATGTTAATGAATCACCTCTTTTCATTTATGAAGCATGCTTATTCATTTCTATTATTCATTATTCTTTAATAAGAATGCGTCATAATATATTATGATACACTCTCTCTCATCTCATTATCTCATCTCACATTCTCTCTCCTCAAGCTCTCATCTTCAAGAGACTAATCCTTAATCCTCATGTGTTGAGATCAAAGGTTTAGTTAGACTTAAACATCCATTATCTTCACTCTATATCATCCTTTCTTCTTTGATTGGCAATCAAAGTAGATTAGTTGCCTCAAGTTAGAGGTGTAGCTTGGTGTTTTGCTCTCGGGTGGATCGTCTACTACCTAGAGAAGGCCGAGGAGAACAAGGAGATCGCAAAGACGAAGGACTAGTTTCGATAGGTATAATCCCTAAGCATAGTAGTTTAGAATAACTATATGTTTGGTTAGTGATCGTTTAGCTTCGATTTAAGCGGTTAGTCGATGTTCGTTCATTAAACTTGATCGTTTTTGAAAATTCCGCCTCCCCACAAGTACTGGGGTGAAGTACATCGACTTACAGGATCCTGATCCGGTATCACATACCCAGGACATAAAGGATACTGAGAAACAGTTCTCTGTAATGAACACACCCGAAGATGATGCATCGGCATGCACTTTCTTCGTTTGGGCGGCACGGGAAATCTGGTATTCCCCAATTTCCTGCTCTGTCTTATAACAATTATAAGTTGGAGCGGGACCAACGTTCCCCAGCTCAGTATAACAAGCGGGTTCGGTCAATATATCCGTATTATTATCTTGATTAAGGCGTGATATGGTCGCTACCTGGAGAGAGAGAGAAGAAAACACTCAGCGTATGCTCTTGCAAGATTAGATTGGTTATCTAATATATCTAATCAGGATGTCTCCCACTGTTTTAGTCAAATCTTCCTTCAAACCCTAAAAGGAAAGACTAGCCGGGATTAATCACACGCTACAAGTTCGCCAATCTTTCAGCCAGGCCAGTGTCGATACTTTGAGGGAGGTCCCCCGTGCTTTGCACGAACCTAATTAAAGTAAACCTCGTTTTGCCAGAGGCGTAACCCCGTTTACACCTTTCTAGAAACCTACTTGATCGGCTAATTGTAATGTGTAAAACTCTCCCAGGAGTAACTCTTACTCGCAGCGGGTATCGGGATCCAACTATCTCATCGAAGGTATGCAATCTCATTGCAAATTTCAACACTTGAAATTCCCAATAATATTTTACCCCTAGCGTGCTATGACCTTGACGCATGCCAAACAACCCATAGTCCGCTAGTCAAGTTCAACCCGTACATTTCTTGATTGAATTAAACCCACCCGCACGACCCTTGACGCATGCCAAACAACGCCGTACGAATACCCTAATCCAATCGCATCGTATGCTAGCAGATAAGCATTAGTTAGCTACCGTACACTACGCCTTGACGTATGCCAAACTACCGTAGCACGAATACTAACTAGTACTTATCTGAAATGACGGAGGGCTACGACAGGTTTTTAAGAAAACCCTTTGCGTAATGAACATGATATCGTTGTAGAATCGAGTGATTTTAAATGGAATGTTTTTGAGGCTTTTCTAGTTTTGCTAAAGGGGTCACTCCCGGTGAAGGGATCGTCGGCCCTTTCCTCATCGAATAAGGTGCAGGATATATCATATATACCGCTGTGCAAAGCAAGAACTATAGAAGCAATCAAAAGACAGACCGAGTTTGTAGCATCTGCCAGTTGTTGCTAAAGGAGTCACTCCCGGTGAAGGGATCTCGGTCCTTTACTTATCGAATAAGGTGCTGGATGTTCTACAAGGAACACCGCTATGCAAAGCAAGAACTAGAGCTACCAGTTTTTATAAACAAGTTTCTACAACATCTTAGGTTTCTTTTATTTCATTAATCTCATTAATGAAGTCCCATTTTATTATGCTTCACAAGCATCTCTTTTTGAAACGAAATCTTCAATATAACATATATCTCATATATATAATATAAACATTCGTCACAGGCAGTAATATGATCTCATCACAGAACATTGCAGCAGAAGAACATATATGAAATATTGGATATACTAGGACGTCCGTGTTTTCAATACGAGCCAGTATAAAACACGGATTCCACGGTCGCGATGAATAGCCAAACCCACATCCCTAGACCCCTACGAGAGCGACAAGTAACACTGCCAATTCTAGGGTTAGGAGACCCGGTCTCGACTCCTCGAGATGGTCTCCCACTGGACCCTAGAATCCGGTTACTTGTGCTCCCCGCCTTGGGTCTACCTAATGCGGAAAAGTAAATAATATACAACGGTGACATCTTCCGCTATCTGGAAGTGCCCCAGTAAAAGAATATTACATACAAATGAATTTTACATGAATGAAAAAGAAAAACTCTCATCTCACATAAAACCCCCGGCTATTCAAAACGCGACGATCCAATATAACATATCACAGCAACACATAATATCTCATATCATCAACGTAAGCAAGTATGCGTATCCCGATTGTCGTTGATGTATAGCAATGAAGCCGGCGATACACCACATACTACGCTTACGGTCACAGAAAAGAAAGTGTAAAACTACAACAGTTGGAATCCGCAACCTCCTTAGACATCGCATGCCTAACCAAATGAATTCCTTAGACATCACATGCCTGACAATTATAAACCCCGCATTTTAGTCTCATTATCGAAAACTCTTTTCAATATCAAGTCGGGCAATTCAACAAGATTCCCAACGTCCTGATCGAATGCTCGTCGCAAACTTTAGTAGACGGCCGCACCCCCATATGCCGTCGACGAAGTGCACTAAGGCGGAACACCGCTGCCGCGAGCACCCGAACGGATGCTTTCGGCGACGGGGTTCTCCTACAGTCACTTGGTCGGGGCTTTGGGGCGTAGCTGTCTATTAAGTTTACCCGGCGAGTATCCGCGTACGCTACGTGATTGCGACGAACTTTTGATCACATCAAAATTCCGTGGCAACCGATCAAATGAGACTGAACTGCTATGTTTATAATATTCAAATTAGTTATCTCAGAACTACCTGTGGATTCCAAATATTGTATCACATTCCAGATAAATAGATAAAGTTAAACTTTCCGATCGAATCATCAAACACCCAAGATTTCCCCAATATATCTCAACACTTGAAATCAGTTTAAAAACATTCATCACATGCCACAGTACCAATGGTCCAGCCGTAGAAGGGTCAAGCCAACGCCTCACATGTGGCACGCCGTACTGCCCCAAACCCTAAGGTTCAAAAGGCAGTTCAAGACGGTCACATAATCGAGTTAAGGTTTGTTGTCTTCTAGAGGGTCCACTGCGTTACTTGCATGACTTAGAACGTTCTTAAACTCGAGAAAAAATCCAACTTTTGAAAAATTTTCCGACAGGGCAAAAAGTGTGTTATTGATATCCGTTCGAACTTTTTAACAGTTTCTAAAATTATCCGGACAAAACTAAACAAAGTTAAAATATCCGATCGAATCTTTAAGTCCCCAATACAACCCAGATAATTCAACAGTTGAATAAAAAATAAAAATTTCCAGAAGACTCAGCACTTGAAGACAAGAATTACTATGCAAGCCACGTGGTGTAACTCAACAAAGTGGCCGCGGAACCGCTGCGAAACCCAGGGTTGGGCCGCGGTTCCGTGCCTCGTTTGTCGAGTTACACCACGTGGCTTGCATAGTAATTCTTGTCTTCAAGTGCTGAGTCTTCTGGAAATTTTTATTTTTTATTCAACTGTTGAATTATCTGGGTTGTATTGGGGACTTAAAGATTCGATTGGGCCGCGGTTCCGTGCCTCGTTTGTCGAGTTAGCATCACGTGCTTCACAGTAACTCATAGAATTCCCTGCTGAATTTTTTGGCAATTTTTAATTCACAAAAATCCAAATTTTCAGAAAATTTCCAGAGAGTGGGTTTTATCGGGTTTTCCGGGTTCGATCGGACTTTAAACTTCGTCTAGACTTCGCCTAAAGCTCTAGATTGGCTCTGATACCACTGTTTGGTTGCTAGGCACGCGCACAAGGGTCTACGAGGCATCAACCATGCCCGATTAAAAATTTAGCCGTGCCGAACAACCCGAATACGGAACTTTAAACTAGAGATTAGGCGAAAACAAGCATGCTAAACACTTTAACACTAAGTGAGAGGGATTACAACCTTTGTAGATCCGGTCCTTCACTTCATATGCTCCGTGTTGTGGTCCCTTCGCTGCGATCATCGGGATCCGGACTATCGAAAGATTCCACGAAGAGAAAGACGCAACCTTTGCTTCCGATCTTCGATACTAAGATGATCTACCTTGAAGTTTCTTTAACACAAGCTAACACTCATGAAATGATGTGAACACCCTCATCTAAATGGCAAAGGAAGATGAGGATGATGAAGTAGGATTTTTGCTCTCTTTATTTATCTTTTTCTCATATTTATCCATCACAAAAATCAAAGCAAGAAAGCATTTCAAGCAAAGAAGAAGAAGGAAGAAGATAAACAACATTAGAAAAAATCTTTTTTGATGAATAGGAAAATAAATGATATGATGAAAAATGTAACCATGGTCAAACTAACCCTTGTAGAGATTTGACTAAGGTTAAAGGTTTGGTTAGGTTAAGGAAATATCAAGCATAATATCTTAACAAAGACAAAGAACAAAAGCTTCTAGAAACTTCTAGAAAACCTTAACCCTAATCAAAACCCTAACCATGTTTAATCTCTACTAAACAAGTTGCATTAGTTATCATATCATGTTACAATATTATATATCACATATATAATATTTATCGTAACAAAATAAAATAATTTAATTAACATATATCGCATATATATCAATGTATTACCCGAGTGAGAAAAAGAATCTTTTAGTGAGCTAATATTAGTTAATGTCTTTTAATATATCATATATATTATTATACATTAAATTATCGAATCAACACTTGATCCGACAATCCGGCTATATCGCATATAACCGACTAATATTTATCCGTACCGATTCATCGAATCAACTCTTGATCCGATGACCCGGCTGATATCAAATATCGCGAGAATACAATACGATATCACATACCGCGTTATCCTCGGTCCCGCACATATCACATATGTGCTCCTACTCCGTTTTTCCTGAGTCAAGAAACCTCTGTGTAGGACTCTAAAGAATCGTCAATACGCCGGCAGTAGGTGATGATCATATCAAACACCCACAAGCTGCAAGCGGTCAGCTAAACGTAACAGCTACCCAGGTATTGAGCGCTCAGAAGATCAACAAGCAAGCCTGTAACTTCTCCTGTGAATCCAAACAGTAACACTCCCGTACAGTCCGGTCTCGTCGTCTGATATGTTGCATATCTCGCCTAGGGGTGGTAAAACGTCAGACCCCAGTAGCTTGATAAGTCGTGTCGATATGAGGTCTATAACAGTTCGAGAAACTACTGATAACACTTACCAGTAAATCTCAGCAACCCTGGCCAGGGATTTCCGGTTATAGCCAATCGAACAGAGCACAACATCAACTCCCTATACCGGGAGAGACGAATCCCCTCCTATCGCTCATTGCCTCCATGTGATTCGGGACTGTACCCAAAAGCCACCTTTTTGCACGCCCTCTTGGACGTGGTATGATGGAAATCAAAGCACAGTGGGAATCACACAAGACTCTATGACGATCTCGGGTCAACAGACTACTCTGTACCAGTGTCACCGGAGAGCTGCCATCTGACGTATGGTATAATACCATCTGGGAGTTCTCGGCGAGTCCGTCCAGTGTACCCAGTTTCCACTGAGCACCCGTACACCATCCTTGATGTCAAACACCTATGGATATGGGATCATCCATCGCCCATCATATGGGTCAAGATGCGTATACGCTAGTCTACTCTGGTGCATCGATGCCCTGTCTCGATACACCCTCGACTAGGAACAGTTATAGGATGTACTCGTCGACTACCGCGGCCCCACTAGTATGATCTCATCATAGTCCCAGTAGTCGAGTACATATCCTAAGGGCTTTATCAACATGTAACATAGAGACAATCAGAGTACATGTTAAGATAAAGTACAACCAGATAGCGTACTATCATGTCGGGCAAGAAAGTCCTCCCTATATATAT
Source organism: Agapanthus africanus (assembly GCA_030015575.1). NCBI lineage: Eukaryota > Viridiplantae > Streptophyta > Magnoliopsida > Asparagales > Amaryllidaceae > Agapanthus > Agapanthus africanus. The sequence continues at coordinate 136,033,593 of JASDDO010000010.1, forward strand.
CCAAGCATCCACTACAATATACATCGTATGTACAGTAATGGCCTCTAGGGCATACATATAACTAACAGATAACACTGGAAGCCTACCAGTATATCTCGATTGCCCTGGCCAGGGACTACTCGTGTAATGGCTCTCCTAGACACAGCGCGATGTCAACCCCCAATACCGGGAGAGATGAATCCTGTCTAACCGTCACTGCCTCCAAGTGCTTCAGGAATGTACCCAACCACTACCTGTTTGCACGACTCCTTTGATCCGTGGTAGGGTAGTAATCAAAGTACAGTGGGAACACACTCGAGGCGAAGTGACAGTGTCAATTCAGCGGACTAAGCTGTACTCATGTCACCTGGGAACTGATAACTGACGATAGGTATAATACCAACCGGTCAGTTCCCGACGACTCCTGTCCAGTGTACTCGTAACCTAACGAGCACCCGTATACTATCTCCAGTACGACGTACTGATGGCTGTGGGACAGACCATCTCCCACACTGGGATGAGAAGCGCATACGCTAGTCTACTCCGGAGTATCGATGCCCTGTCTCGATAGTCCTGCGACTAGGGACCTGTATAAGGATGTGCTTATAGATTACCCAGCCCCCACTAGTGTGACTGCCATCACAACGCTGGTAATCAAGCAAAGATCCTAAGGGCTCCACTAATGTGTATAGGTGATATACAAAAATAAATACATGTACACATTGAAGTAGAAACAAACCAAGTAGCTTACTACTATATTGAGCAAGATTGTTTATACAAGGTAAATATCCCAAGCTTCCATTAAGTAATATACAAACTGGTATGCTACAGTAATGGCCTCTAGGGCATATACACTAACAGGAACGTCGGGTTTCAGTAGCGGCTCTGTGAAACCCGGGGATCCAAAATATCTGTATTGTTCTGTGATGCTTATTACATTTTTGTGATGTTGCATTTTATCACGCCTTGAGCGAATATTATATATTGATATATATATACTAGTAGATGTTGTATATGTTTTGCATCCGCGCTAGTCCAGTCCCCGCTCTGTCGTTAGTTAAGTAATGTAACGGGTGATGACAGGTCCCAGTGGCGAATGCGGATGGCATATACGTACATCATTATTTTCGTTCTTTATTGGTGTGATCAATTGATGGGACTGCGTTGATTCGGATCAATGCAAGCTAAACAAACTTATTCTGATGTTGTTGGAACAATTTTTCAAAAAGCTGTTATTGCAAGGGCGTTCTCTTTTATTTTGCACAGTGATATTCAGTTGGAATATCCTGCACCTCAGTTGACGAGGCAAGGGCCGAGATCCCTTCACCGGGAGTGATCCCTTGGACAGAACTTTGCGTCAGGGTAATAACTTCACTATAGCTGATTGCCTTTTGCTTTGCATCGTGGTATTCAGTTGGAATATCCAGCACCTCATTCTACGGGGAAAGAGCCGAGATCCCTTCACCGGGAGTGACCTCTTTAGCAAAGGTTTTCGTAACTATATTTTATAAAAAGCTATCCAGTTCCTTCAACGATATCAAGTTCATTACGTTAAAGTTTTTCGCCAGAAACCATTCGTAGCCCTTCGTCGTTTCATATGGATAGTCAATAGTATTCAAGCTGTGTTTGTTGGCCAAAGTCAAGGCACAGTGATTGGTAGCTGTTGGGTATTCATATGCAGCATAGATAGATTCGTTAGTTTGGGACAGTCGTACTTCCTTGTTGGCCAAAGTCAAGGATAGGTACGGGTGGGTTCAAATTAACCTGGAAACCTACCAGTATATCTCATTTGCCCTGGCCAGGGACTACTCGTGTAATGGCTCTCCTAGACACAGCGCGATGTCAACCCCCAATACCGGGAGAGACGAATCCTGTCTAACCGTCACTGCCTCCAAGTGCTTCGGGACTGCACCCAACCACCACCTGTTTGCACGACTCTTTTGAGCCGTGGTAGGGTAGTGATCAAAGTACAGTGGGAACACACCCGAGGCGAAGTGACAGTGTCAAGTCAGCGGACTAAGCTGTACTCATGTCACCTGGGAACGGATAACTGACGATAGGTATAATACCAACTGGTCAGTTCCCGACGAGTCCTGTCCAGTGTACCCGTAACCTAACGGGCACCCGCATACTATCTCAAGTACGACGTACTGACGGCTGTGGGACAGACCGTCTCCCACACTGGGATGAGAAGCGCATGCGCTGGTCTACTCCGGAGTATCGATGCCCTGTCTCGATAGTCCTGCGACCAGGGACCTGCATAAGGATGTGCTTCTAGATTACCCAGCCCCACTAGTGTGACGGCCATCACATCGCTGGTAATCAAGCAAAGATCCTAAGGGCTCCACTAATGTGTATAAGCAATATACAAAGATAAACACATGTACACATTGAAGTAGAAATAAACCAAGTAGCATACTACCATTTTGAGCAAGATTGTATATACAAGGTGAATATCCCAAGCTTCTATTAAGTTATATACATACTAGTATGATACAGTAATGGCCTCTAGGGCATATACACTAACAATCTCCCACTTGCACTAAGGCCATGTACTGGCGTATCGAAGACCTATCATATCGATCAGCCGCTCGAACTGAGTCTGGGGTAGGGCCTTGGTGAATGGATCTGCAGTGTTGTCTTCCGAAGCGACTCTCCGAACCTCGATCTCCTGGCGATCCACGATCTCCCTGATCAGGTGATACCGCCTCAAGATGTGCCTGGATCTCTGATGGGACCTGGGTTCCTTCGCTAAAGCTATAGCCCCGTTGTTGTCGCAATACAGAGGTATTGGATCAACAATGGACGGAACCACCTGAAGTTCTTTCAAGAACTTCCTCATCCAGACAGCTTCTTTTGCGGCATCTGATGCAGCGATGTATTCCGCTTCCATCGTCGAGTCTGCAACGGTTTCTTGTTTGGAACTCTTCCAACACACCGCCCCTCCATTGAGGGTGAAGACAAAACCCGACATGGACTTGGAATCATCCTTGTCACTCTGGAAGCTGGAGTCAGCAAAGGCCTCGATCTGGAGGTCCTTTCCGCCATACACCAAGAACATCTCCTTAGTCCTTCTCAGGTACTTGAGAATGTTCTTTACTGCTATCCAATGTTTCTCCCCAGGGTTTGACTGATACCGGCTTACCACACTCAGTGCATAAGCTACATCCGGTCTGGTACACAACATCGCATACAATATAGAGCCTACCGCAGAAGCGTAGGGTATAATAGACATGCGATCCCTCTCCAAATCAGTCTTGGGAGACATCTCTTTAGAGAGGGTGATCCCGTGACAAGCCGGTAGGTTACCGCGCTTGGAATCTTCCATACTGAATCTCTTCAGTATGGTGTCGATGTACCTGGACTGTGAAAGTCCTAATATCCTCTTGGATCTGTCACGGTAGATCCGGATACCCAGAATGTATGAGGCATCACCCAGGTCTTTCATGGAGAACCTGTGTGACAAGAACCCCTTGACAGATTGTAGCATAGGAATGTCATTTCCTATTAAGAGAATGTCATCCACGTATAAAACGAGGAATACTGCAGTTCTCGCTACAAATCTACTATAGATGCATGGCTCATCTGGATTTTTGATAAAGCCAAATTCTTTGACCGTCTCATCAAAGCAGATGTTCCAACTCCGCGATGCCTGCTTTAGTCCATAGATGGACTTAAGCAACTTGCACACCTTTCCGCTGCTCCCACTCTGAATGAAACCATCTGGCTGGTCCATATAGACACACTCCTCTAAATTTCCATTTAGAAAAGCTGTCTTTACGTCCATTTGCCAAATCTCATAATCGTGGAAGGCAGCAATGGCAAGAAGGATCCGAATGGATTTCAGCATGGCTACTGGAGAAAAGGTTTCGTCATAGTCCAAGCCAGGTCTTTGACGAAAACCCTTTGCTACCAGCCTAGCTTTATAGGTCTCAACCTGTCCATCTACACCAATCTTCCTTTTGAAGATCCACTTGCATCCTACGGGTTTTACCCCGTCTGGAGCAATGTCCAACGTCCATACCTTGTTGGTGTACATGGACTCCATTTCGGTCCGCATTGCATCCAGCCATTTCACTGAGTCAACGCTCTGAACGGCCTGCTGGAAGCTAGTAGGCTCATCATAATCTATGATGCAATCCTCTCTATCCCCGTCTATGAGAAAACCGAAGTATCTCTCGGGCGGATGAGACTGCCTACTACTTCTGCGGAGCGGCGTAGGAATGTCCTGTTCTGTTGAACCCTCTGGTTCCACTAACCTTTCAGTAACAGTCTATGGTTCTGGAATTTCTTCCAGTTCTACTGTGCTCCCACTTATCTGGTTTTCCAAAAACTCAGTTTCCAAGAAGTAGGCATGACGAGAAACAAGAACTTTTTGTTCCTCTTCACAGTAGAAGAAATATCCTTTTGAGTTCTTTGGATACCCCACAAACTTGCACTGTACTGAGCGTGCCTCGAGCTTGTCCGCATGCTGCTTTTTGGCAAAAGCCGGACATCCCCATGTCTTAATGTGCTTAAGATAGGGTCTCTTCCCACACCACATTTCATATGGTGTGGAAGGCACAGTCTTAGTCGGAACTCGGTTCAAAAGGTACGCAGCTGATTCTAGCGCATACCCCCAGAATGATCGCGGTAACTCAGCGTTACCCATCATGGACCGCACCATATCCAATAGGGTGCGGTTCCGTCTCTCCGATACACCGTTATGTTGCGGGGTGTAAGGAGGAGTAAGCTGAGAGAGAATTCCGTTCTCTTTTAAATAGTCCAGGAATTCGGCACTTAAGTATTCTCCACCTCGATCCGATCTTAGAATCTTAATACTTTTGCCGGTCTGTTTCTCTACTTCATTCTTATACTCCTGGAATTTTCCAAAAGCCTCGGACTTATGTTTCATTAAGAAGACATAACCGTACCTCGAGAAGTCATCCGTAAAAGTAATGAAGTAAGAATGTCCGCTTCGGGCATGTGTAGACATTGGACCGTACACGTCACTGTGTACGAGTCCCAAGAGCTCGCTCGCTCTTACTCCATGTCCAGTAAACGGAGTCTTTGTCATCTTTCCTTTGAGACAGGATTGACAAGTGGCATATGACTGATATTCGAACGCATTCAAATACCCTTCTGTATGTAACTTCGTCAACCTTCTCTCATTGATGTGACCCAATCTACAATGCCATAAGAAAGTCTGATTTATTTCTGGAGACTTTCTTTTGTGTGTATTCTGGACATTAAAAATCTGTGGTTGGTTCAATACGTATATACCATTACTCAATGTACCTGACCCAATCAGAACTTGATTAAGGTGAATGTTTACAACATTACTTACAAACGCAAATTCATAACCTTCTTTAGAAACTAAAGATACAGAAATGATATTACAAGTTGCGTTGGGTACAAAAAAGCAATTACGCAAAACCAAAAGATGTCCATCTGACATTCCCAGGTGATAGTCCCCCACGGCTTTAGCATCCATGCTAGCTCCGTTCGCAACTCTGAGGGTCATGTCACCTTCCTTCAAAACCCTACGGTTTCTCAACGCCTGCAAAGAATTACAGATATGAGATCCTGATCCGGTATCCAATACCCAGGAAGTAGAGTTTATTGAAAGACAGTTTTCAATAACATACACACCTGAAGCTGAAGCTGCAACCTGCTTCAATTCCTGTGTTCTGGCCTTCCAGGCCCTGCAATCATTCTTCCAGTGTCCTTTCTTATGACAATAGAAGCATTCTTCCTTATCCACAAGCTTCCCCGCTATTTTCGTTGCTTTTCCTTTTCCCTTCGTATCCATCTTACTAACACCGCCCCTTGGTTTGGCGGGGGCCTTCTTTTTCTTTCCCTTGGCTTTCGCCTTGGACCTAGAAGAAGATGATCCTCCTACAAACAAAGTGGATGTATCCCTACCTTTCTGTAGGGTGCCCTCTGCGCTCCTCAGCATGTTGAGGAGCTCTGATAGTTCAACCTCTTTTTCTTGTAGGTTGAAGTTCAGTATAAACTGGGCGTAAGTGGAAGGAAGGGACTGGAGAACTATATTTGTATATAGCTCACTCTCCAATGTGATCCCTAGGTCAGTGAGCTCCTCAATGTAGCCGATCATCTTTAGCACGTGCTCGGCTACTGATGATCCGACGGCCATTCTTGTCGAAAATAACTTTCTCGACGCTTCGTATCTTGCGATACGAGATTGCTCTCCATACAGTTCTTTTGTATGGAGCAATATGGATTCCATGTCCATATTCTCATGCCTCCTCTGATGTTCGTTGTCCATCGAGGCAAGCAAGAGGCACTTGGCCTTCGCGCTATCAATCTCCCAAGTCTTGCGGATTTCCTTATCCGCGACACTGGAAGTTGGACCAGGGACAGGGGGAGCTTTGGTGGTAAGAAGATACCCCAGCTTGTCATAAGTGATTGCTATCTTGACATTCCTGAGCCAATCTTTGTAGTTTGGCCCTGTCAGTTTGTTTTTATCTAGGAGTAACTTAAGTCCAGTCATGTTGATTGGTCGCTGCAATTTGGAGAGAAGAAGAAACACTCAGCATGATGCTCTTGCAAGTTTAGAGTGGTTTTTAGTTTGTCTAAACAGGATGGCTCCCACTGTTTCTCGAATCCCTCCTCAAACCATAAAGGAAGAATTAGTCAGGATCAATCCCACCGTACAATACTTGCTTAACCGTTCGGCCAGGTTGGTGTCGGTACTTCGAGGGAGGTTTTCCAACGCTTTCGCGAAGTTCCTTAATTAGAGAACCTCTTTTCCCTGGGGGCGTAGCCCCGCTAACACCTTTCTAGGCACCTACTAGGTTTATAGCATTGATCGTTAAGCGAGAATTTTCCCGAGGAGTAGCATATACTCACAGTAGGATCGGGATCCAAATATCATCACGTGACGAAACTGAAGGAATCCTACCAGAATCATCACACTCCAAATGGTATGCAAATCTAGCAAGTTTCAGTACTTGTGAAACTCCCGATGTGAATTTTTGCCCCATGCTCTTATGACCTTGACTTTGGCCAACAAATCATAAGTCACATGTCAAGTTCTACCCGTCATTCTCCAGGTTAATTTGAATCCATCCGCACATACCCTTGACTTTGGCCAACAAGGCAGTACGACTGTTCCAAACCAACGCATCTATCTATGCTGCACATGAATACCCAATAGCTACCAATCACTATGCTTTGACTTTGGCCAACAAACACAGCTTGAATACTATTGACTATTCATGTGAAACGACGGAGGGCTACGAATGGTTTTGGCAAAACCGTGAACGTAGTGAACTTGATTTAGTCGATGGAACGAGATAGCTTTTAAATGGTGTGGCTCAAACTCCGTATTTTAAAAGTTGTTTTGAAAAGAACCGAGTAGTTTTTCGAAAGTGTTCCAATGACTTTAACTTGGTTTATTATCTTGCATTAGTTCTTTTAATGCGTGATATTCTTGCATTAGTTCTTTTAATGCGTCCCATCATTTAATCCTACCATTGCAGAAAACAACCAAAATATGACGTACGCTTATGCCATTCGCATTCGCCACTGGGCCCCGTCATTACCCGTTAGGTTACTTAACTAACGACAGAGCGGGGGCTGGGCTAGCGCGTCTGTAAAACATAAGCAACGCCTAAATAGAAAGCAATGATAGACATTTCAGATCACAGATAAATACATTGGATATACTAAGAATCTGTAATTTGTACGAGCCTGTAACAAAAAACAGATTACACGGTCACGGTGAATAGCCAATACCCCACCCAAGACCCCTACGGGTGCGGCAAACTACCCGCCAAGTACCCGAAGCGTAGCAACCTCCCTCATCACCATGAGTAGGCCACTCGACACTTCGGCATACCCGGTAGTTTGTGCACCCCTCCATGGGTCTATCCTAGGAGCAAAAACAGTAAAAAGAAATTATACAATGACGGCTACAACCCCGACCTGGTTGTGCGGCCATACAAATAATTATTACATCAATTTACAAATTTACATGAATTGCAAGAAAAGAAAACTCTCGTCTCACAACCCCCGGCTATTCACCCGCGATAATCCAACATATTTATATACACATTCCAGCACATTACAGATCATGTATAACCCCGACTAATCGACTTATAGCGATTAGCTGACGTTCAATACATGCAAACAACACAGATATAACCATCATAGTCAAAATGCAGTGAAGTTCGGAAAAAATACGGAATTATAGGACCCCAAAAAGAAATTTCTTTTCTGGAAAATCTGGGCACATATAATATATCTCAAAAATCCCAAAACCAACACAGACACACACTGCACGAAAAATGACGCACAGAAGACGACAAACGGCGGCGGTTCCGCGGCACATGCCTACCTCGTGCCGCGGAACCGCGGCGGTTTGAACGAAACAGTGGACCGTTTTTCATGGGTGTTCTAACAAAACACTGAGCCGAATTTAGGTGTGTAACAAAACTTGTTTTGACCAGAAAAAATTTCAACAGAAACTAGGATTTTGAAAAAGTTTGGTTTTTGGATTTTTCCGGTTCCGAACTTCGTTACACTTCACTACCAAGCTAGTTTAAGTTTAGTTAGGCTCTGATACCACTGTAAGCCCACGTTGCGACCCCCGGTTCTTACGGGGAGGCGGAAACGGTATAAAATCAAAATTTTAACGCAAGAGGCAACATGGACTATGCTAGGTCGGGATCTTTACCTAAACTAAAACTAGCTTACTAAGCTAAAGAGATTTAGCTACTCGGATGAAGATGGTTATACCTAGCTTTTCTTGAACTCCTTCTCTTCAAGCTCCGGTGGTGGTCCGATGGCTCCTTCTCGTCGTCTCCGTACGCCGAAGATAGATCCACTTGAAAGCTCCAACCTTTAGCTCCTTCTTCGTTCTTTGAAGAAACTAGTTCACTTGGTTTGCTAAACCTAGTGAACTAGAATGAGTAGAGATGATTTAGAATGGGATTTTATCTATGGTTCTTGATTCTCAACTCATGAGACAAGAGAACCATAGATCAAGAGAGGGAGCAAGAGGTTGAGAGTGAGAGCAAGAGGAGAGCTCAAGAACAAGAGAGAGAATGAGCAAGAAAGAATGAGCAACTCTTTTGTCTCTCACCCTCTCATAATCCAAAAGAAATGATAACTCATCATATCAAAAAAGTCTTATGTGATGGTAGGAAGCAACCATAACCTTATCATGTCATGCACTCATTTTACTCAAATGAATAAGCAAGAAAAAAGTCTTTGGCATGAAATGATAACCATGGTTATCATGATGGTCAACTAGTCAAGCCTAGTCAACCGGTCAACAAGTCAACAAAAGTCAACAAAGTCAACAAGTCAACAAAAGTCAACAAGTCAACAACCATATCACCATAATACTTAATTAATATAATAGTTAATCACATATCATATTCTCATTAGGGTTGAGCAAAAAGTCAAAAAGTCAACGGTCAACTGTCAACAACCCTAATGAGAATCCGCTGTCTGTGCCTCCCTGTCAACTGTGCATACACACCCGCATCCGCGTTCCGAGGAACACGAATGCAAACTGGATAAATCCAATCCCATAAAGTACACTAGGATCTGGCTTAAACCAAAGCCCGCTAGTGTAAACTGTCCGGACACTGTACGTGCACAAGTGCACGGATGTGACCGAACCCTGTCGCAAAACCATGCGACTTGTCGCAAAACCATGCGACTTGTCGCAATACCATGCGACCTCTACTCTTTTGCCTAAAGGCGAAAAGCTTTCTGTGTGGGACTCTAAAGACTCGACACTACGCTGGCAGTGGGTTTAACCACAGACCGCAAGCGGCACTAGCTGTGCGTAACGGTCCCCAGGTAATGCCGACAAGAAGACCGACGAGGCGAAACCCATCTGAACTCCTACTGAGCCTGAATGTGACATTCTCCGTACAGTCCGGTCTGTTCGTCTGATACATCGCATGGCGGGCCTAGGGGGCGGTAAACGTCAGTCCCCCAATAGCGGTACAAGTCGTGCCGGAGCGAAGCCCAAAACACCCTGAGATAACACTGGAAACCTACCAGTATATCTCGTTTGCCCTGGCCAGGGACTACTCGTGTAATGGCTCTCCTAGACACAGCGCGATGTCAACCCCCAATACCGGGAGAGACGAATCCTGTCTAACCGTCACTGCCTCCAAGTGCTTCGGGACTGCACCCAACCACCACCTGTTTGCACGACTCCTTTGAGCCGTGGTAGGGTAGTGATCAAAGTACAGTGGGAACACACCCGAGGCGAAGTGACAGTGTCAAGTCAGCGGACTAAGCTGTACTCATGTCACCTGGGAACTGATAACTGACGATAGGTATAATACCAACTGGTCAGTTCCCGACGAGTCCTGTCCAGTGTACCCGTAACCTAACGGGCACCCGCATACTATCTCAAGTACGACGTACTGACGGCTGTGGGACAGACCGTCTCCCACACTGGGATGAGAAGCGCATGCGCTGGTCTACTCCGGAGTATCGATGCCCTGTCTCGATAGTCCTGCGACCAGGGACCTGCATAAGGATGTGCTTCTAGATTACCCAGCCCCACTAGTGTGACGGCCATCACATCGCTGGTAATCAAGCAAAGATCCTAAGGGCTCCACTAATGTGTATAAGCAATATACAAAGATAAACACATGTACACATTGAAGTAGAAATAAACCAAGTAGCATACTACCATTTTGAGCAAGATTGTATATACAAGGTGAATATCCCAAGCTTCCATTAAGTTATATACATACTAGTATGATACAGTAATGGCCTCTAGGGCATATACACTAACAGGAGTATGGTAGAACTGGAAGTGATTCCAGAACCGCAAACGATTGCTGAAGATTTGATAAGAACCAAAGGATTCAATCTGGTTTGACATTCCATTGGCCACTCCGCAGATATGGTGGGTAACCTCAGGCACTCGAGAGGTACTTCGGTATGCTAAAAAACGGTGACAGGGAGGTTCTTGTTTACCCAAACTTGACACTACTGTTGTTCCAGACTATGAGACCCGGCAGGAGGATGAGTATAGCGTCGTTCTGAACTGGCTTCAGAAGTGTACGTGTATATGACTCTGCCAGAGGGTTGTCGTAGTCAGTGAGAGCAGCGGAAGCATGGTGGACAAGTGGCTTATGTCTATTTATAGACTAAAGCAGATATAGCGGAGATAGATCAATTATTTCTGATGTGACAGTCATAGGTTTGACTTCATCAGAATAGGGGATGGATCTGTTAAGAAGGTAGTAGGGTGTGATGCCCTGGTATTTGGATGACATACACAGAGTAGGAAGTGAAATTCCTATACTACGATCGGTTATACGTTGGTCGTCACACAGTGGTTTCTCCACAAAGGACATGGATATTACATCAGATATTTTGGTTACTAGATCTATGGTTTTAGATCTATATTTGGGAATTTTCCCAATCAGGGCACTTAGACGGCATTCTATGAGTATTTAGAATGGACGACTCCTGGCACGGTAGTATACCTGCAAGTAATGGAGTCACCCTCTCTAAAGCTGTCTTACAGACTAAAGGGGAGAGGGATGTGCATGATTGGCAGATCACTTGCTTAGGCAATTGAGTCAATCATGAGATGTCAAGTACCACACCGGATGTTGTTTTTGCACGAGATGCAGTAAGTTGATATTAATCCAATCCTGGAGAAACGATCGGAAGCAGTTTTAGAACATAAGTTGATGTTCTAGGGAAATGATAACGGCAGCCTCCTTTGGGAGACAGTTATCATTCCAGGCTTCCAAGGTGACCTGGATGACAGAGTGACTGTCAGAGTTATAGTTCTCCCTCTGAAGAGGGGCAGTATTTTGGACAGGTGGTCCAGGCGGATACTGAGGGAGACATGGCGCAGGATACTGATTAAGTTCAGTTGACGATACAGTCTAAGAAGTTTGGATTTGGAGTTCATTTATGAACTAGGTCCCATCAAATATCCAGACACATTCTAAGACAGGTATTGCTCATTTCGGGAGATGGTTTTCTCCGCGAACTTGAGATAAAGAGAGACATAGATAGAAACGTCACAGCGGATCCACTCACTGAGGCTATTCCTCGAACGCAATAGTTTCGCGAACGAGCTTTGTGAGACTGACTAGTAGAGGAGTTGGGTGTTCGGTATCACACGGGCTGTGAGTATGCGACATCGTAATAATTAGCCTTGAGTGCAAGTGGGAGATTGTTGGAGATAGTGCCCTCAGGATCAATTATTGGATCACAGGCACATGATTGCAATGATTGAGGGAGGACCTATACCGGTAGGACAGTCTTACTCAAGATGATAGTATGCTATCTGGTTTATCTTTATCATCGTGTACTGTTTTAGGTGACCTTACAGGTCGCTATTACACGTTGATAGTGCCCATAGGATTCTTGCTTGACTGCCAGCAGTATGAGGGCGATCATATACGTGGGAACTGGGGTCTATAAGCACATCCTTAAAAGGTCCCTAATCGTGGGAGTTTCGAGACAGGGCATCGATACTCCAGAGTAGACTAGTGTATACAGTCGAGACCCCGACGAGGGGCGGTGGCCGGTCTCACAAGTCACTAGTGTCAGTTGGTTCACCTAAGATGTATACAGGTGCTCATTGGGTTATGAGTACACCGGACAGGACTCGCCGGGAACATGTTAGTTGGTCTTATACCTGACATCAGATAGCAGTTCCCTGGTGACATGTGTACAGGTTAGTTCATCGACCTGAGATCGTCATTTGTCTCGTGTGAGTTCCCACTGTACTTTGATTACTACCCTATCACGCTCAAAGGATTTGTACAAACAGGTTTTAGTTGGGTACAGTCCCGAGCAACAAGGAGGTAGTGAGCGGATCTGCAGGGGTTCGTCTCTCCCGGTATTGGGGGTGAGGTCGGGCTGTGTCTAGGAGAGCCATTACACGAAGTCCTTGGCCAAAGCAGGAAATTTACTGGTAGGTATTCCAGTAATATCTCAGGGTGTTCTGGGCTACACTCCGACACGACTTGTACCGCTTTTGGGGGTCTGACTTTTACCAACCCCCTAAGCCCGACATGCGATGCTCATAGACGAACGGACCGGACTGTATGGATATTGTCACTGACAGCTCAGTAGGGTGTCAGGATAAGTTCGCTCATCGACGTCCCTTTTGGTCAATACCCGGTAGCCCATTACGTATGGCTAATACCTCTGACGTGCTAGTGGTTAAATCCACAACCAAGGTGTTGACGAGCCTTTAGAGTCCCCCACAGACCGTTTTCTCATGTTTCGGGCGAAACGCTGTAGAGGCCGTATGGAGATATGGAAGGGTTCGATCTTATACTTGCGGTATTGCACGGATCATGATCGGACGGATAATACTAGCGGGCTTTGGTTTAAGCCGGATCCTAGTATTGTACAGTGTAGATTTTGTCTCATTGCATTTGTATTCGGTCGGAATACAAATGCAGGTATGTATATACAGACGCGGGGTTTTCCTGTAATTTATTACGGGATCAGTTTTTTGAAGTTTCCAGTTTGCATTCCGTTTCGGCCAGTTTTCCTTTGTTCCTTCCTGGCTGGATTTTTATCATGGAGGGACTAATTTGCAAATGTGGAAATTAGCAATTGTGGAGGGGTTTATTTATAAATGGGGGCTTCATGAGTATTCTAGCACATTTGATTCCATTTTTCTCATCATGGTTTATATTAATGAGAAAGGAGTTGATTTGATTATGAAAGGTTTCTTGAAAGACTTTGATGTGATCTTTTTATCACATATTTTCCTTGTTTTAATCTATGATTTTTTCCCTCCACCATATGTCATGGCCGGCCACATCTTTGAGAGAGAGAGGATTCATTTTTTTGGTGAAGTGGGAAATGCTTCTTCTTATTTTAGTTTACACCAAAGTTCCAAAAGGTCATCTCCCCTTGTTCATTATTCTCTTCTCCATCAAAAATGGCAACTTCATAAACCCTTGAGGCAAACCGATTCTACACTTAGCCTACATCATTTCTTGGGCACGTCGGCTTTCCAACTTCGTGCGCGAGTTGCCTCGGTCCAGCGGTGGGAGCCCGTGAAAGAACCCGGCGATGTGGTGCCCGTTCCGACGAGGAGCTGAAGACCGGAGATTCTGCGAGGAGATCGGAGTGGAGGCCGAAGACCGAAGGACACGGATCGCTCGGTATAGCTTCCTACCCATTCTCTAGTTTGCTAGCATTAGGTTAATGGCCCGATCCGGGTTTTATAGTGCGCGGTGGTGCCGGTTTACAAGTTTCGTAAAAGGTTTCGTTTCTGCATTCTGGCGTCGGATTGACGGCCGGGGCGCTGCTGTGCACTTACAACTATAGCCAACAATCTCCCACTTGTACATACGGCTAATTATTGCGGTGTCGCATACTCACAGCCCGTGTGATACCGAACACCCAACTTCTCTACTATTCAGTTTCAAAAAGCTCGTTTGCGAAACTATTGCGTTCGAGAAATAGCCTCAGTGAGTGGATCCGCTCCAATGTTTCTTTCTATGTCTCTCTTTATCTCAAGTTCGTGGAGAAAACTATCTTCCGAAATGAGCAATACATGTCTTAGAATATGTCTGGATATCTGATGGGACCCAGTTCACAAATGAACTTCAAATCCAGCAAACTTCTTAGTCTGTATCGTCCACTGAATTTAATCAGTATCCTGCGCCATGCCTCCCTCAGTATCTGCTTGGACCACCTGTCCAAACTACTTCCCTTCAAAAGAGGGAAAACTATAACTCTAACAGTCACTCTGTCATCTAGGTCACCTTGGAAGCCTGAAATGATAACTGTCTCCCGAAGAAGGCTGCCGTTGTCATATTCTTAGAACACCCATTTATGTTCTAAAACTTCTTCCAGACATTTCTCCAGGATTGGATTAATATAAACTTATTGCAGCTAGTGCAAAAACAATATTTGGTGTGGTACTTGAAATCTCATGATTGACTTAATTGCCTAAGCAAATGATATGTCTATCATGCACATCCCTCTTCGCTTTAGTCTGTAAGACACCTTTAGAGAGGGTGACTCCATCACCTGCAGGTACACCACCATGCCAGGAGTCTTCCGTTCTAAAACAACTTTAGAATACTGTCTAAGTACCCAGATTGGGAAACTACTTAAATCTAAATCTAAAACCATAGATCTAGTTACCAGAATGCCTGATATTATATCCATATCCTTTGTGGAGAAACCACTATGTGACAACCACAGTATAACCGATCGTAGTATAGGAATTTCACTTCCTATAAAGTGCATGTCATCTAAATACCAGAACATCACACACTACTACCTTCTTAACAGATCCATCTCATATTCTGATAAAGTCAAAGCCTATGACTGTCATATTAAAAATAAATGATCTATTTCTGCTATATCTGCTTTAGTCTATAAATTGACATAAGCTACTTGTCCACTATGCTTCCGCTGCTCCCACTGACTACAACAACCCTCTGGCAGAGTCATATACACGTGCACTTCTAAAGCTAGTTTAGAACGACGCTATACTCATCATCATGCCGGGTCTCATAGTCTAGAACTACAGTAATATCAAGTCTGGATAAACAAGAACCTCCCTATCACTGTCTTTGAGGATACCGGAGTACCTCTCGGGTGCCTGAGGTTACCCACCATATCTGCGGAGTGGCTAATGGAATGTCAAACCCGATTGAATCTTTAGGTTCTATTAAATTTTCAGTAATCGTTTGTGGTTCTGGAATCACTTCCAGTTCTACCATACCCCCACTACTGTTTTCTGAAAAAGTCCATTTTGCAAAAACTGTGGCGAGTCAAGAACAATATCACTATTGATCTTCCATATGGTAGAAAGTTAACCCTCATCATAGCCTGGGATAACCCACAAACTGCCATTACAGAAACGTGCTTTGAGTTTTCCAGAGTCTGGTTTTAAGCACAAGCCGGACAACTCCATATACCTTAACATCGTTAAGATATGAACCATTCTATATACAATACAGAAACAGAGGCACTGATTTAATTGGAACCAGATTCAAATCATGCAACTGTCTCCAGTGCATGTCAACCAAATGGAAGGAGGCCGATCATCATTACTCAACTAGGAGTGCATCCAAATATGAGTAACCTGAAAGAGAAGCAAGTTCTCAAAACCATTACTATCAACTAAATACCAAACACAAGTATCTACATCTTCGATCACCTTGAAGAATCCCAATACTTGCAACATATGGTTCTCTACTTTATTCTTGTACTTAAAACTTCTCAAAACTTGGACCTTGTATTTCTACGAAATACTTGTCTAAAAACTAGAGAAGTCACAAGTAAACAAAATATAGTACGAGTACCAACCCCTTTGTCCTAGTGGCAACATACAATACTTTGTATAAATCCCCAGAGTTCAATAACTCAAACCCTGTGCGTCGTAGGTTGAAAACTGTACTTATGTTTAAGAAGAATTACACCGTTGTTGAATTCTCCTTACCTAACCATCAACCGATATAGGTAAATGTCATGGACATAATTTCAAAAAGTTATAGCTCACTTTATAAAATAAACGTACAGATATATTAGTTTGAAATTGGTGCATAATAACGAATATTCAAAACTAAATATCTTCCATCAGGCAAAAACCCTAGGTGATTTCCTCAAATGTCACCAATTACAACGAATTCTGATATAATGAGGATATAATCACCTAATTCCCAATAACTTACTCCCACCCATCATCTGTAAAATCATACAGATGTGAGAATCAAGTCTGGTAAATACATACCCTGGAGTAAGGATCTAATTGGGAAATCAGTTTTCAATTAACAATGCATAGTGAAACTGAAACATGAAAATGTTTCGAAGGGGTAGCCGGGTATTCATAGTATTGCCTCTTCCATTATCCATATTCATGACTGTAACCTTATATTTCCTTGCCATCTCTCCAAATCCCTTTATTTGTCTTTACTCATTACCTTATGTACACCATATTAGGCTAATTGATTTTCTTCCTTCCCTACCGTTCGGCACCGGCCAATGGTTTAGAAGAAGACTATCCAATAAGCATAATAGGTGTACCCTCCTAATCCAAGGAGCCCTCGCAACCTGAGAGAAGGTAATGATAAAAGACAACCTGAATAATCCTATTCAGTTTCTCCTGAACCGGAGAAATGCAAAGGTGAAGTAGGAGTGGTGATGAACTACGCGGTTTGGTCGTGAATGATAGCAGTCACATTTTACTTTACCCTCTTTCTAATCCCTTTATTTGTCTTTACTTTTTACCTTCTGTACACCATACTTAGGCTAATTGGTTTTCTTCCTTCTCCACCTTTCGGCACCTTCCTATGCTTTGGAAGAAGACGATCCAATAAGCGCAATAGGTGTACCCTCTCCTAATCCTAGGAGCACTCAAAACCTGAGAGAATGTAAAAGGAAAAGACAACTGAATAGTCATATTCAATTTCTCCAGAGCCGGAAACCATCCTCGAATCTGAAACAAGTTGCTTCGAGTTCGTATATAACTATGCGATGGTCATATCCAATAAAAGGGGATCTTCGTAGTAATACGGAATGTTCCGGAGAAATGCAAAGGGTAAAAGTAGGAGTGGCAATGAAGTATGCAACTCTGACAATCCAAAAGCCAGTGTGTTTTAAGAAGGTTCGGTTAACTTGGTTTATGAGTTCTAGTCTAAGGTCGGGACATGGTCGCTGCCAAAGAGAGAGAAAGTGAAAAGAAACACTCAGCGTGCACTCTAACCAAGATCAGAATGATTAATCACTTTATCTAATCAGGATGTCTCCCACTGTATCCTCAAATTCTCCTCCAAACCCAAAAGAAGAATTAGTCGAGATCATCTAAAATCACCCGAGGAGTAAACCAACTCATCAGTAGGAATCGAGATCCAACTATCATCGCATGATAACTTGATGGAATCCACTCAAGTTATCACACTCCAGAAGGTATGCGCATGCTTGGTAAGATTCCTGTATGCCCCGATGTGGTTTCTGCCCTATGCTATTATGACCTTGACGAAGGCCAACATATCATAAGTCACATGTTAAGTTCTACCCGTCATTGTACAGGTTAATTTGAACCCACCCGTACATACCCTTGACGAAGGCCAACATAGTAGTACGACTGTCCCAAACTAACGCATCTATCTATGCAACAGAAAAGTAACAAATAGCTACCATACACTATGCCTTGACGAAAGCTAACAAATATAGCACGAACAGATTGATAATGATGAATCAATCAATAACACCCCTGCTTGCACTTCCACTTCTGACCCTAATTCATCTTCTTCCGAGCCTATTCTCCGTTTTCCCGAAGGTTCGAACCCTCAGCCCATTCCTTCTTGTCAACATGAAACGATCCCCACTCCAATTCTGGGATCTGTTCCACCCACACGACCTTCTCCAATGTTGGACCCAGCTCTTATTGCTAAAGCTCCTTATCCAAATAGGTTGAGGGCCAACAAACCTAACCCACAAATGGAGAAGATTTTGGAAATGTTTAAACAGGTTAACATAAATATCCCTCTCCTAGATGCTATCCAATAAGTTCCGGCTTATGCGAAAATACTTAAGGACTTGTGCACTAGGAAGAGGAAGACTCCAGTGCCGAAAAAGGTATTCATGACGAGCAATATTAGCACATCTTTTACCCATCAATTACCAAAGAAACGTAAGGACCCTCGCTGACCTACAATCTCTATTTCTATTGGGGGTAAAAATATTAACCGTGCTTTACTCGACCTTGGCGCTAGTGTTAACCTGCTTCTATACTCTGTCTACGAGCAGTTAGGTATTGGAGAGTTGAAACCTGCCAACTGCACTCTTCAGATGGCAGATTGATCTATCACCAAATCTAGGGATGAGCTTGAGGATGTGTTGATAAAAGTCGGGGAATTTATATTCCCCGTGGACTTTATTGTTTTAGATACGCAACCTGTAGCGAACCCACCGAACCAAATTCCGGTGATTCTCGGTCGACCCTTCTTAGCCACTTCCAATGCTGTCATTAATTGTCGAAATGGTTCAATGAACCTATCCTTCGGGAAAATGACAATTGAGCTTAACATTTACAAGCTAGGAAGTCAACCATCTGACCCTTCTGCTCATATTATTGATGTTTGTTCTGTCCACGAGATAGCTCCCAAAAGCTGCAAGGTTGATGAACTTTGCTTTGATGATCTCGACGACATTAGTACATCATTGTTTGATCTTGAACAATATTATAGCGAGGACACCTTTGACGAGTCCAACCCTGAGTTTGATACTTTTGACTCATCACAAAAGTCAGTAGCACTTTCCGAGTCAATATCCTATACAGGCTATGAACTTCTTCAAGAATCCGAATATCATTCCCTTACCCTACCTTCTATTGTTTCTCCGCCGACATTAGATCTCAAAATGTTACCTTCTCATCTTAAATATGCATATTTAGGTGAGAATGAGTCTTTTCCTGTGGTCATATCTGCTTCTCCAGCCTTAGAGCAAGTGGATGCTCTTTTGATGGTCTTAAGATCAAATCGGCAAGCATTTGGTTGGACAATGGCAGACATCAAAGGGATTAGTCCCTTGATTGTAGAACATCATATACATTTGATGGATGATGCCAAACCAACCCGAGAACCACAAAGACGGTTGAATCCCATCATGAAGGAGGCAGTAAAGAAAGAAATTGTCAAGTGCCTTGATAGTGGTATAATTTACCCAATCTCTGATAGCCAATGGGTAAGTCCTATTCATGTAGTCCCTAAGATGTTTGGCATCACGGTCATAACTAATGAGGCTAATGAGTTGATCCAGACACGCACCCAAACTTGATGGCGTGTATGTATTGATTATAGAAAACTCAATGCCGCAACGAGGAAAAATCACTTCTCTCTACCTTTCATTGACCAGATGCTGGAACGATTAGCTGGACATGATTATTATTGTTTCATGGACGGATACTCTGGTTATAACCAGGTCCCTATTGCCGAAAAGGATCAAGATAAAACAACATTTACTTGTCCTTTCGGTACCTTTGCTTATAGACGCATGCCCTTTGGGTTATGCAATGCTCCCACTACATTTCAGCGGTGTATGATGGGGATATTCTCGGACATGGTCGAGAATTTTCTCGAGATTTTCATGGACGATTTCTCTATATTCGGGGACTCATTTGAGGATTGCCTATGTCATCTTGATGCAGTTCTTACCCGCTGTAAGGATAAGAACTTAACTTTGAATTGGGAAAAATTCCATTTCATGGTCCAAGAAGGTATCATGCTTGGACATGTCATTTCACGGAAAGGCATTGAGGTAGACAGAGCTAAAATAGATGTCATCCATAACCTTCCTCATTCCAAATGTGTCAAAGATATACGATCTTTCCTTGGTCATGCAAGATTTTATAGGAGATTCGTTAAGGATTTTAGCAAAATTGCTAGACCTTTAACACTTCTCTTGGCCAAGAATACAACATTTCACTTTGATTCGGACTGTGAAGCTGCTTTTGAATCACTCAAAAGATCTCTCACTACAGCCCCCATTCTATCATCTCTTGATCGGAATCACCCGTTCGATCTTATGTGTGATGCATAGGATTTTGCTATTGGTGCAGTCTTAGGACAGCACATTGATAAGATGCCACATGCAATTTATTATGCAATTAAGACCTTGAATGATGCCCAAATTAATTATACAACTACCGAGAAAGAACTCTTGGCAGTTGTATTTGCATTAGAAAAATTCAGGCCATACTTGATTGGCTCACCGATTGTGGTTTACACCGATTGCAGGGTTGTCTAGCACGACAGCAAGGTTTCAGGAGGCATCATCCATACCATATTTCAAATTTTGCCGTTCTAGCTAACCCTAACCCTAGAATCGTTACTAGAAAATCCGACGAAAAGAAAAGCAAACAACTTTGCATAAGAAGTGAACAAGGAATACAACCATTGTAGATCGGTCCTTCACTTCAATAGCTCCGTGTAGTAATCCCTTCACTGTGAATCATGAACGCCTGAACTCTTGAAAGGGTTCTCCTGAATAAATGAGCAAGCTTGCACGAAGACTTCGAGGCCGAAGATGATCTACGTCGAGGAGACACTAGCTCATGCTACCTCTTCACTAATGGTGAGAATAGTGAAGCAAACACCCCGAAATAATTGGCTAATAGTAGAGGATGATCAAGTAGGAAGTGGGCTCACTCTAGATTTAATTTTCTCATAAGGTTTCATCACTTAGAAAAAACTAGCAAGCTTTTTCTCAAGTGAGGAAGAAGAAGAAGTGATGAAGAGAAATAATCTCATGAGGTTAGAAATGCAACCATGGTGAGTTATTATATCATGCTTAACTCATGTAAAGAATAAACCATAGTCTAAGGTTAAGGGTTGGGTTAACAAATATCTTAAGCTAGACAAATAAGTTGAATAAGTCAATGTTCTACTTGCTTCTCCAAGCTCAACCTTGACTAAATCCAAATGTTTGAATTGCTTAAAACAAATAAACCCCTAGCTTTAACCCTGGCATGATATAAGTCTCATACATACATGTTGCATTTCTAACCTAGCGTGACACAACAATATATATCACATATATATGTTGTGTGCAAATAGAAAACAATAAATTTAACATATATCTTATATATATCAATGTATCATAAGTGAGCAAAATGAATACTTAAGTGAGCCAATATTAGTTAATGTAATTTAATATATCATATATATAATTCTACATTAAATTATTAAATCAACACTTGATTTAATAATCCGGCAATGTTACAAATAACCGATTAATATCTAATGTAACAACTTATTGAATCAACACTTGATCCGATAACTTGGATATATCACATATAACCTACGATGTCACTAATCGCGAGAATAGAACGCGGCATCACATACACGCATTAATCTCGATCCCGCACATATCACATATGTGCTCCTACTCCATTTCGCATCAACCAGGAAAGCTCTGTGTATGACTCTAAAGACTCGTTAATACGCCGGCAGTAGGTGATGATCATATCAAACATCCACAAGCTGCAAGCGGTCTGCTAAATGTAACGGCCACTCGGGTATTGAGCGATTAGAAGATCAACAAGCAAGCCTGCTCGTACTCCTGCGAATCCAATCAGTAATACTATCGTACAGTCCGGTCTCTTCGTCTGATATGTCGCATATCACAGCCTATGGGTGGTATAACGTCAGACCCCAATAGCCTGATAAGTCATGCCGATGCAAGGTCCATAACGGTTCGAGAAACTACTGATAACACTTACCAGTAAATCTCAGCAATCCTGGCCAGGGATTTCCTGTTCTGGCCAATCAAGCATAGCGCAACATCAACTCCCAATACCGGGAGAGACAAAACCCCTCCTATCGCTCATTGCCTCCATGTGACTCGGGACTATACCCAAAAACCACCTTTTTGCACGATCTCTTGACCGTGGTATGGTGGAAATCAAAACACAGTAGGAATCACACAAGACTCTATGAAGATCTCGGGTCTACAAACTAACCTGTACCAGTGTCACCAGAAAACTGCTATCCGACGATATGTATAATACCATCTAGGAGTTCTCGGCGAGTCCGTTCAGTGTACCCAGTCTCCACTAAGCACACGTATACCTTCTCTGATGTCAAACACCAATGGATGTGGGATCATCCATCGCCCATCATATGGGTCGAGAAGCGTATACGCTAGTCTACTCTGGAGTATCGATGCCCTGTCTCGATACTCCTACAACTAGGTACATTTGAAGGATGTACTTTCCGACTACCCTGTCTCCATTAGTATGATCTGCAACATAATCCTGGTAGTCAAGTACTCATCCTGAAGGCCTTATCAACATGTAATAGAGAGACAATAAGTGTATATGTTAAGATAAAGTGCAACCAGATAGCATACTATCACGTCGAGCAAGAAAGTCCTCCCTATATATGTCCAAGCATCCACTACAATATACATCACATATACAGTAATGGTCTCGAGGGCATACATATAACTAACACCGATCACTCCGCCCTAAAACATCTTTTATCGAAGAAGGATGCTAAGGGCAGGTTAATATGTTGGATCCTATTTTTACAAGAATTTGATCTTGTCATACGAGATAAGAAAGGATGTGAAAACGTAGTAGCCGACCACTTTCACGAATCTCTTCTTCACCTATTGTGACCTTGCCAATAAATGACTCTTTCCCTGACGAACAACTCTTGAACGTATCCTGCGAACCTTGGTCCGTGGATATTGTGAATTATCAAGCAACGAGACTTATTCCCAGCGAATGGTCTAAACAAGACAATCATCGATTTCTATCCCAAGTAAAGCATTTTTACTGGGATGAACCTGTTAGTGTATATGCCCTAGAGACAATTACTGTATCATACTAGTATGTATATTACTTGATGGAAGCTTTGGATATTCACCTTGTACTGACAATCTTGCTCAAAATGGTAGTATGCTACTTGGTTTGTTTCTTCTTTAATGTGTGCATGTGTTTCTTTTAGCATATCGCCTTTACACATTAGTGGAGCCCTTAGGATCTTTGCTTGATTACCAGCGTTGTGATGGCAGTTGATTGGTAAGGTTTTTGCATGCTAAGTTTATTACCGCAATCAAAAAGGTTTCTCTTGTAGCTAGCCGGTTGAGTACGGGTCGTCCGCAGGGAGATGGGAATCTTTTTCTATGTTCTTTAACGAGTTAAGTCCAAATGTCCAGGTTTGTTTTTAGATTAACTATGTGCTAAAATGATATATAAAGAGAGCTTGTTAGGGTTAGGATTAGGTTAGTTTGAGTTAGGAGTCGCTCACTTCTTTCGTTTCCACTCTTAATATCGGTGTTACGGTAATCGGCAACAACGGAGATTAGCACGACTAGGAAGGAACTTGTGAGTATAAGCTAGGCTTTCCAACGCATAAGTTCTTCTTTTTGGTGCTTGTCCGTCCCTTCTTGGCTCTTAGCCTTAACCTCCGGTTAATTCAACCACAACCGGTCTCACTAAGAAATCACCGCTATCATGTAGGATAGGGTGCCGTTGGGAGCGGATTGTGGTTCAATTAACGGGATTCTGAATCAAGATGTTGGGCAAGAAAAGAGTGAGAGAGATTTCCTTCTCTCAAACTTTCCTTATCCTACCCTAACAAGTATGAAAACTACTCACCCATTATAAGGAAAAGAAAATAAAACAAAGGAGAAAGATAGAAAGAAAAAGGTTAGAAGATTGCAACTAGCTATTTGCGACCTCACCTCGGCAAGGATCAAGCGTAAGCATCATGGTTGTTTAAGGATAAAGGAAAAGAGAACAAGAAAGAAACAAACAACAAACAACAACAACTAGATTAGCAAATGAAAATTACAAGCAATTATAAAAAGAACAAGACAAGCATGATAACAAAGAGAACTCTTTTATTCATTCTTTACTCACAAAAGCTCACTACAAGTTTTTAATGGAGAAGAGATGAGAAGTGGAAGAAGAACAACACATGTATTCTAAAATTCTAAATACAAGATTATGAACCCTTGGCTTTGGCAAGTTCTGGACTATTTATAGGCAGGGAAATGGTAACCTAGGGCAACAAACTGCCTCTATATAGAATGACCAAAATACCCCTGAAACATCGTCCACTTAGGAGCCCGTACGGCCGCGGTTCTGCGGCCTAAGCATGCTTATGCCGCGGAACCGTGGCCCTTTAGTGGAGTTAGGCCATGAAACTTGGTGTTTTTCTCCTTTTTGTTGTTTTATGCAGTGTGGTATATGTTTTTTCTCAGAAACTCTTCAGAATTTCAGCAGAACAAAAGGTGATGTGATGTGGATCTTTTGCCATGATTTCCTCGAGCACCGCATAGATATGTTGGATCTTGTGTTGACATTGAGCTTTGTGTATGAAAATGACATCGATTTGCCATTTTGTCCCTTAAACTGGTGTGCGGCAACATACGGATAGAGAGCGGAGACCCGTGTTTTATCTGTGGTTGGCAGTAATCCGGAATTTGTCGTCCTTTTCCATGAATTTCATTGTTTAGAGCTGAGAACCTGTATCCTGCAATTAACTAGCAAACACGGCTCAAGAGTACCTACCGATAAGCAATGTGATAAAAATTGGGCAGTATAAAAATGCAAAAATCTGATATGAACAAATACCCCCAAACTTATCATTTGCTCGTCCCAAGCAAAGCCAATTTATTCACAAAAATTCCTAACCTCACTTTCGCAGGGAACGTGATTGCACTGAGCATGTGCAACAAGCCGTTAAACCTCTAGGTGTCCCTAGTAGGAGGAGTGTTGTCTCCTGAGGGTTTTCAGCGGATACTACCCACAAAATCCGGTCAAGCTAGTTTTGCAAAATAACTACGATTCAAAACCCCTAAAGTTTTGTTTCAGAAAATAACAATTCTATTATTCTGAGTCTAGACTATCGAACCTTTATTTTTCACACCTTGCTTCTTATTTAACTTAAGATTTTATATGTCTTTACGCGCAGTGCAAATAGTGTCGTTATGTTCCAGAAGGGTCGAATAAAGTCATCATGTCATACAATAAAGCCCAGATAAAATTTTTAAAAGGATCACAGAAGTTTTATAAAGAGTTAAGGATTTTTTCAAGTTTCGTTTTCCAGTAAGGTTTCAACTTCAGAATTTCTATCTTCCTTAACAGGAAACTAGGTCTTATTTTTTTCACTCCACCTTTTTCTTGTTTTCATTTCATACACACCTCTGTGAACGTGCAATAGTCTTTATTATAGAATAAAACCTTCATATCTCCGCTAGAAATATTTTTTTATAAAAGCCTGTCTTTTGTCAAGATTATTCTCACACAAAGAACCGTTAGGAATTTTAACTCGGAGAGAATATTGCTTGACTTTGTTTTAATCTGGACTTTCTATGCTTCTTAACGAGGTTTGGGCCAATGCACCCAAACCAGTTGGTTTTAGGGTATTAGGTGTAGAGACACCCCAGCAGACTTAATTACTCAAGTTACCTAGGTCCAAAAACAAAAGACAATTTTAGCGTGAAAATCATGATGATTCAATACAAACGGAGATATAACCGGCAGTTCAATTATTTTTTTGGATAAAAGACGTGTTTAGTGGGTTCGGTGTGTAATCATTCCAATCAAGTTCCAGATGGGTTATTTTTCAGACTTAGTTCCAATTAAGGCATCAATAACATTCCTTCATATTCACTTCACTTCATAAACTATTCTTGATATTACTTATTTCAGAACAAACCTATTTGATCCTCAGAAAATCATTTATCCATTTAAAAGTTCTTAGACATAAAAGACTTGTCATTTAATTTCCAAAACTCACGACACGTGTAGTGTGATGTAAAGACGTATATCAGCTATAGTTAACTTCAAAGGAGAGTTATCTTTCAGGTTTTCAAAATCTAAAAATAAGATTTAGTTATTCTTATCTTATCAAACAAAACCGTCGAAATGTTGAATCAGAGTTCTCCCACTAGCTAACTTGACAGAAAAGTTTTTATGTTTTTAGAATATTTTCTGATTTTTATGGATTTTATGGATTTTAATATGCAGATGCAAAATATACATATGAATGCGAAGGTTAGAAATGCGTACCGAGCGTACCCCCAAACTTAAACTGGACAGTGTCCTCACTGTCATTGCATGAAGAGATCATTGAAGGGTCAAAATTGTCGGTTAGATATGCATTTTTTTTTTGTTTTTGTTTTTAAAATGTAAAAAAAAAAAGAACATCTACAAATAAATACAAATTGGTATATACATACCCACAAACTTATTTGGAACAGTGTCCACTGTTCTTGGCTGGATAACCGAAGTTTGGTGGTAGGCAGAGGAAGATTATGCAGGGTAAACCGGCTCCTGTAAGACCAGGAGCTCCTCTGTTGGTTCGGCGCTAAGGTATGGTTTAAGTCGGTGTCCATTTACTTTGAAAAATGAACCGTCCTTTGGATTCTCCAAATCCACAGCGCCATGTGGATACACATTCCGCACAAAATACGGCCCTTTCCAGCGAGATCTGAGCTTTCCTGGATGGAAGTGTAGCCGGGTGTCGTAAAGCAGTACCTGTTGACCATGTATGAAAGTTTTGCGCAAAAGGTGTTTATCGAACACCTTTGTTCGGTTTTTAACGACAACCGCGTTATCGTAAGCCTCATCCCTAAGCTCGCTCAATTCGTTCAATTGCAGCTTCCGATGGCTGCCCGCATCTTCGAGAGACAGATTCAGCTCCTTTATCCCCAAAATACACGATGCTCTATTTCGACAGGGAGGTAGCAAGCCTTTCCGTACACAAGCCAATAGGGAGACATGCCAAGATCGGTCTTATAAGCGGTTCGAAATGCCCAAAGGGCATCAATGAGTTTCAGCGACCAATCCTTACGGTTCTTGGAAACCGTCTTCTCCAGTATCTGCTTGATATGCCGATTTGAAACTTCGGCTTGCCCACTGGTTTGGGGGTGGTAGGGCGTAAATAGCTAATGATTAATGGAATATTTCCGCATCAAGGCCTCGAAAGTCTTATTGCAGAAATGAGTTCCATTGTCGCTAATGATCGCTCGGGGGTGCCCAAAACGGGAGAAAATGTTTTCTTTAAGAAACCTAATGACAACCTTGTTGTCGTTAGTCCGGCTGAGCACAGCCTCGACCCACTTAGAGACGTAATCAACAGCGAGAAGGATGTACAAGTTCCCGAAAGAGCTGGGAAACGGCCCCATGAAATCTATCCCCCAAACGTCGAAAATCTCCACAACCAAGATTGGTTGGAGCGGAATCTCGTTCCTCCGGGATATCCGGCCCAAGTGTTGGCACCGGGAGCAAGTCTTGCAATAGTCATGAGCGTCTTTGAAGAGTTGTGGCCAGTAGAAACCACATTGCAAGATCTTCTCAGCTGTCTTTCTGGGGACAAAATGCCCGCCACATGCTTGATCGTGGCAAAATGACAGCACACTCTTGAATTCATCGTCAGGAACACACCGACGAATAATCTGGTCAGGACAGTACTTGAACAGATAGGGTTCGTCCCAGTAAAAGTGTTTTACTAGGGATAAGAATCGAAGTCTGTCCTGACTTGACCATTCAGTCGGTAGTAGCCCTGTGGCCAAATAGTTCACAATATCTGCGAACCAGGGTTCGCGAGATACTGTCAAGAGCTGTTCATCCGGAAAAATGTCGTTGATCGAAAGTTGAGACGACGGCGAAGAAGGAAGTCGTGAGAGATGGTCGGCGACTACGTTTTCATATCCTCTTTTGTCCTTGATGACAAGGTCAAACTCTTGAAGCAAGAGGATCCAACGTATCAGTCGAGATTTTGCATCTTTCTTCGCAAAAAGATGGCGCAGAGCAGAATGGTCTGTGTAGACAATGACTGGAGAGCCGATGAGGTAGGGCCTGAACTTTTCTAAAGCAAATACAACAGCCAAGAATTCCTTCTCAGTTGTTGTATAATTAAGTTGGGCGTCGTTCAGGGTTCGACTAGCATAATAGATCACATGCGGCATCTTGTTGATGTGTTGTCCAAGGACAGCACCAATGGCAAAGTCGGATGCATCGCACATAATCTCAAATGGGTGCGTCCAGTCAGGTGAAGAAAGAACGGGAGCAGAAGTGAGTGAGCTTTTTAATGACCCGAACGCAGTCACACAGCTCGAGTTGAAGTCAAATGGCGTGTCCTTGGCCAGTAGAAGAGTCAAGGGCCTAGCAATCTTGCTAAAGTCCTTGATGAACCGTCTATGGAAACCGGCATGGCCAAGGAAGGCTCGGATGTCTCGGACGCATCTGGGAGGAGGGAGATTGGAAATGACCTCAATCTTCGCTTTATCAACCTCTATGCCATTTTGCGAAATGATATGTCCTAAGACAATACCTTCGCGCACCATGAAGTGGCACTTCTCCTAATTCAATGTGAGGTTCTTGTCCTTACATCGGGTAAGGACAGCGTCAAGATGCAGCAAACACTCGTTAAAGGAATCGCCGAAGATGGAGAAATCTTCCATGAAGATCTCCAGGAATTTCTCCACCATGTCTGAGAAGATTCCCATCATATACCGCTGGAAGGTAGCGGGCGCATTGCATAACCCAAAGGGCATGCGACGGTATGCGAACGTGCCGAAAGGACAAGTGAATGTGGTCTTGTCCTGGTCTTTTTCGGCGATGGGAATCTGATTATAGCCGTAGTATCCATCAAGAAAGAAGTAGTACTCGTGTTCGGCCAATCGTTCAAGCATTTGGTCAATGAAAGGTAGCGGAAAGTGGTCTTTCCGCGTTGCGGCGTTGAGTTTTCTGTAATCGATGCATACTCGCTACCCTGTTTGGGTGCGAGTAGGGATTAACTCATTCGCCTCGTTAGTAATGATCGTTATGCCTGATTTCTTGGGGACAACGTGAATGGGGCTAACCCACTGGCTATCAGAGATAGGGTAAATGATACCACTATCCAGACACTTCACGATTTCCTTTTTCACAGCCTCCTTCATGACTGGGTTGAGTCGCCTTTGTGGATCCCTGGCTGGTTTGGCATCATCCATCAGATGAATGTGATGTTCAACGATCAGGGGACTAATCCCCTTGATGTCCGCCATGGACCAGCCAAAAGCTTGCCTATTGCTGTGCAAGACCGCAAGAAGGGCTTTCTCTTGCTCTGGAGCTAGAGAAGCCGAGATGATAACAGGGAGGGTCTCGTTCTCACCCAACAAAGCGTACTTAAGGTGAGACGGCAAAGGCTTGAGTTCGAGCGTTGGAGGTGAAACGATTGAAGGCAAGATTGGTGAAAAGGTCTCGAACTCAAAGGATTCCAGCAAGGGTTCAAAACGAGTGTAAGCGACCGAGTTGGATGGTTCAGGTAACTCATCCAGAAATTCGAAGGATTCAAACTCGGGTGGTGAGTGGCTAAGATCGTTCGAGAAAGTGAAACACTCGTAGTCATTGTCGGGCGCAGAAACAACAGCAGGTTTGAAGAGGAACGCACGAGTGGCGTTAAGGTTATCGTAATCGAACAAAAACTCCTTGAATTCACTCTTCAGGGGTGATCTCCTGGATTGAGCAAACGTCTAGTATATGAGCATTAGGTTCGGAGGGCTGATTCCCCAACCTAAAAATGTTGAGTTCAATTATCATGTTTCCAAAAGATAGGTTCATCGAACCATTTCGACAATTGATCACAGCATTTGAGGTTGTAAGGAATGGGCGACCGAGTATCACTGGAATTTGATTCCGGGGGTTAGCTACAGGCTGTGTGTATAATACAATGAAGTCAACGGGGAATATGAAGTCCCCAACCTTGATTAACACATCCTCTAGCTCACCCCTAGGATGGGTGATCGATCGGTCGGCCATTTGGAGAGTGCAGTGTGTGGGTTTCAGCTCTCCTACACCTAGTTGCTCATATACTGAGTACGGAAGCAGGTTAACACTGGCACCAAGATCTAATAGTACACGGTTGATGTTCTTATCCCCAATGGTAATAGAAATCGTAGGACAGCCAGGGTCCTTCCGTTTTTGCGGTAAAGATTGGGTAAGAGCATCACTCACAGCACTAGCCAAGAAAACTTTCTTGGGTACCTGAGACTTCCTCTTTTTCGTGCACAAGTCCTTTAAGATTTTCACGTAGGACGGGACTTGTTGGACAATATCTAAAAGGGGAATGTTGATGTTAACCTGCTTAAACAACTCCAGAATCTTCTCCATTTGTGGATTTTGTTTATTGGACCTCAACCGGTTTGGAAATGGAACGTTTTTAAAATTGGTTGAGTCCAATGCTTGTGGAGGAGATTGTGGAGCTGGAACGGATTCCAGAGCTGGTGCTTTCGTGGAGTGAGAAGTGGGTCCGTTCAGAGCAGAAGAAGAAGAAGAGCCTTTTGAAGAATGGAGAATAGGCTCAGAAGACGAAGAAGAAGAAGAAGATGAGGCCGGGGTGTCATTATCCTCAATTGCTGTGCCGATGTTGTTGTGCAGCATCCTTCCCGATCTCAATGTAGTCATGGCACTCACATTATGGTTCTGTTGTTCAAGAGCAACATGTACATTATGTGGGTGACCGGGATTTGGGAGTGGTTGAGATGGAAGCTTCCCCTTTTCTCACTCGCTTAACGCCGCATTCAGCTGTGCAATCTGGGCTTCGATGGTCTTGATGCTTTGCCCGTGTGCTGCAGTGTGTTGCACCAAAGACTGAATAGACGACTGGATGTTGGCGGTGGATTGTGTCGATTGTTTAACGAACGCCTCCAGACTTCGTTCTAGCGAGGAAACCTTATCGTTGTTTGACGGAACAAAGTTGTTTTGCGGAAAAGAATTGTTGGGTGCAAAGTTGTTCGTCTGATTTTGAAAAGGTTGGGGTTGGAAGGGCTGCTGAAATTGATGTTGAGTTTGTTGTTGCGCTTGTTGTTGCGGAGGAGGGGGCCTCTGGAAATTGTTGCCTTAGAATTGCTGCTGGTTCTGATTCCAGGAGAAATTGGGGTGGTTTCTCCAACCGGGATTGTAGGTGGAAGAGTATGGATCATTTCTCGGTCTTTGCTGAAATGCAGCATTAACCTGATCATGTCCTTGAGATGGTGGATTGTAAGGACACTCTTCGGTTAAGTGAGAAGGATCGGAACAACAAGCACAAATGGTACGAAGGGGAAGAACAGGGGCAGGAGCAGGAGGTGAAAATTTGCTCTCTATCGCTTTAAGTTTTCTCATTATTGCAGCCATTTGAGCTTTCATCGCAATAGAGACATCAAGTTGGTGAATTCCTACCCTAGACTGACCAGTAGAAGTGGAGGAGGAAGAAGAAGAAGTTGGTCTGGTGCTCTCCCATTGAAGCGTTTGTTCCGCAAGGTCGTCGAAGAATTGCCACGCTTCCTCGTCAGATTTCGATAGGAAGTGGCCCTGACAAATGGTTTCCAACAACTGCTTGGTTGCTGGGTTCAGGCCCTCGTATAAGGTTTGGCAAAGTTGCCATTTCTCAATACCGTGGTGAGGGCACTGAACAAGAAGGTCTTTATACCGGTCAAAGCACTTCCAGAATGGTTCAGAAGGAAGCTGAGAGAATTGGTTGATTTCGTTACGGATCCTTGCGGTTTTATGATTCGGATAGAATTTCTTGAGAAACGCTTTCACAAACTCGTCCCAACTGATTATGGAGTGGGAAGCAGTGCTATACAGCCATTTTTCAGCAAGATCGCATAAAGTGAACGGAATGACCCATAGCCGTATAGCATCGTCCGACAGCTTGGTGGTTTTCATCATGGCACAAACATTTTGGAACTTGTTGATGAAGATATAGGCATCTTCAGATTCAAGCCCATGAAATTTCGGAAGCATGTTAATGATGTGGGGCTTAATTTCAAAATTATCCTCATTGGCCGGTGGAAGGGAAAGACAGGTAGGAAGTGCGGAACGGATGGGATAGAAACGATCCTGGAGCGCGATTCGCTGCGGCGCTACAACAGGCGGTGGTGGTGGGTTATTCGCATCCGTAGGAGGTGGAGTCAATCCCGGGGGAGTCAAAGAGATGTTTGGATTAAATCCTGACATCGCGGAAGAAGAGGTTGGTGATGGTGAAGGTGAGGATGTATGAACAGAATTCCGGTCAACGTCGGAGTTGGTCGGCAAAGGTAAGGGTGAAAGAGGCGTGGACGGAGTTTCGATGTCTGAGTCGATCGCGTAGTCGGTAGCGACTAACGTAACGCGGACTAGGCGGGCGCTAGTGTCCCGAGTCCAAGCGGACATACACTAAATGAGTTTAGTATAGTCAAAGCGAAGAAGGTGAGGGTAAGAAAACGTCAATGGAGAAATACGATAGGTGGTGGGTGAAAAAAATGGATTCTGGCTACAAAGGGCAAGTTTTTATAAAAGTTTTTGGTTTTGTGTTTTTTTTTTGTTTTTTTTAGAAAGAGCTTTACAGAAATATGTACGGGCTTACGGCTTCAAGCAATCACAAACAAGATATGCACAATCACACTTAGATCTAGGGTCACCTAGGTCAGCTAGACAGCTCCTAACTGTTCCAAAGGGCTAGAAATAGGACCTCAAACTGCCTCTTCTCCAACAATTGCGGCCAGGTAAGTGCCAGGTAAGTGGGAGGCTCCCCACTACGTAAGTAATGGTCCTAATTAAGTAACCACTTGCCTTGGACACACTTGCCTAGACACCGCAAAGTCAGGATAGGATAAACGGCCGATGCCTGTAACTAGTCCTCTGTCCTATTGAGCGCGAAGTCCTTAGGGATGAGTCTAGTATTTTTTTAATTAAACATTGGTCAATGCATATGCTTTTTATGATTTCTGGGGTCCTGGGAAGGGTGATGAAATCTCCACCCAATCTGGATTGGTTTCAAGCCCCTTAAAGTCCGTATTAATATATGCAAAGCAGTAACAATCAACTGCAAACAATTTTTACTTTTTTAGCGCGGCGCAAAGAATCCTGCTCAAGAACAATTTATTGGAAGGGGGAAGAGAGTTTGCGCAAAGAATGCTGCAGAAAACACAGTTCAGTGGAGTTCAGAGGAGTGGGGGAGAGGAGAGAGATACTCACAGAAGTTTTGGCACCCTGAAGGCACCAAACGGCCACGGTTCCGCGGCCTAAGCCTGCTTATGCCGCGGTTCCGTGGCAGTAAGGTGGATATGGGGCTTCAAAAATCTTGTGGGACCTTAATTGGCTGTCCTCTTCTTCTCTGGATTTCCTGAATCTTGATTTACTCACAGTATCTGCTCCAGATTTTTATAGTAGACCGTTGGCTCCGTCTTGATCCGTCGCGGTGTAGCCGCGAGATATGGGTCTAACTTCCCACGTCTTTGGCACTGAACTCGATCGTCTCTTTATCCTGCACACTTGCACAAAAACTAATCAAAAATAACAAGATGGTTTTTTTTTACAATGTATATATATTTTTGTTTTGTTTTTCGGTTATATTTATATTCACAAATTAACCCGAAATTACACAAAGAAATAAACTACCGTCTCCCCGGCAACGGCGCCATTTGATTGGTAAGGTTTTTGCGTGCTAAGTTTATTACCGCAATCAAGACGATTTCGCTTGTAGCTAGCCGGTTGAGTACGGGTCGTCTGCAGGGAGATGGGAATCTTTTTCTATGTGCTTTAACGAGTTAAATCCAAATGTCCAGGTTTGTTTTGAGATTAACTATGTGCTAAAATGATATATAAAGAGAGCTTGTTAGGGTTAGGGTTAGGTTAGTTTGAGTTACGAGTCGCTCACTTCTTTCATTGCCACTCTTAATAACGGTGTTACGGTAATCGGCAACAACGGGGATTAGCACGACTAGGAAGGAACTTGCGAGTATAAGCTAGGCTTTCCAACGCATAAGTTCTTCCTTTTGGTGCTTGTCCGTCCGTTCTTGGCTCTTAGCCTTAACCTCCGGTTAATTCAACCACAACCGGTCTCACTAAGGAAGCACAGCTATCATGTAGGATAGGGTGCCGTAGGGAGCGGATTGTGGTTCAATTAACGGGAGTCCGAATCAAGATGTTGGGCAAGAAAAGAGTGAGAGAGATTTCCTTCTCTCAAACTTTCCTTATCCTACCCTAACAAGTATGAAAACTACTCACCCATTATAAGGAAAAGAAAATAAAACAAAGGAGAAAGATAGAAAGAAAGTGGTTAGAAGTTTACAACTAGCTATTTGCGACCTCACCCCGGCAAGGATCAAGCGTAAGCATCATGGTTGTTTAAGGATAAAGGAAAAGAGAACAAGAAAGAAACAAACAACAAATAACAACAACTAGATTAGCAAATGAAAATTACAAGCAATTATAAAAAGAACAAGACAAGCATGATAACAAAGAGAACTCATTTATTCATTCTTCGCTCACAAAAGCACACTACAAGTTTTTAATAGAGAAGAGATGAGAAGAGGAAGAAGAACAACACATGTATTCTAAAATTCTAAATACAAGATTATGGACCCTTGGCTTTGGCAAGTTCTGGACTATTTATAGACAGGGAAATGGAAACCTAGGGCAACAAACCGCCTCCATATAGAATGACCAAAATACCCCTGAAACATCGTCCACTGAGGATCCCGTACGACCGCGGTTCCGCGGCCTAAGCATGCTTATGCCGCGGAACCGCGGCCCTTTAGTGGTGTTAGGCCAAGAAACTTGGTGGTTTTCTCCTGTTTGTTGTTGTATGCAGTGTGGTATATGTTTTTTCTCAGAAACTCTTCACAATTTTTCCAGAATTTCAGCAGAAAAAAAGGTGATGTGATGTGGATCTTTTGCCATGATTTCCTCGAGCACCGCGTAGATATGTTGGATCTTGTGTTGACATTGAGCTTTGTGCATGAAAATGACATCGATTTGCCATTTTGTCCCTTAAACTGGTGTGCGGCAAGATACGGATAGAGAGCGGAGACCCGTGTTTTATCTGTGGTTGGCAGTAATTCGGAATTTATCGTGCTTTTCCATGAATTTCATTGTTTAGAGCTGAGAACCTGTATCCTGCAATTAACTAGCAAACACGGCTCAAGAGTACCTATCGATAAGCAATGTGATAAAAATTGGGCGGTATAAAAATGCAAAAATCTGATATGAACAAATACCCCCAAACTTATCATTTGCTCGTCCCGAGCAAAGCCAATTTATTCACAAAAATTCCTAACCTCACTTTCGCAGGGAACGTGATTGCACTGAGCATGTGCAACAAGCCGTTAAACCTCTAGGTGTCCCTAATAGGAGGAGTGTTGTCTCTTGAGCGTTTTCAGCGGATACTACCCACAAAATCCGGTCAAGCTAGTTTTGCAAAATAACTACAATTCAAAACCCCTAAAGTTTTGTTTCAGAAAATAACAATTCTACTATCGAGACAGGGCATCGATACTCCGGAGTAGACTAGCGTATGCACTTCTTATCCCAGCTTGGGAGACGGTCTGTCCCACAGCCGTCAGTACGTCGTAATTGGGATAGTATGCGGGTGCTCGTTAGGTTACGAGTACACAGGACAGGACTCGTCGGGAACTGTTGATTGGTATTATACCTATCGTCAGTTATCAGTTCCCAGGTGACATGAGTACAGCTTAGCCCGTTGACTTGACACTGTCACTTCGCCTCGAGTGTGTTCCAACTGTACTTTGATTACTACCCTACCACGGCTCAATGGAGTCGTGCAAACATGTAGTTTTTGGGTGCAGTCCCAAAGCACTTGGAGGCAGTGACGGTTAGACAGGATTCGTCTCTCCCGGTATTGGGGGTTGATATCGCGCTGTGTCTAGGAGAGCCATTACACAAAGTCCCTGGCCAGGGCAAGCGAGATAGACTGATAGGTTTCCAGTGTTATCTCAGGTGTTCTGGGCTACACTCCGATACGACTTGTACCGCTAGTAGTGGAATGACGTTTGCCGCCCCCATAGGCCCGCCATGCGATGTTCTTAGACGAACAGACCGGACTGTACGGAGACTGTCACATTCAGGCTCAGAAGGAATTCAGATGGGTTTACCTCGTCAGTCTTCTTATCGGCATCTACCTGGGGACCGTTACGTACAGCTAGTGCCGCTTGTGGTCTGTGGTTAAACCCACTGCCAGCGTTGTGTCGAGTCTTTAGAGTCCTACACAGAGGGTTATTGTCACGACCCGAAAGAGCACGTGACTGGCCCTTGAACCATATGAAGTCTATAGGACTCCATCTGACCCAAGTAAGCCAAAAGCCCAGAAATCTAAAACCATTTTAAGGAGTAAAGAAACATGTTTTGAAGTCAAGCTTTTTAAATAACTAAGCCGAATATGCATTTTTAAAATGTGTAGTCTTTTCTGAAAAATTCGGCAGAGTTTCCTTTGTAAAAACTGACCTCGAACGGGGTACAACAAGAATAATATATAAATGCAGTGATAAAAGGCATCCCCAAGCGGGAGCTAGCTCTTCGTCAATCGACGGTCACAACCACGCAAGCAATAGAATATACAACGCCGAAGGGCGAGGATCAAAACTCAAAAGAAACTCAACAGCCTTAAAACCGTAATACTACAAGCGCGACTCTAAGATCGAAATAATACAACACTGTTTTCTAAGTCAGAAACAATATACAAGTTTTGGTTGATGGAATTTCTAGATACAATAAATAGTACAAGTACAATGGCGGTTCTGATACAAAAAAACCCACCTACCCAAGCAAGTCACCCGTATGAAAGCAGTGTGCCAGAAAAGCCGCTATGAAACCTGCACGGCAAAACCTGCAAGAACTGTGGCACAACGGGGGTGAGTTGCCAACTCGTGAATAGAAAATATCTACAAGCAGAGATCAAATATATGACCCATCCTAGGTAAAAACGATCAGATATATATAAACCTCAATATGAATAAGTCTGAAGCATGCTAAAGTGGCAATGTAATCTCTATACATGAGTGTAGTGCCAAGTGCTCGTGCCAGTGCCTCAGGTAATAGCATATCATAAATATGAGGTATGATCAATATAATCAAATCCGCATGTACGTGGATCCCATCCACTCGTCACCCAATGACAATAAGCATTATGCATGTAAATGTCAAAAAGCATATGCATGGAAAATATGAGGATATAACCAAAAGCATGGAACCTGAGTGCCTAGCATCGACACTCGAAAACATCATGAAAACCTGTGCCTAGCATCGGCACGTAAATCCTCATATATCGGGCATCCGTCAGTCCGGGTCAGTCCACTCTCTCATATATCGGGCATCCGTCGGTCCGGGTCAGCCCTCTCTCAATATATCGGGCATCCGTCAGTCCGGGTCAGCCCTCTCTCAATATATCGGGCATCCGTCGGTCCGGGTAAGCCCTCTCTCAACATATCGGGCATCCGTCTGTCCGGGTCAGTCCTCTCTCAATATATCGGGCATCCGTCAGTCCGGGTCAGCCCTCTCTCAAAACCAGAAATATCATAGAAACAACATATCTCAATGCGCAAATCAGAAAGCATGATGCATGTGACATATAAATGAAATGCAAGTAACAATTTATCCTGCAGCATGGAATAATAGTATGCGCATATAAGGTCATGTCTTGATGCAACAGTACTACAGTGTAGTGACATGGCAATTATCGATGATGAAGTGTGTGAGCCGGCGAGCAGTGTACGTGGAACATATGCATCATCGATAATGGTGCTGGTGTCCCAGCAGCATCATAATAATATATCAATAAACAAAAGCAATGCAATGCAAATAGCATGAATATGCGGAATCGAATAATCAACGCAACAGTAAAGAATCTACCTCAATAAATATATCATGCAGCCTTGCCTTTTGAAATAAGACGAATCAGGGTTTTTGGTAAAATAAGGGCTACGGTGTTTTAAGAGAAGATGCGTCGTTTGAAAATATCCGTAGAATCCCTTTTTCCTATCCTTAAAATATCCCCGATTCGTTAGTTTCGAAATAGGTATGACTCGGTTCTAGTCTAACGCCTACTATGCGAACTACGGATCAAACTATCAAGCCAAACAGGAGGGGTATGGAAACCACCTAAATCTGAGTCGATATATATACATATAAATATAATAGTCGGTGATCCCGCCTCAATAGTATCACAGCGATATAATATCCTCGAGTCATGAGCGCGGATCTATCATCAATATAGGCTCGTACGGTAAATCGTCGTACGGCATCCCAATAGCGGGGTACGGTCAATATCACATTATCTCATCACATATCAGGTATCACTATCATCATATCATAAAATCTGGGGTACAGATCTAAGTCTAGTACAATCGATACCATCTACACAAGTATGAATGCGGGGTAAAACACGTGCCCAAAGGCCCGCTAAACCATCGTGTCGTATCTCGAATACGAAACCTGCCATATCGCCGATCTCACGGCCTCAAATCGAATCTCATCGACTCAACTCACATCCCAAGTACTATCCTCAAATCCCGTATATGAACACATAGTCCCATACCCATGTATAGACATACACACCTCCAAACGCGCACAGATAAAAGAAAGAATGTATGCAAGTATATGTGTACGTGTATGTGTGGGTGCAACCACTACTTTAGGGTTTCGCACTATAATACACCAATACATTCTTATCATCACTAATCCATTATTACCATCAATAATATTAAACAACACATAATAAATATTCGTGTGTATACGTATCCGTATACATCACCACAGACTGCGGGGGTGCTATACGCCATCCACCCGACTTCCCCCGTAGATATAATCTACTCACCTGGTCTTCGCTCGCCGAAATCGATGACGCCGCGTTTTCTTCTCCTCGGAATCCTTGCGAGGGTACCTACAATAATAAACCGTCACAATACGTATTAAAATCGAGGCAGAAAACCAATACAGCGCACAGTGTGCTCATAGGTTGGAACCTATGGCCTAAATGTGCAAATCAATCCAACAATCCCTGTTGTCGATGTACGAACACCCGACAACCAAATACAACTCAAAATATCACGAAAGTGCATTTTAAAATACGGAAAACATCGCCTAAAACACACTAAAATGCTCCCTGATGTTCCCCAGGTGACAATTAGCCAAAACTGCATATAGGAGGGGTCTAATTTAGTGCAAAATGAGGCCAGGAACAAAAATCAACCCATTCCCTTCTACTCTGGCAGCAAATTGCGGCCAGAATGATTAAATCTGCAGCCTGGGGTTTGAATTAGGGGCTCGGGTCTTGGTGGTAGCTTCCTAGGTGCCTGCACGACTCACTGTCAGCTCAATTTTATTTTAGGGGTCTCGGGGTGATAGCAGATTCCTAAAACCTTCCCAGATTTCACAATATCTCCGATATCGGTTTTCTAAATCCGTATTCCGGGTTTCAAATCTCAGGTTTGGGTCTCAATTCCATCACTAGGGTGTTTGTGCAGCCTCCACTAAGCTCAATTCACACAACAACTCACAATTTTCCTCAAACCCTAACTAGGTTTCCTTTAAGTCCACAACACCACCCGATATCGATTCAATTTTAACATAGGGGTATAAGTAATGCAAAAACTAATCTAATGATCCAGAAATTACCTCATTTGGCAACTCAAGAATTTTCTTGAGTTGCCTCAAGTTGCCAAAATCCTTGCTTTCTTGGTCCAATGTGTAGATCTTGGGCTTGTGCATCTTTTTAATGAAATGGATATTGGGTTTTGGAATTGTTTTTGAGGTGATTTGGGACTTGAAGAGGGGAGGTGAGGTGAGGTGCAGGAGCAGCAGCAGCAACAAGAGGGAGAGGGAGAGAAATGAGTGAAGGTTGAAGAGGAAATGACTAAGTCTTTTGGTCAAAGAAGCCCATACCTCTCTCTCTCTCACACCATACCTCATATTATAATCCCTTCTCTATTTCTTTTTCTTTTCTTTTTCTCTAATTCCTTCTCACTCAAATAGTGATCACAAAATAAAACCATGGCAAGAAGAATGTAACACAAGTGTAGAAAAAGATATGTGCATGTTTTGCACAAAATTGCTTAAAAGCCGATTAGCGATTTTTTATCGCGATTAGCATTAATTTAGCATATAACTAATCATAAAAACTTTAAAATGGCATAATTCCCTAAAATACCCTATTTTAGAATTTTCCATAATTTTTCCACAATTTTTCCCATTTATTTCTATTTAATTATACCGAAATATTAAAATATTCATTAAAATAATATTAATTTATAAAAATTCCCAAAAATACTATTTTATTATTTTGAAATGTTACAATCTACCACCCTTAAAGAAATTCGGTTCTCGAATTTAAATTTAAACCCCCAAATACAAAAACATTTCAGTAAACATCCAAATTGTCGGAGCTCCGAAAGCATCAATACACAGTGAATATCATACAAACAGAACGCCCAAAAATATGAAATCCAAGATGACGGATATGTGATAACCGAATCACAAAATCACAAATCATAAATCATGAATACCGTCGTCGGTATATCCTCTTTCGAAGTCGAGAAGGTGCCGGTACATCCAATGCTAGCGGCGCAAGATATCTACTTGCCTCTTGCTCGCGGCTGGCGTCCTCTGCCTCTGGTTCCTTATCTTCCCTGTGGATTACCAATCTCGCAATCCATCGGCTCATCGGCCTGTCAGGTGTACTAACGGGAACGATTTCCGTTCTGGCACTTCTCTGGTCATCTCTCGGTCAACCCCCACGACCGCTCGTAAAGCAGCATGTCACTGGCATCGGCCTCTGGTCTTCTGAATACACAGTAGACATCCGATCCGGGGTGCAAATATCATTACAGCAGTGTCCTGGAAGGAATCCCGCTCAAGGTCTCTTCCGATCTTGCCTATGCCGGTCTGTACGGAGGCTGGTACTTTTGCATATCTCTTTTCTCGCTCGATGGACATCTGCGTCCTCAGCACAACATTTTGTCGGAAATTGGTCACATCCCAACGCCTCTGTAAGCATATCTGGTCTCTAGTCTCGACGGGAAGTAATGACAGCTCGTTAGCGTCTCGCACGAAGCTCTTATCCCACTCGTCTGTATCGTAGTCCATTTCGACGTCGCGTCTCTAACTGCTCACTGTAATGTCCTCGGCTACGGTCTGTCCGAAGTTTTTCACACGGACTCGAAATCACAAACTCGGTATCTTCATCACTCCGTAGAAGGTATCTAGTCGAACACGTCCTCAACGTGCATATCGCAATCTCTGATGTCAGCGGAGTAGTACGTCATCTCGTCGAAATCTCGTGCGAACTATTTACTCCACTTTCCCCAACGTCGACTGATTCGGACTCATCTACTCGTGGCTGCATAGACTACGCTCCAACGGCTATGCTCGTATCTGGGGTCTCCCAAGCCATATGTCCCATCCCATGATATCCGAATAATGTCGAACCATCCGATCGACTCGTCAGAACCTCATAATCCCCCAAGAGCTTAACATCTTGGGTACAGTTTAACAGTATCGAGTATATACCACAGCATCGGTGGTCCAACCGTAGAAGGGCAAACCCAAGCCTTACTAATGGCGCCATGGAACCGCCGCAAACCCTAAGGTTCAAAGGCTTTCATATGGTCATTATGTCGAGTTAGGGTTTCATTCTTCTAGAGGGTCCATGGAATCGCTTGCATGTCTTTCCGAATACTTTAAACTTGGAAAATGGGTTCCTGACATTCGATCGTCTCAATCGACTCTCAACGAATCTGCGTGAAGTCGCCTCTAGCTGAAATCAATCTATCTGATGACCTCGCATTGGGTAAGCTAACGAACCGCATGTCCAAGTCATTCATCCTCGGTGACTAGCGACTCACCATCATATCTCTAAGTATATACCCATGCTGCAGTAGCTCCAATCATCTGGGCGATATCTCGTCATTTGCAGCAACAACTGGCTCATTCATCCGTACGCTGAACAACGCCTCAATCCTCCAGGAAAGGCGATACATTGGCGGCCATCTCTGAATCGGTCGGCTCTAGATCTGAATAAGACTCTCCATACTGGAAACCTTCAACTCAACTGAGCCTGCTCCGGCGCATAAATAGGACGAATCACCTTCGTCTCTCAAATCGGGGTAGACTAGCTACCAACTGTCTCATATCTGCCTAGAAGCTC
This sequence comes from Agapanthus africanus, assembly GCA_030015575.1. Lineage (NCBI taxonomy): Eukaryota > Viridiplantae > Streptophyta > Magnoliopsida > Asparagales > Amaryllidaceae > Agapanthus > Agapanthus africanus. The sequence goes on from JASDDO010000010.1 coordinate 136,075,964, forward strand.
CGGCGATCTCAGCTCGTAAGCTCCGGAAGCGACATCCTATCAATCTCAGCAACAGCTGGTCCATCTGTCTGCACGGTAGGCGACACCATAATCTCTGAGGTATGTTGTACCTCAACAGTCCTCTCTCAACTGGCAGCGCTAACAATGGCCCGATCATCCGGTGTAAAACCAAGCACTCGCCTCCACAAGAGGTCACAATCATCATGAACAAGCGATATCTCATTGGTCATCACATCCTGGCTGGCCTCTATCAGTGGCTCAATCCTCTGATACCGATCGGCACGTCCGAGAAATCTCGTAAAAGCGATCTTTCAAATGCTCATGGCGCGAAAACACAATAAAACGAAGCCTCTATATGCAATCGTATGTCTTTAGAATCACGCCCTGGTCAGTCCTCGTCCCTGACGAGCTCATGCTGACGCAACTCGAGCCATAGCTCACTCTGCCCATGCAATCGTGGCAGCAAAACCATAACCAGTCTCGATAAGGATAGATCATAGGAAAGAATATAATACTGTGCAAGGAAATGTACATCTTAAGGTTTCTTAAGCGGAGTGGCGTGTCGTAAGTATGCCGCGGAACATAGGTACGGTACGTCCCTCTACTCAAGCTACCTACTACATCAACCAAGGGTCATCTTATGCGACGAAAGTTCGGGTATAATACCCCCTCGACTAAGTCTAAGTTCCATAAGATCAAGCCTAAGTTCCGTATATATATAAACGCCCTAGGCTCCACATAGTTAAACTCAGACTCGAACCAAGATCAACCTAGCGCTTCGATACCAACTTTGTCACGACCCGAAAGAGCACGTGACTGGCCCTTGAACCATATGAAGTCTATAGGACTCCATCTGACTCAAGTAAGCCAAAAGCCCAGAAATCTAAAACCATTTTAAGGAGTAAACAAATATGTTTTGAAGTCAAGCTTTTCAAATAACTAGGCCAAATATGCATTTTTAAAATGTGTAGTCTTTTCTGAAAAATTCGACAGAGTTTCCTTTGTAAAAACTGGCCCCGAACGGGGTACAACAAGAATAATATATAAATGCAGTGATAAAAGGCATCCCCAAGCGGGAGCTAGCTCTTCGTCAATCGACGGTCACAACCACGCAAGCAATAGAATATACAACGCCGAAGGGCGAGGATCAAAACTCAAAAGAAACTCAACAGCCTGAAAACCGTAATACTACAAGCACGACTCTAAGGTCGAAATAATACAACACTGTTTTCTAAGTCTGAAACAATATACAAGTTTTGGTTGATGGAATTTCTAGATACAATAAATAGTACAAGTACAATGGCGGTTCTGATACAAAAGAACCCACCTACCGAAGCAAGTCACCCGTATGAAAGCAGTGTGCCAGAAAAGCCGCTATGAAACCTGCATGGCAAAACCTGTAAGAACTGTGGCACAACGGGGGTGAGTTTCCAACTCGTGAATAGAAAATATCTACAAGCAGAGATCAAATATATGACCCATCCTAGGTCAATACGATCAGATATATATAAACCTCAATATGAATAAGTCTGAAGCATGCTAAAGTGGCAATGTAATCTCTATACATGAGTGTAGTGCCAAGTGCTCGTGCCAGTGCCTCATGTAATAGCATATCATAAATACGAGGTATGATCAATATAATCAAATATGCATGTACGTGGATCCCATCCACTCGTCACCCAATGACAATAAGCATTATGCATGTAAATGTCATAAAGCATATGCATGGAAAATATGAGGATATAACCAAAAGCATGGAACCTGAGTGCCTAGCATCGACACTCGAAAACATCATGAAAACCTGTGCCTAGCATCGGCACGTAAATCCTCATATATCGGGCATCCGTCAGTCCGGGTCAGCCTACTCTCTCGTATATCGGGCATCCGTCAGTCCGGGTCAGCCCTCTCTCAATATATCGAGCATCCGTTAGTCCGGGTCAGCCCTCTCTCAATATATCGGGCATCCGTCGTTCCGGGTCAGCCCTCTCTCAATATATCGGGCATCCGTCCGTCCGGGTAAGCCCTCTCTCAATATATCGGGCATCCGTCTGTCCGGGTCAGCCCTCTCTCAATATATCGGGCATCCGTCAGTCCGGGTCAGCCCTCTCTCAAAACCAGAAATATCATAGAAACAACATATCTCAATGCGCAAATCAGAAAGCATGATGCATGTGACATATAAATGAAATGCAAGTAACAATTTATCTTGCAGCATGGAATAATAGCATGCGCATATAAGGTCATGTCCTGATGCAACAGTACTACAGTGTAGTGACATGGCAATTATCGATGATGAAGTGTGTGAGCCGGCGAGCATTGTACGTGGAACATATGCATCATCGATAATGGTGCTGGTGTCCCAGCAGCATGATAATAATATATCAATAAACACAAGCAATGCAATGCAAATAGCATGAATATGCGGAATCGAATAATCAACGCAACAGTAAAGAATCAACCTCAATAAATATATCATGCACCCTTGCCTTTTGAAATAAGACGAATAAGGGTTTTTGGTAAAATAAGGGCTACGGTGTTTTAAGAGAAGATGCGTCGTTTGAAAATATCCGTAGAATCCCTTTTTCCTATCCTTAAAATATCCCCGATTCGTTAGTTTCGAAATAGGTATGATTCGGGTGTAGTCTAACGCCTACTATGCGAACTACGGATCCAACTATCAAGCCAAACAGGAGGGGTATGGAAACCACCTAAATCTGAGTCGATATATATACATATAAATATAATATTCGGTGATCCCGCCTCAATAGTATCACAGCGATATAATATCCTCGAGTCATGAGCGCGGATCTATCATCAATATAGGCTCGTACGGTAAATCGTCGTACGTCATCCCAATAGCGGGGTAAGGTCAATATCACATTATCTCATCACATATCAGGTATTACTATCATCATATCATATAATCTGGGGTACAGATCTAAGTCTAGCACAATCGATACCATCTACACAAGTATGAATGCGGGGTAAAACAGATGCCTAAAGGCCCGCTAAACCATCGTGTCGTATCTCGAATACGAAACCTGCCATATCGCCGATCTCACGGCCTCAAATCAAATCTCATCGACTCAACTCACATCCCAAGTACTATCCTCAAATACCGTATATGAACACATAGTCCCATACCCATGTATAGACATACACACCTCCAAACGCGCACAGATAAAAGAAAGAATGTATGCAAGTATATGTGTACGTGTATGTATGGGTGCAACCACTACTTTAGGGTTTCGCACTATACTACACCAATACATTCTTATCATCACTAATCCATTATTACCATTAATAATCTTAAACAACACATAATAAATATTCGTGTGTATACGTATCCGTATACATCACCACAGACTGCGGGGGTGCTATACGCCATCCACCCGACTTCCCCCATAGATATAGTCTACTCACCTGGTCTTCGCTCGCCGAAATCGATGACGTCGCGTTTTCTTCAACTCGGAATCCTTGCGAGGGTACCTACAATAATAAACCGTCGCAATACGTATTAAAATCGAGGCAGAAAACCAATACAGCGCACAGTGTGCTCATAGGTTGGAACCTATGGCCTAAATGTGCAAATCAATCCAACAATCCCTGTTGTCGATGTACGAACACCCGACAACCAAATACAAATCCAAATATCAAGAAAGTACATTTTAAAATACGGAAAACATCGCCTTAAACAAACTAAAATGCTCCCAGATTTTCCCCAGGTGACAATTAGCCAGAACTGCATATAGGAGGGGTCTAATTTAGTGCAAAATGAGCCCTGGAACAAAAATCAACCCATTCCCTTCTACTCTGGCCGCAAATTGCGGCCAGAATGATTAAATCTGCAGCGTGGGGTTTTAATTAGGGGCTCGGGTCTTGGTGGTAGCTTCCTAGGTGCCTGCACGACTCACTGTCAGCTCAATTTTATTTTAGGGGACTCGGGGTGATAGCAGATTCCTAAAACCTTCCCAGATTTCACAATATCTCCGATATCGGTTTTCTAAATCCGTACTCCGGGTTTCAAATCTCAGGTTTGGGTCTCAATTCCATCACTAGGGTGTTTGTGCAGCCTCCACTAAGCTCAATTCACACAACAACTCACAATTTTCTTCAAACCCTAACTAGGTTTCCTTTAAGTCCACAATACCACCCGATATCGATTCAATTTTAACATAGGGGTATAAGTAATGCAAAAACTAATCTAATGATCCAGAAATTACCTCATTTGGCAACTCAAGAATTTTCTTGAGTTGCCTCAAGTTGCCAAAATCCATGCTTTCTTGGTCTAATGTGTAGATCTTGGGCTTGTGCATCTTTTTAATGAAATGGAGATTGGGTTTTGGAATTGTTTTTGAGGTGATTTGGGACTTGAAGAGGGGAGGTGAGGTGAGGTGCAGGAGCAGCAGCAGCAACAAGAGGGAGAGGGAGAGAAATGAGTGAAGGTTGAAGAGGAAATGACTAAGTCTTTTGGTCAAAGAAGCCCATACCTCTCTCTCTCTCTCTCACACCATACCTCATATAATAATCCCTTTTCCATTTCTTTTTCTTTTCTTTTTCTCTAATTCCTTCTCACTCAAATAGTGATCACAAAATAAAACCATGGCAAGAAGAATGTAACACAAGTGTAGAAAAAGATATGTGCATGTTTTGCACAAAATTGCTTAAAAGCCGATTAGCGATTTTTAATCGCGATTAGCAATAAATTAGCATATAACTAATCTTAAAAACTTAAAAATGGCATAATTCCCTAAAATACCCAATTTTAGAATTTTCCATAATTTTTCCACAATTTTTCCCTTTTATTTCTATTTAATTATACCGAAATATTAAAATATTCATTAAAATAATATTAATTTATAAAAATTCCCAAAAATACTATTTTATTATTTTGAAATGTTACAGTTATTTGCCTTTAGGCAAAATGAGTAGCGGTCGCATGGTTTTGCGACAGGGTTCGTTCACATCCGCGCACTTGTGCACGTTTGGTGTCCGGACAGCTTATACTAGCGGGCTTTGGTTTAAGCCGGATCCTAGTATATGATTTCGGATTGGTTTTATCTCATTGTATTCGTGTTCCTCGGAACACGGATACGGGTGTGTATGCACAGTTGACTGAGACAGAGGCAGAGGACTTTCATTAGGGTTGATGACCATTGTAATTTTCTTAACCCTAATGTTTATGTGTGAATTATGATTTATTAATATTAGTTAATTATAATTGTGCATGATTAGGGTTGTTGACCATTTGACTATACTTGACTTGTTGACCTAGGTTGACAAGTTGACCATCATCATTCCATATGAAAGATGCTCTTTGATCCTTGTAAAAGCATTTAATGTGAAATGATAATGGTCATTTCTTGATTAACCATGACAATTATCTTTAACTAATTATCTATTTTTCATAAATCACATATATGTGAGAAGGTTGCATTATTCTTCTCACTTGATCATTTTCATTCTCTCTCCTCCTCTTCCTCTCTCTCTAGCTCTCCCCTTTCATGAGTTGAGAACCATTTGAGCTTGAGATAATCCCTTCAAAAATACTCTCTACTCTTTCTAAGGTCCTAGGTTTAGCACACCAAGCACCTTAGTTACTTCTAGTTTGAAGTTAGAGCCAAAGGTAGAGGCGCTCGGGTGGATCTTTTTTCGGCAAGAGAAGGCGACGAGACGATCCGTTCTTTCACTCCAAGGAGCAAGAAGAGAAGGACTTGAAGACCTAGGTATAACCCCTTTTTCCGAGTAGCAAAACTCTTTTAGGTTGTTGTTAGTTTTTGTTTAGCAAAGATCCCTCCTTTACATAGTCCATGTTGCCTAGTGTTCTAAAAATCAGATTTTTCATAACGTTTCCGCCTCCCCGCAAGCACCGGGGTGGGCAACGTAGACTTACAGTGGTATCAGAGCCTAGCTAAACACAAAATAACTAGTTAGCAAAGTATTTAGAACTTCGATCGAAAAAAATCGCAAAACACATTTTCAAAAACCCTAGTTTATGACGATTTTCATTTCTGCTTTAAAAATAATAAATCATACATGAAAAATCGGCTCAGGGTTTTCTAAAGACACACACCAAAAACGATCCACTGAACCGGTCAACGCGTCGCGGTTCTGCGGCAAGAACATGCTTCTTGCCGCGGATCCGCGGCCGAGTTGACTCGGCCGTTGACCGAGTTTGGTGTAGTGTACTTATTTGGAGGTTTTGGGATTTTTAATATAGTTTGTTTCTGCCCAGATTTTCCAGAGAACAAGTTGGTTTTTGGGGTGGTCACAAATCCGTATTTTGATCGAATTTCTTTACACTTTGGCTAATGGGTTATATCTGTGATGTGATATATATATTGAACGTCTGCTAATCGCTATACGTCGAATAGTGGGGGTTATACATATCTGTGATCTGTAATGTTGATGGTTTGTGTATATGAATTCGTTGGATTGTCGCGGATGAATAGCCGGGGGGTTGTGAGATGAGAATTTTCTTATTCTTTCAATTCTTGTAATATGTAAATTTGATGTTATATTATTTGTATGGCCGCACAACTGGGTCGGGGTTGTAGCCGTCATTGTATAATTTCTTTTTACTGTTTTTGCTCCTAGGATAGACCCAAGGTGGGGTGCACAAACTACCGGGTATCTCAAAGTGGCGAGTGGCCTACTCACGGTGTTGAGGGAGGTTGCTTCGCTTCGGGTACTTGGCGGGTAGTTTGCCGCACCCGTAGGGGTCTAGGGTGGGGTTTGGCTATTCATCGCGACCGTGTAATCCGTTCTTCGTTACAGGCTCGTACGAATTGCGGATTCCTAGTATATCCAATGTATTCATCTGTGATCTGGAATGGCTATCATTGCATGTGACGAATGTTTATATATATCTATATGATATCTATTTAGGCGTTGCTTATGTTTTGCATCCGCGCTAGTCCAGCCCCCGCTCTGTCGTTAGTTAAGTAACCTAACGGGTGATGACGGGACCCCGTGGCGAATGCAGATGGATAAGCGTACGTCATATTTTCATTGTTTTCTGCAATGGTAGGATTAAATGATGGGATGCATTGGAATTAATGCAAGAAAAAATAAACCAAGTAAAAGTCGTTGGAACACTTTGAAAACCACTCGGTTCTTTTCAAAACCAAACTTTTAAATGCGGAGCTTGAACCACTCCTTTTGAAAGCTATCTCGTTCCTTCGATTATATCAAGTTCACTACGTTCACGGTTTCGCCAAAACCATTCGTAGCCCTTCGTCGTTTCATATGAATGGTCAATAAGTATTCAAGCTATGTATGTTGGCCAAAGTCAAGGCATAGTGATTGGTAGCTATTGGGTATTCATGTGCAGCATAGATAGATGTGTTGGTTTGGGGCAGTCGTTCTACCATGTTGGCCAAAGTCAAGGGTATGTGCGGGTGGGCTCAAATTAACCTGGAGAATGACGGGTAGAACTTGACATGTGACTTATGATATTTTGGCCAAAGTCAAGGTCATAAGAGCATGGGGCAAAAATCCACATCGGGAGTTTCAAAAGAACTGAAACTTGCTAGCACTGCATACCATTTGGAGTGTGATGATTCTGGTAGGATTCCTTCAGTTTTGTCACGCGATGATATTTGGATCCCGATCCTGCTGTGAGTATATGCTACTCCTCCGGAACTTTCTCACTTAACGATCAATGCTATAAACCAAGTAGGTGTCTAGAAAGGTGTTAGCGGGGCTACGCCCATAGGGAAAAGAGGTTACTTAATTAAGGAACTTCGCGAAAGCGTTGGAAAACCTCCCTCGAAGTACCGACACTGGCCTGGCTGAACGGTTAAGTAAGTATTGTACGGTGAGATTGATCCCGACTAGTTATTCCTTTATGGTTTGAGGAGGGATTCGAGAGACAGTGGGAGCCATCCTGTTTAGACAAATTCAAAACCACTCTAAACTTGCAAGAGCATCATGCTAAAGTATTTCTTCTCTCTCTCCTAATTGCAGCGACCATTTATCATGACTGGACTTAAGTTACTTCTAGATAAAAACATACTGACAGGGCCAAACTACAAAGATTGGCTCAGGAATGTCAAAATGGCAATCACTTATGACAAGTTGGGGTATCTTCTTACCACCAAAGCTCCCTCTGTCCCAGGTCCCAAAACCAGCGTCGCGGATAGGGAAATCCGTAAGACCTGGGAAATCGACTGCGCGAAGGCCAAGTGCCTCGTGCTTGCCTCTATGGAAAATGAACATCAGAGGAGGCATAAGAATATGGACCTCGAATCCATATTTCTCCATACAAAAGAAATGTATGGAGAGCAATCCCGTATCGCCAGATACGAAGTGTCGAAGAAGTTGTTTTCGGCGAGATTGGCCGTCGGATCATCGGTAGCGGAACACGTGCTTAAGATGATTGGTTACATAGAGGAGCTCGCGGACCTTGGGACCACGTTGGAGAATGATCTGTATACGGACTTGATTCTTCAGTCACATCCTTCCACTTACGCCCAGTTCATCCTGAACTTCAACTTGCAGGAAAAGGAAGTTGAACTTTCAGAGCTCCTCAATATGCTGAGGAGTGCAGAGGGCACCCTACAGAAAGGTAGGGAAACATCTACTTTGTTTGTAGGAGGATCTTCCTCTTCTAGGTCCAGGACGAAAACCAAGGGAAAGAAGAAGAAAACCCCCGCCAAACCAAGGGGCGGTGTTAGTAAAGTGGATACGAAGGGAAAGGCAAAAGCAACAAAGGTAGCGGGGAAGCTTGTGGATAAGGAAGAGTGCTTTTACTATCACAAGAGTGGACACCGGAAGAAAAATTGCAGGGCTTGGAAGGCCAGAACACAGGATCTGAAGCAAGTTGCGGCTTCAGCTTCAGGTGTGTATGTTATTGAAAACTGTCTATCAATAAACTCTACGTCCTTGGTATTGGATACCCGGTCAGGATCTCATATCTGTAATTCTTTGCAGGCATTGAGAAAGCGTAGGTTTTTGAGAGCAGGTGAAATGACCCTCAAAGTTGCAAACGGAGCTAGCATGGATGCTGAGGCCGTGGGGGACTATCACCTGGGAATGTCAGATGGATATGTTTTGGTTTTACGTAATTGCTTTTTTGTACCCAATGCAACTTGTAATATCATTTATGTATCTTTAGTATCTAAAGAAGGTTATGAATTTGCGTTTGTAAGTAATGTTGTAAACATTCACCTTAATCAAGTTCTGATTGGGTCAGGTACATTGAGCAATGGTATATACATATTAAACCAACCATAGATTTTCAATGTCCAGAATACACACAAAAGAAAGTCTCCGGAAACAAATCAGACTTTCTTATGGCATTGTAGACTGGGTCACATCAATGAGAGAAGGTTGACGAAGTTACATACAGAAGGATATTTGGATCCGTTCGAATATCAATCATATGAAACTTGTCAATCCTGTCTCAAAGGAAAGATGACAAAGACTCCGTTCACTGGACACGGAGTATGAGCGAGCGAGCTCTTGGGACTCGTACACAGCGACGTGTGCGGTCCAATGTCTACGCATGCACGAAGCGGTTATTCTTACTTCATTACTTTTACGGATGACTTTTCAAGGTACGGTTATATCTTCTTAATGAAACATAAATTCGAAGCTTTTGGAAAATTCCAGGAATATAAGAATGAAGTAGAAAAACAAACAGGCAAAAGTATCAAGACACTGAGATCTGATCGAGGTGGTGAATACTTGAGTGCCGAGTTCCTGGATTACTTAAAAGAGAATTTAATTCTCTCTCAGCTTACTCCTCCATACACTCCTCAACATAATGGTGTATCGGAGAGACGGAACCGAACCCTATTGAATATGGTACAGTCCATGATGAGTAACGCTGAGTTACCGTGATTATTCTAGGGATATGCACTAGAATCAGTTGCATACCTTTTGAACCGAGTTCCAACTAAGACTGTGCCTATTACACCATATCAGGTGTGGTGTGGGAAGAGACCCTATCTTAATCACATTAAGACATGGGGATGTCCAGCTTTTTTCAAAAAGCAGTATGCGGACAAGCTCGAGGCACGCTCAGTACAGTGCAAGTTTGTGGGATATCCAAAGAACTCCAAGGGATATTTCTTCTATTGCGAAGAGGAACAAAAGGTTTTTGTTTCTCGTCATGCCCACTTCTTGGAAACTCAGTTTTTGGAAAAACAGATAAGTGGGAGCGCAATAGAACTGGAAGAAATTCCAGAACCACGAGCTATTACTGAAAGCTTACTAGAACCAGAGGGTTCGAAAGATCAGGACATTCCTGCGCCACTCCGCAGAAGTAGTAGGCAGTCTCATCCGCCCGAAAGATACTACGGTTTTCTCATAGACGGGGATAGAGAGGATTGCATCATTGATAGAGATGAGCCTACTAGCTTCCAGCAGGCCATTCAGAGCGTTGACTCGGTAAAATGGCTGGATGCAATGCGGACCGAAATGGAGTCCATGTACACCAACAAAGTATGGACGTTGGACATTGCTCCAGATGGGGTAAAACCGTAGGATGCAAGTGGATCATCAAAAGGAAGATTGGTGTAGATGGACAGGTTGAGACCTATAAGGCTATACTTGTTGCAAAGGGTTTCCTTCAAAGACCTGGCTTAGACTATGACGAAACCTTTTCTCCAGTGGCTATGCTGAAATCCATTCGGATCCTTCTTGCCATTACTACCTTCCACGATTATGAGATCTGGCAGATGGACGTAAAGATCGCTTTTCTAAATGGAAATTTAGAGGAGTGTGTCTATATGGACCAGCCAGAGGGTTTCATTCAGAATGGGAGCAGCGGAAAGGTGTGCAAGTTGCTTAAGTCCATTTATGGACTAAAGCAGGCATCACGGAGTTGGAACATCTGTTTTGATGAGACGGTCAAAGAATTTGGCTTTATCAAAAATCCAGATGAACCATGCATCTATAGTAGATTTGTAGCAAGAACTGTTGTATTCCTCGTATTATACATGGATGACATTCTCTTGATAGGAAATGACATTCCTATGCTACAATCTGTCAAAGGGTTCTTGTCACACAGGTTCTCCATGAAAGACCTGGGTGATGCCTCATACATTCTGGGGATCCGGATCTATCATGACAGATCCAAGAGGATATTAGGACTCTTACAGTCCAGGTACATCGACACCATACTGAAAAGGTTCAGTATGGAAGATTCCAAGTGCGGTAATCTACCGGCTTGTCACGGGATCACCCTCTCCAATGAGATGTCTCCCAAGACTGATTTGGAAAGGGATCGCATGTCTATTATACCCTACGCTTCTGCGGTAGGCTCTATAATGTATGCGATGTTGTGTACCAGACCAGATGTAGCTTATGCACTGAGTGTGGTAAGCCGGTATCAGTCAAACCCTGGGGAGAAACACTGGATAGTGGTAAAGAACATTCTCAAGTACCTGAGAAGGACTAAGGAGATGTTCTTGGTGTATGGCGGAAAAGTCCTCCAAATCGAGGCCTTTGCTGACTCCAGCTTCCAGAGTGACAAGGATGATTCCAAGTCCATATCGGGTTATGTCTTTACCCTCTATGGAGGGACGGTGTGTTGGAAGAGTTCCAAACAGGAAACCGTTGCTGACTCGACGATGGAAGCTGAATATATCGCTGTTGCAGATGCCGCAAAAGAAGCCGTCTGGATAAGGAAGTTCCTAACAGAACTTCTGGTGGTTCCGTCCATTGTTGATCCAGTACCTCTGTATTGCGACAACAACGGGGCTATAGCTTTAGCGAAGGAACCCAGGTCCCATCAGAAGTCCAGGCAGATCTTGAGGCGGTATCACCTGATCAGGGAGATCGTGGGTCGCCAGGAGATCGAGGTTCGGAGAGTTGCTATGGAAGATAACACTGTTGATCCATTCACGAAGGCCTTACCCCAGACTCAGTTCGAGCGACTGATTGAGATGATAGGTCTTCGATACGCCAGTACATGGCCTTAGTGCAAGTGGGAGATTGTTAGTGTATATGCCCTTGAGTCCATTACTGTATCATACTAGTATGTATATTACTTGATGGAAGCTTGGTATTTTCACCTTGTATTGACAATCTTGCTCAAAATGGTAGTATGCTACTTGGTTTGTTTCTGCTTTAATGTGTGCATGTGTTTCTTTTAGCATATCTCCTTTACACATTAGTGGAGCCCTTAGGATCTTTGCTTGATTACCAGCGTTGTGATGGCAGTCACACTCGTGGGGCTGGGTAATCCATAAGCACATCCTTATGCAGGTCCCTAGTCGCAGGACTATCGAGACAGGGCATCGATACTCCGGAGTAGACTAGCGTATGCGCTTCTTATCCCAGCTTCGGAGACGGTTTGTCCCACAGCCGTCAGTACGTCGTACTTGGGATAGTATGCGGGTGCTCGTTAGGTTACGAGTACACTGGACAGGACTCGTCGGGGACTGTTGGTTGGTATTATACCTATCGTCAATTATCAGTTCCCAGGTGACATGAGTATGGCTTAGTCCGTTTACTTGACACTGTCACTTCGCCTCGAGTGTGTTCCCACTGTACTTTGATTACTACCCTACCACGGATCAAAGGAGTCGTGCAAACAGGTAGTTTTTGGGTGCAGTCCCGAAGCACTTGGAGGCAGTGACGGTTAGACAGGATTCGTCTCTCTCGGTATTGGGGGTTGATATCGCGTTGTGTCTAGGAGAGCTATTACACAAAGTCCCTGGCAAGAGCAAGCGAGATAGACTGGTAGGTTTCCAGTGTTATCTCAGGTGTTCTGGGCTACACTCCGACACGACTTGTACCGCTAGTAGGGAACTGACGTTTACTGCCCCCTAGGCCCTCCATGCGATGTTCTTAGACGAACAGACCGTACTGTACGGAGACTGTCACATTCAGGCTCAGTAGGAGTTCAAATGGGTTTACCTCGTCAGTCTTCTTATCGGCATTACCTGGGGACCGTTACGTACAGCTAGTGTCGCTTGCGGTCTATGGTTAAACCCACTGCCAGGTAGTGTCGAGTCTTTAGAGTCCCACACAGAGGGTTATTCGCCTTTTGGCAAAATGAGTAGAGGTCGCATGGTTTTGCGACAGGGTTCGTTCACATCCACGCACTTGTGCACGTTTGGTGTCTGGACAGCTTATACTAGCGGGCTTTGGTTTAAGCAGGATCCTAGTATATGATTTGTGATTGGTTTTATCTCATTGTATTCGTGTTCCTCGGAACACGGATACGGGTGTGTATGCACAGTTGACTGAGACAGAGGCAGAGGACTTTCATTAGGGTTGTTGACCATTGTCATTTTCTTAAACCTAATGTTTATGTGTGAATTATGATTTATTAATATTTGTTAATTATAATTGTGCATGGTTAGGGTTGTTGACCATTTGACTATACTTGACTTGTTGACCTAGGTTGACAAGTTGACCATCATCATTCCATATGAAAGAAGCTCTTTGATCCTTGCAAAAGCATTTAATGTGAAATGATAATGGTCATTTCTTGATTAACCATGACAATTATCTTTGGCTAATTATCTATTTTTCATAAATCACATATATGTGAAAAGGTTGCATTATTCTTCTCACTTGATCATTTACATTCTCTCTCCTCCTCTTCCTCTCTCTTTAGCTCTCCCCTCTCATGAGTTGAGAACCATTTGAGCTTGAGATAATCCCTTCAAAAATACTCTCTACTCTTTCTAAGGTCCTAGGTTTATCACACCAAGCACCTTAGTTACTTCTTGAAGTTGGAGCCAAAGGTAGAGGCCCTCGGGTGGATCTTTCTTCGGCAAGAGAAGGCGACGAGACGATCCGTTCTTTCACTCCAAGGAGAAAGAAGAGAAGGACTTGAAGACTTAGGTATAACCCCTTTTCCGAGTAGCTAAACTCTTTTAGCTTGTTGTTAGTTTTTGTTTAGCAAAGATCCCTCCTTTACATGGTCCATGTTGCCTAGTGTTGTAAAAATCAGATTTTTCATAACGTTTCCGCCTCCCCGCAAGCACCGGGGTGGGCAACGTGGACTTACAGAACCTTATTTTTTTAAATATTGTCCTGACCAAATCGTTCACAGATGTGTCCCCAATGATGAATTCAAGAGTGTTTTGTCTTTCTGTCATGATCAAGCATGTGGTGGTCACTTTGGTCAACGAAAGACGGCAGAGAAAGTTTAGCAATGTGGTTTTTACTGGCCTACATTATTTAAAGATGCATTTGATCATTGCAAAACTTGTCCACGGTGTCAATACAAGGGTCGGATTTCTTTGAGAAATGAGATGCCTCTCCAACCTATCTTGGTTATGGAGATTTTCGACGTTTGGGGTATTGATTTTATGGGTCCTTTTCCCAACTCTTCTGGGAATTTATATATCTTGTTAGTGGTTGATTACGTCTCAAAATGGGTGGAAGCAATACCATGTCGCACTAATGACAAAAAGGTTGTTATTAAGTTCCTTAAAGAAAATATCTTTTCGCGATTCGGAAAACCTCACGCTATCATTAGGGACAACGGGACACATTTCTGTAATCGGTCTTTCGAGACTTTGATGCGGAAATATTCAATCAACCACAAACTTTCGACGCCCTATCATCCCCAAACGAGCGGGCAAGCTGAGATTTCCAATAGGCAGATCAAACTAATTTTGGAGAAGACAATTTCAAAAAACCGGAAAGATTGACCAACCAAATTGATGGATGCTCTTTGGACATTCCGTACCGCTTATAAGACGGATCTTGGTATGTTTCCTTACCGTATAGTGTTTGGAAAGGCTTGCCACATTTCTGTCGAGATCGAACATAAAGCAATGTGGGCTATTAAAGAACTTAGCTTCGATTTAAATCAAACCTGCAACTTTCGGAAGCTGCAATTAAATGAGCTAAACGAACTCCACGATGAAGCTTACGATAATGCGGTGATAGTAAAGAACCGGACTAAGGTATTTCACGATAAAAATATTCTTAGAAAAACTTTTACCAGGGGACAACAAGTCCTTCATTATGATTCCCGTCTCCATCTTCATGCGGGTAAGCTAAAATCTCGTTAGAAATGACCATTTGTGGTGCGGTATGTATACCCGCACGGGGCAGTTGAAGTTGAAAATAGTAAAAAAGGTTTAATTTTCAAAGTGAATGGGCATAGATTAAAACCGTATTTTTCCACTGACCTCACGGAGGAGCTCTTGTTTTTACAGGAGCCGATTTATCATAACTAAATTTTCTCCACCTCACCTCCATGACTCGATAAAATTGTCTCATCATAAGAATGGAGGTGAGTTAAAAAAAAAGACTTAATTGAATATCCATATGTTTAAAAATAAGTTTGGGGGAGATTTTCACTTTCATTTATTCTTGTCCTCGTTAATAACTTTTCCTCCCAAGTCTACAGGTTTTTTGAGATTTAAAAGATAACAACAGTGAGGACACCGCTGTAAATAGGTTTGGGGGGGTTTGTGCTTATTTATGCATTACTTCGCATTACACTTTGCATAAGCACAAAATTTTCAAAAATTTTCTTTTATAATGAAAGATTAGAGAGTGAAAAATTACATTTAAAAGATAGGAAGAATTTAAGAAAACCAAGAAAGTTAGATGTTTTCTGAAACGAAACTAGTAATAATTAGTTATGAGCCGTTGTACCAAGGGTTAGTAAGATGAAGGAAGTCACTAATCTGAGGATAAAAATAAGTCTGAAAAATAGTCCCTATTCTTGAACCCAAACATTTGAAAATTGATACCCTACTGTACGCACTTACACACGACTTGAAACTCGGGATAGTAGAGGATACCTTGAAATGCTCTTGTCTAAAAGCCAAAGTACGAAATAAATAATAAATGAAGCATAAAAGTATAAAATGGTGAAGAAAAATGAACACTGGTTTTGTAATCACCAAAGCAGCATAAAAATATATATAGCGAGGGTGCTTCATCACCTAGTGCCTTAGACCAACTGGTTTGGGAGTCACTGCTAAGCCTTAGGTGTTGCAAGACGAGGAAATTGCTAATTACGCCTAATATGTGAGCACATTTAGTAATCGGTCGGTTAGTATCTCAAGAAGTATTAACGGTCGCATGAAAAATGTGTGAGCAATTCCATCTAAAATATTCACCGACTAAAGAGTACTGAGGTAGATGGACAAGAGTATGATAGCTTGAATTGAATTCTACGAGTGTAGGGATGTCTTTTACACACACGTAGGGGTATATGATCAGTGTTTGGAGGAAAAGTAGGGATGAAGAATAAAGGCGATGTTTTATTGAGGGATGATGTGAATTCTAACATCTTTTCTTGACTATTAAGATAGGGCTCATGACAACCGAAAAGCTAGTGTAGTTGAAAACTCTGATTTTCAAGTTCTTTCTTTTATAAATCTTATCTTTATATGTAACTTTCACAGTCTTTCTTTTATTATAGGATTTTGTGGATACAATCCGCTGAAAACCCTCAGGAGACAACACTCCTACTACTAGGGACACCTAGAGGTTTAAAGGCTTGTTGCACGTGCTCAGTGCAATCGTGTTGCCTACGAAAGTGTGCTAGCATGTTTTTCTTTTTCTTTCTAATTTTCTCCTTCTCCTGAATAAAAGAAGTTTGCTCGGGACGATCAAAGTCAAGTTTGGGGGAATTTGTTCAGTCGAAATTATTGCAATTTATAACATAACAATTTCCTCATTTTTCTAATCATCTGAGGGTGTTTGTTATAAATATAACACATATTACAAGTTCATCTGCAAATATCAATTACCATATGTTATATATTATAATCAACACTTTTGAAGGAAATTGTGTGTTTAATATTTCACGCATAATATTTTGTATATCTCTAGCATTCTTCATTGAGATCTTATGCAAAAATCAGCTCAGGTCAGATATCGAAATCGCAAATTCGCCAATGAAAATACAGGAAATCGAAGAATCAAATACTGGCAGAAATTCAAAAGAGCGAAGAAGATTCCAGATATCACATAAAGACCCACAAATCAACAGAAGAAGACCAAAGAAATTTGGAGCAATGAAAACACCAATCGGCCGCGGAACCACGGCCGAGTCAGGCCGAGTCGCCGCGGATCAGCGGCCAAGTTGTAGGCTTCGAAGTCGGGAATTCTCGAGAAACTTCATCTCAACTTCCTAGCTTCCTGAGGACGCTTCGTTGTAACAACCTTGTTCTGGAAACTTCTCTATAATAACCTAGCTTGTTGAGGAAGTTTGATAACTACCTAGCTTATTCTAGAAGCCTCCTTGTAACAACCTAGCTTATGGGGGAAGCATGATTAGGGGCTATACAAAAAGGACCTAAGCCTACATTAAAAAGGTTGTTGATGGTTGTTGAATTTTAGTTGACACTTTTGATCCAAAAACCAAATCAAGATCCAATTCCAAATCAAGATCCAAGATCAAGAATCGTAAGAAATTCATCGAGCGACTTCATTAAAGATCCTTTACGCGAAGCCGATCGTCATCAACGAGCACGTGATCCTCGATAGATCCAAGACTCACGGTGATCGAGCAAAGTGAAGATCGACGGAGAAATTACCTCTTCAAGGGAGTGATCGAGAGCTATTCTTTTTTAATCTCGGATTGAAGAAGTTGTAATTTGAAGTTGAATAATAAAGGTGATCATTACTTTTAGTCTTGCTTTCTTTAAATTTCCGCATTATGAAATCTCTATTTGTTGATTCTTCTATTTTCATAATGTGTGAATAAATCTCCGCTTGCTAAGGATTCGAAGGAATTTGGTAGATCCAATGGTGAGAGAATTCTATATTCATTTTAAGTCTTATGAATATTATAAACTTTAGCAAAAAGAATCATTAATTTCCAAATTGTGAGTGAGATCAATTTATTTAGAATTTCATCACAATTTGGGGATTAGATTGATGATCTTTCTTGTTAAAGGCTAGATAGGAATGGCAATCAATGAAAGGACAAGGGGCAATGAAGGAGAAACCCTAGTTTCTTCAAAAGATCCCTAATTCTCATTAATAGCCATCGATCTAGTAGTAATTCTATCAATAGATAAGATGAATCATCTTGAATAATCATCATTGGCTACTAATTACATTCGAATCCTACAAGCCTTCTACATTTTTTTTATAACTAAATCTTGAACATTTTCTTGAATACTCATTCTTGAAAACGATTTCTTAAAATTCTTGAAATGATTACTTCAACCAAATATTGAACTATTTCTTGATGTTCTTTACTATTTCTTTTGACTCAACTAAAGCAAGAATTTACGAATTCCTCGAATCCTAGAGGATGACCCGTACTCACTAACGCTCGCTACACATGACACCATTATTGATTACGGTTATTATACGACTAAAACATTATATCACTTCTTTACTATATCTTTTCTTTAAAATCAAAGAGATGAGAAAATCGAAGTCAATCAAATGGCGCCGTTGCCGGGGATGCGTGCGTAATTTTTCTTTCTTCCTATTTGGGTTGAAATATTATTATTCCATCAAAATTTGAATCAAAAACGTATCGTGTGTAACGATTAGTGTGTGAATTTTGCAAGGGAATCTATAATTATTGGAGCATAGAGATAAAGGTTCTGAAGCATTTAACAGAACCAGAGGACCAAGGGGAGCACCAGTACAAAATATAGGTCAAAGATCGTTGAAATTGACCGCGGAACCGCGACAGAAAACGTGTATTGACCGCGGAACAACGGTTCTTTAGGTGTATTGAAACTCCAAGTTTCTCTGGTATATTCTCTTCTTTCTTTTCTCTCCTCTGTAAAAGTCCAATAACAACTTTTCTACAGGATTCTTTGCAAAAATTCTCCGCTCAAAAAAAATTTCTTGTTGCGTGTTTTGGTATTAGTTGTTTTTGCATATTCTAATACAGAAATTAAGGGGCGAAGACCAAATTCAGATTAAGTGGGGATTTCATTACCCTTCCTAAGCCCTAAAAATCACAAAACTAGCATCTGCATCACTCTTCATTAACTAGAAAATATCTAAACAAGACTCTAAGGACCGTCACACTCAATTAGGATAGAGGAAGGTCGTGGGTAATCTACTGCTTATCCGCATTTCTTTTGTGGTGTCTAGGCAAGTGTGTCCAAGGCAAGTGGTTACTTAATTAGGCCCGCTATTTACATAGCGGATACCTCCCACTTACCTGGCACTTACCTGGCCACAGGAGGGATAAAAGGGTAGTAGAGGATTTATCCTACGATTTGTCTTCTGGAAGTCTATGAGTGGTCTAGTGACTTGACCTAGGTGACCTTAGATCTAGGGTTGATTGTGCATTTTTTGTGATTTTTCTAAATCCGTCTTTTTCAAAACAAACATTTCTTTTAATTTACACATACGCCGCCACTTGCGCTAAACCCGCTTAGTGCATGCTCGGCTGGACACGGGATTCTAGTGCCCGTCTTGTCCGCGTTTCTTCTATCGACTCCGAAGTCAGTATTTCTTCATCTTCTTTTTCGTCACCACCCACAACAACCATCGAGATGGACGGTTCTCCATCAAATTTCAATAAAACCACTCTGCCACCACCCACAGGTGTGCAGAATCTACCGCGTATATCTCTCCAAGAGAGATGCTACCCTATACGTGGTCCTCTTTCTACATGTCTTTCTATTCCACCAGCCAATGCGGATAGTTTCGAAATCAAACCACACAATATCAATCTTTTGCCTAAATTTCATGGTCCAGAGTCTGAAGACGCATACGTTTTTATCACTAAATTCGAAAACGTATGTGCAATGATGGGCACTTCACAAATTTCTGTGGATGCTATGCGTTTACTTCTTCTCCCGTTTACTTTATGTGATTTAGCCGAGAAGTGGCTTTATAACACATCCGTACGCTTTATTTCCAATTGGGATGAATTCGTTATAGCATTTCTTAAGAAATTTTATCCCAATCATAAGACTGCCCGTGTTAGGAGTGAAATCAACCAGTTTTCCCAGCTTCCCAATGAACCATTTTGGAAATGCTTTGAACGGTTCAAGGATCTGCTTGTCTAATGTCCTCGTCACGGAATCCATAGATGGGATCTATGTTGAATTATATATAAGGGCATTAATCCAAAAACAAAACAGATGCTTGAAACCATGTGTCAAGGCAATTTCATGTCTAAAGACGATGGTGAAGCCTGGAAATTCTTAGAAAATTTCGATGAAAACACTTTGCAATGGGAAGGCGTTAGTCCATCATCTAGAGGAGGTATCCATCAACTTGATGTTTCCATTGCCGTAAAAGCTGAAATGGAAGCAATGCAAAAGAAACTCAGAGCTATAGAAAACAAATTTTTATTAGCCTGCTTAAACCAGGTGACGCTTCCTAAAACCGTGTGTGGATACTGTTCCGATCCATCACATCTGACGGAAGAATGTCCTTTGAATTCTCCGTTTCAAGGTCAAGAACACACTAATGCTGCTTTTCAGCAACGACCTATAAACGATCCTTATTCTTCCACATATAATAAAGCTTGGAGGAATCACCCTAATTTTGCTTGGAACTAACACCAAACTCAAAATAAGGTTCCAAACCAAAATAACTATCAAAGGGTTCTTCCACAACAACAGCAACCACCACAAAATCAACACCACTTTCAACCACAAAATTTTCAAAATCCGACCAACAATTCTGCACCGTATAATAATTCTTTGCAATTGGCCGGTACCGATAACTCCTCTTCACTCGAACGGACATGGATTTGTTTATGAAACATACCATGTAAATGTCAACTGATATAAGGTCTTCTATCGGTACCATAAAGAAGGACTCCGCCTCATACGGTGAGAGTATTAAATCGATAGAAGCACAAATTGCACAATTAAATGCCGCAATGAGTGCTAGAGAGAAAAGGAAACTTTCAACTCAAGCTCTACCGAATCCTGGCCACTCCCAATATCATAATGTGAATTCCATTACCACGTTGAGATCCGGAAGGGTGCTGAATAACCAAGTCGGTGAACAGATTGAAATGATGAATCAATCTAAAACACCCCGGCTTCTACTTCCACTTCCACTTCCACTTCTAACCCTAATTCATCTTCTTCCGAGCCTATTCTCCATTTTCCCGAAGACTCGAACCCTCAGCCCATTCTTTCTAGTCAACATGAAAGGATCCCCACTCCAATTCTGGGATTTATTCCACCTACACGACCTTCTCCAATGTTGGACCTGTTAGTGTATATGCCCTAGAGGCCATTACTGTATCATACTAGCTTGTTTATTACTTGATGGAAGCTTAGGATATTCACAGTTGTATAGACAATCTTGCTCAAAATGGTAGTATGCTACTTGGTTTGTCTCTACTTCAATATGTGAATGTGTTTCTTTTAGCATATCGCATATATACATATTAGTAGAGCCCTTAGGATCTTTGCTTGATTACCAGCGTTGTGATGGCGCTCACACTCGTGGGGGCTGGGTAATCCATAAGCACATCCTTATACAGGTCCCTAGTCGTTAGACTATCGAGACAGGGCATCGATACTCCGGAGTAGACTAGCGTATGCGCTTCTCATCCCAGCGAGGAAGACGGTCTGTCCCACAGCCGTCAATACGTCGTACTTGAGATAGTATGCGGGTGCTCGTTAGGTTACGAGTACAATGGACAGGACTCGTCGGGAACTGTTGGTTGGTATTATACCTATCGTCAGTTATCAGTTCCCAGGTGACATGAGTACAGCTTAGTCCGCTGACTTGACACTGTCACTTTGCCTCGAGTGTGTTCCCACTTTACTTAGTTTACTACCCTACCACGGCTCAAAGGAGTCGTGCAAACAGGTAGTAGTTGGGTGCAGTCCCGAAGCACTTGGAGGCAGTGACGGTTAGACAGGATTCGTCTCTCCCGGTATTGGGGGTTGACATCGCACTGTGTCTAGGAGAGCCATTACACAAGTAGTCCCTGGTCAGGGCAAGCGAGATATACTGGTAGGTTTCCAATGTTATCTCAGGGTGTTCTAGGCTACACTCCGACACGACTTGTACCGCTATTAGAGGACTGACGTTCACCGCCCCCCTAGGCCCGCCATGCGATGTATCAGACGAACAGACCGGACTGTACGGAGATTGTCACATACAGGCTCAGTAGGAGTTCGGATGGGTTTACCTCATCGGCCTTCTTATCGACATCTACCTGGGGACCGTTACGTACAGCTAGTGCCGCTTGCGGTCTGTGGTTAAACCCACTGCCAGCGTAGTGTCGAGTCTTTAGAGTCCCACACAGAGAGTTTCTCTGCACTGAGCGAAACATGTAGAGGCCGTATGGTTTTACGGCAGGGCTACGATCACTTAAGTGCACTTGTGTGCGTATGCTGTTCGGGAAGGCAATACTAGTGGGCTTTGGTTTAAGCCAGAGCCTGGTATTGCACAGATGGATTTGATTTGTCTTCTGTGCATTCGCATTCTACGGAATGCGGATGCAGGTTTGTATGCACAGTTTTGAGGAGCGATGAAGGAGGAGGTGCCCCATTAGGGTTTTGGCAGTTGGTTCGGCCAAAACCGTAATGTGGCACACTCATTAGGGTTTTGACAATTCGTTTGGTCAAAACCGTTATGAGTCGGAGACATTGTTTACTAATCCTTTTAGTGATAGATTAGTGATGGCTAATTGCATTGACCATTTGACCACTTAGACCCCTTTTGACTTTGTTGACCCGTTGACCATGTTGACCATTGACCTTCAAGAGGGATCTACACTCTTCTTTTATTTTCTTTTTAATTCTTGAGTTATGATAATGGTCAATTCAATGTGCCATCAACTCTTTCATGATAGGATTAGTAATGATGATTCTTGTGTATTATTGCAACCATGGTTCATTTCATTTGGCTTAATCTTTTTCATTATTCCATTCTCATTCTCTCTCTTGAAATGAGAAGAAAAGAAAAGCTCTATGGTTGCTAAACTTTCTCCTTCTTCTTCCTCCTCTTGATCTCATCTTTTGATCTCATGTGTTGAGAGAAAAAGATCCCACAAAGACAAATACATCCTTACATCTCCTCTATACATTCTAGGGCTTCTTGACTAGCAATCACTTTGCCCTAGTTGCCTCGGCTCGAGGTGGAGCTCGGTGTACATCTCTCGGGTGGATCGTCTTCGACTCAAGAAGGCCGCGGAGGTGCCCAAGGTCCGGATCGACGCTTGGAGCTTGGATGGACGAGCGGGACAGCGGAATGAAGACCCGAAGGACCGGTTCCGTGAGGTATACTTTCTACAAGCATAGTAGTTATAACCTCTAAGTGTTTACTAGTTTCTAGTTTAGCAAAGATCCCGACTTTTAGTCCATGTTGCCTTGTGCCAAAATCATCGTTTTTCGCTGTTTCCGCCTCCCCGTAAGAACCGGGGTGAGCAACGTGGACTTACAGTGGTATCAGAGCCTAGCTAAACATAAACCAGTAAGTTAGCAAAGTGTTTAGAATATCGATCGAAAAAAAAAGTCGCAAAACACGTCCGCAAAACCTCAACTTTCTGTCGAATTTTTATACTGTTCAAAAATTAATTTCAGATATATGAAAATTCGTCTCAGGGTTTTCTAAAACTACTGCAGAAAAACGGTCCCATGAACCGATCAAACCGCCGCGGTTCCGCGGCAATAGCATGCTATTGCCGCGGTTCCGCGGCCGATTTGACTCGGTCGTGGACCGGGTTTTTTGCAGTGTTTTAGTTTGGCTGTTTTGGGATTTTTAAGACATGTTTTTTCCACCCAGATTTTCCGGAGAGCAAATTGACTTTTGGGTGGTTAAAAATCCGTATTTTGATCGATATTCCGTAGACTTTGGCTAATGCATATTTTCTGTGATGTGATGTATGTATTGAACGTCCGCTAATCGCTATACGTCGATTAGTGGGGGTTATACATATCTGTGATCTGTAATGTTGATGGATTGTGTATATGAACTCGGTGGATTGCCGCGGATGAATAGCCGGGAATGGGTGTGAGATGAGAGTTTCTTTTTTCTTTCATTCATTGTAAAATTTGTAAATTGATGTAATATTATTTATTTGGCCGCACAACCGGGTCGGGGTTGTAGCCGTCATTGTATAATTTCTTTTTACTGTTTTTGCTCCTCGGATAGACCCAAGGTGGGGTGCACAAACTACCGGGTATCTCAAAGTGCCGAGTGGCCTACTCACGGTGTTGAGGGAGGTTGCTTCGCTTCAGGTACTTGGCGGGTAGTTTGCCGCACCCGTAGGGGTCTAGGGTCGGATTTGGCTATTCATCGCGACTGTGTAATCCGTTTTTCGTTGCAGGCTCGAAAGAATCGCGGATTCCTAGTATATCCAAAGTGTTCATCTGTGATCTGTAATGTCTATCATTGCTATTTATCTATATATGATATCTATTTAGGCGTTGCTTATGTTTTTCAGCCGCGCTAGCCTAGCCCCCGCTCTGTCGTTAGTTAAGTAACCTAACGGGTGATGACGGGGCCCCGTGGCGAATGCGAATGGTATAAGCGTACGTCATATTTTGGTTGTCTTCTGCAATGGTAGGATTAAATGATGGGACGCATTAAAAGAACTAATGCAAGAAAATAAACCAAGTAAAAGTCGATTGGAACACTTTCAAAACCACTCGGTTCTTTTCAAAAACCAGCTTTTTAAACGCGGAGCTTGAACCACTCCTTTTAAAAGCTATCTCGTTCCATCGATTATATCAAGTTCACTACGTTCACGGTTTCGCCAAAACCATTCGTAGCCCTCTGTCATTTCGTATGGATATTAAATAGTATTCAAGCTATGTTTGTTGACCTTCGTCAAGGCATAGTGATTGGTAGCTGTTGGGTGTTCATATGTAGCATAGATAGATGCGTTGGTTTGGGACAGTCATATTACCTTGTTGACCTTCGTCAATGGTATGTGCGGGTGGGTTCAAATTTACCTGGATAATGATGGGTAGAACTTGACATGTGACTTATGATTTGTTGACCTTCGTCAAGGTCATAAGAGCATGGGGCAAAAATCCACATCGGGAGTTTCAAAAGTACTGAAACTTGCTAGCGCTGCATACCATTTGGAGTGTGATGATTCTGGTAGGATTCCTTCGGTTTTATCACGCGATCATATTTGGATCACGATCCTGCTGTGAGTATATGCTACTCCTCGGGAACTCTTTCACATAACGATCAATGCTATAAACCAAGTAGGTGTCTAGAAAGGTGTTAGCGGGGCTACGCCCACAGGGAAAAGAGGTTACTTAATTAAGGAACTTCACGAAAGCGTTGGAAAACCTCCCTCGAAGTACCGACACTGGCCTGGCTGAACGGTTAAGCAAGTATTGTACGGTGAGATTGATCCTGACTAATTCTTCCTTTATGGTTTGGGGAGGGATTCGAGAGACAGTGGGAGCCATCCTGTTTAGATAAATTAAAAACCAATCTAAACTTGCAAGAGCATCATGCTGAGTGTTTTCTTCTCTCTCTCTTAATTGCAGCGACCCAGTGACCGCACCTAGGTTACATCTAGATAATAAAACGACTGAATCTGACTGTTATGACTGGCAAAGGTCTGTCCAGATGTCCATTGCCCATGACGAGCTGGGACACCTCTTGACTGATCCAACCCCTGCCGTCTCAGGTCCAGTTTTCCCTGTCACGGATATTGATATCCGTAGGACATCGGAAGAAGACTGTGCGAAAGCCAAGTGCCTCGTGTTAGCCTCAGTTGATGGTATATACCAGAGGCAGCACGAGAAGATGGACTCAGCTTCTATCTTCTTCCATAACAAAGTTTTATATGGAGAGCAATCTCGTATCGCAAGATATGAGACCTCGAACGAATTGCTTCCAGTGAGGTTGGCTATCGGGTCATCTGTAGGGGGCAACGTCCTTACAGAGACCAGCTCTTTTGAGCTCTCGGACAAGAAGACCACGTTGAAGAACGGGTTAGATACTGACTTAATTCAGCAGTCTCTACCTACTACCCTAAAGGAAACCAGGGAAGTAGAAAGAAAGGGAAGGACAGAAGTTTCGGGACTGGATGTAGTAAAAGAGGGATGTTCCTATTGTAACGGGAATGAATATGGACAGAAGGATTGCAGGGCTTGCAAAGCCAGTAGCCAGAATTCGAAGCATGTTGTGGCTTCGGCTTCGGGTGTGTTTGTAATAGAGAACTGTATGTCAGTTAACCCTACTTCCTGGGTATTGGATACTGGATCAGGATCTCATATCTGTAATTCGTTACAGGCTCTGAGAAACCGTAGGGTTATCAGGAAAGGTGATATGACTCTCAGGGTTGCTAACGGAATGAGCATGTATGCTGAATCCGTAAGGGAATATCATCTAGGACTGACAACTGGGCAGATATTGATTCTGCGTAACTGTTTTTATGTACCGGGTGTGACTTGTAATATCATATCTGTATCCTTAATTTCTAAGGAAGGATATGATTTTACTTTTGTAAGCGATGTAGTAAACATCCACCAAAATCAAGTCCTGATTGGGTCAGGTACATTACAAAACGGAATATACATATTGAATCAAGCTCAGATCTTCAGTGTCCAGAACACACTTAAAAGAAAGTCTCTGGAAACAAATCAGGCTTTCTTATGGCATTGTAGACTGGGTCATATTAATGAGACACGGTTAACAAAGTTACATAAAGAGGGATACTTGAATCCGTTTGAGTATCAGTCTTATGCCACTTGTGAATCTTGTCTCATGGGAAAGATGACAAAGACTCCGTTCACTGGACACGGAGAAAGAGCAAGCGAGCTCTTGGGACTCATACACAGTGATGTGTGTGGTCCAATGTCTACACATGCGCGAAGTGGTTATTCATACTTCATTACTTTCACAGATGATTTCTCTAGGTATGGGCATGTCTTCTTGATGAAGCACAAATCCGAGGCCTTTGAGAAATTTCAGGAATACAAGAATGAAGTTGAAAAACAAACAGGAAAAAGTATCAAGACACTAAAATCTGATCGAGGTGGTGAATACTTGAGTGCCGATTTTCTGGGCTACTTAAAAGAGAATGGAATTCTCTCTCAGCTTACTCCTCCATACACACCACAACACAACGGTGTATCGGAAAGGCGGAATCGAACCCTATTGGATATGGTTCGTTCCATGATGAGTAAGGCTGAGTTACCGCGATCCTTCTGGGGTTATGCGCTAGAAACAGCAGCATATCTCTTGAACAAGGCTCCAACCAAGACTGTGCCTACCACCCCATATCAGATGTGGAGTGGTAAGAAACCCTGTCTTAAGTATCTTAAGACATGGGGATGTCCAGCTTTTGTAAAAAAGCAGCATGCGGACAAGCTCGAGGCACGCTCAGTACTGTGTAAGTTTGTGGGATACCCAAAGAACTCCAGGGGGTATCTTTTCTATTCTGCAGAGGAACAAAAGGTTTTTGTTTCTCAGCATGCCCACTTCTTGGAAACTGAATTTTTAGAAAATCAGATAAGTGGGAGCGCAATAGAACTGGAAGAAATTCCAGAACCACAAGCTATTACTGAAAGCTTGGAAGAACCAGAAGTTTCAAGAGAACCGGACATCCCAACGCCACTCCGCAGGAGTAGTAGGAAGTCTCATCCGTCCGAGAGATACTACGGTTTTCTCATAGACGGGGATAGAGAGGATTGCACCATGGATTATGGTGAGCCTACTAGCTTCCAGCAAGCCATTCAGAGCGGCGACTCGGTAAAATGGCTGGATGCAATGCGGGCCGAGATGGAGTCCATGTACACCAACAAAGTTTGGACTTTGGACTTTGCTCCAGAAGGGGTAAAACCCGTAGGCTGCAAATGGATCTTCAGAAAGAAGATTGGTGTAGATGGGCAGGTTGAGACCTATAAAGCTAGACTTGTTGCAAAGGGTTTTCGTCAAAGACCTGGTTTGGACTATGACGAGACCTTTTCTCCAGTGGCTATGCTGAAATCCATTCGGATCCTTCTTGCCATTGCTGCCTTCCACGATTATGAAATCTGGCAGATGGACGTAAAGACGGCTTTCTTAAATGGAAATTTTGAAGAGTGCGTCTATATAGATCAGCCGGAGGGATTCATTCAGAGTGGGAGCAGCGGTAGAGTGTGCAAGTTGCTAAAGTCCATCTATGGACTTAAGCAGGCATCGCGGAGTTGGAACATCTGCTTTGATGATACTGTCGAAGAATTTGACTTTATCAAAAACCCAGATGAACCATGCATTTACAGTAAGATTGTAGGGAGAACTGTGGTATTCCTCGTCTTGTACGTGGATGACATTCTCCTAATAGGAAATGATATTCCTATGCTACAGTCAGTCAAAGGATTCTTGTCGCAGAGGTTCTCCATGAAGGACCTGGGCGATGCCAACAACATTCTGGGGATCCAGATCTATCGTGATAGATCTAAGAGGATGTTGGGACTTTCACAGTCAAGGTACATCGACACCATACTGAAAAGATTCAGTATGGAAGATTCCAAGCGCGGTAATTTACCGGCTTGTCACGGGATCACCCTCTCCAAAGAGATGTCTCCCAAGACTGATTTGGAAAGGGATCGCATGTCTATTATACCCTACGCTTCTGCGGTAGGCTCTATAATGTATGCGATGTTGTGTACCAGACCAGATGTAGCATACGCATTGAGCGTTGTAAGCTGGTATCAGTCGAACCCAGGGGAGAAACACTGGATAGCGGTAAAGAACATTCTCAAGTACCTGAGAAGGACTAAGGAGATGTTCTTGGTGTATGGCGGAAAAGACCTCCAGCTTGAGGCCTTTGCTGACTCCAGCTTCCAGAGTGACAAGGATGACTCCAAGTCCATGTCGGGTTATGTCTTTACCCTCAATGGAGGGGCGGTTTGCTGGAAGAGTTCCAAGCAGGAGACCGTTGCTGACTCAACTATGGAAGCGGAGTACATAGCTGCTTGCGATGCCACAAAGGAAGCTGTCTGGATGAAGAAGTTCCTCACGGAGCTTCAGGTGGTTCCTACCATTGTTGATCCAATACCGCTGTATTGCGACAACAACGGCGCTATAGCTTTAGCGAAGGAACTCAGGTCCCATCAGAAGTCCAGGCACATTTTGAGACGGTACCACCTGATCAGGGAGATCGTAGATCGCCGGGAGATCGAGGTGAAGAGAGTAAATATGGAGAACAACACTGCAGATCCACTCATGAAGGCCCTACCCCAGACACAGTTCGAGCGGCTGATCGAGATGATAGGTCTTCGATACGCCAGTACATGGCCTTAGTGCAAGTGGGAGATTGTTAGTGTATATGCCCTAGAGGCCATTACTGTATCATACTAGCTTGTATATTACTTGATGGAAGCTTGGGATATTCACAGTTGTATAGATAATCTTGCTCAAAATGGTAGTATGCTACTTAGTTTGTCTCTACTTCAATATGTGCATGTGTTTCTTTTAGCATATCGCTTATATACATATTAGTAGAGCCCTTAGGATCTTTGCTTGATTACCAGCGTTGTGATGGCGCTCACACTCGTGGGGGCTTGGTAATCCATAAGCACATCCTTATACAGGTCCCTAGTCGTTGGACTATCGAGACAGGGCATCGATACTCCGGAGTAGACTAGCGTATGCGCTTCTCATCACAGCGGGGGAGACGGTCTGTCCCACAGCCGTCAGTACGTCGCACTTGAGATAGTATGCGGGTGCTCGTTAGGTTACGAGTACACTAAACAGGACTCGTCGGGAACTGTTGGTTGGTATTATACCTATCGTCAGTTATCAGTTACCAGGTGACATGAGTACAGCTTAGTCCCCTGACTTGACACTGTCACTTCGCCTTGAGTGTGTTCCCACTTTACTTAGATTACTACCCTACCACGGCTCAAAGGAGTCGTGCAAACAGGTAGTAGTTAGGTGAAGTCCCGAAGCACTTGGAGGCAGTGACGGTTAGACAGGATTCGTCTCTCCCGGTATTGGGGGTTGACATCACGCTGTGTCTAGGAGAGCCATTACACAAGTAGTCCCTGGCCAGGGTAAGCGAGATATACTGGTAGGTTTCCAGTGTTATCTCAGGGTGTTCTGGGCTACACTCCGACATGACTTGTACCGCTATTAGGGGACTGACGTTTACCGCCCCCCAGGCCCGCCATGCGATGTATCAGACGAACAGACCGGACTGTACGAAGATTGTCACATACAGGCTCAGTAGGAGTTCGGATGGGTTTACCTCATCGGCCTTCTTATCGACATCTACCTGGGGACCGTTACGTACAGCTAGTGCCGCTTGCGGTCTGTGGTTAAACCCACTGCCAGCGTAGTGTCGAGTCTTCAGAGTCCCACACAGAGAGTTTTCCTGCACTGAGCGAAACGTGTAGAGGCCGTATGGTTTTACGGCAGGGCTACGATCACTTACGTGCACTTGTGTGCGTATGCTGTTCGGGAAGGCAATACTAGTAGGCTTTGGTTTAAGCCAGATCCTGGTATTGCACAGATGGATTTGATTTGTCTTCTGTGCATTCGCATTCTACGGAATGCGGATGCAGGTGTGTATGCACAGTTTTGAGGAGCGATGAAGGAGGAGGTGCCCCATTCGGGTTTTGGCAATTGGTTCGGCCAAAACCATAATCTGGCACACTCATTAGGGTTTTGACAATTCGTTTGGTCAAAACCGTTATGAGTCGGAGACATTGTTTACTAATCCTTTTAGTGATAGATTAATGATGGCTAATTGCATTGACCATTTGACCACTTAGACCCCTCTTGACTTTGTTAACCCGTTGACCGTGTTGACCATTGACCTTCAAGAGGGATCTACACTCTTCTTTTATTTTCTTTTTAATTCTTTA
The DNA here is from genome assembly GCA_030015575.1 of Agapanthus africanus. Lineage (NCBI taxonomy): Eukaryota > Viridiplantae > Streptophyta > Magnoliopsida > Asparagales > Amaryllidaceae > Agapanthus > Agapanthus africanus. Next base: position 136,106,623 of record JASDDO010000010.1, read on the forward strand.
GTTATGATAATGGTCAATTCAATGTACCATCAACTCTTTCATGATAGGATTAGTAATGATGATTCTTGTGTATTATTGCAACCATGGTTCATTTCATTTGGCTTAATCTTTTTCATTATTCCATTCTCATTCTCTCTCTTGAAATGAGAAGAAAAGAAAAGCTCCATGGTTGCTAAAATTTCTCCTTCTTCTTCCTCCTCTTGATCTCATGTGTTGAGAGAAAAAGATCCCACAAAGACAAATACATCCATACATCTCCTCTATACATTCTAGGGCTTCTTGACTAGCAATCACTTTGCCCTAGTTGCCTCGGCTCGAGGTGGAGCTCGGTGTACATCTCTCGGGTGGATCGTCTTCGACTCAAGAAGGCCGCGGAGGTGCCCAAGGTCCGGATCGACACTTGGAGCTTGGGTGGACGAGCGGGACAGCAAAATGAAGACCCGAAGGACCGGTTGCGTGAAGTATACTTTCTACAAGTATAGTAGTTAAAACCTTTAAGTGTTTACTAGTTTCTAGTTTAGCAAAGATCCCGACTTTTAGTCCATGTTGCCTTGCGCCAAAATCATTGTTTTTCGCCGTTTCCGCCTCCCCGTAAGAACCGGAGTAAGCAACGTGGACTTACAGAACCCAGCTCTTTTTGCTAAAGCTCCTTATCCAAATAGGTTGAGGTCTAACAAACCTAACGCATAAATGGAGAAGATTATGGAAATATTTAAACAGGTTAATATAAATATCACTCTCCTAGATGATATCCAACAAGTTCCGGCTTATGCGAAAATACTTAAGGACTTGTGCACTAGGAAGAGGAAGACTTAAGTGTCGAAAAAGTATTCATGACAAGCAATGTTAGCACAGCTTTTACCCATCAATTACCAAAGAAACGTAAGGACCCTGACTGTCTTACAATCTCTATTTCTATTGGGGGTAAAAATATTAACCGTGCTTTACTCGACCTTGGCGCTAGTGTTAACCTGCTTCCATACTCTGTCTACGAGCAGTTAGGTATTGGAGAGTTGAAACCTGTCCATTGCACTCTCCAGATGGCAGATCGATCTATCACCAAACCTAGGGGTGAGCTTGAGGATGTGTTGATAAAAGTCGGGGAATTTATATTTCCTGTGGACTTTATTGTTTTAGATACGCAACCTGTAGCGAACCCACGGAACCAAATTTCGGTGATTCTCGGTCGACCCTTCTTAGCCACTTCCAATGCTGTCATTAATTGTCAAAATGGTTCTATGAACCTATCCTTCAGGAAAATGACAATTGAGCTTAACATTTATAAGCTAGGAAGTCAACCATCTTAACCTTCTACTCATATTCTTGATGTCTGTTCTGTCCACGAGATAGCTCTGGAAAGCTGCAAGGTTGATGAACTTTGCTTTGATGATCTCGACGACATTAGTACATCATTGTTTGATCTTGCACAATATTATAGCGAGGACACCTTTGATGAGTCCAACCCTGAGTTTGAACCTTTTGACTCATCACAAAAGTCAGTAGCACTTTTCGAGTCAATATCCTATACAGGCTATGAACTTCTTCAAGAATCTGAATATCATTCCCTTACCCTACCTTCTATTGTTTCTTCGCCGACATTTGATCTCAAACTGTTACCTTCTCATCTTAAATATGCATATTTATGTGAGAATGAGTCTTTGCTTGTGATCATATCCGCTTCTCTAGTGTCACGACCCAAAATGGCACGTGACTGGCACTTGAGTCATATGAAGTGTATAGGACCCCATCTAATTCAAGTAAGCCAAAAGCCCAGAAATCTAAACCATTTTAAATAAGAAGTGAAGGAAAACTTGTTTAAAGCAGGTGGTTTAAATAAGATAAATGGCATTAAACATTTAAAATCAACATCATATTATCCCGAAAATTTCGGCAGAGTCTCCTTTATAAATACTGGCCCCAAACGGGTACAAACATGAATAATATACATAATGATAAAAGGCATCCCCAAGCGGGAGCTAGCACTTCGCCAATTGGCGGTCACAAACACGCAAGAAATATAATATACAACTCCGAAGGGCAAGGATCAAAACTCAGATGAAAACCAATAACCACCAGAAAGCCATAATAATACAAGCGCGACTCTAAGGTCGAAAGAATATACACTGGTCTTCTAAGTCAATCTAATATACATGTCTGGTTGATGGAGTTACTAGTTACAAATGAAATAAATAAATGTACAATGGTGGTCACGATACGAGTGAACCCACCTACCAAAGCAATCACCCGGAAAGAAGCAGTGTGCCAGCAAAGCCGCCAAGAAAACCTGTACGGCAAAACCTGCAAGAAACTGTGGCACAACAGGGGTGAGCTGCCAACTCGTGAGTAGAAAACATCACCGAGCAGAAATCTCATGTATGACTCTATCCTAGGTCATACCATAATATATCCTCAAAATAATATAGCCTGAAGTATCTAAATAAAGACAAGGTATATATTTATAGATAGGTGTAATACCAAGTGGTCGTGTCAGTGCCTCAGGTAGAAACATATCATATATATGATGTATGAATGCATGAAAACAGAATACAACTGAATGAGAAAACTGTTTTCTTATCTCAGTGAGATTTATGTATAAAAATCAAAGTATCATCAATGAAATCAACAGAGAATCAGTGTCTAGCATCGACACAAAATATATACCTCTCTATCTCAATATCTCGGGCTCCGGCAATCCGGACTGGCCCGTATCATCAAATCTCAATACCTCAGGCTCCGGCAATCCGGATTGACCTTTATCATCAAATCTCAAGACTACGTCGGTATCCTCCGGATATCCGCTGCGTCACAATAAAATCACTGATCGGTAGTGCTCCCCTGTCAGGTTCAACGCCATCATCTGCGACCTTCTCGCCCCGGGGTACCGCAACGGGTCTACCATGCACCCACAGACAGTTCCTACTCCTCCTCGAATCGGGTGTATGATATCTATCAAGAGCCGAGAAAACTCATGGTGGACTCCTCTCAAATCATATCATAAGAAAACCGCAATTTTCTATCTTTAAAATGATAATAAGTTTATAAAATCCTTGCGGTTTCTCCAAATCCAGAGATCTGATAGAAGTCCGAAATACTAATCTCAAGAGTAAATAACAATGAATTACTGGCAATAAGCTCCATAATATTGCATGACAAATGAATATATGAATGCATCGAATATCAAGCAAAGAATGCAATAATTAAACTAGCATATAAAAGCAAACGCACTTGTACTATGTCGAAACTATCGGCTAGCAATTTATACTAATGAAATAGTGTTTTCTAATGTGTACGTGACATGGCAATTACCGATGATGATGTGTGTGAGCTGACAAGCAGGTGTATGTGGAGCATACGCATCATCGGTAATGGTGCTGGTGTCCTGACAGCATGATTTTATAATAACTACGAAAAAACATTTAAGCATGCAATGCAATGCGAATAGCAAGAACATACGGAAAATGAATATTAAACACAACAATAAGGAATGTACAATATATATATGAGTCATACAATTTTGGCATTTGAAATAATACGAATCGTGGTGTTTAGAAAATAGGGGCTACAGTGTTTTTAAGAAAAGGTACATCCTTTGAAATATCCGTAGTATCCCTTGGCCTGTCTTTAAAATACTCACGATTCGTTAGTTTTGGAAATAAGTATGACTCGAGCCCAGTCTAATGTTAGTTATATGTATGCCCTAGAGGCCATTACTGTACATACGATGTATATTGTAGTGGATGCTAGGACATATATAGGGAGGACTTTCTTGCTCGACATGATAGTATGCTATCTGGTTGTACTTTATCTTAACATGTACTCTGATTGTCTCTATGTTACATGTTGATAAAGCCCTTAGGATATGTACTCGACTACTGGAAATTTGATGAGATCATACTAGTGGGGCCACGGTAGTCAACGAGTACATCCTATAACTTTTCCTAGTCGAGGGTGTATCGAGACATGGCATCGATACACCAGAGTAAACCAGCGTATACGCATCTTGACCCATATGATGGGCGATGGATGGTCCCATATCCATCGGTGTTTGACATCAAGGATGGTGTACGGGTGCTCAGTGGAGACTGGGTACACTGGACGGACTCGCCGAGAACTCCCAGATGGTATTATTCATCACGTCAAATGGCAGTTCTCCTGTGACACTGGTACAGAGTAGTCTGTTGACCCGAGATCGTCATAGATTCTTGTATGATTCCCACTGTGCTTTGATTTCCATCATACCGCGTCCAAGTGGGCGTGCAAAAAGGTGGCTTTTGGGTACAGTCCCGAATCACATGGAGGCAATGAGCGATAGTAGGGGATTCGTCTCTCCCGGTATAGAGAGTTGATGTTGCGCTGTGTTCGATTGGCTATAACCGGAAATCCCTGGCCAGGGTTGCTGAGATTTACTGATAAGTGTTATCAGTAGTTTCTCGAACTGTTATAGACCTCATATCGACACGACTTATCGAGCTACTGGTGTCTGACGTCTACCACCCCTAGGCGAGATATGCAACATATCAGACGACGAGACCGGACTGTACAGGAGTGTTACTGATTGGATTCACACGAGAATGTACAGGCTTGCTTGTTGATCTTCTGATCGCTCAATACCCGGGTGGCCGTTACGTTTAGCAGACCACTTGCGGCTTGTGGGTGTTTGATGATCATCACCTACTGCCGACGTATTGACGAGTCTTTAGAGTCCTACACAGGGGTTTCCTGGCTCAAGCGAAACGGAGTAGGAGCACATATGTGATATGTGCGAGACCGAGATTAATATGATATGAGATACCGTATTCTATTCTCGCGATTCGTGACATTGATCGGTTGTATGCGATATATCCGGGTTATCGGATCAAGTGTTGATTCGATAAGTTGTTATACATGATATTAGTCGGTTATAGCCGGGTTATTAAATAAAGAGTTGATTTAATAATTTAATGTATAATTATATATTTGTTATATTACATTACATTAACTAGTATTAGCTCACTTATGATTTATTTTCTCACTAGATTGTGCATAAGTGTATATGTGATATATATTTGTGTACATATGATTGTGTCATGCTTGATGATACATCAAAGATGGGTGTATGAGACTTATACCAAGATTAGGGTAAAGATTAGGGTTTTGTTTATATCTTAAGAATAACAAAAGAGAAAGACTTTGTCAAAGTTCTCAAGCTTTCATGAAGCTTGTGGAAACATTGACAAAGTCAACTCTTTTGTCATTCTTAAGGATATTTAGTTAACCCAACCCTTAACCATATACCTTGGTCAATTCTCTACATGAGTTAAGTATGATAGCTTAACTCACCCATGGTTACATTATTGAGAAGAATTAATTCATATGATGATATTATTCTTTCTTCTTCTTCTTCTTCATCAAGCTCCTTGAAAAGCTTACTAGCTCTAATGGTGCCATGAGAAAAAGTGTGAGAAAATCAATTCTAAAGTGAGCCCACTTCCTACTTCTTCATCCTCTACCACTTGCCATGTAGTAGAGTGTGTTCTCTTCACAAAGTTCTTGACCTAGTGAAGGAATAGCTTGAGTTAGTGTCTCCCCGACGTAGATCATCTTCGGCCTCGAAGTCATCGAAGCAAGCACATTCGTTCTTCTTGTGGAGCTTCTCTAGAGTCCGGAGTTCACGATCGCAGCGAAGGGGACATTTACACGGAGCTATTGAAGTGAAGGACCGGATCTACAAAGGTTGTAATCCCTCTCACTTAGTGTTAAACTGTTTAACATGCTTGTTTTCACCTAAACCCTTGTTTAAAGATTTGGGTTGTTCGGCACGGCTAAAATTTTAATCGGGCATGGTTGATGCCTCATAGAACCTTATGAGCGTGCCTAGCAACCCTACATCTAACATCTACTAAGAAAACTACCGGACTAAACTAACAGACTAATTGAGAGGGGTAAGGAAAACCACATAAGTCTGAGTCGATATTTATATCTAGTAGTCGGTGATCCCGCCTCAATAGTGTCACGTACAATACAATATATAATATGACATTCTCGAGTCAAGAGTGTGGATCTATCATCATAATTATATCTCGTACGGTAAATCCATCATACGACATCCCAAATCAGGGTACATGTCGAATATCATATATAACACAACATCCATATGGTATCATCATCACATATATCATGAACTGGGGGTACTGATCTAAAGTCTAGTACATACTGATACCATCAATATATATATATATATATATATATATATATATATATATGCATGTGTATGAAAACACATCGCCTAAAGATCCGCTATAATATCATGTCGTATCCCATAATATGAACCAAGTCACATCACCGATCTCGTGGCATCATGCCCAATCACTTTGACTCATCTCTAAGTACCATATACTATCCTCATCATTCATGTATATGTATATATATATATACATACTAACATACATATATATATATACTCATATACGCACAAGTAAATCAAATGTATGCGTGTGCGTGCGCGTGTGTGCAAATCTTTACTCTAGGGTTTCGCGACTAAGAAGCTAAACTAAGTTACTTCTAATTACACTAAAACTAACCCATGAACACCAAAAACATATCTTGATAATCATTAATCTCACAAAACACACACACACACACACACACACACACACACACACACACACATACACACATATATGTATTCGTATACTACACTACGAAACTGCGGGGGTGCTATACACCATCCACCCGACTTCCCCCGTAGATATATATCTACTCACCTTGATCCTTACTTGCCGAAGTCGATGTCGCCATCCTCTTCTTCATCGTCCGAAGTCCACGCGGAGGTACCTACAATTCAATGAATATCGTATCTTAAACGAGAATCAAATACGAGAAATCCGGTACGGCATACGAAGGGTACATAGGTTAGAACCTACGGACTATGCATGCAAGAAAGGCCAAACAAATCCTCGATGTCGATGTAAAAACGTCAAACCATCGAGTTAAAACCCAAATACTAAAACTCAAGTTAAAACAAAGTCGCAAAACGAAGCAGCAACTCAAGAAAACACCTCCAGATTTTACCTAAGGTGAAATTAGCCAATTTTGCATATGTGGAGTGTCTAGTTTACTGAAGATAAAGCCCTGGACCAAACGCGAAGGCAAACACCCCTACCCTGGCCGCAATTTGCGGCCAGAAGGAATAAATTTGCGGCCATGGAAGGAGGTTTGGGTCTCGGGTCTTGGGGTTAGCATATAGGTTGCCTGCACGACTCACTGTGATCGCTATAAAATTTTCAGGTGCCCCGGGCCATAGCAGATTTCAAAACTACACTACAATTCCTACACAAATACGATATCGGGGATTTCTGAGTTTGGGGTTTTGGGTTCTAGTCTCTGGTTTAGTCCAATATTCAATCACTACAGGGATTGTATGGCCTCTACTAACCTCAATTGCACTATCTCAATTCAAGAATTCCTCAAACCTCATCTAGGAATTTTCTAAGTTCACTAAACTCCACTAAAACACTTCTAAACATGTAAAGATGCAAAAGTGAATGAAATACTATACTAATGGTGAAAGAATTAACTCTTTTGGCAACTCAAGAAATTTCTTGAGTTGCCCCAAGTGCTCAAAATCCAAACTTTCTTGGTCCAAAATGCTTGTAGTGAGCTTGTGCACATTTTTAATGAAAGGAAGATGATGTTTTGATGTGGGATTGAGGGTGTTGGTGAGGGTTTAGAGGAGGTGGGAGAAGAAGTCAGCCATGGAGGAAGTGGGGGGGATGATGAAGGAAATAATGAAGAGGGAACAATAAGCTATGGTCAATTGACCCCTCACCTCTCTCTCTCTTCTCTCTCATGCCCATACTCTTTTGTTTATTCTTTATCTTTTATTTTCTTTTCTTTTCTTTTCTTTTGTAAACCAAAATGAAAAACCCCAAAAAAAATAAACCATATACATAAAAAGAAAAACAAGATGTCATGGTTCAAAAATGAAACAAGTGTTTAACATGACATGGTGCATGTCATGTGCACAATCAAGCTTAATGCACGATTAGTGATATTTAATCGAGATTAGAACTTAACCCTATTTTAAATGAGTCTTTAAAAAAAATCTATAAATGCTCATATCATATAAAACACCCTCATTTCAGTAATTCCTATATATTTCCCAATTTATCGGTATATAATTATACCGCATCATTAAAATACTCATAATATATATTATTTAATTATATAAATTAACAAAAATAATATTTTATTTTTCTGAAATGTTACATCTAGCCTTAGAGCAAGAGGGCGCTCTTTTGATGCTCTTGAGATCAAATCGGCAAGCATTTGGTTGGACAATGGCAGACATCAAAGGGGTTAGTCCCTTAATTGTAGAACATCATATACATTTGATGGATGAAGCCAAGCCAACCCGAGAACCACAAAGACGGTTGAATCCCGTTATGAAGGAGGCGGTAAAGAAAGAAATTGTCAAGTGCCTTGATAGTGGTATAATTTACCCAATCTTTGATAGCCAATGGGTAAGTCCTATTCATGTAGTCCCTAAGAAGTCTGGCATCACGGTCATAACAAATGAGGCTAATGAGTTGATCCAGACACGCACCCAACTGGGTGGCATGTATGTATTGATTATAGAAAACTCAATGCCGCAACGAGGAAAGATCACTTCCCTCTACCTTTCATTGACCAGATGCTGGAACGATTAGCTGGACATGATTATTATTGTTTCATAGACGGATACTCTGGCTATAACTAGGTCCCTATTGCCGAAAAGGATCAAGATAAAACAACATTTACTTGTCCTTTCGGTACCATTGCTGCAGGGTCGTCTAGCACGGTAGCAAGGTTTCGGGTGGCATTGATTGATCATTCTTCGTGTGTATGGAAAATGTTTCACAACCAAAGAAATTTATACAGCAATCAATTGACGGTGTCTATTGTAGTCTCGTCGGTGAATGCGGATCGTCCACTGAGAAAGTGTGATTTGTTCGTTATTGTTTTAGTTGAGTTGAAAATTAAAAGATAAAAGAAAATGATTCAATAATTATGAAATTAGGTTTCAAGAATCATCAAGAAATAGATCTAAAATCAAGAAATGATGGAGATTAAGAAAATATCCAAATAGTTTGAATTATCAAGATTTGTAAAGTAGCTTGTAGGATCCGATTGAGTTAATAGCTAATGATGAATCTAATAATTCATAATCTTATCTATTGAATATTTGTAGCTAGATTGATGATGATGATTGAAGATTAGGGATCAATTGAAGAAACTAGGGTTTCTCCTTCACCATCTCTTGTCTTTTCAATCATAATCATTCGGATCTAGCCTCTGGCAAACAAAATCATCGATAGTTTGATCCCTAATTTGCAACGAAATAATCAAGAAGTTATTTCGCTCCAAATTAGGTCATCAATGATTCATTTTGCAAAGGTTCACAAATCTCATAAGATTTAAGAATTAGTATAAATATTTGATCATCACTAGATCTATCAATTCTATCGGATCCTCCACAAGCGGAGAATTTACTCACGCATCATCATAAAACAATCAAGAACGAAGAATATCATAATGCGAGAATGAATAGAAAGCGAGAATAAATATTTTCACCTTTATTTAGATCTTCTTCAAATTACAACTCTCACTCAAGTTTACAAGACTGGCTCTAGCTCACTCAATTGAGAAGGAATTTGGCGTCGATCTTTGCGTGGCTCGATCGTCGTGAGTCGCGGATCGTCGTGGATCTCTTGCTCGGATGATGAACGGCGTTGCAAATAGAGGATCTTTGGTCTTTGCTTGATCTTTCTCTTAATGGATCCTGAGTTGGTTCAAATTGTGTCACTCAATTTGTGCAAATTGGCTCAATATTCAACAATCGAAAAACTAATCAACAACCTTTTCCATGAAGCCCTAGGTCCCTTTTTATAATTTTTCCCCTAAGCTTCCCCTAGAAGCTAGGTTGTTATGAAGCTTGTATGAGAAGCTTGGTAGGTATTAAGCTTGCACAGAAAGCTTGGCTGTTAGAAGGGAAGCTTCTGGAGAAATCTACACAATTCGAAACGTCTTGGAGAAGCTTGGCAGTTGAAAGAAGGCCTCGGGGAAAATTACCAACCGCCGATGAGTCGACTCGGCCGCGGATCCACGGCGGATCGGCCTAACTCGGCCGCGGATCCGCGGCCATTTGGAGTGATCTCTGCATGATTTTTCTAGGATAATTCTGATGTTGGCTTTATGGCACTTTCCTGATGTCTGGAATATTTTTATACTTTCTTGTTTACTGCCAGATCACGAGTGTTGGACTTGATGTATTTTATCAGCTCTTTAGCAGTTTCGGCTCTTTAACCTGGAGAATTTTATACACACACTTTCGAGACAAGTGTTGAGATATAAAAATCATGCGAATAGTAATAAACACTTAATTTCCTTTTAGAATGTCAATTATAACTATAACACAGTGTATTTGGCATTTTCCAGAAGAATTCGTAATTTTTGTAATAATTACAATAAACATCTATATATAAATGATAAGAGTATGGAAATTAACGTGTTGAGAATGCACTATTTTTGACTGATCAAACTCCCCCAAACTAAATGTTGGTCGTCTCGAGCAAACTTGTTTTATTCTTATTTAAGAGAAGGAGAAAATAAAGAAAAAGAAAAACTAACCAGCACACTTTCGTAGACAACACGGTTGCACTGACCATGTGCAACAAACTTTTAAACCTCTAGGTGTCCCTAGTAGGAGGAGTGTTGTCTCCTGAGGGTTTTCAGCGGATTGCACCCACAAAATCCTTTAATAAAAGAAAGACTGTGAAAGTTACATATAAAGGTAAGAATTGTAAAAGAAAGGCTTTGAAAATTTAGAGTTTCCAACTAATACCAGCATTTCGGTTGTCATGAGCCCTATCTTAATAGTCATGAAAAAATGATAGAAATCACATCATCCCTCAATAAAACATCGTCTTTATTCTTCATTCATATCTTTCTTCCAAACACCGATCATATACCCCTACGTGTGTGTAAAAGACATCCCTACACTCGGAGAATTCAATTCAAGCTATCATACTCTTGTCCATCTTCCTCAGTACTTTTTAATAGATGAATATTTAAATGGATTTGCTCACACATTTTTCATGCGACCGTTAATACTTCTTGAGGTATTAACCGACCGATTACTCATGTGCTTGCTGATTAGGTGTATTAGTATTTTTCTCGTCTTGCAACACCTAAGGCTTAGCAGTGACTCCCAAACCAGTTGGTCTAAGGCACTAGGTGATGAAGCACCCTCGCTATATTTTTTTATTGCTTCCTTGGTGATAACAAAAACCAGTGTTCATTTTTTTCTTCACCATCTTATATTTTCTTAATTTATTATTTTCTTCATACTTTGGCTTTTAGACAAGAGCATTTCAAGGTATCCTCTACTATCCTGAGTTTCAAGACGTATGTAGGTGCGTATAGTAGGGTATCAACATTCAAATGTTTGGCTTTCAGAATAGGAACTATTTTTCAGACTTATTTTTATCCGCAGATTAGTGACTTCTTTCATCTTACTAACCCTTGGGACAACGGCTCATAATTACTTATTACTAGTTCGTTTAAGAAAACTTCCAACTTTCTTGGTTTTCTTAAACTTTTCTAATCTTTTGGATGTAATTTTTCACTATCTAATCTTTTATTATCTTATTTATGCACAATTTTTTTTTATGTTTTGTGCTTATGCAAGGTATGATGCAAAGTGATGCATAAATAAGCACAAACCTCCCCCAAACTTATTTTCAACAGTGTCATCACTGTTATCTTCTGCTAGATCACAAAAAACCTGTAATCTTGGGAGGAAATTTATTAACGGGGGCAAGAAATATGATCGTGAAAATCCTCCCCCAAACTTATTCACTGGCTCACCATTTTGAGTAAAAATTTTATTTTCAAGAGCGAGATTATACCCCCCAAACTTGAGTTAAACAATGTTAAGCTTTGAAAATCACAAGAGGGGGTCAAAATTACTGGTCAATGCCAAGATTTGCAAAGACCGAAAGTCAACACCAACCATTCGAAGATTTTATCAGTGTAGTGCATCGGTTGGTGGAAGAACATGTTATAAGGAGCCAGGAAGAAGTGGGGAAAAGATAAGTGGTGGGATAGAATGTGTTTGCGTCTCGTTATGGAGAGACGACTCAATGATTATGATGGATTACTTGCATTCTCTTTATAGTCCAGAAGAAGGGGTGGAGGTTCAATTTCTTTTTCTTGAGGTGGATTCATCTCAACACCCGTGTCTTTTAAAAATGCGAGTTCATCAGCGAAAATTTCCTCAAAACTCTCATCGATCCCCCGCAGAATAATGTCATCAAAAAGCGCAGGGTGATCTTTAGACTCCAAAACCGATTCATAATCAGTGTTAGATGTTTACCCGGACAACTCGGTGGAAGAGTCCGTATGTGTATGATACATAGTTGGGTCAAACAACAACATATGAAAAGAGTCTAGATCAGTATCATGAAGCTGATCAAATTCGCTGCTGTTGACATCAATTAATTCGACAGAACATGTTTGAGCAGAAGGTTCGGAGGGTATACTTCCCAACTTGTAAATATTAAGCTCAATTGACATCTTTTCGAAGGATAGGGTCATAGAGCCGTTACGACAGTTGATTACAGTATTGGAAGTGGCCAAAAAGGGGCGACCAAGGATCACCGGAATTTGATTCCGTGGGTTCACTACAGGCTGTGTATCGAGAACAATAAAGTCCACAGGGAATACAAATTCCCCAATTTTTATTAACACATCTTGCAGTTCACCCCTAGGTTTGGTGATTGATCGGTCGGCCATCTAGAGAGTGCAATGGGCTGGTTTCAACTCTCCAATCCCTAACTGCTCATAAACCGAGTAAGGAAGCAGGTTAACACTTGCGCCATCAAGTAGAGCACGGTTAATGTGTTTACCCCCAATAGAAATAGAAATTGTAGGACAACCAGGGTCCTTACGTTTTCTAGGTAATTGTTGGGGAAAAGCTGTGTCTATAGTCTTTGACATGAACACCTTTTTTGGCACTTGAGTCTTCCCCTTCCTAGTGCACAATTCCTTGAGAATTTTCGCATAAGCCGGTACTTGTTGTATAGAATCTAGGAGAGGGATATTGATGTTAACCTGTTTAAAGATTTCAGTGATCTTCTCCATTTGCGGACTTGGTCTGTTTCCCCTTAACCGATTCGGATAAGGAGCTTTAGCAATAATAGCGGGGTCCAACATTGGAGAAGATCGTGTGGGTAGGAAAGATCCAAGAATAGGAGTGTGGATCGTCCTTGGTGGACTAGAAGAAGTGTGCTGAGGGTTCGAGCCTTGGGGAAAACGGAGAATAGGCTCGCAAGAAGGTGGTGGGGTAGACGAACTGGGGTCAGAAGTAGAAGTAGAAGTGGAAGTGGAAGGAAAAGTCTCAGCCGGGGTATCATCGATTGATTCATCATATTAGTATCAATCTCTTCACTGACATGGTTGTCAAGCAATCTTCCATATCTCAACGTGGTGATAGCGTTCACATGATGTGAATAGCCAGGATTTGGTAGGGGTTGAGCTGGAAATTTCCCTTTCTCTCTAGTAATCAATTCGGCAATTATACGTGCAATTTGTGCTTCCATCGATTTAATACTCTCACCTTGGGAGTCAGAGTTTTTCTGGATTTTATCGACGGAAGACTTCATCTCAGCCGAAACTTGCATAAAATTTGTTAGAAGCAAATTCATGGTTTGTTCGAGTGAAGAAGAGTTATCAGTACCGTTCAATTGCAAAGAATTGTTTTGCGGTGCAGAATTGTTGACCGGATTTTGAAAATTTTTTAATTGATAGGGGTGCTGACTCAGTTGTAGTGGTTGGTGTTGTGGTGGAGGACCCCTTTGGAAATTGTTTTGATTTGGAACCGTGTTTTGATTTTGTTGTTGGTTCCAAGCAAAGTTAGGGTGATTCCTCCAACCCTGATTATAAGTAGAAGAATACGGATCGTTTCTAGGTCTTTATTGGAAAGCAACATTGGTATGCTCTTGACCTTGAAACGGAGAATTTAAAGGACATTCTTCCGTAAGATGAGATGGATCGGAACAGCATCCACAAACAGTTTTGGAGAGTGACATCTGATTTAGGAAGGCTGCTAAAAATTTGTGTTCCATAGCTTTGAGTTTCTTTTGCATTGCTGCCATTTCAGCTCTAACTCCTATGGAAACATCAGATTGGTGGTTACCACCCCTAGACGATGGTTGACTAACACTCTCCCACCATAATGATTTTTCAGCGAAATCTTCTAAAAATCTCCAAGCTTCACCATCATCTTTATTCATGAAGGTGCCTTGACACATGGATTCAAGGGTCTGTTTTGTTATAGGATTAATGCCCTCATATATGATTCTGCACAGATCCCATCTAGGAATTCCGTGATGTGGACATTGAACTAACAGATCCTTGAAGCGTTCAAAACACTTCGAGAATGGTTCATTTGGAAGCTGGTTAAATTGATTTATTTCACTACGGACTCGAGCTGTTTTATGATTGGGGTAGAATTTCTTTAGGAAAGCTGTTACGAATTCTCTCCAGTTCGAAATAGAATGTGCGGCTGTGTTATAAAGCCACTTCTCGGCTATATCGCACAAAGTGAATGGGAGAAGACGTAATCTCATAGCATCCACAGAAAGCTGTGAAGTACCCATCATAGCGCATACATTTTCAAATTTAGTAATAAAGACATATGCGTCTTCAGAATCGAGACCGTGATATTTTGGTAGAAGATTGATCTATTATGGTTTGATTTCAAAATTATCCCCATTGGCTAGTGGAATGGTGAGACATCGAAAGAGGACCTCGCATAGGGTAACATCTTTCTTGGAGAGAGATGCGGGGAGGATTCTGCGCACCTGCGGACGGTGGCAGAGTAGTGTTAAAGAAGTTCGATGGAGAACCGTCCATCGAAGTGGATGTGGTAGTGGGTGAAGAAAAAGTAGACGTAGAAATACCTACTTCGGAGTCGATAGGAGGAACACGGACAAGACGGGCACTAGAATCCCGTGTCCAGCCGAGCATGCACTAAATGGTTTAGCACAAGTTGCAGCGTAAAGTGATAATTAAGAAAAAGATGAGTTGGTGTTTGGTTTTAAAAAATATGGATTTCTAAAAAATTAACACAAACAATGCACAAGCAACCCTAATTCTAGTGGTCACCTAGGTCAAGTCTCTAGACCGCTCCTAGACTTCCAGAAGACAAGTCGCGGGATAGATCCTCTACTGCCTCTTTGCCCTTTCTGTGGCCAGGTAAGTGGGAGGTTCTTCACTACGTAAGTAGTGGGCCTAATTAAGTAACCACTTGCCTTAGAAACACTTTCCTTAGACACCACAAAAGAAACGCGGATAAGCAATAGATTACCCACGACCTCCTTCTGTCCTAATTGAGCGCGACGGTCCATAGAGTTTTGTCTAGATATTTTTTAGTTAATGAGTGTGATGCGGATGCAAGTTTGTGATTTTTTTGGGGCTTAGGAAGGGTAATGAACTCCCCACCTAATCTGAATTTGGTCTTTACCACTTAATTTCCGTATTAAAAATGCAAACAACCAAGATCAAACACGCACAATTTTTCTTTTTGCGGTGCTGCGAATTTTTGCAAAGAATCCTGCAGAAATTGGTTATTGGACAGAGCAGGGAGGAGATAAGAAAGACAGAAGTATACCTGAGAAGTTTGGTGCACTGAAACCCTAATCTCACCGCGGAACCGCCGCAATAAGCCCTCTATGGCCGTGGATGCGCGGTTGTATATTGTAATTCATGCACAAAAATTTCAGCAACTGCTCCAATTGCCTCTCTGGATTTTTTTAGATGTCCTGAAAAATTTTACTCTCGCTCCAGAGATTCCAGATCTCCTTGCAACAAATCACAACGAATCGTTAAATGCTTGATGCGAATTTTGATCTAAAAATTCTGATGGAATAATAAATTTTCCAACTCAAATTACAAAACGAACAAATTAGCACACTATCCCAGGCAACGACGCCATTTGATTGATCATTCTTCGTGTGTATGGAAAATGTTTCACAACCAAAGAAATTTATACCGCAATCAATTGACGGTGTCTATTGTCGTCTCGTCGGTGAATGCAGATCGTCCACTGAGAAAGTGTGATTTGTTCTTTATCGTTTTAGTTGAGTTGAAAATTAAAATATAAAAGAAAATGATTCAATAATTTTGAAATTTAGTTTCAAGAATCATCAAGAAATAGATCTAAAATCAAGAAATGATAGAGATCAATAAAATATCCAAACAGTTTGAATTATCAAGATTTGTAAAGTAGCTTGTAGGATCCGATTGAGTTAATAGCTAATGATGAATCTAATAATTCCTAATCTTATCTATTGAATATTTGTAGCTAGATTGATGATGATGATTGAAGATTAGGGATCAATTGAAGAAACTAGGGTTTCTCCTTCACTATCCCTCGTCTTTTCAATCATAATCATTCGGATCTAGCCTCTAGCAAACAAAATCACCGATCGTTTGATCCCTAATTTGCAACGAAATAATCAAGAAATTATTTCGATCCAAATTAGGTCATCAACGATTCATTTTGCTAAGGTTCACAAATCTCATAAGATTTAAGAATTAGTATAAAGATTTGATCATCACTAGATCTATCAATTCTCTCGGATCCTCCACAAGTGGAGAATTTACTCACACATCATCATAAAACAATCAAGAATGAAGAATATCATTGCCACGACCCGAAATTTTAGCTCGTAACCAGCACTTAAATCACGAGACGTCTAAAAGCGTAACGTAATTCAAGTAAGCTGAAAGCCAGAAATCTAAACCTTTTAAGAAAAATAAAGGAGGTGAAGTTTTGAAATAAAGGTATAATGAAATCAAGTTTTCTTAATGCAAAGAAAAGGAACATGAAAATGCAAGTGGATTATGCAAGTTTAAAAACAGGTTTCGTCTTTTTGAAAATTGGGCAGCACCTCCTTTGTATATTTTGATCCAAAACCACAAATATATAATAAGAATAATGGCATCCCCAAGCGGGAGCTAGCTCTTTTGCAAACGGAGGATCACGACCACGCAAGACAGTAAATATGAGTATACGACGCCCAACGGCGAAGATCACCATAAAAGATAAGGAAATAAGCAAGACATCAAAACCACAAGTAGCAGAAAACCCCTCGCTCTAAGTCTCGCAACCACAATCCCACTAAGTCTCATTACTTATACAATTGCAAATTTCAATTGATGGAGTTAACTAGATACAATATGAAATATAGATACAAGAGTGGGTACGATACAAGTGTCCCACCTACCAATGCAAAACACCCGAATGCAATTGTGTGCCAGCGAAGCCGCTACTGATCCAAGCGGTCAACCTGCAAGAACTGTGGCACAACGGGGACGAGTTGCCAACTCGTGAACAGAAATATATCAACAAGTAGAAATCGAATAAATAATGACTCCTAGGTCAACTATATCATGAAGGTAATACTATGATAACTACGGTGACCGGGTCGATATGTGTGCCAACAAGGTAGTCAATGCCTATAAGCATGTGGATAACATCCAACAATAATAATCAAGGTATGTATGTATGTGGATCTCGTCCATCCATATAATCAATGTATGTATGCATGTGGATCTTTTCCACCCATATAATCAATGTATGTATGCATGTTGATCTCGTCCACCCATATAATCAATGTCTGCATGCACGTAAATATCATAAAAGAGTGTGCATGAAAGTATGCAGATGTAAATCAACGGTGTCCCTCACGACACATCAAAATCATGGAACCTAAGTGCCTAGCATCGACACTCAAAAACATCATGAAAACCGTGCCCAGTATTGGCACGTAAATCCTCATATATCGGGCTCCGTCAGTCCGGATCGGCCCACGGGCTCCGTCAGTCTGGATCGGCCCATATCATCTCTCGACTCCGGTCAGTATCCTCCGGATATCCGCCGAGCCCAAATACTATCACCGGTAGGTAGTAGTCTCTCTGCCAGGCTCACCGTCTGTATACACAGCATCCCTTTCTTGCCCCGGGGTACCATACCGGGTCCACCATGTACCCGCAATCGGCCTCATCCGCCTCTTCGAATCGGGTTTCACATGTCACACGTCTCAGATCCGAGAAAACGCATGGTGGACGCACTGAAATATCATATCATATGAAACCGGGTTTTGAAAACAACACATAATCTCATTTAAAATGTCCACGCTCAAATCCAGAAATCTCATGAAAACAGCATATCTCAATGCGTAAAATCATATAGCATGACGTATGCGACATATAATAGAGATGTAAGCATATCCGTATATCATGCAACATGGAACAATGATATGACATATTAAGGGAAAATCGCTCTTTTAAATGATTACAGTTTTTAAAATATAACATGTGGTTCCCAATTTCCCAATAAAACCAGTTATCTATGTAGGCAGAATATGTATATGCACAAGTAGAGATGTATCAATGTATATGTGCACCAATATGAATATACAATGTGTATGTGCGCAAATATGGATGTATCAATGTATATGTGCACCAATATGAATATACAATGTGTATGTGCGCAAATATGGATGTATCACTCTATATATGCACCAATATGAATATACAATGTGTAAGTGCGCAAATATGGAGGTGTCAATGTATATGTACACCAATATGAATATACTAATGTGTATGTGCGCAAGCAGGTTATGCTAAGGGTCATATCATGATGCAGTAATCCTACTGTGTAGTGACATGGCAATTATCGATGATGAAGTGTGTGAGTCTATAATATGTGTACGTGTAACATACGCATCATCGATAATGTTGCAGATGTACTATCACAGGTATAAGTAAGGAAATGAGAATAATATGAATGCAGCATAAGGTAATCATATTGTCACGTCCCGAAAGTACGGAACATGACCGGCACTTAAACTACGAAACGTCTCGAGGCGTACGTAATCTAAGTAAACCGAAAACCCAGAAATCCAAACCAAGAAAAGTAGTAGAGTGAAGGAAAAACCAATTTAAAACAAGTAGTTTTAATAGCATAAGCCGAATTATGCGGTTTTTAAGAGCATCAAAATTTACTGAAAATTTCGGCAGAGTCTCCTTTGTAAATACTGGCCCCCAAACGGGATACAACATGAATAGTATACGAAATCAATAAAAAGGCATCCCCAAGCGGGAGCTAGCTCTTCGTCAATCGACGGTCACAACCACACAAGCAATATAATATACAACGCCAACGGCGAGGATCAAAATTCAAAAGGAAACTCAAAACCACAAGAAAACCGCAGAAATATAACGCACGACTCTAAGGTCGAAGGAATAACATCACTGGTCTCTATCTCAAAAATAAATACATGTTTGGTTGATGGAACTTCTAGATACAACAGAGTAATAATATACAGGTTATATAATGGGGGGTACGATACAAGTAAACCCACCTACTAGGCAATCACCCGAAGGAAACTATGCCCGCAAGCCGTAAAGAAACCTGTACGGCAAACCTGCAAGAAACTGGGGCACAACGGGGGTGAGTTGCCAACTCGTGAATAGAAAAACATCTACGAATAGAAATCGCATAAATAACGCAACCTAGGTCAATGATCATAATATATCCTCAATATATATAACATGCAACCTATAACAAGGCTAGGGTAAATATCTAACCCGAGTGTAATCTCATGTGCCCGTGTCAGTGCCTCAGGTAGCAATATATCATATGAATGAGGTATGAATGCATGAAAACAGAGTACATGTAAATGAAGAAACTGTTTTCATAAGTTTGTGAGATTTCCTTTGTATCTTTAAAATGAGGTATCATAATGAAATCAGCATAAAACAGTGCCTAGCATCGGCACAAAACGTAATCCCAATATCTCGATATCTCTGTATCACAGTCTCTGTACCTCAATATCTCGAAATCTCAATGTCTCAATCACAATATCTAGGACGCCGTCAGTCCAGACCGGCCCCTACCATCCATCTCAAGACCACGACGGTATCCTCCGGATATCCGACGGGTCGGGTAAAATCACCGGTAGGTGGTGCTCCCCTGCCAGGCTCACATCGTCATCATCACGCGCTTCTTGCCCCGGGGTACCTTACCGGGTCCACCATGTACCCGAAACGGTTCCTCCACTCCTCAAATCGGGTCTTGAAATCCATCAGCAAACTCATGGTGGACGACTCATACATCATGGGAAAACCGCACTTTTTATTATTAAAAGAGAGAAAGGTTTATTTAAGTTTTTGCGGTTTTCCTCCAAATCCAGAAAATCTCATGGAAATCCGAATCCAAAACCTCAATAGCATGTAAAATAGTGAATATATGCATGAGAATCCATGAATGCGGCATAACAATGAATAACGGTATGCATGAAACGACAAGTAACAACTACAATATCTAAGCTGGCATATAAAGTATGTACACTAATATTATGTCAAACTACTGGCTATCAAGCTAAGTTAAGCAATAATATTTTCTAAGGTGTACGTGACATGGCAATTACCGATGAAGATGTGTGTGAGCCGGCAAGTAAGTGTATGTGGTACATACGCATCATCGGTAATGGTGCTGGTGTCCTAACAGCATAATGTCAACAATGCAATATGAAATAACAATGTAAGTATGCGATGCGGAGCGAGCAACCAAAATGAGCGGGAGCTAAATATTGAACAATGGTGCCATTTGAAATGACACGAATCGTGGGGTTTTGAAAATAGGGCTACGGTAGTTTTAAGAAAGGATACGTCTTTTGAAATATCCGTAGATCCCTTGACCTGTCTTTTTTAAAATACCCACGATCCGCTAGTTTTGAAATAGGTAGGAGTCTAATCTAATCTAACAACTACACTAAACTATACGACTGAACTACAGGTAAGGAAACCACCTATCATCTGAGTCGATACACATACATACCTGTATATGTATAGTCGGTGATCCCGCCTCAATAATATCATATCCGATACCATATCTATAATCATACATCCCAAGTCAAGAGTGCGGATCAATCATCAATATATAGCTCATACGTAAATCCGTCGTACGGCATCCCAAATCTGGGTACGGGTCAAAATCATATTCATCACACTATTCATCCGATATCCTCTTTATCAAAGATCATAGTCTAAGGTACTGACCTATGTCTAGTACAATACTAATATCATCAATATAGTCATGATCTGACTACTGATCGATAGTCTCGTACAAACCGATATCATCAGCACATATCATCATCAAGGGGTATACATCGCCCAATACAGCCTAGGACCAATATCCTAGCATAACATATCTCCTATCACGATCACATGTCGACCACCTATTTATAATACTATTCACCTGTATCGTCGCCCCAAGATTCGCTATAACACCAGGACGTACCTCAAGTACGAATCCTGCCATATCACCGATATCACAATCTCAACACAAATCTCATCGACTCATCTCAATCCCAAGTATCATCCCCAAATCCGTATGTGAACACATAGTCCCATACCTATGTGAACACATAACTATATATTCCTGTATATGCACAAAAGAAAGAAGAAAGTATGCAAGTATGGATGGGTGTGTGCAAGTGTGTGCGACCGCTACTCTAGGGTTTCGCGGCACTCAATCATCCAAGAACACCAAATATCCATATTTATCATCAATAACTCAAACAATATAAAAACAATATATATATATGTGTTTATACGTATTCGTATACATCACCACGAACTGCGGGGGTGCTATACGCCATCCACCCGACTTCTCCCCGTAGATATAAATCTACTCACCTGGTCCTCGCTCGCCGGTGCCGACGTCGCCACGCGCTTGTTTATCGTCTCGAAGTCCACATGGGGTACCTACATATCATAACGCACAATATCGCATTAAAATCCGACTCATGACCAAAACGACGCACGAAACCTACATAGGTCAAAACCTAAGGTTGCTTTCACAAATCGACCTAAAAACCCTCGACGTCGGCGTACAAACGCCAAACCATCGAGAAAGCTCCCAACACATTCATTTGTATAATTACAAGCACTAATTATAATATAAAATAGCTTAAAATTCACAAAAACCCCAATTTCACTTAAAAAGTCATTTTTCCGAAAATCTAGCAAGCACAAATCACCGTTTTAGTACAGAACTCGATGTATAAACGAATCTAGCGGCCACAATATTCACTAAATATCTTAAATAAGTCATAAAAACAATTCCCATAAATTAATCTCATTAAATTTCATAAACTCCAAAATTCTAGTTTGCAAACATATCAATTTTAACACTTTTTAAAGTAAATTTCACAATTCATCCATTAAGCTTAGTTTTGCATATACAATAGTATTAAACCAAAATTTATAATGCTAATAATGTCATGAAACCTTAATCATATTTTAATCTAAACCATTTAATAAATTTCCAAAAACCTAGTTAGCAATTTAGCAATATTAGAACAATTTACAAATAAACAATTAGTAACCTAGTAATTAGCTTTGTTTTAGCATGCCCACTAGATAATAACCACACAATTAGATCATGATCAATTGACCTAAACCCTAACTTAGTAATCAAAACCCTTTCTTTAAATTTCAAACTTGAAATTTAAAACCCTAATTTAACACCTAATAGCTAGATTCAAGTAATTTAACAACAAATTAAACATAAGGTTATGATTATACCTCACAAGCTTGAGATCAAACTTGCAAAAATCTTAGCCTCCAACAATGATTTCATGCTCCAAGATCCATGCTTAAATAGCTAAAGAATAATGGGTAAAGCTTGGATTTAGAATTAGCTTTGAATTTTTGAGAAAAAGGGTGGATTTTTGATAGAAATTTTGGGGATTTTGATGGAAAATGAGATGAAGAATTTGGGGCTGTTGTGGTTCAGGTTTCGGCCAGAATTCTTGGGGGATTGGGTGAGGGAGGAGAGAGAGTGAGGTGGGGAAAGTCCACTCTAGTCAAAGTCCACTCTAATTCTATCATTTCCTACTCTTTTCTTTTCTTTTCTTTTGACAAAAGAAGTGATTGGAGAGAGGGAGAGGGGGAGGGCTGTCATGGTGGGGCCGGCTACATGGGGAGAGGGAGAGAGGATGAGGTGTGGGTGTGTGGGTTAGGGAAAAAGATAAATGTATTACCCCAATTCCCGTTAACACTAAATTCACCGGAAAATGCCTTTTTCTTCGATATTTTCTAAACCGTTTTGGCAAACGATTTCATTTCAAAAACTACATGATAAAATTTTGTTTAATGTGTTATGATACACAAAATTTGTTTCAAATCATTCCAATTTGTAATTTTCCCTAATTAAATGTATTAGTGACGGCTTAAAATAATATTAAAATAATTAATTTCGGAAAAATTTTCAGAAAATTTGAAATTTCACCAGTGGCTCAATAAACACCAATTACTAGCAATTACATAGCTAGAATATGTATATTTAATTTTATAATAAAGATATTTGCATTTTGACTTTTTACAGAAAACCCCCTTATTTTACCGATTTTCCGAAATTTCACCGAAACGATTTTCAAAACGTTACACATATGCAAAATACTGACGGCTATATGTATTTAACATGATCGAGTCGGTAATTCTATCAGTCGGCATATAGTCTCACAACAACGCGCACGGTACTATACATCGTACGGCAGCCTCTAGTCAAGGGTATGGATCAAACATCAAGTCAAACTCATCACACATGGAAAATCATCATACGGCGGCATTAAACCAATAGGGATCCTATCATCCTATAAGACAAATGATGGTGCGGCCTAATATCACGTACGGCCTATCATCCATGATTCACAACATTCTCTATATTTATATATATATATATATATATATATATATATACCTATGTCCCAGGTCACATCCATAACGATCTCATATGGGGACTGACAAGGTATCAATCATCTCAATCGACTCGCATCCGTATACCAACATATCATCAGGTCATCATATTCGTCTTATATTCCTTTCATCGCATTTAAATCTCACATCAAGTCGAGTTTACATAAACATTCTATCTCTACTAAAAGTATAAGTATCTAATCTAACATACACACCCGAACCATACAATCAGATTTTTAAAGAAGCGAATCGTAGTTTTGAAAATAGGGGTTACGGTGTTTTTAAGGAAAAGATATCATTTGAAATTCCGTAACGTCCCTCAAGGTATCTGTTTAAAAGATGCATGCAATTCTTCAGTTTAGAAATATGTATGTTTCGGATGACACATCTACGTCGACTATCTAGTACTATAGTATCCTAAACGGGTATATCGTCAAACATCATCCTCAAATCCCGTCATCATATATTAGCCGTATTATATCATTTCTAACTATCCTTAGTTTCAAATATGGTTTCACTAACTATCATTTAACTCTAACCCTAGTTTCCAAATCTAGGTTTCCTTAACCATATTCTATAAATCAGTTTCCATCAAAACTTTGTGGGGGTGCTATACGCCATCCACCCGACTTCCCCGGTAGATATAGATTTACTCACCGTAGTCTTCGCTTGCCGAAGTTGTTGACGCCATGCTCCATCGCCTCAGAATCCACGCGAAGGTACCTACAATAACAACACATATCGCAACGCTATTAAAATCAAGTTCTAAATTCCAAAACGGTACGCGCCTTGCTCGTAGGTTAGAACCTATAGCATACGCATACAAAATCAACCAAACAACCCTTGTTGTTGATGTACAAACATCACACAACTAAATACAAATCCAAATAACAAGAATTATCATTTCAAAATACGGAAAAATAGCCAAAATCACTCTAAAAAGCTCCCAGATTTTGACTCAGGTCAAATAAATCTAAGCAAACAAGTCTAGGGTGCTGTATATGATGTATTTGAGCTACTGGACCAACCCCGACACCACAGCTCACCAAGTGGCCGGCCACCTACCCCTAAAATTCGGCCTCCCCGGCCCCCTGGCTCATATGGGCTTTGTTTTGTCATGGTGGTCTCCTATGGTCAAAAATGGGTCCCTAGTGTTGTTTTCTAAACTCAGAAATCCCCCAGTTTGCTCCAGATTTCCCTGCACACCCTGATTTCTCACAAAAAAGACATGGATCAAATCCAAAATCCGTATTTTTGTTTCCCATACTCATTCACAAGCCTTAAACAGTCACTCAACAGCCACTCAAGTATCACCAATCCACAATTTCACTCAAACCCTCACTAGGGTTTCCCAAAGTTCACTAAACTTCACTTAATCACATCTAAACACATATGAATACTAAAGTGAATGAAAAACTACTAAATTGGTGAAGGGATTACCTCATATAGCACCCATGAATCCCTAAGATCATCAAAATCTGAATTTTCTTGGTCCAATGTTCTTCCCTTGAGCTTGTGCAAGTTTTTAATGAAATAGGTATAGGGTTTTGGTGGATATTTCATATAGGGGTCATGAGGGTAAAGGATGGAGGGAGATGAGGAAGAAGAAGAAGAAGAAAATGGTGGAGGAGATAATGAGGCAACACCCTCTCTCTCCCTCTCAATTATTCTCACTTCTCTCTCTCACAAAAAGTATACCTACCATAATCATTATGTCCCCCTCTCACCTCAAGTCATCATTTCCTTTATTTTCTTTTTCTCACCAAAATATATAAACCCAAATAAAACAACTCCATAAAATAACATGTAACATTTCATGGTGCACTTTTCATGAAAACCTGTAGAAACACGGATTTGGCTTAATCGCGATTAGCAGTGCACTAATCGGGTTTTTATCAATACTGCATATAATAAATTTTTAAAATACCAAATCCTTTAAATATATTTTTAAATGAATAAATCATTTTAATTTCCATTTATTTCACAAATATTGGTATATATTTATACCCTTTTTCGAAAACACCAATTTCGCAAATCGGGCAGTTTTCCGGAAATATATTATTTTAATATTAAATTCCAAAAATAATATTTTATATTTTCTGAAATGTTACAATCTTCCCCCTTAAAGAAATTCGGTCCCCGAATTTAAATTTAAACCCCCAAATTCTAAAACATTCCAATAATCAGCTCAAATCAACGGGGCTCCGAAAACACGGAAGATACAGAAACAACACAGCGCATCAAGTGCGCATGAAAATGAGTACAAAACTCTAAAACCGAACTCCGTCAAGCGTCACGCAAATCGTCGGATTGCACGCATATCCTCGGAGTTACAATAGAGATACAGATCTCGAAATCCAATACCGAAATCCAATAAACACTGGTCAAATACTATAATATGTATATAGTACGCATCTTTGGAAAACTTTCAAGAACTGAATAAACTCATGCAAAAATCTTTTTTAAATTGCCGCGTGAATGCGTAACTCACGGCATAAGTGACGGACGCTCGTTTGTAAAATAATAATATATGTCCATATATGTTTTCCTAAATACGCGTTCCGTCGTTTCCAAAATAACCCAAAAGGTTTTCCTTTTTAAACGTTCGTGTCTCTCACGGACACATAGGAAATAGCGAGACTATAGCTTTTTTTCAAACACCTCTTTGTAAACTTTTAATGCATGCAATGTACTCAGGTACTGTCCTCAGATCAGTCCTGTTTGACCACTAAATAATATGGTGCCTATCATGAAAACAAGGTGCTCAAAAGCAGAATCAGCCTCAAAAGGCGTATCCAACAATCACATGCGTCTAGTGCGCATGGAAATCAAATCCAAATAAAGGTGCCACAATATGCACAAGAGAAAAACTCGGTGCAACGGGTGTGCACGAAAGCATCTGTCCAGTGCAACGGGTATGCACGACAACGATATCAAGTGCATCTAGAGTGCATCCGGTGCAACTAACATGCATGAATGAAAATTCTAATTGAGTGCAACCGGTGTGCACAAAAACCACATCTCATATCATGCGCCTAATATGCGCAAAAATCCAAATCAAGTGCATCCATCATGCACGAAAGAAATCTAAATCAAGAGCATCCAACATGCACAAGTAAAATCTCACTCAAGTGCATCCAATGCGCACAAAAATCCAAAATCAAGCGCCTAATATGCGCAAAAATCCAACCAAAATGCGTCGGGTCCATAAAAGCATATAGTGCAGTAGCATGCATGAAAACGAACGGCAAGTGCCAATGCACACGAAAAAAATTCTAGTAAAACGAATGCTCAAGGACATAAATCGGGTGAAACCAAGATACGGAGTATAAATCCAGTGCGACAAACGCATAAATACCCATCCGGTGCAACAAATGCAAGAAATGCAAATCTAGTGCAACAAATGCACGAAGTGCCAATCTGGTGCATCCAGTGCACAAAATACGAATACAGTGCATCCAGTGCACGAAATACGAATACAGTGCATCCAGAGCACGAAATACAAATACAGTGCATCCAGTGCACGAAATACAAATATGGTGCATCCAATGCAAAAAATACAAATCCAGTGCATCCAGTGCACGAAATACTAATACAGTGCATCCTGTGCACAAAATACCGATCAATAACTCAAATGCGTAAACAGCAACACCGAGACTACCAAGGTGTATAAAATCATAAACGTGTGCAACTACATGCACAAAACGCATATCAATGCACTGCAAGCACATATAAGCTATACCGAGTGCAAAAATCAAATAGAGTGCGTACCACACGCACAAAATCAAATCAACCGTATAAAGTCCATAAAATCATAAACATGTGCAGCCAAGGCACAAAACCGAATCTCAAGTGTAATAGATATGCACAAATCGCAAATCAACACACGGTGTATAAAATATATATAAGGTGCGATAACTATGCGCAAACATGTAAATACTCGGTAGGTGCAGCCATGGTGCACGAAATCAACATCATGAAACTCATCATTAAAACTCAAATCCAAGCGATATAAGCGTGATACCCGGATCACAAACGTAAATCGCAATAATTGACATTGAGGTACACCTCCTAAAATGTCGAAGAATGTCGGTGCGCCCAAAACTGGCAGAACAAGAACATCCGCTTGCCTCCTGCTCACGGTCTGGCGTCCTCTATCTCTTAGTCCTCGTTTTCTCTGCGGATTACCAATCTCGCAATCCATCGGCTCATCGGCCTAGTCAGATGTGCTAACGGGGACGATTTCGTTCTGGCACTTCTCTGGTCATCTCTTGACCAATCTTCATGACCACTCATAAAGCAGCACGTTACTGGCGTCGGCCTCTGGTCCTCTGAATACACGTGACACAACTGATCCTGGGTGCAAATCTCATTGCAGCAGTGTCCTGGAAGGAAATCCTGCTCGAGGTCTCTTCCGATCTTGCCTATGTTGAACTGTACGGAGGCTGGTACTCTTACATAATCTTTTCTCGTTTTCTGGACATCTGCGTTTCAGCACAACGTTTCCTCGGGACTTGGCCGTATCCCAACGCCTCTGTATACATATCAGATCTCTAATCTCGACGGGGAGTAGCAACAGCTCGTCAGCATCACACATGACCTCTGGCTCCATTCGCCTTTGTCATCGTCCGCTTCGACGTCATGTCTTGCTATCTGCATACTGCTACTGTTCTCGGCCATGGTCAATCCGAAGTCTCTCACACAGACTCGAAATCGCGTACTCTGTATCTTCATCACTCTGTAGAAGATATCTGGCCCAACACGTCCTCGGAAACTCGTCCCAACCATCGGAGGAATACTCCATACTAGTCCGCTCTCGATCAACTCACAACGCATCTGGGTGAGGTCCTCTATCCGAAGCTGATCAGCTTGCTGATCTCTTATCACATGGTATTCGGACGACGTCAAACTTTTCGATCGAGTGATCAAGGCCCCAAAATTTCCTGAAGGCTCAACCCTGAGCGCAGTCTAAAAATATCTGGTACATACCACAGCACCTCTGGACCAGCCGTAGAAGGGCAAACCCAAACCTCACTGATGGCACCGCTAAACTGCCACAAACCCTAAGGTTCAAAGCGGTTCTATGGTCATCATGTCGAGTTAGGGTTTCATTCTTCTAGAGGGTCCACAGAATTACCTGCATGTTCCTCCGAACAATTTAAACTTGGGGAAAATGGCTTTCTGACACTCGTTCGAACCTTTTAGCTTCGCCCATACAACATGTGAATACCCTTCGTCCGCACGCTAAACAATGCCTCAATCCTTCAGGAAAGGCGATACATCGACGGTCATCTCTGGATCAGTCTGCTCTAGATCTGAGTAAGACTCTCCACACTGGAAATCTTCAACTCAACTGGGCCTACGTCGGCGCATCAATCTGATGAATCACCTTCGTCTCTCAAATCGGGGTAGACTAGCCATCACCTGTAGCATCTCTGCCGGGAAGCTCCGGCGATCTCAGCTCGTAAGCTCTGGAAGCGACATCCTATCAATCTCAGCAACAGCTGGGTCATCTGTCTGCACGGTAGGCGACATCATAATCTTTGAGGTATGTTGTACATCAATAGTCCTCTCACAACTGGCAGCCTTTATCAATGGCCCGATCATCCGGTGCAAAACCAAACACTCGCCTCAACAGGAGGTCACAACACAACACTACATCGAGACGTTCCTATGTCACCAGAAAACACAATGGTCGGCCCTCGTACCAGACGAGCTCGCCCTCACCGTAACACTAGCAGTAGCTCAAACTGCGCTCAACTATGGTGACAGGAACCTCAATCGAGTATCGAAGAAAGAAGATCAACGGCATGAGAGGATATGACAGATCCAGAATGGATACATGATCATAAGAAGGAACAACATCAATAGGAGTATGATAATGGAAACAAATAGAATCAAGGATCTCAAATGGATGTATAATTATGGATACGAAGAGAATCACTGGTCTCAAAAATATGTACATCCTAAGGTTTCTTAAGTGGAGTATCGTATCGTAAATATGCCGCGGAACATACGTACGGTACGTCACTCTACTCAAGCTGCCTACTCCATCAATCAGGGTCAGCCTATGAAACAAAAGTTCGGGTCTAATACCCCCCCCGTTCAAGTCTAAGTTCCGTAAGGTCAAGCCTAGGTTCCGAAATACATACCTGCCCTAGACTCCGCATAGTCAAACATAAACTCGAACCAAGGTTAAACCTAGCGCTCTGATACAAACTTTGTCACGACCCGAAATATTAACTCGTGACCAGCACTTAAATCACACAACGTCTAAAAGCGTAACGTAATTCAAGTAAGCTGAAAGCCAGAAATCTAAACCTTTTAAGAAAAATAAATGAGGTGAAGTTTTGAAATAAAGGTATAATGAAATCAAGTTTTCTTAATGCAAAGAAAAGGAACATGAAAATGCTAGTGGATTATGCAAGTTAAAAACAGGTTTCGTTTTTTTGAAAATTGGGCAGCACCTCCTTTGTATATTTTGATCCAAAACCACAAATACATAATAAGAATAATGGCATCCACACAGGAGCTAGCGCTTCGCCAAACAGCGGATCATAACCACGCAAGATAGTAAATATGAGTATACGACGCCCAACGGCGAAGATCACCACAAAAGATAAAGAAATAAGCAAGACATCAAAACCACAAGTAGCAGAAAACCCCTCGCTCTAAGTCTCGCAACCACAATCCCACTAAGTCTCATTACTTATACAATTGCAAATTTCGATTGATGGAGTTAACTAGATACAATATGAAATATAGATACAAGAGTGGGTACGATACAAGTGTCCCACCTACCAATGCAAAACACCAGAATGCAATTGTGTGCCAGCGAAGCCACTACTGATCCAAGCGGTCAACCTGTAAGAACTGTGGCACAACAGGGGTGAGTTGCCAACTCGTGAATAGAAATATATCAACAAGTAGAAATCAAATAAATAACGAATCCTAGGTCAACTATATCATAAAGGTAATACTAAGATATATAGGGTGACCGGGTCGGTATGTGTGCCAACAAGGTAGTCAATGCCTATAAGCATGTGGATAACATCCAACAATAAAAATCAAGGTATGTATGCATGTGGATCTCGTCCATCCATATAATCAATGTATGTATGCATGTGGATCTCGTCCACCCATATAATCAATGTATGTATACATGTGGATCTCGTCCACCCATATATTCAATGTATGTATGCATATGGATCTCATCCACCCATATAATCAATGTCTGCAT
The DNA here is from genome assembly GCA_030015575.1 of Agapanthus africanus. Lineage (NCBI taxonomy): Eukaryota > Viridiplantae > Streptophyta > Magnoliopsida > Asparagales > Amaryllidaceae > Agapanthus > Agapanthus africanus. Next base: position 136,137,716 of record JASDDO010000010.1, read on the forward strand.
GCACGTAAATATCATAAAAGGGTGTGCATGAAAGTATGCGGATGTAAATCAACGGTGTCCCTCACGACACATCAAAATCATGGAACCTGAGTGCCTAACATCGACACTCAAAAACATCATGAAAACCGTGCCCAGCATCGGCATGTAAATCCTCATATATCGGGCTCCGTCAGTCCGGATCGGCCCACGAGCTCCGTCAATCCGGATCGGCCCATATCATCTCTCGACTCCGGTCGGTATCCTTCGGATATTCGTCGAGCCCAAATACTATCACCGGTAGGTAGTAGTCCCTCTGCCAGGCTCACCGTATGTATACACAACATCCCTTTCTTGCCCCAGGGTACCATACCGGGTCCACCATGTACCCGTAATCGGCCTCACCCGCCTCCTCAAATCGGGTTTCACATGTCACACGTCTAAGAACCGAGAAAACGCATGGTGGACGCTCTGAAATATCATATCAAGAGAAACCGGGTTTTTAAAACAACACATAATCTCTTTTAAAATGTCTACGGTTCTCGAATCCAGAAATCTCATGAAAACAGCATATCTCAATGCGTAAAATCATATAGCATGACGTATGCGACATATAAAAGAGATGTAAGCATATCCGTATATCATGCAACATGGAACAGTGATATGACATATTAAGGGGAAACTGCTCTTTTAAATGATTCCAGTTTTTAAAATATAACATGTGGTTCCTAATTTCCCAATAAAACCAGTTATCTATGTAGGCACAATATGTATATGCGCAAGTATGGATGTATCATTGTATATATGCACCAATATGAATATACAATATTTATGTGCGCAATATGGATGTATCAATGTATATGTGCATCAATATGAATATACAATGTGTATGTGCGTAAATATGGATGTATCACTGTATATGTGAACCAATATGAATATACAATGTGTATGTGCGCAAATATGAATGTATCAATGTATATGTGCACCGATATGAATATACAATGTGTAAGTGCGCAAATATAGAGGTATCAATGTATATGTGCACCAATATGAATATACTAATGTGTATGTGCGCAAGAAGGTTATGCGAAGAGTCATATCATGATGCAGTAATCCTACAGTGTAGTAACATGGAAATTATCGATGATGAAGTGAATGAGCCTATAATCTGTGTACGTGTAACATACGCATCATCGATAATGGTGCAGGTGTACTATCACAGGTATAAGCAAAGCAATAAGAATAATATGAAAGCAGCATAAGGTAATCATATGCAAAATACTGACGGCTATACGTATTTAACATGATCGAGTCGGTAATTCTATAAGTCGGCATATAGTCTCACAACAACGCGCACGGTACTATACATCGTATGGCAGCCTCTAGTCAAGGGTATGGATCAAACATCAAGTCAAACTCATCACACACGGAAAATCATCGTACGATGGCATTAAACCAATAGGGATCCTATCATCCTATAAGACAAAGAGGGTACGGCCTAATATCACGTACGGCCTATCATCCATGATTCACGACATTCTATATATATATACATATATATATATATACCTATGTCCCAGGTCATATCCATAACGATCTCATATCAGGGGACCGACAAGGTATCAATCATCTCAATCGACTCGCATCCGTATACCAACATATCATCAGGTCATCATATTCGTCTTATATTCCTTTCATCGCATTTATATCTCACATCAAGTCGAGTTTACATAAACATTCCATCTCTACTATAAGTATAAGTATCTAATCTAACATATACACCCGAACCATACAATTAGATTTTTAAAGAAGCGAATCGTAGTTTTGAAAATAGGGGTTACGATGTTTTTAAGGAAAAGATATAATTTGAAATTCCGTAACGTCCCTCATGGTATCTATTTACAAGATGCATGAGATTCTTCAGTTTAGAAATATGTATGGTTCGGATGACACATCTACGTCGACTATCTAGTCCTATAGTATCCTAAACTGGAATATCGTCAAACATCATCCTTAAATCCCGTCATCACATATTAGCTGTATTATATCATTTCTAACTATCCTTAGTTTCAAATATAGTTTCACTAAATATAATTTAACTCTAACCCTAGTTTCCAAATCTAGGTTTCCTTAACCATATTCTATAAATCAGTTTCCATCAAAACATTGCGGGGGTGCTATACTCCATCCACCCGACTTCCCCGGTTGATATAGATCTACTCACCGTAGTCTTCGCTTGCCGAAGTCATTGACGCCATGCTCCGTCACATCAGAATACACGCGAAGGTACCTACAATAACAACACATATTGCAATGCTATTAAAATCAAGTTCTAAAATCCAAAACGGCACGCGCCTTGCTCACAGGTTAGAACCTATAGCATACGCGTACAAAATCAACCAAACAACCCTTGTTGTTGATGTACGAACATCCCACAACCAAATACAAATCCAAACAACAAGAATTATCATTTCAAAATACAGAAAACATAGCCAAAATCACTCTAAAAAGCTCCCAGATTTTGACTCAGGTCAAATAAATCTATGCAAACAAGTCTAGGGTGCTGTATATGATGTATTTGAGCTACTGGACCAAACCCGACACCACAACCCACCAAGTGGCCGGCCACCTACCCCTAAAATCCGGCATCCCCGGCCCCCCTGGCTCATATAGGCTTCGTTTTGTCATGGTGGTCTCCTATTGTCAAAAATTGGTCCCTGGTGTTGTTTGCTAAACTCAGAAATCCCCCGGTTTGCTCCAGAATTTCCTGCACACCCTAATTTCACACAAAACCGACATGGATCAAATCCTAAATCCGTATTTTTGTTTCCCATACTCATTCACAAGCCTTAAACAGTCACTCAACAGCCACTCAAGCATCACCAATCCACAATTTCACTCAAACCCTCACTAGGGTTTCCCAAAGTTCACTAAACTTCACTTAATCACATCTAAACACATATGAATACTAAGGTGAATGAAAAACTACTCAATTGGTGAAGGTATTACCTTATATAGCACCCATGAATCCCTAATATCATCAAAATCTGAATTTTCTTGGTCCAATGTTCTTCCCTTGAGCTTGTGCAAGTTTTTAATGAAATGGGTATAGGGTTTTGGTGGATATTTCATATAGGGGTCATGATGGTAAAGGATGGAGGGAGATGAGGAAGAAGAGGAAGAAGAAAATGGTGGAGGAGATAATGAGGCAACACCCTCTCTCTCCCTCTCAATTATTCTCACTTCTCTCTCTCACAAAAAGTATACCTAACCTAATCATTATATCCCCCTCTCACCTAAAGTCATCATTTCCTTTATTTTCTTTTTCTCACCAAAACATATAAACCCAAATAAAACAACACCATAAAATAACATGTAACATGTCATGGTGCACTTGCCATGAAAAACTGTAGAAATACGGATTTGGCTTAATCGCGATTAGCAGTGCACTAATCGGGTTTTTATCAAAACTGCATATAAGAAATTTTAAAAATGCCAAATCCTTTAAATATATTTTTAAATGAATAAATCATTTTAATTTCCATTTATTTCACAAATATTGGTATATATTTATACCCTTTTTCGAAAACCCCAATTTCGCAATCGGGCAGTTTTCGGGAAATATATTATTTTAATATTAAATTCCAAAAATAATATTTTGTATTTTCTGAAATTTTACAATCATAATGCGAGAATGAATAGAAAGCGAGAATAAAGATTTTCACCTTTATTTAGATCTTCTTCAAATTACAACTCTCACTCAAGTTTACAAGACTAGCTCTAGCTCACTCAATTGAGAAGGAATTTGGCGTCGATCTTTGCGTGGCTCGATCGTCATGAGTTGGGGATCATCGTGGATCTCTTGCTCGGATGATGAACGGCGTTGCAAATAGAGGATCTTTGGTCTTCGCTTGATCTTTCTCTCAATGGATCTTGAGTTGGTCCAAATTGTGTCACTCAATTTGTGCAAATTGGCTCAATATTCAACAATCGAAGAACTGATCAACAACCTTTTCCATGAAGCCCTAGGTCCCTTTTTATAATTTTTCCCCTTAGCTTCCCCTAGAAGCTAGGTTTACCTTCTACTAGAAGCTAGGTTTTTATAAAGCTTGTATGAGAAGCTTGGTAGGTATTAAGCTTGCACAGGAAGCTTGGCTGTTAGAAGGGAAGCTTCTGGAGAAATCTACACAATTCGAAGCGTCTTAGAGAAGCTTGGCAGTTGAAAGGAGGCCTCAGGGAAAATTACCAACCGCCGATGAGTCGACTCGACCGCGAATTCGTGGCGGATCGGCCTGACTGGGCCGCGGATCCGCGGCCATTTGGAGTGATCTCTGCATGATTTTTCCAGGGTAATTCTGATGTTAGCTTTATGGTACTTTCCTGATGTCTGGAATATTTTTATACTTTCTTGTTTACTGCCAGATCACAAGTGTTAGACTTGATGTATTTTATCAGCTCTTTAGCAGTTCTGGCTCTTTAACCTGGAGAATTTTATGCACACACTTTCGAGACAAGTGTTGAGATAGAAAAATCATGCGAATAGTAATAAACACTTAATTTCCCTTAAGAATGTCAATTATAACTATAACACAGTGTATTTGGCATTTTCCAAATGAATTTGTAATCTGTGTTATAATTACAATAAACACCTGTATATAAATGATAAGAGTATGGAAATTAACGTGTTGAGAATACACTATTTTCGACTGATCAGGCATCGTCCATGCCAATTTCAAAAATTTGCCGTTCTAGCTAACCCTAACCTAAGAATCGAAACTAGAAAATCCGACGAAATGAAATGCAAACTCCTTTGTATTAGAAGTGAACAAGGAATACAACCTTTGTAGACTGGTCCAGCACTTCAATGGCTCCATGTAGTAGTCCCTTCACTGCGATCATCGAACTCCCGGACTCTAGTGAAGGTTCACTTGAAGAAATGAACGGACTTGCTCGATGCCTTCGAAGTCGAAGATGATCTATGTCGAGGAGACTGAAGCTCATGCTATTTCTTCACTAATGGTGAGATTAGTGAAGCAAACACCCTAATCTAAATAACTAATAGTAGAAGATGATGAAATAGAAAGTGGGCTTACTTTGGATTTAATTTTCTCACAATATTTCTTCATTAATCCAAAACCTAGAAAGCTTTGGAGTTTTTAATGAAGAAGAAGAATGAATGAACTCATCAAGTGAGAATGTAGCAACCATAGGTGAGTTAACATCATATGTAAACTTTTGTAGAGACTTAACCATGTGTTAGGATAAAGGTTAGGTTAATAAATATCTAAATAAAGAACAAATTAGTGGACTTGGTCAAATAATCTATAAGCTTCCATAAGCTTCAAGCACTTGTCCAATATCCACCTAAATTGTAATTTACTTTAATAAATAAAAACCTAAGATTATCATAACCATGGTGTTAGTCTTATACACCCATGTCACATGTGTCATCTACCATGACACAAAAGCATGTACATTAATGTATATATCACATATATACAATATGCACATCAATGTGAAAAAAGAATTACTTAAGTGAGCTAATATTAGTTAATGTAATGTAATATATCAAATATATAATTATACATTAAATTATTAAATCAACAATCGATTTAATAATCCGGCTATATCCCATACAACCGACTAATATCAAATGTATCCCTTTTATCGAATCAACACTTGATCCGATAACCCGGCTATATCGCATATAACCAATCGATACATATATCACGAGAATAGAATGTGGTATCACATACGTGCATTAATCTCGGTCCCGCACATATCACATATGTGCTCCTACTCCGTTTCGTATGAACCAGGAAACCTCTGTGTAGGACTCTAAAGACTCGTCAATACGCCGGCAGTAGGTGATGATCATATCAAACACCCACAAGCCGCAAGCGGTCTGCTAAACGTAACGGCCACCCGGGTATTGAGTGATCAGAAGATCAACAATCCTTCTCATACTCCTGCGAATCCAAACAGTAACACTACCGTACAGTCCGGTCTCTTCGTGAGATATGTCGCATATCTCGTTTAGGGGTGGTAAACGTCAGAACCCAGTAACTCGATAAGTCGTGCCGATATGAAGCTCATAACGGGTCGAGAAACTGCTTATAACACTTACCAGTATATCTTTGAAGCAGCCCTGGCCAGGGACTTCCTGTTATAGCCAATCGAGCACAGCGCAACATCAACCCCCAATACCGGGAGAGACGAAACCCCTCCTATCGCTCATTGCCTCCATGTGATTCGGGACTGTACCCAGAAGCCACCGTTTTGCACGTTCTCTTGAACATGGTAAGGTGGAAATCAAAGCACAGTGGGAATCACACAAGTCTCTATGACGATCTCGGGTCTACAGACTAACCTATACTAGTGTCACCAGAGAACTGCCATCTGACGTGAGGTATAATATCATCTAGGAGTTCTCGGCTAGTCCGTTCAGTGTACCCAGTCTCCACTGAGCACTTGTATACCATCTCTAATGTCAAACACCAATGGATATGGGATCATCCATCGCCCATCTACATGGGTCGAGAAGCTATACGCTAGTCTACTCTGGTATATCGATGCCCTGTCTCGATACACCTACGACTAAGAACATTTGAAGGATGTACTTAGTGACTACTCTATCCCCACTAGTATGATCTTCATCATAATCCTGGTAGTCAAGTACTCATCCTAAGGTCTTTATCAACATGTAATATAAAGACAATCAGTGTACATGTTAAGATAAAGAGCAACCAGATAGCATACTATCATGTCGAGCAAGAAAGTCCTCCATGTATATGTCCAAGCATACACTACAATATACATCGTATGTACATTAATGGCCTCTACGGCACACATATAATTAACAATCTCCCACTTGCGCTAGGGCCATCTGTTGTAGTATCCCATACCCAACAATCAGCAGTGGTTGAAGTATCTCATACTCAACCATCCCATAAAAGTCTCTCCTGGGAAAAGGCCTTTGTGAGTGGATCCGCCGTGTTAACCTCTAAGTCTTCTCTCCTAACCTTGATTTCCCTAGAGATCATCCATCTCCATGATCAGGTGATACTGCCTAAGAATATGTCTGAATCACTGATGGGACGGGGCTTCCTAGGCCTGAGCCACAACTCCATTGTCACACTATGGTAGGAACGAAGTTCATCTTATGAACTTATATACACTCAGACTGCCTCTTTGGTAGCATCCTTGGTAGCGATGTATCTATCCTTTATCGTCTATTTTGCCACGGTATCTAGCTTGGAACTCTTCCAACATATCGTCCCTCTACTGAGGGTAAAGAAACCTGTGACTGACATTCAGTCGTCCTTACCACCTTGGAAGCTCTCCAGTGATTCTCCCCAGGATCGATTGATACCATCTCACGACACCTAGTGAGAATCCTAACATCCACTTAGATCTATCTCATAAATCCAAATTGCAGGATTTAGGATGTATCACCTTGATCCTATATGGAGAATCCTTGTGATAAGAGGAGATTGACCGAGTGTAGCATAGGAAACTCCTTTCCTATCAAGAGTATGTCATCCACGTACAATACGAGGATCACCACCATACTCCCTACTACCTTTTTGTATATACAAGGTTCATCTACTATTTTGATGAAGTCAAACGTTTTGACTATCACATCAAAACAGATGTTCCAACTCCGCGATGCCTGCTTTATCCCATAAAGCAATTTGCACATGTTTCCGCTGCTCCCACTATTTACGAAGCCCTCTGGCTGTGTACTTATAGACGCTCTCTTCTAAATCACTATTTAGAAAAGCAGTCATGATACCCAACCGCCAGATATCGTAGTCATGTTATGTAGCAATGGCATGTAGGATTTGGAAAGACTTATGCATAGGCACTAGAAAAGGTTTCATCAATATCCACACCTGGTCGATGACGAGAACCTTTTGCAACAAGTCTTAGCTTTGAAAGCCTCAACCTTTCCATGTACACCAAGTAATCTTCTCAAGACATACTTGCTCCTGATGGGGATTTAACCCTTCAGATAAAGCAACCAAAGTCCATACTTTTTTGGTGTATATGGATTCCATCTCAGATCGCTTAGCATCCAGCCATTCTTACAGAGTCCCCACTCTTGATGGCCTTCTCGAAACTAGTTAGGTCATCATCTCATGATGCAATCCTCGCTCCCAATGTCATTGAGAAAACCGAAGTATCTCTCAGGCAGATGAGGAACCCTACTAGATCGGCGGAGAGGCCGAGGTTCGTCGGGAACTATTGAATCCTTCGGTTCTTCCAAATCATCAGCTACAGTTTGTATAGCTGGAACTCGTTCGAGTTCTACCTCATGACCACTAATTTCTTCACAAGAAAATCCTTTTTCAAAAGGTTGCATGCCGAGAAACAAAATACATTTTTCTCCTCAGTGCGGTAGAAGATATTCCCTTGCGAATGCTTGGGATATCCAACAAACTTCCACAGAACTGACCTTGCCTCGAGCTTGTCCAGATTTTTCTTTTGACATGGGCCGGACAACCCCAAATCTTAACTTACTTAAGATATGGGCTCTTCCCATACCATATCACATATGGAGTGGTAGGCACCTGATTTGGTTGGAACCCTATTAAATAGGTATGAATCTTCTTAAGTGCATAACCCCCAAAAGGAAATAGGCAACTCAGTAGTACTCATCATAGAGCACACCATATCACATAGGGTGCGATTCCTCCACCCCGATACACCGACGTACTGTGGTGTATACAGAGGAGTAATGCTGAGAGTGAATCTCATTCTCCTTTAGAATAGTCCAGGATCTCTAAGCTCAAGTATTCTCCTCCTCGATCACATCAAAGGACATAATACTTATACCCATTTTAGTTCTCTACTTCTAACTTATATTCTTTAAATTTCTCAAAAGGTTCAGACTTGTGTTTCAACAGGAACATATGTTCGAATCTTGAGAGATCATCAGTGAATGTAATGAAGTACAAAGAACAATCTTGGCATGTGTAGACAGGAGACCTACATACATCATCATGTATCAATCCCAAGAGTTCATTAACTCCTTCTCTGTTTCTAATAAACGGAGTTGTGGTCATCTTATCTTTGTGACATGACTGGAAAGTTTCACAAGATGTAAATTCAAACAGATTTAAATATGCATCTTTATGTAACTTAGCTAGTCGAGTCGCATTGATATGTTCTAGTCTACAATGCCTCAAGAAGGATATGTTCATTTCTGAACTCTTCCTCTTGTGTGTGTTTTGTACGTTAAGAACTATGATTTGATTTAGAACGTATATGCATTTAGATAACGTGCCTGAACCGATCAACCCTTGATATAGGAAATGTTCAAAACATTATCCAAAAATACAAAATTATATCCTTCTTTACTAAATAAAGATACTGATATGATGTTGTATATCAGGTTCGGTATCTAATAACATTCGTTCGGAATCAATGTACTTGATAATACAGGGTGATAACCGCCAACACCTTGGCTGCAACAATTGCACCGTTTCTAACTCTTAAAACTTATCACCCATTCTCAGTTCTTTACCTATCTGTAACCCATGTAACAGATTACATATGTAGGATCTTGATCCGGTATCTCATACCCAGGACATAAGGGAAACTGAGAAACAGTTCTCTGTAATGAACACACCCGAAGAAGATGCATCATCATGCACTTTCTTCGTTTGGGCGGTACGGGAATTCTGGTAATCCCCAATTTCCTACTCGGTCTTATCACAATTATAAGTTGGAGCGGCACCAACGTTCTCTAGCTCAGTATAACAAGCGGGTTTGATCAATACATCCATATTATTTTCATGATTAAGGCGTGACATGGTCGCTACCTGGAGAAAGAGAGAAGAAAACACTCAGCATATGCTCTTGCAAGATTAGATTGGTTATTATTTTATCTAATCAGTGTTAGTGTATATGCCCTAGGGGCCATTATTGTATCATACTTGTATGTATATTACTTAATGGAAGCTTGGGATATTCACAGTTGTATATACAGTCTTGCTAAAAATGGTAGTATGCTACTTGGTTTGTGTCTACTTTAATATGTGCATATGTTTCTTGTAACGTATCACTTATACATATTAGTAGAGCCCATAGGATCTTTGCTTGATTACCAGCGTTGTGATGGCAGTCACACTAGTGAGGGATGGGTAGTATATAAGCAACATCCTATACTTGTCCCTAGTCATAGGATTATCGGGACTGGGCATCGATACTCCAGAGTAGACTAGTGTGTACGCTTCTCATCCCAGTTGGGGAGATGGTCTGTCCCACAGCCATCAGTACGTCGTACTGGAGATAGTACACAGATGCTCATTAGGTTACGAGTACACCGGACAGGACTCGCAGGGGGACTGTTGGTTGGTATTATACCAATCGTCAGTTAACAGTTCCTAGGTGACATGAGTACAGCATAGTCCGCAGACTTGACACTGCTACTTCGCCTCGAGTGTGTCCCACTGTTCTTAGATTGCTACCCTACCACGGCTCAAAGGAGGCGTGCAAACAGGTTGCAGTTGGGTGCAGTCCCGAGCACTTGGAGGCAGTGGCGGTTAGAAAGGATTCGTCTCTCCCGGTATTGGGAGTTGATATCGCGCTGTGTCAGAGAGCCATTACGCAAAGTCCCTGGCCAGGGAAAGCGAGATGTACTGGTAGGTTCCAGTAGTTTCTCAGGGTGTAATGGGCTACGCTCCGATATGACTTATACCGCCATTAGGGGACTGACGCTTGCCGCCCCCTAGGCTAGATATGCGATAGTCTTAGACGAACAGACCGGACTGTACGGAGATTGTCACATCAGGCTCAGTAGGAGTTCGGATGGGTTTCCTCATCTGCCTTCTTATCGACATCTACCTGGGGACCGTTACGTACAGCTAGTGCCGCTTGCGATCTGTGGTTAAACCCACTGCCAGCATAGTTTTAAGTCTTTAGAGTCCCACACAGAGAGTTTCCTTGCTCCAGGCGAAACGATATAGAGGTCGTATGGTTTTATGACAAAGGTTTGGACGCATACGTGTTTGAACGCACGCACGACGTTCGGACAGTTTTTACTAGTCGGCTTTGGTTTAAGCCAGATTCTAGTATCAAGTTATTGGATTTATATAGTCTAAAGTTTTTCCGTGTTTTCACGAATTGGAGGGGCATTCTCGTAATTTTCCGGGATGCATGGTGACTTGGGGGTTAAGGTGGCATAAGCATTAATTGCTTAATGACTCATTTGTGTGATTCATCCTTGGTATTAAATGATGCAGTAATTAGTTAATGGGTCATATGATGAATCACACAAGATGAATACATCAACCATGATGATTAATTATTTATATTATTTATTTGATATATTGTTATGGTTAATTATTCTAATGAGCTCATTATTCATATTCATTCTTATCATCACCTTCTCTCTCCTCAAGCTCTCTCATTCTTGAAACCCTAACCCTAACCTCTCATGTGTTGAGATCAAGGGTTAGCTAGACTAATACATCCATAACCTCACTCTATATCCCCTAGGTAGCTTAGATTAGCACTTTGAGCAACCTAGTTATCTCAAGTTAGAGATCAAGCTTGGCGTAGGAGCTCTCGGGTGGATCGTCTTTGACTCGAGGAGGCCGTTGAGGTGCCGATGTTCCAAGAAGCCTACGAGGAGTGGAGGACAACGATGAAGATCCGAAGGACAAGTAACGTGAGGTATAACTTCGAATCTGAGTAGTTATACCTCTCGTTGTTTGCTAGTAACGGTTTAGATACGATTCATGCGCTCAAGTCCGTGTTACGAAGCTTTGATAATCTTTTTTCATATATTCCGCCTCCCCGCAAGTTCATGGGGTGCGTGACATGGACTTACAGTGGTATCAGAGCCAACTAAACCATTACTAGCTTGTTAGCAACTAATTAGAAGTTCGATCGACGGAAAAATGCGAAAAACGAAAATCCTTACCCTAACGGTTCTGTTAATTTTAAACATGTCTAAAAAATTATTTGATATGCCTTAAAATTCACAGCAGGGAAATATAAGAATTCTGAGAAAATATGAGACCCTAACTCGGCAAGATGGCCGTGGATCAGCGGCATGATGGTGCTTTTGGCCGCGGATCCGCCGCCGAGTCAACTCCGAGTTGACTCGGATTTCCTCTGTAATTCATATTTTATGGTTTTCTGTTTTCCAGAATGTTCTGTTTCTACCCAGGTTACTTCAGTGCTGCTTTGCTTTTGGGGTAGACACGGAAAATGGAAGTCGATCGATGTTCTAAGTTATTTGCTAATTGGGTTTTTATCTGTAATGTTTAATGTGTTCGTAAACCTCCCCTAACTGCTAATATGTCGGTTGGCAGGGGGTTGCACATTTCTGTAATGTTTACTGTTTGTGTATATGGACTTGATTGGAGTGTTGTGATGATTAGCTGGGGTTTGAGATGGGTTTAATATTCATTCATTCGATGTAAATGTAATATGATGTAATATTCTTTTGCGGGGCGCATCCAGGTTACGGTTGTAGCCACCGTTGTATTATTTCTTTTTACTGTTTTTGCTCCTAAGATAGACCCAAGGCGGGGTACACAAACTACCGGGTACGTTGAAGTGTTTAGTGGCCTACTCACGTTGTTGAGGGAGACCGCTTCACTTCGGGTACTTGGCTGGTAGTTTGCAGTACCCGTAGGGGTCTAGGGTTGGGGAAATGGCTATTCATCAGAACTGTGTAATCCGTCTTTTATTGCAGGCTCAAAGCAAATGCGGATTGCTAGTATATCCAATAAAGTTCATCAGTGATCTGGAATGCTTATTATTGCGTCTGACGAATGTACAATACTTATATATGATAGCTATTAGACGTCACTTATGTTTTACACCCGCGCTAGCCTAGCCCCCGCTCTGTCGTTAGTTAAGTAACCTAACGGGTGATGACGGGACCCCGTGGCGAATGCGGATGGCATAAGAGGACGTGGAATTTTCGTTGTTTTCTGCAATGATGGGACGCATTATTATAATGCAAAGAAAATAAACTAAAGTTCAATCGTTGGAACAAATTTAAAAGAAACCACTCGGTTATTTTAAAAGATCAGATTTTTTAATTGCGGAGCTTTAACCACTCCTTTTAAAAAGTATCAGGTTCCTTCGATTATATCAAGTTCACTATGTTCACGGTTTTGCCAAAACCATTTTTAGCCCTCCGTCATTTCATTTGGGTATTCAGTAGTATTCAAGCTATGTATTTTGTCCCGTAGTCAAGACATAGTGTTTGGTAGCTGCTGGGGTATTCATTTGTTGCATAGATAGATGTGTTGGTTTGGGACAGTCGTATTACTTTTCTTGGCCCTTAGTCGAGAATATATACGGGTGGGTTCAAATTAACCTGGATAATGACAGGTAGAACTTGACATGTGACTTATGACATTTTGGCCCTTAGTCAAGGTCATAAGAGCATGGGACAAAAATCCATATCGGGAATTTCTAAAGAAACTGAAATTTGCAGAGAGAGCATACCATTTTGGAGTTTGATGATTGTTGGTAGGATTCCTTCAACATTGTCATACGATGATATTTTGGATCCCGATGCTACTATGAGTATATACTACTTATCAGGAGATTCGTCACTTAATGATCAATGCTATAAACCAAGTAGGTGCCAAGAAAGGTGTCAGCGGGGTTACGCCCCCAGAGAAAAGAGGTTATTTAATTAAGGAACTTCGCGAAAGCGTTGGAAAACCTCCCTCGAAGTATCGACACTGACCTGGCTGAACGGTTAAGCAAGAATTGTATGGTGAGAATAGTCCTGGCTAATTCTTCTTTTATGGTTTGAGGAGGGATTCGAGAAACAGTGGGAGCCATCCTGTTTAGATAAATTAAAAACCACTCTAAACTTGCAAGAGCATCATGCTAAAAGAGTTTTCTTCTCTCTCTCTTAATTGCAGCGACCATGTGACCACGACTGGGTTACATCTAGATAACAAATTGACTGATTCTGACTTATATGACTGGCAAAGGTCTGTCCAGATGTCCATTGCCTATGACAAGCTGGACCACCCTATTACTACTCAAGATCCCGCCGTCCCAGGTCCAGTTTATACCGTCACGGATATGGATATCCGCCAGAAAAGGGAAAAGGATAAAACGAAAGCCAAATGCCTCGTGTTAGCTTCAGTTGATGGTGTATACCAGAAGCAGCACGAGAAAATGGACTCAGTTTCCATCATTCTCCATAACAAAGATTTATATGGAGAGCAATCTCATATCACAAGATATGAGACCTCGACCGGATTAATTCAAGCGAGGTTGCCCGTCGGGTCATCTGTAGGGGACAACGTCCTTACAATGACTAGCTATATTGATCAGCTCATGGACCTGAAGACCACGTTGGAGAACGAGTCAGATACTGACTTGATTCTACAGTCTCTACCTTCTACCCTGAAGGAAACCAGGGAAGTAGAAGGAAAGAGAAGGGCAAAAGTTTCGGGACTGGATGTAGTAAAAGAGAAACGTTCCTATTGTTATAGGATTGAGCATTGGCAGAAAGATTGCAGGGCTTTAGAAGCCAGTAGCCAGGATATGAAGCATGTTGTGGCTTCAGCCTCAAATGTGTTTGTAATTGAGAATTGTTTGTCAATTAACTCTACTTCCTGGGTACTAGATACCGGAGCAGGATCTCATATCTGTAATTCATTACATGCTTTGAGAAACCGTAGAGTTATAAAGGTAGGTGATTGGTCTCTCAGAGTTGCAAACGGAATGAGCGTGGACGCTGAATCCGTGGGAGAATATCGCCTAGGTTTGACAAGTGGGCAGATATTGATTCTACGTAACTGTCTATATGTACCTAGTATGACTTGTAATATTATATCAGTGTCCTCACTTTCAAGAGAGGGATATGATTTTACATTCGCAAGTGATTTAGTTCACATCCACCTAAATCAAGTTCTGATTGGGTCCGGTACATTAGATAACGGTATATACGTATTGAGTCAAGCTCAGGTTTTCAATATCCAGAACACACTTAAAAGAAAGTCTCCAGAAATAAACCAGGCTTTCTTATGGCATTGTAGACTTGGTCACATCAATGAGAGAAGGTTGAGTAAGGTACATAGAGAAGGATATTTGAATCCGTTCGAATATCAATCTTATGCTACTTGTGAATCCTGTCTCAAAGGAAAGATGACAAAGACTCCGTTCACTGGACACGGAGTATGCGCAAGCGAGCTCTTGGGACTCATACACAATGACGTGTGCGGTCCAATGTCTATACATGCGCGGGGTGGTTATTCCTACTTCATTACTTTTATGGATGATTTCTCTAGGTTTGGATATGTCTTCTTAATGAAGCATAAATCCGAGGCCTTTGAGAAATTCCAAGAATACAAGAATGAAGTAGAAAAACAAACAGGCAAGAGTATAAAGACACTGAGATCTGATCGAGGTGGTGAATACTTAAGTGCCGAGGTCCAGGGTTACTTAAAAGAGAATGGAATTCTCTCTCAGCTTACTCCTCCATACACACCACAACAAAATGGTGTATCAGAAAGGAGGAATCGAACCCTATTAGATATGGTTCGTTCCATGATGAGTAACGCTGAGTTACCGCGATCATTCTGGGGACATGCACTAGAATCAGCCGCATATCTTTTGAACCAGGTTCCCACCAAGACTGTGCTTACCACACCATATCAGATGTGGAGTGGGACCAAACCCTGTCTAAAACATTTTAAGACATGGGGATGTCCAGCTTTTGTAAAAAAGCAGCATGTGGACAAGCTCGAGGCACGATCAGTACAGTGTAAGTTTGTGGGATATCCGAAGAATTCCAAAGGATATTATTTCTATTACGCAGAGGAACAAAAGGTTTTTATTTCTCGTCATGCCCACTTTATGGAACATCAGTTTTTAGAAAAAGGAACAAGTGGGAGCGTAGTAGAACTGGAAGAAATTCCAGAACAACAAGCTATTACTGAAAGCTTGGAAGAACCAGAAGGTTCAGGAGAACATGACATCCCGACGCCACTCCGCAGGAGTAGTAGGCAATCTCATCCGCCCGAGAGATACTATGGTTTTCTCATAGACGGGGATAGAGAGGATTGCACTATTGACTATGATGAGCCTACTAGCTTCCAGCAAGCCATTCAAAGCGGTGACTCAGTAAAATGGCTGGATGCAATGCGGGCCGAAATGGAGTCCATGTACACTAACAAAGTATGGACTTTGGACATTGCTCGAGATGGGGTAAAACCCGTAGGATGCAAATGGATCTTCAAAAAGAAGATTGGTGTAGATAGACAGGTTGAAACCTATAAGGCTAGACTTGTTGCAAAGGGTTTCCGTCAAAGACCTGGTTTGGACTATGACGAAACCTTTTCTCCAGTGGCTATGCTCAAATCCATTCGGGTCCTTCTTGCTATTGCTGCCTTCCACGATTATGAGATCTGGCAGATGGACGTAAAGACGGCCTTTCTAAATGGAAATTTGGAAGAGAGCGTCTATATGGATCAGCCAGGGGGATTCATTCAGAGTGGGAGAAGCGGTAAAGTATGCAAGCTGCTTAAGTCCATTTATGGACTAAAGCAGGCATCGCGGAGTTGGAACATCTGTTTTGATGATGCTGTCAAAGAATTTGACTTTATCAAAAATCCAGATGAACCTTGCATATACAGTAAGATTGTAGGGAGAGCTGTAGTATTTGTAAGTCCACGTTACCTCTCCCGGTTCTTTCGGGCTTGCGGAAATGATGAAAAACGAATTTTCTTTTGGTGGTAACATGGACTCAAAATACGGATCTTTGTTAAACAACTATCTAACAACCTAACTAGGAGTTTTACCTACTCGGTTAGGGGTTATACCTTAACTTGAACTACTTCTCTTGGACTCCTTGTGGTGGTCGGATGGTTCTCTCCTCGTCGTCTCTTTGTGCCGAAGATGGATCCACCTGAAAGCTTCTATCTTTGGCTTCAACCTTAATCTTGAGAAAACTAGAACACTTGGTTTGCTAAACCTTGTATACTAGGATGAGTAGAGAAGTGTGTTGGGCTTTATCTCTATGGTTCTTGCTTCTCAACACATGAGACAATAGAACCATGAACTAGAGAGAGAGCAATAGGAAGAGGGAGAGCTTGAGGATGAGAGAGAATGAGAATGATAGAATGAGCAAGACTTTTCTCACCCTTACTCTCATAATCCAAAATAATCATAACTCATAATAATAATTGAGTATTATGTGATGGTTGTTATCATATCAAATGGCCATATCATTTCATGCATTAAATGCAATTTGTGAACAAACAAGCAAGCCAAGGTCAATGCCAAGAAATGATAGCCATTGTCATGATGATGGTCAACAAGTCCATCCTAGTCAACCGGTTAACTAAGTCAACAAGTCAACAAAGTCAACCTTTCAACCCAACCATGGCACGATAATACTTAATTAATATTATCATTAATCATATTTCATATTCTCATTAGGGTTTAGCAAAAGTCAACAGTCAACAACCCTAATGAGAATCCTCTGCCTCTGCCTCTGTCAACCGTGCATACACACCCGCATCCGCATTCCGAGGAACACGAATACAAACGAGATAAAACCAATCCCAAAACGTACACTAGGATCTGGCATAAACCAAAGCCCGCTAGTGATAACTGCCCGGACACTAAACGTGCACAAGTGCACGGATGCGACCGAACCCTGTCGCAAAACCATGCGACCTCTACTCTTTTGCCTAAAGTCGAATAGCTCTCTGTGTGGGACTCTAAAGACTCGACACTACGCTGGAAGTGGGTTTAACCATAGACCGCAAGCGGCACTAGCTGTGCGTAACGGCCCCCAGGTAGATGCCGATAAGAAGACGGACGAGGTGAAACCCATCTGAACTCCTACTGAGCCTGAATGTGACAATATGCGTACAGTCCGGTCTGTTCGTCTGAGAATATCGCATGGCGGGCCTAGGGGGACGGTAAACGTCAGTCACCTAATAGCGGTACAAGTCGTGTCGGAGTGTAGCCCAGAACACCCTGAGATAACACTGGAAACCTACCAGTATATCTCGCTTGCCCTAGCCAGGGACTTTGTGTAATGGCTCTCCTAGACACAGCGCGATATCAACCCCCAATACCGGGAGAGACGAATCATGTCTAACCGTCACTGCCTCCAAGTGCTTCGGGACTGCAACCAACTACTACCTGTTTGCACGACTCCTTTGACCCGTGGTAGGGTAGTAATCTAAGTACAGTGGGAACACACTCGAGGCGAAGTGACAATATCAAGTCAGCGGACTAAGCTGTACTTATGTCACCTGGGAACTGATAACTGACGATAGGTATAGTACCAACCAACAATTCCCGATGAGTCATGTCCAGTGTACTCGTAACCTAACGAGCACCCGCATACTATCTCAAGTACGACGTACTGACGACTGTAGGACAGACCGTCTCCCCTGCTGGGATGAGAAGCACATACGCTAGTCTACTCCGGAGTATCGATGCCCTGTCTCGATAATCCTACGACTAGGGACCTGCATAAGGATGTGCTTGTGGATTACCCAGCCCCATGAGTGTGACTGCCATCATAACGCTGGTAATCAAGCAAAGATATTAAGGGCTCCACTAATGTGTATAGGTGATATACTAAAATAAACACATGTACACATTAAAGTAGAAACAAACCAAGTAGCATACTACTATTTTGAGCAAGATTGTCTATTCAACTTTGAATATCCCAAGCTTCCATTAAGTAATATACAAACTAGTATGATACAGTAATGGCCTCTAGGGCATATACACTAACAATCTCCCACTTGCACTAAGGCCGTGTACTGGCGTATCGAAGACCTATCATCTCGATCAGCCGCTCGAACTAAGTCTGGGGTAAGGCCTTCGTGAATGGATCAGCAGTGTTATCTTCCGTAGCAACTCTCCGAACCTCGATCTCCTAGCGACCCACGATCTCCCTGATCAGGTGATACCGCCTCAAGATGTGTCTGGACTTCTGATGGGACCTGGGTTCCTTCGCTAAAGCTATAGCCCCGTTGTTGTAGCAATACAGAGGTATTGGATCAACAATGGATGGAACCACCTGAAGTTCTGTCAAGAACTTCCTTATCCAGACGGCTTCTTTTGCGGCATCTGCAGCAGCGATATATTCCGCTTCCATCGTCGAGTCAGCAACGGTTTCCTGTTTGGAACTCTTCCAACAAACCGCCCCTCCATTGAGAGTAAAGACATAACCCGACATGGACTTGGAATCATCCTTGTCACTCTGGAAGCTGGAGTCAGCAAATGCCTCGATCTGGAGGTCTTTTCCGCCATACACCAAGAACATCTCCTTAGTCCTTCTCAGGTACTTGAGAATGTTCTTTACCGCTATCCAGTGCTTCTCCCCAGGGTTTGACTGATACCGGCTTACCACACTCAGTGCATAAGCTACATCTGGTCTGGTACACAACATCGCATACATTATAGAGCCTACCGCAGAAGCGTAGTGTATAATAGACATGCGATCCCTTTCCAAATCAGTCATGGGATACATCTCCTTAGAGAGGGTGATCCCGTGACAAGCTGGTAGATTACCGCGCTTGAAATCTTCCATACTGAATTTTCTCATTATGGTGTCGATGTATCTGTACTGTGAAAGTCCTAATATCCTCTTAGATCTTTCACGATAGATCCGGATCCCCAGAATGTAAGAGGCATCACCCAGGTCTTTCATGGA
The DNA here is from genome assembly GCA_030015575.1 of Agapanthus africanus. Taxonomy (NCBI): domain Eukaryota; kingdom Viridiplantae; phylum Streptophyta; class Magnoliopsida; order Asparagales; family Amaryllidaceae; genus Agapanthus; species Agapanthus africanus. Next base: position 136,157,370 of record JASDDO010000010.1, read on the forward strand.
GAACCTGTGTGACAAGAACCCTTTGACAGATTGTAGCATAGGAATGTCATTTCCTATCAAAAGAATGTCATCCACGTATAAAATGAGGAATACGATAGTTCTTGCTACAAATCTACTATAGATGCATGGTTCATCTGGATTTTTGATAAAGATAAATTCTTTGACCGTCCCATCAAAACAGATGTTCCAACTCCGCGATGCTTGCTTTAGTCCATAGATGGAATTAAGCAACTTTCACACCTTTCCACTGCTCCCACTCTGAATGAAACCCTCTGGCTGGTCCATATAGACACACTCCTCTAAATTTCCAATTAGAAAAGCGGTCTTTACGTCCATCTGGCAAAACTCATAATCGTGGAAGGCAGCAATGGCAAGAAGGATCCGAATGGATTTCAGCATAGCCACTGGAGAAAAGGTTTCGTCATAGTCCAAACCAGGTCTTTGACGAAAACCCTTTGCAACAAGTCTAGCCTTATAGGTCTCAACCTGTCCATCTACACCAATCTTCCTTTTGAAGATCCACTTGCATCCTACGGGTTTTACCCCATCTGGATCAACGTCCAACGTCTATACTTTGTTGGTGTACATGGACTCCATTTCGGTCCGCGTTGCATCCAGCCATTTTACCGAGTCGACGCTCTGAATGGCCTGCTGGAAGCTAGTCGGCTCATCACTATCAATGATGCAATCCTCTCTATCCCCGTCTATGAGAAAACCGTAGTATCTCTCGGGCGGATGAGACTGCCTACTACTCCGGCGGAGCGGCGCAGGAATGTCCTGATCTTTCGAACCCTCTGGTTTTACTAAGCTTTCAGTAATAGATCGTGGTTATGAAATTTCTTCCAGTTCTATTGCGCTCCCACTTATCTGATTTTCCAAAAACTCAGTTTCCAAGAAGTGGGCATGACGAGAAACAAAAACCTTTTGTTCCTCTTCGCGATAGAAAAAATATCCCTTGGAGTTCTTTGAATATCCCACAAACTTGCACTGTACTGAGCGTGCCTCGAGTTTGTCTGCATGCTGCTTTTTGACAAAAGCTGGACATCCCCATGTCTTAATGTGCTTAAAATAGGGTTTCTTCCTACATCACATCTGATATGGTGTGGTAGGAACAGTCTTAGTTGGAACTCGGTTCAAAAGGTATGCAGCTGATTATAGTGCATATCCCCAGAATGAGGTAACTCAGCGTTACTCATCATGGAACGTACCATATCTAATAGGGTCCGGTTCCGTCTCTCCGATACAACATTATGTTGAGGAGTGTACGGAGGAGTAAGCTGAGAGTGAATTCCATTCTCTTTTAAGTAATCCAGGAACTCGGCACTTAAGTATTTACCACCTCGATCAGATCTCAGTGTCTTGATACTTTTGCATGTTTCTTTTTCTACTTCATTCTTATATTCCTGGAATTTTCCAAAGGCTTCAGATTTATGTTTCATTAAGAAGACATATCCGTACCTTGAAAAGTCATCCGTAAAAGTAATGAAGTAAGAATAACCGCTTCGTGCATGCATAGACATTGGACCGCACATGTCGCTGTGTACGAGTCCCAAGAGCTCGCTCGCTCTTACACCGTGTCCAGTGAACGGAGTCTTTGTCATCTTTCCTTTGAGACAGGATTGACAAGTTGCATATGATTGATATTCGAACGGATCCAAATATCCTTCTGTATGTAACTTCGTCAACCTTCTCTCATTGATGTGACCCAGTCTACTGTAAGTCGATGTGGAACACCCCAGTACTTGTGGGGAGGCGGAATTTTCAAAAAACAAACTTGTTTAGTGAACGAACATCGACTAACCGCTTGAATCGAAGCTAAACTATAAATAACGAAACACAAGTATTCCTAAAATACGGTGTTTCGGGATTATACCTAATGAATCAACTCCTTCGTCTTTACGAACTCCTTGTTCTCCTCGGCCTTCTTGAAGTAGTAGAAGATCCACCCGAGAGCAAAACTCCAAGCTTCGCCTCAAAACTTGAGGCAACTAACCTTCTTGGATTGCTAATCGAAGAAGATAGATCGATATAGAGTGATGGTTATGGATTGTAAAGTCTTTCTAACCCTTGTACTCAACTCATGAGAAGGGAGGATTAGTTTTCTTGAAGAGGGAGAGCTAGAGGAGAGATAAGATGAAAAATGATAATGAGCTTCTTCTTATGCAAATAGTAAATCAAGAAGATATATATATATATCTAGCATATCTTTTTATTTACTAAAAAATAATAAATCAAGAAGATATATATCTAGCATATCTTTTATTAGAAAATAATATTAACAACCATGCTAGATAATATCTTATGATGATTCATTTTTACACTCATTTCATTTTACACCTTAACCTCCTTTGTCACCATCTTCTAGAAGGTTCCCGTAAAATTACGAAAACGCCCCTCCAATCCGTAAAATACGGAAAAACTTTAGACTGTAAAAATCCAATAACCGGATACCAGTAACTGGCTTAAACCAAAGCCGACTGGTAAAAACTGTCCGAAAGTCGTACGTGCGTAAACGCACGTATGTGTCCGAACCCTTGTCGTAAAACCATACGACCTCTATATCCTTTCGCCTGGAATAGGAAACTCTCTGTGTGGGACTCTAGAGACTCGACTACTACGCTGGCAGTAGGTTTAGCCACAGACCGCAAGCGGCACTAGCTGTACGTAACGGTCCCCAGGTAGTTGTAGATAAGAAGGCCGATGAGAAAACCCATCCGAACTCCTACTGAGTCTGATGTGACAATCTCCATACAGTCCGGTCCGTTCGTTCAGGACTATCGCATATCCGGCTTTGGGGGCGGCAAGCGTCAGTCCCCTTATAGCTGTATAAGTCGTGTCGGAGGGAAGCCCATTACACCCTGAGAAACTACTGGAACCTACCAGCAAATCTCGCTTGCCCTGGCCAGGGACTTTGCGTAATGGCTCTCTGACACAGCGCGATATCTACTCCCAATACCGGGAGGGACGAATCCTGTCTAACCGCCACTGCCTCCAAGTGCTCGGGACTGCACCCAACTGCTACCTGTTTGCACGACTCCTCTGAGCCGTGGTAGGGTAGCAATCTAAGAACAGTGGGACGCACTCGAGGCGAAGTAGCAGTGTCAAGTCTGCGGACTACGCTGTACTCATGTCACCTGGGAACTGTTCACTGACGACTGGTATAAAACCAACCAACTGTTCCCGGTGAGTCCTGTCCGGTGTACCCGTAACCTAACGAGCACCTGCATACTATCTCCAGTACGACGTACTGACGGCTGTGGGACAGACCATCTCCCCAACTGGGATGAGAAGCGTACACACTAGTCTACTCCGGATTATCGATGCTCTGTCTCGATAATCCAACGACTAGGGACCTGAATAAGGATGTGCTTGTAGACTACCCAGCCCCCACTAGTGTGACTGCCATCACAACGCTGGTAGTCAAGCAGGATCCTAAGAGCTCTATCAATACGTATGCTCACATATTAAGATAGAAAAACCAAGTAGCATACTACCATGTTTAGCAAGACTGTTATATACATGTGAATATCCCAAGCTTCCATTAAGTAATATAAAACTAGTATGATACAGTAATGGCCTTCTAGGGCATAGACACTAACAATCTCCCACTTGCACTAGGGCCATGTACTGGCATATCGAAGACCAATGATCTCGAGTAGCCTCTCGAACTGAATCTGAGGTAGGGCCTTAGTGAATGGATCAGCAATGTTCTCTTCTGAAGCAACTCTCCGAACCTCGATCTCCTGACGATCAATGATCTCCCTGATCAGGTGATACCGCCTTAAGATGTGTCTAGACTTCTGATGGGACCTTGGTTCCTTCGCTAAAGCTATAGCTCCGTTGTTGTCGCAATACAGAGGTATTGGATCAACTATGGTAGGAACCACCTGAAGTTCTGATAGGAACTTCTTCATCCAGACTGCTTCTTTTGCGGCATCGCAAGCAGCTATATACTCCGCTTCCATTGTTGAGTCAGCAACGGTGTCCTGCTTGGAGCTCTTCCAGCACACCGCCCCTCCATTGAGGGTAAAGACATAACCCGACATGGACTTGGAATCGTCCTTATCACTTTGGAAGCCGGAATCAGCAAAGGCCTCTACCCTGAGGTCTTTTCCGCCGTAAACCAAGAACATCTCATTAGTCCTCCTCAGGTACTTGAGAATGTTCTTTACTGCTATCCAGTGTTTCTCCCCTGGGTCTGACTGATACCGGCTTACCACGCTCAGTGCGTAAGCTATATCTGGTCTGGTGCACAACATCGCATACATTATAGAGCCTACCGCAGAAGCGTAGGGTATAACTGACATGCGTTCCCTTTCCAAATCAGTCTTGGGAGACATCTCTTTGGAGAGGGTGATTCCGTGACAAGCCGGTAAATTACCGCGCTTAGAATCTTCCATACTGAATCTTTTCAGTATAGTGTCGATATACCTGGACTGTGAAAGTCCCAACATCCTCTTGGATCTATCACGATAGATCCGGATCCCCAGAATGTAAGAGGCATCACCCAGGTCTTTCATGGAGAACCTTTGTGACAAGAATCCTTTGACAGATTGTAGCATAGGAATGTCATTTCCTATCAATAGAATGTCATCCACGTATAAGACGAGGAATACGACACTCTTGGCCACAACTTTACTATATATGCACGGTTCATCTGGATTTTTGATAAAGTCATATTCTTTGACTGTTTCATCAAAACAGATGTTCCAACTCCGCGATGCTTGCTTTAGTCCATAAATAGACTTAAGCAACTTGCATACTTTCCCGCTGCTCCCACTCTGATTGAAACCCTCTGGCTGATCCATATAGACGCTCTCTTCTAAATTTCCATTCAGAAAAGCCGTCTTTACGTCCATCTGCCAGATTTCATAATCATGGAAGGCAGCAATTGCAAGAAGGATACGAATGGATTTGAGCATAGCCACTGGAGAAAAAGTTTCGTCATAGTCCAAACCAGGTCTTTGACGAAAACCCTTTGCAACAAGTCTAGCTTTATAGGTTTCTACCTGCCCATCTACACCAATCTTTTTCTTGAAGATCCATTTGCATCCTATGGGTTTTACCCCACCTGGAGCAAAGTCCAAAGTCCATACTTTGTTGGTGTACATGGACTCCATTTCGCTTCGCATTGCATCTAGCCATCGTACCGAGTCGCCGCTCTGGATGGCCTGCTAGAAGCTAGTAGGTTCATCATCTTCTATGATGCAATCCTCTCTATCCCCATCTATGAGAAAACCGTAGTATCTCTCAGGCGGATGAGACGGCCTACTACTCCTGCGGAGGGGTGCGGGAATGTCCTGTTCTTCTTGAACCTCTGGTTCTACCAAATTTTCAGTAGCAGTTTGTGGTTCTGGAATTTCTTCCAGTTCTATTTCGCTCCCACTTGTTTCCTTTTCTAAAAACTGATGTTCTAGAAAATGGGCATTACGAGAAACAAATACCTTTTGTTCCTCTGCGTAATAGAATAGATATCCCCTGGAGTGCTTTGGATATCCCACAAACAAACACTTTACTGATCGTGCCTCGAGCTTGTCCACATGCTGCTTTTTAACAAAAGCTGGACATCCCCAAATCTTAATATACTGTAGATGGGGTTTCTTCCCACTCCACATTTGATATGGATTGGTAGGCACAGTCTTGGTAGGAACCATGTTCAAAAGGTATGCCGCTGATTCTAGCGCATAACCCCAGAAAGATTGCGGTAACTCAGCATTACTCATCATGGATCGTACCATATCCAATAGGGTTCGATTCCGTCTCTCCGATACACCGTTATGCTGTGGAGTGTACGGAGGAGTAAGCTGAGAGAGAATTCCTTTCTCTTTTAGGTAACCTAGGAACTCGGCACTCAAGTATTCACCACCTCGATCAGATCTAAGTGTCTTGATACTTTTGCCGGTTTGGTTTTCTACTTCATTCTTATACTCTTGGAATTTCTCAAAAGCCTCGGATTTATGTTTCATCAGATAAATAAATCCGTATCTTGAGTAATCATCCGTGAAAGTAATGAAATAGGAAAAACCACCTCTCGCATGTGTAGACATTGGACCGCATACATCGCTGTGTATGAGTCCTAAGAGCTCGCTCGCTCTTACTCCTTGTCCAGTAAATGGAGTCTTTGTCATCTTTCCTTTGAGACAAGATTGACAAGTGTCATAAGATTGATATTCGAACGAGTCCAAATATCCTTCTCTATGCAACTTAGTCAACCTTCTCTCATTGATGTGACCCAGTCTACAATGCCATAAGAAAGCTTTATTCACATCTGGAGACTTTCTTTTTAGTGTGTTCTGGACATTGAAAATTTGGAGTTGGTTTAAAACATATATGCCGTTATTTAGTATACCTGACCCAATCAAACCATGATTAAGGTGGATGTTGACAATATCTCTTACAAACGTGAAATCATAACCTTTATTTGATAACAAGGAAACTGATATGATATTACACGTTAAGCTGGGTACAAAATAACAGTTATGTAAAACCAAGATGTGTCCACTCGTCAATCCTAGGTGATAATCCCCGACGGACGCAGCTCCCACGCTAGCTCCGTTAGCAACCCTGAGGATCATATCACCTTCCTTCAGCACTCTACGGTTTCTCAGTGCCTGCAATGAATTGCAAATATGAGATCCTGATCCGGTATCTAATACCCAGGAAGTAGAGTTGATTGACAAACAATTCTCAATTACAAACACACCTGAAGTCGAAGCCACAGCTAGCTTCGGTTCCTGGTTCTTGGCGTTCCACGCCTTACAATCCTTCTTCCAGTGCCCTTTCCTGTGACAATGGAAACACTCATCCTGGCCAACTACAGGTGCTGCAAACTTTTTCTTTCCCTTCCTTCCCACCTTACTAACACCTCCTCTAGGTTTGGGTGCGGCCTTCCTCTTCCTTCCTTTGGCCTTAGCCTTGGACCCGGAAGAAGATGCACCGCCAACAAACATAGCGGGTGTTTCCCTTGAATTCTTCAAGGTGCCCTCTGCACTCCTTAACATGTTCAGGATTTCCGGAAGTTCAACTTCTTTTCTCTGAAGGTTGAAGTTCAGGATAAACTGGGCGTAGGTGTGAGGAAGGGACTGGAGAATAAGGTCTGTATAGAGCTCATTATCCAAAGTCGTCCCAAGGTCTGCGAGCTCTTCTATATAGCCGATCATCTTTAGGACATGTTCTCCTACTGATGACCCGACAGCCAACCTCGCTCGAAACAAGTTCTTTGAGGTCTCGTATCTTGCTATACGAGATTGCTCTCCATAAAGTTCTTTTGTATGGAGAAATATGCCATCAAGGCCCATATCCTCGTGCCTCCTCTGATGTTCATTGTTCATCGAGGCAAGCACGATGCACTTGGCTTTCGCGCAATCTAAATCCCAGGTTTTGCGGATTTCCTTATCCGCATTACTGGATTTGGGACCAGGGACAGCAGGTGCCGTAGCGGTGAGGACGTGCCCCAATTTGTCATAGGTCAAAGCCATTTTGACATTCCGCAGCCAATCTTTATAGTTTGGCCCTGTCAGTATATTTTTCTCTAAAAGTAACTTAAGTCCAGTCATTTTCAGGGTCGCTGCAATTAGGAGAGAGAAGAAAACTCTTAGCATGATGCTCTTGCAAGTTTAGAGTGGTTTTTAATTTATCTAAACTGGATGGCTCCCACTGTTTCTCGAATCCTTCCTCAAACCATAAAGGAAGAATTAGTCAAGACTATTCTCACCGTACAATACTTGCTTAACCGTTCAGCCAGGCTGGTGTCGGTACTTCGAGGGAGGTTTTCCAACGCTTTCGCGAAGTTCCTTAATTATATAACCTCTTTTCTCTGGGGGCGTAACCCCGCTGACACTTTTCTGGACACCTACTAGGTTTATAGCATTGATCGTTAAGTGACGAATATCCTGATAAGTAGCATATACTCACAGTAGGATCGGGATCCAAATATCATCGTCTGATAATGTTGTAGGAATTCTACCAACATTCATCAAACTCAAAATGGTATGCATCTCTTTGCAAATTTCAGATTCTTTAGAAATTCCCGATATAAGTTTTTGCCCCATGCTCTTATGACCTTGGCGTTAGGTCAAAATGTCATAAGTCACATGTCAAGTTCTACCCATCATTATCTTGTCAATTTGAACCCATCCGTATATATCCTTGACGTTCGGCCAAAATGATAATACGACTGTCCCAAACCAACTCATCTATCTATGCAACAAATGAATATTCAGTAGCTACCAAACACTATGCCTTGGCGTTAGGTCAAAATACATAACTTGAATACTACTGAATACCCAGATGAAATGACGGAGGGCTACGAATGGTTTTGGCGAAACCGTGAACGTAGTGAACTTGATATAACCGAAGGAACCTGATAGCTTTTTAAAAGGAGTGGTTAAGGCTCCGCATTTAAAAATATCTGTTTTAAAATTAACCGATTGGTTTCTTTTAAATTGTTCCAATGATTAAAACTTTGGTTTATTTTTCTTTGCATTATAGATAATGCGTCCCATCATTAACCTATCATTGCAGAAAACAACGAAAATATGACGTCCTCTTATGCCATCCGCATTCGCCACTGGGTCCCATCATTACCCGTTAGGTTACTTAACTAACGACAGAGCGGGGACTGGGCTAGCGAGGGTGTAAAACATAAGTGACGTCTAAAATAGCTACAGTATATATAGATATTTTACATTCGTCTGACGCAATGATATTCATTCCAGAACACAGATAAACAATATTGGATTTGCAAGCAATCTGTATTTCTTTTGAGCCTGCAAGAAAAGACAGATTACACAGTTGTGATGAATAGCCGTTACCCCACCCTCGACCCCCACGGGTACTGCAAACTACCCACCCGGCAGTTTGTGTACCCCACCTTGGGTCAGTCCTAGGAGCAAAAACATTAAAATGAAATAATACAACGGTGGCTACAACCGCAACCTGGATGTGCCCCGCAAAATAATATTACAACAAATTACATTTTACAACAAATGAATTAAAAGATAACCCATTGCATAACCCCGGCTATACATCACAACAGTCCAATACAGTTTATATGCACAAACAGATATAACCATTTCAGAAATGTGCAACCCCCTGCCAACTGACATACTAGCAGTTAGGGGAGGTTTACGAACACATTTATCAATCACAGATATAATCCAACATGCAAATGCTGTACAATTTCGATCGATTAAACGTATTTAATATTGCTCCAAAATCTGCTGTATTAACTGGAAACCTGAGCAACTATTAAATATCCCAGAAAATCCCAAATTTTATACAGAGGCAACCCAAGAAAACTCGGTCCCTAACTCGCCAACTCGGCGGCGGAACCGCGGCGACTCAGTAGGCTGAGGCCGCGGTTCCGCGGCTCTTTGGACGAGTTAGGGGACTGTTTTTCTTGGGTCATCTTCTGTGATCATTTCATGCTCTCTGAACATCCCAAATAAATTTTAGACATCATTTTAAAATCGACAGAAACTGATGCTTTTTAGGATTTTCCGGCTTCGTTTTTCCGTTCGAAATTCGTACAAATTCGCAATAAAGTTATTTATTGTTTAGCGAGGCTCTGATACCACTGTAAGTCGATGTGGAACACCCCAGTACTTGTGGGGAGGCGGAATTTTCAAAAAACAAACTTGTTTAGTGAACGAACATCGACTAACCGCTTGAATCGAAGCTAAACTATAAATAACGAAACACAAGTGTTCCTAAAATACGGTGTTTCGGGATTATACCTAATGAATCAACTCCTTCGTCTTTACGAACTCCTTGTTCTCCTCGGCCTTCTTGAAGTAGTAGAAGATCCACCCGAGAGCAAAACTCCAAGCTTCGCCTCTAAACTTGAGGCAACTAACCTTCTTGGATTGCTATTCGAAGAAGATAGATCGATATAGAGTGATGGTTATGGATTGTAAAGTCTTACTAACCCTTGTACTCAACTCATGAGAAGGGAGGATTAGTTTTCTTGAAGAGGGAGAGCTAGAGGAGAGATAAGATGAAAAATGATAATGAGCTTCTTCTTATGCAAATAGTAAATCAAGAAGATATATATATATCTAGCATATCTTTTTATTTACTAAAAAATAATAAATCAAGAAGATATATATCTAGCATATCTTTTATTAGAAAATAATATTAACAACCATGCTAGATAATATCTTATGATGATTTATTTTTACACTCATTTCATTTTACACCTTAACCTCCTTTGTCACCATCTTCTAGAAGGTTCCCGTAAAATTACGAAAACGCCCCTCCAATCCGTAAAATACGGAAAAACTTTAGACTGTAAAAATCCAATAACCGGATACCAGTAACTGGCTTAAACCAAAGCCGACTGGTAAAAACTGTCCGAAAGTCGTACGTGCGTAAACGCACGTATGTGTCCGAACCCTTGTCGTAAAACCATACGACCTCTATATCCTTTCGCCTGGAATAGGAAACTCTCTGTGTGGGACTCTAGAGACTCGACTACTACGCTGGCAGTAGGTTTAGCCACAGACCGCAAGCGGCACTAGCTGTACGTAACGGTCCCCAGGTAGTTGTAGATAAGAAGGCCGATGAGAAAACCCATCCGAACTCCTACTGAGTCTGATGTGACAATCTCCATACAGTCCGGTCCGTTCGTCCAGGACTATCGCATATCCGGCTTTGGGGGCGGCAAGCGTCAGTCCCCTTATAGCTGTATAAGTCGTGTCGGAGGGAAGCCCATTACACCCTGAGAAACTACTGGAACCTACCAGCAAATCTCGCTTGCCCTGGCCAGGGACTTTGCGTAATGGCTCTCTGACACAGCGCGATATCTACTCCCAATACCGGGAGGGACGAATCCTGTCTAACCGCCACTGCCTCCAAGTGCTCGGGACTGCACCCAACTGCTACCTGTTTGCATGACTCCTCTGAGCCGTGGTAGGGTAGCAATCTAAGAACAGTGGGACGCACTCGAGGCGAAGTAGCAGTATCAAGTCTGCGGACTACGCTGTACTCATGTCACCTGGGAACTGTTCACTGACGACTGGTATAAAACCAACCAACAGTTCCCGGTGAGTCCTGTCCGGTGTACCCGTAACCTAACGAGCACCTGCATACTATCTCCAGTACGACGTACTGACGGCTGTGGGACAGACCATCTCCCCAACTGGGATGAGAAGCGTACACACTAGTCTACTCCGGATTATCGATGCTCTGTCTCGATAATCCAACGACTAGGGACCTGAATAAGGATGTGCTTGTAGACTACCCAGCCCCCACTAGTGTGACTGCCATCACAACGCTGGTAGTCAAGCAGGATCCTAAGAGCTCTATCAATACGTATGCTCACATATTAAGATAGAAAAACCAAGTAGCATACTACCATGTTTAGCAAGACTGTTATATACATGTGAATATCCCAAGCTTCCATTAAGTAATATACAAACTAGTATGATACAGTAATGGCCTTCTAGGGCATAAACACTAACATCTACAATCCCATAAGAAAGCCTGATTTGTTTCCGGAGACTTTCTTTTGTGTGTATTCTGGACATTGAAAATCTGTGGTTGGTTTAATACGTATATACCATTGCTTAATGTACCTGACCCAATCAAAACTTGATTAAGGTGAATTTTCACAACATTACTTACAAAAGCAAATTCATAACCTTCTTTAGATAATAAAGATACAGATATGATATTACAGGTTGCATTGGGTACAAAATAACAATCACGCAAAACCAAAACGTGTCCATCTGACAACCCCAGGTGATAGTCCCCCACGGACTCAGCATCCATGCCAGCTCCGTTTGCAACTCTGAGGGTCATATCACCTGCCCTCAAAACCCTACGCCTTCTCCGTGCCTGTAAAGAATTACAGATATGAGATCCTGATCCGGTATCCAATACCCAGGATGTAGAGATTATTGATAGACAGTTTTCAATAACATACACACCTGAAGCTGAAACCGCAACTTGCTTCAGATCCTGGTTTCTGTCCTTCCAAGCCCTGCAATCCTTTTTCTAGTGTCCACTCTTGTGACAGTAAAAACATTCTTCCTTTCCCACAAGCTTTCCCACTACCTTTGTTGCCTTTGTCTTTCCCTTCGTATCCACTTTACTAACACCGCCCCTTAGTTTGGCGGGGGCTTTCTTCTTCTTTCCCTTGGCTTTCGCCTTGGACCTAGAAGAGGAAGATCCTCCTACAAACAAAGTGGATGTTTCCCTACCTTTCTGTAGGGTGCCCTCTGCACTCCTCAACATGTTGAGGAGTTCTGAAAGTTCAACTTCTTTTTCTTGCAAGTTGAAGTTCAGGATAAACTGGGCGTAAGTGGAAGGAAGGGACAAGAGAATTAAGTCCGTGTAGAGCATGTTCTCTAACGTGGTCCCAAGGTCTGCGAGCTCCTCAATGAAGCCAATCATCTTAACCACGTGTTCCGCTACTGATGATCCGACAGCCAATCTCGCCGAACACAGCTTTTTTGAGACTTCGTATCTGGCGATACGAGATTGCTCTCCATACAGTTCTTTTGTATGGAGAAATATGGATTCAAGGTCCATATTCTCGTGCCTCCTCTGATGTTCATTGTCCATAGAGGCAAGCACGAGGCACTTGGCCTTCGCGCAGTCGATTTCCAAGGTTTTACGGATTTCCCTATCCGCGACGCTGGTTTTGGGACCTAGGACAGGGGGAGCTTTAGTGGTGAGGAGATACCCCAACTTGTCATAAGTGATTGCCATTTTGATATTCCTGAGCCGATCTTTGTAGTTTGGCCGTGTCAGTATGTTTTTATCTAGTAGTAACTTAAGTCCAGTCATGATGTTTGATCGCTGCAATTAGGAGAGAGAGATGAAACACTTTAGCATGATGCTCTTGCAAGTTTAGAGTGGTTTTTAATTTGTCTAAACAGGATGGCTCCCACTGTCTCTCGAATCCCTCCTCAAACCAAAAAGGAAGAATTAGTCGGGATCTATCTCACCGTACAATACTTGCTTAACCGTTCAACCAGGCCAGTGTTGGTACTTCGAGGGAGGTTTTCCAACGCTTTCGCGAATTTCCTTAATTAAATAACCTCTTTTCCATGTGGGCGTAGCCCCGCTAACACCTTTCTAGACACCTACTTGATTTATAGTATTGATCGTTAAGTGAGAAAGTTCCGGAGGAGTAGCATATACTCACAGAAGGATCGGGATCCAAATATCATCGTGTGACAAAACTGAAGGAATCCTACCAGAATCATCACACTCCAAATGGTATGCAGCGCTAGCAAGTTTCAGTTTCTTTTGAAACTCCCGATGTGGATTTTTGCCCCATGCTCTTTTGACCTTGACTTTGGCCAACAAATCATAAGTCACCTGTCAAGTTCTACCCGTTATTCTCCAGGTTAATTTGAACCCACCCGTACCTACCCTTGACTTTGGCCAACAAGGCAGTATGACTGTCCCAAACCAACACATCTATCTATGCTGCACATGAATACCCAATAGCTACCAATCACTATGCCTTGACTTTGGCCAACAAACATAGCTTGAATACTGATTGAAAGAATTAAAGTTTTAACCGCAATCAAGACGGTGTCGCTTTGCAGCTAGCCGGTTGAGCACGGGTCGATCCACAGGGAGATGGTTGTATGTCCTTTCTTGTTTTAGACGAGTCAATAAAGAATTTGTGTATGTTTGTTCGAGACTATCCTATGTGTATTATTTGCAAGTATAAAGTTGTTGAGAAAAAGATACGAAATTGTAAGCTAAAGAAATCCGTACTCAAAACCTTTGAGCCGAGTCTTGACCAATTGAAGCTAGAGCAATCGGCAACAACGTGGATTAGGGGATTTAAGCGTGGTATTCGTGGAATACGGCTTATTTACCCTTGTCCTTCCGTTCTTGTCTCTTGCTTTCGCCTCCGGCCAAACCGAACGCAACCGGTCGCGGTTAAAAATCACCGTTACCTTGTTAGGGTAGGGTGCCTAACGGAGCGCTTGCGTATGGTTTGGGCGGAGTTCAATGGAAAATAACGGGAAAAGGAAATGAGAAGAGAAAATCTTAACTTACAATATCGTATTTATTCTTAACAACGATAATTACATTCATTCACAAAAAAGAACCAAAAAGAGAGAACAAAAAGAAAAGAACAAAGAAAAGAAAAGATTACAAGTAATTAAGTGCATGAATATAAATTGCAAGAAAGTAAAGCAAGGTAATAAAAAGCAAGTAATAAATAAGCAATAAAAAGAATTAGAAACTAGAACTCAAGACAAGCATGTGATCAATAGCCAACCCTTAAACTTGCAAGCTCAATCAAGAGGTTGCAAGATCAAGAGAAGGGTAGAGAACGCATGTGAAATGAAGTGCTAATTTCATAAGAAAATACGACCCTTGAGATCAATAACAAACTCTTAACCTTTCAAGCTCAATGAAGAGGTTGAAAGATCAAGAGAAAGCAAGAATCTCAAGGGAAAGTTAAACAAAAGAGAATGATACAAAAGCCCTCATCTTTATTGATCTTCCACTCAAAAAGCTCTCACTACAATTTTCATGGAGAAAAGATGAAGAAGAAGAAGAAAAAGAATAATCCTAACAAAAAGAAGAACAAAGAATGAACACAAAATTGGACCCTTGGCTTAGCTCAGTTCTGGAGTATTTATAGGAGGTGAATTGGCAATCTAGGGCAACCATCAGAACTAACATAGAAAGACCAAATAGCCCCTGAAAAGTGGTCGGCTGAAGCCACCATACGGCCGCGGAACCGCCGCCTATGCCCCCTATTGGCCGCGGTTCCGCCGCCATATGGGTGAGTCAGGGCATGGTCTTTCTTGTACTGCCCTGATCGGCTGTCCCCTTTTGTCTGGTACATGTATTTTCTGATAATCTTTCCAGAATATCTTCAGAATTCTTAGTCCAAGATTGCTTTCTTTTCTTTACTTTTAACTTTATCTCCCTCGAGCTCCGCGCACCCATTGATTCTTGTGCTGCCCCTCTCGTGCTCTGTGCTTGTCCGAGACACGAATGACCGCTGTCATATGTCTTGTCTCTGGAACCGGTACGCAGCACTGGACGGATATGGATGACCGGAACCCGGCTTTTATCTGCTATGACAGATGTTCTGTATTTGGTGTAACTGTGGAGATTTTGTCTTGATTTGCAATATTTGGACTGGAAACCTGTACTCTGTAAATATGTAACAAACACGGATTAAAAGTACCTACCTATAAACACACGAGCATAAGAATGGACGGTATAAAATGCAGTATTCTGTTATGAACAAATACTAATGACTATCCATGTGAAACGACGGAGGGCTACGAATGGTTTTGGCGAAACCGTGAACGTAGTGAACTTGATATAATCGATGGAACGAGATAGATTTTAAAAGGAGTGGCTTAAGCTCCGCGTTTAAAAGTTGATTTTGAAAAGAAACCGAGTGGTTTTGAAAGTGTTCCAACGACTCAACTTTGGTTTATTTTCTTGCAATAATTTAATGGTCCCATCATTTAATCCTACCATTGCAGAAAACAACGAAAATATGACGTACGCTTATGCCATCCGCATTCGCCACGGGGCCCCGTCATTACCCGTTAGGTTACTTAACTAACGAAAGAGCGGGGGCTGGACTAGCGCGGATGCAAAACATAACCAACGCCTAAATAGATATCATATATAGATATACACATTCGTCACATGCAATGATAGCCATTCTAGATCACAGATGAACACATTGGATATACTAGGGATCCGCATTACGTACGAGCCCGTAACGAAGAGCGGATTACACGGTCGCGATGAATAGCCAAGACCCAACCCTAGACCCCTACGGGTGCGGCAAACTTCCCGCCAAGTACCCGAAGCGAAGCAACCTCCCTCAACACCGTGAGTAGGCCACTCGGCACTTCGAGATACCCGGTAGTTTGTGCACCCCACCTTGGGTCTATGCTAGGAGCAAAAACAGTAAAAGAAATTATACAATGATGGCTACAACCCCATCCCGGTTGTGCGGCCATATAAACAATATTACATCAATTATAAATTACATGAATTGAAAGAAAAAGAAAACTCTCATCTCACAACCCCCCGGCTATCCATCCGCGACAATCCAATGAATTCATATACACATACCATCAACATTACAGATCACAGATATGTATAACCCCCACTAATCGACGTATAGCGATTAACAGATGTTCAATACATATATCACATCACAGATATAACCCATTAGCTTAAGTCTTTAGAAGTTCGATCAAAATACGGATTTTTAAACCCCAAAAAAAATTTTTGCTTTCTGGAAAATCTGGGCAGAAAAATCATATTCCAAAAATCCCAAAACACCCCTAGAAATACACTGCAGCAAAACCGATCCACGGCCGAGTCAACTCGGCTGCGGTTCCGCGGCAAGAAGCTCTTCTTGCCGTGTTTTCGCGGTGAGTTGGTCGGTTCAGTGGATCGTTTTTCTGCACTGTTCAGTAAAAATCCTGAGCCGATTTTTGGTATATGTCAAATAATTTTTATAGCAGTTTAAAAATCGACAGAAAGTTCATGTTCCGGGCATGTTTCGTGGCTTTTTCTCCGATCGAAGTCCTAGTTACTTTGCTAACATGTTAGATAGTGTTTAACTAGGCTCTGATACAACTGTAACTCCACGTTACCTCTCCCGGTTCTTTCAGGCTTGCGGAAATGATGAAAAATGATTTTTCTTTTGGTAGTAACATGGACTCAAAATACGGATCTTTGTTAAACAACTATCTAACAACCTAACTAGGAGTTTTACCTACTCGGTTAGGGGTTATACCTTAACTTGAACTCCTCTTGGAATCCTTGTGGTGGTCGGATGGTTCTCTCCTCGTCGTCTCTTTGTGCCGAAGATGGATCCACCTGAAAGATTCTACCATTGGCTTCAACCTCAATCTTGAGGAAACTAGAACACTTGGTTTGCTAAATCTTGTATACTAGAATGAGTAGAGAAGTGTGTTGGGCTTTATCTCTATGGTTCTTGTTTCTCAACACATGAGACAGTAGAACCATGAACTAGAGAGAGCAAGAGGAAGAGGGAAAGCTTGAGGATGAGAGAGAATGAGAATGATAGAATGAGCAAGACTTTTCTCACCCTTGCTCTCATAATCCAAAATAATCATAACTCATAATAATAATTGAGTATTATGTGATGGTTGTTATCATATCAAATGGCCATATCATTTCATGCATTAAATGCAATTTGTGAACAAACAAGCAAGCCAAGGTCAATGCCAAGAAATGATAGCCATTGTCATGATGATGGTCAACAAGTCCAACCTAGTCAACCGGTCAACTAAGTCAACAAGTCAACAAAGTCAACCTTTCAACCCAACCATGGCACAATAATACTTAATTAATATTATCATTAATCATATTTCTTATTCTCATTAGGGTTTAGCAAAAGTCAACAGTCGACAACCCGAATGAGAATCCTCTGCCTCTGTCTCTGTCAACCGTGCATACACACCCGCATCCGCGTTCCGAGGAACACGAATACAAACGAGATAAAACCAATCCCAAAACGTACACTAGGATCTGGCTTAAACCAAAGCCCGCTAGTGATAATTGCCCGGACACTAAACGTGCACAAGTGCACGGATGTTACCGAACCCTGTCGCAAAACCATGCGACCTCTACTCTTTTGCCTAAAGGCGAATAGCTCTCTGTGTAGGACTCTAAAGACTCGACACTACGCTGGCAGTGGGTTCAACCACAGACCGCAAACGACACTAGCTGTGCGTAACGGTCCCCAGGTAGATGCCGATAAGAAGACGGACGAGGTGAAACCCATCTGAACTCCTACTGAGCCTGAATGTGACAATCTGTGTACAGTCTGGTCTGTTCGTCTGAGAATATCGCATAGCGGGCCTAGGGAGCGGTAAAGGTCTGTCCCCGAATAGCGGTATAAGTCGTGTCGGAGTGTAGCCCAGAACACCCTGAGATAACACTGGAGCCTACCAGTATATCTCGCTTGCCCTGTCCAGGGACTTTGTGTAATGGCTCTCCTAGACACAGCTCGATATCAACCCCCAATACCGAGAGAGACGAATCCTGTCTAACCGTCACTGCCTCTAAGTGCTTCGGGACTGCACCCAACTAATACCTGTTTTCACGACTCCTTTGAGCCGTGGTAGGATAGTAATCTAAGTACAGTGGGAACACACTCGAGGCGAAGTGACAGTGTCAAGTCAGCGGACTAAGCTGTACTCATGTCACCTGGGAACTGATAACTGACGATGGGTATAGTACCAAACAACAGTTCCCGACGAGTCCTATCCAGTGTACTCATAACCTAACGAGCACCCGCGTACTATCTCAAGTACGACGTACTGACGGCTGTGGAACAGACCGTTTCCCCTGCTGGGATGAGAAGCGCATACGCTAGTCTACTCCGGAGTATCGATGCCCTGTCTCGATAGTCCTACGACTAGGGACCTGCATAAGGATGTGCTTGTGGATTACCCAGCCCCCACGAGTGTGACTGCCATCACAACGCTGGTAATCAAGCAAAGATCCTAAGGGCTCTACTAATGTGTATAGGTGATATACAAAAATAAACACATGTACACATTAAAGTAGAAACAAACCAAGTAGCATACTACTATTTTGAGCAAGATTGTCTATACAACTGTGAATATCCCAAGCTTCTATTAAGTAATATACAAACTAGTATGATACAGTAATGGCCTCTAGGGCATATACACTAACAGTATTCCTCGTCTTGTACGTGGATGACATTCTCCTAATAGGAAATGATATTCCTATGTTACAGTCAGTCAAAAGATTCTTATCACAGAAATTCTCCATGAAAGACCTAGGTGATGCCACCTACATTCTGGGGATCCGGATCTATCGTGATAGATCAAAAAGGATGTTGGGACTTTCACAGTCCAGGTACATAGACACCATAGTGAAGAGATTCGGTATGGATGATTCTAAGCGCGGGAACCTACCGGCTTGTCACGGAATCACCCTCTCCAAAGAGATGTCTCCCAAGACTGATTTGGAAAGGGATCGCATGTCGATTATACCCTAAGCTTCTGCGGTAGGCTCTATAATGTATGCGATGTTATGTACCAGACTAGATGTAGCATACGCATTAAGCATTGTAAGCCGGTATCAGGCAAACCCAGGGGAGAAGCACTGGATAGCAGTAAAGAACATTCTCAAGTACCTGAGGAGGACTAAGGAGATGTTCTTGGTGTATGGCGAAAAAGACCACCAGATGGAGGCCTTTGCCGACTCCGGCTTCCAGAGTGACAACGATGACTCCAAATCCATGTCGGGTTATGTCTTTACCCTCAATGGAGGGGCGGTCTGTTGGAAGAGTTCCAAGCAGGAAACCGTTGCTGACTCAACGATGGAAGCGGAGTACATAGCTGCTTGCGATGCCGCAAAAGAAGCTGTCTGGATGAAGAAGTTCCTCACAAAACTTCAGGTGGTTCCTACCAGTGTTGATCCTATACCTCTGTATTGTGACAACAACGGCGCTATAGCTTTAGCGAAGGAACCCAGGTCCCATCAGAAATCCAGACACATCTTAAGGCGGTATCACCTGATCAGGGAGATTGTAGATCGCCGGGAGATCGAGATAAAGAGAGTAGAGACGGAGAATAACATTGCTGATCAATTCACAAAGGCCTTTCCTCAGACGCAGTTCGAGAGGCTATTCGAGATGATAGGTCTACGATATGCCAGCTCATGTCCCTAGTGCAAGTGGGAGATTGTTAGTGTATATGCCCTAGGGGCCATTATTTTATCATACTTGTATGTATATTACTTAATGGAAGCTTGGGATATTCACAGTTGTATATACAGTCTTGCTAAAAATGGTAGTATGCTACTTGGTTTGTGTCTACTTTAACATGTGCATATGTTTCTTGTAACGTATCACTTATACATATTAGTAGAGCCCATAAGATATTTGCTTGATTACCAGCGTTGTGATGGCAGTCACACTAGTGGGGGCTGGGTAGTGTATAAGCAACATCTTATACTTGTCCCTAGTCATAGGATTACCGAGACTGGGCATCGATACTCCAGAGTAGACTAGTGTGTACGCTTCTCATCCCAGTTGGGGAGATGGTATGTCCCACAGCCATCAGTACGTCGTACTGGAGATAGTATACAGGTGCTCGTTAGGTTACGAGTACACCGGACAGGACTCGCAGGGGGACTGTTGGTTGGTATTATACCAATCGTCAGTTAACAGTTTCCAGGTGACATGAGTATAGCATAGTCCGCAGACTTGACACTGCTACTTCGCTTCGAGTGTATCCCACTGTTCTTAGATTGCTACCCTACCACGGCTCAAAGGAGTCGTGCAAACAGGTAGCAGTTGGGTGCAGTCCCGACCACTTGGAGGCAGTGGCGGTTAGAAAGGATTCGTCTCTCCCGGTATTGGGAGTTGATATCGCGCTGTGTCAGAGAGCCATTACGCAAAGTCCCTGGCCAGGGCAAGCGAGATTTACTGGTAGGTTCCAGTAGTTTCTCAGGGTGTAATGAGATACGCTCTGACACGACATATACCGCCATTAGGGGACTGCCGCCTGCCGCCACCTAGGCTAGATATGCGATAGTCTTAGACGAACAGACCGGACTGTACGGAGATTGTCACATCAGGCTCAGTAGGAGTTCGAATGGGGTTCCTCATCGCCCTTCTTATCGACATCTACCTGGGGACCGTTACGTACAGCTAGTGCCGCTTGCGATCTGTGGTTAAACCCACTGCCAGCATAGTGTCGAGTCTTTAGAGTCCCACACAGAGAGTTACCCTGCTCCAGGCGAAACGATATAGAGGTCGTATGGTTTTACGACAAGGGTTTGGACGCATACATGATTGAACACACATACGACGTTCGGACAGTTTTTACTAGTCGGCTTTGGTTTAAGCCAGATTCTAGTATCAGGTTATTGGATTTATACAGTCTAATATTTTTCCGTGTTTTCACGGATTGGAGGGGCGTTCTCGTAATTTTCCGGGAAGCATGGTGACTTGGGGGTTAAGGTGGCATAAGCATTAATTGCTTAATGACTCATTTGTGTGATTCATCCTTGGTATTAAATGATGCATTAATTAGTTAATGAGTCATATGATGAATCACATAAGATAAATGAATCAACCATGATGATTAATCAATTATATTATTTATTTGATAAATTGTTATGGTTGATATATTCTAATGAGCTCATTATTCATATTCATTCTTATCATCACCTTCTCTCTCCTCAAGCTCTCTCATTCTTGAAACCCTAACCCTAACCTCTCATGTGTTGAGATCAAGGGTTACCTAGACTAATGCATCCATAACCTCACTCTATATCCCTTAGGTAGCTTACATTAGCACTTTGAGCAACCTAGTTATCTCAAGTTAAAGATCAAGCTTGGCGTAGGAGCTCTCGGGTGGATCGTCTTTGACTCGAGGAGGCCGTTGAGGTGCCGATGTTCCAAGGAGCCTACGAGGAGTGGAGGACAGCGATGAAGACCCGAAAGACAAGTAACGTGAGGTATAACTTCGAATCCGAGTAGTTAAACCTCTCGTTGTTTGCTAGTAACGGTTTAGATACGATTCATGCGCTCAAGTCCGTGTTACGAAGCTTTGATAATCGTTTTTCATATATTCCGCCTCCCCGCAAGTTCGTGGGGTGCGTGACATGGACTTACAATCAGGATGGCTCCCACTGTTTTTATCAAATCTTCCTTCAAACCCTAAAAGGAAAGACTAACTGTGATTAAATACACCATACAAGTTCGCCAATCTTTTAGCCAGCTCAGTGCCGGTACTTTGAGGGTGATTCCCTATGCTTTCGCACGGACCTAATTAAAATAAACCTCATTTTCCTAGGGGCTTAACCCCGTTACCTTTCTAGACACCTACTTGATCGGCTAATTGTAATGTGCAAAACTTTCCCAGGTGTAACTCTTACTCGCAGTAGGTATCGGGATCCAACTATCTCATAGAAGGTATGCAATCTCATTGCAAATTTCAACGCTTGAAATTTCCGATAATATTTTGCCCCAAGCGTCTTATGACCTTGACAGAGGTCAACAAACCATAGGCTGCTAGTCAAGTTCAACCCGTCATTTCTTGATTGAAATAAACCTACCCGCACGACCCTTGACAGAGGTCAACAAAGTCGTACGACTACCCTAATCCAATCGCATCTCATGCTTTGCAGATAAGCACTAATCAGCTACCGTACACTACGCCTTGACAGAGGTCAACAAATGCAACACGAATACTCAATATTACTTATCTGAAATGATGGAGGGCTACGACAGGTTTTTAAGAAAACCCTTTGCGTAATGAACTTGATATCGTTGTAGAATCAAATGATTTAAATGGAGTGTTTATGAGGCTTTTGCTAGTTTTGCTAAAGAGGTCACTCCCGGTGAAGGGATCTCGGCTCTTTCCTTATCGAATAAGATGCAGGATATTTCACAAATACCACTATGCAAAGCAAAAACTATAGAAGCAATCAAAAGACAAACCGAGGGTTGTAGCATCTGCCGGTTATTGCTAAAGAGGTCACTCCCGGTGAAGGGATCTCGGCTCTTTCCTTATCGAATATGGTGCTGGATATTCTACAAAGAATATCTCTATGCAAAGCAACAACTAGAGCTACCTGTTTTTGAAAATTCGATTCCACAACATCTTTAGGTTTATTTTCTTTCATTAATATCATTAATGAAGTCCCATCATTTAAGTTACCTAAACATCACAGATAAATACAACATACGCTTATGCCATCCGTATTCGCCTCGATGTCCCGTCATGCACCGTTAGGTTAGGTAACTAACGGCAGAGTGGGGCAGTGCTAGCGCGGATGTAAAACATAAGCAACGTCTATATAATATATCGCATATACTATATATAGTATCTATCTCATCATACAAAGTGATCACATCACAGAATATCGCAGCAGAACAGAACATATGAAATATTGGATATACTAGGATTTCCGGGTTTTAAATTAAGCCTGTATAAAACACGGATTCCACGGTCGTGTCACGACCCGAAATGGCACGTGACTGGCACTTGAATCATATGAAGTCTATAGGACCCCATCTAATTCAAGTAAGCCAAAATCCCAGAAATCTAAACCATTTAAAAGAAGAAAGAAGGAAAAGTTTAGTTTTAAAGCAAGTGGTTTAACAACATAAGCCGAAGTATGCATTTTTAAAACTTCAAGTATTTTCTGAAAATTTCGGCAGAGTTTTGATTGATTATAAATTCAAGACTGTGTCGTGTAACTAGAATGAATATCTTTGTGTCGGTATTTAGAAAATGTACAGAATTCACAATCAAAGAATTATATTTGACCGCAATCAACTACGGTGTCAGTTGTAGATCCTAAGCGAGTGCGGATCGTCCACAGGGATTGTGCGATTCGTTTGTAAGTTTGATTTGTTTTGAATTGAAAAGTTAATCGAAAATAAAAGAAAACATGATTCAAGATTTTATCGATGGATTCAAGTGTCACTATTCTAATCAAGAATCAAGAAAATGATAAATAATCGAGAATCGAGTTTCGATGATTTTTCCAACCAAATATCTAGAATCTAAATGAGGCTCGTAGGAATCGATCGGATCTATAGATGTGATGTAATCTCAAGATATCGTATTCTTGTCCTTCGAAGAGTTGATACTGGATCGATGATAATCGACGAGAGTTAGGGATTTCTTGTGAAACTATGGTTTCATCATTTATCCCTTGTTCTTTCGTCGATATCATTCACATTCTAGCATCTAGTAAATTCAAGAAACGATCGTAAATCCCTAATTTCGAGCGATGACAATCAAGAAAGCTTCGCAACGAAACTAGGTCATCGATTCTTGAACTTGCTAGGGTTTACAAAACTCGTAGGACTCAAGAATCGTTTTAAGATTTGTTACATCATCATTTTATTGATCGTCTCGACCCCTCGACGAGTGGAGTATTACTCAAACATCACAACCAGAACTACAACTCCAAATTGAGATTGAATCATGATGCAAGAATTTAAAGCAAACAAGATAAAAGAATTTCACCTTTTATTTATATCAACAATTTCATTACAGTCGCTCAAGAACTACAAGTGGAAGAACTCGATTGTTGATTTGGCTTCGCTTTTCTCTGTGAGTCGTGGATCGGCTTGGACCACTTGCTCTGTTGAAGATCAGCTCCGCTCCTAAAAGGTTGAAGGGCTTCTTGCTTGATTTGGTACTCGGGATCTTGAATTTTGATTGGAATTAGGGTTAGGGTTTCACACAAGTCTTGTCACTAGACTTGTGGAAGAAGATGAAGAAAGAGGTAAAGATTAGAGATTGAAGAAGTAGAGATTGAATGGATCTAGATTCTAGATCATAGATTGCCTTTTTAACCCTTGGTCTAGGCTTCTATTTATAGACTTCCCAAACCCTAGGTCTAGGTTTTGAAATTACAATTCCCTCCAAAAGTTTGTTGAGAAGCTTCTAGAAATAGTTTGTTAGGAGCTAGCTTAGGCTTTAAACTAGGATTGTTTAAGCTTAGAAACCCTAGTTTGCTGAGCTGGCAGAAGCTTCTGGGGTCTTCTGGAATTTGAAGTACATTTCTGAGCTGTAAGACCTGAGGTAAGAATTGTGCACCAAAGTTTGAGGGCTGAATCCTTGGACCCACCGCGGATCCGCGGCGCAAGCAGGCTCCTGTCGCGGATCAGCGGCTCTTTGTGGGCCTTGGGCTTTGGGCTTTCTAGTGTGGTCTTGGGCTGATGTTTGGGGCTTTATTTGACATGTTGAATTGTATTTTTCCTTCTAGATTGCTACCAGATCTCAAAACTTGGAGTTGGTGCATTTTATCAGCTTCTTTTGATCCTGCATTTTCCTGCACAAATCTTGAAACAAGTGTTGCGCAATATAGGGATGATGCGATGCCATGAACTGCAGTCAATTTCCTTTATAGTGCCGGTTTTAGAGTCTAACACAAGCAATATGATATTTAACGACTGATTTGCTAATATGTGAAATATGAATACCGCACACTTCTAAATGAGTGCAAATGATAGGTAAATTGCCGGTTAAAAGATGCAGTATTTTCGACTGATCAAATTCCCTCAAACTTATTTTCGATCGTCTCGAGCGAACTGTTTTATTTAAAGAAGGAGAAAATAAAGAAAGAGAAAAACTAACTAGCACACTTTCGTAGGCAACACGATTGCACTGAGCATGTGCAACAAGCCTTTAAACCTCTAGGTGTCCCTAGTAGTAGAAGTGTTGTCTCCTGAGGGTTTTCAGCGGATTGCACCCACAAAATCCAATAATAAAAGGAAGATCATGAATATTATATTTAAAGAAAAGAATTGTAAAAGAAAAGCTTAGAAAATTAGGGTTTCCAACTAAGCTAGCTTTTCGGTTATCATGAGCCCTATCTTAATGGTCAAGAAAAAATGTCGGAAATCACGTCCTCCCTCAATAAAACATCGTCTTATTTTTCATTCCTATCTTTCTTCCAATCATCGATCATATAACCCTGCGTGTGTGTAAAGACATCCCTACACCCGAAGAATTCAATTCAAGCTATCATACTCTTGCCCATCAGCCTCAGTACTTTTTAATTAATGAATATTTAGATGGGATTGCTCACACACTTTCATAAGACCGTTAATACTTCTTGAGTTACTAACCGATCGATTACTCCTGTGCTTGCTTACTTGGTGTATTTTCCTCATCTTGCACCACTTCAGGCATAGTAGTGACTCCCAGACCAGTTGGCCTTAGGGCACTAGGTGAAGAGGCACCCTCGCTATACATTTTGTATTGCCCTTGGTGATAACAAAACCAGTGTCCATTTTTCTCACCACTTGATATTTTCTTCATTTCATTTTTTTATTTCCTTCTTACTTTTGGCTTTAAGACAAGAGCATTTCAAGGTATCCTCTATTATCCCAGGCTTTAAGACGTGTGTAAGTGCGAATAGTAGGGTATCAACGTTCAAAATGTTTGGCTTCCAGAATAGAAACGATTTTTCAGACTTATTTTTATCCTCAGATTAGTGACGTCTTTTATCTTACTAACCCTTGGGACAACGGCTCATAACTACTTATTACTAGTTCGTATAAGAAAACTTCTAATTTTCTTAGTTTTCTTTAAATTTTTCTAATCTCATGGATGTAATTTTTCACTATCTAATCTTTTATTATTTTATTTATGTACAAAAAATGTTTAAATGTTAAAATATTTTTCTATTTTGAAAATTTTATTTTTTTATGGATTTTGAAATTTTTTAAATTTTTATAAGTTTTTAAAGAAATGTTTTGTGCTTATACAAATGTATGCAAATGATGCAAAAATAAGCACAAACCTCCCCCAAACTTGTTTTCAACAGTGTCCTCACTGTTGCCAACAACTATATATACAAAACCTGTAAGTCTGGGAGGAATTATTAGTGGGGGCAAAATATATAAGTGAAGAACTTCCCCCAAACTTACTCTTTTCACTCACCTCCATTCAAAAAGATGATGCAGTGATATGCAGGACATGGAGATGAGACGGAGGAATTTTAATCCAAATAAACTGGCTCCTGTAAGAACAGGAGCTCCTCCGTAGGGTCAGTGGAAAAATACGGCTTCAGTCTATGTCCATTCACTTTGAAAAAGGTGCCGTTTTTAACATTTTCTACTTCTACTGCCCCGTGTGGGTATACAGACCGCACAACAAAAGGTCCCTTCCACCGAGATCGGAGCTTACCCGCGTGAAGGTGTAGTCGTGAATCATAAAGAAGGACTTGTTGACCTTGTGTAAATGTTTTCCTCAAAATGTTTTTATCGTGAAAAACCTTGGTCCTATTCTTTATGATTACAGCGTTATCATAAGCTTCATCGCGGAGTTCGCTTAGCTCATTAAGTTGCAGCTTCCGAAAGTTGTAAGCTTGGTTTAGATCAAAATTTATTTCCTTAATAGCCCACAATGCTTTATGCCTAATCTCGACGGGTAAGTGACATTCTTTCCCAAACACTATCCTATATGGAGACATCCCTAGGTCGGTTTTAAATGTAATTCGGAATGCCCAAAGAGCATCCGTCAGTTTGGTCGACCAGTCTTTCCTATTCTTAGCAACAGTCTTCTCCAAGATAATATTGATTTGTCTGTTTGAGATTTCAGCCTGCCCGCTTGTTTGGGGATGATAGGGTGTAGAAAGTCGGTGGTTGATTGAGTATTTCCGCATCAGAGTCTCGAAAGACCTGTTGCAGAAATGTGTCCCATTGTCGCTAATATAGCGCGTGGTTGTCCAGATCGCGAAAAGATATTCTCTTTCAAGAACTTAATGACAACTTTCCTGTCATTAGTGCGACATGGAATGGCTTCAACCCACTTTGAGACATAATCAACCACCAGCAGTATGTACAAATTCCTAAAGGAGGTGGGAAAGGGACCCATAAAATCAATGCCCCAAACATCGAATATTTCAACAACCAGAATGGGTTGCTGAGGCATTTCATTTCTTTGGGAGATTCTACCCGTGTACTGACATTGTGTACAGGTTTTGCAATAGTCAAATGCGTCCTTGAATAAGGTCGGCCAATAAAATCCACATTGCAAAACCTTCTCCGACGTCTTTTTAGCACCGAAGTGACCCCCACAGGCCTGATCATGACAAAAAGAAAGAACACTCTTGAACTCCTCTTTTGGGACACACCGGCGGATGATCTGATCAGGACAATACTTAAACAAGTATGGATCATCCCAGTAAAAGTGTTTTTAGAAAGCGGTATTTGTCCTGTTTTGACCAATCGCTGGGTATAAGTCCCGTAACAAGATAGTTCACAATATCCCTGAACCATGGTTCATTGGATACGCTTAAGATTTGTTCGTCTGGAAATGAGTCATTGATCGGCAGGGTCACAGGGGAAGAAGAGATGCGTGAAAGATTGTCGGCTACTACGTTTTCACATCCTTTCTTATCTTTGATAACAAGATCAAATTCTTGTAACAGAAGGATCCAACGTATTAGTCGACCTTTTGCATCTTTCTTCGCCAGAAGATGTTTTAAGGCGGAATGGTCAGTATACACAATTATAGGCGAGACAATTAAGTAAGGCCTGAATTTTTCTAATGCAAATACAACCGCTAAAAGTTCTTTTTCGGTGGTTGTATAATTGATTTGTGCATCATTCAGGGTCTTACTTGCATAGTATATCACGTGTGGCATCTTTTCGATGTGCTGTCCTAAGACTGCACCTACTGCAAAATCAGATGCGTCACACATCAGCTCAAAGGGGTAGTCCCAATTTGGCGATGATAGCACGGGGGCTGAAGTGAGTGAGTGTTTAAGTGAGTCGAAAGCTGTCTCACAGTCCGAGTCAAAATGGAAGGTCGTATCCTTGGCCAGGAGAAGAGTTAAAGGTCTAGCAGTTTTGCTAAAATCCTTAATAAATCTCCTATAAAAGCCCGCATGGACAAGGAAAGATCGAATATCTTTGACGCTTTTGGGATGAGGGAGGTTTTGAATGACATCTATCTTAGCTCTGTCAACCTCAATGCCTTTCTGTGAAATAACATGTCCAAGAACAATTCCTTCTTGGACCATGAAATGGCATTTTCCCAGTTCAAAGTTAAGTTCTTCTCTTTGCAACGAGTAAGAACAGCGTCAAGATTCGCTAGGCAATCAGAAAAAGAGTCTCCAAAAATCGAGAAATCGTCCATAAAGATCTCCAGAAAATTCTCTACCATATCAGAGAATATCCCCATCATACACCGCTGAAAAGTAGCGGGAGCATTGCATAACCCAATGGGCATGCGACTGTAAGCAAAAGTACCAAAAGGACAAGTAAAAGTGGTTTTATCTTGATCCTTTTTTGGCGATAACAGTGATTATAGCCTGAGTATCCGTCCATAAAACAATAATACTCTCTTCCCGCTAAGCGTTCCAGCATTTGATCAATGAATGGTAGAGGAAAGTGGTCTTTCCTCATGGCATCATTGAGTTTTCTATAATCGATACATACACGCCACCCAATTTGGGTGCGTGTCTGAATCAACTCATTCGCCTCATTGGTTATAACAGTGATGCCGGATTTCTTCGGAACGACATGTATAGGACTCACCCATTGGCTATCGGAGATGGGGTATATAATACAATTATCTAGGCATTTGACGATCTCTTTCATCACAGCTTCCTTCATGACGGGATTCAACCGTCTCTGTGGTTCTCGGGTTAGTCTGGCATCATCCATCACATGTATATGATGTTCAATAATCAAGGGACTAATCCCTTTGATGTCCTCCATACTCCAACCAAACGCCTCTTTGTTAGATCTCAATACCGATAAAAGTGCATTCTCTTGCTCTAATGCTAGAGAAGCGGATATTATAACCGGTAAAGACTCCTTCTCACCTAAATAAGCATATTTAAGATGAGAAGGTAAAATTTTAAGATCTAATTCGGGCGGAGAAATGATAGAAGGAGGGATCAATGAGTGATTTTTGGATTTACCAAGAAGCTCAGAGCCTGTGAAAGATACAGACTCGGGTGGAGAAAAGTCAGGAGTGCAGGACTCAAGTGTAGGTAAAGTGTCCTCACTAAGATCTTGTGTAAATTTAAACAGAGATGTGGTAATGTCGTCGAGATCAGTAAAGCAAAGTTCCTCAGCTCCACAACTATCGGGAGCGATCTCGTGGACAGAGCACACATCTAAAATATGAGCAGAGGGTTCTGATGGCTGACTTCCAACTTTGTAGATATTTAGTTCAATGGTCATATTTCCAAATGATAAGTTCAATGAACCATTTCTACAGTTAATAACAGCGTTGGAAGTGGCAAGGAAAGGATGACCCAGAATCACCGGAATTTGGCCCCGGGGATTTGCTGCAGGCTGTGTGTCAAGCACAATGAAGTCTACAGGGAACACAAATTCCCCGACCTTCATTAACACATCCTCTAGTTCACCCCTTGGTTTGGTGATTGAACGGTCTGCCATTTGGAGAGTGCAGTGAGCAGGTTTCAGCTCTCCAATCCCTAATTGCTCATATACAGAATATGGAAGTAGGTTAACACTTGCGCCAAGGTCTAAAAGAGCACGATTTATGTTTTTACCCCCAATAGAAATCGATATTGTAGGACATCCTGGGTCCTTTCGTTTCTTTGGTAGCTGGGGAATAAAAGCAGTGCTAATATTATTAGACATAAAGACCTTCTTCGGCACTTGAGTCTTCCTCTTCCTAGTGCACAAGTCCTTAAGAATTTTCGCATAAGCGGGGACTTGTTGAATCGCATCTAGGAGAGGGATGTTGATGTTAACCTGTTTGAACATTTCCATAATTTTCTCCATATGAGGACTCGTTCTATTACCCCTTAACCGATTCGGGTAAGGAGCTTTCGCAATAAGCGCCGGGTCCATCATAGGAGAAGGAAGAGGGGGTAGACGAGATCCCAAAAGAGGTGTGGGGACCGTCTGTGGAGAACTATAAGGGCTGGGCTGAGGTGTCGAGCCTAGTGGGAAATGGAGAATAGGCTCGCGAGAAGGTGGTGGGGTAGAAGAACAAGGATCAGAATTAGAAGTGTGTGTGTGAGGAAAGGTCTTAGCCGGGGTGTTATTGATAGGATTTTCAATATCATCAATTCCTTCCCCGACATGATTGTTCAGCACTCTTCCCGATCTCAACGTTGTGACGGCATTTATATTGTAATGCCCAGGATTTTGTAGTGGTTGAGAGGGAAGTTTCCCTTTTTCTCTCGCACTCATTTCGGCTTTAAGTCGTGCTATTTCATCTTCCATCCATCTGATACTCTCAGCTTGGGACGCTGAGTTTTTCTTTATCTCACTGACGGAAGATCTAACCTCAGTCGAAACCTCTATGAAATTTGATAAAAGTGATTTCATGGTTTAAGTGAATTGAGAGAATTCGTCAGAACAGGACAACTGCATAGAATTAGACTGTGCAGGAGTGTTGACCTGGTTTTGGAAATTTTGTGACTGGTAGGGGTGCTGAGTGAGTTGAAGTGGTTGTTGTTGTGGTGGAAGAGCCCTTTGAAAATTATTTTGTCTTAGAACCGTGTTTTGAGATTGTTGTTGGTTCCAAGAAAAATTCGGGTGATTCCTCCAACCCTGATTATACGTGGAAGAATATGGATCGTTTCTAGGTCTTTGAAATGCGGCATTTGTATGCTCGTGACCTTGAAACGCAGAGTTTAATGGACATTCTTCCGTTAAGTGAGACGGATCAGAACAACAGCCACATACAGTTTTGGGGAGCGACATTGGGTTTAGGGATGCTGCAGAAAATTTGTGTTCCATAGCGTCGAGCTTCTTTTGCATTGCTGCCATCTCAGCTCGAACACCTATGGACACATCTATTTGGTGTAAGCCACCCCTATTCAATGGTTGGGTTCCACTCTCCCACTGTAGTGATTTTTCAGCGAACTCTTCTAAAAGCTTCCAAACTTCCCCATCATCCTTAGTCATAAAAGTACCTTGACACATGTTTTCAAGGTTCTGTTTAGTGTTTGAGATAATGCCCTCATATATGATTCGGCAAAGATCCTATCTCGGGATGTCGTGATGAGGACATTGAACCAATAGATCCTTGAAACGTTCAAAGCATTTAGAGAATGGTTCAGTAGGGAGCTGGGTAAATTGATTAAGTTCTCTACGGATTCGAGCTGTCTTTTGCATTGGGTAAAATTTCTTAAGGAATGCCGCGACGAATTCTTCCCAATTCGTGATTGAATGTGCGGTAGTGTTATATAGCCACTTCTCGGCTATATCGCACAAAGTAAACGGAAGAAGTCGTAGACGCATAGCATCCACTGAAAGTTATGACGTACCCATCATTGCGCATACATTTTCAAATTTGGTAATGAAAACGTAAGCGTCCTCAGTCTCGAGTCCGTGGAATTTGGGTAAAAGGTTGATGTATCGGGGTTTAATCTCAAAGTTATCCCCGTTGGCTGGTGGAATGGATAAGCAGGTCAAAAGAGGACCTCGCAGTGGATATCACCTCTCTTGGAGAGAGATGCGGGGTGGATTCTGCGCACCAACGGACGGCGGCCGATTAGGGTTAAAGAAGTTCGATGGAGGTGGATCCATCGATGTGGGTGTGGTAGTGGTTAAAGAAGAAGTAAATGGAGAAATATCGACTTCGGAGTCGATAAAGGGTACGCGGACTAAACGGGCACTAGAATCCCGTGTCCAGCCTATCTTGTACTAAAAAGGGATAGTACAAGTGGCAGCGTTGACTTATAATTAGGGGTAATGAATGAATGAGGTGTTTGTTTTGAAAAAGACACGGATTTTTGAAAAAATGATGCAACACAACAAATGCAACACACAAAACCCTAATTCTAGGGGTCGCCAAGGTCAGATCTCTAGACCGCTCCTAACTGCCAGAAGATAAGACGTAGGATAAAATCCTCCACTGCCTCTTTGTCTCTCCTGTGGCCAGGTAAGTGCCAGGTAAGTAGGAGGTTCCCCACTATGTAAGTAGTAGGCCTAATTAAGTAACCACTAGCCTTCGACACACTTGCCTAGACACCACAAGAGAAACGTAGATAAGCAATGAATTAACCACGGCCTTCTTCTGTCCTAAGTGAGCGCGACGGTCCTTAGAGTCATCTCTAGATATTTTTTCGTTAATTGGGGTAAATGCGGATGCAAGTTTTGCGGTTTTCGGGGCTTAGGAAGGGTAATGAACTCCCCACCTAATCTGGATTTGGTCTTTTCCCCTTAATGTCCGTATTAATTATGCAAACAACCACAATAATCAAAACAAGCACAATTAAATTTTGCTATTTTGCGCGCTGCGATTATTTGCAAAGAATCCTGCACAAACTTATTAGTTGGAGCAGAGAGAGGAGGAGATAAGAAAGCTAGAAGTTACCTGAGGAAGTTTGATGCACAGATGCCTTGAAGAGGCCGCGGAACCGCCGCAGTTGGCTGCTTACACCGCGGAAACGCGGTCCGGTGATGAGAACACTGCACCAAATTGTAGCAGGGAGCTTCTGTACACTCCCTTAGCTCTCTGGTATATTCCAAAAAAATTTCCAATTTCACAGCAAGCTCCAGATCTCCTTGCAATGCACCACAACAAATCGTTTAGGGTTTTGCATGAATTTTGATCTCAAAATAACAATGGAATAAATCTTTCAATTCAAATTTCAATATAAAACGAATTAGCGCGTAATCCCCGGCAACGGCGCCATTTGATTGATTATAAATTCAAGACTGTGTCGTATAACTAGAATGAATTTCTTTGTGTCGGTATTTAGAAAATGTATAGAATTCACAATCAAAGAATTATATATGACCGCAATCAACTACGGTGTCAGTTGTAGATCGTAAGCGAGTACGGATCGTTCACAGGGATTGTGCGATTCGTTTGTATGTTTGATTTGTTTTGAATTGAAAAGTTAATCTAAAAGAAAAGAAAACATGATTCAAGATTTTATCGATGGATTCAAGTGTCACTATTCTAATCAAGAATCAAGAAAATGATAAACAATCGAGAATCGAGTTTCGATGATTTTTCCAACCAAATATCAAGAATCTAAATAAGGCTCGTAGGAATCGATCGGATCTATAGATGTGATGTAATCTCAAGATATCGTATTCTTGTCCTTCGAAGAGTTGATACTAGATCGATGATAATCGACGAGAGTTAGGGATTTCTCGTGAAACTAGGGTTTCATCATTTATCTCTTGTTCTTTTGTCGATATCATTCACATTCTAGCCTCTAGTAAATTCAAGAAACGATCGTAAATCCCTAATTTCGAGCGATAACAATCAAGAAAGCATCGCAATGAAACTAGGTCGTCGATTCTTGAACTTGCTAGGGTTTACAAAACTCGTAGGACTCAAGAATCGTTTTAAGATTTGTTACATCATCATTTTATTGATCGTCTCGACTCCTCGACGAGCGGAGTATTCGTCAAACATCACAAAAAGAACTACAACTCCAAATTGAGATTGAAGCATGATGCAAGAATTTAAAGAAAACAAGATAAAAGAATTTCACCTTTTATTTATATCAATAATTTCATTATAGTCGCTCAAGAACTACAAGAGGAAGAACTCGATTGTTGATTTGGCTTCGCTTTTATCCGTGAGTCGTGGATCAGCTTGGACCACTTGCTCTGTTGAAGATCGGCTCCGCTCCTAAAAGGTTGAAGGGCATCTTGCTTGATTTGGTACTCGGGATTTTGAATTTTGATTGGAATTAGGGTTAGGGTTTCACACAAGTCTTGTCACTAGACTTGTGGAAGAAGATGAAGAAAGAGGTAAAGATTAGAGATTGAAGAAGTAGAGATTGAATGGATCTAGATTCTAGATCATAGATTGCCTTTTTAACCCTAGGTATAGGCTTCTATTTATTGACTTCCCAAACCCTAGGTCTAGGTTTTGAAATTACAATTCCCTCCAAAAGTTTGTTGAGGAGCTTCTAGAAATAGTTTGTTAGGAGCTAACTTAGGCTTTAAGCTAGGATTGTTTAAGCTTAGAAACCCTAGTTTGCTGAACTGGCAGAAGCTTCTGGGGTCTTCTGGAATTTGAAGTACATTTCTGAGCTGTAGGACCTGAGCTAAGAATTATGCACCAAAGTTTGAGGGCTGAATCCTTGGACCCACCGCGGATCCGCGGAGCAAGCAGGCTCCTGCCGCGGATCCGCGACTCTTTGTGGGCCTTGGGCTTTGGGCTTTCTGGTGTGGTCTTGGGCTGATGTTTGGGGCTTTATCTGACATGTTGAATTGTATTTTTCCTTCAAGATTGCTACCAGATCTCAAAACTTGGAGTTGGTGCATTTTATCAGCTTCTTTTGATCCTGCATTTTCCTGCACAAATCTTGAAACAAGTGTTGCGCAATATAGGGATGATGCGATGCCATGAACTGCAGTCAATTTCCTTTATAGTGTCGGTTTTAGAGTCTAACACATGCAATCTGATATTTAACGACAGATTAGCTAATATATGAAATATGAATACCGCACACTTCTAAATGAGTGCAAATGATAGGTAAATTGCCGGTTAAAAGATGCAGTATTTTCGACTGATCAAGTTTCATTTGTAAATACTGGCCCTAAACGGGTACAACACATGAAATATATAAAGGCATCCCCAAGCAGGAGCTAGCTCTTCGCCAATTGACGGTCACAACCACAAAAGAAATATAATATACAATGCCGAAGGGCAAGGATCAAAACTCAAAGCAAACTAATATCATGAAGAAAACCATAATAATACAAGCGCGACACTAAGGTCGAAATAATATACACCGGTCTTCTAAGTCTATCAAATAATACAGTGTGGTTGATGGAGTTACTAGATACAACTGAATATAAATAAATACAAGGGTGGTCACGATGCGAGTGAACCCATCTACCAAAGCAATCACCCGGAAAGAAGCAGTGTGCCAGTAAAGCCGCTAAGGAAACCTGTACGGTAAGACCTGCAAGAAATTGTGGCATAACGGGGGTGAGTTGCCAAATCGTGAGTAGAAAACATCACCGAGCAGAAATCCCATGTATGACTCAATCCTAGGTCATACGATAATATATATCCTCAATATATAAACCTGAACCATCTACACATAAGTGTAATATCAAGTGCTCGTGTCAGTGCCACAGGTAGAAACATAATACATATATGATGTATGAATGCAATATAATGAAAACAAAATACATCATGAATGAGAAAACTGTTTTCTTAATTTAGTGAGATTTCTATATATATATAAATCGAGGTATCAATGAAATTAATAGAAAATCAGTGTCTAGCATCGACACAAAATATGTATCTCGCTATCTCAATATCTCAAGCTCCGGCAATCCGGACTAGCCCATATCCTCGAATCTCAATATCTAGGGCTTCGGCTATCCGGACTGTCCCATATCATCAAATCTCAAAACCTCAGGCTCCAGCAATCCGGACCGGCCAATACTCCGATCGGTATTCTCCGGATATCCGTCGAGTCACAAGAAAATCACCGGTCGGTAGTGCTCCCCTGCCAGGCTCAACGCCATAGTCTGCGACCATCTTGCCCCGGGGTTTCGCACCGGGTCCACCATGCACCAACAGACGGTTCCTCCTCCTTCTCGAATTGGGTGTATGATATCGCTCAAGAGCCGAGAAAACCCATGGTGGACATATCTCAAATCATATCATAAGAAAACCGCAATTTTATCTTTAGAAATGATAATTAGTTTATAAAATCCTTACAGTTTCTCCAAATCCATAAATCTAATGGAAATCCGAAATCTCAAATCACGATGTCAATAGACAGTGAATACTGGAATAAAGCTCCATAATAACTCATGACAACGAATGTATAAATGCATGAAGTATCTCAATAATAAATGCAATATCTAATCTAGCATAATAATAATATATCGGAACTATCAACTAACAAGCGATATCAATGAATTAATATTCTCTAAAGTGTATGTTGCATGGCAATTACCGATGATGATGTGTATGAGCCGGCAAGTAAGTGTTCGTAGACATATGCATCATCGGTAATGGTGCTGGTGTCCTGATAACATGGGTTCAATTTAACAATAAAAACACATTTAAACATGCAATCCGATGCGAATAGCATGAATATGTGGAAAATGAATAATAAACGCAACTATAAGGAATCTACATTAATATACACGAGTCATACAGTTTGGCATTTGAAATAACACGAATCGTGGTGTTTAGAAAATAGGGCTACGATGTTTTTAAGAAAAGGTACGTCCTTTGAAATATTCGTAGAATCCCTTAGCATGTCTTTAAAATACTCACGATTCATTAGTTTTGGAATAAGTATGACTCGAGTCCAGTCTAACATCTCCTAAGTAAACTACAGGACTAAACTAACAGACTAGTCGAAAGGGTAAGGAAAACGTCCTAAGTCTGAGTCGATAAATATATCTAATAGTCGGTGATCCCGCCTCAATAGTATCACGTACGATACAATATATAATATGACATCCTCGAGTCAAAAGTGCGGATCTATCATCATAATCATATCACGTACGGTAAATCCATCGTACGGCATCCCAAATCTGGGTACGGGTCAAATATCACATTTATCACATTATTCATCTGGTATCCTTATCATCATATCCTGTATTAGGGGTGCTTATCTCAAGTCTAGTACATACTGATACCATCTACATATATATATGCGTGTGTATGAAAACACATCGCCTAAAGACCGGCTATAATATCATGTCTTATCTCATAATACGAACCAAGTCACATCACCGATCTCATGGCATCATGCCCAATCACATCGACTCATCTCCAAGTACCATGTACTAACCTCATTATCCATGTATATGTATATATATATATATATATATCTATACATAATCACATACATATATGTATATATATATATATATATATCCCCATATACGCACAAGTAAACAAGTGTATGAGTGTGTGTGCGCGTGAGTGTAAACCTTATTCTAGGGTTTCGCGACCAACACTAAACTATAGCATTAACTACCAAATACGCTTACACTAACCTAAAGTCCTCTAAAGCATTTCTAGCTAAGTATGCACATCTTATAATAACATATAAATATATAGATATAACACATTTGCATACTGCACTACGAAACTGCGGGGGTGCTATACGCCATCCACCCGACTTCCCCCGTAGATATTTATCTACTCATCTTGATTCTTGCGTGCCGATGTCGATGTCGCCATCCTCTTCTTCATCGTCCGAAGTCCACGTGGGGGTATCTACATATCACACATAGTATCGTAAACCAAAATCGCACACGAAAACCAAAACGGCACGAGTATCATACATAGGTTTAAACCTATGGTCTACACATGCAAGAATGACCAAACAACCCTCGTCGTTGACGTGCAAACGTCAGGCGACAGGACACAATATCAAATACCAAATCCCAATTCATTAAAAGCCGCAAAACAAAATCAGAAACTATGTAAAACACTTCCAGATTTTACCCCAGGTGGAATTAGCCAAAACTGCATATGTGGTGGGTCTATTTTAATGACAATGGAGCCATGGACCAAACATGGATCCATTCACCATCACCCTGGCCATAAATTGCAGCCAGAAAGGATATAATTGCGGCCATTTGATGGAATTAAGGTCCCGGGTTTTAATGGTAGCTCCTAGGATGCCTGCTTGTATCACCGTGTTTGCAAAATATTTTTCAGGTACCCCGAGTCGTAGCAGTTCTCTAATTAACATCACAATTCCCACAAAATACGATATCGGGGATTTCTAAGTTTGGGGTTTGGGTTTAAGTCTATGGTTTCAGTCCATGAAATTAACACTAGAGGGGTTATATGACCTCTACTAATCTCAATTACACCATCTCAACTCAATTAGATCCCTAACCTTCATCTAGGAATTTTCAAACCTCACTACACTACACAATATCACTTCTAAGTTAATATGGATGCTAAAGTGAAACAAATACAATACTAATGGTAAATAATACCTCATTTGGCAACTCAAGAATTTTCTTGAGTTGCCCTAAGTGCTCAAAATCCTTACTTTCTTGGTCCAAAGTT
The DNA here is from genome assembly GCA_030015575.1 of Agapanthus africanus. NCBI lineage: Eukaryota > Viridiplantae > Streptophyta > Magnoliopsida > Asparagales > Amaryllidaceae > Agapanthus > Agapanthus africanus. Next base: position 136,195,844 of record JASDDO010000010.1, read on the forward strand.
TTTGTAGTGAGCTTGTGCACATTTTTAATAAAAGGGAGATGATGTTTTGATGTTGATTTGGGGTTGTTTGTGAGGATGAAGAGGAGGTGGAGGGAGTGGGCTGCCCTAGGAGAGGAAGAGGAGAGGAAAAAGATGAAGATGATGAACGAAACATGAAGCCATGACCAAGGTTGACCCCTCACCTCTCTCTCTCTCTCTCTCTTTCTATCTCTCTCTTGCCCATACCCATTATTCTAACATTTTCTTTTCTTTTCTTTTGTTTCCTTTTCCTTTTCTATTAACCCAAATTCAAAAACCAAGCATGAAGAAATGGAAAAAGCCGTGGTAGGAAAATGTAAAAAGTGTAATATAACATGGTGCATGTCAAGTGCACAAATCGAGCTTAATGCACGATTAGTGACATTTAATCGCTATTAGCATAAAAATGGAATATAATTAATCATAAAGAATTTATAATTGCTTAAATCATATAAAACACCCTCATTTCAGTAATTCCTATAATTTTCCAAATATTTCCCAATTTATTAGTAATTAATTATACCGCATTATCGAAATATTCATAATATTTATTATTTAATTATAAAAATTCCCAAAAATAATATATTATTTTTCTAAAATGTTACAATCTTCCCCTTTAAAGAAATTCAGTCCCCGAATTTAAAATTTAAACCCCTCAAATACTAAAACATTTCAGTAAAAAGGTCAAGTTATCGGGGCTCCGAAATCATAAATACATAAATCAAATCGTAGCGCAATGCATGCGCATGAAAAACGAGTATATAAACCAAAATCAAAACTCCGTCAAGCATCCCACAATCATCGGAGTTATGGCGAAGACACCAATGTCAAAGCCCAATACGAAAACCAACATGATATACATCAAACTATACATGTAAACATCTTTAAAACGTTGAAAGAAATGCATGCCCAACCTGTTCAAGTCGCTGTGCGATGCGCGTATCATGTAGGGTTCCTATCGACGGAAGCAAGGTTTCGGGAGGCATCGTCCATGCCATTTTCAAAAATTTGCCGTTAAAAGGAACTCTATACTAGAATCGTTAACTAGAAAACAATACGGTAACAAAGTAAACCATTTACTATCTATGTGAAGAAGGAAATACAACCTTTGTAGATCGGTCCTTCACTTCATAAGCTCCTTGTAGTAGTCCTTTCGCTACGATCGTCGAACTCCCGGACTCTTGCATGGATTCGAGTATAGAAATGAGCCATCTTGCTTGAAGTCTTCGAGGCCGAGGATGATCTACGTCGAGGGAATACTAGCTCAAACTTCTACTTCACTAACTAGAGAATTAGTGAAGCAAACACCCTAAAATAAAGTGCTAGTCTAGTAGAGGATGATGAAATAGGAAGTGAGCTCACTTTAGAATTTCTTTTCTCACTTAATCAAAACCCTAGCAAGCTTTTTGAGCTTAAGGAAGAAGATGAACCAAAATGAAATGAGAATAATGATCAAGTAAGAGAGTAAACCATGGTGAATGAGTATCATATACTAACTCATGTAGAGACATAACAATGGCTAATTGTGATGGTTAGGTTACTAAATATCTTAAGTAAAACAAAACTAATTGACTTAGTCAAAGCATCCACAAGCTTCCACTAGCTTCATGCTTTCAACTAATATTCCACTAATTTTGTTTTCACTTTAAATAACAAAACCCATTATCACAAATAGAATGATGTATGTCTTACACACCAATATTTGATGTATCAACAATCAAGATCCAAAATGAAAAACACATTTTAATATATATCACATATATATATTAAGTTATGCACAAGTAAGAAAAACAAATGCTTAAGTGAACCAATGTTAGTTAATGTAAATTATTATATCACATATACAATTATACACTAAATTATTAAATCAACACTTGACTTAATAATCCGGATATATCACATATAACCGACTAACATCCAATGCATCGACTTATCGAAACAACCCTTGATTCGATAACCCGGCCATATCACATATAACCGACCGATACATAAGTCGCGAGAATAGAATACGGTATCACATACACGCATTATTCTCGGTCCCGCACATATCACATGTGCGCTCTTATTTCATTTTTCCTGAGCCAATAAAACCTCCATGTAGGACTCTAAAGACTCGTCAATACGCCGGCAGTAGGTGATGATCACATCAAAAACCCACAAGCCGTCAGCGGTACTAGATGGACGTAACGGCTACCCGGGTATTGAGAGATCAGAAGATCAGCAAGCAAGCCCGCTCCAACTCCTGCAAAAAGCCTAAAAGTAACACTTGCCGTACAGTCCGGTCTCCTCCTCTGATATGTCGCATATTAAGTCTAGGGGTGATAAACGTCAGACCCCAATAACCGATAATTCATGCTGATGTGAGTCTCATAACGGGTCGAGAAACTACCAGTAACACTTACCAGTAAATCTCTAAACCAGCCCTGGCCAGGGACTTTCCTGTTATGGCCAATCGAGCACAGCGCAACGTCAACCCCCAATACCGGGAGAGACGAAACCCCTCCTATCGCTCATTGCCTCCATGTGACTCTAGACTGTACCCAAAAACCACCGTTTTGCACGCCCTCTTGGACGTGGTAAGGTGGAAATCAAAGCACAGTGGGAATCACACAAGACTCTATGACGATCTCGGGTCTACAGACTAACCTGCACAAGTGTCACCAGAGAACTACCATCTGACGTGAGGTATAATACCATCTGGGTGTTCTCGGCGAGTCCGTCCAGTGTACCCAGTCTCCACTGGGCACCCGGATACCATCTTTGATGTCAAACACCGATGGATATGGGATCATCCATCGCCCATCTCATGGGTCGAGAAGCGTATACGCTAGTTTACTCTAGTTTATCGATGCCCTGTCTCGATACCCACGACTAGGAACATTAAAGGATGAACTTATGGACTACCATGGCCCCACTAGTATGATCTGCATCATAGCCCTGGTAGTCAAGTACACAGCCTAAGGGCTATACTAACATGTAACCATAAGACAGTATCAAGAGACAAGTATACATGTTAAGATAAAGAGCAACCAGATAGCATACTGTCATATCGAGCAAGAAAGTCCTCTCTATATATGTCCAAGCATCCAATATAATATACATCATATGTACAATACCGGCCTCTAGGGAATACATACAACTAACAATCTCCCACTTGCACTAGGGCCAGCTGCTGTAGTATACCAAGCATCCCGAAGAGTTTCTCGAACTGTATCTGGGGAATGGCCTTTGTGAGTGGATCCTCTGTGTTGTTCTTCGTGTCAACCCTCCTGACCTCGATATCCCGGCGATCAACTATCACCCGGATCAGGTGATACCGCCTCAGAATATTCCTGGATCGCTGATGGGACCTGGGTTCCTTGGCCAAACCCACCGCTCCATTGTTATCACAATACAAAGGTATTGGATCCTTAATGGATGGAACCACTACAAGTTCAGTTATGAACTTCTTGATCCAGACTGCCTCTTTGGCAGCATCGTTGGCAGCGATGTATTCAGCTTCCATCGTCGAGTCTGCCACGGTTTCCTGCTTGGAACTCTTCCAGCATAACGCCCCTCCGTAGAGGGTAAAGACAAATCCCGAGTATGACTTAGAGTCGTCCTTATCACTCTGGAAGCTTGAATCGGTAAAGGACCCCCTTGGAGTTCTCCGTTACCATACACCAAGAGAATCTCTTTAGTCCTTCGTAAGTACTTGAGAATGCTCTTCACATCTGTCCAGTGACTCTCTCCAGGATCAGCTTGATACCTACTCACTACACTTAGTGAGTGTGCTACATCGGGTCTGGTACATAGCATCACGTACATGATAGAGCCTACTGCCGAAGCATAGGGTATCCCTTGCATGCGAGCTCTCTCCAAATCAGTCTTGGGAGACATCTCTTTGGAAAGAGTGAGCCCTGAGATTGTGGGTAAAAACCCACGCTTGGACTCTTCCATACTAAACCTCTTTAGTATGGTGTCAATGTACCTGGATTGGGACAACTCAGTATCCTTTTAGATCTATCTCTATAGATCTTAATCCCCAAGATGTAGGAGGCATCCCCTAGATCTTTCATTGAGAATCGTTATGATAAGAAAAGCTTGACCGATTGCAGCATAGGAATGTCATTTCCTATCAAGAGTATGTCGTCCACGTACAATACGAAGAAGACAACCTTACTCTCTGCCACCTTCTTGTATATACAAGGTTCATCTACGTTTTTGATGAAATCAAACTCTTTGATAACGACATCAAAGTAGATGTTCCAACTCCGCGATGCTTGCTTTAATCAATAAATGGATTTAAGCAGCTTGCACACCTTCCCGCTACTCCCACTAGCTACGAAGCCCTCTGGCTGAGTCATGTACATACTCTCTTCTAAATCACCATTTAGAAAGACGGTCTTAACATCCATTTGCCAGATTTCGTAGTCATGATATGCAGCGATGGCAAGCATGAACCGGATGGATTTAAGCATAACCATTGTAGAAAAGGTTTCGTCATAATCCATACCTGGTCGTTGACGAAAACCCTGTGCAACAAGTCTAGCTTTGAAAGTCTCCACTTTCCCATCTACACCAAGTTTTTTCTTGAAGATCCACTTGCTCCCAATGGGTTTTACACCTTCAGGAGCATCTTCCAAAGTCCATACTTTGTTGGTGTACATGGATTCCATCTCGGATCGCATTGCATCCAGCCATTTCACTGAGTCACCACTCGTGATGGCCTTCTCGAAGCTAGTTGGGTCATCATCCTCCATGATGCAATCCTCGCTCCCACCATCCATGAGAAAACCGTAGTATCTCTCAGGTGGGTGAGGAACCATACTAGATCGGCGGAGTGGCTGGGGTTCATCGGGAACTACCGAATCCTCTGGTTCTACCAAATCTTCTGTTGTGGTTTGTACAGCTGGAACCTCTTCCAGTTCTACCTCAGAGCCACTAATTTCTTTTGCAAGAAATTCCTTTTCTAAAAAGTTGGCGTGTTGAGCAACAAACACCCTTTGTTCCTCACTGTGGTAGAAGATATACCCTCGCGAATGCTTGGGATATCCAACAAACTTACACAAAACAAACCTTGCCTCGAGTTTGTCCGGTTTTTGTCTTTTGACATAGGCCGGGAACCCCATATCTTAATAAAATTAAGATATGGTCTCTTCCCCTCCCATATCTCATATGGGGTGGTAGGCACGGATTTGGTAGAAACTCTATTCAGTAGGTATGCCGCTGTCTCCAGTGCATACCCCCAGAAGGAAATAGGTAACTCAGCTATGCTCATCATAGAGCGCACCATATCTAATAGGGTGCGGTTCCTCCGTTCCGATACACCGTTGTGATGTGGTGTATATGGAGGAGTTAACTGAGAGAGAATTCCATTCTCTTTTAGGAAGTCCAGGAATTCATTGCTCAAGTATTCACCTCCTCGATCAGATCGAAGGATTTTAATACTTTTCCCGGTTTGTTTCTCGACTTCTTGTTTATATTCTCTAAATTTCTCAAAAGCTTCTGATTTGTGTTTCATTAGGATTTCATTAGGAACACATATCCGAATCTAGAGAGATCATCAGTGAATGTAATGAAGTACGAAGAACCATCCCTGGCATGTGTAGACATGAGACCGCATACAACACTATGTATCAGTCCCAAGAGTTCAGTAACTCTTTCTCCGTGTCCCGTAAATGGAGTTTTGGTCATCTTGCCTTTGAGACATGACTGGCAAGTGTCATAAGATGAAAATTCGAACGGATTCAAATATCCATCCTTATGCAACTTAGCTAGCCGTGTCGTATTGATGTGACCTAGTCTACAATGCCACAAGAAGGATTCGTTCAGTTCTGAACTCTTCCTTTTATGTGTGTTTGTCATGCTCAGAGCTGTTGATTGATTTAGAACATAAATGCCATTGCACAACGTGCTTGATCCAACCAACTTTTGGTTCAGGAAAATGTTCATAACATTATCCTGTAATACAAAATTATATCCCTCTTTACTTAACAAAGAAACCGATATAATGTTGCATATCAGGTTCGGTATGTAATAGCATTCGTTCAGAATCAATGTATTACCAGTTGGTAATACAAGGTGATATTCCCCGACGGTTTTAGCTGCAACAATTGCACCATTTCCAACCCTTATGTCTTTATCACATTCTCCAAGTTCTCTACCTTTTCTCAGCCCATGTAGCCGATTACATATATGGGATCCTGACCAGGTATCTAATACCCAGGACGTAGAGCAAATGGAGAAACAGTTCTCTGTAACGAACACACCCGAAGAAAATGCATCAACATGTACTTTCTTCATTCGGGTGGCATGGGAAACCTGGTATTCCCCTATATCCTGTTCTTTCTTATAAATTTTATAAGAAAGAACGGATCCAACGTTCCCCAGCACAGTATAACATACGGGTTCGGTCAATACATCCATATTATTTGTAACGTTTTGAAAATCGTTTCGGTGAAATTTCGAAAAAACGGTAAAATAAGGGCGTTTTCTGTAAAAAGTCAAAATGCAAATATCTTTATTATAAAATTAAATATACATATTCTAGCTATGTAATTGCTAGTATTTGGTGTTTATTGAGCCACTGGTGAAATTTCAAATTTTCTGAAAATTTTTCCGAAATTAATTATTTTAATGTTATTTTAAGCCGTCACTAATATATTTAATTAGGAAAAATTACAAATTGGATTGAGTTGAAACAAATTTTGTCCATCATAAAACATTAAACAAAATTTTATCATGTGGTTTTTGAAACGAAATCGTTTGCCAAAACGGTTTAGAATTTATTGAAGAAAAAAGGTTTTTTTAGTGAATTTAGTGTAAATGGATGTTTGGGGTAATACATTTATCTTTTTTCCTCACCCACACTCACCCACACCCTCTCTCCTCTCCCCAAATTAGCAGCCCCAAGCTGTCCCCCCTCATTTCCCCACAAAAAAAAAGTCAAAGCAAACAAAGAAAAGTAAAGAAAACAATAAAGAAATGTATTTTGGTGATTGGATACTTGGAGGATGGGTTTTGTTTGACTTGCACCCACACCCACATCCTCTCACTCACCTCTCCCCCTCTCCTTTCAGACGAGACCCTCCCATCTCCCTGCTGCAACAGCCCCTCCCCCCTCTTCTCCTTCTCATTTCACCTCAAAAATTCCACAAAATGCCTAAAATTCAACACAAAAAGCTCACAAAATCAAAATCCAACTCCTACCCATTTTTCCATAGCCTAACATGCTTGGATTGTGATGAAAAGAGAGCAAATTGGAGGTCAAGATTTTCATGCTAGATCTCAAATCTTGTGAGGTATAAATCTTAACCTTTTGTTAAATTGTTGTTTGAATACTTTAAATCTAGTATAATTAGTTAATAATTTGGGTTGAATTGAATGTTTTGAAAAATATAGTAAGGGTTTGTGTTTTTAATTAAGGTTTTTATTATATCATTTGGGATGCAATGTTTAGTTTAACATCATAATATATGAAAAACCTAGTTTGGTTGATTAAATTGCACTTGTTATATGTAAATTGTCCAAATCACACATATTTGTAAACTAGGTTTTGGTAATTAATTCAAAATTGAGAATTTTGAATATGGTTAAGGTTTTATCATCTCATTAGCAACATAGTGTGTAGTTTAACACTTTAGAGATATGCAAAACCTAGCTTGTTGTTGAATTGAGAATTTGGTTTTAAAAATGTTAATAGAATTGCTATCCTTGCAAACTAGAAATTTTGTTTAAATACAAATTGTTGAAATAAAAATATGGAGGTGATTTGTATGACCTAATTATGTTTTTAAGTGAGCATTTTGGCCAGTAGAATCGTTAAAATATTTAGTTTGGGTAAAACATCAAGTTTTGAATCGAAATGCGAAATTGTGCTAACTAGGTTTTTGGGAAATAAAACGAATTGTTTACTTTTATGGTTTTGATGAATTAAAACCTATTTCTTATATAATTAGTGAGTTTTGAAACCACGATTGGTGCGTTTCGGGTTTTCTCGATGGTTTAGCGTTTGTACGCCGACGTCGAGGGTTTTTGGGTTGATTTGTGAGAATAACCGTAGGCTTTGACCTACGTGAGATTCAGGTATCGTTTTGGTTTTAAATTGGATTTTTATGCGGAACGATACGTTGTGACATATAGGTACCCCCATGTGGACTTCGAGACGACAACAAGCGTGTGGTGACGTCATCACCGGCTAGCGAGGACCAGGTGAGTAGATTTATATCTACGGGAAGAAGTCGGGTGGATGGCGTATAGCACCCCCGCAGTCCGTATTGTAGCTTATATATATATGTTTATATAGGTGTTTTATGATACGAGAATGTTTATTCATGTTATGATTAGGTGTTCATGGATTAGCTTTGGGTTAGTTGCGAAACCCTAGAGTAGTTGTTATACCCACATACGCACACAGACTTGCATACATTACTTTCTTGTGTGCCTATTGGGATGTGTATATATGTATATATGCGTGGGTATGGGACTATACATATGTACATTCATATACACATGCATGGATAATGAGGATAGTACTTGGGATTTAAGATGAGTCGATGAGATTTAATTTGAGGCCGTGAGATCGGTGATATAGCAGGGTTCGTATTTGAGATACGACATGACGTTGTAGTGGGTCCTTGACGTAGTACTAGGCGTAGATCAGTACCCCGATCATGATATTTGATAAAGAGGATACCAGGTGAATAGTATGATGAATATGATATTGACCCGTACCCAGATTTGGGATGCTGTACGATGGATTTACGTACGAGCTATATTGATAATTGATCCGCACTCTTGACTTGGGATGCCTGCTTATAGATATGGTATCGGATATGATATTATTGAGGCGAGATCACCGACTGTATATATACAGGTATGTATATGTATCGACTCAGATGATAGGCGGCTTCCTTACCTGTAGTTCAGCTTGTTAGTTCAGCCGTATAGTTTAGTGTAGTTGTTAAATTAGATTAGACTCCTACCTATTTCAAAACTAGCGGATCGTGGATATTTTAAAAGATAGGTCAAGGGATCTATGGATATTTCAAAAGACGTATCTTTTCATAAAATCACCGTAGCCCCTATTTTCAAAACCCCATGATTCGTGTTATTTCAAAAGGCACCATTTGTAGGACTTATATTAGATTAATGCAGGTTAGTTACAGTTGCGTCTAGTATTCGGCTCCCGCTTATTATTGTGGTTCGCTTCGCATCGCATACTTATGTTATAATTTCTTATTGCAATGTTGATATCATATTGTTAGGACACCAGCACCATTACCGATGATGCGTATGTATCACGTACACTTACTTGCCGGCTCACACACATCTTAATCGGTAATTGCCATGTCACGTACACCTTAGAAAATATTATTGCTTGACTTAGCTTGTTAGTTAGTAATTTGACATGATATTTGTGTACCTGCCTTATATGCCAGCTTAATATTGTAGTTATTACTTGTCACTTCATGCATACTTTTATTCATTGTTATGCCTATATTCATGGTTTTACATGCTATTGATGATTTGGATTCGGATTTCCATGAAATTTTCTGGATTTGGGAGGAAAACAGCAAAACTTATATAAACTGATTTCGCTCTTTTTAAATAAAAAGTGCGGTTTTTCCCATGATGTATGAGTCGTCCACCATGAGTTTGCTGATGGATTTCGAGACCCGATTCGAGGAGGCGGATGAACCGTTTTGGGTACATGGTGGACCCGGTAAGGTACCCCGGGACAAGAAGCGCGTGATGATGACGATGTGAGCCTGGCAGGGGAGCACTACCTACCGGTGATTTTACCCGACGCGTCGGATATCCGGAGGATACCGTCGTGGTCTTGAGATGGATGGTAGGGGCCGGTCTGGACTGACGGCGCCCTAGATATTATGATTGAGACATTGAGATTTCGAGATATTGAGGTACAGAGACTGTGATACAGAGATATCGAGATATTGGGATTACGTTTTGCGCCGATGCTAGGCACTGTTTTATGCTGATTTCATTATGATACCTCATTTTAAAAATACAAAGGAAATCTCACTAAATTATGAAAACAGTTCTTCATTTACATGTATTCTGTTTTCATGCATTCATATCTCATTCATATGATATATTGATACCTGAGGCACTGACACGGGCACATGAGATTACACTTGGGTTAGATATTTACCCTAGCCTTGTTATAGGTTGCATGTTATATATATAATTGAGGATATATTATGATCATTGACCTAGGTTGCGTTATTTATGCGATTTCTTTCCGTAGATGTTTTTTCTATTCAGGAGTTGGCAACTCACCCCCGTTGTGCCCCAGTTTCTTGCAGGTTTGCCGTACAGGTTTCTTTACGGCTTTGCGGGCATAGTTTCCTTCGGGTGATTTGCTAGTAGGTGGGTTTACTTGTATCGTACCCCATTATATATCTTGTATATCATTATTCTGTTGTATCTAGAAGTTCCATCAACCAAACATGTTTTATTTTTGAGATAGAGACCAGTGATGTTATTCTTTCGACCTTAGAGTCGCGCGTTGTATTTCTTGTTGTTTTGAGTTCCTTTTGAGTTTTGATCCTCGCCCTTGGCGTTGTATATTATATTGCTTGTGTGGTTGTGACCGTCGATTGACGAAGAGCTAGCTCCCGTTTGGGGATGCCTTTTTATTGATTTCGTATACTATTCATGTTGTATCCCGTTTGGGAGCCAGTATTTACAAAGGAGACTCTGCCGAAATTTTCAGGAAATACTTGATGTTTTTAAAACCGCATAACTCGGCTTATGCTACTAAAACTACTTGATTTAAAATTAGTTTTCCTTCACTCTACTACTTTTCTTGGTTTGGATTTCTGGGTTTTCGGCTTACTTAGATTACGTACGTCTCGAGACGTTCGTAGTTTAAGTGCCGGTCATGTTCCGTACTTTCGGGTCGTGACAAAGTTGGTATCAGAGCGTTAGGTTTAACCTTCGGAGCGTAGAATGATCCTTGGTTGATGGAATAGGTGACTAAAGTAGAGTGACGTACCGTGGGTATGTTCCGCGGCATACTTTCGACACGCCACTCCACTTAAGGAGCCTTAGGATGTACATTTCTTTGCTCAGTATTATATTCATTCCGATCTAGCATCATCAGTACCAGTTATGGTTTTGCTGCCACGATTACGGGCAGGGAGAGCTACAGCTAGAGTTGCGGTCAGCACGAGCTCGTCACGAACGAGGACTGACCAGGGCGAAATTCCGGCAACACACGATTGCAGAGATGTGTCTTTTTACCGTGTTTCCGCGCCACGAGCGTTTGGCGGATCGCCTTTATGAGGTTACTCGGATGTGCTGATCGACACTAGAGGATTGAGCCAATGATAGAGGCCAGCCAGATTTTGATGACCGTTGGTGTGTTGCTTATTCATGATGATCGAGGCACTGTTCAGCGTGCAGACGAGCGAGCCAGTTATTGCTGCGAACGACGAGATATTGCCCCAGATGCTGGAATTAGGGCAGAACGAGTTGTACTAAGAGATGATAGAAGGTCGCTAGTCATCGAGGATGAATGACTAGGACATGTGGATCGTTCGCCTACCCCGATGCGAGGTCATCAGATAGATTGATTCCAGCTAGAGATGACTTCACGCGGAGACGTTGAGAGTCGACAGAGACGATCGAATGTCAGAAACCTATTATTCCAAGTTTAAAGTAGTCGGAAAGACATGCAGGCAATTCTATGGTCCCTCTAGAAGAATGAAACCCTATCTCGACTTAATGACCGTATGAAAGCCTTTGAACCTTCGGGTTTGCGGCAGTTCTACGGCGCCATTAGTGAGGCTTGGGTTTGCCCTTCTACGGCTGGACCATCGATACTGTGGTATGTACTCGATACTATTAAACTGTGCCCAAGATGTTGAGCTCTTAGGGGATTATGAGGTTTTGACGACTCGATCGTATGGCTCGACTTAATTCGGATGCTAGGTGGTGAGATGCATTTCTTGGGAGACTCCAGATACGAGGATAGTCATTGGAGCTCAGTCCATGCAGCCACGACGAGACGAGTCCAGAGCAGTCGACGTTAGAAAAATGGAGTAAGAGGTTTGTACAAGATCTGGATATGATGACGTTCCCCTCCGCCGACATCAGGGATGCGATACGTATGCCGAGGCATTGTACTTGAATTTACCTTCCAGAAGGAGTCGCGATGAGTATGCAGTCGTTCCAGAGCAAGATACAGATATAGGAAATGACGATGACTTCCGGACAGTTGGCAGAGATGAGACATGGAAGAGACCGTGAGCAGGATTCCTTCCAGGACACTGCTGCAAGGATACTTGTACCTAGGATCAGATGTGTCACGTACATTCAGAGAGCCAGAGGCCGACGCCAGTGATATACTGTCTTACGAGTGGTCGCGATGATTGACCGAGAGATGACCAGAGAAGTGCCAGAACGGAATCATCCCCGTTAGCACACCTGACAGGGCCGATGAGCCGATGGACCGAGAGATTGGTAATTCACAGTGAAGACGTTGACCCAGGAGTGGTCATTGTTACGCACACCAGCAGGCCAGAGTTCATGATCATCGACGAGACGTCCCACTAGTGACCGCGACAGTTGGCCTGAGATTCTTTGAGGATGCGCTTGAGCGGTACTATTCCGCCATTATTGATTTCGATGTTTTGGGTGATTTATTCGCATAATTTGATTTTGATGATTGAGGATTTACGATCTTTGCACAGTGTTGCACTTGATATCGTTTTCGTGCTTGGTTTCACATGTTTGTGAGTTTACGGTTTTAGACATTTGAGTTGATTTTGTGCGTATATACGCACACGATTTTGTTTTTGCACGCGGTATAGTTCATATATGCTTGCAGTGCAGTGTTACGTATGTTGTGCATTTAGATGCCCTGGACTTTGATTTCGATGGTGATGTTCGATATTTGTTTTGTGCACCTTGTGCACCTGATTTGATTTTGCGCATGTTCGGCACTTGATATTGGATTTCATGATTTCGTGCACGATGGATGCACCTGATTTGGATTTTCGCGCATGTTGGGCGCATGTTTTGAAGTGTGATTTTGGTGCACACCAGATGCACTAAATCGAGATTTTTCGTGCATGTCAGATACACCTGATTTTGCTGTCAGGCACACATGTTGCCTACGACAGATGTTTCGTGCACACCCGATGCACTTAGATGTTGTTTCTGTGCATATGTATGGCACATATTTGGATTTTGATTTCCGTGCGCACAAGACGCACGTAGTATTCATACGCGTATTTTGGGATTGATTTTTCTTGTAGAGCAGTACGTTTTTATGATATTTCTATGTGTTTTCGTACTGAGCAGGACTAGTCAGAGGACAGTACCTGAATATATTTTACATGTATAGTTTCGAGTTATATCATATTGGTTTTGCTTTGGATTTGGTATTGATGTCTTCCCCATGACTTCGATGATTGCGGGATGCTTGACGGAGTTCTGATTTGAGTTATATGCTCATTTTTCATGCGCATGTGTTGCTCTACGATTTGTTTTATGTATTTATGATTTCGAAGCCCCGGCGATTTGATGGTTTTGGATGGAATATTTTAGTATTTGGGAGAAGTTTTAATTTAAATTCGGGGACCGAATTTCTTTAAGTGGGGAAGATTGTAACGTTTTGAAAATCGTTTCGGTGAAATTTCGAAAAAACGGTAAAATAAGGGGGTTTTCTGTAAAAAGTCAAAACGCAAATATCTTTATTATAAAATTAAATATACATATTCTAGCTATGTAATTGCTAGTATTTGGTGTTTATTGAGCCACTGGTGAAATTTCAAATTTTCTGAAATTTTTTCCGAAATTAATTATTTTAATGTTATTTTAAGCCGTCACTAATATATTTAATTAGGGAAAATTACAAATTGGAATGAGTTGAAACAAATTTTGTGCATCATAAAATATTAAACAAAATTTTATCATGTGGTTTTTGAAACGAAATCGTTTGCCAAAACGGTTTAGAATTTATTGCAGAAAAAAGGTTTTTTTAGTGAATTTAGTGTAAATGGATGTTTGGGGTAATACATTTATCTTTTTTCCTCACCCACACTCACCCACACCCTCTCTCCTCTCCCCAAATCAGCAGCCCCAAGCTGCCCCCCTCATTTCCCCACAAAAAAGAAGTCAAAGCAAACAAAGAAAAGTAAAGAAAACAATAAAGAAATGTATTTTGGTGATTGGATACTTGGAGGATGGGCTTTGTTTGACTTGCACCCACACCCACATCCTCTCACTCACCTCTCCCCCTCTCCTTTCAGCCGAGACCCTCCCATCTCCCTGCTGCAACAGCCCCTCCCCCCTCTTCTCCTTCTCATTTCACCTCAAAAATTCCACAAAATGCCCAAAATTCAACACAAAAAGCTCACAAAATCAAAATCCAACTCCTACCCATGTTTCCTTAGCCTAACATGCTTGGATTGTGATGAAAAGAGAGTTAATTGGAGGTCAAGATTTTCATGCTAGATCTCAAATCTTGTGAGGTATAAATCTTAACCTTTTGTTAAATTGTTGTTTGAATACTTTAAATCTAGCATAATTAGTTAATAATTTGGGTTGAATTGAATGTTTTGAAAAATATAGTAAGGGTTTGTGTTTTCAATTAAGGTTTTTATTATATCATTAGGGATGCAATGTTTAGTTTAACATCTTAATATATGAAAAACCTAGTTTGGTTGATTAAATTGCACTTGTTATATGTAAATTGTCCAAATCACACATATTTGTAAACTAGGTTTTGGTAATTAATTCAAAATTGAGAATTTTGAATATGGTTAGGGTTTTATCATCTCATTAGCAACATAGTGTGTAGTTTAACACTTTAGAGCTATGCAAAACCTAGCTAGTTGTTGAATTGAGAATTTGGTTTTAAAAATGTTAATAGAATTGTTATCCTTGCAAACTAGAAATTTTGTTTAAATACAAATTGTTGAAATAAAAATATGGAGGTGATTTGTATGACCTAATTATGTTTTTAAGTGAGCATTTTGGCCAGTAGAATCGTTAAAATATTTAGTTTGGGTAAAACATCAAGTTTTGAACCGAAATGGGAAATTGTGCTAACTAGGTTTTTGGGAAATAAAACGAATTGTTTACTTTTATGGTTTTGATGAATTAAAGCCTATTTCTTATATAATTAGTGAGTTTTGAAACC
The DNA here is from genome assembly GCA_030015575.1 of Agapanthus africanus. Classification (NCBI taxonomy): domain Eukaryota; kingdom Viridiplantae; phylum Streptophyta; class Magnoliopsida; order Asparagales; family Amaryllidaceae; genus Agapanthus; species Agapanthus africanus. The sequence goes on from JASDDO010000010.1 coordinate 136,211,019, forward strand.
ACGATTGGTGCGTTTGGGGTTTTCTCGATGGTTTGGCGTTTGTACGCCGACGTCGAGGGTTTTTGGGTTGATTTGTGAGAATAACAGTAGGCTTTGACCTATGTGAGATTCATGTATCGTTTTGGTTTTAAATTGGATTTTTATGCGGAACGATACGTTGTGACATATAGGTACCCCCATGTGGACTTCGAGACGACAACAAGCGTGTGGTGACGTCGGCACCGGCTAGCGAGGACCAGGTGAGTAGATTTATATCTAAGGGGAGAAGTCGGGTGGATGGCGTATAGCACCCCCGCAGTCCGTATTGCAGCTTATATATATATGTTTATATAGGTGTTTTATGATACGAGAATGTTTATTCATGTTATGATTAGGTGTTCATGGATTAGCTTTGGGTTAGTTGCGAAACCCTAGAGTAGTTGTTATACCCACATACGCACACAGACTTGCATACATTACTTTCTTGTGCGCCGATTGGGATGTGTATATATGTATATATGCGTGGGTATGGGACTATGCATATGTACATTCGTATACACATGCATGGATAATGAGGATAGTACTTAGGATTTAAGATGAGTCGATGAGATTTGATTTGAGGCCGTGAGATCGGTGATATAGCAGGGTTCGTATTTGAGATACGACATGACGTTGTAGCGGGTCCTTGACGTAGTGTTTCACACACGTGCATTCATACTTAGGCGGTATCAGTATTGTACTAGGCGTAGATCAGTACCCCGATCATGATATTTGATAAAGAGGATACCAGGTGAATAGTATGATGAATGTGATATTGACCCGTACCCAGATTTGGGATGCCGTACGACGGATTTACGTACGAGCTATATTGATGATTGATCCGCACTCTTGACTTGGGATGCCTGCTTATAGATATGGTATCGGATATGATATTATTGAGGCGAGATCACCGACTGTATATATACAGGTATGTATATGTATCGACTCAGATAATAGGCGGCTTCCTTACCTGTAGTTCTGCTTGTTAGTTCAGCCGTATAGTTTAGTGTAGTTGTTAGATTAGATTAGACTCCTACCTATTTCAAAACTAGCGGATCGTGGATATTTTAAAAGATAGGTCAAGGGATCTACGGATATTTCAAAAGACGTATCTTTTCATAAAAACACCGTAGCCCCTATTTACAAAACCCCATGATTCGTGTTATTTCAAAAGGCACCATTTGTAGGACTTATATTAGATTAATGCAGGTTAGTTACAGTTGCGTCTAGTATTCAGCTCCCGCTTATTATTGTGGTTCGCTTCGCATCGCATACTTATGTTATAATTTCTTATTGCAATGTTGATATCATATTGTTAGGACACCACCACCATTATCGATGATGCGTATGTATCACGTACACTTACTTGCCGGCTCACACACATCTTCATCGGTAATTGCCATGTCACGTACACCTTAGAAAATATTATTGCTTGACTTAGCTTGTTAGTTAGTAATTTGACATGATATTAGTGTACCCGCCTTTTATGCCAGCTTAACATTGTAGTTATTACTTGTCACTTCATGCATACTGTTATTCATTGTTATGCCTATATTCATGGTTTTACATGCTATTGATGATTTGGATTCGGATTTCCATGAAATTTTCTGGATTTGGGGGGAAAACCGCAAAACTTATATAAACTGATTTCGCTCTTTTAAAATAAAAAGTGCGGTTTTTCCCATGATGTATGAGTCGTCCACCATGAGTTTACTGATGGATTTCGAGACCCTATTCGAGGAGGCGGATGAACCGTTTCGGGTACATGGTGGACCCGGTAAGGTACCCCGGGGCAAGAAGCGCGTGATGATGATGATGTGAGCCTGGTAGGGGAGCACTACCTACCGGTGATTTTACCCGACGCGTCGGATATCCGGAGGATACCGTCGTGGTCTTGAGATGGATGGTAGGGGCCGGTCTGGACTGACGGCGTCCTAGATATTGTGATTGAGACATTGAGATTTCGAGATATTGAGGTACAGAGACTGCGATACAGAGATATCGAGATATTGGGATTTCGTTTTGCGCCGATGCTAGGCACTGTTTTATGCTGATTTCATTATGATACCTCATTTTAAAAATACAAAGGAAATCTCACTAAATTATGAAAACAGTTCTTCATTTACATGTATTCTGTTTTCATGCATTCATATCTCATTCATATGATATATTGATACCTGAGGCACTGACACGGGCACATGAGATTACACTTGGGTTAGATATTTAACCTAGCCTTGTTATAGGTTGCATGTTATATATATAATTGAGGATATATTATGATCATTGACCTAGGTTGCGTTATTTATGCGATTTCTTTCCGTAGATGTTTTTTCTATTCACGAGTTGGCAACTCACCCCCGTTGTGCCCCAGTTTCTTGCAGGTTTGCCGTACAGGTTTCTTTACGGCTTTGCGGGCATAGTTTCCTTCGGGTGATTTGCTAGTAGGTGGGTTTACTTGTATCGTACCCCATTATATATCTTGTATATCATTATTATGTTGTATCTAGAAGTTCCATCAATCAAACATGTTTTATTTTTGAGATAGAGACCAGTGATGTTATTCTTTCGACCTTAGAGTCGCGCGTTGTATTTCTATGGTTTTCTTGTTGTTTTGAGTTCTTTTTGAGTTTTGATCCTCGCCCTTGGCGTTGTATATTATATTGCTTGTGTGGTTGTGACCGTCGATTGACGAAGAGCTAGCTCCCGTTTGGGGATGCCTTTTTATTGATTTCGTATACTATTCATGTTGTATCCCGTTTGGGAGCCAGTATTTACAAAGGAGACTCTGCCGAAATTTTCAGGAAATACTTGATGTTTTTAAAACTGCATAACTCGGCTTATGCTACTAAAACTACTTGATTTAAAATTGGTTTTCCTTCACTCTACTACTTTTCTTGGTTTGGATTTCTGGGTTTTCGGCTTACTTAGATTACGTACGCCTCGAGACGTTCGTAGTTTAAGTGCCGGTCATGTTCCGTACTTCGGGTCGTGACATTATTATCTTGATTAAGGCATGATATAGTCACTACCTGGAGAGAGAGAGAAGAAAACACTTTAGCGTATGCTCTTGCAAGATCAGATTGGTTATTATTTTATCTAATCAGGATGGCTCCCACTGTTTTTATCTAATCTTTCTTCAAACCCTAAAAGGAAAGACTAGCCGGGATTAATTACACCATACAATTTCGCCAATCTTTCAGCCAGGCCAGTGTCGGTACATTGAGGTAGGTTCCCCGTGCGCTCGCACGGACCTAATTAAAATAAACCTCGTTTTCCCATAGGCATAACCTCGTTGACACTTTTCTAGACACTTACTTGATCGGCTAATTGTCCTGTGTAAAACTCTCCCAGGAGTAACAATTACTCGCAGTGGGTATCGGGATCCAACTATCTCATAGAAGGTATGCAATCTCATTGCAAATTTCAACACTTGAAATTCCCGATAATATTTTGCCCCAAGCATCCCATGACCATGACGGAGGTCAACAAACCATAGGGTGCAAGTCAAGTTCAACCCGTCATTTCTTGATTGAATCAAACCCACCCGTACGACCCTTGACGAAGGTCAAAAAGGTCGTACGACTACCCTAATCCAATCTGCATCATATGCATAAGCATATAAATACTAGCTAGCTACCGCACACTATGCCTTGACGGAGGTCAACAAACGTAGCACGAATACTAAGTAGGACTTATCTGAAATGATGGAGGGCTACGACAGGTTTTTCTGAAAACCTATCGCGTAATGAACTTGATATCGTTGTAGAAACAAGTGAATTTTGAAAAGGAGTATTTTTGAGGATTTAATTAGTTTTGCTAAAGAGGTTATTCCCGATGAAGGGATCTCGGCTCTTTCCTCATCGAATAAGGTGCGGGATATATCATATATATCACTATGCAAAGAAAAACTCCAAAAGCAATCAAAAGACAAACCGGGTGTTGTAGCATCTGTCAGTTTTTCTAAAGAGGTCATTCCCGGTGAAGGGAAATCGGCTCTTTCCTCATCGAATAAGGTGCGGGATATATCATATATATCACTATGCATAGAGAAAACTGTAGCTACCCTTTTTGAAATTTTAATTCTACAACATCTTTAAGGTTTCTTTTCTTTTATTAATCATATTAATGAATTCCCATCATTTAAGTCACCTAAACATCACAGATAAATACGACATACACTTATGCCATCCGCATTCGCCTCGATGTCCCGTCATGCACCGTTAGGTTAGGTAACTAACGGCAGAGCGGGGCAGGGCTAGCACGGGTGTAAAACATAAGTAACGTCTATATAATATATCATATATACTATATACAGCATCTATCTCAACATATCAAATGATCACATCACAGATATCGCAGCAGAAGAAACATATGAAATTATGGATATACTAGGAGGTCCGTGTTTTATTTTGAGCCTCTATAAAACACGGATTCCACGGTCACGATGAATAGCCAAACCCACACCCCTAGACCCCTACGAGAGCTGCAAGCAACCCTACCAATTCTAGAGTTAGGAGACCCGGAATCGACTCCTCGAGTTGGTCTCCCACTGAACTCTAGAACCTGGTTACTTGTGCTCTCCTCGTTGGGTCTATCCTAGTGAGGAAAAGTAAATAATATACATATGGTGACATCAAGCTCAACCCGGAAGTGCCCCAATAAAAGAATATTACATACATTTAATTTTACATGAATGAAAATAAAAACTCTCATCTCACATAAAACCCCCGGCTATTCAAAACGCGACGATCCAATATAACATATCCAGCAACACATAACATCATATGTCATGACATCACAGAGAAAAGCCTAGACGATGTTAAACATTCCAATCGAATCAACGAACACCCAAGATTACCCAAAAAACTCAACACTTAAGCGTAGTTTAAAGTTATTCAGCACACGCCACAGTACCAATGAACCAGCCGTAGAAGGGCCAAACTAACGCCTCACATGTGGCACCGCTGAAGCACCACAAACCCGAGGGTTCAGTGGTGGTTCTGACGGTCACATATTCGAGTTAAGGTTTTATTCTTCTAGAGGGTCCATCGCATAACTTGCATGATATTTGAAAGCTTTTTTACTACGGGAAAAATCCAACACTTGGAAATTTTCCCGACAAGGGTTAAAACAGGTATTTGACATCTGGTTGAACTTTTTAACAACGTCTAAACTAACCCGAAAACAGTTAAAATTACGACTACGAAACAATCTGAGTTGCCTTTGCATTGAGTTAATCATCACATGAAAAAGTAGCAAAAATAAACAACACCTTAAACCCCAAATCCCAGAGGCCAGAGCAAGAAAAAAATTTGTGACCTAGGTGACATACCCAGGCCGGCCTCCTCGGTTTTAGAGCCCATGTGCTCGGTCCAAATCCGAGCACAGGGTCCCAAGTTTCTTCCATGCTCTTATATTTGCACAAATATGATTCTGCACTTGTTTGGAAAATGTTTAGGGCTCGTTTTAAAATCGACAGAAACATAATTTTTAGGGTTTCAAGTTCGGAGTTTGTTTCGTGTTCGTAATCTAACATTATCCGTATAATTTTCTAGCTAGGCTCTGATACCACTGTAGGGTTCCTATCGACGGCAGCAAGGTTTCGGGAGGCATCGTCCATGCCATTTTCAAAAATTTGCCGTTAAAAGGGACTCTATACTAGAATCGTTAACTAGAAAACAATACGATAACAAAGTAAACCATTTACTATCTAAGTGAAGAAGGAAATACAACCTTTGTAGATTGGTCCTTCACTTCATAAGCTCCTTGTAGTAGTCCTTTCGCTACGATCGTCGAACTCCCGGACTCTTGCATGGATTCGAGTATAGAAATGAGCCATCTTGCTTGAAGTCTTCGAGGCCGAGGATGATCTACGTCGAGGGAATACTAGCTCAAGGTTCTACTTCACTAACTAAAGAATTAGTGAAGCAAACACCCTAAACAAAAGTGCTAGTATGGTAGAGGATGATGAAATAGGAAGTGGGTTCACTTTAGAATTTCTTTTCTCACTTTGCTTTCTCACTTAATCAAAACCCTAGCAAGCTTTTTGAGCTTGAGGAAGAAGATGAACCAAAATAAAATGAGAATAATGATCAAGTGAGAGAGTGAACCATGGTGAGTGAGTATCATATACTAACTCATGTAGAGACATAACCATGGATAATTGTGATGGTTAGGTTACTAAATATATTAAGTAAAACAAAACTAATGGACTTAGTAAAAGCATCTACAAGCTTCCACTAGCTTCATGCTTTCAACTAATATTCCACTAATTTTTTTTTCACTTTAAATAATAAAACACATTATCAAAAATAGAATGGTGTATGTCTTACACACCCATGTTTGGTGTATCAACAACCATGATACAAAATGAAAAACGGATTTTAATATATATCACATGTATATATTAAGTTGTGCACAAGTGAGAAAAACAAATGCTTAAGTGAACCAATGTTAGTTAATGTAAATTAGTATATCACGTATACAATTATACACTAAATTATTAAATCAACACTTGACTTAATAATCCGGATATATCACATATAACCGACTAACATCCAATACATCGACTTATCGAATCAACCCTTGATTTGATAACCTGGACATATCACATATAACGACCGATACATAAGTCGCGAGAATAGAATACGGTATCACATATACGCATTATTCTTGGTCCCGCACATATCACATATGCGCTCCTATTTCGTTTTGCCTGAGCCAGTAAAACCTTTATGTAGGACTCTAAAGACTCGTCAATACGTCGGCAGTAGGTGATGATCACATTAAGCACCCACAAGCCGTCAGTGGTACAAGCTGGACGTAACGGCTATCCGGGTATTGAGAGATCAGAAGATCAGCAAGCAAGCCCGCTCCAACTCCTGCAAAAAGCCTAAAGGTAACACTTGCCGTACATTCCGGTCTCTTCATCTGATATGTCGCATATCAAGTCTAAGGGTGGTAAACGTCAGACCACAATAACCGATAAGTCATGCCGATGTGAGGCTCATAACGGGTCGAGAAACTACTGGTAATACTTACCAGTAAATCTCTAAACCAGCCCTAGCCAGGGACTTTCCTGTTATGGCCAATCGAGCACAGCGCAACATCAACCCCCAATACTGGGAGAGTCGAAACCCCTCCTATCGCTCATTGCCTCCATTTAACTCGGGACTGTACCCAAAAACCACCGTTTTGCACGCCCTCTTGGACGTGGTAAGGTGGAAATCAAAGCACAGTGGGAATCACAAAAGACTCTATGAAGATCTCGGGTCTACAGACTAACCTGTACAAGTGTCACCAGAGAACTGCCATCTGACGTGAGGTATAATACCATCTGGGAGTTCTCAGCGAGTCCGTCCAGTGTACCCAGTCTCTACTGAGCACCCGTATACCATCTCTGATGTCAAACACCAATGGATATGATATCATCCATCGCCCATCTCATGGGTCGAGAAGCGTATATGCTAATCTACTCTGGTATATCGATGCCCTATCTCGATACCCATGACTAGGAACATTTAAGGATGAACTTATGGACTACCATGGCCCTACTAGTATGATCTGCATCATAGTCCTGGTAGTCAAGTACACATCCTAAGGGCTTTACCAACATGTAACCATAAGACAGTATCAAGAGACAAGTATACGTGTTAAGATAAAGAGCAACCAGATAGCATACTATTATATCGAGCAAGAAAGTCCTCTCTATATATGTCCAAGCATCCAATATAATATACATCATATATACAATACTGGCCTCTAGGGCATACATACAACTAACATATCACTGCACAGTGGCGGATGTCTATTGTAAGAAAATAACTATATAGATATATATATATATATACCGTTTGTTTAACATACACGTCCCGACGTTTTGAAAAAAATAATGTAGACGGGTTTCCTTTGTTAAATGTCTCGTGTCATCTCAGACACGTAGGTAAATACTGAGACTATAGCTCCTTTTTGGAAATCCCTTCGATAACTATCAATGCATGCAAAAATATATTCAGGTATTGTCCTCTGACTAGTCCTGCTCAGTACTAAAACAAATAGTAAATATCATAAAACATACTTCTCCAAGAAGCCAATCTCAAATGAGTATAAGGAAGCCACGTGCGTCTGGTGCGCACGGAAATCGAAATCCATGAATGTGCTATACATGTGCACAGAAACCAAATCTAAGTGCAACCGGTGTGCACGAAACATCTGTCAAAGGCAACGAGTGTACCTGACAGCAATATCAGGTGCATCTGATATGCACGAAGAATCTCGATTTAGTGCCTCTAGCGTTCATCGCATCAAGCGCGTCAAGTATGCGCAAAATCCAACTCAAGTGCATAAGGAGCACGAAAACAAATATCGAGTATCACAATCGAAATCGACGGTATACAACACATCCCAATCTAAATCAGGTACACCGTGGCATATAATCTCACAATCAGGTGCATCAGCATGCACAAAATCGAATCAAAATACTAAAAGTGCATGAAAACTATGCTGAAAGCATAAGTCAAATCACATGCATACCATAAGCATGAAATCAGAATCAACATCTCGAATGACATCAAATCGAATTCAAGTACTACTGTGGTGCACAAATATCAATCATGCAAATAAATCGCCCAAAATACCGAAATCAAAGATGACGGAAATAGTCCTACTCTAGCACATCCTCTAAAGATCTCTGGCCAATTGTCATGGTCACTCATAACATGTCTCGTCGACGATGCCGAACTCTGGCTTACTCGGTGTGCGTAATATGATCGATCTTGGGTCCAAGTCTCCTCGTATAGTATTCCAGAAAGGTTCTGTCGAAGTCTTCCCCAAATCTCGTTTCTGCCGAACTGCCCGGAAGTTACCACCTTTTACTGAACGGCTGTATAATCGTCATGACTCCTTCTGGAAGATATATCCATATACAACGCCTCTGCATGCGTATCACATCTCTGATGTCAGCGGAGTGGAACGTCAACTCATCAAGTTTTTGTACGAACCTCTTACTCCACTTTTCTCTAATGTCGACTGATTCGGACTCGTCTCTTCGTAGCTGTATGGACTGCGCTCCAATGGCTATACTCATATCTGGAGTCTCTCAAGCAGTGTATCCCATCACATGATATCTGAACGACGTCAAACTTTTCGATCGATTCGTCAAAGTTCCATAATCCCCTAAGAGCTCAACATCTTGAGTACAGTTTAATAATATCCAGTACATGCTACAGTACCTATGGACCAGCCGTAGAAGGGAAAACCCAAGCCTCATTAATAGCACCGCGGAACTGCTGCAAACCCTAAGGTTCCAGAGCGTTCCCATGGTCATTATATCGAGTTAGGTTTTCATTCTTCTAGAGGGTCCACGGAATTACTTGCATGTTTTTCCGAATACTTTAAACTTGGAAAATGGGTTTATGACATTCGATCGTTTTCTTTCGACTCCCAACGTACCTGCGTGAAGTCTTCTCAAGCTGGAATCAATAAATCTGATGACCTCGCATCGGGGTAGCCAACGAATCACATGTCCTAGTCATTCCTCCTTGGGTGACTAGCGATCTTCTATCATATCTCTAAGTACAACTTGCGCGACATTAGCTTCAAACATCTGGGGTGATATCTCGTCAGTCGCAGCAACAACTGAATCATTCGTCCGCACGCTGAACAGTGCCTCAATCATCAAGAATAATCGGTGCATTGATGGTCATCACATTCTGGCTAGCCTTTAACAGTGGCCCTAATCCTCTGGTGCTGATCTGCACGTCCGAGAAATTTTTGTAAAAGCAATTCATCAAACGCTCATGGCGCGAAAACACAATAAAACGACGCATCTATGCAATCGTATGTCCCTGGAATCATGCCCTGGTCAGTCCTCGTCCGTGACGAGCTTGTGCTGACGCAACTCTAGCCGCAACTCTATCTTCCCGTGTAATCGTGGCAGCAAAAACCATAAACCGATATCGATGATGATAGATCATAGGAATGAATATAATGCTGTGTAAGGAAATTTACATCCTAAGGCTTCTTAAGCGGAGTAACATATCGTAAGTATGCCGCGGAACATACACACGGTACGTCACTCTCCTTAAGTCACCTACTCCATCAACCAAGGTTAACCTACACAACGAAAGTTTAGGTCTAATACCCCCTCGACCAAGTCTAAGATCTGTAAGGTAAAGCCTAGGTTCCGAATATATATACGCCCTAGACTCCGCATAGTCAAACATAGACTCGAACCATGGTTAACCTAGCACTCTGATACCAACTTTGTCACGATCCGAAATGGCACGCGACTGGCACTTGAATCATATGAAGTCTATAGGACCCTATCTAATTCAAGTAAGCCAAAATCCCAGAAATCTACACCATTTAAAAGAAGAAAGAAGGAAAAGTTTAGTTTTAAAGCAAGTGGTTTAACAACACAAGCTGAAGTATGCATTTTTAAACCTTCAAGTCTTTTCTAAAAATTTCGGCAGAGTTTCCTTTGTAAATACTGGCCCCAAACGGGTACAACACATGAAATATATAAAGGCATCCCCAAGCGGGAGCTAGCTCTTCGCTAATTGGCGGTCACAATCACGCAATCAATATAATATACAACGCCGAAGGTCGAGTATCAAAACTCAAAGGAAACTAATATCATCAAGAAAACCATAATAATACAAGCTCGACTCTAAGGTCGAATAATATACACTAGTCTTCTAAGTCTATCAAATAGTACAGTGTGGTTAATGGAATTACTAGATACAACTGAATATAAATAAATACAAGGGTGGTCACGATGCGAGTGAACCCACCTACCAAAGCAATCACCCGGAAAAAAGCAGTGTTCCAGCAAAGCCTTCAAGGAAACCTATACGGCAAGACCTACAAGAAACTGTGGCCAACGGGGGTGAGTTGCCAACTCGTGAGTAGAAAACATCACCAAGCAGAAATCGCATCTATGACTCAATTCTAGGTCATACGATAATATATATCCTCAATATATAAACCTGAACCATCTACACATAAGTGTAATATCAAGTGCTCGTGTCAGTGCCTCAGGTAGCAACATAATACATATATGATGTATGAATGCAATATAATGAAAACAGAATACATCATGAATGAGAACACTGTTTTCTTAATTTAGTGAGATTTCTATATATATATAAATCGAGGTATCATCAATGAAATCAACAGAAAATCAGCGTCTAGCATCGACACAAAATATGTATCTCGCTATCTCAATATCTCAAGCTCCGGCAATCTGGACTGGCCCGTATCCTCGAATCTCAATATCTAGGACCACGGCTATCCGGAATGGCCCATATCATCAAATCTCAAAACCTTAGGCTGCGGCAATCCGGACTGGCCTATACTCTGATCGGTATCCTACGGATATCCGTCGAGTCACAATAAAATCACCGGTCGGTAGTGCTCCGCTGCCAGGCTCAACGCCATCGTCTGCGACCATCTTGCCCCGGGGTATCGCACCGGGTCCACCCATGCACCCACAGACGGTTCCTCCTCCTCCTCGAATCGGGTGTATGATATCGCTCAAGAGCCGAGAAAACTCATGGTGGACATATCTCAAATCATATCATGAGAAAACCGAAATTTTATCTTTAGAAATGATAATTAGTTTATAAAATCCTTGCGATTTCTCCAAATCCATAAATCTCATGGAAATCCAAAATCTCAAATCACGATATCAATAGACAGTGAATACTGGCATAAAGCTCCATAATAACTCATGACAACGAATGTATAAATGCATGAAGTATCTCAGTAATAAATGCAATATCTAATCTAGCACAATAATAATATATCGGAACTATCAGCTAACAAGCGATATCAATGAATTAATATTCTCTAAGGTGTACGTGGCATGACAATTACCGATGATGATGTGTGTGAGCCAGCAAGTAAGTGTTCGTAGACATACGCATCATCGGTAATGGTGCTGGTGTCCTGATAACATGGGTTCAATATAACAATAAAAACACATTTAAACATGCAATGCAATGCGAATAGCAAGAATATACGGAAAATGAATAATAAACGCAACAATAAGGAATCTACATTAATATACATGAGTCATACAGTTTGGCATTTGAAATAACACGAATCGTGGTGTTTAGAAAATAGGGCTACGGTGTTTTTAAGAAAAGGTACGTCCTATGAAATATCCGTAGAATTCCTTGGCATGTCTTTAAAATACTCACGATTCGTTATTTTAAAATAAGTATGACTCGAGTCCAGTCTAACATCTACTTAGTAAACTACAGGACTAAACTAACAGACTAGTCAAATGGCTAAGGAAAACCTCCTAAGTCTGAGTCAATAAATATATCTAAAAGTCGGTGATCCCGCCTCAATAGTATCACGTACGATACAATATATAATATGACATCCTCGAGTCAAGAGTGCGGATCTATCATCATAATCATATCACGTACGGTAAATCCATCATACGGCATCCCAAATCTGGGTACGGGTCAAATATCAAATTTATCTCATTATTCATCTAGTATCCTTATCATCATATCCTATATTAGGGGTACTGATCTCAAGTCTAGTACATACTGATACCATCCTCATTATCCATGTATATGTATACAAATTTATATATATATAAATATATATATATATATACATATATGTATGTATGTATGTATGTATGTGTGTGTCTATATATATATATATACGCAGAAGTAAACAAGTGTATGTGTATGTGTGTGTATGCGTGAGTGTAAACCTTATTCTAGGGTTTCGCGACTAACACTAAACTATAGCATTAACTACTAAATACGCTTACACTAACCTAAGTCCTCTAAAGTATTTCTTGCTAAGTATGCACATCTTATAATAACATATAAATATAAAGATATAACACATTTTCATACTGCACTACGAAACTGCGGGGGTGCTATACGCCATCCACCCGACTTCCCCTGTAGATATATATCTACTCACCTTAATTCTTGCGTGCCGATATCGATGTCGCCATCCTCTTCTTCACCGTCTGAAGTCCACGTGGAGGTACCTACATATCACACAAAGTATCGTAAACCAAAATCGCACATGAAAACCAAAACGGGACGCGTATCATACATAGGTTTAAACCTATGGTCTACACATGCAAGAATGACCAAACAACCCTCATCGCTGACGTACAAACGTCATGCGACGGGACACAATATCAAATACCAAATCCCAATTCATTAAAAGCCGCAAAACAAAATCAGAAACTATGTAAAACACTTCCTGATTTTACCCCAGGTGGAATTAGCCAAAACTGCATATGTGGAAGGTTTATTTTAATGACAATGGAGCCATGGACCAAACACGGATCCATTCACTATCACCCTGGCCGCAAATTGCGGCCAGAAAGGATATAATTACGGCCATTTGATGGAATTGGGGTCCCGGGTTTCAATGGTAGCTCCTAGGATGCCTGCTTGTATCTCTGTGTTTGCAAAATATTTTTCAGGTGCCCCGAGTCGTAGCAGTTCTCTAATCAACATCACAATTCGCACAAAATACGATATCGGGGATTTCTTAGTTTGGGGTTTGGGTTTAAGTCTAAGGTTTCAGTCCATGAAACTAACACTAGAAGGGTTATATGACCTCTACTAATCTCAATTACACCATCTCAACTCAATTAGATCCCTAACCTTCATCTAGGAATTTTCAAACCTCACTGCACTGCACAATATCGCTTCCAAGTTAACATGTATGATAAAGTGAAACAAATACAATACTAATGGTAAAGAAAATACCTCATTTGGCAACTCAAGAATTTTCTTGAGTTGCCCTAAGTGCTCAAAGTCCTTACTTTCTTGGTCCAAAGTGCTTGTAGTGAGCTTGTGCACATTTTTAATGAAATGGAGATGATGTTTTGATGTTGATTTGGGGTTGTTTGTGAGGATGAAGAGGAGGTGGAGGGAGTGGGCTGCCATGTGAGAGGAAGAGGAGAGGAAAAAGATGAAGATGATAAATGAAACAAGAAGCCATGACCAAAGTTGACCCGTCACCTCTCTCTCTCTCTCTCTTTTGCCCATACCCATTATTCTAACCTTTTCTTTTCTTTTGTTTCCTTTTCCTTTTCTATTAACCCAAATTCAAAAACCAAGCATGAAGAAAAGGAAAAAGCAATGGTAGGAAAATGTAAAAAGTGTAATATGACATGGTGCATGTGATGTGCACAAATCAAGATTAATGCACGATTAGTGACATTTAATCGCGATTAGCATAAAAATGGAATATAATTAATCATAACGAATTTATAATTGCTTAAATCATATAAAACACCCTCATTTCAGTAATTCCTATAATTTTCCAAATATTTCCCAATTTATTGGTAATTAATTATAACGCATTATCAAAATATTCATAATATTTATTATTTAATTATAAAAATTCCCAAAAATAATATTTTATTTTTCTAAAATGTTACAGGTCGTGATGAATAGCCAAACCCATATCCCTATACCCCTACGAGAGTGTCAATCAACCCTACCAATTCTAGAGTTAGGAGACCCGGTCTCGACTCCTCGAGATGGTCTCCCACTGGACCCTAGAACCCGGTTACTTATGCTCCCCGCCTTGGGTCTATCCTAATACGGAAAAGTAAAGAATATACATCAACGGTGATATCTTCCTCAACCCGGAAGTGCCCTAATAAAAGAATATTACATACAATGAATTTTACATGAATGAAAATGAAAAACTCTCATCTCACATAAAACCTCCGGCTATTCAAAACACGACGATCCAATATAACATATCCCAGCAACATATAACATCACATGTCATCAACGTAAGTAAATATGCGTATCCCAATTGTCGTTGACATATAGCAACGAAACCGGCGATACACCACATATTACACTTGCGGTCGCAGAAAAGAAAGTGAAAACTACAACAATTGGAATCCGCAACCATCTTAGACATCATAAACCCGAAATATCTCATATTCCGGATTTCATGCCTAACCAAATGAATTCCTTATACATCGCATGCCTAACAATTATAAACCCCGCATCTTAGTCTCGATCTCAAAAGAACTCTTCAATATCAAGTCGGGCAATTCAACAAGATTCCCGACATCCTGATCGAATGCTCTTCGGAAACTTTAGTAGACGGCCGCACCCCCCGATGCCGTCTACGAAGTGCACTAAGGCGGAACACCGCAGCCGCGAGCACCCGAATGGATGCTTTTGGTGACGGGGTTCTCCTACAGTCACTTGGTCATGGCTATGGGGCGTAGCTATCTAGTAAGGTTACCCGGCGAGTATCCGCGTACGTTACGTGATTGCGACGGACTTTTGATCACATCAAAATCCCGTGGCAACTGATCATATGAGACTAAACTGCTAGATTTATAAAATTCATTCTAGTTATCTCATAACTACTTTTGTGGATTCCAAATATTGTTTCTCATCACATAATATCCGGACAACGTTAAACTTTTCGATCGATTCATCAAAGTCCCATGATTTCCCAACAGCTCAACACTTGAGCAAAGTTTAATAATACCCAGAACATACCACGGTACCTATGCACCAGCCGTAGAAGGGCCGACCCAAGTCTCACTCATGTCACCACGGAATTGCAGCAAACCCTAAGGTATGACCGCGGTTCCGCGATCGAAAAAGTCGAGTTAGGGTTTCATTGTTCTAGAGGGTTCACGGAATTACTTGCATGATTTTCCAGATACGTTAAACTTGGAAAAATAGGTTTTTGACATTCGATCGAACTTTTTAACTTCTTCTAGACAACATTCGAATACCCGAAAACAATGTTAAAATTACGAATACGAAACACTCTGAATTTCTTATAGTGTAAGATCACATCACATGCAAACTTAGAAAAAACAAACAACACTTGAAACACCAAAACCCAGAACCTGGAACATAATGAAAATTTCAAGCAAAAACTCCATCACATGGCCGGCCTCCTCGAATTTTTCTACATTGTGCTCGGCCAAAATCCAAGCAACCCCTTTGAAATTTCCATGGTGTTTATGTTATATCTCATAGAACATTTTGCAGCTGTTTAAAAAAAAAATTGAAGGTTTTTAAAATCGACAGAAACCAAGTTTTGGTGTTGCAAGTTTAAAAGTATTTCGGTTTCGTAATCTTAATAAAATCCTTCTAATTTTCTTGCGTGGCTCTGATACCACTGCAGGGTCGTCTAGCACGGCAGCAAGGTTTCGGGTAGAATTGTCCATACCAATTTCAAAAATTTGTCGTTCTAGCTAAACCCTAACCTTAGAATCGAAACTAGAAAATCCGACGAAATTAAATGCAAACTCCTTTGCATAAGAAGTGAATAAGAAATACATCCTTTGTAGACCGGTCCTTCACTTCAATAGCTCCATGTAGAAGTCACTTCGTTGCGATCATCGAACTCCCGGAGTCTAGTAAGGGTTCACATGAAGAAATGAACGGACTTGCTCGATGCCTTCGAAGCCGAAGATGATCTACGTCGAGGAGACTCAAACTCATGCTACCTCTTCACTAATGGTGAGATTAGTGAAGCAAACACCCTAAACTAAGGCTAATAGTACAGGATGATGAAATAGGAAGTGTACTCACTTTGGATTTAATTTTCTCATAATATTTCTTCATTACTCCAAAACCTAGAAAGCTTTAGAGTTTTAATGAAGAAGAAGAAGAATGAACTCATCAAGTGAGCGTGTAGCAACCATAGGTGAGTTAACATCATATGTAAACTCTTGTAGAGACTTAATGTAACACCCTAGTTCATTTATACCAGTTCTAGTTTGAGTATTTCTTTATTTATGGTATTTTCCTGATTTACTATGTTTTGGGTGCGAATAGTGTATTTGACATCTGTATTTACATCCTACCCGACCTCCTTACTGGAAACCCGTCTTGATTACTGTTTATGATTTATCCTGGCTTATTACGTGGACTCTTGCACTTCCATATTTACATACTACATATTGGAATTTATCTGGCATCTGCATTTTTAAATATAAAATTTAAAGTCACATAAAATATTTTTAAAAATACATTGCATGGCCTGCTTGATACCCATAACCCTGTGGTAGCATCCGCGCATCTTGTTCTCGTCTCGTTCAGTGAAACGGACTTGTTTGGATGGCTACGCGCACGTACGTGCATCCGTTCTTGGGGGTATGCATTTTCGTTACATGGATATCCAATTTTAGTTTTGGTCGACATGTATATTTTTCATATTTTAAAACTGAATTTTTAGACCCGACCCGGGCGTGTTTTGGACTAAGTTTGTATTTACTAGAAAATCAAATTTTATTAATATGATATTTTAATTATTAACACAGTTTAAATCGTTTATAACAAAAACATATTTTTTTAAATTTTAATCTTAACTTATTAAACAACCTTTCTCTCTCTCTCTCTCTCTCTCTTTCTCTCTCTCTTTCCTCTCTCGCCACTTAGTCTCTCCCCCCCCACTCAGTCTCTCTTTCGTTCCCTTTCTCTCTCCTCTCGCTCTCCTCTCTCTCTCCTATCACGAACACTGTTCGCTCCTCGAGTCGCGTCACCGCCCTCCGCGTTCTCGTCAACTCCCTCCTCTTCTTTTCTTCTCCCTCTTCTTTTTAAACTCGAGCGCCCACGAGAACCCATACCATGAAACCCAAGCTCCCCGTGCCTCACTGCCCTCGACCTCAAAACTCAACCCGAGCCTCCATCCTCTTCTCCTCCTCCTCCTCGTCATCATCATCTTCTTCTTCTTCCTCCTTTCCCGAGAGACTGCACACACCGACCCTAACCCACAGAACCCTGCATACCCAAACCCTAGCTCCTCACCTCGCCGATCTCCACCGCCGACGACCCTCATCTCATCATCACCTTCACCACCTCTTCACCTCCTTCGTTTTTTCTCTTCTCTGTTAAAACCCACTGCAACCCTAACACCCGCAACCCCTCACCTGAGCACCCTGCACCCTCGCCGGAGCTCCGTTGACCCCGTCGTCGCCCTCACCTCTCTCCTGTTCCCTGCACAGAAACCCCAGCACCAACCCCAGTGAGCATAAACCCCTTCTTCTCTTTCTTCTGTTAGGTCCACGTTACCCACCCCGGTTCTTTCAGGGAGGCGGAATAGGCAAAACGAAAATTTTTCCTTAGCTAGGTAACATGGACCGTTTCATGAAGGATCGTTGCTAAACAAAACTAACATAAAATCTACAAGTTTTAACTACTATGTAGATTGGTTATACCTAGTCTTGAACTCCTTCTCTTCTTATTGTTCTCTTGAACTCCTTCTCTTCTTGTTGTTCTCCTCCTTACTTGCTCCTTGTAGTAGTTTGTACGGCTCCTCCTCGTCGTCTCCTCTTTGTCGAAGATAGATCCACCCGAGCGTTCGAACTTGAGCTCCTACCTCAACCTAGAGGTAACTAAGGTGCTTGGTTTGCTAAACCTAGAACCCTAGAAAGAGTAGAGAGTAGTCTTGGTGTTTTATCTCAAAGGAAAATGGTTCTCAACTCATGAGAAAGAATTTCCTTGAGCTAGAGGATGAAGGAGAGCAATGGATGAGAGTGAAGATGCAAGTGAGAATGATTCAATTTACAACCATGCTCTCATAATTTAGAAAAATGATAATAATAATAATAATTAACAATTTGTGATGGTGAGTTGATGAATGACCATTATCATTTCATTCATTAAATGCTTTTGCAATGAATAAGAAGCATATTTGAAAACAAATG
Organism: Agapanthus africanus; assembly: GCA_030015575.1. NCBI lineage: Eukaryota > Viridiplantae > Streptophyta > Magnoliopsida > Asparagales > Amaryllidaceae > Agapanthus > Agapanthus africanus. The sequence continues at coordinate 136,229,734 of JASDDO010000010.1, forward strand.
ATGATGGTCAACAAGTCTACTTTGGTCAACCGGTCAACGAAGTCAAGAAGTCAACAAAAGTCAAGAATTCAACTCAACCATGGCACAAAAATGTTAACTAATATTATTAATCATATTTCCTATTCTCATTAGGGTTTGGAAAAAGACAACAGTCAACTGTGCATACACACCCGTACCATAACCCTAATGAGAATCCTCTACCTCTGCCCAGTCAACTGTGGATACACACCCGTATCCGTCATTCGAGGAACACGAATACAATGAGATAAAACCAACCCCAAAACATATACTAGGATCTGGCTTAAACCAAAGCCCACTAGTAATAACTGTCCGGTCACCAAACGTGCACAAGTGCACGGATGTGAACGAACCCAGTCGCAAAACCATGCGACCTTTACTCTGTTTTGCCCAAAGGTGAATAACCCTCTTTGTGGGACTCTAAAGACTCGACACTACGCTGGCAATGGATTTAACCACAGACCGCAAGCGGCACTAGCTGTACGTAACGGTCCCCAGGTAGATGTCGATAAGAAGACTGATGAGCTGAACCCATCCGAACTCCTACTGAGCCTGTATGTGACAATCTCCGTACAGTCCGGTCTGTTCTTCTAAGAACATCGCATGGCGGGCCTAGGGGGCAGTAAACGTCAGTCCCTTACTAGCGGTACAAGTCGTTCCGGAGTGTAGCCCAGAACACCTAAGATAACACTGGAAACCTACCAGCCTATCTCGCTTGCCCTGGCCAGGGACTTTGTGTAATGGCTCTCCTAGACACAGCGCGATATCAACCCCCAATACCGGGAGAGACGAATCCTGTCTAACCATCACTGCCTCCAAGTGCTTCGGGACTGCACCCAACTACTACATGTTTGCACGACTCAGTAGAGCCGTGGTAGGGTAGTAATCTAAGAACAGTGGGAACACACTCGAGGCGGAGTGACAGTGTCAAGTCAACGGACTAAGCTGTACTCATGTCACCTGGGAACTGTTAACTGACGATAGGTATAATACCAACCAACAGTTCCCGATGAGTCCTGTCCAGTGTACTCGTAACCTAACGAGCACCTGCATACTATCTCCAGTACGACGTACTGATGGCTGTGGGACAGACCATCTCCCATGCTGGGAAGAGAAGCGTATGCACTAGTCTACTCTGGAGTATCGATACCCAGTCTCGATAATCCTACGACTAGGGACCAAAATAAGGATGTGCTTATAGACTACCTAGCCCCCACTAGTGTGATCGCCATCACAACGCCGGTAGTCAAGCAAGGATCCTAAGGGCTCTGCCAATATGTTTTTAGCGATATGTTAAAAGAAACATATACACATATTAAAATAGAAAAAAACCAAGTAGCATACTACTATATCGAGCAAGACTGTCGTAAAACCATATATATATCCCAAGCCTCCAAAATGTATTATACAAACCAGTTCTATACAATAATGGCCTCTAGGGCATACATATCTAACATCTTCATCTTCTTTTTCTTTTTTCTTTTCTTGATTCTTGATCTTTTCCAGCGATCGCCGGAGTTGCGTCGACGCTGCCGATCCGACAATCCAGTGAACGTACCTTGCCTGCGTGATCACCCACTTGCCTTGCCTAGACCCGTCCCGCATGCCGCGTGTGTGTTGCGACGATTTACCGACGTCGAACGTGCCGTGCGTATCCGTCGTGTGATTCGATCGAGGCAATTTTATCTTTCTACATGCTATGTTACTCTATTTACATCTATTTGAATAAATATAATACAAGTATTTTAAATTATGCATCCCATGTTATAGCTTTATAGTTTTACGACGTCCGTTTGTATCCATATCATTATTTACATATCTAGTCGCATGTTAATTCATCTTGCTACATGCTAGGTATAGTATTGTGCATCCATATAAGTAAAATGTTACCCGTTTATCACATTGTACATCCATACTAAAGTTTTACCGTTTTCGGATACCCGTTTGCATCCATATCATTTAAAATATATATAACTGCATTTATAGATCACATTAATTCATGTTATTATTGTTTAACACCACATGCTAGATAATATGCATCCTACATAATCGTAGAACTGTAGTTGCAACCCCTGATAGTTATTTGAGCATCCATGTTCATTTGTGTCTACATACCATTAATTCTGCATACCTAATTGCATCACATATTACATTAACTCATATTATTAATACATTAGTACCCCATGCTTGATATTGTGCATCCTGCTTAGTCATGGTATAACCCCTAGTGGATATTTGTACACCCATGTTGTTATCATACATCCGTATTCTAACCTGATTCAATACTTGCTACATTTTACTGTTGGGCACCCACTTGATACATGTACACTACCTGACATGACCTGATAAACCATTACTTGACCAGATAACTGATTCTGTTTCTAATGCCGAAAATATTGACATGTTGTCCCGATGGACATATCCTTTTTTCTGTATAGACAAACCTGTACCTGCTTGATCCTGTGTTGGCATTAACTTCAGATTTATCAATACCTGACTTGAACACATAACTTGGGGGTATAGGGAAATCAATGATGAAACCTGACTTGTAACTCGATAGTTCGATGCTTATACTGATCAGTTTTACGGGGTAGGTGTCACGACCCGAAATAACTCGTGACTGGCACTTGAATCATATGAAGTCTATATGACCCCATCTAAGCCAAGTATGCCAAAAAGCCCAGAAATCTAAAACCATTTAAGGAGTAAATAAAGAAAACCTAGAAATCCAACTTTGTCACAACCACACAAGTAATATGATATACAACACCGAATGGCGAGGATCAAACTAAAAAGAAACTCACAATAACATGAAAACATTAACACTACTAAGCGCGACTCTAAGGTCGAAATAATACATCAATAGTGTCTGAGTCTGAAATAATATACAAGTTTTGGTTGATGGAATTTCTAGATACAATGAGTAATACATATACAAGGGTGGTTCTGATGCAAAGAACCCACCTACCAAGCAAATCACCCGTAAAGGAAGCAATATGCCGGAAATGCCGCTATGGAACCTGTACGGCAAAACCTATAAGAACTGTGGCACAACGGGGGTGAGTTGCCAACTCGTGAATAGAAAATATCTACAATCAGAAATTGAATGCATGACATAATCCTAAGTCAAAACGATCAGATATAATATAAACCTCAAACGAATAAGTCTGAAGCATGGTAAAGTGGCAATGTAACATCTGAACATAAGTGTAGTGCCAAGAACTCGTGCCAGTGCCTCACGTAATAACATATCATAAATATGATGTATGTATGCGGTAAAATGAAAACAGAAGGTATCACGAATGAAGTCATCAGAAAATCAGTGTTGAGCATCGACACAAATATATATCTCAATATCAAGTTAATCCCATATATCATGTATCCGATATGTCTGCAACATTCATGAAGGTACTCTATTAGGTACTACTAATACAGATGCAATGCATATAAAATAAATGTTGGGTAGCGGAGATATAATATGCCATCGACCATAAAGGCTCCTTTCATATCGAGCACATAGGCTCCTTTCATATAACGGGCATCCGTCGGTCCGGGTCAGCCCCCACTCTCATATATCGGGCATCCGTCAGTCCGGGTCAGCCCCCACTCTCATATATCGGGCATCCGTCAGTCCGGGTCATCCCCCACTCTCATATATCGGGCATCCGTCAGTCCGGGTCAGCCCTAACTCTCATATATCGGGCATTCGTCAGTCCGGGTCAGCCCCCACTCTCATATATCGGGCATGCATATATAAGTTTGCATAGATCATCATGATGATATATTAAGTAGGTGTATATATATATCGGCGTCCCATACCACTAATATATATATACTGTTGGATATATATATGCCCTAGAGGCCATTATGTGATAGTGGATGTATTTATACATGTATATATATATATATATATTCAGTGTACATTCTTGCTCGACATGATAGTATGCTATCTGGTTCTTCTTTATCTGACATGTTGATTTGATCATGCTTTTATTCATTCATACATGCTGATAAAGCCCTGAGGATATCGGCTTGACTACTGTGATTATGATGGAGATCATACTAGTGGGACATCTGTAGTCTATAAGCATATCCTGAAAAGTCCCTAGTCGTAGGTATATCGAGACGGGGCATTGATATATCAGAGTAGACTAGGGTATATGATACTAGACCCATACGATGGGCGATGAATGTTCCCACATTCATCAATGTTTGACATCAAGATCATATACGGGTGCTTAGTGGTGACTGGGTACACTGGACGGACTCACCGAGAACTCCTATATGGAATTATATCTATCGTCGGATAGCAGTTCTCAGGTGACACTGGTACAGGTTAGTCTGTAGACCCGAGATCGTCATAGAGTCTTGTGTGTTCTCCCACTGTACTTTGATTGCCACCCTACCACGGCTCTACTGAGTCGTGCAAACAGGTGGCCGTTGGGTACAGTCCCGAGACACACGAAGATGATGAGCGATAGGAGGGGTTTCGTCTCTCCAGGTATTAGGAGTTGATGCTGTGCTGTGCCCGACTGGTTATATCAGTAAGTCCCTGGCCAGGGCTGCTGAGATTTGCTGATAAGTGTTATCAGTAGTTTCTCGATCTGTTATAGACCATTCACCGGCAAGACTTATTGAGTTATTAGGGTCGAAGTGACCATCCCTAGGCTCGATATGCTGCATATCTGACGAAGAGACCGGACTGTACGGTAGTGTTGCCAGTTGGCTCAATGGGAGTTGTAGCAGGTTCGCTTGTTTTCTTCTGATCGCTCAATACCCGGGTGGCCGTTACGTTTAGCTGACCGCTTGCGGCTTGGGGGTGCTTGATATGATCATCACCCACTGCCGGCGTATTGACGAGTCTTAGAGTCCTACAAAGGAGTTACCTAGTCCAGGCGAAACGTTGTGGTGCGCGTATGCGATATGCGCATGGACCCGATTAAAATGCGCGTATAGGATACCGAACATTGATCGGGTGGCTTGCTTTTGGTGCGGTCATATGTGATATGGCCGGATTGATAAATCAAGTGTTGATTTATCATTTAACCATTAGTTTTCTCACTTAAAACCTTTTCTAGTATATGATGGATGTATGCATGCATGTATGTTTTTCTATCTTTCTTTTAGTTTCATGCACATATGGATGTGCACACATACATACATACATACACCATCTATCATGGTTGATTACACATGGAAAATGGTGGCAATATAAGACTCACACCATGGATAAATGGATGGATTATTATTTGATTTTATGTTTAAAACAAAATAGAAAAGAAAAGGATAATTCTTGCTTAGCTTCTACACTCTTCTTTAAACCTAACCATGCTCACCTACTTCTAACCATGAGTTATCCTTCTCTTTGTGTTTTAAACTCAAGTTAAATAATGTCTCCATCATCTAACGATGGTTTGAGATGAGGATTAGAAAATATATATACATATATTTTCTTTTTACTTCATATGAGTTATCATATTTTTCTACACTTGTTAAAACAAAAGCCATCATCTTCCTCCTCCTTCTTTCTTTTGCTCTCTAGTTTTTTCTAGTGAGTAAAACACAAATAAAGAAAGGTTTTTGAAGTGAGAATCATAACCACAACATCATTCTACACAAGTTTAGCCAACTTGTGTAGAGTGTTCTCTTCATTTCTCATCTTGAAAAGTGAAGTTGCGAGCTTGGACGAGAAACTTCGGGTGGATCGTCATGGACGCGAGAAGACTTCAAGAGGACCTTCTTTCAACACCCAAGAGGCCCAAGAGTCTAGCGAAGGGAGCTACAAAGGTTGTAGTCTCGAAACCCTAGTCTTTATTGCCTTTAACTTTTGAAAACCTAATTTTCTAGGATCGATTCCTTTGCATGCTTGCTTAGCACCATAAAAATTCAAACTTTGTGACATGTGATGCTTCCAAACTCTATATAGGGTGCTAGGCAAACCTAACATTGGTATCAGAGCCGACCTAGAACATTAGGCGACACTTTTACGAAGTAAAAATCCTGATCGGACAAAAATACGACTTTTTTAGACCCTCTCTGGACAAATTTTAAAATCTGACATTTTTCAGAATTAAAAATACTTAAAAAATACAGCAGACAAAAATAAGAACAACAGTGAAATTCGAAGCCCTGAACCGTACAAAGTGCCGCGGAACCGCGGCAATTCCTTGCTTAGGCCGCGGCTCCGCTGCCGTACAGAGGTATCACTGCTTTAAATTTGGACTGTAATTCTTATATCTGCTTGTACAGTGTTTTGGGTATGTTTAATCTGAAAATAGTACTGTATTTTCTGGAGATAGTTTTGGACTCGTAGATTCGATCGGAATTTTCATTTCGTTGCTTTTCCAGGTAAATTAGAAAGTATTAAAGTGTTTGAACGAGTATCATTTGCTCACTATTCACGGGGTTTAAATACTTTGGAGATACGTGCAAGTCTTTTTGTGGTGGACCCTCTAGAAGACAACAAACCTTAACTCGATTATGTGACCGTCTTGAACTGCCCTTTGAACCTTAGGGTTTGGGGCAGTACGGCGTGCCACATGTGAGGCGTTGGCTTGACCCTTCTACGGCTGGACCGCTACTACTGTGTCACACTCCGGGTTTTCTGAACTCTGCTCAAGTGTTGAGCTTTAGTGAATCTTGGGTACTTGATCGTTCGTTCGAAAACTTTAATACTGTCTGTTTATCTGGAATGTGATACAATATATGGAATTCATATAGTTTAGGCATGAAATGCGAAGTATGTGATATTTCGCATTTATGATGTCTAAAGTGTATGTGGATTCCAAATATTGTAGTTTTACACTTTCTTTTCTGTGACCGTAAGTGTAGTATGTTCGATATCGCCGGTTTCGTTGCTATATATCAACGACAATTGGGGTACGCATACTTACTTACATTGATGATATGTGATATTATGTGTTGCTGAGATATGATGTGCAGGATTGTCGCGATCGAATAGCCGGGTTTTTTTTATGTGAGATGAGAGTTTTATATTTTCATTCATGTAAATTCAAATGTAATGTAATATTCTTTTATTTGGGGCACTTCCGGGTTGTGGTTGTGTCACCAGTGTTGTATATTATTTACTTTTCCGCATTAGGACGGACCCAAGGAGGGGAGCACAGGTGACCGGGTTCTGGGGTTCAGTGGGAGGCCATCTCGAGGAGTCGAGACCGGGTCTCCTAAACTCCAGAATTGGTAGGGTCGCTTGTCGCTCTCGTAGGGGTCCAGGGTGTGGGCTTGGCTATTCATCGCAACTGTGGAATCCTTATTTTCTATTGTTGGTTAAATACTAAATACGGACGTCCTAGTATATCCCACATTATATATATATTTCTGCTGCCTGTGTTCTGAAATATCTGAGACGAATGGCATATTATATATATGATATATAGTAGACGTTGCTTATGTTTTACACCCGCGCTAGTCCCGTCCAGCTATGCCATTAGTTAAGTAACCTAACGGTGCATAACGGAACATTGCGGCGAATGCGGATGCCATAAGCGTACGTGTTATTTTCGTTTCTTTTCTGTGATTGGCTTAAGGACTTAAATGATGGGATTACATTAATATGATTAATGTAAAGAAAATAAACCTAAAAAGATGTTGTAGAATCAGATTTGAAAACCACTCGGCTCTTTATGAAAAAGCTATATTTCAAAACTGCGGAGCACAAGCCACTCTTTTTGAAAACCGTTTGATTTTACAACGATATCAAGTTCAAAGCGTTAAAGATTTTCTTAAAAATCATCCGCAACCCTCCGTCATTTTAGGAAGTAGAGTACTTAGTATTCGTGCTACGTTTGTTGACTTTAGTTAAGGCATAGTGTACGGTAGCTAAGTGATGTCTTCCTACACTGCATATGATGCAGATTAATTAGGACATTCATGCGACTTTGTTGACCTTAGTTAAGGGTCATATGGGTGGGTCTAATTGATCAAGAAATGACGGGTAGAACTTGACTGGTACTTATGATTTGTTGACCTTAGTTAAGTTCATAAGTACTAGGGTTAAAAATCACATCGGGAATTTCAAGTGTTGAGATTTGCAATGAGATTGCATACCTTCCATATGATGGTTGGATCCCGATCCCACTGTGGGCAATAGTTGCTCCTAGGAGAGTTTTGCAGTTTATAATTAGCTAACTCATTAGGTGTCTAGAAAGGTGTTAACGGGGCTTCGCCTCTGGGAAAACGAGGCTTACTTTAATTAGGTCCGTGCGAAAGCACGGGGAACCTCCCTCAAGTACCGACACTGGCCTGGCTGAATGGTTAGCGAAGTTGTAGACTGTAATTAATCCTGGCTAGTTTTCTTTTTAAGGTTTAAAAGAAAAACTTGATTAAAGCAGTGGGAGACATCGATTAGACAAGATAATAACCAATCTGATCTATGCAAGAGCTTTCGCTGAGTGTATTCTTTTCTCTCTCTTAATGGCAGATACCAATGACTGGACTCAAGCTTCTACTAGATAAAAATAAACTGAATGGGACCAATTATAAAGACTGGCTGAGGAATCTAAAAATCGCCTTGACTTATGATAAAGTATCATATGTCCTCACGGCTTCAGCCCCGCCTGTCCCAGGTCCAAAATCCTCAGTTGCGGACGTTGAAGTCTGCAAGACATGGGACGCTGACTGTGCCACGGCCAAATGCCTCGCGCTTGCATCGATGGACAATACACATCAAAAGCAGCACGAGAATATGGACATTCAAACCATATTTCTCCATTCAAAGGAGTTGTATAGAGAGCAATCCCGCGTATTACGATACGAAGCATCAAAGAAATTGTTTCAGATGCGAATGGCCCCTGGCACACCAGTAGGAGACCATGTTCTGAAGATGATAGCTCTTATAGAAGAGCTTGAGGATCTAGGATGGACAATGGACAATGAACAATATACAGATATTATTCTGCAGTCCCTCCCCTCCACTTTTGCTCAGTTCATAGTTAACTTCAACATGCACGGCATGGAGAAGGAGCTACCTGAACTCTTTAATAGGTTAAGGAGTGCAGAGAGCACTATGAAATCAATGAAAACTCCCGTTATGACTATTGGGAAATCTTCTTCTTCTCGCCCTAAGGCTAAGTCCAAAGGAAAGAAAAAGAAGAAGCCCACCAATCCTAAGGATGGAGTTAAAAAGGTGAAGGGAAAGGAAAAGTCCAAAGCTGGAGACCCGGGGAAAGACGAATCTTTTCATTGCCACAAGACAGGACATTGGAAGCGCAACTGTACAGAGTACATGAACCTCAAGAAGAAGCATGGGGATGCTTTCGCTTCAGGTGCGTTTGTGACAGAAAACTGTTTTTCAATAAACTCTGCTTCCTGGGTATTGGATACCGGTTCAGGTTCTCACATTTGCAATTCTATGCAGGGGCTGAGAAATAGCAAAGTTTTGAAGACAGGTAACCATACTCTCCGCGTTGGAAATGGTTCCAATGTACATACAGTCGCAGTGGGAGAGTATCACTTGGGGTTGCCATCTGGATGTATTTTGGTTTTGAATCCTTGTTATTTTGTACCCAGTATGCTTTGTAATATAATATCCGTTTCTTTGTTAGACAATGAAGGATATAATTTTGTATTGCATAACAATGTTATGAACATTCACCTGAATCAAATATTGGTTGGGTATGGTACGCTTAATAACGGAATATATGTCCTAAATCAACACACAGTTTTCAGTATACAAAACACTAATAAAAGAAAGCTTTTAGAATTAAATGAAGCTTTTCTTTGGCACTGTAGACTTGGTCATATTAACGAAACAAGACTAAATAAGTTACACAAAGATGGATATTTAAACTCTTTTGAATATAAATCTTATGCGACTTGCCAGTCTTGTATCAAGGGTAAAATGACCAAAACTCCGTTTACCAGACACGGAGAATGGGCTACTGAGCTCCTAGACCTCATATATAGTGATGTATGTGGGCCAATGTCTATACAGGCTAGAGGCGGTTTTTCATACTTCATTACGTTCACTGACGATTTCTCAAGATTCGGTCATGTATTTTTATTAAAGCACAAGTCCGAAGCTTTCGAGAAATTCATTGAATATAAACAAGAAGTAGAAAAACAAACCGGCTTCAGTATCAAGATGCTTCGATCAGATCGAGGTGGTGAGTATCTCAGTACAGAATTTGCAAACTTCCTAAAAGAGAATGGGATTCTCTCTCAGCTCACTCCTCCTTACACACCACAGCACAACGGTGTGTCAGAACGACGGAATAGGACCCTATTAGATATGGTCCGGTCCATGATGAGTGATGCTGAGTTACCAGTCTCGTTTTGGGGGCATGCATTGGTGACTGCAGCGTTTCTACTAAACAGGGCTCCAACCAAAACCGTGTCTACCACGCCATATGAGATATGGCATGGGAAGAGACCATCTCTTAAGAGAATTAAGATTTGGAGTTGCCCGGCCTATGTTAAAAAGCAGAATCCGGACAAACTCGAGACACGGTCAGTCATGTGTAACTTTGTGGGATATCCAAAGAATTCTTATGGATATCTATTCTACCACAAAGAGGAACAAAAAGTGTTTGTTTCTCAGTATGCCACATTCTTAGAAAAAGAGTTTTTCACAGATAAAGATGATGGCAAGGTGGTGGATCTAGAAGAGGTTCTAGAAACACAAACTACTAATGACGATTTGGTTGAACCAGCTGTTGCAATAGAAACTGAGGAACCTCGGCCACTCCGAAGGTCTGGTAGGACTTCTCGCCCACCGGAGAGGTACTACGGTTTCCTCATTGATGGTGACGGAGAAGATTGCATCATGGATGATGATGATCCTACCAGTTTTCAGCAAGCTATCACGAGTGGTGACTCTGTGAAGTGGCTGGATGCCATGAGATCCGAAATGGAGTTTATGTACACCAACAAAGTATGGACTTTGGACATTGTACCCCCTGGGGTAAAACCTGTGGGATGCAAATGGATCTTTAAAAGAAAGATTGGTGTAGATGGGCAGGTAGAGACCTATAAGGCAAGACTTGTGGCAAAAGGTTTTCGTCAAAGACCAGGTTTGGACTATGACGAAACTTTTTCGCCCGTAGCCATGCTTGAATCCATTCGGATCCTACTTGCTATTGTTGCTCACTACGACTATGAAATCTGGCAGATGGACGTTAAAACAGCATTTCTAAATGGAGATTTAGAAGAATGCATTTATATGGATCAGCCAGAGGGCTTCATTGACAGTAGGAGCAGCGGGAAAGCATGTAGACTGCTTAAATCCATATATGGGTTAAAGCAGGCATTTCGGAGTTAGAACATCTGTTTCGATGATGTTATCAAAGAGTTTGATTTCATCAAAAATCCAGATGAACCTTGTGTTTATAAGAAGGCTGTAGGAAGAGCTGTCACATTCCTCGTATTGTACGTGGATGACATTCTTCTTATAGGAAATGATATTCCTATGCTACAGTCGGTCAAATCATTCTTATCACTAAGGTTCTCCATGAAGGACCTGGGTGATGCCACATACATCCTGGGCATAAGGATCTATAGGGATAGATCCAAAAAGTTATTGGGATTTTCCCAAACCAGGTACATCAATACCATCCTAAAAAGGTTTAGTATGGAAGACTCCAAGCGGGGTGCCTTACCCACTTGCCATGGAGTCACTCTCTCCAAGGATTCTTTTCCAAAGACCGATGAAGAGAGAGCTCGCATGAGCATTATACCCTATGCTTCGGCAGTAGGATCTATAATGTATGCGATGTTATGTACACGCCCAGATGTAGCTTATGCACTTCGTGTTGTAAGCAGGTATCAATCCAACCCAGGGGAGAACCACTGGACAGCTGTGAAGAACATTCTTAAGTACTTACGAAGGACTAAAGAATTGTTCTTGGTGTATGGTAATACAGATCTCCAAATGGAGGCCTTTACCGATTCGAGCTTCCAGAGTGATAAGGATGACAGCAAATCTATCTCAGGGTTTGTATTTACCCTCAATGGAGGGGCGGTAAGTTGGAAGAGTTCCAAACAGGATACCGTTGCAGACTCTACGATGGAGGCTGAATACATTGCTGCAAATGATGCCGCCAAGGAAGCCGTCTGGATGAAGAAGTTCGTCTCGGAGCTAGGAGTAGTTCCAACCATTATTGATCCAATACCCTTGTATTGTGATAATAATGGGGCAATGGCGTTAGCCAAGGAGCCCAGGTCCCATCAGCGGTCCAGACACATCCTGAGGTGCTTTCATTTGATCCGGGAGATTGTAGATCGCCGCGAGATCGATATTAAGAGAGTAGACACAAAGAATAACGCCGCGGATCCACTCACCAAGGCCCTCCCTCAGCCGCAGCATGAGCGACTTTTTGAGATGTTGGTTATGAGATACGCCAATAACTGGCCTTAGTGCAAGTGGGAGATTGTTGAATATATGTATGCCCTAGAGGCCATTATGTGATAGTGGATGTATTTATACATGTATATATATATATTCAGTGTACATTCTTGCTCGACATGATAGTATGCTATCTGGTTCTTCTTTATCTGACATGTTGATTTGATCATGCTTTTATTCATTCATACATGCTGATAAAGCCCTGAGGATATCGGCTTGACTACTGTGATTATGATGGAGATCATACTAATGGGACATCTGTAGTCAATAATCATATCCTGAAATGTCCCTAGTCGTAGGTATATCGAGACGGGGCATTGATATACCAGAGTAGACTAGCGTATATGATACTAGACCCATACGATGGGCGATGAATGTTCCCACATTCATAAATGTTTGACATCAAGATCATATACGGGTGCTCAGTGGTGACTGGGTACACTGGACGGACTCACCGAGAACTCTTATATAGAATTATATCTATCGTCAGATAGCAGTTCTCAGGTGACACTGGTACAGGTTAGTCTGTAGACCCAAGATCGTCATAGAGTCTTGTGTGTTCTCCTACTGTACTTTGATTGCCACCCTACCACGGCTCTACTGAGTCGTGCAAACAGGTGGCCGTTGGGTGCAGTCCCGAGACACACGAAGACGATGAGCGATAGGAGTGGTTTCTTCTCTCCCGGTATTGGGAGTTGATGCTGTGCTGTGCCCGACTGGTTATATCAGTAAGTCCCTGGCCAGGGCTGCTGAGATTTGGTGATAAGTGTTATCAGTAGTTTCTCGATCTGTTATAGACCATTCACCGGCACGACTTATTGAGTTATTGGGGTCGACGTGACCATCCCTAGGCTCGATATGCAGCATATCTGACGAAGAGACCGGACTGTACGGTAGTGTTGCCAGTTGGCTCAACGGGAGTTGTAGCAGGTTCGCTTGTTTTCTTCTGATCGCTCAATACCCCGGTGGCTGTTACGTTTAGCTGACCGCTTGCGGCTTGGGGGTGCTTGATATGATCATCACCCACTGCCGGCGTATTGACGAGTCTTAGAGTCCCACAAAGGAGTTACCTAGTCCAGGCGAAACGTTGTGGTGCGCGTATGCGATATGCGCATGGACCCGATTAAAATGCGCGTATAGGATACCGAACATTGATCGGGTGGCTTGCTTTTTGTGCGGTCATATGTGATATGGCCGGATTGATAAATCAAGTGTTGATTTATCATTTAACCATTAGTTTTCTCACTTAAAATCTTTTCTAGTATATGATGGATGTATGCATGCATGTATGTTTTTCTATCTTTCTTTTAGTTTCATGCACATATGGATGTGCACACATACATACATACATACACCATCTATCATGGTTGATTACACATGGAAAATGGTGGCAATATAAGACTCACACCATGGATAAATGGATGGATTATTATTTGATTTTATGTTTAAAACAAAATAGAAAAGAAAAGGATAATTCTTGCTTAGCTTCTACACTCTTCTTTAAACCTAACCATGCTCACCTACTTCTAACCATGAGTTATCCGTCTCTTTGTGTTTTAAATTCAAGTTAAATAATATCTCCATCATCTAACCATGGTTTGAGATGAGGATTAGAAAATATATATACATATATTTTCTTTTTATTTCATATGAGTTATCATATTTTTCTACTCTTGTTAAAACAAAAGCCATCATCTTCCTCCTCCTTCCTTTTGCTCTCTAGTTTTTTCTAGTGAGTAAAACACAAATAAAGAAAGGTTTTTGAAGTGAGAATCATAACCACAACATCATTCAACACAAGTTTAGCCAACTTGTTTAGAGTGTTCTCTTCATTTCTCATCTTGAAAAGTGAAGTTGCGAGCTTGGACAAGGAACTTCGGGTGGATCGTCGTGGACGCGAGAAGACTTCAAGAGGACATTCTTCCAACACCCAAGAGGCCAAAGAGTCTAGCGAAGGGAGCTACAAAGGTTGTAGTCTCGAAACCTTAGTCTTTATTGCCTTTAACTTTTGAAACCCTAATTTTCTAGGATCGATTCCTTTGCATGCTTGCTTAGCACCATAAAAATTTAAACTTTGTGACATGTGATGCTTCCAAACTCTATATAGGGTGCTAGGCAAACCTAACATATACTATGGGTATACATATATATTTCAGCGTCCCATACCACTAATATATATACGCAGGAGTAAAACAATCCAGAATCATCATATGCAACCATATCACAGTGCGAAATCCATGAATTATAATACATGCAACATGAAACACTAATATGAGCATGGAACTATGTAAAGGCATATGCACAAAGGAATATGAATCAATAACATATAAGCATGCAATGCAATGCGAGCCGTAGAATAAATGGTAAATGAATAATACTGCAGCTTGCCATTTGAAATAAGACAAATCGGGGTTTTTTGTAAAATAAGGTCTACAGTGTTTTTAAGATATTCCCGAGTCGTTAGTTTTTAAAATAGGTATGACTTGGGTCTAGTCTAATATGTACTATTCAAACTACAGATCTAAGTATCAAGTCAACCGGGAGGGGTATGGAATCCACCTAAATCTGAGTCGATATAAATATATATAAATATAATAGTCGGTGATCCCGCCTCAATAATATCGCGTACGATACATCATACCATATGACAATCCTCAAGTCATGAGTGCGGATCTATCATCAATATAAAGCTCGTATGATAAATCATCGTACAGCATCCCAATAGCTGGGTACGGGTCAATATCACATTATTTCATCAATTACCTGGTATTCTTATCATCATATCACATAATCTGGGTTATTGATCTAAGTCTAGTACAAATCGATACCATCTATATAAGTATGAATGTGTGTGTAAAACACACGTCCAATGGCCCGCTAAAATCACATGTTGTATCCCAAATACGAATCATATCAAATCACCGATCTCGTGGCACTATGCCCACTATCATCGACTCATCTCCAATGTCATCCAATATCATCATCAACACT
Organism: Agapanthus africanus; assembly: GCA_030015575.1. Classification (NCBI taxonomy): domain Eukaryota; kingdom Viridiplantae; phylum Streptophyta; class Magnoliopsida; order Asparagales; family Amaryllidaceae; genus Agapanthus; species Agapanthus africanus. The sequence goes on from JASDDO010000010.1 coordinate 136,245,104, forward strand.
GTGTAACTATAAGGAATATGCAACTGTGTGCGTGTGGGTGTAAACCTACTCTAGGGTTCGCAACTATGAACTATACTAGTTTACTTCTAACCCTAATCTATACATAGTACACCTAACACAAGGACCACAACACACTAAAAACTATCTTATATAATATATACATCGTATATCAGCTACGGAATGCGGGGGTGCTATACGCCATCCACCCGACTTTCCCCTGTAGATATAATCTACTCACCTTGCGTCTTCATTGTCGACGTCACCACGCGTTTGCTTGTCGTCCCGATGTCTTCATGGGGTACCTACACATTAACGTATCGCAAATGCGTATCAAAACCAATTCCAAACTAAAACGGCATACGAATCTCAAAATGATACGCTATGATCTATAGGTTAGAACCTATGGACAACGCCTTCCAAAACCACCAACACCCTCGATATCGTCGTATAAACGCCAAATAGTCGAGGTAAAACACAATACACAAATTCAGAATTTAAAAATACGGAATATGGAAACACGAATCCAAAACAGCAACTAAGGAAAGGGGCTCCAGATTTCACCCTAGGTCAAATTAGACAAATCTATACATGCCAGGGGTCTAATCTATACAAGTAGGGGCTACAGAACCAAAACGACACAAAATGGGGCAGGTCTGGCCGCAAATTGCGGCCAATAGGATTAAATTGGCGTCCAGGAAAATGAGTTAGGGGCTGGGGTCTTGGGGTTAGCTTCCTGGGTGCCTGCACATGTCACTGTCCATTCAATATAATTTTCAGAGTCTCGGGTTGATAGCAGATCTCATATAAGCTTCTCAGATTTCATAACTTTTCCGATATCAGTTTCTAAATCCGTATTTCGGGTTTCAACTCTCAGGTTTAGGTCTCAATTCATGCACTAGGGTGTTTATCTAAACTCTACTGAGCTCAATTTCACATTACAACACAATTCCCTCAACCCTAACTAGGTTTTCCTCAAATCCACAAAAACACACAATATCGGTTCTAAACTAAACATAGGGTATAAGTAATACTAAAACTAAGCTAAGGGTTCAGTAAATACCTCATTTGGCAACTCAAGAATTTTCTTGAGTTGCCCCTAGTGGCCAAAATCCTTGCTTTCTTGGTCCTATGTATAGATTTTGAGCTTGTGCACATTTTTTGTGAAATGAAGATGGGGTTTTGGTTTAGTTTTCATGGTGATTTGGGGCTATTTAAGAGGGGAGGGAGGTGAAGAGCAGCAGCACCAGCAAGGGCTGAAGAGGGAGAGAGATGAGTGAAGGAAATGAAGGAGATGGTTAAGTCCTTGGGTCAAAGCAGACCATACCTCTCTCTCTCACCAAACCTCATATTTTAATCCAAAACCTTTTCTTTTCTTTTAGTAACCCCAAAATAAAACCATGACAAGAAAAATGTAACACAAGTGTGGAAAAAGATATGTGCATGTTTTGCACAAAATTGCTAAAAAACCGATTAGCGATTTTTAATCGCGATTAGCACTAAATTATCATATAACTAATCATAAAAACTTAAAAATGGCATAATTCCCTAAAATACCCTATATTAGAATTTTCCATAATTTTCCAAAATATTTCCCCATTTATTTGTATTTAATTATACCGAATTATTAAAATATTCAATAAAGTAATATTAAATTTTAAAATTTCCCAAAAATAATATTTTATTATTTTGAAATGTTACAATCTACCCCCTTTAAATAAATTCGGTCCCCGAATTTAAATTTAAACCCCCAACTACTAAAACATTCAGTAAAAATCCAAGTTGTCGGATACGTGATAATCGAATCACAAAATCACAAATCATAAATACCGTCGTCGGTAATCTCTCCTTCCAAGTCGAGAAGGTGTCGGTGCATCCAATGCTAGCAGCGCAAGATATCTACTTACCTCTTGCTCACGGTCTGGCGTCCTCTGTCCTTGGGTCCTTATCTTCTCTGCGGATTACCTATCTTGCAATCAATCGGCTCGTCGGCCCTGTCAGGTGTGCTAACGGGGACGATTCCGTTCTGGCACTTCTCCAGTCATCTCTCGGTCAATCATCACGACCACTCATAAAGCAGCAAGTCGGTGGCGTCGGCTTCTGGCTCTCTGAATGCACGTGACACATCTGATCCTGGGTGCAACTATCATTGCAGCAGTGTCCTGGAAGGAATCCCGCTCAAGGTCTCTTCCGATCTTGCCTATGCCGAACTGTACGGAGGCTGACTCTCTTGCATAATCTCTTCTCACTCGATAGACATCTGTGTCTTCAGCACGGCATTTTCTCGGAAATTGGTCGCATCCCAACACCTCTGTAGGCATATCAGGTCTTTAGCCTCGACAGAAAGTAATGACAGCTCGTCAACGTCTTGCACGAACCTCTGGTTCCACTTGTCTCTATCGTCGTCCACTATGACGTCATGCCATGCTATCTACGCACTGCACTGTTCTCGGCCACGGTCAATCCGAAGTCTCTCGCACGGACTCGAAAACGCGTACTCTGTAGCTTCATCATTCGGTAGAAGATGTGTGGCCGAACAGGTCCTCGGGAACGCGTCCCAACCATCGGAGGAATACTCAATACTCGTGCGCCTCGATCAATTCGCAACGCATCTGGGTAAGGTCCTTTATCCGAACCTGGTCAACTATCTCGTCGACGATGCCGAACTCTGGCCTGCTGGGTGTGCGCAATATGACCACTCCTGGGTCCAGGCTTTCTCGTATAGTATTCCAGAAAGGTCCTGTCGAGGTCTCTCTCAAATCTCATTCCTGCCGAATTTCCCGGAAGTCATCATCCATTGCTGAAGCAAATTCTTGTTCCGGAACGGCTGCATACTCGTCGCAACTCCTTCTGGAAGGTATATCCATATACAACGTCTCTGCGTGTGTATCGCATCTCTGATGTCAGCGGAGTGGGATGTCATCTCGTCGAAATCTCTTACGAACTCTTTACTTCACTCTGCTTCAATGTCAACTAATTCGGACTCGTCTCATCGTGGCTGCATGAACCGTGCTCCAATGGCTATGCTCGTATCTGGAGTCTCCCAAGCAATGTGTCCCATCACATGATATCCGAATGATGTCGAATCATCCGATCGGTTGCCAAAACCTCATAATCTCCCAAGAGATCAACATCTTGGGTACAGTTTAATAGTATCGAGTATATGTCACAGCGTCGATGGTCCAGCCGTAGAAGGGCAAACCTAAGTCTCACTAATGGCGCCGCGGAACTGCCGCAAACCCTAAGGTTCAAAGGCTTTCATACGGTCATTAAGTCGAGTTAGGGTTTCATTCTTCTAGAGGGTCCATAGAATCGCTTGCATGTCTTTCCGAATACTTTAAACTTGGAAAATGGGCTCCTGACATTCGATCGTCTCAATCGACTCTCAACGAACCTGCACGAAGTCACCTCTAGCTGGAATCAATCTATCTGATGACCTCGCATCGGGGTAGGCGAACAATCTACATGTCCTAGTCATTCATCCTCGATGACTAGCGACCTTCTATCATCTCCTAGTATAACTCGTACCGCAATGCTCCAACATCTGGGGCAATATCTCGTTGTTCGCAGCAGCAACTGGCTCCTTCGCATGTACGCTGAACAGCGCCTCAATCCTCCAGGAAAGGCGATACATTGGCGGTCATCTCTAAATCGATCTGCTCTGGATCTGAGTAAGACTCTCCATACTGGAAATCTTCAACTCAACTGGGCCTGCTCCGGCGCATAAATCGGACGAATCACCTTCGTCTCTCAAATCGGGTAGACAAGCTATCATCTATCTCATATCTGCCTGGAAGCTCCGGCGATCTCAGCTCGTAAGCTCCGGAAGCGACATCCTATCAATCTCAGCAACAGCTGGTCCATCTGTCTGCACGGTAGGCGACATCATAAACTCTGAGGTATGCTATACATCAACAGTCCTCTCTCAACTGACAGCTCTAACAATGGCCCGATCATCCGGTGCAAAACCAAGCACTCGCCTCCACTTGAGGTCACAATCACCAATACTAACTCGAGACGTTCCCATGTCACCAGAAAACACAACGGTCGTCCCTCGTACCAGACGAGCTCTCCCTGATCGTAACCCTAGTAGCAGCCCAAACTGTGCTCAAACAATGGCGATAGGAACCTCAATCGAGTATCGAAGAGAGCAGATCAATGGAAAGAAAGAAAACAACAGATCCAGAGTGGGTACATGATCATAAGAAGGAACAACATCAATGAAAGTATGATCATGGAACTAGTAGAATCGAGGATCTCAAATGGATGTATAATCATGGATATGAAGAGAATCACTGATATCGAAAATATATGCACCCTAAGGTTCTTTAAGAGGAGTAGCGTATCGTAAGTATGCCGCGGAACATACCCACGGTATGTCACTCTACTTTAGTCACCTATTCCATCAACCAAGGGTCATCCTACGTGACGAAAGTTCGGGTCTAATACCCGCTCGACTAAGTATAAGTTCCGTAAGGTCAAGCCTAAGTTCCGTATATATATAGACGCCCTGGGCTCCACATAGTCAAACTTAGACTCGAACCAAGGTTAACCTAGCGCTCTGATACCAACTTTGTCATGACCCGAAATAGCTCGTGACTGGCACTTGAATCATATGAAGTCTATAGGACCCCATCTAATCCAAGTAAGCCAAAAAGCCCAGAAATCTAAAACCATTTAAGGAGTAAATAAAGAAAACCAAGAAATCCAACTTTGTCACAACCACGCAAGTAATATGATATACAACGCCGAATGGCGAGGATCAAACTCAAAAGAAACTCACAATAACATGAAAACCTTAACACTATTAAGCGCGACTCTAAGGTCGAAATAATACATCACTAGTGTCAGAGTCTGAAACAATATAGAAGTTTTGGTTGATGGAATTTCTAGATATAATGAGTAATACATATACAAGGGTGGTTCTGATACAAAGAACCCACCTACCAAGCAAATCACCCGCAAAGGAAGCAATGTGCCGGAAATGCCGCTATGGAACCTGTACGGCAAAACCTGCAAGAACTGTGGCACAACGGGGTGAGTTTCCAACTCGTGAATAGAAAATATCTACAAGAAGAAATTGAATGCATGACATAATCCTAAGTCAAAACGATCAGATATAATATAAACCTCAAATGAATAAGTCTGAAGCATGGTAAAGTGGCAATGTAACATCTGAACATAAGTGTAGTGCCAAGAACTCGTGCCAGTGCCTCACGTAATAACATATCATAAATATGATGTATGTATGCGGTAAAATGAAAACAGAAGGTATCACGAATGAAGTCATCAGAAAATCAGTGTCGAGCATCGACACAAATATATATCTCAATATCAAGTAAATCCCATATATCATGTATCCGATATGTATGCAACATTCATGAAGGTACTCTATCAGGTACTACTAATACATGATGCAATCCATATAAAATAAATGTAGGGTAGGGGAGATATAATATGCCATCGACCATAAAGGCTACTCTCATATCGAGCACATAGGCTCCTTTCATATAACGGGCATCCGTCAGTCCGGGTCAACCCCCACTCTCATATATCGGGCATCCGTCAGTCCGGGTCAGGCCCCACTCTCATATATCGGGCATCCGTCAGTCCGGGTCATCCCTCACTCTCATATATCGGGAATCCGTCAGTCCGGGTCATCCCCCACTCTCATATATCGGGCATCCGTCAGTCCGGGTCAGCCCCCACTCTCATATATCGGGCATCCGTCAGTCCGGGTCAGCCCCCACTCTCATATATCGGGCATGCATATATAAGTTTGCATAGATCATCATGATGATATATTAAGTAGGTGTATATATATATCGGCGTCCCATACCACTAATATATATATACTATGGGTATAGATATATATTTCAGCGTCCCATACCACTAATATATATATACGCAGGAGTAAAACAATCCAGAATCATCATATGCAACCATATTACAGTGCAAAATCCATGAATTATAATACATGCAACATGAAACACTAATATGAGCATGGAACTATGTAAAGGCATATGCACAAAAGAATATGAATCAATAACATATAAGCATGCAATGCAATGCGAGCCGTAGAATAAATGGTAAATGAATAATAATGCAGCTTGCCATTTGAAATAAGACAAATCGGGGTTTTTTGTAAAATAAGGTCTACAGTGTTTTTAAGATATTCCCGAGTCGTTAGTTTTTGAAATAGGTATGACTTGGGTCTAGTCTAACATCCACTATGCAAACTACAGATTTAAGTATCAAGTCAACCGGGAGGGGTATGGAATCCACCTAAATCTGAGTCGATATAAATATATATAAATATAATAGTCGGTGATCCCGCCTCAATAGTATCGCGTACGATACAGCATACCATATGACAATCCTCAAGTCATGAGTGCGGATCTATCATCAATATAGAGCTCGTATGGTAAATCGTCGTACGACATCCCAATAGCTGGGTACGGGTCAATATCACATTATCTCATCAATTACCTGGTATTCTTATCATCATATCACATAATCTGGGGTACTGATCTAAGTCTAGTACAAATCGATACCATCTATATAAGTATGAATGTGTGTGTAAAACAGACGTCCAAAGGCCCGCTAAAATCACATGTCGTATCCCAAATACGAATCATATCCAATCACCGATCTCGCGGCACTATGCCCACCATCATCGACTCATCTCCAATGTCATCCAATATCATCATCAACACTGTGTAACTATAAGGAATATGCAATTGTGTGCGTGTGGGTGTAAACCAATTCTAGGGTTCGCAACTACGAACTATACTAGTTTACTTCTAACCCTAATCTATACATAGTACACCTAACACAAGGACCACAACACACTAAAAACTATCTTATATAATATATACATCGTATATCAGCTACGGACTGCGGGGGTGCTATACGCCATCCACCCGACTTTCCCTTGTAGATATAATCTACTCACCTTGCGTCTTCATTGTCGATGTCACCACGCGTTTGCTTGTCGTCCCGAAGTCTTCATGGGGTACCTACAAATTAACGTATCGCAAATGCGTATCAAAACCAATTCCAAACTAAAACGGCATACGAATCTCAAAATGATACGCTATGATCTATAGGTTAGAACCTATGGACAACGCCTTCCAAAACCATCAACACCCTCGATATCGTCGTATAAACGCCAAATAGTCGAGGTAAAAAACAATACACAAATTCAGAATTTAAAAATACGGAATACGGAAACACGAATCCAAAACAGCAACTAAGGAAATGGGCTCCAGATTTCACCCTAGGTCAAATTAGACAAATCTATACATGCCAGGGGTCTAATCTATACATGTAAGGGCTACAGAACCAAAACAACACAAAATGGGGAAGGTTTGGCCACAAATTGCGTCATATAGGATTAAATTGGTGGCCAGGAAAATGAGTTAGGGGCTGGGGTCTTGGGGTTAGCTTCCTGGGTGCCTGCACATGTCACTGTCCATTCAATATAATTTTCAGAGTCTCGGATTGATTGCAGATCTCATATAAGCTTCACAGATTTCATAAATTTTCCGATATCAGTTTCTAAATCCGTATTTCGGGTTTCAACTCTCAGGTTTAGGTCTCAATTCATGCACTAAGGTGTTTATCTGTAAGGTTACTAGGCACACTAACAAGGCTCAACAAGACATCGACCATGCCAAAATTAAAATTTTATGTGCCGCACAACCCTAAGCAAGATCGTTAACTAGAGTTTAGGCGAAACTAATGGCAAGTAAACAACTTTACACTAAAGGGAACGCGATATACAACCTTTGTAGATCGGTCCTCCACTTCATTTGCTCCTTGTTGAAGTCCCTTCGCTGCGATCAAGGTTCTCCTGGGCTCTTGCATGGCTTCACGACGCGAAGGATGCGACCTTGCTTGAAGTCTCCGAGGCCGAAGATGATCTACGTCGAGGGAATTCCGACTCAAGCTCCTACTTCACTAACTTGAGAACTAGTGAAGCAAACACCCTATACTAAAGGGCTAGTCTAGTAGAGGATGGAAAAATAGGAAGTGGGTTCTCTTTAGAATTTTGTTTCTCACTTTGGATCAAACCCTAGCTTGCTTTTTCTTTTTATTCAAGGAAGAAGATGATGAACAAAAGAAAGTGAAGAGGATAATGATCAAGTGAGAAGGCTAACCATGGTGAGTGAGTATCATATACTAACTCATGGTGAGACATAACCATGGCTAAGTGTAAATGGTTAGGTCAATAAAAATCTAAAGTAAAACAAAACTTGTGGACTTTTTCAAAGCATCCACAAGCTTCTCCAAGCTTTATGCTTATGAAAAAATTCCACTAATTTGTAATTACTTTAGATAAATATAAACCACCATTTTAAAATAGAATGGTGTAAGTCTTACACATCCATGTCTAGTGTATCAACAACCATGATACAAATATATAACACATTTTCAAATATATAGTATACATGTGTGAAAGTGAGAAAAACCCTAAAGTGAACAAATGTTAGTAAATGTAAATTAGTATATCTAATATACAATTATACACTTAATTATTAAATCAACACTTGACTTAATAATCCGGTCATATCTCAGATAACCGGCTAACAATCATTGTATCGACTTATCGAATCAACACTTGATTCGATAACCCGGCTATATCATATATAACCGACCGATACAAAAAAGTCGCGAGAATAGAATACGGTATCACATACACGCATTTATTCTCGGTCTCGCACATATCACATACGTGCTCCTATTTCGTTTTGCCTGAGCCAGTAAAACCACTATGTAGGACTCTAAAGACTCATCAATATGCCGGCAGTAGGTGATGATCACATCAAGCACCCACAAGCCGTCAGCGGTACTAGCTGGACATAACGACTACCCGGGTATTGAGCGATCAGAAGATCAGCAAGCAAGCCCGCTCCAACTCCTGTAAAAGCCTGCCGGTAACACTTCCCGTACAGTCCGGTCTCCTCATCTGATATGTCGCATATCAAGTCTAGGGGTGGTAAACGTCAGACCCCAATAACCGATAAGTCATGCCGATGTGAGGCTCATAACGGGTCGAGAAACTACTGGTAACACTTACCAGTAAATCTCTAAATCAGCCCTGGCCAGGGACTTCCCTGTTACGGCCAATCGAGCACAGCGCAACATCAACCCCCAATGCCGGGAGAGACGAAATCCCTCCTATCGCTCATTGCCTCCATGTGACTCGGGACTGTACCCAAAAACCACCGTTTTGCACGCCCTCATGGACGTGGTAAGGTGGAAATCAAAGCACAGTGGGAATCACACAAGACTCTATGACGATCTCGGATCTACAGACTAACCTGCACAAGTGTCACTAAAGAACTGCCATCTGACGTGAGGTATAATACCATCTAGGAGTTCTCGGCGAGTCCTTCCAGTGTACCCAGTCTTCACTGAGCACCCGTATACCATCTCTGATGTCTAACACCAATGGATATGGGATCATCCATCGCCCATCTCATGGGTCGAGAAGCATATACGCTAGTCTACTCTGTTATATCGATGCCCCGTCTCGATACACCCACGACTAGGGAGCTTGAAGGATGTACTTATGGACTACCATGTCCCCAGTAGTATGATCTGCATCATAGTCCAGGTAGTCAAGTACACATGCTAAGGGCTTCACAAACATGTAACTATAAGACAGTATAAAGAGACAAGTATACATGTTAAAGTAAAGAGCAACCAGATAGCATACTATCATGACGAGCAAGAAAGTCCTCTCTATATATGTCCAAGAATCCAATATAATATAAATCATTTGTACAATACTGGTCTCTAGGGCATACATACAACTAACAATCTCCCACTTGCACTAGGGCCAGCTGCTGTATCGCATACCGAGCATCCCGAAGAGTCTCTCAAACTGTATCTGGAGAATGGCCTTCGTGAGTGGATCCTCTGTGTTATTCTTCGTGTCAACCCTCCTGACCTCGATCTCCCGGCGATCAACTATCTCCCGGATCAGGTGATACCGCCTCAGAATATGCCTGGATCGCTGATGGGACCTGGGTTCCTTGGCCAAAGCCACCGCTCCATTGTTATCACATTACAAAGGTATTGGATGTTCAATGGATGGAACCACTCCAAGTTCAGTAATGAACTTCTTGATCCTGACAGCCTCTTTAGAAGCATCGTTGGCAGCGATGTATTCAGCCTCCATCGTCGAGTCTGCCATGGTTTCCTGCTTAGAACTCTTCCAGCTAACCTCCCCTCCGTAAAGGGTAAAGACAAATCCCGACTGTGACTTAGAGTCGTCCTTATCACTCTGGAAGCTCGAATCGGTAAAGGACTCCACTTGGAGTTCTCCGTTACCATACACCAAGAGCGTCTCCTTAGTCCTTCGCAAGTACTTGAGAATGCTCTTCACAGCTGTCCAGTGACTCTCTCCAGGATCAGCTTGATACCTACTCACTACACTTAGTGAGTAGGCTACATCGGGTCTGGTACATAGCATCGCGTACATGATAGAGCCTACTGCAGAAGCATAGGGTATCCCTTGCATTCGAGCTCTCTCCAAATCATTCTTGGGAGACATCTCTTTGGAGAGAGTGAGCCCTGAGATCGTGGGTAAAAACCCACGTTTGGACTCTTCCATACTAAACCTCTTTAGTATGGTGTCAATGTACCTGGATTGGGACAATCCCAATATCCTTTTAGATCTATCTCTATAGATCATAATTCCCAATATGCATGAGGCATCACCAAGATCTTTCATTGAGAATCTTTGTGATAAGAAGAGCTTCACCGATTGCAGCATAGGAATGTCATTTCCTATCAAGAGTATGTCGTCCATGTACAATACGAGGAAGACAACCTTACTCTCTGTCATCTTCTTATAGATACAAGGTTCATCTACGTTTTTGACGAAATTAAACTCTTTGATAACGACGTCAAAGCAGATGTTCCAACTCCGCGATGCTTGCTTTAATCCATAAATGGATTTAAGCAGCTTGCACACCTTCCCGCTGCTCCCACTATCTACGAAGCCCTCTGGCTGAGTCATGTACACGCACTCTTCCAAATCACCGTTTAGAAAGGTGGTCTTAACATCCATTTGCCAGATTTTGTAGTCATGATATGCAGCGATGGCAAGCATGATCCGGATGGATTTAAGCATAGCCACTGGAGAAAAGGTTTCGTCATAGTCCACACCTGGTCTTTGACGAAAACCCTTTGCAACAAGTCTAGCTTTGAAAGTCTCCACTTTCCCATCTATACCAAGTTTTTTCTTGAAGATCCACTTGCTCCCAATGGGTTTTACCCCTTCAGGAGCAACTTCCAAAGTCCATACTTTGTTGGTGTACATGGATTCCATCTCGGACCGCATGGCATCCAGCCATTTCACTGAGTCCCCACTCGTGATGGCCTGTTCGAAGCTAGTTGGGTCATCATCAACCATGATGCAATCCTCGCTCCCACCATCTATGAGAAAACCGTAGTATCTCTCAGGTGGGTGAGGAACCCTACTAGATCGGCGGAGTGGCTGGGGTTCATCGGGAACTACCGAATCCTCTAGTTCCACCAGATCTTCTATTGCAGCTTTTGTAGCTGGAACCTCTTCCGGTTCTACCTCATGACCACTAATCTCTTTTGCAAGAAATTCCTTTTCTAAAAAGGTGGCATGCCGAGAAACAAACACCCTTTGTTCCTCAGTGTGGTAGAAGATATACCCTTGAGAATTCTTAGGATATCCTATAAATTTGCATAGAACAGACCGTGCCTTGAGTTTGTCCGGATTTTGTCGTTTGACATAGGCTGGACAACCCCATATCTTTACATAGTTAAGATATGGTCTCTTCCCTTTCCATATCTCATATAGAGTGGTAGGCACAGATTTGGTGGGGGTCATATTCAATAGATATATGGTTGTCTCTAGCGCATACCCCCAAAAGAAAATAAGTAACTCAGCTGTGCTCATCATAGAGCGCACCATATCTAATAGGGTGTGGTTCCTCCGTTCAGATACACCGTTGTGCTGTGGTGTATATGGAGGAGTCAGCTGAGAGAGAATCCCATTCTCTTTTAGGAAGTCCAGGAATTCATTGCTCAAGTATTCACCTCCTCGATCAGATCGAAGGATTTTAATACTTTTTCTGGTTTGGTTCTCGACTTCTTGTTTATATTCTCTAAATTTCTCAAAAGCTTCAGACTTGTATCTTATCAAGAACACATGTCCGTATCTTGAGAGATCGTCAGTGAATGTAATGAAGTACGAAGAACCATCCCTGACATGTGTATACATGGGACCGCATACATCACTATGTATCAGTCCCAAGAGTTCGGTAACTCTTTCTCCGTGTCCCGTAAATGGAGTTTTGGTCATTTTGCCTTTGAGACATGACTGGAAAGTGTCATAAGATGAAAATTCGAATGGTTTCAAGTATCCATCCTTATGTAACTTAGCTAGCCGTGTCGCATTTATATGACCGAGTCTACAATGCCACAAGAAGGATTCGTTCAGTTCTGAACTCGTCCTCTTGTGTGTGTCTGTTATGCTCAGAACTGTTGATTGATTTAGAACATAAATGCCATTGCACAACGTGCCTGATCCAACCAACTTTTGGTTAAGGAAAATGTTCATAACATTATCCTGTAATACAAAATTATATCCCTCTTTACTCAACAAAGAAACCGATATAATGTTGCATATCAGGTTCGGCATGAAATAGCATTCGTTGAGAATCAATGTATTACCAGTTGGCAATACAAGGTGATATTCCCCGACGGTTTTAGCTGCAACAATTGCACCATTTCCAACTCTTATGTCTTTATCACCTTCTCCAAGTTCTCTACCTTTCCTAAGCCCATGTAACTTATTACATATATGGGATCCTGACCCGGTATCCAATACCCAGGACGTAGAGCAAATGAAGAAAGAATTCTCTGTAACGAACACACCCGAATTAAATGCATCAACATGTACATTCTTCATTTGGGTGGCATGGGAATCCTGGTATTCCCTTATATCCTGATCAGTCTTATAACTCTTATAAGAAAGAACGGAACCAACGTTCCCCAGCACAGTATAACATGCGGGTTCGGTCAATACATCCATATTATTATCTTTATTAAGGCATGATATGGTCGCTACCTGGAGAGAGAGAGAGAAGAAAACACTTTAGCGTACGCTCTTGCAAGATCAGATTGGTTATTATTTTATCTAATCAGGATGGCTCCCACTGTTTTGATCAAATCTTCCTTCAAAACCCTAAAAGGAAAGACTAGCCGGGATTAATTACACCCTACAACTTCGCCAATCTTTCAGCCAGGCCAGTGTCGGTACTTTGAGGGAGGTTCCCCGTGCTTTCGCACGGACCTAATTAAAGTAAATCTCGTTTTCCCAGAGGCGTAACCCCGTTGACACCGTTCTAGACACCTACTTGATCGGCTAATTGTCCTGTGTAAAACTCTCCCACGAGTAACAATTACTCGCAGTGGGTATCGGGATCCAACTATCTCATAGAAGGTATGCAATCTCATTGCAAATCTCAACACTTGAAATTCCCGATAATATTTTTCCCCTAACGTGCTATGACCTTGACGAAAGCCAACAAACCATAGCCCGCTAGTCAAGTTCAACCCGTACATTTCTTGATTGAATTAAACCCACCCGCACGACCCTTGACGAAAGCCAACAAAGCCATACGACTACCCTAATCCAATCGCATCATATGCAGCAGATAAGCAGTATATAGCTACCGCACACTACACCTTGACGAAAGCCAACAAATGCAGCACGAATACTATGTACAACTTATCTGAAATGACGGAGGGCTACGATAGGTTTTTCTGAAAACCTATTGCGTAATGAACTTGATATCGTCGTAGAATCATGTGAATTTTGAAATGGAGTGATTTTGAGGCTTTTATTAGTTTTGCTAAAGAGGTCACTCCCGGTGAAGGGATCTCGGCTCTTTCCTTATGGAATAAGGTGCAGGATATATCATATACATCACTATGCAAAGCAAAACTCCAAAAGCAATCAAAATTCAAACCGAGTGTTGTAGCATCTGACAGTTTTGCTAAAGAGGCTACTCCCGGTGAAGGGATCTCGGCTCTTTCCCCTATCGAATAAGGTGCAGGGTATATCATATATACCGCTATGCTTTGCAAAACTGTAGCTACCCTTTTTATTTGAAAATTTGATTCTACAACATCTTTTAGTTTTTTTTTTCTTTCATTAATCACATTAATGAAGTCCCATCATTTAAGTCACCTAAACATCACAGATAAATACGACGTACACTTATGCCATCTGCATTCGCCTCGATGTCCCCTCGTGCACCGTTAGGTTAGGTAACTAACGGTAGGGCAGGGCAGGGCTAGCGCGGGTGTAAAACATAAGTAACGCCTATATAATATATCATATATACTATATACAGTATTTATCACAGAACATCAAATGATCACATCACAGATATCACAGCAGAAGAAACATATGAAACATTGGATATACTAGGACGTCCGTATTTTATTTTGAGCCTCTATAAAACACGGATTCCACAGTCGCGATGAATAGCCAAACCCACACCCCTAGACCCCTACGAGAGCGGCAAGCAACCCTACCAATTCTAGAGTTAGGAGACCCGGACTGGACTCCTCGAGTTGGTCTCCCACTGGACACCAGAACCCGGTTACTTGTGCTCTCCTCCTTGGGTCTATCCTAGTGCGGAAAAGTAAATAATATACAAAAGGTGACATCAACCTCATCCTGGAAGTGCCCCAATAAAAGAATATTACATACATTTATATTTTACATGAATGAAAATAAAAATTCTCATCTCACATAAAGCCCCCGGCTATTCAAAACGCGACGATCCAATATAACATATCAGCAACACATAACATCACATGTCATCAACGTAAGTAAATATGCGCATCCCAATTGTCGTTGACATATAGCAACGAAACGGCGATATCACATATTACACTTACGGTCACAGAAAAGAAAGTGTAAAACTACAATATTTGGAATCCACAATCTCTTTAGACATCGTAAATCCGAAATATCATATATTTCGCATTTCATGCCAAACTATGTGAATTCCACATATTTGTATCACATTCCAGATAAATAGACAGTATTAAACTTTCCGATCGAATATTCAAATACTCAAGATTTCCATAGTAGCTCAACTCTTGAGCGGAGTTCAAAGATTCCAGAATACGTCACAGTAGCAACGGTCCAGCCGTAGAAGGGTCAAGCCAACGCCTCACATATGGCACGCCGTACTGCCCCAAACCCTAAGGTTCAAAGGGCAGTTCAAGACGGTCACATAATCGAGTTAAGGTTTGTTGTCTTCTAGAGGGTCCGTCACTACACATGCACGTTCTTCCGAAAGATTTAAAACCCGATAAAAATTCAACACTTGAATGTTTTCATGCCGGGAAAAATTGAGTTCAGGATATCAGTTCGAACATTTTAATACTTTCTAAATTATCCGGAATAACAAAACAAAATTAAATTCTCCGATCGAATCGATGATTAATAATGAACCCCTGAATACTCAACACTTGAGTCAAATTAAAAATACCCAGAAAATAACAATCACAGAATATAGAATTACTGTGCAAACAGAGGATCCAAAGGTCACCATACTGCCCGCGGTTCCACGGCACAAGCAGGGATTCGCCGCGGAACCGCGGTCAACTGTACGATTCATGTCCACGTTGTGCACAATAATTCTTATAAAACCCTGCTGATTTTTTTAGATAATTTTAATTCACAAAAATCCCAGATTTTAAAAATTGTCCAGAGAGGTGGTCGTTTTGTCGTATTCGGGTTCGTTCGGAGTTTTAATTTCGTTAACGCATTGTCTAGTGCTCTAACCTGGCTTTGATACCGCTGTAGGGTTACTAGGCACACTAACAAGGCTCAACAAGGCATCGACCATGCGAAAATTAAAATTTTATGTGCCGCACAACCCTAAGCAAGATCGTTAACTAGAGTTTAGGCGAAACTAATGGCAAGTAAACAACTTTACACTAAAGGGAACGCGATATACAACCTTTGTAGATCGGTCCTCCTCTTCAATTGCTCCTTGTTGAAGTCCCTTTGCTTCGATCAAAGTTCTCCCGGGCTCTTGCATGGCTTCACGACGCGAAGGATGCGACCTTGCTTGAAGTCTCCGAGGCCGAAGATGATCTACGTCGAGGGAATTCCGACTCAAGCTCCTACTTCACTAACTTGAGAATTAGTGAAGCAAACACCCTATACTAAAGGGCTAGTCTAGTAGAGGATGGAGAAATAGGAAGTAGGTTCTCTTTAGAATTTTGTTTCTCACAAGAATTCTCACTTTGGATCAAACCCTAGCTTTCTTTTTCTTTTTGTTCAAGGAAGAAGATGATGAACAAAAGAAAGTGAAGAGGATAATGATCAAGTGAGAAGGCTAACCATGGTGAGTGAGTATAATATACTAACTCATGGTGAGACATAACCATGGCTAAGTGTAAATGGTTAGGTCAATAAAAATCTAAAGTAAAACAAAACTTGTGGACTTTTTCAAAGCATCCACAAGCTTCTCCAAGCTTTATGCTTATGAAAAAATTCCACTAATTTGTAATTACTTTAGATAAATATAAACCACCATTTAAAAATAGAATGGTGTAAGTCTTACACATCCATGTCTAGTGTATCAACAACCATGATACAAATATATAACACATTTTCATATATATAGTAAAGATGTGTGAAAGTGAGAAAAACCCTAAAGTGAACAAATGTTAGTAAATGTAAATTAGTATATCTAATATACAATTATACACTTAATTATTAAATCAACACTTGACTTAATAATCCGGTCATATCTCATATAACCGGCTAACAATCATTGTATCGACTTATCGAATCAACACTTGATTCGATAACCCGGCTATTGTTAGGTTTACCTAGCACCCTATGAGAAGTTTGGAAACATCACATGTCAAAAAGATCAAATTTTTATGGTGCTAAGTAAGCATAAAAAGGATCTATCCTAGAAAATTAGGGTTTCAAATCTTTAACCAACAACATAAGTAACAAAGGCTAGGGTTTTGAGAGTACAACCTTTGTAGCTCCCCTTTTAGACTCTTTGGCCACTTGAGAGTTGGAAAAAGATTAGCTTGAGGTCTTCTAACGTCCACGACGATCCACCCGAAGCTCATTTGTCCAAGCTAGCAACTTCACTTTATCAAAAGAAAGAAATGAAGCTAACACTCTAAACAAGTGGGCAAGACTTGTGTAGAATGGTGTTCTGGTTCTCTTTCTCACTTCAAAATCCTATCTTGTTGAGTATTTTGCTCACTTGAAAAGTCTAGAGAGCTAAAGAGCAAGGTTGAAGAAGATGATGGCTTTTTCAAGAAGAAGAGAAAAGATAATCTCATGAAAAGATAAAGAAAATATATGTATATATATTTATTTCTTCTCATCTCAAACCATGGTTAAATGATAAAGATATTATTTAATTTGAGTTAAAACATGAAAGGAAAGTTTAATCCTTGGTTAAGAGTAGGTGAGCATGGTTAGGTCAAAGAAGAGTGTAGAAACAAACCATGAATTATCCTTTCCTTTTTCATTTTGTTTTAAAACAAATAGAAGTAATAATCCATATAAATAACCAAGGTGTGAGTCTTATAATGCCACCATTTTCTATGTATAAACAACCATGATAGAATGATGTATGTATGCATGTGTGCATGCACATCCATATGTGCATGAACAAGAATGAATGCATACATGCATGCATACATCCAAAAGGAACAAGATAGGATTTCTAGTGAGAAGCTAATGGTTAAATGATAAATCAACACTTGATTTATCAACCCGGTCATATCACATACGACCCGAACAAAAGCAAGCCGCCCAATTAATATACGGTATCTCATACGCGCATTTTAACCGGGTCCATGCGCATATCGCATACGCGCACCACAACGTTTCACCTGGACTAGGCAACTCCTTTGTGGGACTCTAAGACTAGTCAATACGCCGACAGTGGGTGATGATCCTATCAAGCACCCCCAAGCCGCAAGCGGTCAGCTAAACGTAACGGCCACCCGGGTATTGAGCGATCAGAAGAAAACAAGCGAACCTGCTACAACTCCCGTCGAGCCAACCGGCAACACTACCGTACAGTGCGGTCTCTTCGTCAGATATGCTGCATATCGAGTCTAGGGATGGTCACGTCGACCCCAATAACTCAATAAGTCATGCCGATGAATGTTCTATAACAGATCGAGAAACTACTGATAACACTTATCAGTAAATCTCAGCAGCCCTGGCCAGGGACTTACTGATATAACCAGTCGAGCACAGCACAGCATCAACTCCCAATACCGGGAGAGACGAAACCCCTCCTATCGCTCATCGCCTTCGTGTGTCTCAGGACTGTACCCAACGGCCACCAGTTTGCACGACTCAGTAGAGCCGTGGTAGGGTGGTAATCAAAATACAGTGGGAGAGCACACAAGACTCTATGACGATCTCGGGTCTACAGACTAACCTGTACCAGTGTCACCTGAGAACTGCTATCCGACGATAGATATAATTCCATATAGGAGTTCTCGATGAGTCCGTCCAGTGTACCCAGTCACCACTGAGCACCCGTATATGATCTTGATGTCAAACATCGATGAATGTGGGAACATCCATCGCCCATCATATGGGTCTAGTATCATATACGCTAGTCTACTCTGGTATATCGATGCCTCGTCTCGATACACCTCCGACTAGGGACATTTCAGGATATGCTTATAAACTACAGATGTCCCACTAGTATGATCTCTATCATAATCACTGTAGTCAAGCCGATATCCTCAGGGCTTTATCAGCATGTATGAATGAATAAAAGCATGATCAAATCAACATGTCAGATAAAGTAGAACCAGATAGCATACTATCATGTCGAGCAAGAATGTACACTGAATATATATATATATATACATGTACAGATACATCCACTATCATATAATGGCCTCTAGGGCATACATATATCCAACAATCTCCCACTTGCACTAAGGCCAGTTATTGGCGTATCTCATACCCAACATCTCAAAAAGTCGCTCATGCTGCGGCTGAGGGAGGGCCTTGGTGAGTGGATCCACGGCGTTATTCTTTGTGTCTACTCTCTTAATCTCGATCTCGCGGCGATCTACAATCTCCCGGATCAAATGAAAGCGCCTCAGGATGTGTCTGGACCGCTGATGGGACCTAGGCTCCTTGGCTAACGCCATAGCCCCATTATTATCACAATACAATGGTATTGAATCAATAATGGTTGGAACTACTCCTAGCTCCGAGACGAACTTCTTCATCCAGACGGCTTCCTTGGCGGCATCATTTGCAGCAATGTACTCAGCCTCCATCGAAGAGTCTGCAACGGTATCCTGTTTGGAACTCATCCAACTTACCGCCCCTTCATTGAGGGTAAATACAAACCCTGAGATAGATTTGCTGTCGTCCTTATCACTCTGGAAGCTCGAATCGGTAAAGGCCTCCATTTGGAGATCTACATTACCATACACCAAGAACAATTCTTTAGTCCTTCGTAAGTACTTAAAAATGTTCTTCACAGCTATCCAGTGATTCTCCCCTGGGTTGGATTGATACCTGCTTACAACACTAAGTGCATAAGCTACATCTGGGCGTGTACATAACATCGTATACATTATAGATCCTACTGCCGAAGCATAGGGTATAATGCTCATGCGAGCTCTCTCTTCATCGGTCTTTGGACAAGAATCCTTGGAAAGAGTGACTCCATGGCAAGCGGGTAAGGCACCCCGCTTAGAGTCTTCCATACTAAACCTTTTTAGGATGGTGTTGATGTAACTGGTTTGGGACAATCCCAATAACTTATTGGATCTATCCCTATAGATCCTTATGCCCAGGATGTATGTGGTATCACCCAGGTCCTTCATGGAGAACCTTAGTGATAAGAAAGATTTGACCGACTGTAGCATAGGAATATCATTTCCTATCAGAAGAATGTCATCCACATACAATACGAGGAATGTGACAGCTCTTCCTACATCCCTCTTATAAACACAAGGTTCATCTGGATTTTTGATGAAATCAAACTCTTTGATAACATCATCGAAACAGATGTTCCAACTCCGAGATGCCTGCTTTAACCCATATATGGATTTAAGCAATCTACATGCTTTCCCGCTGCTCCCACTGTCAATGAAGCCCTCTGGCTGATCCATATAAACGCATTCTTCTAAATCTCCATTTAGAAATGCTGTTTTAACGTCCATCTGCCAGATTTCATAGTCGTAGTGAGCAGCAATAGCAGGTAGGATCCGAATGGATTTAAGCATGGCTACGGGTAAAAAAGTTTTGTCATAGTCCAAACCTGGTCTTTGACGAAAACCTTTCGCCACAAGTCTTGCCTTATAGGTCTCTACCTGCCCATCTACACCAATCTTTCTTTTAAAGATCCATTTGCATCCCACAGGTTTTACCCCAGGGGGTACAATGTCCAAAGTCCATACTTTGTTGGTGTACATAGATTCCATTTCGGATCTCATGGCATCCAGCCACTTCACAGAGTCTCCACTCGTGATAGCTTGCTGAAAACTGGTAGGATCATCATCATCCATGATGCATTCTTCTCAGTCACCATCAATGAGGAAACCGTAGTACATCTCCAGTGGGCGAGAAGTCCTACCAGACCTTCGGAGTGGCCGAGGTTCCTCAGTTTCTATTGCAACAGCCGGTTCAACCAAATCGTCATTTGTAGTTTGTGTCTCTAGAACCTCTTCTAGATCCACCACTTTGCCATCATCTTTATCTTTGAAAAACTCTTTTTCCAAGAATGTGGCATACTGAGAAACAAACACCTTTTGTTCCTCTTTGTGGTAGAATAGATATCCATAAGAATTCTTTGGATACCCCACAAAATTACACATGACTGACCGTGTCTCGAGTTTGTCCGGATTCTTCTTTTTAACATAGGCCGGGCAACCCCAAATCTTAATTCTCTTAAGAGATGGTCTCTTCCCATGCCATATCTCATATGGCGTGGTAGACACGGTTTTGGTTGGAACCCTGTTCAGTAGAAACGCTGCAGTCTCCAATGCA
The DNA here is from genome assembly GCA_030015575.1 of Agapanthus africanus. Taxonomy (NCBI): domain Eukaryota; kingdom Viridiplantae; phylum Streptophyta; class Magnoliopsida; order Asparagales; family Amaryllidaceae; genus Agapanthus; species Agapanthus africanus. The sequence continues at coordinate 136,266,192 of JASDDO010000010.1, forward strand.
TGCCCCCAAAATGAGACGGGTAACTCAGCATCACTCATCATGGATCGGACCATATCTAATAGGGTCCTATTCCGTCGTTCAGACAAACCGTTGTGCTGTGGTGTGTAGGATGGAGTGAGCTGAGAGAGAATCCCATTCTCTTTTAGGAAGTTAGCAAATTCCGTACTGAGATACTCTCCACCTCGATCTGATCGAAGCATCTTGATACTCAAGCCGGTTTGTTTTTCTACTTCTTGTTTATATTCAATGAATTTCTCGAAAGCTTCGGACTTGTGCTTTAATAAAAATACATGACCGAATCTTGAGAAATCGTCAGTGAAAGTAATGAAGTAAGAAAAACCGCCTCTAGCCTGTGTAGACATTGGCCCGCATACATCACTATGTATGAGGCCTAGGAGCTCAGTAGCTCTTTCTCCGTGTCCGGTAAACGGAGTTTTGGTCATTTTACCCTTGATACAAGACTGGCAAGTCGCATAAGATTTATATTCAAAAGGATTTAAATATCCATCTCTGTGTAACTTGTTAAGTCTTGTTTCATTAATATGACCAAGTCTACAGTGCCAAAGAAAAGCTTCATTTAATTCTGAAAGTTTTCTTTTCTTAATGTGTTGTATACTGAAAACTGTGTGTTGATTTAGGACGTATATCCCGTTATTAAGTGTACCATACCCAACCAACATTTGATTTAGGTGAATGTTCATAACATTGTTCTACAATACAAAATTATATCCTTCATTGTCTAACAAAGAAAAAGATATTATATTACATAGCATACTTGGTACAAAATAACACGGGTTCAAAACCAATATACACCCAGATGGCAACCCCAAATGATACTCTCCCACTGCGACTGTATGTACATTGGAACCATTTCCAACGCGGAGAGTATGGTCACCTGTTTTCAAAACTTTGCTATTTCTCAGCCCCTGCATAGAATTGCAAATGTGAGAACCTGAACCGGTATCTAATACCCAGGAAGCAGAGTTTATTGAAAAACAGTTTTCTGTCACAAACACACCTGAAGCGGAAGCATCCCCATGCTTCTTCTTGAGGTTCAAGTACTCCGTACAGTTGCGCTTCCAATGTCCTGTCTTGTGGCAATGAAAACATTCACCTTTCCCCGAGTCTCCAGCTTTGGACTTTTCCTTTCCCTTCACCTTTTTAACTCCACCCTTAGGATTGGTGGGCTTCTTCTTTTTCTTTCCTTTGGCCTTAGCTTTTGGGCGAGAAGAAGAAGATTGCCCAATAGTCATAACGGGAGTTTTCATTGATTTCATAGTGCTCTCTGCACTCCTTAACATATTAAGGAGTTCAGGTAGCTCCTTCTCCATGCTGTGCATGTTGAAGTTAACTATGAACTGAGCAAAGGTGGAGGGGAGGGACTGCAGAATAATATCCGTATATTGCTCATTGTCCATTGTCCATCCTAGGTCCTCAAGCTCTTCTATAAGAGCTATCATCTTCAGAACATGGTCTCCTACCGGTGTGCCAGGGGCCATTTGCATCTGAAACAATTTCTTTGATGCTTCGTATCGTAATACACGGGATTGCTCTCCATACAACTCCTTTGTATGGAGGAATATGGTTTGAATGTCCATATTCTCGTGCTGCTTTTGATGTGTATTGTCCATCGATGCAAGCGCGAGGCATTTGGCCGTGGCACAGTCAGCGTCCCATGTCTTGCGGACTTCAATATCCGCAACTAAGGATTTTGGACCTGGAGTGGGCGGGGTTGAAGCCGTGAGGACATATGATACTTTATCATAAGTCAAGGCTATTTTCAGATTCCTCAGCCAGTCTTTATAATTGGTCCCATTCAGTTTGTTTTTATCTAGTAGAAGCTTGAGTCCAGTCATTGGTATCTGTCATTAAGAGAGAGAAAAGAATACACTCAGCGAAAGCTCTTGCATAGATCAGATTGGTTATTATCTTGTCTAATCGATGTCTCCCACTGTTTTAATCAAGTTTTTCTTTCAAATCTTAAAAAAGAAAACTAGCCAGGATTAATTATAGTCTACAACTTCGCTAACCGTTCAGCCAGGCCAGTGTCGGTACTTGAGGGAGGTTCCCCATGCTTTCGCACGGACCTAATTCAAGTAAACCTCGTTTTCCCAGAGGCGTAGCCCCGTTAACACCTTTCCAGACACCTAATGAGTTAGCTAATTGTAAACTGTAAAACTCTCCTAGGAGCAACTATTGCCCACAGTGGGATCGGGATCCAACCATCATATGGAAGGTATGCAATCTCATTGCAAATCTCAACACTTGAAATTCCCGATGTGATTTTTACCCTTAGTACTTATGACCTTAACTAAGGTCAAAAAATCATAAGTATCAGTTATGTTCTACCCGTCATTTCTTGATCAATTAGACCCACCCATATGACCCTTAACTATGGTCGACAAAGTCGCATGAATGTCCTAATTAATCTACATCATATGCAGTGTAGGAAGACATCACTTAGCTACTGTACACTACGCCTTAACTAAAGTCAACAAACGTAGCACGAATACTAAGTATTCTACTTCCTAAACTGACGGAGGGTTGCGGATGATTTTTAAGAAAATCTTTAACGCATTGAACTTGATATCGTCGTAGAATCAAATGGTTTTCAAAAGGAGTGGCTTGTGCTCCGCAGTTTTGAAATATAGCTTTTTCATAAAGAGCCGAGTGGTTTTCAAATCTGATTCTACAACATCTATTTAGGTTTATTTTCTTTACATTAATCATATTAATGTAATCCCAACATTTAAGTCCTTAAGCCAATCACAGAAAAAAACGAAAATAACACGTATGCTTATGCCATCCGCATTCGCCGCAATATTCCGTTATGCACCGTTAGGTACTTAACTAACGGCATACCGGGACGGGACTAGCGCGGGTGTAAAACATAAGCAACGTCTACTATATATTATATATATAATATGTCATTCGTCTCAGATATCTCAGAACACAGGCAGCAGAAACATATATATAATGTGGGATATACTTGGACGTCCGTATTTAGTATTTAGCCAACAATAGAAAATACGGATTCCACAGTCGTGATGAATAGCCAAGCCCACACCCCTAGACCCCTACGAGAGCGGCAAGCGACCCTACCAATCCTGGTGTTTAGGAGACCCGGTCTCGACTCCTCGAGATGGCCTCCTACTGAACCCAAGAACCCGGTCACTTGTGCTCCCCTCCTTGGGTCTATCCTAATGCGGAAAAGTAAATAATATACAACACTGGTGGCATCAATCTTAACCCGGAAGTGCCCCAAATAAAAGAATATTACATTACATTTGAATTTTACATGAATGAAAAATAAAACTCTAATCTCACATAAAAAAAACCCCGGCTATTCAATCGCGACAATCCTGCACATCATATCTCAGCAACACATAATATCATATATCATCAACGTAAGTAAGTATGCGTACCCCAATTGTCGTTGATGTATAGCAACGAAACCGGTGATATCGACATACTACACTTACGGTCACAGAAAAAAAGTGTAAAACTACAATATTTGGAATCCACATTCTCTTTAGACATCATAAATGCGAAATATCACATACTTCGTATTTCATGCCTCAACTATATGAATTCCACATATTGTATCACATTCCAGATAAATTGATAATATTAAATTTTTCGACCGAATGATCAAATACCCAAAATCCCCTAAAGCTCAAGACTTGAGCGGAGTTCAAAAAATCCGAAGTGTGTCACAGTAGTAGCGGTCCAGCCGTAGAAGGGTCAAGCCAACGCCTCACATGTGGCACGCCGTACTGCTCCAAACTCTAAGGTTCAAAGGGCAGTTCAAGACGGTCACATAATCAAGTTAAGGTTTGTTGTCTTCTAGACGGTCCACCACAAAACTTGCACGTATCTCCGAAAGATTTAAACCCCGTGAAAAGTGAGCAAATGATATTCATTCGAACAATTCAATACTTTCTAATTTACCCGGAAAGAGAAAGAAGTTAAAATTCTGATCGAATCAATGAACTCAAAACAATCTCCAGAACTAACAGCACTAAATTCAGATTAAAAATACTCCAAAAATATACAAGCAGATAACAAAGTCACTGTACAAATACGACACTATGATGCTTCAGTACGGCCGCGGAACCGCGGCCCAAGCAGGCTATTGCCGCGGTTCCGTGGTGGAATATACTGTTCATCGTATCGTGTTTTACAGTTGTCCAGATATTTACCTGCTGAATTTTCTGCATATTTTTAATTCTGAAAAATATCAGTTTTCAAAAAATGTCCAGAGAGTGTCCCGTAATTCCGTATTTCGGTTCGATCGGAGTTTATACTTCGCTAAAGTATCGCCTAATGTTCTAGGTCGGCTCTGAAACCAATGTTAGGTTTACCTAGCACCCTATGAGAGGTTTGGAAGCATCACATGTCACAAAGATCAAATTTTTATGGTGCTAAGTAAGCATACAAAGGATCTATCCTAGAAAATTAGGGTTTCAAATCTTTAACCAACAACATAAGTAACAAAGGCTAGGGTTTTGAGAGTACAACCTTTGTAGCTCCCCTTTTTAGACTCTTTGGCCACTTGAGAGTTGGAAAACGATTAGCTTGAGGTCTTCTAACGTCCACGACGATCCACCCGAAGCTCCTTTGTCCAAGCTAGCAACTTCACTTTATCAAAAGAAAGAAATGAAGCTAACACTCTAAACAAGTGGGCAAGACTTGTGTAGAATGGTGTTGTGGTTCTCATTCTCACTTCAAAATCCTATCTTGTAGAGTATTTTTCTCACTTGAAAAGTCTAGAGAGCTAAAGAGCAAGGTTGAAGAAGATGGTGGCTTTTTTAAGAAGAAGAGAAAAGATAATCTCGTGAAAAGAAAAAGAAAATATATGTATATATATTTATTTCTTCTCATCTCAAACCATGGTTAAATGATAAAGATATTATTTAATTTGAGTTAAAACATGAAAGGAAAGTTTAATCCATGGTTAAGAGTAGGTGAGCATGGTTAGGTCAAAGAAGAGTGTAGAAACAAACCATGAATTATCTTTTCCTTTTTCATTTTGTTTTAAAACAAATAGAAGTAATAATCCATATAAATAACCAAGGTGTGAGTCTTATAATGCCACCATTTTCTATGTATAAACAACCATGATAGAATGATGTATGTATGCATGTGTGCATGCACATCCATATGTGCATGAACAAGAATGAATGCATACATGCATGCATACATCCAAAAGGAACAAGATAGGATTTCTAATGAGAAGCTAATGGTTAAATGATAAATCAACACTTGATTTATCAACCCGGTCATATCACATACGACCCGACCAAAAGCAAGCCGTCCAATTAATATACGGTATCTCATACGCGCATTTTAACCGGGTCCATGCGCATATCGCATATGCGCACCACAACGTTTCGCCTGGACTAGGCAAATCCTTTGTGGGACTCTAAGACTCGTCAAAACGCCGGCAGTGGGTGATGATCATATCAAGCACCCCCAAGCCGCAAGCGGTCAGCTAAACGTAACAGCCACCCGGGAATTGAGCGATCAGAAGAAAACAAGCGAACCTGCTACAACTCCCGTCGAGCCAACCGGCAACACTACCGTACAGTCCGGACTCTTCGTCAGATATGCTGCATATCGAGTCTAGGGATGGTCACGTCGACCCCAATAACTCAATAAGTCGTGCAGGTGAATGGTCTATAACAGATCGAGAAACTACTGATAACACTTATCAGTAAATCTCAGCAGCCCTGGCCAGGGACTTACTGATATAACCAGTCGAGCACAGGACAGCATCAACTCCCAATACCGGGAGAGAAGAAACCCCTCCTATCGCTCATCGCCTTCGTGTGTCTCGGGACTGTACCCAACGGCCACCTGTTTGCATGAATCAGTAGAGACGTGGTAGGGTGGTAATCAAAGTACAGTGGAAGAGCACACATGACTCTATGACGATCTCGGGAATACAGACTAACCTGTACCAGTGTCACCTGAGAACTGCTATCCGACGATAGATATAATTCCATATAGGAGTTCTCGGTGAGTCCGTCCAGTGTACCCAGTCACCACTGAGCACCCGTATATGATCTTGATGTCAAACATCGATGAATGTGGGAACATCCATCGCCCATCATATGGGTCTAGTATTATATACGCTAGTCTACTCTGGTAAATCGATGCCCCATCTCGATACACCTCCGACTAGGGACATTTCAGGATACTTATAAACTACAGATGTCCCACTAGTATGATCTCTATCATAATCACTGTAGACAAGCTGATATCCTCAGGGCTTTATCAGCATGTATGAATGAATAAAAGCATGATCAAATCAACATGTCAGATAAAGTAGAACCAGATAGCATACTATCATGTCGAGCAAGAATATACACTGAATATATATATATACATGTACAGATACATCCACTATCATATAATGGCCTCTAAGGCTTAAATATATCCAACAGCTATATCATATATAACCGACCGATACAAAAAAGTCGTGAGAATAGAATACGGTATCACATACACGCATTTATTCTCGGTCTCGCACATATCACATACGTGCTCCTATTTCGTTTTGCATGAGCCAGTAAAACCTCTATGTAGGACTCTAAAGACCCGTCAATACGCCGGCAGTAGGTGATGATCACATCAAGCACCCACTAGCCGTCAGCGGAACTAGCTGGACGTAACGGCTACCCGGGTATTGAGCGATCAGAAGATTAGCAAGCAAGCCCGCTCCAACTCCTGTAAAAGCCTGCCGGTAACACTTCCCGTACAGTCCGGTCTCCTCGTCTGATATGTCGCATATCAAGTCTATGGGTGGTAAACGTCAGACCCCAATAACCGATAAGTCGTGCCGATGTGAGACTCATAACGGGTCGAGAAACTACTGGTAACACTTACCAGTAAATCTCTAAATCAGCCCTGGCCAGGGACTTCCCTGTTTCGGCCAATCGAGCACAGCGCAACATCAACCCCCAATACCGGGAGAGACGAAACCCCTCCTATCGCTCATTGCCTCCATGTGGCTCGGGACTGTACCCAAAAACCACCGTTTTTCACGCCCTCATGGACATAGTAAGGTGGAAATCAAAGCACAGTCGGAATCACACAAGACTCTATGACGATCTTGGGTCTACAGACTAACCTGCACAAGTGTCACCAGAGAACTGCCATCTGACGTGAGGTATAATACCATCTGGGAGTTCTCGGCGAGTCCTTCTAGTGTACCCAATCTCCACTGAGCACCCGTATACCATCTCTGATGTAAAACACCAATGGATATGGGATCATCCATCGCCCATCTCATGGGTCGAGAAGCGTATACGCTAGTCTACTCTGGTATATCGATGCCCCGTCTCGATACACCCACGACTAGGGAGCTTGAAGGATGTACTTATGGACTACCATGTTCCCACTAGTATAATCCGCATCATAGTCCAGGTAGTCAAGTACACATCCTAAGGGCTTCACCAACATGTAATTATAAGACAGTATAAAGAGACAAGTATACATGTTAAAGTAAAGAGCAACCAGATAGCATACTATCATGACGAGCAAAAAAGTCCTCTCTATATATGTCCAAGCATCCAATATAATATACATCATCTGTAGAATACTGGCCTCTAGGGCATACATACAACTAACATTATCTAACCTCTACTGAGCTCAATTTTACATTACAACACAAAATTCCCTCAACCCTAACTAGGTTTTCCTCAAATCCACAAAATACACAATATCGGTTCTAAATTAAACATGGGGTATAAGTAATACTAAAACTAAGCTAAGGGTTCAGTAAATATCTCATTTGGCAACTCAAGAATTTTCTTGAATTGCCCCTAGTGGCCAAAATCCTTGCTTTCTTAGTCCTATGTGTAGATTTTGAGCTTGTGCACATTTTTTGTGAAATGAAGATGGGATTTTGGTGTAGTTTTCATGGTGATTTGGGGCTATTGAAGAGGGGAGGGAGGTGAAGAGCAGCAGCAGCAGCAAGGGCTGAAGAGGGAGAGAGATGAGTGAAGGAAATGAAGGAGATGGCTAAGTCCCTGGATCAAAGGAGACCATACCTCTCTCTCTCACCAAACCTCATATTTTATTCCAAAACCTTTTCTTTTATTTTCCATTCTTTTTCCTTTCTCACAAGAATAGTAACCCCAAAATAAAACCATGGCAAGAAAAATGTAACACAAGTGTGGAAAAAGATGTGTGCATGTTTTGCACAAAATTGCTAAAAAACTGATTAGCGATTTTTAATCGCGATTAGCACTAAATTAGCATATAACTAATCATAAAAACTTAAAAATGTCAAAATTCCCTAAAATACCCTATTTTAGAATTTTCCATAATTTTACAAAATATTTCCCCATTTATTTGTATTTAATTATACCGAATTATTAAAATATTCAATAAAGTAATATTAAATTATAAAATTTCCCGAAAATAATATTTTATTATTTTGAAATGTTACAGTAGGCCAGCCCCGGGATGATGCTGCTGACATCTTTCGTCTGTACATGTTACCTGTTTACTGCCTAGCGGCACGTCTCGGATTCAGCCCGAAAGTCTTGACCGTGGTCCCGGGCATGCACGGGATACTATTGAGTTAGACCGACGATTCATTAAATTGATTTCAAAGACTTGAGAGTAATTAACCTAGTAGCTTAGTTCAGATTTTTTTCCCCAATCAGAGCAAAGCTCTGTTCAAATTCCAAGATTTGAAATGAAGCGACGCTTCCTTTCCCCCAATCAGCGCAAACCTCTATTTTGAAATTCAAAATTCAAAAATTGAAGCAACACTTCAGATCCAGCGCTAGGTGCGCTGCGCACCACGTGTCAAACATGGATGCGCTAGCACCAGGTGTGTTGCGCCCTTGGCAGCGCACCCCCAATCAGAGAAAAGCTCTGTTTTAAAATTTCAAAACTCAAAAGTTGAAGCAACGTTTCAGATCTAGCGCTCTGCGTTGCGCGCCACATGTCAAACATGGGTGCGCTGGCGTAGTTGAGCTGCGCTCTGCGCTGCGCGCCACGTGTCGAACGTAGGTGCGCTAGCGCAAGGTGCGCCAGCACTGGAATTAATAATTCCCCACCGTTAAATCAAAAGATCTAATAATAATAAATTATTAATTAATCAGAATTAAAATTCTGTTATGGAAAGATCATTCCAATCTTATTAAAACAAGAAGATTATCTTCTGCAATACAGAAGCCTTAGGATCAAAGATCCAACGGTGGGAAATATTCCCAAATCAATCAGAGAAAGATCTCTTAAACTGATTTAACAAATCAGCTGGCCCTATATAAAGGCTCCAAGACTTAAAGTCTGATATAGAGAAACCACCCTACAAACTTTGAGAAAACTCAAAGGGAGAAAAGCTAGCAAAAGAAGATCATTTCTTCAAGGTAAAGAACATGATTCTTGAACACAGAGATGAAATCATCTCATGAAAAGAAGAACTATCTTCTAAAAAAGATCATAGATCTATAAAAAGACCAAGGTCTTTGATAAAAAAAGAGATCAAAAGATCCTATCATAAAAACAAAAGAAGTATTTACTTCATTTATAGATCATTGATCTAAAGAGGCAGTGCCTTTTTATAAATAAGAACTTTTGTTCTTGAACATTGAGGCAAGGCCTCCTTTAAAGGGAGAACATAAACCTGTTCTCTGATCATAAATTTTATCAAATGCGCTTTGCGCTACTGAAAAGTGCCTTGCACTCATGAACTACGCTTTTTCACTCATTGTACCGGCGCTCAGCGCCAAAGCATGCCACGTGTCAACCATAGACACAGCTTGCGCTTATTAGACAGCGCACTGGGCCCATGCACCGGCGCTCAGCGCCAAGCACGCCACGTGTCACTCACTGGTGCGCCATTAAATCAGCGCAAAGCGCTCATAAATTAAAAGCGCAATGCGCTAATAAACTAGCATTTAACGCTAAGCGCGACACGTGTTATCTTCCCGTGCGCTACTCGACAGAAGCGCTATGCGCTCTTTGATTGGCGCAAAGCGCCTGGCGCGCCATATGGCGCACTGTCAGAACATACATTGTTCTGATGAATGCTATGCATTCAATACAAGACAAAAGATATCAGAACCCAATGCTTAGCATTATTAAAAGGGCCAAGCCCAAATAAAAGCTCAACAGCCAGAGCAATAAAAATGTTAAACATTTTTGATTGGACTTAGCCCAACATTGGCCGTAAGTCCTCAACATTATATTCAATTGAGCCCATCTGCTCACGAATATTCAACAAATCTTAGTCCCAAACTGGGCTATAGATTTTCCAATCAATTTACATCCGGTTCGAGGGTACGTCTCTTTACTCCTCTGATACCTGTCGTTGTAATCCTTCAACGTCTTCAGAGAGGTGACGGGTCCCGACAACCACACATTTCTACGGACTGTGGTGTCCTTAAACTCATAGACTACGATGTCCTTAAACCTTATAGACTATGATGTCTCTAAACCGGACTGTGGGGTCCTTAAACTCATGGACTACGATGTCCTTAAACCTTATAGACTATGATGTCTCTAAACCGGACTGTGGGGTCCTTAAACTCATGGATCGAGATGTCCTTAAACTAACAATGGACCGTAATGTCCTTAAACTAATCGACCGCAATGTTTCTAAACTAAGCAATAGAGTCCAAATGCTCTCTTGTTAGATCTAAATGATCCCGTTAAGTAAATCTTAGTCTAGAAATTAGACTAATGTATCCTTAACAAACGTTTAAGTTTATCTTAGTCTCAAACAAGACTAACGTATCCTTAAACCAAACCCCCAAACCCAAATCTAAGAAGATACGGATTTGGACTAAACCACGTCCTACGGGCGACAACATAAATTAGTCTCCGTATACAATCCACGGGCAACCACAAACAAAACAAACACCCACGACGCGAAGTGACCATCTAGAGAAGGAGAAAGTTGTTACCGCGATGCGGTAGCGTAATTAACTGCAGGGGCTTGCGCCTGCAGGGAAGAGCGTCCCCACAATAAAAAAAACCCTCAAACGAGGGAGAATCTGATGAAGTCTGCTACATCGGCCGCATCCGTTTAAACCTTCGATACACGGTGCCATAAATCAACTTGGCATATTCGGAGAGGTGGACGGATAGCACCAATTAGTATATGTCCCCAGATTCAGGCAATACATTCGTCTTCCCGGTTTCCGGCGGTGAACGGATTCTGGCACGCCCGGTGGGACCTTTTCCTCTTTCCACTCCACACTTCGTGTGTCGTGTTCGCGAACGAATCGCGGTTTGATATAGTTGCCCTTAGGTTCGAGGTACTAAGATTTGGTTTCTTGCTTGGCACAGAAAGCAAAACAGCAATGGCATCTACTTGCATGAAGTGTTACAACTGCAACTGCAACTCGCGCTCCGCCTCATCTGGAGTCATAGCTTACGGGCCCCAAGCGGCCTCTTTGTTCATGATGCCGGTGGACCAGGTGACTCAGGCCACCACTGGATTGTTCTTTGGGACTATGCTCCCACCGATGAGCTTCAGCACCCCTGTACCAACACCAGAAGCTCCTAAGAAGTCGGTCTTTGATTGGCTTGCTACTACCACGACCATTCTCAATGGGTCGTCCAGCTCCAGCTCCTCGGTCTTCGCGAGATTGGGCCAAAGTTCATGTGGGCCCATGATGAAGCCTGCAATCCAAGAAAAGGTTGTTCCGAAGAGGATAACCATCCCTGCTCCTTAAGTCGTCAAGGCGGCTTCTCCTGCCAAAGGGTCGGTTTTTACAAGACTGATTGTTCCGACTCCCACTACGGTTCCTGTCCCCGCTCAGAAGTATGTTTTTGACCGGTTGGATACTGCTTCTCAACGGACATCAGTCTTCAAGAGGCTGACGCCAGCAACAGCCCCTCACCTGGATAGGGGGTAAGACAAAGCCATTCCCGTCACCGAACCAACACCGTCGGCTCGACACGCTCGACGTCGCCATTGGTGTCGGGTAAGGAAGGCTGGGGGCAACTCCCCCTCTGGGCTAACTCCACCAGCCCCAATGGCCGCACTGGATGACTATATAGCTCAGCAAATACGAGCTCACCAGGCGAATGAAGCGTCCGGCCAAGTCGTCAAAACTGGACGACCATATCCAAGCTGGTATGAACAAATAAAATACCCAACGGGATACACAATCCCCAAATTCCATGTGCACAATAGGACAGGCAATCCTCACCAGCACGTTGCCCAGTTCAGATCTCTTTGCGGCAACACCGGGGGTGATGATAAACTTTTGCTCCGTCACTTCGTCGGCAGCTTTTCAGAAACGGCCTTCGAATGGTACTATGAACTCCCGAATGACTCCGTCAAGACTTTTGCGGAAATGGAGCTGTTATTCACCCAGCAATTTGCAAGTGCTAGTGAACGCACCCCGATAACGGCATTGATTAATGCCAGGGTGAAGCCAGGAGAGACGTGGGTCCAATACGCCATACGATGGCGGAATCTGTGGTCGAAGTGCGAACAGCGCATCGAAGAAGCACCGACGGTGGGTATGTTCGTGGGCACTCTGGACCCTCATGCGACTATCTCCCAGTTCATGATTTTCTTCAAGCTGACTACTTTCCAGGCCTTGATCGACAAACTGGCCCAAATGGACTAGATGGGTTATAGACCGTCTCCTCCGAAACCGGACTCTCGAAATGAGAAGGGAAAGGGGAAAGCGATCGTTGTCGCCAACGCTCAACAACAGCCCGGTGGCCCGAGACTAGTTGATCGCCAAAATAACAGAACTCGATCTCTTGAAGATAAAATGAGTCGCCCTTACTCGTTCCCTAGAGACAAGGCAAAGAGGTTATTCGAGCTTACACTCCGCAACAGGCCCATTACGGTCCCAGAGCCAAGACGCCCAGCGCAACCAGGCGACATTAGCAATCCTAACTACCGCCCTTATCACCGAATGTTGGGCCATCCGATCGAGAATTGTTACATCTTCAAAAGCTGGATAGAAGATCAGTACCAGCAGGGAAAATTCGTATTATCTGAGAACTGGAAGGTGAACCCGCCTCAGCCACACACTCCCAAGAAAACGGATACACCGGGGGCATCATGTTCTTTCACAGAAGAAGCTCCATGGGAGGTCGCTCTTTCAGCCAAGACGAAAAGAATGCTGAAGGATTTCCACACATGTCCGGCAATTAGGTGGAAGAATCCATTGGAACCTGAGATCATCGATGGGATGCTAAAGCCGCGCCCAACTCTAAAAATTGGTGGTGATAGCCAAAGCACTCACACCCGGCCATTAAAATCTTCGAAGAAGAAGAAATCCAAAAAGCCCGTGAAGCCTGGTGACAAGCGCACGGACATGCAAAAGCAGATTGACGCGCTGGAAGAGTATAACCAAAAGGCACGGACTCCAGTCACACTCTAAGAATTTCTCGGTCACGTCCTTGAGGACGGAAATGATGGAGAAGACTCGTCGGATAAATCTGAAGGTTACGTAGCAAGCTACCATGTGATCTCTCACTAGTCGATAGACGATGAAGAAGCTCCTTACACAAAGAAACTGGGGGCAAATCCTGAACAGGGACTTCCAGGGCCATCGGACGAAATGATTGATGCATTCCTGAACCAAGCTCTTTCAAAAAGCAAAGCTGATCGGGAGCGTGAGACGGCCATATTTGAAAAAGACAAACTCCGGCGACTGGACGAAGCAGTTGAAACACTCCCGCCAGATCAAAGCACATCCGTCGCAGATAAAAGCAGGTTCAAGATGAGGAAGAGGTTCGCTAAAGCCATATCGATGGGAATGAAGCTGCCATCCTCCGAAGCGAACGCCTTTGGAGAAACGGAAACACATCCTAGCTACTGCTTATATCATCGAAAGATTGCGCACCCCACCGAAGAGTGCAGCGCTTTTACAAGACGGTGGCAGGGATATGTTGCTCATCGGCAGCATTTCAAGCGGATGAAACGCAAAGCTCGTCGGGAGCAGAGAAGTATGACCGAGGAGCATAAAAGAACCACCGGCAACTGTCGCATGGTCAATGCCGGGGGATCGAAAGTTTTTACCGTCGGGAGTGACTCTGACGAAGAAATGTCTCTTGGCCCTCTCTTTAAAGAATCCATCTTTGGAAAAGAGGAAGAACCAAGGACCTGTGAAAACATTCAGTTGCGCAACCGCACGCTGCCCGAAAAGAATCTTGGACCTTCGAACAGTGGGTCAAATAGAAAGGATAAGGGGAAAGAAAAGGTTTCTGAGGATATCATCCTTGATGACCAAGCCGTCGAAAAGCTGACAGCCAAGAACCCGCCAAAGAAAAGTAAGGTGGACTACAACGTTCTCGCACACTTGAGGAAGATACCCTCGCAGCTCAGTATTCTCGACGCCCTTCTACTATTCAAAGAAGCAAGAGATTTTTTGATCATGGCATTACAAGAGCCCGAGCAATTCTAAGCTTTCCTCGCCGAAGAAAAGATGAAGGGCGGGATGGAAGAAGTGAACACAGCCGATATCACCTTCGGCGATGAAGATCTCCTCCTTAGGACATGCGAGCACAACCGACCCCTATATGTCTCCGGATACTGTCATGACATCAAGATAGGTAAAATCCTGGTCGACAATGGGTCCTCCGTCAATCTCCTTAACGTAAGGGTACTAAAGGAAATCTGCATAAGCGTTCAACTCCTCGCTCGCGATAAAATCACCATCTCTGGATTTGACTCCCAGTCATCACGGACGCTTGGGTCTGTAATATTGACACTGCGCTATGGGCTTCTTGTCACGGACATTAAGTTTCACGTCATTGACGCCAAGACATGCTACAATGCTTTGCTCGGCCGACCCTGGTTACACGAGTAAAACATCATCCCTTCTACACAACATCAGTGTATGAAGTATTTCAAAGATGGTCTTGAGTACACTGTGACAGGAGAGCTAAACCCATTCTCCGTGAACGAAGTCCGCAAGTATGAAGATGCAAAATACTTCTTACCAGATTTTGAGGACACGAAAAGATGTCACAAACCGAAGAACAAAGCTATCACCACCATTCCAGTCTTCGGGAGTGATACCGAGGAGGAAAAAGAAATAGTTTATTCAGGTCCGCCCCAGTGCAACAAGCCGGGACCATCCGCTCCTATATTGATTTTCGGCAGCGACTCGGAAGATCAGGTCAATGCCGTATTCTCTGCTCGGCCATCAATACAAGCCTTCGCTGATGAAGATAAAAGTTTGCAAGTTGCCATGGTTCTGCCCAAGCATCATAAAGAACTAGACGCGCTTGATACCTACAGTGTGGAAGAACTGTAGACATTATACGTCCCTCCCATGCGAAAAGGTGAAAAGGTGATCCTATTCTACCGATCCGGGGAAACCAAATGTAGGGTTACAAAGAACTCTCACAAGGGTCTATAAGGCATCAACCATGCCCGATTTAAAATTTAGACGTGCCGAACAACCTTAACCAAGATCTTTAAACTAGAGATTAAGCGAAACAAAGCATGTTAAACACTTTAACATCTAAGAGTTTGGGATTACAACCTTTGCAGTCTGGTCCTTCACTTCTAAAGCTCCATGTTGAGATCCCTTCGCTGCGATCATCGAGTTTCCGGACTCTAGGGAGGCTCCACGAAGAGAAAGATGCAAGCTTGCTTCTGATCATCGATAACTAAGATGATCTACCTTGAAGTTTCTATAACACAAGCTCTCACTCACTAAATGAAGTGAACACCCTAATCTAAATGGCTAGGATAGATTAAGATGATGAAGTAGGATTTTAGCTGTCATTTGTTTTCATAATCTCATTCTAAATCATCACTAATGAAAAAGCTAGTAAGCTTTTCCATAAAGAACTCAAGGAAGAAGAAGAAGAATACTTTTGTGATGAATAATAAAAATCTAGTGTGGTTAAAATTGCAACCATGGGTTAAGTATGAAGACTTAACCCATGTAGAGATTTAACTAGGGTAAAGGGTCGGATTGGGTTAAGGAAATATCTATGCAAAATATCCTAGTCAAAGTCAAAGCTTCAAGAAGCTTCTTGAAAGCTTCAAGAAGCTTCTTGAAAGCTTCATGAAGACTTAACCCTAATCCAAACCCTAACCTCAATTAAACTCCACAAAACATGTTGCATTTATAACCATAACATGTTACAATATTATATATCACATATACAATATTTATTGTAACAAAATAAAACAATACAATTAACATATATCGCATATATATCAATGTATTACCCGAGTGAGAAAAAGAATCTTTTAGTGAGCTTATATCAGTTAATGTAATTTAATATATCAAATATATAATTATACATTAAATTATCGAATCAACACTTGATCCGATAATCCGGCTATTTCACAAATAACAGACTAATATAATCTGTATCAGTTCATCGAATCAACACTTGATCCGATGCCCCGGCTATATCATATATACCCGGCCGATATCTCATATCACGAGAATCTAATACGGTATCGCATACACGCATCATTCTCGGTCCCGCACATATCACATATGTGCTCCTACTCCGTTTTGCCTGGGTTAAGAAACCTCTGTGTAGGACTCTAAAGAATCGTCAATACGCCGGCAGTAGGTGATGATCATATGAAACACCCACAACCTGCAAGCGGTCAGCTAAACGTAACAGCCACCCAGGTATTGAGCGATCAGAAGATCAACAAGCAAGCCTGCACATTCTCCTGCGAATCCAATCAGTAACACTCCCGTACAGTCCGGTCTCTTCGTCTGATATGTCACATATCTCGCCTTGGGGTGGTACACGTCAGACCCCAGTAGCTTGATAAGTTGTGTCGATATGAGGTCTATAATAGTTCGAGAAACTACAGATACCACTTACCAGTAAATCTCAGCAATCCTGGCCAGGGATTTCCAATTATAGCCAATCGAACACAGCGCAACATCAACTCCCTATACCGGGAGAGAAGAATCCCCTCCTATCGCTCATTGCCTCCATGTGATTCGGGACTGTACCCAAAAGCCACCTTTTTGCACGCCCTCTTGGACGTGGTATGATGGAAATCAAAGCACAGTGGGAATCACACAAGACCCTATGACGATCTCGGGTCTACAGACTACTCTGTACCAGTGTCACCAGAGAACAGCCATTTGACGTGAGGTATAATACCATCTGGGAGTTCTCTGCGAGTCTGTCCAGTGTACCCAGTCTCTACTGAGCACCCGTACACCATCCTTGATGTCAAACACCGATGGATATGGGATCATCCATCGCCTATCATATGGGTCAAGATGCGTATACGCTAGTCTACTCTGGTGTATCGATGCCCTGTCTCGATACACCCTCGACTAGGAACAGTTATAGGATGTACTCGTCGACTACCGTGGACCCACTAGTATGATCTCATCATAGTCCTAGTAGTCGAGTATATATCCTAAGGGCTTTATCAACATTTAACATAGAGACAATCAGAGTACATGTTAAGATAAAGAGCAACCAAATAGCGCACTATCATGTCGAGCAAGAAAGTCCTCCCTATATATGTCCTAGCATCCACTATAATATACATCGTATTTACAGTAATGGCCTCTAGGGCATACATATAACTAACACTAAAGTGGAGAAAGAAATCTGGCATGGCGCGGATTCTACACTTGACAGGCTCCAGCCCATCCATTTTCCCAGATATTACACAGACGGACTAAAGAGACTCTTGAGACGCCAAGGTGTACCCCTTAAGAAAACTACGCGACAAGCAAGGTTCTATAACAGGATCTGGAATGTTCCCGGGACCTAACGAAAGTTGCCCAACGGAAGAATGGAAACTACCAGGCTTGGGTATGTTCAATCCAAGAAACGGGAGCTACTCTGCGATTGCTACGTCATACATGACTTCGATGAGGAAGGAGACGCTCAATGGGAAGATGCTAACCCTGAACCAGAAAGAGCTCCAGCCGTGAAAATGCCCAGTCCGTCGTTCGAAGAACAAATGGACAAGCTTATAAGGGAAGCGGGTCAAAAAGTTCGAGACGACCATAATCGCGAAATGGCCATCTACGAGAAAGCCAGGACGCGACGCCTCCTTCAGCAGGCTGTGAAAAATGAAAATACTCCTCCTTGTCAACCCGTTGTACAAAAGGCCCGATGCAGAGGTAGAAACAAACCAAAGAGCGGGAAAGGCGTTCGACGGGGACAAAGCGGGTCCAAGAAGCTACGCGATCAAGAACCTAGCAACTAAGATTCGTCTCTTATAAAGAAGATGGGTCGGGCATACTCTTTTGACCAAGACAAGACAAAGAAAATACTTGATCTTTCCATAAAACATCAAATGATTACCCTCCCAGAGTCCAAGCACCCTGAGCAAGCAGGCGAAGTCTCTCACCCGGACTACTGCTCCTATCACAGGGCAGTAGGGTATCCTATTGAAGACTGCTTCACCTTTAAGAACTGGGTCGAAGATCAATATCAACAAGGTAGGTTCGTTCTGTCCAACAGCTGGAGGGTAACCCCGCCACAAAAGCATGAACCCAAATCCACGAGAATAGAACCAGATCAACATCGGTCTTGGAAGCAAGCTCGTACCTGTCATGTGATCACACTATCAGAAGAGGAGCCCAAGAATGTGATTGAACTCCCCTGGTGCTTCGAAAACGATGATGACAAGGTAATCTCGGAATTTCCACCGGCACCAAAAGAGCTGGAAGATGGAATACATACTACTGCAGATAACCACAAGAAAATTGATTTGGGGACAACAAGTGACCCGCGGCCGACATTCGTTAGTGAGCTATTGTCTGAAGACAGGGTGGCTGCACTAAAAGACGTGCTTATGTAGCATAGAGATTGCTTTGCATGGAATTATTTCGAGATGCCGGGACTAGATCCAGAGATTGTTGTCCACAAACTAGCAATATCCCCGGGCGTTAAGCCAATCAAGCAAGCACCGAGGAGAATGTGGCTTGAGCTTGAGATGAGCATCAATGCCGAGGTCAAGAAGCTAATCGACTCTGGCTTCATCCAGGAGGTTCAATATCCTGACTGGATCGCTAACATTGTCCCGGTGATGAAGAAAAATGGGATGGTGCGCATCTGCGTAGACTTTCGGGATCTCAATAAAGCCTGCCCGAAGGACAACTTCCCAGTACCTGTCACCGAACTGATGACAGACAATACGTCCACTCATGAGGTTTTCTCCTTCATGGACGGCTCATCAGGATACAATCAGATAAAGATGCATCCTGAGGATCAGAAGCACACTGCTTTCCAGACCCCTTTAGGAATATTTTGCAACAAAGTGATGCCTTTCGGTCTAAAGAACGCCGGTGCCACCTATCATAGGGCCATGACGAAAATCTTCGACGACTTCATACATGAAATCGTCGAATGCTATATCGACGACCTCATACATGAAATCGTCGAATGCTATATCGACGACCTCGTAGTAAAAAGCAAATCATACGAGGAACATTTAGAGCATCTGAAGATCGTGTTTCAGCGCCTCCGGCAGTACAACTTGAAGATGAATCCTCTCAAATGCACGTTCGGAGTCTCCTCGAGAAAATTCCTGGGATTCATCGTCCGACACCGAGGCATCGAGATAGACCCGTCGAAGATCAAAGCGATTATGGAAATCCTTCCGCTAAGGACTCTGAAGCAATTGCGGTCTCTCCAAGGAAAGCTCGCGTACATCCGGCGATTTATAGCCAATCTCTCAGGCAAGTGACGTCCTTACAGTCACCTGATAAAGAAGGGAACCCCGTTCATCTGGGATCACAAATGCCAAGGCGCACTGGACGAAATCAAGCAATACCTGCAGAATCCGCCAGTACTGGCCGCTCCCGTCAAGGGAAAACCTCTCGTCCTGTACACAACAGCCCTTGAAGGTTCTTTAGGCGCGCTGTGGGCACAAGAGAACGACCAAGGGAAGGAAAGAGCTCTCTACTATTTGAGTCAAGTTCTACTGGGGGCAGAAAGTAATTACTCTCCCATTGAAAAACATTGCCTGGCGTTGATCTTCGCAGTAACGAAGCTTAGACACTATTCGTTGGCACACGAGGTCCATCTCTTATCGAAGGTGGATCCTCTCAAATATTTGATGTCGAAGGCCATATTAACAGGACGACTCGCTAAATGGGCCCTGCTCTTGATGGAATTCTCGATAACTTATCGGCCTCTTAAGGTAGTGAAAGGCCAGGCCATCGCCGACTTCCTCGCTGAGCATCCGATACCTGCCGATTCTCCTTTGAATTGCGAACTGCCAGACGAACATGCGTTTGACGCGATCGACGTGGGTGATACCCGGTGGGAACTTTATTTTGATGGAGCGTCTTCCATGAAGAAGCGCAAACAAACTACCCCTATAATCAAATCGGGGGTAGGACTCATCTTCGTAACTCCACAAGGAGGGATAATGCGCTTCGCCTTCTCCTTGACAGAGCCGAGAACGAACAATGAGGCCGAATATGAAGCTTTGATAGCAGCTCTCGAGATCGCCATCTACATGGAAATTGAAAACCTCCTTATATACGGAGACTCCCAACTGATCGTCAGTCAAGTAAATGGCGACTATCATACGTGCAAGCCTGAGTTGGTGAAATACGGCGAGAGAGTACAG
Source organism: Agapanthus africanus (assembly GCA_030015575.1). NCBI lineage: Eukaryota > Viridiplantae > Streptophyta > Magnoliopsida > Asparagales > Amaryllidaceae > Agapanthus > Agapanthus africanus. Next base: position 136,286,731 of record JASDDO010000010.1, read on the forward strand.
CGATTGCTGACTCAAATTCCTTCCTACACCTTGGAAAGTATACCACGCGCGGAAAATAGCAAGGCGGATGCATTAGCCAAGCTCGCTAAAGAACTGGCTGACGAAAACCTCGATGACGTGAGGATCGTTGTGCAAAGCCGTCGGGTTCTTGCTCCGGCAGAAGTATCTCCGGAGTCGTCCGAAGAAAAGGGAGCGACCGAGCGAATGACTCTGCAAATAAAAGACCAGGACAAGGCTGCGGATTGGAGAGAAGTCTTTATAGATTATTTCAAATCACGTCGAACACCTGAAGATGTATCCTCAAGACATCAGCTTATGAAACGAGCTCTGTCTTTTGCTTTCGTCAATGATACCCTGTATAAGAGATCATTTGACTCTCTGTGACTAAGATGCCTGGGACCTGAAAAGGCAAGAAGAGTCGTCCAAGAAACTCACGACGGACTCTGCGGTTCTCATCAAGCCGGGCCGAAGCTGAAGCTGAAGATCAAACAGATGGGTTATTATTGGCCCACGATGATCCAAGACTGCCTCGAATACGCGAAGCAGTGCCATTCGTGCCAGATTCACGGGGACTTTATCCATCAGCATCCAAATCCACTACATCCAACAGTGGCTAGCTGGTCGTTTGAGATGTGGGAAACTGACATAATCGGCCCCATCGAACCAGCATCATCCAGAGGACATCGATTCATTTTGGCGACAACTGATTACTTCTCCAAATGGGCAGAAGCAGTACCGCTGATGGAAGTGAAGACGGAGAATATCCTCCATTTTTTCAAGACGCATGTCATTTATCGGTTTGGAACTTCACAATGGATTATCTCCGATAACGGGCCAGCCTATAGAAGCCACAAGATCAGCCGCTTCGCACAACAGCATAACATAGACTGGAGATACTCTTCGGTCTATAATCCCCGAGCTAACGGTCTACTAGAGGCTTTTAACAAGACCCAGACGAAGATCGTAAAAAAGACGGTGTCCAGAAATAAGAAGGACTGGAACGAGAGACTGCATGAAGCTCTCTGGGCGTATCGAACTACGTTCAAAACGGCCACGAACACAATGCCGTTTGCATTGGTATTCGGTACAGAAGCGGTACTACCCCTCGAGATAGAGTTACCCTCTCTACGAGTGGCAGTTCACTACGAGCTAACAGACGAAGAGAATGCTCACCTTCGGCTTGAGGAGCTCGACGCCCTTGATGAAACCCGGCTCATAGTGCAACAAAATCTGGAGGCTTATAAAGTAAAGATGACGCGCTCATACGAAAAATTGACTAGGCCGAGGACATTCCGCCAAGGCGAACTCATGCTAGTGGTCAAAAGACCTATGATCCCTAATTGTGCTAAACGGGGGAAATTCGAGCCGAACTATGAAGGCCCGTATATCATAGACAAGGTCTACCAGGATGGAGTCTATCTGCTCATGGACATGCATGGCGAAAGACCTTTCAGGCCAATAAACGGTCGCTTCCTAAAGAAATACTACGCCTAACGAGTCACGGCCTAGGTCAACGATAGATGATGACGACTATGTCCGCTCGCTATCTTCCTAAGCCTAAACTCTATAAGTAGTAGATGGCTAACGGACCGAAACGTCCTTAAACTAACGACGGAACGAAACGTCCTTAAACTAACAACGGTCCGAAACGTCCTTAAACTAACAGCGGACTGAAACGTCATTAAACTAACAGTGGACCGAAACGTCCTTAAACTAAAGACGGACCGAAACGTCTTTAAACTAACAACGGACCGAAACGTCCTTAAACTAACAATGGACCACTATGTCCTAAAACTAGCTGTTGACCGAGACGTTGATAAACTATGATGGATTGCAGCGTCCCGAAGCTGATACAAAAAAAGGATAAAAAAAAAAGAAAACGGTATGTCTATAAGCAAAATGGGTACGGATGAAAACCCGAAAGGGCTTCGTGAGTAAAACCAGCAGGATTACCGGCATGTTTTATGAAAACCCGAAAGAGGGCAACCTCGTTAAAAGAAAAAAAAAAGAAAAAAATAAAACGGTTTGTCCATAAGCAAAATGGGCACGGATGAAAACCCAAAAGGGCTCCATGAGTAAAAACAACAGGGCTACCGGCGAGTTTTGTGAAAACCCGAAAGGGCACGATCTCGTTAAAAGACATTTGCATGGTCCTCTCGACTTTGTAAGGAGAAACCACCTGCGTGAGATCCTTACGACTCACAAGGGAGAAACACACTTAAGGATCCTCATGATTCCTAAGGAGAAATTATACTTGCGAGATCCTCAAGACTCGTAAGGAGAACCCTCTTATGAGACCCTCACGGCTAATAAGATTTGAAAGTCTTAAGCTACAGGGACCTGTTCTTAAACAGCCACCTCAACTTCTGACATTGCCCTACAAGCGGCTCAATGCTGACCCTTGTATACAATCCACGAGTGCGAATAAACATTTCCCTGACAAAGTCCCATCCGTGACTAGGGATATGTCTACATGGTGAACAACCCTTGTAAGTCCTCTCGACTTATAAGGAGAAAACACTCTTGTAAGATCCTTACGACTTATAAGAGATCATACACTCAGAAGACCTCACGATTCCTAAGGAGAAAACGCACCTACGTGATCCTCACGACTCGTAGGGAGAAATACCTTTATGAGACCCTTACGGCTCATAAAGTCAAAAGTCTTAGTCGACAGGACCCTAACCCTGTTCGCTAAGCCACCTTTGTTCGACATCGACAGAGGCAAATGATGATTCGCTCCAGGAAATATCCCAGTTGCAGCGGCGCTGATGCCAAAATCGGTGTCTAATTCCAGGCTTGCAGCGAAAGCCAGCGAGCCACACATGCATACGAAATAGCCGAAATGATAGGGCAACTTGCAACAAAATCAGCAAGTAAAAATGTATGCATGCAAAATAGCCGAAATGATTAGGCAACTCGCAATAAAAGGCAGCGAGTAAAAATAAAATAAATAGCCGAAATGATTAGGCACCGCGAAAAATAGCCGAAACGATTAGGCAATCGCGACCTTCGCGATATAAAAGCTGAAATGATAGAGCATCGCGGAAAGAAATAAAAAAAATTTGAAAGAATGAAACTTTTGCCCTACAGGTGATATTACATCAATCCCTATACACAATGCAGGGGCGCAAACAATGAAAGAATCACGCCTTCCCTCCCCAGGCTCCATCAGAAGAAGAAGCCATATCTCAACGGCTCACAGACAACCTGGAGACCATTTCGATATTCGTCTCATTACAACAGACGCGACGTCATCAACATGACCCCGTTCGGAAATACGTCATCCACATGACCCCGTTCGGAAACACGTCATCCACATGACCCCATTCGGAAATACGTCATCCATATGACCCCGTTCGGAAATACGTCATCCAAATCACCCCGTTCAGAAATACGTCATCCACATGACCCCGCTCGGAGATACGTCATCAACATGACCCCGTTCGGAAATACGTCATCCACATGACCCCATTCGGAAATACGTCATCCACATGACCCCGCTCGGAAATACGCCATCCACATGACCCCGTTCGGAAATACGCCATCCACATGACCCCGTTCGGAAATACGCCATCCACATGACCCCGTTCGGAAATACGTCATCCACATGACCCCGCTCGGAAATACGCCATCCACATGACCCCGTTCGGAAATACGCCATCCACATGACCCCGTTCGGAAATACGCCATCCACATGACCCCGTTCGGAAATACGTCATCCACATGACCCCGTTGGGAAATACGTCATCCACATGACCCCGTTCGGAAATACGTCATCCATATAACCCCATCACGGAAATACGTCATCCATATGACCCCGTCACGGAGATACGTCATCCATATGACCCCGTTTTGGAAATACGTCATCCATATGACCCCATTTTGGAAATACGTCATCTACATACCTATCCCACTAAACACTTACGGATCCTCTCAATTCGTAAGGAAGAAAACTCCCTAATAATATCCTTATGACTTATAAGGGAAAACGCACTTAGGAGTCCTTACGATTCCTAAGGAGAAAATACACCTACAAGATCCTCACGTCTTGTAGGGAGAAAAATCTTTATGAGACCCTCACGGCTTATAAAGTTGAAAAGTCTTAGTCAACAGATCTGAACCTACTCCCTAAGCCATCACTACCTTTCGAAGAGTCCAAGATGGACAGCAATATGCTATCTACAAGCCACACATGCTAAAATCACATGGCAACAACACAGCAAGGAGCAGAAAGCGACAAGGAGAACATTTGATTCACACTTAATTAAAGCGTTCAAGGAATACCCGTTCATGCAGGTGCAAAAGATTTAGTACATAAAATAAAACAAAGCTGAAATGAAGAATTTGACATTCAAACTGCGAAAAAGTTCTTACAATTATGAAAGCAGTAAACAAAAACATTATCAAAATGATTACAGTGGCAAGTCCTCAGATCCAGGACATGGATTGAGGAATTCAAAAGTGACGTTGTCCAGAATCTTCCAGGCCTTTCGAACCATCCTAGTATGCTTTCTTTCGTGATCACAAGCGTCGGGATCCTCGCGGATGTCCTCCACCCTCCGATAGGCAGCAAGTATGGCCGCCTGTTGAAAAGCCTGATGCAGAAGATCGACAAAATTGTCCCGCCTTCTCTTTGAGATTAGGCCCATCAGATACACCGAGTGCACCTTATCCTCGGCAGCATCCAATGCCCTAAGCGGCATGCCGGTACAGAATAAAGGAAGCGCTTCTCAGATCGTTCCCATGATAAACTTCAGGAGAGAGGAACGTCAAGGAAGCAGTCATTCATCGTATGCGTCAAAGCGACTCATGATTTCGGCACACTGGGAGTTTGTGAATTCTCGATTTTGAGAACGGCCGAGTGAGCGAATGTCTCCGTAAGAGATGATCTCATCAAGTTCATACATATGAGCGTCCATAACTCCTGGAAAAGAAAATTAACAAGAATTAGCGGACAGACTGATTAGGCAAATTTTTATTAAAAACAGGCAACGAATTCTAATTATGACACCTAATAAATTCGAATCTGTGAGAAATCCTAAAAAGGGAATCTCATTTAATTAGCAACCCTTCGGGTCAAGAATTTAAATTCCCCGAGAGCAAGGCTCTGCAGACAGGAATGGCACATGTCAAAGTCAATTATGAAAGGAATTTAAAGAGATTCCCCGGGAATGCTAAGAGCCTGGCTATGTAATGACGATGGAAAAATCCATCAAGAATTAATTAAAATTAATTTTTATAAATTAAAAATTCTGGGATCTTCAAGGTCCATATAAAAAAAAACTCTTAAGAGTTCTTCATCGAAGATTAAGAAATCTAAAAAGCAGAGCTCTGATTCATGGGTTAAGGAACCCCAAGAAAAGATCTCTTTAGATCTATGGGTTCAAGAGAGCAAAGCTCTATTAATGAAACCCTAAAAGGGTTTTTCTTTATATCAAAGATCTATGAAGAGCAACTATTAATGGGTAAAACACTAATCTAGTGAAAGTTTTAAACTTGACCTAAATTTTAACAGAGTTCTGACTCTTAAAAGATTTTTTTAACAGGAGAGCAATGCTCTGACGAAGAGATAATTCTCAAGGAAGAGATGAAAATCATCTATAGGACCAAAGTTCCTATTTATAGGCATTGAGAGCCGTTTCAACTTCCAAAAGTTGATCCAACGACTGAGATGCTACCACCGCCGCACTCACGTTTGGGCCACGTAAGCGCAACGATGGGGGGGCATTTTTTTCCCCAATCAGAGCAAAGCTCAGTTCAAATTCCAAGATTTGAAATGAAGCGACGCTTCCGTTTTCCACAATTAGAGCAATGCTCTGCTCAGATTCCAAGATTTGAAATGAAGCGACGCTTCCTTTCCCCCAATCAGAGAAAACCTCTGTTTTGAAATTCAAAATTCAAAAATTGAAGCAACGCTTCATATCCAGCGCTAGGTGCGCTGCGCGCCACGTGTCAAACACGGATCTGCTAGTGCCAGGTGCGCTGTGCCCTAGGCAGCGCACCCCCAATCAAAGAAAAGCTCTGTTTTAAAATTTCAAAACCCAAAAGTTGAAGCAACGCTTCAGATCCAGCGCTCTGCGCTGCACGCCACGTGTCAAACACGGAAGCGCTAGCGCAGTTGCGCTGCGCGCTATGTGTCCAACGTAGGTGCGCTAGCGCAAGGTGCGCCAGCGCTGGAATTAAAAATTCCCCACCGTTAAATCAAAAGATCTAATAATAATAAATTATTAATTAATCAGAATTAAAATTCTGTTATGGAAATATCTTTCCAATCTTATTAAAACAAGAAGATTATCTTCTGCAAAACAGAAGCCTTAGGATCAAAGATCCAACGGTAGGAAATATTCCCAAATCAATCAGAGAAAGATCTCTTAAACCGATTTAACAAATCAGCTGGCCCTATATAAAGGCCCCAAGACTTAAAGTCTGATATAGAGAAACCCCCCTACAAACTTTGAGAAAACTCAAAGAGAGAAAAGCAAGCTTCTAGAAAAAGAAGAAAATTTCTTCAAGGTAAAGAACATGATTCTTGAACACAGAGATGAAATCATCTCATGAAAAGAAGAACTATCTTTTAAAAAAGATCATAGATCTATAAAAAGACCAAGGTCTTTGATAAAAAAGAGATCAAAAGATCCTATCATAAAAACAAAAGAAGTATTTACTTCATTTACAGATCATTGATCTACAGAGGAAGTGCCTTTTTATAAATAAGAATTTTTGTTCTTGAACCTTGAGGCAAGAGCTCCTTTAAAGGGAGAACATAAACCTGTTCTCTAATCATAAATTTGATCAAATGCGCTTTTCGCTACTAAAAAGTGTCTTGCACTCATGAACTGCGCTTTTGCGCTCATTAGACCGGTGCTCAGCACCAAAAAATGCCGCGTGTCAACCATAGACACAGCTTGCGCTTTGCGCTTATGAGACAGCGCACTGCGCCCATGGACCGGCGCTCAGCGCCAAGCACGCCACGTGTCACTCACTGGTGCGCTATTAAATCAGTGCAAAGCGCTCATAAATTAAAAGCGCAATGCGCTAATAAACTCGCGTTTAGCGCTAAGCGCGACATGTGTTATCTTCGTGTGCGCTACTCTACAGAAGCGCTATGCGCTCTTTGATTGGCGCAAACCGCCTGGCGCGCCACGTGGCGCACTGTCAGAACATACATTATTCTGATGAATGCTATGCATTCAATACAAGACAAAAGATATCATAACCCAATGCTTAGCATTATTCAAAGGGTCAAGCCCAAATAAAGGCTCAACAGCCAGAGCAATAAAAATGTTAAACATTTTGATTGGACTTGGCCCAACATTGGCCGTAAGTCCTCAATATTATATTCAATTGAGCCCATTTGCTCACGAATATTCAACAAATCTTAGTCCCAAACTGGGCTACAGATTTTTCAATCAATCTACATCCGGTTCGAGGGTACATCTCTTTACTCCTCTGATATCTGTCGTTGTAATCTTTCAACGTTTTCAGAGAGGTGATGGGTCCCGACAACCACACATTTCTACGGACTGTGGGGTCCTTAAACTCATGGACTATGATTTCCTTAAACCTTATAGACTACGATATCTCTAAACCGGACTGTGGGGTCCTTAAACTCATGGACTATGATGTCCTTAAACCTTATAGACTACGATGTCTCTAAACCGGACTGTGGGGTCCTTAAACTCATGGACCGAGATGTCCTTAAACTAAAAATGGACCATAATGCCCTTAAACTAATCGACCGCAATGTCTCTAAACTAAACAATAGAGTCCAAATTCTCTCTTGTTAGATCTAAATGATCCCGTTAAGTAGATCATAATCTAGAAATTAGACTAATGTATCCTTAACAAACGTTTAAGTTGACCTTAGTCTCAAATGAGACTAACGTATCCTTAAACCAAACCCCCAAACCCAAATCTAAGAAGATACGGATTTGGACTAATCCACGTCCTACGGGCGACAACATAAATTAGTCTCCGTATACAATCCACGGGCAACCACAAACAAAACAAACACCCACGACACGAAGTGACCATCTGGAGAAGGAGAAAGTTATTACCGCGATGCGGTAGCATAATTAACTACAGGGGCTTGCGCCTGCAGGGATGAGCGTCCCCACAATAAAAAAAAAACCTCAAACGAGGGGGAATCTGACGAAGTCTGCTACATCGGCCGCATCCGTTTAAACCTTCAATACACGGTGCCATAAATCAACTTGGCATCTTCGGAGAGGTGGATGGATAGCACCAATTAGCATCTGCCCCCAGATTCAGGCAAGACGTTCGTCTTCCCGGTTTCCGGCGGTGAACAAGATTATTCACTGTACATCACATGTGCGTATACCCTTCACTGTTCCTTATTCGTGATAATGTTATACTCTTATTACAATTCATACTCATGCCTGCGTGTCTTGTTGTAGGGTTCCTAGGCACTCTCAAGAGGTCTCACAAGGCATCAACCATGCCAATTTCAAAAATACGGTGCCGAGAAACCCTAGACTAGATCGTTGGCTAGATGTTTAGGCGAAAAAGAACAAGTTAACAATTTAACAATGAGTTAAACGGAAATACAGCCTTTGTAGATCCGGTGCTCCACCTCCATAGCTCCGTGATGATGTCTCCTCGCTGTCCAAAATGGATCCCGGGCTCTAGCGTCGGCTTCATCGGAGAATGGACGGGCTAGGTCATCGACTACGACACCGAAGATGATCTACGTCGAGGCATCACTGGATCAAGCTCCAACTTCACCAAGTGAAGAAACTTGTGAAGAAAACACATTCTACTACTTGGCAAGAGGTAGAGGATGAAGAAATAGGAAGTGGGTAGACTTTAGAATTGGATTTCTCACTCATTTTCATCAATCACCATTGATTAAGTAAGGTTTCTTCATAAAGAAGAAGAAGAGGAAGAAGATGATAGAATATGATAAGTATTCAATAAATAGAAAATAATTGAAATACTTATCATATACTAACCTTAGTTGAGTGTAGAGAATAGACCATGGTTAACTTGAATGGTTAGGGTTAAGTATAAGACAAGAGTGAAGACTTAGTCAAAGCTTCAAGAAGATTCAACTAACAAACAAAATAATCCACCATTCATTTATCCTTTCCAAAATGAAAAAGAAAATAAATAAATGAATAAATAAGTAATGGATAAACTAAACCCTAATCATTAGTTTAACCATGGTTTAATTCTTTACACTTAACCAAGTAAGCATGTATCATCAGACATGATACAATCAATTGCACAAAAAGTATATCACATATACAACTTGTATAACCAAGTGAGAAAATCCATTTAAAGTGAACCAATACTAGATAATGCAAAGTAATATATCAAATATATAATTATACATTAAATCATTAAATCAACACTTGATTCAATGATCCGGTCATATCGCATATAACCGACTAGTATTCAATGTATCGATTTATCGAATCAATCCCCGATTCGATAACTAGGTTATATCGCATACAACCATTCGATACATTTATCGCAAGAATGGAATACGGTATCACATACTCGCATTATTCTCGGTCCCGCACATATCTCATATGCGCTCCTATTTCGTTTCACTTGAGCCAGGAAACCTCTGGGTAGGACTCTACAGACTCGTCAATACGCCGGCAGCAGGTGATGATCATATCAAACACCCACAAGCCGCAAGCGGTCTGCTAAACGTAACGGCCACCCGGGTATTGAGCGATCAGAAGATCGACGAGCAAGCCCGCTCACACTCCAGTGAATCCAACCAGTAACACTACAATACAGTCTGGTCTCGTCGTCTGATATGTCGCATATCTTGCCTAGGGGTGGTAAACATCAGACCCCAATAGCTCGATAAGTCGTGTCGATATGAGGTCTATAACAATTCGAGAAACTACTGGTAACACTTACCAGTAAATCTCAACAACCCTGGCCAGGGATTTCCAGTTATAGCCAATCGAACACTGCGCAACATCAACCCCCTATACCGGGAGAGACGAATCCCCTCCTATCGCTCATTGCCTCCATGTGACTCGGGACTGTACCCAAAAACCACCGTTTTGCACGCCCTCTTAGACGTGGTAAGGTGGAAATCAAAGCACAGTGGGAACCACACAAGACTCTATGACGATCTTGGGTCAACAGACTACTCTGTACCAGTGTCACCTGAGAACTGCCATCTTACGTGAGGTATAATACCATCTGGGAGTTCTCGGCGAGTCCGTCCAGTGTACCCAGTCTCTACTAAGCACCCGTATATCATCTCTGATGTCAAACACCGATGGATATGGGATCATCCATCGCCCATCTGTATGGGTCGAGAAGGTACACGCTAGTCTACTATGGTATATCGATGCCCCATCTCGATACACCCACGACTAGGGACTTTGAAGGATGTACTTATGGACTACCATGTCCCCACTAGTATGATCCGCATCATAGTCCAGATAGTCAAGTACACATCCTAAGGGCTTTACCAACATGTAACAGAGAGACAATCAGTATACACGTTAAGGTAAAGAGCAACCAGATAGCATACTATCATGTCGAGCAAGAAAGTCCTCCCTATATATGTCCCAGCATCCACTACAATATACATCCAATGTACAGTAATGGCCTCTAGGGCATACATATAACTAACAATCTCCCACTTGCACTAGGGCCATCTGTAGCAGTGGTTGTAGTATTTCATACTCAACCATCCCATAAAGTCTCTCTCTGGGAATAGGCCTTCGTGAGTGGATCCGCCGTGTTGTCCTCTGAGTCTACTCTCCTAACCTCGATCACCCTGGAGATCAACCATCTCCATGATCAGGTGATACTTCCTTAGAATAAGTCTGGATCACTGATGGGACCGGCGTTCCTTGGCATAAGCCACAACTCCATTGTCTCACAATGGTAGGAACGTAGTTCATCTCATGAACTAATATACACCCAAACATCCTCTTTGGTAGCATCATAAGTAGCGATGTATCCAGCCTTTATCGTCTAGTATGTCACGGTATCTAGCTTGGAACTCTTCCAACATACCGTCCCTTTATTGAGGGTAAAGACAATGCCTGCGACTGACATTCAGTCGTCTTTATCACTCTGGAACACTTCCAGTGATTCTCCCCAGGATCGATTGATACCATCTCACTACTACTAGTGAGTATCCTAACATCCAATTAGATCTATCTCATAGATCCAAAAACCAGGATATATGAGGTATCACATTGATCCTATATGGAGAATCATTGTGATAAGCGGATATTGATCGAGCGTAGCATAAGAAACTCCTTTCTTATCAAGAGTATGTCATCCACGTACTCTACGAGGATCGTCACCATACTCCCTACTACCTTTTTGTTTATACAAGGTTCATCTACCATTTTGATGATGTCAAACACTTTGACTAATCCATCAAAACAGATGTTCCAACTCCGCAATGCCTGCTTTAATCCTATAAAGCATCTTGCTCACGTTTCTGTTGCTCCCACTGTCTACAAGGCCCTCTGGCTGTGTAATTATAGACACACTCTTCTAAAACATCATTTAGAAAAGCAGTCAAGACACCCAACCACCAGATATCGTAGTCATGGTATGTAGCCGTGGCAAGTAGGATCTGGATGGACATAAGCATAGCTACTTGAAAAGGTTTCATCATTATCCACACCTGGTCAATGTTACAAACTTTTAACAAGTCTAGCTTTGAAAGTCTCAACTTTTCCATGTACACCAAGTAATCTTCTCAAGATATACTTGCTCCTGATGGGGATTTAACCCTTCAGATAGAGCAACTAAAGTCCATACTTTGTTGGTGTATAAGGATTCCATCTCAAATCACTAAGCATCCAGCCATTCTTACAGAGTCTTACTCCTGATGGCCAGCTCGAAGCTAGTTAGGTCATCATCTCATGATGCAATCCTCGCTCCCACTGTCATAGAGAAACCGAAGTATCTCTCAGGTGGGTGAGGAACCCTACTAGATCGGCGGAGAGGCTGAGGTTCGATGGAATCTACTGAATCCTTTGGTTCTATCAAATCATCAGCTGCAGTCTGTATAGCTGGAACATTTCCAGTTCTACATAACAGATCTTGCCTCGCGCTTGTCCGGATTTTGTTTTTCAGACATAGGCCGGACAACCCCAAATCTTAACTAACTCAAGATATGGGCTCTTCCCTTTCCATATCACATATGAAGTGGTAGGCAACTGATTTGATCTGAACCCTATTCAATGGGTATGCAGCTTCTCAAGTGCATAACTCCCAAAAGGAAATAGGTAACTCAGTAGTACTCATCATAGAGCACACCATATCAAATAGGGTGTATCTGCTCCGCCCCGATATACCATCATGCTATGGTGTATACGGAGGAGTAATTCTGAGAGAGAATCTCATTCTCCTTTAGAATAGTCCAGGAATTTCCGTGCTCAAGTATTCTCCTCCTTGATTTCATCAAAGGACATAATACTTATACCCGTATTTTGGTTCTCTACTTCTAACTTATATTCTGTGAATATCTCAAAAGGATCGGACTTGTGTTTCAACACGAACATATGTCTGAATCTAAAGAGATCATCAGAGAACGTAATGAAGTATAAAGAACCAGTCCTGGCATGTGTAGACAGGGGACCTACATATATCAACATGTATCAGTCCCAAGAGTTCATTAACTCTTTCTCTGTTTACAATAAACAGAGCTATGGTCATCTTATCTTTGTGACATGACTGGCGAGTTTCACAAGATGTAAATTCAAACTAATTTAAATATGCATCTATATGTAACTCCAGCTAGTCGGGTCGCATTGATATGACCTAGTCTACAATACCTCAAGAAGGATCCGTTCATTTCTGAACTCTTCTTCTTGTGTGTGTTCTGTATACTAAGAACTGTAGTTTGATTTAGAACATCAATGCTTTTAGATAACGTGCCTGAACCGATCAACTTTTGATATAGGAACTGTTCAAAACATTATCCAACAATACAAAATTTTATCGTTTCTTTACTAATAAAGAGACAGATATGATTTTGTATATCAGGTTCGATATCTAATAACATTCGTTCAGAATCAATGTATTACAATACAGGGTGACAGTGACCAACAGACTTGGCTGCAACACTTGCCCCGTTTTCTGCCTCATGAAACTTATCACCCGTTCTCAGTTCTTTACCTATCTGTAGCCCATGTAACATATTACATATACGGGATCCTGATCCGGTATAATATACCCAGGACGTAAAGGATACAGAGAAACAGTTCTTTGTAAAGAACACACCCGAAGATGATGCATCATATGCACTTTCTTCGTTTGGGCGGCGTAGGAATTCTGGTATTCCCCTTATTTCGTGCTCTGTCTTATAACAATTATAAGTTGGAGCGGGACCAACGTTCCCCAGCTCAGTATAACAAGCGGGATCGGTCAATAATCCGTATTATTATCTTGATTAAGGCGTGATATGGTCGCTACCTGGAGAGAGAGAGAAGAAAACACTCAGCGTGCGCTCTTGCAAGAATAGATTGGTTATTATTTTATCTAATCAGGATGGCTCCCACTGCTTTTTATCAAATCTTCCTTCAAATCCTAAAAGGAAAGACTAGCCGGGATTAATTACACACTACAAGTTCGCCAATCTTTCAGCCAGGCCAGTGTCGGTACTTTGAGGGAGGTCCCCCGTGCTTTCGCACGAACCTAATTAATGTAAACCTCATTTTCCCAGAGGCGTAACCTCGTTAACACCTTTCTAGACACCTACTTGATCGGCTAATTGTAATGTATAAAACTCTCCCAGGAGTAACTCTTACTCGCAGCGGGTATCGGGATCCAACTATCTCATAGAAGGTATGCAATCTCATTGCAAATTTCAACACTTGAAATTCCCGATAATATTTTGCCCCTAGCAGCTACATGACCTTAACATAGTCAACAAATCATAAGTGCTAGTCAAGTTCAACCCGTCATTTTCTGATTGAATTAAACCCACCCGCACGACCCTTAACATAGTCAACAAAGTCGCACGACTATCCTAATCCAATCGCATCATATGCTTATACAGATAAGCACTAATTAGCTACCGCACACTACGCCTTAACATAGTCAACAAACGTAGCACGAATACTAACTAGTACTTATCTGAAATGACGGAGGGCTACGACAGGTTTTTCTGAAAACCTATTGCGTAATGAACTTGATATCGTTGTAGGATCGAATGGATTTTGAAATGGAGTGTTTTTTAGGCTTTTCTAGTTTTGCTAAAGGAGTCACTCCCGGTGAAGGGATCGTCGATCCTTTCCTCGTCGAATGAGGTGTGGGATATATCATATATATCACTGTGCAAAGCAAAACTCTTAAAAGAAATCAAAAGACAAACCGAGGTTGTAGCATCTGCCAGTTGTTGCTAAAGGAGTCACTCCCGGTGAAGGGATCTCGGTCCTTTCCTTATCGAATAAGGTGCAGGATATATCGTATATACCGCTGTGCAAAGCAAGAACTGTAGCTACCTGTTTTATTTTGAAATTCGATTCTACAACATCTTAGGTTTCTTTTATTTCATTAATCATATTAATGAAGTCCCATCATTTAAATACCTAAACATCACAGATAAATACGACGTACACTTATGCCATCCGCATTCGCCTCGATGTCCCCTCATGCACCGTTAGGTTAGGTAACTAACGGCAGAGCGGGGCAGGGCTAGCGCGGGTGTAAAACATAAGTAACATCTATATAATATATCATATATACTATATACAGTATCTATCACAGAGCATCATATGATCACATCACAGATATCGCAGCAGAAGAATCATATGAAATATTGGATATACTAGGACGTCCGTGTTTTCAATACGAGCCAGTATAAAACACGGATTCCACGGTCGTGATGAATAGCCAAACCCATACCCCTAGACCCTTACGAGAGCAGCAAGCAACCCTACCAATTCTAGAGTTAGGAGACCCGGACTCGACTCCTCGAGTTGGTCTCCCACTGGACTCCAGAACCCGGTTACTTGTGCCCTCCTCCTTGGGTCTATCCTAGTGCGGAAAAGTAAATAATATACAGACGGTGACTACTTCCGCAACCTGGAAGTGCCCCAATAAAAGAATATTACATACAAGTTTTTACATGAATGAAAATGAAAAACACTCATCTCACATAAAACCCCCCGGCTATTCAAACACGACGATCCAATATAACATATCCAGCAACACATAACATCACATGTCATCAACGTAAGTAAATATGCGCATCCCAATTGCCGTTGACATATAGCAACGAAACTGGCGATATCACATATTACACTTACGGTCACAGAAAAGAAAGTGTAAAACTACAACAGTTGGAATCCGCAACCACCTCAGACATCGCATGCCTGACCAAATGAATTTCTTAGACATCACATGCCTAACAATTATAAACCCCGCATTTTAGTCTCATTTATCGAAAACTCTTTTCAATATCAAGTCGGGCAATTCAACAAGATTCCCGACATACTGATCGAATGCTCGTCGCAAACTTTACTAGGCGGCCGCACCCCCGACGCCGTCGACGAAGTGCACCAAGGCGGAACACCGCCACCGCGAGCACCCGAACGGTTGCTTTCGGCAACGGGGTTCTCCTACAGTCACTTGGTCGGGGTTATGGAGTGAGGCTGTCTTTTAAGTTTACCAGGCGAGTATCCGCGTACGCTACGTGATTGCGACGGACTTTTGATCACATCAAAATTCCGTGGCAACCGATCAAGTGAGACTAAACTGCTATGTTTATAACATTCATTCAGTTATCTCATAACTATTTGTGAATTCCAATTATTGTATGCCATTCCAGATAATTAGAAAATGTTAAACTTTCCGATCGAACAATTGAACACCCAAGTTTTCCCGATACAGATCAACACATGAAACAAGTCTAAAAACATTCAGTTCGTCCCTCAGTACCAACGGTCAAGCCGTAGAAGGGTCAAGCCAACGCCTCACATGTGGCACGCCGTACTGCCCCAAACCCGAAGGTTCAAAGGGCAGTTCAAGACGGTCACATAATCGAGTTAAGGTTTATTGTCTTCTAGAGGGTCCATCGAGTTACTTGCACTACTTAGAATGTCTTTAAACTACGGAAAGATCCAACACTTGGAAATTTCCCGATAGGGGAAAAATTGGGTATTTATATCCGGTCGAACTTTTTAACATATTCAAAAATTATCTGGAAAAACACATGGACAAAATTTGATAATCCGATCGAACATTCGAATCCCCAAAACAACCCAGAAAATTCAACTCTTGAATAAAAATTAAAAATTCCCAGAAAATCCAGCATTATCAATTAGGAGTTACTGTGTAAAATATATTAAATAAGGTGGCCGTACGGCCGCGGAACCGCCGCACGAGCCATGCTCGTGCCGCGGAACCGCGGCAGTTCAATGGATTTAGGAACACGAATTTCACAGAAACTATTAAAATCACCTGCTGATTTTTCTGCATATTTTTAATATTGAAAAAACCCATTTTTTGAAAAAAGGACAGAGAGCATTTTTTGAGTTGGGGTTTCGGGTCGATCGGACTTCAAACTCCGTCTAGTGTTCGCCTAAGGCTCTAGCTAGGCTCTGATACCACTGTAGGTCAGGCAGCCACCCCATCCAATGGGGTCGCCGTGGCACCAACGGGTCCCTCAGCCGCTACTTTTTACGCATGCCCCCTCGCGAGGACTACAACCCGCCGGAACACCTTCCGGTCTCGGGACACCCTGGGGGTAAGAGCCTATACTTCGCCACACTGTCACACAGTGAGAACCCCCCATAGGTCGACATCCAATGCCTAGTAGCTCTGATACCACTGTAGGGTTCCTAGGCACTCTCAAGAGGTCTCACAAGGCATCAACCATGCCAATTTCAAAAATACGGTGCCGAGAAACCCTAGACTAGATCGTTGGCTAGATGTTTAGGCGAAAAAGAACTAGTTAACAATTTAACTATGAGTTAAACGGAAATACAACCTTTGTAGATCCGGTGCTCCACCTCCATAGCTCCGTGATGATGTCTCCTCGCTGTCCAAAACGGATCCCGGGCTCTAGCATCGGTTTCATCGGAGAATGGACGGGCTAGGTCATCGACTACGACGCCGAAGATGATCTACGTCGAGGCATCACTGGATCAAGCTCCAACTTCACCAAGTGAAGAAACTTGTGAAGAAAACACACTCTACTACTTGGCAAGAGGTAGAGGATGAAGAAATAGGAAGTGGGTAGACTTTAGAATTGGATTTCTCACTCATTTTCATCAATCACCATTGATGAAGTAAGGTTTCTTCATGAAGAAGAAGAAGAGGAAGAAGATGATAGAATATGATAAGTATTCAATAAATAGAAAATAATTGAAATACTTATCATATACTAACCTTAGTTGAGTGTAGAGAATAGACCATGGTTAACTTGAATGGTTAGGGTTAAGTATAAGACAAGAGTGAAGACTTAGTTAAAGCTTCAAGAAGATTCAACTAACAAACAAAATAATCCACCATTCATTTATCCTTTCCAAAATGAAAAAGAAAATAAATAAATGAATGAATAATTAATGGATAAACTAAACCCTAATCATTAGTTTAACCATGGTTTAATTCTTTACACTTAACCAAGTAAGCATGTATCATCAAACATGATACAATCAATTGCACAAAAAGTATATCACATATACAACTTGTATAACCAAGTGAGAAAATCCATTTAAAGTGAACCAATACTAGATAATGCAAAGTAATATATCAAATATATAATTATACATTAAATCATTAAATCAACACTTGATTCAATGATCCGGTCATATCGCATATAACCGACTAGTATTCAATGTATCGATTTATCGAATCAATCCCCGATTCGATAACTAGGTTATATCGCATACAACCATTCGATACATTTATCGCGAGAATGGAATACGGTATCACATACTCGCATTATTCTCGGTCCCGCACATATCTCATATGCGCTCCTATTTCGTTTCGCTTGAGCCAGGAAACCTCTGTGTAGGACTCTAAAGACTCGTCAATACGCCGGCAGCAGGTGATGATCATATCAAACACCCACAAGCCGCAAGCGGTCTGCTAAACGTAACGGCCACCCGGGTATTGAGCGATCAGAAGATCGACGAGCAAGCCCGCTCACACTCCAGTGAATCCAACGAGTAACACTACCGTACAGTCCGGTCTCGTCGTCTGATATGTCGCATATCTTGCCTAGGGGTGGTAAACGTCAGACCCCAATAGCTCGATAAGTCGTGTCGATATGAGGTCTATAATAATTCGAGAAACTACTGGTAACACTTACCAGTAAATCTCAACAACCCTGGCCAGGGATTTTCTGTTATAGCCAATCGAACACTGCGCAACATCAACCCCCTATACCGGGAGAGACGAATCCCCTCCTATCGCTCATTGCCTCCATGTGACTCAGGACTGTACCCAAAAACCACCGTTTTGCACGCCCTCTTGGACGTGCTAAGGTGGAAATCAAAGCACAGTGGGAACCATACAAGACTCTATGACGATCTCGGGTCAACAGACTACTCTGTACCAGTGTCACCTGAGAACTGCCATCTGACGTGAGGTATAATACCATCTGGGAGTTCTCGGCGAGTCCGTCCAGTGTACCCAGTCTCTACTGAGCACCCGTATATCATCTCTGATGTCAAACACCGATGGATATGGGATCATCCATCGCCTATCTGTATGGGTCGAGATGGTACACGCTAGTCTACTCTGGTATATCGATGCCCCATCTCGATACACCCACGACTAGGGACTTTGAAGGATGTACTTATGGACTACCATGTCCCCACTAGTATGATCCGCATCATAGTCCAGATAGTCAAGTACACATCCTAAGGGCTTTACCAACATGTAACAGAGAGACAATCAGTATACACGTTAAGGTAAAGAGCAACCAGATAGCATACTATCATGTCGAGCAAGAAAGTCCTCCCTATATATGTCCCAGCATCCACTACAATATACATCCAATGTACAGTAATGGCCTCTAGGGCATACATATAACTAACACTTGTTACCTCCTGATTGTATTATTGTTGATATTATGACGCACTGACGTTTGGGTTTTGCATGGCCCAGATCCTCTACCTTTGCCGCTAGTCGATCAGGAGTATTTCAGTGAACATGCCGAGCAGTGAGGACCTGTTAGTATTTTAGTTTAGTTTCTTTCAGCATTTTCATTCCTGATGTGAGCCCGTATTTGGGACGTACATTCCATATTGTTATTGTTACTTGGATCTATTGCTTCCGCATATTATCTACATGGGTCGAGAAGCTATACGCTAGTATACTCTGGTATATCGATGCCTTGTCTCGATACACCTACGACTAGGAACATTTGAAGGATGTACTTAGTGACTACTCTGTCCCCACTAGTATTATCTTCATCATTATCCTGGTAGTCAAGTACTCATCCTAAGGGCTTTATCAAAATGTAATATAGAGACAATCAGTGTACATGTTAAGATAAAGATCAACCAAATAGCATACTATCATGTCGAGCAAGAAATTCCTCCATGTATATGTCCAAGTATCCACTACAATATACATCGTATGTACAGTAATGGCCTCTAGGGCACATATATAACTAACATTTTCTTATAGACGCATGCCCTTTGGGTTATGCAATGCTCCCTCTACATTTCAGCGGTGTATGATGGGGATATTCTTGGACATGGTCGAAAACTTTCTGGAGATTTTCATAGACGATTTCTCTATATTCGGGGACTCATTTGAGGATTGTCTATGTCATCTTGACGTAGTTCTTACCCGCTGTAAGGATAAGAACTTAACTTTGAATTGGGAAAAATGTCATTTCATGGTCCAAGAAAGTATCGTGATTGGACATGTCATTTCTCGGAAAGGTATTGAGGTAGACAGAGCTAAAATAGATGTCATCCATAACCTTCTTCATCCCAAATGCGTCAAAAATATACGATCTTTTCTTGGCCATGCAGGATTTTATTGGAGATTCATTAAGGATTTTAGCAAAATTGCTATACCTTTAACTCTTCTCTTGGCCAAGGATACAACATTTCACTTTGATTCGGACTGTGAGGCTGCTTTTGAATCACTCAAAAGATCTCTCACTATAGCCCTCATTCTATCATCTCCTGATTGGAACCACCCATTCGAGCTTATGTGTGATGCATCAGATTTTGCTATTGGTGCAGTCTTAGGAAAACACATTGATAAGATGACACATGCAATTTATTATGCAAGTAAGACCTTGAATTATGCCTGAATTAATTATACAACTACCGAGAAGGAACTCTTGGCGGTTGTATTTGCATTAGAAAAATTCAGGCCTTACTTGATTGGCTCACCGATTGTGGTTTACACCGATCACTCCGCCCTAAAACATCTTTTATCTAAGAATGATGCTAAGGGCAAGTTAATAAGTTGGATCCTATTATTACAAGAATTTGATCTTATCATACAAGATAAGAAAGGATGTGAAAACGTAATAGCCGGCCACCTTTCACGCATCTCTTCTTCACCTACTGTGACCTTACCAATAAACGACTATTTTCCTGACGAACAGCTCTTGAACGTATCCTGCGAACTTTAGTTCGTGGATATTGTGAATTATCTAGCAACGGGACGTATTCCCAGCGAATGGTCTAAACAAGACAATCATCGATTTCTATCCCAAGTAAAGCATTTTTACTGGGATGAACCTTATTTGTTTAAGTATTGTCCTGGCCAAATCATTCGCAGATGTGTCCCCAATGATGAATTCAAGAGTGTTTTATCTTTCTGTCATGATCAGGCATGTGGTGGTCACTTTGGTCCACAAAAAACGGCGGAGAAAGTTTTGCAATGTGGTTTTTACTGACCTACATTATTCAAAGATGCATTTGATCATTGCAAAACTTGTCCACGGTGTCAACACACTTTTCGGATTTCTCGGAGAAATGAGATGCCTCTCCAACTTATCTTGGTTGTGGAGATTTTCGACGTTTGGGGTATTGATTTTATGGGTCTTTTTTCCAACGCTTTTGGGAATTTATATATCTTGTTAGCGGTTGATCACGTCTCAATATGGGTGGAAGCAATACCATGTCGCACTAATGATAACAAGGTTCTTATTAAGTTCCTTAAAGAAAATATATTTTTGTTATTTGGACACTCTCGCGCTATCATTAGCGACAACGGGACGCATTTCTATAATCGGTCTTTTTAGACTTTGATGTGGAAATATTCAATCAACCACAAACTTTCGACGCCCTATCTGTTAGATATGTATGCTCTAGAGGCCTGTATTGTATAGGATACTAGGCATGTATATGTACAGAAACAATCTTTTCTCGAAATGATAATATGCTATCTGGTTTATCTGCATCTTAACTTGTGTAATATTTCATATCTTTATATGCATGTTGATGAAGCCCTTAGTATTATGCTTTACTACCAGGATTATGATGAGATCATACTAGTGGGGCCTGGATAGTCTATAAGCATACCCTTTAATGGTTCCTAGTCGAAGGTATATCGAGACAGGGCATCGGTACTACCAAGTTAGACTAGTGTGTACGTTTCCTGACCCTGGGGGCGATGGTTGATTCCACAACCATTGGTGTTTGACATCAAAGATTGTACACAGGTGCTCATTGGAGAATGTGTACACCAAACAGGACTCGACGAGAACTCCTAAATGGTATATATACCAATTGTCAGATAGCAGTTCTCAGGTGACACTTGTACAGGTTAGTCTGTAGACCCGAGATCGTCATGGAATCTTGTGTGGTTCCCACTGTACTTTCATTTCCACCCTACCACGGCTCTATTGAGTCGTAGAAACAGGTAGACTTTAGGTACAGTCCCGAATCACATGGAGACAGTGAGCGATAGGAGGGGTTTCGTCTTTCCCGGTATAGGGAGTTGATGTCGCGCTATGTTTGATCAGCTATAACACCTAAATCCCTGGCCAGGGTTCTCCAGGTTTACTGATAAGTGTTATCAGTAGTTCCTCAAACTGTTATGAGCCGTAAATCAGCATGACTTATAAAGTTACTGGTGTAAGTCCACGTTGCTCACCCCGGTTCTTACGGGGAGGCAGAAACGGCGAAAAACAATGATTTTGACGCAAGGCAACATGGACTAAAAGTCGGATCTTTGCTAAACTAGAAACTAGTAAACACTAAGAGGTATTAGCTACTATGCTGTAGAAAGTATACCTCACGGAACCAGTCCTTCGGGTCTTCATCCCGCTGTCCAACTCGTCCATCCAAGCTCCAAGCGTCGATCCAGACCTTGGGCACCTCCGCGGCCTTCTTGAGTCGAAGACGATCCACCCGAGAGTTGTACACTAAGCTTCGCCTCAAGCCAAGGCAACTAGGGCAAAGAGATTGCTAATCTAAATGCCTTAGGTTGTGTAGAAGAGAAAGATGGAAGTGTTTGTCTATGTGGATTCTTTTTCTCTCAACACATGAGATCAAAAGAAGAGATCAAGAGGAGGAAGAAGAAGGAGAAAGTTTGCAACCATGGAGCTTTTCTTTTTCTTCTCACTTCATGAGAGAGAATGAGAAGAGAATAATGAAAAAGATTAAGCCCAAATGAAATGAACCATGGTTGCAATAATACACAATAATCATCATTACTAATCATATCATGAAAGACTTGATGGCACATTGAATTGACCATTATCATAACACAAGAAACAAAAAGAAAGAAAAAGAAGAGTGTAGATCCTTCTTGAAGGTCAATGGTCAACACGGTCAACAGGTCAACAAAGTCAAGAGGGGTCTAAGTGGTCAAATGGTCAATGCAATTAGCCATCAATAATCTATCATTAAAAAGATTAGTAAACAATGTCTTCGGCTCATAACGGTTTTGACCAAACGAATTGTCAAAACCCTAATGAGTGTGCCACATTACGGTTTTGGCCGAACCAACTGCCAAAATCCTAATGGGGCACCTCCTCCTTTATCGCTCCTCAAAACTGTGCATACACACCCGCATCCGCATTCCGTAGAATGCGAATGCACAGAAGACAAATCAAATCCATCTGTGCAATACTAGGATCTGGCTTAAACCAAAGCCCACTAGTATTGCCTGCCCGAACAGCATACGCACACAAGTGCACGTAAGTGATCGAAGCCCTGCCGTAAAACCATACGGCCTCTACACGTTTCGCTCAGTGCAGGGAAACTCTCTGTATGGGACTCTAAAGACTTGACACTACGCTGGCAGTGGGTTTAACCACAGACCGCAAGCGGCACTAGCTGTACGTAACGGTCCCCCGGTAGATGTCGATAAGAAGGCCGATGAGGTAAACCCATCCGAACTCCTACTGAGCCTGTATGTGACAATCTCCGTACAGTCCGGTCTGTTCGTCTGATAAATCGCATGGCGGGCCTAGGGGGGCGGTGAACGTCAGTCCCCTAATAGCGGTACAAGTCGTGTCGGAGTGTAACGCAGAACACCCTGAGATAACACTGGAAACCTACCAGTATATCTCGCTTGCCCTGGCCAGGGACTACTTGTGTAATGGCTCTCCTAGACACAGCGCGATGTCAACCCCCAATACTGGGAGAGACGAATCCTGTCTAACCGTCACTGCCTCCAAGTGCTTCGGGACTGCACCCAACTACTACCTGTTTGCACGACTCCTTTGAGCCGTGGTAGGGTAGTAATCTAAGTACAGTGGGAACACACTCGAGGCGAAGTGACAGTGTCAAGTCAGCGGACTAAGCTGTACTCATGTCACCTGGGAACTGATAACTGACGATAGGTATAATACCAACCAACAGTTCCCGACGAGTCCTGTCCAGTGTACTCGTAACCTAACGAGCACCCATATACTATCTCAAGTACGACGTACTAACGACTGTGGGACAGACCGTCTCCCCCGCTGGGATGAGAAGCGCATACGCTAGTCTACTCCGGAGTATCGATGCCATGTCTCGATAGTCCAACGACTAGGGACCTGTATAAGGATGTGCTTATGGATTACCCAGCCCCCATGAGTGTGAGCGCCATCACAACACTGGTAATCAAGCAAAGATCCTAAGGGCTCTACTAATATGTATATAAGAGATATGCTAAAAGAAACACATGCACATATTGAAGTAGAAACAAACCAAGTAGCATACTACCATTTTGAGCAAGATTGTCTATACAACTGTGAATATCCCAAGCTTCCATCAAGTAATATACAAGCTAGTATGATACAGTAATGCCCTTTAGGGCATATACACTGACAATCTCCCACTTGCACTAAGGCCATGAACTGGCGTATCGAAGACCTATCATCTCGACCAGCCGCTCGAACTGAGTCTGGGTAGGGCCTTCGTGAGTGGATCTGCAGTGTTGTTCTCCGTATTTACTCTCTTCACCTCGATCTCCCGGCGATCTACGATCTCCCTGATCAGGTCGTACCGCCTCAAAATGTGCCTGGACTTCTGATGGGACCTGGGTTCCTTCGCTAAAGCTATAGCGCCGTTGTTGTCGCAATACTGTGGTATTGGATCAACAATGGTAAGAACCACCTGAAGCTCCGTGAGGAACTTCTTCATCAAGACAGCTTCCTTTGCGGCATGGCAAGCAGCTATGTACTCCGCTTCCATAGTTGAGTCAGCAACGGTCTCCTGCTTGGAACTCTTCCAGCAAACCGCCCCTCCATTGAGGGTGAAGACATAACCCGACATGGACTTGGAGTCATCCTTGTCACTCTGGAAGCTAGAGTCAGCAAAGGCCTCAAGATGGAGGTCTTTTCCGCCATACACCAAGAACATCTCCTTAGTCCTTCTCAGGTACTTGAGAATGTTCTTTACCGCTATCCAGTGTTTCTCCCCTGGGTTCGACTGATACCGGCTTACAACGCTCAATGCGTATGCTACATCTGGTCTGGTACACAACATCGCATACATTATAGAGCCTACCGCAGAAGCATAGGGTATAATAGACATGTGATCCCTGTTAGTTATATGTATGCCCTAGAGGCCATTACTGTACATTGGATGTATATTGTAGTGGATGCTGGGACATATATAGGTAGGACTTTCTTGCTCGACATGATAGTACGCTATCTGGTTGCTCTTTATCTTAACGTGTATACTTTCTGTCTCTCTGTTACATGTTGATAAAGCCCTTAGGATGTGTACTTGACTTCCAGGACTGTGATGCAGATCATACTAGTGGGGCCTGGATAGTCCATGAGTACATCCTTGAAATGTTCCTAGTCGAGGGAATATCGAGACGGGGCATCGATATTCCAGAGTAGACTAGCGTATATCTTCTCGACCCATGCGATGGGCGATGGATGATCCCATATCCATTGGTGTTTGACATCGAAGATGGTATGCGGGTGCTCAGTGGAGACTGGGTACACTGAACGGACTCGCCGAGAACTCCCAGATGGTATTATACCTCACGTCAGATGGCAGTTCTCTGGTGACACTGGTACAGCTTAGTCTGTTGACCCGAGATCGTCATAGAGTCTTGTGTGTCTCCCACTGTGCTTTGATTTCCACCCTACCACGGCTCTACTGAGTTGTGCAAACAGGTGGTTTTTGGGTACAGTCCCGATTCACATGGAGGCAATGAGCGATAGGAGGGGATTCGTCTCTCCCGGTATTGGGGGTTGATGTTGTGCTATGCTCGACTGGCCATAACAGGAAATCCCTGGCTAGGGTTGCAGTGATATACTGGTAAGAGTTATCAGTAGTTTCACAAATGTTATGGACCTTACGTCGGCATGACTTATCGAGCTATTGGGGTCTGACGTTTACCACCCCTAGGCGAGATATGCGACATATCAGACGAACAGACCGGACTGTACGGTAAGTGTTACTGGTTGGATTCACAGGAGTGTGAGCGGGCTTACCCGTCGATCTTCTGATCGCTCAATACCCGGGTGGCCGTTACGTTTAGCAGACCGCTTGCGGCTTGTGGATGTTTGATATGATCATCATCCGCTGCCGGCGTATTGACGAGTCTTTAGAGTCCTACACAGAGGTTTCCTAGCTCAAGCGAAACGAAATAGGAGCGCATATGAGATATGTGCGGGACCGAGAATAATGCGTGTATGTGATACCGTATTTCATTCTCGCGATGAATGTGTCGAATGGTTGTATGCGATATAACCTAGTTATCGAATCAAGGATTGATTCGATAAGCCGATACATTGGATACTAGCCGGTTATATGCGATATGACCGGATCATTGGATCAAGTGTTGATTTAATGATTTAATGTATAATTATATATTTGATATATTACTTTGCATTAACTAGTATTGGTTCACTTTAAATGGATTTACTCACTTGGTTTGTGCACATTGTATATATGATATATTTTGTGCACATGATTGTATCATGTTTGATGATACATGCAAGCTAGGGTTAGTGTAAAGAATTAGACCATGGTTAGGTTTATGATTAGGGTTTTCTTTTTATTTACTTATTCATTTATTTATTCTTTTGTTTATTTTGGAAAAATAAAAAGATAAAGAGAAAAAGAATGGTTGCTAGTTTTGTTTGTAGTTGAAGTTTCTTTAAACTTTGACTTAGTCACCATTCTTGTCTCATCCTTAACCCTAACCATTCAAGTTAACCATGGTCCATTCTCTACAACTAACCAAGAGTTAGTAAATGATAAGTATTTATTTATTTATTATTTACATAACACTTATCATATTCTTTATCATCTTCTTCTTCATCTTCAAGTTGAAGAAAGCTTGCACCATCAATGGCAACTAGCCAAAATGAGTGAGAAATCCAAATCTAAAGTCTACCCACTTCCTATTTCTTCATCCTCTACCTCTTTCCAAGTTGTATAGGGTGTTTCCTTCACAAGTTTTCAAAGCTTGGTGAAGTTGGAGCTTGTTCTTGCGATGCCTCGACGTAGATCATCTTCGGCATCGAACCGACGATCAAGCCCGCCCATTCTTCGATGATGCCAACGCTAGAGCCCAAGATACGATTTGGACAGCGAGGGGACTTCATCACGGAGCCTAGGAGGTGGTGGACCGGATCTACAAAGGTTGTAGTCACTTTCCCTTAGCATTTAATTCGATTGCTTGCTTGCTTTGCCTTGATTTCTAGTTAACGATCCGTTCTAGGTTTTCTCGGCACCATAATTTTTAGAAATTTGCGTGTTTCATCACTTGTGAGACTTCACTAGAGTGCCTAGGAACCCTACAATCCCTTTCCAAATCAGTCTTGGGAGATATCTCTTTGGAGAGGGTGATCCCGTGACAAGCCGGTAAATTACCGCTCTTGGAATCTTCCATACTGAATCTTTTCAGTATGGTGTCGATGTACCTTGACTGTGAAAGTCCCAACATCCTCTTAGATCTATCACGATAGATCTGGATCCCCAGAATGTAGTTGGCATCGCCCAGGTCCTTCATGGAGAACCTCTGTGACAAGAATCCTTTGACTGACTGTAGCATAGGAATATCATTTCCTATTAGGAGAATGTCATCCACGTACAAGACGAGGAATACCACAGTTCTCCCTACAATCTTACTGTAAATGCATGGTTCATCTGGGTTTTTGATAAAGTCGAATTCTTTGACAGTATTATCAAAGCAGATGTTCCAACTCCGCGATGCCTGCTTAAGTCCATAAATGGACTTGAGCAACTTGCACACTCTACCGCTGCTCCCACTCTGAATGAATCCCTCCGGCTGATCCATATAGACCCACTCTTCCAAATTTCCATTTAGGAAAGCTGTCTTTACGTCCATCTGCCAGATTTCATAATCGTGGAAGGCAGCAATGGCAAGAAGGATCCGAATGGATTTCAGTATAGTCACTGGAGAAAAGGTCTCGTCATAGTCCAAATCAGGTCTTTGATGAAAACCCTTTGCTACAAGTCTAGCTTTATAGGTTTCAACCTGCCCATCTACACCAATCTTCTTTCTAAAGATCCATTTGCAGCCTACGGGTTTTACCCCTTCTGGAGCAAAGTCCAAAGTCCAAACTTTGTTGGTGTACATAGACTCCATCTCGGCCCGCAATGCATCCAGCCATTTTACCGAGTCACCGCTCTGAATGGCTTGCTGGAAGCTAGTAGGCTCACCATAATCCATAGTGCAATCCTCTCTATTCCCGTCAATGAGAAAACCGTAGTATCTCTCGGGCGGATGAGACTGCCTACTACTCCTGCGGAGTGGCGCTGGGATGTCCTGTTCTTTCGAACCCTCTGGTTCTACTAAGGTTTCAGTAATAGTTTGTGGTTCTGGAATTTCTTCCAGTTCTATTGCGCTCCCACTTATCTGGTTTTCCAAAAACTCAGTTTCCAAGAAGCGGGCATGACGAGAAACAAAAACCTTTTGTTCCTCTGCGCAATAGAAAAGATACCCCTTGGAGCTCTTTGGGTATCCCACAAACTTACACTGTACTGAACGTACCTCGAGCTTGTCCGCATGCTGCTTTTTTATAAAAGATGGACATCCCCATGTCGTAATGTGATTAAGATAGGGTTTCTTCCCACACCAAATCTGATATAGTGTAGTAGGCACAGTCTTAGTTGGAACTCGGTTCAAAAGGTATGCAGCTGATTCTAGTGCATAACCCTAGAAGGATCGCGGCAACTCAGCCTTACTCATCATGGAACGAACCATATCCAATAGGGTTCGATTCCTCCTTTTCGATACACCGTTGTGTTGTGGTGTGTATGGAGGAGTAAGCTGAGAGAGAATTCCATTCTCTTTTAAGAAGCCCAGAAACTCGGCACTCAAGTATTCACCACCTCGATCAGATCTCAGTGTCTTGATACTTTTGCCTGTTTGTTTTTCAACTTCATTCTTGTATTCCTGAAATTTCTCAAAGGCCTCGGATTTGTGCTTCATTAAGAAGACATATCCATACCTAGAGAAATCGTCTGTGAAAGTAATGAAGTATGAATAACCACTTCGCGCATGTGTAGACATTGGACCACACACGTCACTGTGTATGAGTCCCAAGAGCTCGCTCGCACTTTCTCTGTGTCCAGTGAACGGAGCCTTTGTCATCTTTCCCATGAGACAAGATTCACAAGTGGCATAAGACTGGTACTCGAACGGATCCAAGTATCCTTCTTTATGTAACTTTGTCAACCGTGTCTTATTAATGTGACCCAGTCTACAATGCCATAAGAAAGCCTGATTTAATTCCGGAGACTTTCTTTTAAGTGTGTTCTGGACACTGAAGACCTGAGCTTGATTCAAAACGTATATACCGTATTTCAATGTACCTGACCCAATCAGTACTTGATTTAGGTGGATGTTTACTACATCGCTTACAAAAGTAAAATCATAACCTTCCTTAGAAAGTAAGGATACAGATATGATGTTACAAGTCGCACCTGGTACATAAAAACAGTCATGCAGAATCAATATCTGCCCAGTTGTCAGTCCTAGATGATATTCCCCTACGGATACAGCATACATGCTCATTCCGTTAGCAACCCTGAGAGTCATATCACCTTTCCTGATAACCCTACGGTTTCTCAGAGCCTGTAACGAATTACAGATATGAGATCCTGATCCGGTATCCAATACCCAGGAAGTAGGGTTAACTGACATACAGTTCTCTATTACAAACACACCCGAAGCTGAAGACACAACATGCTTCGTATTCTGGCTACTGGCTATGCAAGCCCTGCAACCTTCTGTCCATGTTCATTCCCATAACAATAGGAACATCCCACTTTTACTGCATCCATTCCCGAAACTTCTGCCCTTCTCTTTCTTTCTACTTCCCTGGTTTCCTTGAGGGTAGTAGGTAGAGACTGTTGAACTAAGTCAGCATCTGACCCGTTCTTCAACGTGGTCTTCAGGTCCGAGAGCTCAAAAGAGCTGGTCTCTGTAAGGACGTTGCCCCTACAGATGACCCGATAGCCAACCTCGCTGGAAGAAATTCGTTCGAGGTCTCATATCTTGCGATACGAGATTGCTCTCCATATAAAACTTTGTTATGGAGGAAGATAGAAGCTGAGTCCATCTTCTCGTGCTGCCTCTGGTATATACCATCAACTGAGGCTAACACGAGGCACTTGGCTTTCGCACAGTCTTCTTCCGATGTCCTACGGATATCAATATCCGTGACAGGGGAAACTGGACGTGAGACGGCAGGGGTTGGATCAGTCAAGAGATGTCCCAGCTTGTCATGGGCAATGGACATCTGGACAGACCTTTGCCAGTAAAAACAGTCAGATTCAGTCGTTTTATTATCTAGATGTAACCTAGGTGCGGTCACTGGGTCGCTGCAATTAAGAGAGAGAGAAGAAAACACTTAGCATGATGCTCTTGCAAGTTTAGATTGGTTTTTAATTTATCTAAACAGGATGGCTCCCACTGTCTCTCGAATCCCTCCTCAAACCATAAAGGAAGAATTAGTCAGGATCAATCTCACCGTACAATACTTGCTTAACCGTTCAGCCAGGCCAGTGTTGGTACTTCGAGGGAGGTTTTCCAACGCTTCCGCGAATTTCCTTAATTAAGTAACCTCTTTTCCCTGTAGGCGTAGCCCTGCTAACACCTTTCTAGACACCTACTTGGTTTATAGCATTGATCGTTAAGTGAGAGATTTCCCGAGGAGTAGCATATACTCACAGTAGGATCGGGATCCAAATATCATCGCGTGATAAAACCAAAGGAATCCTACCAGAATCATCACACTCCAAATGGTATGCAACGCTAGTAAGTTTCAGTACTTATGAAACTCCCGATGTGGATTTTTTCCCCATGCTCTTATGACCTTGACTTTGGCCAACAAATCATAAGTCACATGTCAAGTTCTACCCGTCATTATCCAGGTTAATTTGAACCCACCCGTACATACCCTTGACTTTGGCCAACAAGGCAGTACGACTGTCCCAAACCAACGCATCTATCTATGCTACATATGAATACCCAATAGCTACCAAACACTGTGCCTTGACTTTGGCCAACAAACACAGCTTGAATACTATTGACTATCCATACGAAACGACGGAGGGCTATGGATGGTTTTGGCGAAACCGTGAACGTAGTGAACTTGATATAATCGATGGAACGAGATAGCTTTTAAAAGGAGTGGTTCAAGCTCCGCGTTTAAAATGCTGGTTTTTGAAAAGAACCGAGTAGTTTTCAAAGTGTTCCAACGACTTTTACTTGGTTTATTTTCTTGCATTAGTTCTTTTAATGCGTCCCATCAATTAATCCTACCATTGCAGAAAACAACCAAAATATGACGTACGCTTATGCCATTCGCATTCGCCACGGGGCCCCGTCATCACCCGTTAGGTTACTTAACTAACGACAGAGCGGGGGCTGGGCTAGCGCGGCTGAAAAACATAAGCAACGCCTAAATAGATATCATATATAGATATATAGCAATGATAGCCATTACAGATCACAGATGAACACTTTGGATATACTAGGAATCCGCGATTCGTTCGAGCCCGCAACGAAAAGCGGATTACACGGTCGCGATGAATAGCCAAACCCCTACCCTAGACCCCTACGGGTGCGGCAAACTACCCGCCAAGTACCCGAAGCGAAGCAACCTCCCTCAACACCGTGAGTAGGCCACTCGGCACTTCGAGATACCCCGTAGTTTGTGCACCCTACCTTGGGTCTATCCTAGGAGCAAAAACAGTAAAAAGAAATTATACAATGACGGCTACAACCCCGACCCGGTTGTGCGGCCAAATAAATAATATTACATCAATTTACAAATTTTACAAAGAATGAAAGAAAAAGAAAATCTCATCTCACACCCATTCCCGGCTATTCATCCGCGACAATCCACCGAGTTCATATACACAAACCATCAACATTTCAGATCACAGATATGTATA
Source organism: Agapanthus africanus (assembly GCA_030015575.1). Classification (NCBI taxonomy): domain Eukaryota; kingdom Viridiplantae; phylum Streptophyta; class Magnoliopsida; order Asparagales; family Amaryllidaceae; genus Agapanthus; species Agapanthus africanus. Next base: position 136,318,512 of record JASDDO010000010.1, read on the forward strand.
ACCCCCACTAATCGACGTATAGCGATTAGCGGACGTTCAATACATGTATCACATCACAGATAATATTCATTAGCCAAAGAGTACGGAATATCGATCAAAATACGGATTTTTAACCACCCCAAAAGTCAATTTGCTTTCTGGAAAATCTGGGTAGAAAAAACATGTCCTAAAAATCCCAAAATTGCCAAATAAAAACACTGCAAGAAACCCGGTCGTGTTTTGCGACTTTTTTTTCGATCGATATTCTAAACACTTTGCTAACTTACTAGTTTATGTTTAGCTAGGCTCTGATACCACTGTAAGTCCACGTTGCTCACCCCGGTTCTTACGGGGAGGCGAAAACGGTGAAAAACAATGATTTTGGCGCAAGGCAACATGGACTAAAAGTCGGATCTTTGCTAAACTAGAAACTAGTAAACACTAAGAGGTATTAGCTACTATGCTGTAGAAAGTATACCTCACGGAACCGGTCCTTCGGGTCTTCATCCCGCTGTCCCACTCGTCCATCCAAGCTCCAAGCGTCGATCCGGACCTTGGGCACCTCCACGGCCTTCTTGAGTCGAAGACGATCCACCCGAGAGTTGTACACTAAGCTTCGCCTCAAGCCAAGGAAACTAGGGCAAAGAGATTGCTAATCTAAATGCCTTAGGTTGTGTAGAAGAGAAAGATGGAAGTGTTTGTCTATGTGGATTCTTTTTCTCTCAACACATGAGATCAAAAGAAGAGATCAAGAGGAGGAAGAAGAAGGAGAAAGTTTGCAACCATGGAGCTTTTCTTTTTCTTCTCACTTCATGAGAGAGAATGAGAAGAGAATAATGAAAAAGGTTAAGCCCAAATGAAATGAACCATGGTTGCAATAATACACAATAATCATCATTACTAATCCTATCATGAAAGACTTGATGGCACATTGAATTGACCATTATCATAACACAAGAAATAAAAAGAAAGAAAAAGAAGAGTGTAAATCCCTCTTGAATGTCAATGGTCAACACGGTCAACGGGTCAACAAAGTCAAGAGGGGTCTAAGTGGTCAAATGGTCAATGCAATTAGCCATCAATAATCTATCATTAAAAGGATTAGTAAACAATGTCTTCGGCTCATAACGGTTTTGACCAAACGAATTGTCAAAACCTTAATGAGTGTGCCACATTACGGTTTTGGCCGAACCAACTGCCAAAACCCTAATGGGGCACCTCCTCCTTTATCGCTCCTCAAAACTGTGCATACACACCCGCATCCGCATTCCGTAGAATGCGAATGCACAGAAGACAAATCAAATCCATCTGTGCAATACTAGGATCTGGCTTAAACCAAAGCCCACTAGTATTGCCTGCCCGAACAACATACGCACACAAGTGCACGTAAGTGATCGAAGCCCTGCCGTAAAACCATACGGCCTCTACACGTTTCGCTCAGTGCAGGGAAACTCTCTGTGTGGGACTCTAAAGACTCGACACTACGCTGGCAGTGGGTTTAACCACAGACCGCAAGCGGCACTAGCTGTACGTAACGGTCCCCAGGTAGATGTCGATAAGAAGGCCGATGAGGTAAACCCATCCGAACTCCTACTGAGCCTGTATGTGACAATCTCTGTACAATCCGGTCTGTTCGTCTGATACATCGCATGACGGGCCTAGGGGGGCGGTGAACGTCAGTCCCCTAATAGCGGTACAAGTCGTGTCGGAGCGTAGCCCAGAACACCCTGAGATAACACTGGAAACCAACCAGTACATCTCGCTTGCGCTGGCCAGGGACTACTTGTGTAATGGCTCTCCTAGACACAGCGCGATGTCAACCCCCAATACCGGGAGAGACGAATCCTGTCTAACCGTCACTGCCTCCAAGTGCTTCGGGACTGCACCCAACTACTACCTGTTTGCACGACTCCTTTGAGCCGTGGTAGGGTAGTAATCTAAGTACAGTGGGAACACACTCGAGGCGAAGTGACAGTGTCAAGTCAGCGGACTAAGCTGTACTCATGTCACCTGGGAACTGATAACTGACGATAGGTATAATACCAACCAACAGTTCCCGACGAGTTATGTCCAGTGTACTCGTAACATAACGAGCACCCGCATACCATCTCAAGTACGACGTACTGACGGCTGTGGGACAGACCGTCTCCCCCGCTGGGATGAGAAGCGCATACGCTAGTCTACTCCGGAGTATCGATGCCCTGTCTCGATAGTCCAACGACTAGGGACCTGTATAAGGATGTGCTTATGGATTACCCAGCCCCCACGAGTGTGAGTGCCATCACAACGCTGGTAATCAAGAAAAGATCCTAAGGGCTCTACTAATATGTATATAAGCAATATGCTAAAAGAAACACATGCACATATTGAAGTAGAGACAAACCAAGTAGCATACTACCATTTTGAGCAAGATTGTCTATACAACTGTGAATATCCCAACCTTCCATCAAGTAATATACAAGCTAGTATGATACAGTAATGGCCTCTAGGGCATATACACTAACAACTGGTGTCACGACCCGAAAGTACGGAACATGACCGGCACTTAGACTACGAACGTCTCAAGGAGTACGTATGCTAAGTAAGCCGAAACCCAGAAATCCAAACCAAGAGAAGTAGTAGAGAATAAGAAGAACCATATCAAATCAACCTGTATGCAACATAATATGCAACGCCTAAAGGCGAGGATCACAACAGAAATGGAACTCAACCAGCAAGAAACTCAAGAAATAAAAATGCTACTCTATGGTCGAAAGAATAACATTACTGGTCTCTATCTCAAAAAAATACAAGTTTGGTTGATGGAACTTCTAGATACAACTGAAATATAATATACAAGGTATAATGATGGGTAAGATACAATAAACCCACCTACTAGCAAGTCACCCGAAAAGAAACCGTGCCCGCAAAGCCGTAATGAAATCCGTACGGCAACACCTGCAAGAAACTGGGGCACAACGGGGGTGAGTTGCCAACTCGTGAGTAGAAAAAGATCTACGAACAGAAAATCCCATGAATAACGCAACCTAGGTCAATGATCATAATATATCCTCAAATATATGAATAACATGCAGCCTATAACAATGGCTAGGGTAATATCTAACCCGAGTGTGATCTCATGTGCCTGTGTCAGTGCCTCAGGTAGAAATATATCATATGAATGAGGTATGTATGCATGAAAACAGAATACATGTAAATGAAGAAACTGTTTTCATAAATTAGTGAGATTTCCTTTGTATTTTTAAAATGAGGTATCATAAATGAAATCAGCATCAACAGTGTCTAGCATCGACACAAAACATAAATCTCAATGTCTCAAAACCTCAGGCTCCGGCCATCCGGACTGGCCTGTATCATCAAATCTCAGTACCTCAATATCTCGAAATCTCAATGTCTCAATCTCAATATCTTGGGCGCCGTCAGTCCAGACCGGCCCCTACCATCCATCTCAATACCACGACGGTATCCTCCGGATATCCGACGCGTCGGGTAAAATCACCGGTAGGTAGTCTCCCCCTGCCAGGCTCATCGTCATCACCACAAGCTTCTTGCCCTGGGTACCTTACCGGGTCCACCATGTACCCGAAACGGTTCATCCAACTCCTCGAATCGGGTCTCCAAATCTATCAGCAAACTCATGGTGGACGACTCATACATCATGGGAAAAACCGCGCTTTATATTTAAAAAGAGAAAGAAGAAGTTTGTATATGTTTTGCGGTTTTCCCCAAATCCAGAAAATCTCATGGAAATCCAAATCCAAAACCTCAATAGCACGTAAAAAGTGAATATATGCATGAGAATCCATGAATGCGGCATAACAATGAATAACAGTATGCATGAGGTAGCAGGTAATAACTATAATGTCTAAACTAACATATAAGGCAAGTACACTAATATCATGTCTAAACTATTAGCTAACAGGCTATGTCAAGCAATAATATTTTCTAAGGTGTACGTGACATGGCAATTACCGATGAAGATGTGTGTGAGCCGGCAAGTAAGTGTACGTGGTACATACGCATCATCGGTAATGGTGCTGGTGTCCTAACCACAAGATATCAACAGTAGAATATGAAGCATAATATAAGCATGTGATGCGGAGCAAACAACAATAATGAGCGGGAGCTGAATACTAGACGCAACGATAATTAATCTGTTTTAACCTAATATAAGTCCTACAATGGTGCCTTTTGAAATAACACGAATCGTGGGGTTTTGAAAATAGGGGCTACGGTGTTTTTAAGAAAAGATACGTTTTTTGAAATATCCGTAGGATCCCTTAGGCTGTCTTTAAAAATACGCACGATTCGTAAGCTTTGAAATAGATAGGAACCGAATCTAATCTAACAACTAACTAAACTAAAGGGCTACGCTATAAGCTAGACTACAGGTAAGGAAACCGCCTAACATCTGAGTCGATACATATACATACCTGTATATATATTAGTCGGTGATCCCGCCTCAATAATATCATATCCGATACCATATCTATAATCAGACATCCCAAGTCAAGAGTGCGGATCGATCATCAAGATATAGCTCGTACGTAAATCCGTCGTACGGCATCCCCAAATCTGGGTACGGGTCAATATCATATTCCTCACACTATTCCTCTGGTATCCTCTTTATCCAAGATCATAGTCTAGGGTACTGACCTATGTCTAGTACGATACTAATATCCTCAATATACTCATGATCTGACTACTGATCGACAATCTCGTACAAACCGATATCGTCAGCACATATTATCATCAAGGGGTATACATCGCCCGATACGGCCTAATATCAATATCCTAGCATATTATGCCTCATATCACGATCACATGTCGACCATTTATTTATAACACTATTCACCCGTATCGCCGCCGCAAGATCCGCTATAACACCAGGACGTACCTTAAGTACGAATCCTGCCATATCACCGAGATCACAACCACAAACAAATCTCATCGACTCAGCTCAATCCCAAGTATCCTCCTCAAATCCGTATGTGAACACATATTCCCATACCCATGTGAACATATAAATATATTCCCATACACGCACATATGAAATAAGGAATGTAGCAAGTATGTATATGTGTGTTTGTGTAAGTGTAGTGCACCCACTACCTAAGGTTTCGTAACCATGCACCAATCGAACACCAATATCCATCTAAAATCATCAATAATAAATCCTAACAACATATCATAAATTGTTGGTGTGTATACGCATCCGTATACATCACCACGGACTGCGGGGGTGCTATACGCCATCCACCCGACTTCTCCCCGTAGATATAAATCTACTCACCTGGTCCTCGCTAGCCGGTACCGACGTCGCCACGCGCTTGCTTGTCGTCTCGAAGTCCACATGGGGGTACCTACATATCATAACGCACATTATCGCATTAAAACTAAATTCGAAATCGAAACGGCATACGAAAATCAAATCGGCACGCGTATCACGCATAGGTCCAAACCTATCGCCTACGCATGCAAGAATAGTCAAACCAACCCTCGATGTCGATGTACAAATGTCAAACCATCGAGAAAAATCCAATCACACTCATTTGCACATTCACGAACACTAATTTTAATATAAACTAGGTTAAAAATCACAAAAACCTCAATTTTGCTTAAAAAGTCATTTTTCCGAAAATCTAGCAAGCACAATTCGCCGTTTTTGTACAAAACAGGATGTTTAAATGAATGTAGCGGCCAATATATTTATTAAATATCTTAAATAAGTCGTATAAACAAATTTCCGGAATTTAATCTCATTAAATTACAAAAATCCTAATATTCTAGTTTACAAAATACCCTTTTTAACAATTTCATAGCAAAAATGCACAAACTACAATTTAGGTTGGATTTCCATGAACTAAAGTGTTAAACTACACTTAATAAAGTTAATAATATGATAAAAACCCTAACCATATTTTTAATCTCATATTTCGAATTAAATCAAAAAAACTAGTTTGCAACAAAAAGCTTAATTTGGACATTTTTCAAGTAACAACTTGTAATTAACAACTAGATTAGTTTTCTACAAAATTAAATATATTAATCCACCTCACTAAACCATACACAATCAAACACAACTCATTTCCACAACAAACCCTAACTTAGTAATCAAAACCCTTTCTTTAAATTTCAAAACTTGAAATTTAAAACCCTAATTTAACACCTAATAGCTAGATTCAAGTAATTTAACAACAAATTAAGCATAAGGTTATGATTATACCTCACAAGCTTGAGATCAAACTTGCAAAAATCTTAGCCTCCAACAATGATTTCATGCTCCAAGATCCATGCTTGAATAGCTAAAGAATAATGGGTAAAGCTTGGATTTAGAATTAGCTTTGAATTTTTGAGAAAAAGGGTGGATTTTTGATAGAAATTTTGGGGATTTTGATGGAAAAATGAGATGAAGTATTTGGGGCTGTTTTGGTTCAGGTTTTGGCCAGAAATCTTGGGGGATTGGGTGAGGGAGGAGAGAGAGTGAGGTGGGGAAAGTTAGTTCAAGTCAAAGTCAACTCAAATTATACCATTTTCTACTCTTTTTTTCTTTTCTTTTCTTTCATTTCTTTTCTTTAAAATCCAAGTGGGGACAAAAGAGGGGGCTGCTGAATTCTTCAAGGGGATAAGTGAATGGGGGTGTGGGTACGGGTGTGGGTACGGGTGTGGGGTGATGAAAAATGATAAATACAATACCCCAAACATCCATTTACGCTAAAAAAAGCCTTTTTTCTTCAATAATTTCTAAACCGTTTTGGCAAATGATTTCGTTCCAAAAACCACATGATAAAATTTTATTTAATGTTTTATGATGCACAAAATTTGTTTCAACTCATTCCAATTTGTAATTTTCCCTAATTAAATGTATTAGTGACAGCTTAAAATAATAATAAAATAATATTTTTTTCAGAAAATTTGAAATTTCACCAGCGGCTCAATAAACACCAAATAATAGCAATTACATAGCTAGAATGTGTATATTTAATTTTTATAATAAGATATTTGTATTTTGACTTTTTACAGAAAACCCCCTTATTTTACCGATTTTTTTTCGAAATTTCACCGAAACGATTTTCAAAACGTTACAATCTTCCCCCCTTAAAGAAATTCGGTCCCCGAATTTAAATTCAAACTCCCCCAAATACTAAAACATCTAAGAAAAACCATCAAGTCGTCGGGGCTCCGAAATTGTAACTACATAAAACAAATCGTAGCGCAGCGCATGCGCTTGAAAAATGAGCATATAACTCAAATCAAAACTCCGTCAAGAATCCCGCAATCATCGGAGTCATGGAGAAGACATCACTGCCAAATCCAAATCAAAACCAATATGATATAACTCGAAACTATAAATGTAAATATCGAATCTATATCTGTAAGTATCTGAAGGAAATGCATGCCAAATCTCTTTAAGTCGCTGTGCAACGCGTATAACACTGCACAGCGGCGGATGTCTACCATAAGAAAATAACTATATACATATATACCTTTGTTTGAAATGTACGTTCCGCCGTTTTGGAAACAATTTAGAAGGGTCTCCTTGTTTTAAACATTTCGTGTCATATCAGACACGTAGGTAAATACTGAGGCTATAGCTCGCTTTTTGGAAATCCCTTCAATAACTATCAATGCATGCAAAATGTATTCAGGTACTTTCCTCTGACTAGTCCTGCTCAGTACGGAAACACATAGCAATATCATAAAAACGTACTGCTCTATAAGAAATCAATCCCAAAATATGCACATGAATACTACGTGCGTCTGTTGCGCACGGAAATCAAAATCCATGAATGTGCCATACATGCGCACAGAAACAACATCTAAGTGCATCAGGTGTGCACGAAACATCTGTCGTAGGCAACATGTGTGCCTGACAGCAAAATCAGGTGCATCTGACATGCACGAAAAATCTCGAATTAGTGCATCTGGTGTGCACCAAATCGCATCTCGTAACAGGCGCCCAACAGGCGCTAAAAATCCAATCCGGTGCATAAAATGCACAAAACAAATGTCGAGCATCACCCTCGAAATCGAAATCCAGTGTATCCAAGTGCACAAAATACATGTCACTGCACTGCCAGCATATATAAACTATACAGAGTGCAGGAACCAAATCGCGTGCGTGCATACGCACAAAATCAACTCAACTGTTTAAAACCGTAAAATCACAAACATGTGAAACTAAAGCACGAAAACGATATCACGTGCAACACTGTGCAAAGATCGTAAATCCTCAATCATCAAAATCAAATCATACGAATAAATCACCCAAAACATCGAAATCAATAATGGCGGAACAGTACCGCTCAAGTGCATCCACTAAGAATCTCGGGCCAACTGTCGCGGTCACTAGTGGGACGTCTCGTCGATGATCATGAACTCTGGCCTGCTGGTGTGCGTAACATGACCACTCCTGGGTCCAAGTCTTCTCCGTGGATTACCAATCTCACAATCCATCGGCTCATCGGCCCTGTCAAGGCAGCATATCACTGGCGTCGGCCTCTGGCTCTCTGAATGCACGTGACACATCTGATCCTGGGTGCAAGTATCATCGCAGCAGTATCCTGGAAGGAATCCTGCTCACAGTCTCTTCCATGTCTCGTCTCTGCCAACTGTCCGGAAGTCATTGTCCTTTCCTATATCTGCATCTTGCTGTGGAACGACTGCATACTCATCGCGACTCCTTCTGGAAAGTAAGTCCAAGTACCATGCCTCGGCATGCGCATCGCCTCTCTGATGTCGGCGGAGTGGAACGTCATCTCATCTAGATCTGGTGCGAACCTCTTATTCCACTTTTCTCTAATGTCGTCTGCTTTGGACTCGTCTCGTCGCGGCTGCATGGACTGAGCTCCAATGGCTATCCTCGTATCTGGAGTCTCCCAAGAATGCATCTCACCACCTAGCATCCGAATTAAGTCGAGCCATCCAATCTATTCGTCAAAACCTAATAATCCCCCAAGAGCTCAACATCTTGGGTACAGTTTAATAGTATCGAGTACATACCACAGCATCGGTGGTTCAGCCGTAGAAGGGCAAACCCAAGCCTCACTAATGGCGCCGCAGAACTGCTGCAAACCCTAAGGTTCAAAGGCTTTCACACGGTCATTAAGTCGAGTTAGGGTTTCATTCTTCTAAAGGGACCATAGAATTGCCTGCATGTCTTTCCGACTATCTTAAACTTGGAATAATAGGTTTCTGACATTCGATCGTCTCTGTCGACTCCCAACATCTCCACGTGAAGTCGTCTCTAGCAGGAATCCATCTATCTGATGACCTCGCATCGGGTTAGGCGAAAGATCCACATGTCCTAGTCATTCATCCATGATGACTAGCGACCTTCTATCATCTCTTAGTACAACTCGTTCTGCACTAACTCCAGCATCTGGGGCAATACCTCGTCGTTCGCAGCAATAACTGGCTCGCTCGTCTGCACGCCGAACAGTGCCTCGATCATCATGAATAAGCAACACACCAACGGTCATCAAGATCTGGCTGGCCTCTATCATTAGCTCAATCCTCTAATGTCGATCAGCACATCCGAGTAACCTTATAAAGGCGATCCGCCAAACGCTCGTGGCGCGGAAACACAGTCAAAAGAAACCTCTCTATAATCGGGTGTCGCCGGAATCATGCCCTGGTCAGTCCTCGTTCGTGCCGAGCTCGTGCTGACCGCAACTCTAGCCGTAGCTCTCCCTGCCCGTAATCGTGGCAGCAAAACCAAACTGGTACCGATGAGGCTAGATCAGGAAGGAATATAATACTGAACAAGGAAATGTACATCCTAAGGCTTCTTAAGTGGATTGGCGTGTCGTAAATATGCCGCGGAACATACCAACGGTACGTCACTCTACTTTAGTCACCTATTCCATCAACCAAGGGTCATCCTACGCTCCGAAGGTAAAACCTAACGCTCTGATACCAACTTTGTCACGACCCGAAAGTACGGAACATGACCGGCACTTAGACTACGAACGTCTCAAGGAGTACGTATGCTAAGTAAGCCGAAACCCAGAAATCCAAACCAAGAGAAGTGGTAGAGAATAGGAAGAACCATATCAAATCAACCTGTATGCAACATAATATACAACACCTAAAGGCGAGGATCACAACAGAAATGGAACTCAACCAGCAAGAAACTCAAGAAATAAAACATGCTACTCTATGGTCGAAAGAATAACATTACTGGTCTCTATCTCAAAAAAATACAAGTTTGGTTGATGGAACTTCTAGATACAACTGAAATATAATATACAAGGTATAATGATGGGTAAGATACAATAAACCCACCTACTAGCAAGTCACCCGAAAAGAAACCGTGCCCGCAAAGCCGTAATGAAATCCGTACGGCAACACCTGCAAGAAACTGGGGCACAACGGGGGTGAGTTGCCAACTCGTGAGTAGAAAAAGATCTACGAACAGAAAATCGCATGAATAACACAACCTAGGTCAATGATCATAATATATCCTCAAATATATGAATAGCATGCAGCCTATAACAATGGCTAGGGTAATATCTAACCCGAGTGTGATCTCATGTGCCCGTGTCAGTGCCTCAGGTAGCAATATATCATATGAATGAGGTATGAATGCATGAAAACAGAATACATGTAAATGAAGAAACTGTTTTCATAAATTAGTGAGATTTCCTTTGTATTTTGAAAATGAGGTATCATAAATGAAATCAGCATCAACAGTGTCTAGCATCGACACAAAACATAAATCTCAATGTCTCAAAACCTCAGGCTCCGGCCATCCGGACTGGCCTGTATCATCAAATCTCAGTACCTCAATATCTCGAAATCTCAATGTCTCAATCTCAATATCTAGGGCGCCGTCAGTCCAGACCGGCCCCTACCATCCATCTCAAGACCACGACGGTATCCTCCGGATATCCGACGCGTCGGGTAAAATCACCGGTAGGTAGTCTCCCCCTGCCAGGCTCATCGTTATCACCACGAGCTTCTTGCCCCGGGGTACCTTACCGGGTCCACCATGTACCCGAAACGGTTCATCCAACTCCTCGAATCGGGTCTCCAAATCTATCAGCAAACTCATGGTGGACGACTCATACATCATGGGAAAAACCGCGCTTTTTATTTAAAAAGAGAAAGAAGAATTTTGTATATGTTTTGCGGTTTTCCCCAAATCCAGAAAATCTCATGGAAATCCAAATCCAAAACCTCAATAGCACGTAAAAAGTGAATATATGCATGAGAATCCATGAATGCGGCATAACAATGAATAACAGTATGCATGAGGTAGCAGGTAATAACTATAATGTCTAAACTAACATATAAGGCAAGTACACTAATATCATGTCTAAACTATTAGCTAACAGGCCATGTCAAGCAATAATATTTTCTAAGGTGTACGTGACATGGCAATTACCGATGAAGATGTGTGTGAGCCGGCAAGTAAGTGTACGTGGTACATACGCATCATCGGTAATGGTGCTGGTGTCCTAACCACAAGATATCAACAGTAGAATATGAAGCATAATATAAGCATGTGATGCGGAGCAAACAACAATAATGAGCGGGAGCTGAATACTAGACGCAACGATAATTAATCTGTTTTAACCTAATATAAGTCCTACAATGGTGGCTTTTGAAATAACATGAATCGTGGGGTTTTGAAAATAGGGGCTACGGTGTTTTTAAGAAAAGATACGTTTTTTGAAATATCCGTAGGATCCCTTAGGCTGTCTTTAAAAATACGCACGATTCGTAAGCTTTGAAATAGGTAGGAACCGAATCTAATCTAACAACTAACTAAACTAAAAGGCTACGCTATAAGCTAGACTACAGGTAAGGAAACCGCCTAACATCTGAGTCGATACATATACATACCTGTATATATATTAGTCGGTGATCCCGCCTCAATAATATCATATCTGATACCATATCTATAATCAGATATCCCAAGTCAAGAGTGCGGATCGATCATCAAGATATAGCTCGTACGTAAATCCGTCGTACGGCATCCCCAAATCTGGGTACGGGTCAATATCATATTCCTCACACTATTCCTCTGGTATCCTCTTTATCCAAGATCATAGTCTAGGGTACTGACCTATGTCTAGTACGATACTAATATCTTCAATATACTCATGATCTGACTACTGATCGACAATCTCGTACAAACCGATATCGTCAGCACATATCATCATCAAGGGGTATACATCGCCCGATACGGCCTAATATCAATATCCTAGCATATTATGCCTCATATCACGATCACATGTCGACCATTTATTTATAACACTATTCACCCGTATCGCCGCCGCAAGATCCGCTATAACACCAAGACGTACCTTAAGTACGAATCCTGCCATATCACCGAGATCATAACCACAAACAAATCTCATCGACTCAGCTCAATCCCAAGTATCCTCCTCAAATCCGTATGTGAACACATATTCCCATACCCATGTGAACATATAAATATATTCCCATACACGCACATATGAAATAAGGAATGTAGCAAGTATGTATATGTGTGTATGTGTAAGTGTAGTGCACCCACTACCTAAGGTTTCGTAACCACGCACTAATCGAACACCAATATCCATCTAAAATCATCAATAATAAATCCTAACAACATATCATAAATTGTTGGTGTGTATACGCATCCGTATACATCACCACGGACTGCGGGGGTGCTATACGTCATCCACCCGACTTCTTCCCGTAGATATAAATCTACTCACCTGGTCCTCGCTAGCCGGTACCGACGTCGCCACGCGCTTTCTTGTCGTCTCGAAGTCCACATAGGGGTACCTACATATCATAATGCACCATATCGCATTAAAACTAAATTTGAAATCGAAACGACATACGAAAATCAAATCGGCACGCGTATCACACATAGGTCCAAACCTATCGCCTACGCATGCAAGAATAGTCAAACCAACCCTCGATGTCGATGTACAAATGTCAAACCATCGAGAAAAATCCAATCACACTCATTTGCACATTCATGAACACTAATTTTAATCTAAACTAGGTTAAAACTCACAAAAACCTCAATTTTGCTTAAAAAGTCATTTTTCCGAAAATCTAGCAAGCACAATTCACCGTTTTTGTACAAAACAGGATGTTTAAATGAATGTAGCGGCCAATATATTTATTAAATATCTTAAATAAGTCGTATATACAAATTTCCGGAATTTAATCTCATTAAATTCCAAAAATCCTAATATTCTAGTTTACAAAATACCCTTTTTAACAATTTCAAAGCAAAAATGCACAAACTACAATTTAGGTTGGATTTCCATGAACTAAAGTGTTAAACTACACTTAATAAAGTTAATAATATGATAAAAACCCTAACCATATTTTTAATCTCATATTTCGAATTAAATCAAAAAAACTAGCTTGCAACAAAAAGCTTAATTTGGACATTTTTCAAGTAACAACTTGTAATTAACAACTAGATTAGTTTTCTACAAAACTAAATATATTAATCCACCTCACTAAACCATACACAATCAAACACAACTCATTTTCACAACAAACCCTAACTTAGTAATCAAAACCCTTTCTTTAAATTTCAAAACTTGAAATTTAAAACCCTAATTTAACACCTAATAGCTAGATTCAAGTAATTTAACAACAAATTAAGCATAAGGTTATGATTATACCTCACAAGCTTGAGATCAAACTTGAAAAAATCTTAGCCTCCAACAATGATTTCATGCTCCAAGATCCATGCTTGAATAGCTAAAGAATAATGGGTAAAGCTTGGATTTAGAATTAGCTTTGAATTTTTGAGAAAAAGGGTGGATTTTTGATAGAAATTTTGGGGATTTTGATGGAAAAATGAGATGAAGTATTTGGGGCTGTTTTGGTTCAGGTTTTGGCCAGAAATCTTGGGGGATTGGGTGAGGGAGGAGAGAGAGTGAGGTGGGGAAAGTTAGTTCAAGTCAAAGTCAACTCAAATTATACCATTTTCTACTCTTTTTTTCTTTTCTTTTCTTTCATTTCTTTTCTTTAAAATCCAAGTGGGGACAAAAGAGGGGGCTGCTGAATTCTTCAATTTTATAAGTGAATGGGGGTGTGTGGGTGTGGGTACGGGTGTGGGGTGATGAAAAATGATAAATACAATACCCCAAACATCCATTTACGCTAAAAAAAAGCCTTTTTTCTTCAATAATTTCTAAACCATTTTGGCAAATGATTTCGTTCCAAAAACCACATGATAAAATTTTATTTAATGTTTTATGAAGCACAAAATTTGTTTCAACTCATTCCAATTTGTAATTTTCCCTAATTAAATGTATTAGTGACGGCTTAAAATAATAATAAAATAATATTTTTTTCAGAAAATTTGAAATTTCACCAGCGGCTCAATAAACACCAAATAATAGCAATTACATAGCTAGAATGTGTATATTTAATTTTTATAATAAGATATTTGTATTTTGAATTTTTACAGAAAACCCCCTTATTTTACCGATTTTTTTTCGAAATTTCACCGAAACGATTTTCAAAACGTTACAACTGGGGTCTGACATTTACCACCCCTAGACTTCATATGCGACGTATCAGACGAAGAGACCAGACTGTACGGTAAGTGTTGCTTGTAGGCTCGTTGGGGTTGTGATGAGTTCGCTCATCGGCCACCTTTTCGTCATGTACCTGGGTAGTTGTTACGCACAGCTAGTGCCGCTGACGTGCTTGTGGTTAAATCTACTTCCAGCGTACTGTCGAGTCTTTAGAGTCCCACACAGAGGGTTCCCACGTTTAGGCGAAAGATGTAGAGGCCGTAAGTTGTTACGGCAGCCGTAAGGTGTTGCGGCAGGGTTTCGATTATGTTCGTGTAATTGTTACAGGAATAATAATCGGAACGATAATACTGGTAGGCTTTGGTTTAAGCCGAATACCGGTATTATATTATTGGATTATTAGTATTCGTATTTTTCGGAATTCGGATACGGGTATACGGTATACGGAGGAGGGGTATTCTTGTAATTGTTACAAGAATACCTTCTAGAAGATGCCACCTCATAATACATTATTTATTTTATGAAAATGAATAAATGAGGTGGAAATTAGAAAGTCCAAACATGGTTGAAAGAACGGGTTATTTTATTTTTATATTGTTTTGGAGTTAATATTGAAGCATGGTGCTAATTTTATAATGCATGCTTCAATTATTTCACTTGAGCCGTATCTAATTTCCATGCTTGATTTTTTCTCATAATGAAAAACTCTTTCTCTCTCTTTCTTCTCTCCTCCTTCTTCTTCCTTGCTTTAACACTCACATGAGATGTGAATCAAAAGCCAAGGATCAAAGATAATCAAATACAGTAATCTCTACATCATCCTAGTGACCATTTTTAGCAAACTTGATCTCTAGGTTTAGCTCTTGAGAAGGGTTTTAGCTTGCATGACAACTCTCGCGTGGATCACCTAGGTCTTGGGGTGGCCGGAGATCGAGCACACCGACAACATCCAAGGAGCCAAGGAGATCATCAAAGAAGACCCGAAGGACCGGATCATTAAGTTATAACCCCTAACATAGTAGATAAGACCTCTTCATAGGTTTTCTAGTTGTGGTTTAGACAAGATTTAATGGAAAGTGCGTGTTGTATGAAAAGAAAATTTTCGTTTATCACTTCCGCTGCCTCACAAGGAAAGTTGTGGGAGCATGCAACATGCACTAACATAGTATCAGAGTCCAACTAAACCATAATTAGATTGTTAGCCAAAAGTTAGAACCTCGATCGACAATTTTTTCTCCCGAAAACATGTTTTCTGCCCCAGCTGTTATCAATTTTTTAAAGTGTTCAAAAAATCTTTTCAGAGGCCCTAAAAATACATGCAGGGTTTTCTAAGAACACTGTAGAAAAACGAGACTCTAACTCGCCAGGAACGCCGCGGATCCGCGGCCAAACACAGTGTTTGGCCGCCGATCCGCGGCTGAGTCGTGGCCGAGTTGACTTGTTTTTCAGCAGTTTGCTTAGATTAAGGAAATAGTGTTTCTAGGACATCTAGAATTTTCACAAAGTTGTTTGTGCACTAGAAGATGACAAGTGTTGTCATGGTTTAAAATTATCGATCGAAATTCTAAAGTGCTTGGCTAATCGGGTTTTTCAGTTAATTGTTATGTGTGTTTAAAACGTCGACTAATTGCTATAAGTCGATTAGTCGGGGTTGCACACTTCTATAATGATATTATGAGATGGTATGTGTATATGAATATGTTGGATCGTCGTGATGAATGGCCGGGGTGTGTGAGAAGAGCGTTTTTCCTTTTCTTTCATTCAATGTAATTTGTGAAAAGCAATGTAATATTATTTTGCGGGGAATATCCGAGATGAGGTTGTAGCCACCGTTGTATAATTTCTTTTTACTGTTTTTGCTCCTAGGATAGACACAAGGAGGGGTTGCACAAACTACCGGGTTCTCGAAGAGCCGAGTGGCCTACTCACTTTGTTGAGGGAGGTTGCTTCAGTTCGGGAATTTGGCGGGCAGTTTTCCGCACCCGTAGGGGTCTAGGATGGGGTTTTGGCTATTCATCACGACCGTGGAACCCGTCTTTCATTAAGGATTGAATGAAATGCGAAATTCCTAGTATATCCAATGTATTCATCTGTGATCTGTAATGGCTATATTTTTATATATGAGATATATAATAAACGTTGCTTATGTTTTGCACCCGCGCTAGTCCAGCCCCCACTCTGCCGTTAGTTAAGTAACCTAACGGTGCATGACGGGACCCCGTGGCGAATGCGAATGGCATAAGCGTACGTTCTATTTTCGTTTCTTTTCTGTGATGTTTAGGAAACGTAAATGATGGGACAACATTAATGTGATTAATGTCAAGAAAAAGAAACCTAAAAATGTTGTAGAATCAAACTTTTTAATGAAGGGGTTCCTACAGCACCACTAGAAGGGTTTGGAGGCAACACACATGCCATATTTAAAATTTATATGGTGCTAGAGAAACAAACTTAAGGATCATGCTAGAAAAGCTAGGGTAACATAACTTTTAACATAAACACAAGTAGTAAAAGCTAGGGTTTTGAGAGTACAACCTTTGTAGCTCCCTACGCTAGATTCCTTGGCTACTTGAGGGTTGGAAAAAGGTTCACTTGAGATCCTCTAGGTCCACGACGATCCACCCGGACTCCTCTTTGTCCAAGCTTGAAGCTCCACTAGATCAAGAGAAGAAATGAAAGCTAACACTCTACACTAATTGGCAATACTAGTGTAGAATGCTGATGTGGTTTGTTTTCTCACTTCAAAACCCTAACTTGATGACTCTTTTGCTCACAAGAGAAAACTAGAGAGAAAGGAGGAAGAAGATGATGGCTTGTGAAGAGCTCAAGATAATGATAAGCATATGAATAAAAATGAGAAATGAAAATATATATATATTCTCTTTCTCATTCTTAACCATACTTATAAAATATCTAGATATTTATTTTGGATCAAAAATGGCCATAGAAATTAAATCATGGTTAAACCAAAGGGTTAGTGCAAGAATAAAAAATTAAACCATGATAACAATTTCCGTTTCCATTTTTCTTTTCCAAAAAATAATATCCATATATTTTATAAATGGTGTGAGTCTTATATTACCACCATCCACTATATCAACAACCATGATAGAATTATGTATGCATGTATGTGTGCATGCACATCCATATGTGCATGAATGAGAATAAATGCATACATGCATGCATACAACAAGAAGACAAGAAAGGGTTTAAAGAGAGAAACTAATGGTCAATGATAAATCAACACTTGATTTAGCAAACCGGTCATATCACATACGACCCGACCAAAAGCAAACCGCCGGATTAATATACGTTATCTCATACGCACAATTTAACCGGGTCCACGCGCATATCTCATATGTGCACCACATCGTTTCACCTGGACTAGGTAACTCCATTGTGGGACTCTAAGACTCGTCAATACGCCGGCAGTGGGTGATGATCATATCAAGCACCCCCAAGCCGCAAGCGGTCAGCTAAACGTAACGGCCACCCGGGTATTGAGCGATCAGAAGAAAACAAGCGAACCTGTCACAACTCCCGTCGAGCCAACCGGCAGCACTACCGTACAGTCCGGTCTCTTCGTCAGATATGCTGCATATCAAGTCTAGGGATGGTAACGTCGACCCCAATAACTCAATAAGTCATGCCGATGAATGGTTTATAACAGATCGAGAAACTACTGATAACACTTATCAATAAATCTCAACAGCCCTGGCCAGGGACTTACTGATATAGCCAATCGAGCACAGCACAGCATCAACTCCCAATACCGGGAGAGACGAAACCCCTCCTACCGCTCATCGCCTTAGTGTGTCTCGGGACTGTACCCAACGGCCACCTGTTTGCACGACTCAGTAGAGCCATGGTAGGGTCGTAATCAAAGTACAGTGGGAGAACACACAAGACTCTATGATGATCTCGGGTCTACAGACTAACCTGTACCAGTGTCACCTGAGAACTGCTATCCGACGATAGATATAATTCCATATAGGAGTTCTCGGTGAGTCCGTCCAGTGTACCCAGTCACCACTGAGCACCCGTATACGATCTCGATGTCAAACATCGATGAATGTGGGAATATCCATCGCCTATCATATGGGTCTAGTATCATATACGCTAGTCTACTCTGGTATATCGATACCCCGTCTCGATACACCTACGACTAGGGACTTTTCAGAATATGCTTATAAACTATAGATGTCCCACTAGTATGATCTCCATCATAATCACAGTAGTCAAGCCTATATCCTCAGGGCTTTATCAACATGTATGAATGAATAAAAAAAACATGATCAAGTCAACATATCAGATAAAGAAGAACCAGATAACATACTATTATGTCGAGCAAGAATGTACACTGAATATATATATATATACATGTATAAATACATCCACTATCATATAATGGCCTCTAGGGCATACATATTGTAGGGTTCCTAGGCACTCTCAAGAGGTCTCACAAGGCATCAACCATGCCCGTTTCAAAAATTACGGTGCCGAGAAACCCTAGACTATGGATCGTTAGCTAGATGTCTAGGCGAAAGAAGCAACTAGTAAACTACTTTACTAAGGGAACGGAAATACAACCTTTGTAGATCCGGTCCTCCACCTCCATAGCTCCGCAATGAAGTCTCCTCGCTGTCCAAGTCGAACCCCAGGCTCTAGCGTCGGCTTCATCGGAGAATGGACGGGCTAGGTCGTCGACGTCGATGCCGAAGATGATCTATGTCGAGGCATCACTAGATCAAGCTCCAACTTCACCAAGTCAAGAAACTTGTGAAGAAAACACACTCTACTACTTGGCAAGAGGTAGAGGATGAAGAAATAGGAAGTGGGTAGACTTTAGAATTGGATTTCTCACTCATTTTCATCAATCACCATTGATGAAGTGAAGGTTTCTTAATTGAAGAAGATGAAGAAGAAGAAGAAGAATATGATAAGTTCTTTTCAAAATAAAAAGTAATTCAATACTTATCATAATAATAATCATGGTCAAGTGTAGAGAATAAATCATGGTTAGTGGGAATGGTTAGGGTTAAGTATGGAGACAAAATGGTCACTTGGTCAAAGCTTCATGAAGCTTCAACATCCATCCAAGAAAGCCACCATTTTGCATTATGCTTATCATTTTCCAAAATGAATAAACAAATAAATAAATAGATATGAAAATGAAAACCCTAACCATTACATAACCATGGTTTAAACTTTACACAAAACACAAGTAAGCATGTATCATCAAACATGATACATACAAGTGCACAAAAATATATCACATATACAATGTGCACATTGCAAGTGAGAAAATCCATTTAAAGTAAACCAATACTAGTTAATGCAAAGTAATATATCAAATATATAATTATACATTAAATCATTAAATCAACACTTGATTTAACGATCCGGTCATATCGCATATAACCGACTAGTATCCAATGTATCGGCTTATCGAATCAATCCTTGATTCGATAACTAGGTTATATCGCATACAACCATTCGATACATTCATCGCGAGAATAGAATACGGTATCACATACACGCATTATTCTCGGTCCCGCACATATCTCATATGCGCCCCTATTTCGTTTCGCTTGAGCCAGGAAACCTCTGTGTAGGACTCTAAAGACTCGTCAATACGCCGGCAGCAGATGATGATCATATCAAACACCCACAAGCCGCAAGCGGTCTGCTAAACGTAACGGCCACCCGGGTATTGAGCGATCAGAAGATCGACAAGCAAGCCCGCTCACACTCCAGTGAATCCAACCAGTAACACTACCGTACAGTCCGGTCTGATCGTCTGATATGTCACATATCTCGCCTAGGGGTGGTAAACGTCAGACCCCAATAGCTCGATAAGTCGTGTCGATATGAGGTCTATAACAATTCGAGAAACTACTGGTAACACTTACCAGTATATCTCAGCAACCCTGGCCAGGGATTTCCTGTTATAGCCGATCGAACACAGCGCAACATCAACTCCCTATACCGGGAGAGACGAATCCCCTCCTATCGCTCATTGCCTCCATGTGACTCGGGACTGTACCCAAAAACCACCGTTTTGCACGCCCTCTTGGACGTGGTAAGATGGAAATCAAAGCACAGTGGGAACCACACAAGTCTTTATGACGATCTTGGGTCAACAGACTACTCTGTACCAGTGTCACCAGAGAACTACCATCTGACGTAAGGTATAATACCATCTGGGAGTTCTCAGCGAGTCCGTCCAGTGTACCCAGTCTCTACTGAGCACCCGTATATCATCTCTGATGTCAAACACCAATGGATATGGGATCATCCATCGCCCATCTGTATGGGTCGAGAAGGTATACGCTAGTCTACTCTGGTATATCGATGCCCCGTCTCGATACACCCACGACTAGGGACTTTGAAGGATGTACTTATGGACTACCATGTCCCCACTAGTATAATCCGCATCATAGTCCAGGAAGTCAAGTACACATCCTAAGGGCTTTACCAACATGTAATAGAGAGGCAATCAGTATACACGTTAAGGTAAAGTGTAACAAGATAGCATACTATCATGTCGAGCAAGAAAGTCCTCCCTATATATGTCCCAGCATCCACTACAATATACATCCGATGTACAGTAATGGCCTCTAGGGCATACATATAACTAACAATCTCCCACTTGCACTAGGGCCATCTGGTAGCAGTGGTTGTAGTATCTCATACTCAACCATCCCATAAAAGTCTCTCTCTGGGAATAGGCCTTCGTGAGTGGATCCGCCGTGTTGTCCTCTGAGTCTACTCTCCAAACCTCGATCACCCTGGAGATCAACTATCTCCATGATCAGGTGATACTGCCTTAGAATATGTCTGGATCATTGATGGGACAGACGTTCCTTGGCATAAGCCACAACTCCATTGTCACACAATGGGAGGAACATAGTTCATCTCATGAACGATTATACACCCAAACAGCCTCTTTGGTAGCATCTTAAGTAGCGATGTATCCTGCCTTTATCGTCTAGTATGCCACGGTATCTAGCTTGGAACTCTTCCAACATACCGTCCCTTTACTGAGGGTAAAGACAATGCCTGTGACTGACATTCTGTCGTCTTTATCACCCTGGAACACTTCCAGTGATTCTTCCCCGGATCAATTGATACCATTTCACTACAACTAGTGAGTATCCTAACATCCAATTAGATCTATCTCATAGATCCAAAATCCAGGATTTAGTAGGTATCATTTTGATCATGTATGGAGAATTATTGTGATAAGCGGAGATTGACTGAGCGTAGCATAGGAAACTCCTTCCCTATCTTGAGTATGTCATCCACGTACTCTACGAGGATCGTCACCATACTCCCTACTACCTTTTTGTTTATACAGGGTTCATCTACCATTTGGATGATGTCAAACTCTTTGACTATCTATCAAAACAGATGTTCCAACTCCGCGATTTCTGCTTTATCAAATAAAGCATCTTGCTCACGTTTCCGCTGCTCCTACCGTCTACGAGTCCCTCTGGCTGTGTACTTATAGACACCCTCTTCTAAAACATCATTTAGAAAAGCTGTCATGATACCCAACCACCAGATATCGTAGTCATGGTATGTAGCCGTGGCAAGTAGGATCTGGATGGACTTAAGCATAGCTACTTGAAGAGGTTTCACCACTATCCACGCCTGGTTGATGATGAAAACCTTTAACAAGTCTAGCTTTGAAAGTCTCAACTTTTCCATCTACACCAAGTAATCTTCTCAAAATATACTTGCTCCTGATGGGGATTTAACCCTTCAGATATAGCAACTAAAGTCCATACTTTGTTGGTGTATAAGGATTCCATCTCAGATCACTAAGCATCCAGCCATTCTTACAGAGTCTTACTCCTGATGGCCAGCTCGAAGCTAGTTGGGTCATCATCTCATGATGCAATCCTCGCTCCCACTGTCATAGAGAAACCGAAGTATCTCTCATGTGGGTGAGGAACCCTGCTAGATCGGTGAAGAGGCTGAGGTTCGTTGGAATCTACTGAATCCTTTGGTTCTATCAAATCATCAGCTGTAGTTTGCATAGCTGGAACCTTTCCAGTTCTACATTACAGACCTTGCCTCGAGCTTGTCCGGATTTTGCTTTTAGACATTAGCCGGACAACCCCAAATCTTAACTAGCTTAAGACATGGGCCCTTCCCTTTCCATATCACATATGAAGTGGTAGGCACTGATTTGATTCGAACCCTATTCAATAGGTGCAACTTCATAAGTGCATAACTCCCTAAGGAAAAAGGTAACTCAGTATTACTCATCATAGAGCACACCATATCAAATAGGGTGTATCTGCTCCGCCCCGACATACCATCATGCAATGGTGTATACGGAGGAGTAATGCTGAGAGAGAATCTCATTCTCCTTTAGAAAAGTCCAAGAATTCCGTGCTCAAGTATTCTCCTCCTTGATCTCATCAAAGGACATAATACTTTTACCCGTATTTTGGTTCTCTACTTCTAACTTATATTCTGTGAATATCTTAAAAGGTTCGGACTTGTGTTTCAACAGGAACATAGGTCTGAATCTCGAAAGATCATCAGAGAATGTAATGAAGTAAAAAAGAACCAGTCCTGGCATGTGTAGACTGGGGACCTACATACATCAACATGTATCATCCCAAGAGTTCACTAACTCTTTCTCTGTTTCCAATAAACAGGGTTGTGGTCATCTTATCTTTGTGACATGACTGGCGAGTTTCACAAGATGTAAATTCAAACTAATTTAAATATGCATCTATATGTAACTCTAGCTAGTCGGGTCGCATTGATATGACCTAGTCTACAATATCTCAAGAAGGATCCGTTCATTTCTGAACTCTTCCTCTTGTGTGTGTTCCATATACTAAGAACTGTAGTTTGATTTAGAACATCAATGCTTTTAGATAACGTGCCTGAACCGATCAACTTTTGATATAGGAAATGTTCAAAACATTATCCAACAATACAAAATTTTATCATTTCTTTACTAATAAAGAGACTGATATGATTTTGTATATCAGGTTCGGTATCTAATAACATTCGTTCAGAATCAATGTATTACAATACAGGGTGACAGTGACCAACAGACTTGGCTGCAACACTTGCCCCGTTTTCTGCCTCATGAAACTTATCACCCGTTCTCAGTTTTTCTACCCTTTTGTAGCCTTATGTAACAGATTACATATCTGGGATCCTGATCCGGTATCATATACCCAGGATGCGGAGGATACTGAGAAACAGTTCTTTATAATGAACACACCCGAAGATGATGCATCAACATGCACTCTCTTTGTTTGGGCGGTACGGGAAATCTGGTATTCCCCAATTTCCTGCTCTGTCTTATAACGATTATAAGTTGGAGCGGGACCAACGTTCCCCAGCTCAGTATAACAAGCGGGTTTGGTCAAATATCCATATTATTATCTTGATTAAGGCGTGATATGGTCGCTACCTGGAGAGAGAGAGAAGAAAACACTCAGCGTGCGCTCTTGGAAGAATAGATTGGTTTTTATTTTATCTAATCAGGATGGCTCCCACTGCTTTTTATCAAATCTTCCTTCAAACTCTAAAAGGAAAAACCAGCCGGGATTAATTACACACTACAAGTTCGCCAATCTTTCAGCCAGGCAAGTGTCGGTACTTTGAGGGAGGTCCCCCGTGCTTTCGCACGAACCTAATTAATGTAAACCTCGTTTTCCCAGAGGCGTAACCTCGTTAACACCTTTCTAGACACCTACTTGATCGGCTAATTGTAATGTGTAAAACTCTCCCAGGAATAACTCTTACTCGCAGCGGGTATCGGATCCAACTATCTCATAGAAGGTATGCAATCTCATTGCAAATTTCAATACTTGAAATTCCCGATAATATTTTGCCCCTAACGTGCTATGACCTTGACGAAAGCCAACAAACCATAGCCCGCTAGTCAAGTTCAACACGTACATTTCTTGATCGAATTAAACCCACCCGCACGACCCTTGACGAAAGCCAACAAAGCCGCACGACTACCCTAATCCAATCGCATCTTATGCTTGCAGATAAGCAGCATATAGCTACCGCACACTGCACCTTGACGAAAGCCAACAAATGCAGCACGAATACTATATACAACTTATCTGAAATGACGGAGGGCTACGACAGGTTTTTCTGAAAACCTATTTCATAATGAACTTGATATCGTTGTAGGATCGAATGAATTTTAAAAATGGAGTGTTTTTGAGGCTTTTCTAGTTTTGCTAAAGGAGTCACTCCCGGTGAAGGGATCGTCGGTCCTTTCCTCGTCGAATGAGGTGCGGGATATATCATATATATCACTGTGCAAAGCAAAAACAGTTAAAAGCAATCAAAAGACAAACCGAGTGTGTAGCATCTGCCAGTTATTGCTAAAGGAGTCACTCCCGGTGAAGGGATCTCGGTCCTTTCCTCATCGAATTCTCCCCTGGGTTGGATTGATACTTGCTCACAACACTAAGTGCATAAGCTACATCTGGGCGTGTACATAACATCGCATACATTATAGATCCTACTGCCGAAGCGTAGGGTATAATGCTCATGCGAGCTCTCTCTTCATCGGTCTTTGGGCAAGAGTCCTTAGAGAGAGTGATCCCATGGCAAGCGGGAAAGGCACCCCGCTTGGAGTCTTCCATACTAAACCTTTTTAGGATGGTGTTGATGTACCTGGTTTGGGACAATCCCAATAATCTCTTGGATCTATCCTTATAGATCCTAATGCCCAGGATGTATGTGGCATCACCCAGGTCTTTCATGGAGAACCTTAGTGATAAGAAAGATTTGACCGACTGTAGCATAGGAATATCATTTCCTATCAGAAGAATGTCATCCACGTACAATACGAGGAATGTGACAGCTCTCCCTACAGACACAAGGTTCATCTGGATTTTTGATGAAATCAAACTCTTTGATAACATCATCGAAACAGATGTTCCAACTCCGTGATGCCTGCTTTAACCCATAGATGGATTTAAGCAATCTACATGCTTTCCCGCTGCTCCCACTGTCAATGAAGCCCTTTGGCTGATCCATATAAACGCATTCTTCTAACTCTCCATTTAGAAATGCCTTTTTAACGTCCATCTTCCAGATTTCATAGTAGTAGAGAGCAGCTATAGCAAGTAGGATTCGAATGGATTTAAGTATGCCTACGGGAGAAAAAGTTTCGTCATAGTCCAAACCTGTTCTTTGACGAAAACCCTTCGCCGCAAGTCTTGCCTTATAGGTCTCTACCTGCCCATCCATACCAATTTTTCTTTTAAAGATCCATTTGCACCCCACAGGTTTTACCCCAGGGGGTACAACGTCCAAATTCCATACTTTGTTGGTGTACATAGACTCCATTTCGGATCTCATGGCATCCAGCCACTTCACAGAGTCTCCACTCGTTATAGCTTGCTGAAAGCTGGTAGGGTCATCATCCTCAATGATGCAGTCTTCTCTGTCACCATCAATGAGGGAACCGTAGTACCTCTCCGGTGGGCGAGAAGTCCTACCAGACCTACGGAGTGGCCGAGGTTCCTCATTTTCTGTTGCAACAGTCGGTTCAACCAAGTCATCGTTTGTAGTTTGTGTCTCTAGAACCTCTTCTAGACCCACCACATTGCCATCAGTTTCATTTATGAAAAACCCTTTTTCCAAGAATGTGGCATACTGAGAAACAAACACCTTTTGTTCCCCCTTGTGGTAGAACAGATATCCATAAGAATTCTTTGGATATCCCACAAAATTACACATGACCGACCGTGTCTCGAGTTTGTCCGGATTCTGCTTTTTAACATAGGCCGGGCAACCCCAAATCTTAATTCTCTTAAGAGATGGTCTCTTCCCATGCCATATCTCATATGGTGTGGTAGATACGGTTTTGGTTGGGACCCTGTTCAGTAGAAACTCTGCAGTTTCCAATGCATGCCCCCAAAATGAGACGAGTAACTTAGCATCACTCATCATGGAACGGACCATATCTAATAGGGTCCGATTCCGTCGTTCTGACACACCGTTGTGCTGTGGTGTGTAAGGAGGAGTGAGCTGAGAGAGAATCCCATTCTCTTTTAGGAAGTTTGCAAACTCTGTACTGAGGTACTCCCCACCTCGATCTGATTGAAGCATTTTGATGCTCAAGCCGGTTTGTTTTTCTACTTCTTGTTTATATTCAGTGAATTTCTCGAAAGCTTCGGATTTCTGCTTTAATAAAAATACATGACCGAATCTTGAGAAATCATCAGTGAAAGTAATCAAGTATGAAAAACCGCCTCTAGCCTGTGTAGACATTGGCCCACATACATCACTATGTATGAGGCCTAAGAGCTCAGTAGCTCTTTCTCCGTGTCCGGTAAACGGAGTTTTGGTCATTTTACCCTTGATACAAGACTGGCAAGTCGCATAAGATTTATATTCAAAAGGGTTTAAATATCCATCTTTGTGTAACTTGTTTAGTCTTGTTTCGTTAATATGACCAAGTCTACAGTGCCAAAGAAAAGCTTCATTTATTTCTGAAATTTTTCTTTTATTAGTGTGTTGTATGCTGAAAACTGTGTGTTGATTTAGGACGTAAATCCCGTTATTAAGCGTACCATACCCAACCAACATTTGATTCAGGTGAATGTTCATAACATTGTTCTGCAATACAAAATTATATCTTTCATTGTCTAACAAAGAAACGGATATTATATTACAAAGCATACTAGGTACAAAATAACATGGGTTCAAAACCAATATACACCCAGACGGCAACCCCAAATGATACTCTCCCACTGCAACTGTATGTACATTGGAACCATTTCCAACGCGGAGAGTATGGTCACCTATCTTCAAAACCTTGCTATTTCTCATCCCCTGCATAGAATTGCAAATGTGAGAACCTGAACCGGTATCTAATACCCAGGAAGCAGAGTTTATTGAAAAACAGTTTTCTATCACAAACACACCTGAAGCGGAAGCATCCCCATGCCTCTTCTTGAGATTTAAGTACTCCTTGCAGTTGCGCTTCCAATGTCCTATTTTGTAGCAGTGATAACATTCCCCGTTCCCCGATTCTCCAGCTTTGGACTTGTCCTTCCCCTTAACCTTTTTAACTCCACCCCTAGGATTGGTGGACTTCTTCTTTGTCTTTCCCTTGGCCTTAGCCTTTGGGCGACAAGAGGAAGATTGCCCAACACTCAAAACGGGAGTTTTCACTGATTTCAGTGTGCTCTCTACACTCCTTAACATATTAAGGAGTTCAGGTAGTTCCTTCTCCATGTTGTGCATGTTGAAGATAACTATAAATTGAGCAAAGGTGGAGGGGAAGGACTGCAGAATAATATCCGTATATTGTTCATTGTCCATTGTCCATCCAAGGTCCTCAAGCTCTTCTATGAGAGCTATCATCTTCAGAACATGGTCTCCTACTGGTGTGCCAGGGGCCATTCGCATCTGAAACAGTTTTCTTGATGCTTCGTATCGTAATACGCGGGATTGCTCTCCATACAACTCCTTTGTATGGAGGAATATGGTGTGAACGTCCATATTCTTGTGCTGCTTTTGATGTGTGTTATCCATCGATGCAAGCGCGAGGCATTTGGCCGTGGCACAGTCAGCGTTCCATGTCTTGCGGACTTCAATATCCGCAACTGAGGACTTTGGACCTGGGACGGGCGGGGCTGGAGCCGTGAGGACATATGATACCTTATCATAAGTCAAGGCAATGTTAAGATTCCTCAGCCAGTCTTTATAATTGGTCCCATTAAGTTTATTTTTATCTAGTAGAAGCTTGAGTCCTATCATTGGTATCTTCCATTAAGAGAGAGAAAAGAATACACTCAGCGAAAGCTCTTGCAAAGATCAGATTGGTTATTATCTTATCTAATCGATGTCTCCCACTGCTTTAATCAAGTTTTTCTTTCAAACCTTAAAAAGAAAACTAGACAGGATTAATTACAGTCTACAACTTCGCTAACCGTTCAGCCAGGCCAGTGTCGGTACTTGAGGGAGGTTCCCCGTGCTTTTGCACGGACCAAATTAATATAAACCTCGTCTTCCCAGAGGCGTAGCCCCGTTAACACCTTTCTATACACCTAATGAGTTAGCTAACTGTAAACTGTAAAACTCTCCTGGGAGCAACTATTGCCCACAGTGGGATCGGGATCCAACCATCATATGGAAGGTATGCAATCTCATTGCAAATTTCAACTATTGAAATTCCCGATGTGGTTTTTACCCCTAGTACCCATGACCTTAACTATGGTCAACAAATCATAAGTACCAGTCAAGTTCTACCCGTCATTTCTTGATTAATTAGACACACTCACATGACCCTTAACTATGGTCAACAAAGTCGCATGAATGTCCTAATTAATCTACATCATATGCAGTGTAGGAATACATCACTTAGCTACCGTACACTACGCCTTAACTATAGTCAACAAACGTAGCACGATTACTAAGTACTCTACTTCCTAAAATGACGGAGGGTTGCGGATGATTTTTAAGAAAATCTTTAACGCTTTGAACTTGATATCGTCGTAGAATCAAAAGGTTTTCAAAAGGAGTGTCTTAAGCTCCGCAGTTTTGAAATGTAGCTTTTTCATAAAGAGCCGAGTGGTTTTCAAATCCGATTCTACAAAATCTTTTTAGGTTTATTTTCTTTACATTAATCATATTAATGTAGCCCCATCATTTAAGTCCTTAAGCCAATCACAGAAAAGAAACGAAAATACAACGTATACTTATGCCATCTGCATTCGCCGCAATGTTCTGTTATGCACCGTTAGGTTACTTAACTAACGGCATACCGGGACGGGACTAGCGCGGGTGTAAAACATAAGCAACGTCTACTATATATCTCATATATAATACAACATTCGTCTCAGATATCACATCACAGTATACAGGCAGCAGAAACACAGATATGATAATATAGGATATACTAGGACGTCCGTATTTAGTATTTAGCCAACAATAGAAAATACGGATTCCATAGTCGCGATGAATAGCAAAGCCCACACCCCTAGACCCCTACGAGAGCGGAAAGCGACCCTACCAATTCTGGAGTTTAGGATACCCGGTCTCGACTCCTCGAGATAGCCTCCCTCTGAACCCCAGAACCCGGTCACTTGTGCTCCCCTCCTTGGGTCTATCCTAATGCGGAAAAGTAAATAATATACAATACTGGTGACATCAACCTCAACCCGGAAGTGCCCCAAATAAAAGAATATTACATTACATTTGAATTTTACATGAATGAAAAGAAAAATATCATCTCACATCAAACCCCCCGGCTATTCAATCACGACAATCCTACATTTCAAATCTCAGCAACACATAATATCACATATCATCAACGTAAGTAAGTATGCATACCCCGATTGTTGTTGATGTATAGAAACGAAACCGGCGATATACCACATACTACACTTACGGTAACAGAGAAATAAAATGAAAAACTAAAACAATTGGAATCGTAACCGCCTTTAGACAACACAAACCCGGAATATCACATATACAAGATTTCATGTCTAACAATGTAAAGCTCGCATTTTGGTCTCATTCATGAAAACACCTTTTCAAAACAAGCCGGATAATTCAACAATATTTTCGATTGTTGTCGAGACCGAACTGCTAGATTTACGCGCAACAAATAAATTTATAGATTCCAATTATTGTATCATATGTTAATGAACTAGGCGACGTTAAAACATTCGATCGAACGATTGAACACCCAAAGACTTCTCAGAAAGCTCAACACCTGAGCAGTTTTAAAAAATACCAATAACAGAACAAAATAAATACGGGCCTGCACAAGAAACTACGACCCATAACTCTCCTACTGCGCCGCGGAACCGCTGCAGAAAGGCCACTATGGCCGCGGTTCCTCGGTCGTACGGATGAGTCAGGGCTTCGTATTTCTGGTGAGCCCATAAAATACCCTGCTGAATTTTTTAAGTATTTTTAATTTGAATAAATCCAGGTTTTAGAAAAATTTCCAGAGAGAACCCTTCGGGCGTCAATTTTCGTTCGTTCGAGGTTTTTAACGTCGTCTAGGTTACCCTAAGGCTCTAGCTTAGCTCTGATACCATGAAGGGTTCCTACAGCACTACTAGAAGGGTTTGGAGGCAACACACATGCCATATTTAAAATTTATATGGTGCTAGAGAAACAAAATTAAGGATCATGATAGAAAAGCTAGGGTAACATAACTTTTAACATAAACACAAGTAGTAAAATCTAGGGTTTTGAGAGTACAACCTTTGTATCTCCCTACGCTAGACTCCTTGGCTACTTGAGGGTTGGAAAAAGGTTCACTTGAGATCCTCTAGGTCCACGACGATCCACCCGGAGTCCTCTTTGTCCAAGCTTGAAGCTCTACTAGATCAAGAGACGAAATGGAAGCTAACACTCTACACTAATGGGCAAGACTAGTATAGAATGATGATGTGGTTTGTTTTCTTACTTAAAAACCCTAACTTGATGTCTCTTTTGCTCACAAGAGAAAACTAGAGAGCAAGAGAGAAAGGAGGAAGAAGATGATGGCTTGTGAAGAGCTCAAGATAATGATAAGCATATGAATAAAAATGAGAAATGAATATATATATATATATTCTCTTTCTCATTCTTAACCATAGTTATAAAATATCTAGATATTTGTTTTGGATCAAAAATGGCCATAGAAATTAAATCATGGTTAAACCAAAGGATTAGTGCAAGAATAAAAAATTAAACCATGATAACAATTTCCATTTCCATTTTTCTTTTCCAAAAAATAATATCCATATATTTTACAAATGGTGTGAGTCTTATATTGCCACCATCCACTATATCAACAACCATGATAGAATTATGTATGCATGTATGTGTGCATGCACATCCATGTGTGCATGAATGAGAATAAATGCATACATGCATGCATACAAAAAATAGATAAGAAAGGGTTTAAAGAGAAAAACTAATGGTCAATGATAAATCAACACTTGATTTAGCAAACCGGTCATATCACATACGACCCGACCAAAAGCAAACCGCCCGATTAATATACGGTATCTCATACGCGCATTTTAATCGGGTCCACGCGCATATCTCATATGCGCACCACATCGTTTCGCCTGGACTAGGTAACTCCATTGTGGGACTCTAAGACTCGTCAATATGCCGGCAGTGGGTGATGATCATATCAAGCACCCCCAAGCCGCAAGCGGTCAGCTAAACGTAACTGCCACCCGGGTATTGAACAATCAGAAGAAAACAAGCGAACCTGTCATAACTCCCGTCGAGCCAACCGGCAACACTACCGTACAGTCCAGTCTCTTCGTCAGATATGCTACATATCGAGTCTAGGGATGGTAACGTCGACCCCAATAACTCAATAAGTTGTGCCGATGAATGGTCTATAACAGATCGAGAAACTACTGATAACACTTATCAGTAAATCTCAACAGCCCTGGCCAGGGACTTACTGATATAACCAATCGAGCACAGCACAGCATCAACTCGCAATACCGGGAGAGATGAAACCCCTCCTATCGCTCATCGCCTTCGTGTGTCTCGGGACTGTACCCAACGGCCACCTGTTTGCACGACTCAGTAGAGCCGTTGTAGGGTGGTAATCAAAGTACAGTGGGAGAACACACAAGACTCTATGACGATCTCGGGTCTATAGACTAACCTGTACCAGTGTCACCTGAGAACTGCTATCCGACGATAGATATAATTCCATATAGGAGTTCTCGGTAAGTCCGTCCAGTGTACCCAGTCACCAATGAGCACCCGTATACGATCTCGATGTCAAACATCGATGAATGTGGGAACATCCATCGCCCATCATATGGGTCTAGTATCATATACGCTAGTCTACTCTGGTATATCGATGCCCCGTCTCGATACACCTACGATTAGGGACTTTTCAGGATATGCTTATAAACTACAGCTGTCACACTAGTATGATCTCCATCATAATCACCGTAGTCAAGCCTATATCCTCAGGGCTTTATCAACATGTATGAATGAATAAAAAAAACATGATCAAGTCAACATGTCAGATAAAGAAGAACCAGATAGCATACTATCATGTCGAGCAAGAATGTACACTGAATATATATATATATATATATATGTGTGTGTGTGTGTGTGTGTGTGTGTATAAATACATCCACTATCATATAATGGCCTCTATGGCATACATATATCCAACATTTAAAATGGGTAACTCTAGCTTTTGCTTTCAATAATGGTATTCTTGAATATCCTGCACCTCATTCGATGAGGAAAGGGCCGAGATCCCTTCACCGGGAGTGACCCCTTTAGCGAAACTGGCAAATGATACAAAGCACTCGACTTGATTTTATAGTTGATCTAACTTTTGCTTTGCATCGTGGTATTTACATATCCAGCACCTTATTCGATAAGGAAAGAGCCGAGATCCCTTCACCGGGAGTGACCTCTTTAGCAAAATTAGAAAGATGTTATTAAACCATTCAACTTTTTAAAACTGGAGCCTAAACCACTCTTTCTCACTCGATTCTATAACGATATCAAGTTCAAAACGTTAAGGGTTTTCATAAAAACAATTCGTTACCCTCCGCCATTTTAGGAAGCAGAGTACTTAGTATTCGTGCCACGTTTGTTGACTATAGTTAAGGCGTGATGTACGGTAGCTAAGTGATGTCTTCCTACAAAGCATTTGATGCGATCGATTAGGACATTTGCATGACTTTGTTGACCATAGTTAAGGGCCATGCGGGTGGGTCTAAATCAATCCCGAAATGGCGGGTAGAACTTGACTAATGCTTATGATTTTTTTACCATAGTTAAGGTCATAAGACACTAGGGGCAAAAATCATATCGGGAATTTCAAGAGTTGAAATTTGCAATAAGATTACATACCTTCTATACGATAGTTGGATCCCGATCCCACTGTGAGTAAAGGTTACTCCCAGGAGAGTTTTGCACTTTACAATTTGTTAATCCAGTAGGTGTCTAGAAAGGTGTCAATGGGGTTACGCCTCTAGGAAAACGAGGTTTACTTTAATTAGGTCCGTGCGAAAGCACGGGGAACCTCCCTCGGAGTACTGACACTGGCCTGGCCGACCGGTTAGCGAACTTGTAGATTGCAATTAATCCTGGCTAGTTTTCCTTTTAAAGGTTTGAAGGAAAGTTTGATAAAAAGCAGTGGGAGACATCAGTTAGATAAGATTAATAACCTATCTAATTATGCAAGAGCAATCGCTGAGTGTCTTCTTTTCTCTCTCCTAATGGCAGATACCTATGACGGGACTTAAGCTTTTATTAGACAAAAATAAACTCACGGGACCGAATTACAAAGATTGGCTAAGGAACGTGAATATTGCCCTGACCTATGATAAGGTTGGATACGTCCTGACTACTCCAGCCCCTCCTTCTTCAGTTGCGGATAAAGAAATCCGCAAGACATGGGATATAGACTGCGCCACAGCCAAGTGCCTCGCGCTTGCTTCTATGAACAATGAACATCAGAAGCAGCACGAGAAGATGGATGTTCAATCCATCTTTCTCCATACAAAAGAGTTGTATGGAGAGAAATCTCGTACTCTCCGATACGAGGCATCTCGAAAGTTGTTTCAGATGCGAATGGCTGCTGGCACGTCTATAAGTGACCATGTATTGAAGACGATTGGACTTATCGAAGAACTTGAGGACCTGGGTTGGACCATGGAGAACGAGCAGTATGTTGATATTATTCTACAGTCCCTTTCCCCTGCCTTTGCTCAATTCATTGTAAACTTCAACATGCACAACATGGAGAAGTCTTTGCCTGAACTCCTCAATTTGTTGAGGAGTGCAGAGAGCACACTAAAGGTAGCGAAAACTCCCGCTCTTATTGCTGGGCCATCTTCTTCCTCCTTCCCAAAAGCCAAATCCAAGGGAAAGGGAAAGAAGAAGAAGAATCCAATCAAGCAGAGAGGTGGAGTGAAAAAGGCGCCGGGAAAGGACAAGAAAGGGGCTGCTGCGACAGGACGAGGGGAATGTTTCCACTGCCACCAGACTGGGCACTGGAAGAGAAACTGCGTTGGATACTTGGCCGACTTCAAGAAGAAGAAGAAAGGTGAAGCTTCTACTTCAGGTGTGTTTGTAATAGAAAACTGTTTTTCAATTAACTCTGCTTCCTGGGTATTAGATACTGGGTCAGGATCTCACATCTGCAATTATCTGCAGGGGCTGAGAAATAGCAAGTTTTTGAAGAAAGGTGATCACACTCTCCTGGTTGGGAATGGTTCCTCAGTACATGCTACAGCAGTGGGAGAGTATCACCTTGGTTTGCTGTCGGGTTGTATATTGGTTTTGAACCAGTGTTATTTTGTACCCTCTATGTTATGTAATATTATATCTGTATCGGCGTTGGACAATGCAGGATATAATTTTGTATTGCAATCTAATGTTATGAACATTAACCTAAATCAAGAGTTGATTGGGTATGGTACATTAAATAACGGGATATATATCCTAAACCAACATACAGTTTTTTACGTACAACACACAAACAAAAGAAAGGTTTCAGACATAAATGAAGCATTCATTTGGCATTGTAGACTTGGTCATATTAACGAAACAAGACTAACCAAGCTACATAAAGATGGATATTTGAACCCGTTTGAATATAAATCTTATGCGACTTGCCAGTCTTGTATCAAGGATAAAATGACCAAAACTCCGTTTACTGGACACGGAGAGAGAGCTACTGAACTCTTAGGCCTCATACATAGTGATGTATGTGGACCAACGTCTACACATGCAAGAGGTGGTTTTTCATACTTCATAACCTTCACTGATGATTTATCGAGATTCGGGCACGTGTTCTTGTTGAAACATAAGTCCGAATCTTTCGAAAAATTCAAGGAATATAAATCTGAAGTAGAAAAACAAACAGTTAAGTATCAAGAAACTTCGATCAGAACAAGGAGGAGAGTATCTAAGCTCAGAGTTTCTAGATTTCCTAAAAGAGAATGGGATTCTCTCTCAGCTCACTCCTTCGTACACACCACAGCACAACGGTGTATCGGAAAGGAGGAACCGTACCCTATTAATATGGTACAATCTATAATGAGTGATGCTGAGTTACCAAGATCATTCTGGGGGCACGCATTGGAGACTGCGATTTATCTATTGAACAGGGTTCCGACCAAAACCGTGTCTACCACTCCATATGAGATATGGTATGGGAAGAGACCATATCTTAAAAGAATTAAGATATGGGGTTGTCCGGCTTATGTGAAAAAGAAGAATCTGGACAAACTTGAGACACGATCGGTTTTGTGTAGATTTGTGGGATACCCAAAACACTCGTATGGATATTTTTTCTACCACAAGGAGGAACAAAGGGTGTTTGTTTCTCAGTATACCACATTTTTAGAAAATGAATTTTTTACAAATGATAATGTTGGCAATGCGGTAGAACTGGAAGAAATTCCAGATACACAAACAGTTACCGATGATTTGGTTGAACCTGAGGTTTCAATAGAACCTGACGAACCTCAGCCACTCCGTAGATCTAGTAGGACTTCTCGCCCACCTGATAGATACTACGGTTTTCTAATTGATGGTGATAGGGAAGATTGCATCATGGATGATGATGACCCTACTAGTTTTCAGCAAGCTATCATGAGTGGTGACTCAGTGAAGTGGCTGGATGCCATGAGATCCGAAATGGAATCCATGCACACCAACAAAGTATGGACTTTGGAGGTAGCACCTTCTGGAGTAAAACCCATAGGGTGCAAATGGATCTTTAAAAGAAAGATCGGTGTGGATGGTCAGGTGGAGACCTACAAAGCTAGGCTGGTAGCAAAATGATTTCGTCAAAGACCAGGCTTGGACTATGATGAAACCTTTTCAGCAGTCGCGATGCTCAAATCCATTCGGATCCTGCTTGCTATAGCTGCTCACTATGATTATGAGATCTGGCAGATGGATGTTAAAACGGCATTTCTAAATGGTGATTTAGAAGAATGCATTTTTATGGATCAGCCAGAAGGCTTCATTGATAGTGGGAGCAGCGGAAAGGCATGCAGGCTGCTAAATCAATCTATGGATTAAAGCATGCGTCACGGAGCTGGAACATCTTCTTTGATGATACAATCAAAGAGTTTAGTTTTATCAAAAATGTGGATGAACCATGTATTTATAAAAGGATTATAGAGAGTACTGTTACATTCCTCGTATTGTACGTGGACGACATTCTCTTGATAGGAAATGATATTCTTATGCTACAATCGGTCAAACTATTCTTATCGCAGAGGTTCTCCATGAAAGTCCTGGGCGATGCCTCGTACATTCTGGGAATTAAGATCTATAAAGATAGATCTAAGAAATTATTGGGATTGTCCCAATCGAGATACATTGACACCATACTAAAGAGGTTTAGTATGGAAGATTCCAAGAGGGGTAATTTACCCGCTTGTCACGGGATCACCCTCTCCAAAGAGATGTCTCCAAAGACTGATGAGGAGAGGGCTCGCATGAGCATTATACCCTACGCTTCGGCAGTAGGATCTATAATGTATGCGATGTTATGTACTCGCCCAGATGTAGCTTATGCGCTGAGTACAGTAAGTAGGTATCAATCTAACCCAGGGGAGAAACACTGGACTGCTGTGAAGAACATTCTGAAGTACTTGAGAAGAACTAAAGAAATGTTCTTGGTGTATGGTAATGGAGATCTCCAGATGGAGGGATTTACCGACTCCAGCTTCCAGAGCGACAAGGATGATAGTAAGTCCATCTCAGGGTTTGTATTTACCCTAAATGGAGGGGCGGTATGTTGGAAAAGTTCCAAGCAAGATACCGTCGCTGACTCCACAATGGAAGCTGAGTATATTACTGCTAATGATGCCGCAAAAGAGGCAGTCTGGATGAGGAAGTTCATTTCTGAACTTCAGGTGGTTCCATCCATTGCTAATTCAATACCTCTGTATTGCGATAACAATGGAGCCATGGCTTTGGCAAAGGAACCAAGGTCTCATCAGAAATCCAGACATATCTTGAGACGGTATCACCTCATCAGGGAGATAGTGGATCGCTAGGATATCGAGGTACGGAGAGTAGACACGAAAGACAACACAGCAGATCCATTCACCAAGGCCATCCCTCAAGTCCAGTTTGAGAAACTGTTTGAGCAGTTGGGCATGAGGTACGCCGGCAACTGGTTCTAGTGCGGACAGTGGGTACTTATTGCATCAACTACAGGGCTTAGTGCAAGTGGGAGATTGTTAGATATGTATGCCGTAGAGGCCTATATTGTATAGGATACTAGGCATGTATATGTACAGAAACAATCTTTGCTCGAAATGATAGTATGCTATCTGGTTTATCTTCATCTTAACTTGTGTAATATTTCATATCTTTATATGCATGTTGATGAAGCCCTTAGGATTATGCTTGACTACCAGGATTATGATGAGATCATACTAGTGGGGCCTGGATAGTCTATAAGCATATCCTTTAATGGTTCCTAGTCGAGGGTATATCGAGACAGGGCATCGGTATTACCAAGTTAGACTAGTGTGCACGTTTCCTGACCCTGGGGACGATGGTTGATTCCACAACCATTGGTGTTTGACATCAAAGATTGTACACAGGTGCTCATTGGAGAATGGGTACACCGAACAGGACTCGCCGAGAACTCCAAGATGGTATATATACCAATTGTCAGATAGCAGTTCTCAGGTGACACTTGTACAGATTAGTCTGTAGACCCGAGATCGTCATGGAGTCTTGTGTGGTTCCCATTGAACTTTGATTTCCACCCTACCACGGCTTTATTAAGTCATGCAAACAGGTGGACTTTGGGTACAGTCCCGAATCACATGGAGACAGTGAGCGATAGGAGGGGTTTCGTCTCTCCCGGTATAGGGAGTTGATGTCGCGCTATATTTGATCGGCTATAACACCTAAATCCCTGGCCAGGGTTCTCGAGGTTTACTGATAAATGTTATCAGTAGTTCCTCGAACTGTTATGAGCCGTAAATCAGCATGACTTATAAAGTTACTGGGGTCTGACATTTACCACCCCTAGACTTCATATGCGACGTATCAGACGAAGAGACCGGACTATAGGTAAGTGTTGCTTGCAGGCTCGTTGGGGTTGTGATGAGTTCGCTCTCGGCCACCTTTTCGTCATGTACCTGGGTAGACGTTACGCACAGCTAGTGCCGCTGACGTGCTTGTGGTTAAACCTACTGCCAGCGTACTGTCGAGTCTTTAGAGTCCCACACAGAGGGTTCCCTCGTTCAGGCGAAAGATGTAGAGGCCGTAAGTTGTTACGGAAGCCGTAAGGTGTTGCGGCAGAGTTTCGATTATGTTCGTGTAATTGTTATAGGAATAATAATCGGAACGATAATACTGGTAGGCTTTGGTTTAAGACGGATACCGGTATTATATTATTGGATTATTAGCATTCGTATTTTTTGGAATTCGGATACGGGTATACGGTATACGGGATACGGTATACGGAGGAGGGGTATTCTTGTAATTGTTACAAGAATACATTCTAGAAGATGCCACCTCATAATACATAATACATTGTTGAAAGTGTAAGTCCACGTTACCCATCCCGGTGCTTACGGGGAGGCGGAATAAGTAAAAAACGATTTTTAACACAAGGTAACATGGACTAGAACTAGAGGATCTTTGCTAAACAAAAACTAACAAACTAACTACAAGTTTTAGCTACTCGGTTAGAAGGTTATACCTAGGTCTTAAACTCCTTCTCTTCTTGTTGTGGTCCTCCTTCTTGCTTGCTCCTTGGAGTGGTATAAACGGCTCCTCCTCCTCGTCTTCTCTTTGCCGAAGAAGGATCCACCCGAAGGCCTCTACCTTGATCTCCTACCTCAACCAAGAGGTAACTAGAGTGCTTGGCTTGCTAAACCTAGAACCCTAGAAAGAGTAGAGAGAAGTGTTGATGGTTTTATCTCACAAGCTCATGGTTCTCAACACATGAGAGATGAGAGCTTTGAGAGAGGAAGAGGATGAGCTAAAACATGAGAGAGAAAGAGCAAGAGAGAATGAACTAGAAAATAACAACCATCTCTCATATGAGAGAAAATGATAATAATAATAATAATTAAAAGAAATTGTGATGGTTAGTTTGGAATGACCATTATCATTTCACATTAAATGAAATTTGCAAGAATCAAGAAGCATCTTTCAAATGAAATGATGATGGTCAAAATGTCAACAAAAGTCAATCGGTCAACCAAAGTCGAAAGGTCAACAAAAGTAAAATGGTCAACCTAACCATGGCACAATTATCCTTAATTAATATCATTAATCATATCTCTCATTCTTATTAGGGTTAAGAAAGAGTCAACGGTCAATAACCCTAATGAGGTTCCTCTGCCTCTGTCAACTGTGCATACACACCCGCATCCGTGTTCCGAGGAACGCGAATACAATGGGACAAAACCAATCACAAAACAAATACTAGGATCTGGATTAAACCAAAGCCCGCTAGTAATAACTTCCCAGACACCAAACGTGCACAAGTGCGCGGATGTGAACGAACCCCGTCGCAAAACTATGCGACCTCTACTCTGTTTTGCCCAAAGGCGAATAACCCTCTGTGTGGGACTCTAAAGACTCGACACTACGCTGGCAGTGGGTTTAACCACAGGCCGCAAGCGGTACTAACTGTACGTAACGGTCCCCAGGTAGATGCCGATAAGAAGACTGATGAGGTGAACCCATCCGAACTCCTACTGAGCCTAAATGTGACAATCTCCGATCTGTTCATCTAAGAGTATCGCATGGCGGGCCTAGGGGGCGGTAAACGTCAGTCCCCTAATAGCGGTACAAGTCGTGTCGGAGTGTAGCCAAGAACACCCTGAGATAACACCGGAAACGCTACCAGTATATCTCGCTTGCCCTGGCCAGGGACTTTATGTAATGGCTCACCTAAACACAGCGCGATATCAACCCCCAATACCGGGAGGATGAATCCTATCTAACCGCTACTGCCTCTAAGTGCTTCGGGGATGCACCCAACTACTACATGTTTGCACGACTCCTTTGAGCCGTGGTAGGGTAGTAATTAAAGTACAGTGGGAACACACTCGAGGCGAAGTAGCAGTATCAAGTCGACGGACTAAGCTGTACTCCTGTCACCTGGGAACTGATAACTGACGATAGGCATAATACCAACCAACAGTTCCCAGCGAGTCCTGTCCAGTGTACTCGTAACCTAACGAGCACCCGCATACTATCTCAAGTATGACGTACTAATGGCCGTGGGACAGACCATCTCCCCTGCTAGGATGAGAAGCGCATACGCTAGTCTACTCCGGAGTATCGATGCCCAATCTCGATAATCCTACGACTAGGGACCTATATAAGGATGTGCTTGTAGATTACCCAGCCCCCACTAGTGTGACTGTCATCACAACGCTGGTAATCAAGCAAAAGATCCTAAGGGCTCTACTAATGTGTATAGGCGATATGCTAAAAGAAACACATGCACACATTAAAGTAGAAACAAACCAAGTAGCATACTACCATTTTGAGCAAGATTGTCTATACAACTTTGAATATCCCAAGCTTCCATTAAGTAATATACAAACTAGTATGATACAGTAATGGTCTCTAGGGCATATACACTAACAATCTCCCACTTGCACTAAGGCCATGTACCGGCGTATCGAAGACCTATCACCTCGATCAGCCGCTCGACCTGAGTCTGGGGTATGTCCTTCATGAATGGATCTGTAGTGTTATCTTCTGTAGCAACCCTCCGAACCTCGATCTCCCGGCGATCCACGATCTCCCTGATCAGGTGATACCGCCTCAAGATGTGTCTGGACTACTGATGGGACCTGGGTTCCTTTGCTAAAGCTATAGCCCCATTGTTGTCACAATACAGAGGTATTGGATCAACAATGGACGGAACCACCTGAAGTTCTGTCAAGAACTTCCTCATACAGACGGATTCTTTTTCGGCATCAGAAGCTACGATATATTCCGCTTCCATCGTCAAGTCGGTAACGGTTTCCTGTTTGGAACTCTTCCAACACACCGCCCCTCTATTGAGGGTAAAGACATAACCTGACATGGTTTTGGAGTCATCCTTGTCACTCTGGAAGCTAGAGTCAGCAAAGGCCTCCATCTGGAGGTCTTTTCCGCCGTAAACCAAAAACATATCCTTAGTCCTTCTCAAGTACTTCAAAATGTTCTTTACCGCTATCCAGTGCTTCTCCCCAGGGCTTGATTGATACCGGCTTACCACACTCAGTGCATAAGCTACATCTGGTCTGGTACACAACATCGCATACATTATAGAGCCTACCGCAGAGGCATAGGGTATAATAGACATGCGATCCCTTTCCAAATCAGTCTTGGGAGACATCTCTTTGGAGAGGGTGATCCTGTGACAAGCCGGTAAATTACCGCACTTGGAATCTTCCATACTGAATCTTTTCAGTATGGTGTCGATGTACTTGGACTGTGAAAGTCCTAATATCCTCTTGGACCTATCACGATAGATCTGGATCTCCAGAATGTAAGAGGCATCACCCAGGTCTTTCATGGAGAACCTGTGTGATAAGAACCCTTTGACAGATTGTAGCATAGGAATGTCATTTCCTATCAAGGGAATGTCATCCACATATAAAACGAGGAATACGACAGTTCGTGCTACAATTTTACTATAAATACATGGTTCATCTAGATTTTTAATAAAGCCAAATTCTTTGACCGTCTCATCAAAACAGATGTTCCAACTCCGCGATGCCTGCTTCAGTCCATAAATGGACTTAAGCAACTTGCACGCCTTCCTGTCGCTCCCACTCTGAATGAAACCCTCTGGATGGTCCATATAGACACACTCCTCTAAATTTCCATTTAAAAAAGCGGTCTTTACGTCCATCTGCCAAATCTCATAATCGTGGAAGGCAGCAATGGAAAGAAGGATCCGAATGGATTTGAGCATAGCCACTGGAGAAAAAGTTTCGTCAGAGTCCAAACCAGGTCATTGACGAAAACCCTTTGCAACAAGTCTAGCCTTATAGGTTTCAACCTGTCCATCTACACCAATCTTCCTTTTGAAGATCCATTTGCAGCCTACGGGTTTTACCCCTTCTGGAGCAACGTCCAAAGTCCATACTTTGTTGGTGTACATGGACTCTATTTCGGTCCGCATTGCATCCAGCCATTTTACCGAGTCAGTGCTCTGAATGGCCTGCTGGAAGCTAGTCGGCTCATCATTATCAATGATGCAATCCTCTCTATCCCCGTCTATAAAAAAACCGTAGTATCTCTCGGGCGGATGAGACTGCCTACTACTCCTGCGGAGCGGCGCAGGAATGTCCTGTTCTTTCGAACCTTCTGGTTCCATTAAGCTTTCAGTAATAGCTTGTGGTTCTGGAATTTCTTCCAGTTCTATTGCGCTCCCACTTATCTGATTTTCCAAAAATTCAGTTTCCAAGAAGCAGGCATGACGAGAAACAAAAACCTTTTGTTCCTCTGCGTAATAGAAGAAATATCCCTTAGAGTTCTTTGGATATCCCATAAACTTGCACTGTACTGAGCGTGCCTCGATTTTGTCCGCATGCTGCTTTTTAACAAAATCTGGACATCCCCATGTCTAAATGTGTTTAAGATAGGGTTTCTTCCCACTCCACATCTGATATGGTGTGGTAGGCACTGTCTTAGTTGGAACTCGGTTCAAAAGATATGCAGCTGATTCTAGTGCATATCCCCAGAATGATCACGGCAACTCAGCGTTACTCATCATGGAACGTACCATATCCAATAGGGTTCGGTTCTGTCCCTCCGATACACCGTTATGTTGTGGAGTGTATGGAAGAGTAAGCTGAGAGAGAATTCCATTCTCTTTTAAGTAATCCAGGAACTCGGCACTTAAGTATTCACCACCTCGATCATTTCATTACTTTATAGAAATATGGATTAAAGATACAGAAGACATATCCATACCTTGAAAAATCATCCGTAAAAGTAATGAAGTATGAATACCACTTCGCGCATGTGTAGACATTGGACCACATATATCGCTGTGTACGAGTCCCAAGAGCTCGCTCGCTCTTACTCCGTGTCCAGTGAACGGAGTCTTTGTCATCTTTCCTTTG
Source organism: Agapanthus africanus (assembly GCA_030015575.1). Taxonomy (NCBI): domain Eukaryota; kingdom Viridiplantae; phylum Streptophyta; class Magnoliopsida; order Asparagales; family Amaryllidaceae; genus Agapanthus; species Agapanthus africanus. Next base: position 136,362,085 of record JASDDO010000010.1, read on the forward strand.
AGACATGATTGACAAGTTGCATATGATTGATATTCGAACTGATCCAAATATCCTTCTTTATGAAACTTAGTTAACCTTGTCTCATTGATGTGACCCAGTCTACAATGCCATAAGAAAGCATGATTTATTTCTGGAGACTTTCTTTTGTGTGTATTCTGGACATTGAAAATCTGTGGTTGGTTCAATACGTATATACCGTTGCTTAATGTACCCGACCCAATCAGAACATAATTAAAGTGAATGTTTACAACATTGCTTACAAATGCAAAATCATAACCTTCTTTAGACATTAAAGATACAGATATGATATTACAAGTCGCACTGGGTACAAAATAACAGTCACGCAAAACCAAAACATGTCCATCTGACAATCCCAAGTGATAGTCCCCCATGAACTCAGCATCCATGCCAGCTCCGTTTGCAACTCTGAGGGTCATATCACCTTCCTTCAAAAACTCTACGCTTTCTCAGTGCCTGCAAAGAATTACAGATATAAGATCCTGATCCGGTATCCAATACCCAGGAAGTAGAGTTTATTGATAGACAGTTTTCAATAACATACACACCTGAAGCCGAAGCCACAACTTGCTTCGGGTCCTGGTTCTTGGCCTTCCAAGCCCTGCAATATTTCTTCCAGTGTCCTTTCTTATGACAATAAAAGTACTCTTCCATTCCCACAAGCTGTCCCGCTACCTTTGCTACCTTTGCCTTTCCCTTGGCTTCCACTTTACTAACACCGCCCCTTGGTTTGGTGGAGGACATCTTCTTCTTTCCTTTGGCTTTCGCCTTGGACCTAGAAGAGGAAGCTCCTCCAACAAACAAAGTGGGTATTTCCCTGAATTTCTGTAGTGTTCCCACTGCACTCCTCAACATGTTGAGGAGTTCCGGAAGTTCAACTTCTTTTCCTTGCATGTTGAAGTTCAGGATAAACTAGGCGTAAGTGGAAGGAAGGGACAGGAGAATCAAGTCAGTGTAGAGCTCGTTCTCTAACGTGGTCCCGAGGTCCGTGAGCTCTTCAATGTAGCCAATCATCTTAAGCACGTGTTCCGCTACAGATGATCCGATGGCCAATCTCGCCGAAAACAACTTTTTCGAGACTTCGTATCTGGCGATACGGGATTGCTCTCCATATAGTTCCTTAGTATGGAGAAATATGGATTCAAGGTCCATATTCTCGTGCCTCCTCTGATATTCATTATCCATAGAGGCAAGCACGAGGTACTTGGCCTTCGCGCAGTCAATCTCTCGGGTCTTACGGATTTCCTTATCCGCGACGCTGGATTTGGGACCTGGGACAGCGGGGGCTTTGGTGGTAAGGAGATACCCCAACTTGTCATAAGTGATTGCCATTTTGACATTCCTGAGCCAATCTTTGTAGTTTGGCCCTGTCAGTATATTCTTATCTAGTAGTAACTTAAGGCCGGTCATGATGTTTGGTCGCTGCAATTAGGAGAGAGAGAAGAAACACTTTAGCATGATGGTCTTGCAAGTTTAGAGTGGTTTTTAGTTTGTCTAAACATGATGGCTCCCACTGTTTCTCGAATCCTTCCTTAAACCATAAAAGAAGAATTAGTCGGGATCAATCTCACCGTACAATACTTGCTTCACCGTTCAGCCAGGCCAGTATCGGTACTTCGAGGGAGGTTTTACGACGCTTTCGCGAAGTTCCTTAATTAAATAACCTCTTTTCCCTATGGGCGTAGCCCCGCTAACACCTTTCTAGACACCTACTTGGTTTATAGAATTGATCATTAAGTGAGAAAGTTTCCCGAGGAGTAGCATATACTCATAGTAGGATCGGGATCCAAATATCATCGTGTGATAAAACTGAAGGAATCCTACCAAAATCATCACACTCCAAATGGTATGCAGCACTAGCAAGTTTCAGTTTCTTTAGAAACTCCCGATGTGGATTTTTGCCCCATGCTCTTATGACCTTGACTTTGGCAAACAAATCATAAGTCACATGTCAAGTTCTACCAGTCATTTTCCAGGTTAATTTGAATCCATCCGTACCTACCCTTGACTTTGGCCAACAAGGCAGTACGACTGTCCCAAACCAACGCATCTATCTATGCTACATATGAATATCCAATAGCTACCAATCACTATGCCTTGACTTTGGCCAACAAACATAGCTTGAATACTATTGACTATCCATACGAAATGACGGAGGGCTACGAATGGTTTTGGTGAAATCGTGAACATAGTGAACTTGATATAATCGAAGGAACCTGATAGCTTTTAAAAGGAGTGGTTTAAGCTCCGCATTTTTAAAAGTTTTCTGGTTTGGAAAAAACCGAGTGGTCTTGAAATTGTTCCAACGATTTAACTTTGGTTTGTTTTCTTTGCATTAATTTAATGCGTCCCATCAATTAATCCTACCATTGCAGAAAACAACGAAAATATGACGTACGCTTATGCCACCCGCATTCTCCACTGGCTCCATCATCACCCGTTAGGTTACTTAACTAACAACAGAGCGGGGGCTGGACTAGCGCGGATGCAAAACATAAGCAACGCCTGCTAGATATCATATATAGATATATACATTCCTCATATGCAATGGTAGTCATTCCAGATCACAGATGAACACATTGGATATGCTAGGAATCCGCGTTTCCTTCGAGCCTGCAACGAAAGACGGATTACACGGTCGCGATGAATAGCCAAACCTCACCCTAGACCCCTACGGGTGTGGCGAACTACCCGCCAAGTACCCGAAGTGAAGCAACCTCCCTCAACAACGTGAGTAGGCCACTCGGCACTTCAAAGTACCCGGTAGTTTGTGCACCCCACCTTGGGTCTATCCTAGGAGAAAAAACAGTAAAAGAAATAATATACAATGGCGGCTACAACCTCATCCCGGATGTGCGACAAAAAAAAATAATATTACATCAATTTACATATTACATCAAATGAAAGATAAAGAACTCCCATCTCACAACCCCCGGCTATTCATCCATGACAATCCAACAAGTTCATATACACAATCCAACATTACAGATCACAGATATGCACAACCCCCACTAATCGACGTATAGCGATTAGTCGATGTTCAGTGCATATATCACATTACAGATATAACTAATTAGCCAAAGTTTGTAGAACTTCGATCAAAATACCAATTTGTAACTACCCCAAACACAACATTGTTCTCTGGATAATCTGGGCAGAAACAAAATATCTTAAAAATCCCAAAACATCATTCTGAACAAACTGCAAGAAAACCGAGTCGCGACCAAGTCAACTCGGCCGTGGATCCGCGGCGAAACGCTTGGTTTCGCCGCGCTTCCGCGGCGCTTTGACCGAGTCGTGGGCTCTTTTTTCTTGGTTGTTCCTAAAACACCATGCACAGATTTTTAAGGTGTGTGGAAATATTTTTAGGGCTGTTTTTAAAATCGGCAGAAAGTATAGGATATTGATGTTTTTTGCGATTTTTTTTCGGATCAAAGTTCTAAACACTTTGCTAACATGCTAGTTGTTGTTTAGCTAGGCTCTGATACCACTGTAAGTCCACGTTACCTATCCCGGTGCTTACGGGGAGGCGGAATAAGTAAAAAACGATTTTTAACACAAGGTAACATGGACTAGAACTAGAGGATCTTTGCTAAACAAAAACTAACAAACTAACTACAAGTTTTAGCTACTCGGTTAGAAGGTTATACCTAGGTCTTGAACTCCTTCTCTTCTTGTTGTGGTCCTCCTTCTTGCTTACTACTTGGAGAGGTGTAGAAGGCTCCTCCTCGTCGTCTTCTTTTTGCCGAAGAAAGATCCACCCGAAAGCCTTTACCTTGAGCTCCTACCTCAACCAAGAGGTAACTAGAGTGCTTGGCTTGCTAAACATAGAACCCTAGATAGAGTAGAGAGAAGTGTTGATGGTTTTATCTCACAAGCTCATAGTTCTCAACACATGAGAGATGAGAGCTTTGAGAGAGGAAGAGGATGAGCTAAAACATGAGAGAGCAAGAGAGAATGAACTAGAAAATAACAACCATCTCTCATATGTGAGAAATGATAATAATAATAATAATAATAATAATAATAATTAAAAGAAATTGTGATGGTTAGTTTGGAATGACCATTATCATTTCATATTAAATGAAATTTGCAAGAAGCAAGAAGTATCTTTCAAATGAAATGATGATGTTCAAAATGTCAACAAAAGTCAACCGGTCAACCAAATTCAAAAGGTCAACAAAAGTCAAATGGTCAACCTAACCATGGCACAATTATCCTTAATTAATATCATTAATCATATCTCTCATTCTCATTAGGGTTAAGAGAAGTCAACGGTCAATAACCCTAATGAGGTTCCTCTGCCTCTGTCAATTGTGCATACACACCCGCATCCGTGTTCCGAGGAACACGAATACAATGAGACAAAACCAATCCCAAAAAAAAATAATAGGATCTGGCTTAAACCAAAGCCCGCTAATAATAACTGCCCGGACACCAAACGTGCACAAGTGCGTGGATGTGAACGAACCCCGTCGCAAAACCATGCGACCTCTACTCTGTTTTGCCCAAAGGCGAATAACCCTCTGTGTGGGACTCTAAAGACTCGACACTACGCTGGCAGTGGTTTTAACCAAAGGCCGCAAGCGGTACTAGCTGTACGTAACGGTCCCCAGGTAGATGCCGATAAGAAGACTGATGAGGTGAACCCATCCGAACTCCTACTGAGCCTAAATGTGACAATCTCCGTACAGTCCGGTCTGTTCGTCTGAGAGTATCGCATGGCGGGCCTAGGGGGACGGTAAACGTCAGTCCCCTAATAGCGGTACAAGTCGTGTCGGAGTGTAGCCCAGAAAACCCTGAGATAACATCGGAAACGCTACCAGTATATCTCGCTTGCCCTGGCCAGGGACTTTGTGTAATGGCTCTCCTAGACATAGCGCGATATCAACCCCCAATACCGGGAGAGACGAATCCTCTCTAACCGCTACTGCCTCCAAGTGCTTCGGGACTGCACCCAACTACTACATGTTTGCACTACTCCTTTGAGCCGTGGTAGGGTAGTAATCAAAGTACAGTGGGAACACACTCGAGGCAAAGTAGCAGTGTTAAGTCGACGGACTAAGCTGTACTCCTGTCACCTGGGAACTGATAACTGACGATAGGAATAATACCAACTAACAGTTCCCAGCGAGTCCTGTCCAGTGTACTCGTAACATAACGAGCACTCGCATACTATCTCAAGTACGACGTACTAATGGCTGTGGGACAGACCATCTCCTCTGCTGGGATGAGAAGCGCATACACTAGTCTACTCTGGAGTATCGATGCCCCGTCTCGATAATCCTACGACTAGGGACCTGTATAAGGATGTGCTTGTAGATTACCCAGCCCCCACTAGTGTGACTGCCATCACAACGCTGGTAATCAAGTAAAAGATCCTAAGGGCTCCACTAATGTTTATAGGCGATATGCTAAAAGAAACACATGCACACATTAAAGTAGAAACAAACCAAGTAGCATACTACCATTTTGAGCAAGATTGTCTATACAATTGTGAATATCCCAAGCTTCTATTAAGTAATATACAAACTAGTATGATACAGTAATGACCTCTAGGGCATATACACTAAAAGAAAGAATGGGTTATTTTATTTTTATATTGTTTTGGAGTTACTATTGAAGCATGGTGCTAATTTTATAATGCATGCTTCAATTATTTCACTTGAGCCATATCTAATTTCCATGCTTGAATTTTTCTCATAATGAAAAACTCTTTCTCTCTCCTTCTTCTCTCCTCCTTCTTCTTCCTTTCTTTAACACTCGCATGAGATGTGAATCAAAAGCCAAGGATCAAAGATAATCCAATACACTAATCTATACATCATCCTAGTGACCATTTTTAGCAAACTTGATCTTTAGGTTTAGCTCTTGAGAAAGGTTTTAGCTTGCATGACAACTCTCGCGTGGATCATCTAAGTCTTGGGGTGGCCGGAGTTCGAGCACACCGACAACATCCAAGGAGCCAAGGAGATCGTCAAAGAAGACCCGAAGGACCGGATCATCAAGGTATAACCCCTAACATAGTAGATAAGACCACTTTTTAGGGTTTTCTAGTTGTGGTTTAGACAAGATCTAATGGAAAGTGCGTGTTGTATGAAAAGAAAATTTTCGTTTATCACTTCCGCTGCCTCACAAGAGTTGTGGGAGCATGCAACATGCACTAACACTATCATCCCCAAACGAGCGGGCAAGCTGAGATTTCTAATAGGCAGATCAAACTAATTTTGGAGAAGACTGTTTCTAAAAACCGGAAAGATTGGTCAACCAAATTGACGGATGCTCTTTGGGCATTCTGTACCGCTTATAAGACTGATCTTGGTATGTCTCCTTATCGTCTAGTGATTGGAAAGGCTTGCCACCTTCCTGTCGAGATCGAACATAAAGCAAAGTGGGCTATTAAAGAACTTAACTTCGATTTAAATCAAGCCTGCAACTTTCGGAAGCTGCAATTAAATGAGCTAAGCGAACTCCGCGATGAAGCTTACGATAATGCGGTGATAGTAAAGAACCGGACTAAGGTATTTCTCGATAAAAATATTCTTAAAAAACTTTTACCACGGGACAACAAGTCCTTCTTTATGATTCCCGTCTCCATCTTCATGTGGGTAAGCTAAAATCTCGTTGTAAAGGACCATTTGTGGTGCGGTATGTATACCCGCACGGGGCAGTTGAAGTTGAAAATAGTAAAAAAGGTTCAATTTTCAAAGTGAATGGGCATAGATTAAAACCGTATTTTTCTACTGACCCCACGGAGGAGCTCTTGTTTTTACAGGAGCCGATTTATCATAACTAAATTTCCTCCGCCTCACCTCTATGACTCGATAAAATTGTCTCATCATAAGAATGGAGGTGGGTTAAAAAAAAGACTTAATTGAATATCCATATGCTTAAAAATAAGTTTGGGGAGATTTTCACTTTCATTTATTCTTTTCCCCGTTAATAACTTTTCCTCCCAAGTCTACAGGTTTTTTGAGATTTAAAAGATAACAACAGTGAGGGCACTGCTGTAAACAGGTTTGGGGGAGGTTTGTGCTTATTTATGCATTACTTCGCATTAAACTTTGCATAAGCACAAAATTTTCAAAAATTTTCTTTTATAATGAAAGATTAGAAAGTGAAAAATTACATTTAAAAGATAGGAAGAATTTAAGAAAACCAAGAAAGTTAGATGTTTTCTGAAACGAAACTAGTAATAAGTAATTATGAGCCGTTGTCCCAAGGGTTAGTAAGATGAAGGAAGTCACTAATCTGAAAATAAAAATATGTCTGAAAAATTGTCCCTATTCTTGAAGCCAAACATTTGAACATTAATACCCTACTATACACACTTACACACGTCTTGAAACTCGGGATAGTAGAGGATACCTTGAAATGCTCTTATCTAAAAGCCAAAGTACGAAATAAATAATAAATGAAGCATAAAAGTATAAAATGGTGAAGAAAAATGAACACTAGTTTTGTAATCACCAAGGCAGCATAAAAAAAATATAGCGAGGGTGCTTCATCACCTAGTGCCTTAGACCAACTGGTTAGGGAGTCACTGCTAAGCCTTAGGTGTTGCAAGACGAGCAAATTGCTAATAATGCCTAATATGTGAGCACATTTAGTAATCGGTCGGTTAGTACCTCAAGAAGTATTAACGGTCGCATGAAAAATGTGTGAGCAATTCCATCTAAAATATTCACCGACTAAAAAGTACTGAGGTAGATGGACAAGAGTATGATAGCTTGAATTGAATTCTCCGAGTATAGGGATGTCTTTTACACACACGTAGGGGTATATGATCGGTGTTTGGAGGAAAGGTAGGGATGGAGAATAAAGGCGATGTTTTATTGAGGGATGATGTGATTTCTAACATCTTTTCTTGACTATTAAGATAGGGCTCATGACAACCGAAAAGCTAGTGTAGTTGAAAACTCTGATTTTCAAGTTATTTCTTTTATAAATCTTATCTTTATATGTTACTTTCACAGTCTTTCTTTTATTATAGGATTTTGCGGGTGCAATCCGCTGAAAACCCCCAGGGGACAACACTCCTCCTACAGATACACCTAGAGGTTTAAAGGTTTGTTGTACATGCTCAGTGCAATCGTGTTGCCTACGAAAGTGTGCTAGTTAGTTTTTCTTTTTCTTTCTAATTTTCTCCTTCTACTGAATAAAAGAAGTTTGCTCGGGATGATCAAAGTCAAGTTTGGAGGAATTTGTTCAGTCGAAATTATTGCAATTTATAACATAACAATTTCCTCATTTTTCTAATCATCTAAGGGTGTTTGTTATAAATATAACACATATTACAAGTTCATCTGCAAAATATCAATTACCATGTGTTATACATTATAATCAACACTTTTGAAGGAAATTGTGTGTTTAATATTTCACGCATAATATTTTGTATATCTCTAACATTCTTCATTGAGATCTTAATGCAAAAATCAGCTAAGGTCAGATATCGAAATCGCAAATTCGCCGATGAAAATACAGGAAATCGAAGAATCAAATACTGGCAGAAATTCAGAAGAGAGAAGAAGATTCCAGATATCACATAAAGACCCACAAATCAACAGAAGAAGACCAAAGAAATTTGGAGCAATGAAAACACCAATCGACCATGGAACCATGGCCGAGTCAGGCCGAGTCGCCGCGGATCCGCGGCCAAGTTGTAGGCTTCGAAGTCGGGAATTCTCCAGAAACTTCGTCTCAACTTCCTATCTTGCTGAGGACGCTTCGTTGTAACAACCGTGTTCTAGAAACTTCTCTATAATAACCTAGCGTGTTGAGGAAGCTTGATAACTACCTAGCTTATTCTAGAAACCTTCTTGTAACAAACTAGCTTATGGGGGAAGGTTGATTAGGGGCTATAAAAAAAGGACCTAAGCCTACATTAAAAAGGTTGTTGATGGTTGTTGAATTTTAGTTGACACTTTTGATCTAAAAACCAAATCAAGATCCAATTCCAAATCAAGATCTAAGATCAAGAATCGTGAGAAATTCATCGAGCGACTTCATTAAAGATCCTTTACGCGAAGCTGATCGTCATCAACGAGCACGTGATCCTCGATAGATCCAAGACTCAAGGTGATCGAGTAAAGCGAAGATCGACGGAGAAATTACCTCTTTAAGGGAGTGATCGAGAGCTATTCTTCTTGTAATCTCGGCTTGAAGAAGTTGTAATTTGAAGTTGAATAATAAAGGTGGTCATTACTTTTAGTCTTGCTTTCTTTAAATTTTTGCATTATGAAATCACTATTTTTTGATTTTTCTATTTTCATAATGTGTGAATAAATCTCCGCTTGCTAAGAATTCGAAGGAATTTGGTAGATCCAATGGTGAGAGAATTCTATATTCATCTTAAGTCTTATGAAGATTATAAACTTTAGCAAAAAGAATCATTAATGTCCAAATTGTGAGTGAGATCAATTTATTGAGAATTTCATCACAATTTGGGGATTAGATTGATGATCCTTCTTGTTAAAGGCTAGATAGGAATGGCAATCAATGAAAGGAAAAGGGGCAATGAAGGAGAAACCCTAGTTTCTTCAAAGGATCCCTAATTCTCATTAATAGCCATCGATCTAGTAGTAATTCTATTGATAGATAAGATGAATCATCATTGACTACTAATTCCGTTCGAATCCTACAAGACTTCTACAATTTTCTTGATAACTAAATCTTGAACATTTTCTTGAATTCTTTTTCTTGAAAACGATTTCTTAAAATTCTTGAAATGATTACTTCAACCAAATCTTGAACTATTTCTTGATTTTCTTTACTATTTCTTTCGACTCAACTAAAGCAAGAATTTATGAATTCCTCGAATCCCAGAGGAGGACCCGTACTCACTAACGTTCGCTACACGCGACACCGTTATTGATTGCGGTAATTATACGACTAAAACATTACATCACTTCTTTACTATATCTTTTCTTTAAAATCAAAGAGGTGAAAAAATCGAAGTCAATCAAATACTAAGTGCTACCCGTCTAAAATGATGGAGGGCTACAAATGGTTTTTGGCGAAAAACCTTTAACTTAATGAACTTGATATTGTTGAAGGAATCAGATAGCTTAACAAATATATAGTGGCGATAACTTTTGCTAAAGAGGTCACTCCCGGTAAAGGGATCTCGGCTCTTTCCTTATGGAATGAGGTGCAGGATATTCCCAATTGAATACCTCGATGCAAAGCAAAAACAATCGACTATAGTGAAGCTATTACCCTGACGCAAACTTCTGCCCAAGAGGTCACTCCCGGTGAAGGGATCTCGGCTCTTGCCTCGTCGAATGAGGTGCTAGATATTCATCACCAAATACCGCTGTGCAAAACAAAAGAAAATGTCATTGTAATAACAGTTTTTGAAAATTTATTCTAACAACATCGAATAGGTCTGTTTTCCTTGCATTGATCAGAATCAACGCAGTCCCATCAATTAATCACACCAAAAAAGAATGAAAATATGATGTACGTATATGCCATCTGCATTCGCCACTGGGCCCCATCATCACCCGTTAGGTTACTTAACTAACGACAGAGCGAGGGCTGGACTAGCGCGGGTGTAAAACATATACAATATGTACTAGTATATATATAACAATATATAATAATCACTCCAAGCATGATAAATGCAACATCACAGATAAGCGATAAGCATCACAGAACAATACTGATAATCTGGGAGCCCCGGGTTTCCTTTGAGCCGCAAGTGAAACCCGACGTTACCCTGGTCGTGTCGATGGCCTGTGCAATGAAAACCTAGACCCCTACGAGTGCAGCAAGTTACCCGCCAAAACTAGAAGCGATGCAGCCCCCTTCATCAATGTGAATGGGCCACCCGACACTTCACAGAATCCGATAACTTGAGCACTCCTCCTTGGGTCAACCTGTACCCCCTACGAGTGCGGTGAATAGCCCGCCAATTCTAAAGTGAGGTCCCCCTCCGTCTCAATGCTATGAGATGCAGACTCGTTGCCCTCTAGAACCCGGCAATCCGTGCACGCCACCATGGGGTAATCCTAGTACAGAAAAGAAAATATGTACAATGGTGTCATCGACCTCAACCCGGTCGTGCCGCAAAGAAATAATATACAAACAGGAAGTGACAGCAGTCCACATGTCGGACGCTCGCCCCTTGATTTCAAATGTACAAATGAAATTAAACTGTACTACCATTGCACCCAGGCTATCCACCATGACGATCCAGCCAACACACAGCACAACACAGAACATCAACGTGAATGTCACGTTCGCAAACCCGTCTAAAAGAACTATAGCAATTAGACAAGTTGTACCGATCTAATGACATTCACGGTCGCAGATAGTAATGCATGTACTGTAAAAATTTAAACAGTGTTAGAAATATCGATTTCGAAACACCCCGAATAGCCCCAAACTAATAGATAAATCCATATCCAAACTGGGCTAAACAAGCAATACCACTGAACCAATATTCCAGAGACCAGAGCATACCCTGTAACACCTTAGTTCATTTATACCAGTTCTAGTTCAAGTATTTCTTTATTTATGGTATTTTCCTGATTTACTGTGTTTAGGATGCGAATAGTATATTTGACATCTGTATTTGCATCCGACCCGACCCGCTTGCTGGAAACCCGTCTTGATTCATGCTTATGATTTATCCTAGCTTGTTACGTGGATCCATGCACTTTCATTATTGTATACTGCATACTGGCATTATATCTGGTATCTGCATTTTTTAATATAACATTTAAAGTCACATAAAATATTTTAAAAATATATTGCATGGCCTGCCTGATACCTCTGACCCTGTGGTAGCATCCGCGCATCTTGTTCTCGCCCGTTCAGTGAAACAGACTATTTGGATGTCTGCGTGCATGTGCGTGCATCTGTTCTTGGGGGTATGCATTTTCGTTACCCGGATATCATGTTTTGGTTTTGGTTAACACGTATATTAACCGTATTTTCAAACCGTAAATTTAGACTCGACCCGGCTGTGTTTTAGACTATTTTTTGTATTGGCCAAAATATCGAATTTTATTAATACTATTGTTAGTTATATGTATGCCCTAGAGGCCATTAATGTACATACGATGTATATTGTAGTGGATGCTTGGACATATATAGGGAGGACTTTCTTGCTCGACATGATAGTATGCTATCTGGTTGCTCTTTATCTTAACATGTACTCTGATTGTCTCTGTGTTACATGTTGATAAAGCCCTTAGGATATGTACTCGACTATTAGGACTATGATGAGATCATACTAGTGGAGCCACGGTAGTCGACGAGTACATCCTATAACTGTTCCTAGTCGAGGGTGTATCGATACACCAGAGTAGACAAGCGTATACGCATCTTGACCCATATGATGGGCGATGGATGATCCCATATCCATCGGTGTTTGACATCAAGGATGGTGTATGGGTGCTCAGTAGAGACTGGGTATACTGGACGGACTCGCCGAGAACTCCCAGATGGTATTATACCTCATGTCAGATGGCAGTTCTCCGGTGACACTGGTACAAGTTAGTCTGTAGACCCGAGACCGTCATAGAGTCTTGTGTGATTCCCACTGTGCTTTGATTTCCATCATACCACGTCCAAGAGGGCGTGCAAAAAGGTGGATTTTGGGTACAGTCCCGAATCACATGGAGGCAATGAACGATAGGAGGGGATTCGTCTCTCCCGGTATAGGGAGTATGTTGTGCTGTGTTCGATTGGCTATAACTGGAAATCCGTGGCCAGAGTTGCTGAGATTTACCGGTAAGTGTTATCAGTAGTTTCTCGAACTGTTATAGACCTCATATCGACATGACTTATCAAGCTACTGGGGTCTGACGTATACCATCCCTAGGCGAGATATGCGACATATCAGACGACGAGACCGGACTGTACGGGAGTGTTACTGATTGGATTCGCAGGAGAAAGTACAGGCTTGCTTGTTGATCTTCTGATCGCTCAATACCTGGCTGGCTGTTACGTTTAGCTGACCGCTTGTAGCTTGTGGGTGTTTGATATGATCATCACCTACTGCCGGCGTATTGACGATTCTTTAGAGTCCTACACAGAGGTTTCTTGGCTCAGGCAAAACGGAGTAGGAGCACATATGTGATATGTGCGGGACCGAGAACAATACGTGTATGTGATACCGTATTAGATTCTCACGATATGAGATATCGGCCGGGTATATGTGATATAGCCGGGTCATCGGATCAAGTGTTGATTCGATGAACTGATACAGATTATATTAGTCGGTTATTTGTGAAATAGCCAGATTATCGGATCAAGTGTTGATTCGATTATTTAATGTATAATTATATATATGATATATTAAATTACATTAACTAATATTAGCTCACTAAAAGATTCTTTTTCTCACTCGGGTAATACATTGATATATATGCGATATATGTTAATTGTATTATTTTATTTTGTTACAAAATATATTATATATGTGATATATAATATTGTAACATAATATGATTACTAATGCAACATGTTTAGTGGAGATTAAACAAGGTTAGGGTTTGAATTGGGTTAGCTCTTTCATGAACCTTCTAGAAGGTTTTCTTTTGTCATGAGCTAAGATATTATGGTTGATATTTTAAGTGACTCTTTCTTTAACCCAACCCAAACCCTAGCCCTAGTTAAATCTCTACATGTGTTATCCTTGTCATCCTTGACCATGGTTACATTTATAATCATATTAACAGTTTCCTTATTCATCACAAAAGGAATTAATTCATTTTTCTTCTTCTTCTTCAACCTTGAGCTTTGAGAAAGCTTTCTAGGTTTTCATTTTGTGATGATTAAGAGTGAGAATTTGAAAACAAATGAGAGCTAAAATCCTACTTCATCATCCTAATCTATCCTAGCCATTTATATTAGGGTGTTCACTTCATTTAGTGAGTGAGAGCTTGTGTTAATGAAACTTCAAGGTAGATCATCTTTGTTATCGAAGATCAGAAGCAAGTTTGCATCTTTCTCTTCGTGGAGCCTCTCTAGAGTCCGGATGCACGATGATCGTAGCGAAGGGACCTCAACACGGAGCTTTAGAAGTGAAGGACCGGATCTACAAAGGTTGTAATCCCTCTCACTTAGTGTTAAAGTGTTTAACATGTTTGTTTCGCCTAATCTCTAGTTTAAAGATCTTGGTTAGGGTTGTTCGGCACGTCTAAAATTTAAATCGGGCATGGTTGATGCCTTGTAGACCCTTGTGAGAGTGCCTAGCATCCCTACAGTGGTATCAGAGCCAAACTAGAGCTTTAGGCGAAGTCCTGGCGAAGTTTAAAATCCGATCGAACTCCGAATACCCGGTTTATACCCTTTTCTGGAAATTTTTCAAAAAAGTTGTTTTTTCATATTAAAAATACTCAAAAAAATCAGCAGAGAAATACAAGAGTTACTGTGCAGCACGTGCCTCCAATTCAATTAATGCGCCGCGGAACCGCGTCCGTACCATGGCTTGCGCGGCGGTTCCGCGGCCAAACTATAGCAATAGGGTGTGTTTTTTGCACAGTAATAACCGTTGGTACTTCCTGATTCTTCTGGGAATTTTTAATTTATACTCAAGTGTTGAGTTTTCTAGGTTGTATTAGGGACACGTTGATTCGATCGGATAATTTAACTTCGTTTAAGTTTTTTTCCGGATAATGTTAGAAACTGTTTAAAAGTTCGAACGGATATCAATAACTCACTTTTTCCCCTGTCGGAAAAATTTTCAATAGTTGGATTTTTTTTCTTGAGTTTGAAACTTCCGGAAAATCATGCAAGTAACACGGTGGACCCTCTAGAAGACAACAAACCTTAACTCGATTAGGTGACCGTCTCTGAACCTTAGGGTTTGGGGCGGTACGGCGTTGCCACATGTGAGGCGTTGGCTTGACCCTTCTACGGCTGGACCATTGGTACTGTGGCATGTGATGGATACTTTTTGAACTCCGCTCAAGTGTTGAGCTATTTGGGAAATCTTGGATGTTTGATTATTCGATCGGAAAGTTTAACACTGTCTTTTTATCTGGAATGTGATACAATATTTGGAATCCACAGGAAGTTATGAGATAACTAATTTGAATGTTATAAATCTAGCAGTTCAGTCTCCGATGATCGGTTGCCACGGAATTTTGATGTGATCAAAAGTCCGTCGCAATCACATAGCGTACGCGGATACTCGCCGGGTAAACTTAATAGACAGCCATGCCCTATAGCCCCGACCAAGTGACTGTTGGAGAACCCCGTCTCCAAAAGCATCCGTTCGGGTGCTCGTGGCAGCGGTGTTCCGCCTTAGTGCACTTCATCGACGGCATCCGGGGGTGCGGCTGTCTACTAAAGTTTGCGATGAGCATTCGATCAGAATGTCGGGAATCTTGTTGAATTGCCCGACTTGATATTGAAAAGATTTTTCGATAATGAGAATAAAATGCGGGGTTTATAATTGTTAGGCATGAGATGTCTAAGGAATTCATTTGGTTAGGCATGAGATGTCTAAGGAGGTTGCGGATTCCAACTGTTGTAGTTTTACACTTTTTTTTCTGTAACCGTAAGCGTAGTATGTGGTGTATCGCCGGCTTAGTTGCTATACATCAACGACAATCGGGATACGCATACTTGCTTACGTTGATGATATGAGATATTATGTGTTACTGTGATATGTTATATTGGATCGTCGCGTTTTGAATAGCCGGGGGTTTTATGTGAGATGAGAGTTTTTTTTTCTTTTTCATTCATGTAAAATTCATTTGTACGTAATATTCTTTTATCGGGGCACTTCCGGGCTGAGGATGATGTCACCATTGTATATTATTTACTTTTCCGCATTAGGTAGACCGAAGGCAGGGAGCACAAGTAACCGGGTTCTAGGGTCCAGTGGGAGACCATCTCGAGGAGTCGAGATCGGGTCTCCTAACCCTAGAATTGGCAGTGTTTCTTGCCGCTCTCGTAGGGGTCTAGGGATGTGGGTTTGGCTATTCATCGTGACCGTGGAATCCGTGTTTTATACAGGCTCGTACTAAAACACGGACGTCCTAGTATATCCAATATTTCATATATGTTCTTCTGCTGCAATGTTCTGTGATGAGATCATATTACTGCCTGAAACGAATGTTTATATTATATATATGAGATATATATTATATTGGAGATTTCGTTTCAAATGTGATGCTTGTGAAGCATAATAAAATGGGACTTCATTAATGAGATTAATGAAATAAAAGAAACCTAAAGATATTGTAGAAACTTGCCTCAAAAACTGGTAACTCTAGTTCTTGCTTTGCATAGCGGTGTTCCTTGTAGAACATCCAACACCTTATTCGATAAGGAAAGGGCCGAGATCCCTTCACCGGGAGTGACCTCTTTAGTGAAACTAGCAGATGCTACAAACACGGTTTGTCTTTTGATTGGTTCTATAGTTTTTTCTTTGCATAGTGGTATTTGTGAAATATCCTGCACCTTATTCGATAAGGAAAGAGCCGACGATCCCTTCACCGGGAGTGACCTCTTTAGTGAAACTAGAAAAGCCTAAAAAACACTCCATTTAAAATCACTCGATTCTACAACGATATCAAGTTCATTACGCAAAGGGTTTTCTTAAAAACCTGTCATAGCCCTCCGTCATTTCAGATAAGTACTAGTTAGTATTCGTGCTACGTTTGTTGACCATGTTAAGGCGTAGTGTGCGGTAACTGATTAGTGCTTATCTATATAAGCATATGATGTGATTGGATTAGGGTAGTCGTGCAACTTTGTTGACCATGTTAAGGGTCGTGCGGGTGGGTTTAATTCAATCGGGAAATGACGGGTTGAACTTGACTAGCACTTATGATTTGTTGACCATATTAAGGTCATATAGCTGCTAGGGGAAAAATATTATCGGGAATTTCAAGTGTTGAAATTTGCAATGAGCATACCTTCTTTGAGATAGTTGGATCCCGATACCCGCTGCGAGTAAGAGTTACTCCTGGGAGAGTTTTACACATTATAATTAGCCGATCAAGTAGGTGTCTAGAAAAGTGTTAACGGGGTTACGCCCCTGGGAAAACGAGGTTTACTTTAATTAGGTCCGTGCGAAAGCACGGGGAACCTCCCTCAAAGTACCGGCACTGGCCTGGCTGAAAGATTGGCGAACTTGTAGAGTGTAATTAATCCCGGTTAGTCTTTTCTTTTAGGGTTTGAAGGAAGATTTGACTAAAACAATAGGAGACATCCTGATTAGATAAATTGATAACCAATCTAATCTTCTAAAAGCGCACGCTGAGTGTTTTCTTCTCTCTCTCTCCTGGTTACGACTATGTCACACCTTAATGAAGATAATAATACGGATGTATTGACCGAACCCTCTTGTTATACTGCGCTAAGGAACGTTGGTCCCACTCCAACTTATAATTGTTATAAGACAGAGCAGGAAATTGGGGAATACCAGATTTCCCGTGCCGCCCAAACGAAGAAAGTGCATGTTGATGCATCATCTTCGGGTATGTTGATTACAGAGAACTGTTTCTCAATATCATTTACATCCTCGGTATGAGATACCAGATCAGGATCCCGCAAATGTAATTTGTTACATGGGCTACAGATAGGTAGAGAACTGAGAACGGGTGATAAGTTTAAAGAGTTGGAAACGATGCAAGTGTTGCAGCCAAGTCTGTTGGCAGTTATCACCGTGTATTACAAGAATACATTGATTCTGAACGAATGTTATTAGATACCGAACCTGATATACAACATTATATCAGTCTCTTTATAAGTAAAGAAGGATATAATTTTGTATTGTTGGATAATGTTTTGAACATTTCCTATATAAAGTGTTGTTCGGTTCAGGCGCGTTATCTAAAAGTATAGACGTTCTAAATCAAACCACAGTTCTTAATGTATAGAACACACACAAGAGGAAGAGTTCAGAAATGAACGAATCCTTATTGAGGCATTGTAGACTAGGTCATATTATTGCGACCCGACTAGCTGAAGTTACATTTAGATGCATATTTAAATTAGTTTGAATTTACATCTTGTGAAACTGGCCGGTCATGTCACAAAGATAGGATGACCACAGCTCCGTTTATTGGAAACAGAGAAAGAGTTAGTGAACTCTTGGGATTGATACATGCTGATGTATGAAGGTCCCTTGTCTACACATGCCAGGACCCGTTCTTTGTACTTCATTACATTCACTGATGATCTCTCAAGATTCAGACATATGTTCCTGTTGAAACACAAGTCCGAAACTTTTGAGATAATCACAGAATATAAGTCAGAAGTAGAGAACCAAAAACGGGTATAAGTATTATGTCCTTTGATGAGATCAAGGAGGAGAATACTTGAGCACGGGATTCCTGGACTATTCTAAAGGAGAATGAGATTCTCTCTCAGCAATACTCCTCCGAATACACCACAGCACGTCGGTGTATCGGGGCGGAGCAGTCGCACCCTATGTGATATGGTGTACTCTATGATGAGTACTACTGAGTTTCCTATTTCCTTTTAGGAGTTATGCACTTGAGAAGATGCATACCTATTGAATAGGGTTCAAATCAAATCAGTTGCCTACCACTTCATATGTGATATGGAATGGGAAGAGCCCATATCTTAAGTATGTTAAGATTTGGGGTTGTCCAGCTTATGTCTCAAAGCATAATCCGTATAAACTCGAGGCAAAGTCAGTTCTGTAGAAGTTTGTTGGATATCCCAAGCATTTGAAAGGGAATATCTTCTACCTAACCGAGGAACAAAAGATGTTTTGTTTCTCAGCATGCCACCTTTATGAAAGGGAATTTCTTGTGAAGAAATTATTGGTCATGAGGTAGAGCTGGAAGGAGTTCCAGCTATACAAAACCGCAGCTGATGATTTGATAGAACCAAAGGATTCAATAGTTTCCAACGAACCCCAGCCTCTCCGCCGATCTAGTGGGGTTCCTCACCCACCTGAGAGATACTTCGGTTTCTCTATGACAGTGGGAGCGAGGATTACATCATGAGATGATGACCCAACTAGTTTCGAGCTGGCCATCAGGAGTGGGACTCTATAAGAATGGCTGGATGCTTAGCGATCTGAGATGGAATCCTTATACACCAACAAAGTGTGGATTTTGGTTGCTTTATCTGAAGGGTTAAATCCCCATCAGGAGCAAGTATATCTTGAAAAGATTACTTGGTGTACATGGAAAAGTTGAGACTTTCAAAGCTATGCTTAAGTCCATCCAGATCCTACTTGCCACTGCTACATACCATGACTACGATATCTGTTGGTTGGGTGTCATGACTGCTTTTCTAAATGATGATTTGGAAGAGAGCGTCTATAAGTACACAGCCAGAGGGCTTCGTAGACAGTGGGAGCAGCGGAAACGTGTGCAAGATGTTTTATGCGATAAAACAGGCATCGCGGAGTTGGAACGTCTGTTTTGATGTGATAGTCAAAGAGTTTGACTTCATCAAAATGGTAGATGAACCTTATATATACAAAAAGGTAGTAGAGAGTATGGTGGTGATCCTTGTAGAGTACATGGATGACATACTCTTGATAGGGAAGGAGTTTCCTATGCTACGCTTGGTCAATCTCCGCTTATCACAAAGATTCTCCATATAGGATCAAAGTGATACCTCCTAAATCCTGGGTTTTGGATCTATGAGATAGATCTAATTGGATGGTAGGATTCTCACTAGTTGTAGTGAGATGGTATCAATCGATCCTGGGGAAAATCACTGGAAAGGTTCCAGGGTGATAAGGACGACTGAATGTCAGTCGCAGGCATTGTCTTTACCCTCAGTGGAGGGACGGTATGTTGGAAGAGTTCCAAGCTAGATACCGTGACTTACTAGACGGTTAAGGGAAAGATACATCGTTACCAAGGATGCTACCAAAGAAGCAGTCTGGATATATATAAGTTCAAGAGATGAACTTCGTTCCAACCATTGTGTGACAATGGAGTTATGGCTTTGGCCAAGGAACTCCTGTCCCATCAGAAATCCAGATATAATACTTAGGCAGTATCACCTGATCATGGAGATGGTTGATCTCCAGGGAGATCGAGGTTAGGAGAGTAGACACAGAGGACAACAGCGCGGATCCACTCACAAAGGCCTTTTTCCCAGTAGAGACTTTTATGGGATGGTTGAGTATGAGATACCTCAACCACAGCTAATTGTTGGGTATGCGATACCACAACAGATGGCCCTAGTGCAAGTGGGAGATTGTTAGTTATATGTATGCCCTAGAGGCCATTACTGTACATACGATGTATATTGTAATGGATGCTTGGACATATATAGGGAGGACTTTCTTGCTCGACATGATAGTACGCTATCTGGTTGCTTTTTATCTTAACATGTACTCTGATTGTCTCTGTGTTACATGTTGATAACGCCCTTAGGATATGTACTCGACTACTGGGACTATGATGAGATCATACTAGTGGGGCCACGGTAGTCGACGAGCACATCCTATAACTGTTCCTAGTCGAGGGTGTATCGAGACAGGGCATCGATACACCAGAGTAGACTAGCGTATACGCATCTTGACCCATATGATGGGCGATGGATGATCCCATATCCATCGGTGTTTGACATCAAGGATGGTGTAGGGTGCTCAGTAGAGACTGGGTACACTGGACGGATTCGCCGAGAACTCCCAGATGGTATTATACCTCACGTCAGATGGCAGTTCTCCGGTGACACTGGAACAGGTTAGTCTGTAGACCCGAGATCGTCATAGAGTCTTGTGTGATTCCCACTGTGCTTTCATTTCCATCATACCACGTCCAAGAGGGCGTGCAAAAAGGTGGCTTTTGGGTACAGTCCCGAATCACATAGAGGTAATGAGCGATAGGAGGGGATTCGTCTCTCCCGGTATAGGGAGTTGATGTTGTGCTGTGTTCGATTGGCTATAACTGGAAATCCCTGGCCAGGGTTGCTGAGATTTACCGGTAAGTGTTATCGGTAGTTTCTCGAACTGTTATAGATCTCATATCGACACGACTTATCAAGCTACTGGGGTCTGGCGTATACCACCCCTAGACGAGATATGCGACATATCAGACGACGAGACCGGACTGTACGGGAATGTTACTGATTGGATTCGCAGGAGAAAGTATAGGCTTGCTTGTTGATCTTCTGATCGCTCAATACCTGGGTGGTTGTTACGTTTAGCTGACCGCTTGCAGCTTGTGGGTGTTTAATATGATCATCACCTACTGCCGGCGTATTGACGATTCTTTAGAGTCCTACACAGAGGTTTCTTGGTTCAGGAAAAACGGAGTAGGAGCACATATGTGATATGTGCGGGACCGAGAACAATACGTGTATGTGATACCGTATTAGATTCTCACGATATTAGATATCGGCCAGGTATATGTGATATAGCCGGGTCATCGGATCAAGTGTTGATTCGATGAACTGATACAGATTATATTAGTCGGTTATTTGTGAAATAGCCGGATTATCGGATTAAGTGTTGATTCGATAATTTAATGTATAATTATATATATGAAATATTAAATTACATTAACTAATATTAGCTCACTAAAAGATTCTTTTTCTCACTCGGGTAATATATTGATATATATACGATATATGTTAATTGTATTATTTTATTTTGTTACAGAATATATTATATATGCGATATATAATATTGTAACATAATATGATTACTAATGCAACATGTTTAGTGGAGATTAAACAAGGTTAGGATTTGAATTGGGTTAGTTCTTTCATGAACCTTCTAGAAGGTTTTCTTTTGTCATGAGCTAAGATATTATGGTTGATATTTTAAGTGACTCATTTTTTAACCCAACCCAAACCCTAGCCCTAGTTAAATCTCTACATGTGTTATCCTTGTCATCCTTGACCATGGTTACATTTATAATCATATTAACATTTTCCTTATTCATCACAAAAGGAATTAATTCATTTTTCTTCTTCTTCTTCAACCTTGGGCTTTGAGAAAGCTTTCTAGGTTTTCATTTTGTGATGATTAAGAATGAGAATTTGAAAACAAATGAGAGCTAAAATCCTACTTCATCATCATAATCTATCCTAACCATTTAGATTAGGGTGTTCACTTCATTTAGTGAGTGAGAGCTTGTGTTAATGAAACTTCAAGGTAGATCATCTTTGTTATCGAAGATCGGAAGCAAGCTTGCATCTTTCTCTTCGTGGAGCCTCTCTAGAGTCCGGATGCACGATGATCGCAGCGAAGGGACCTCAACACGGAGCTTTAGAAGAGAAGGACCGGATCTGCAAAGGTTGTAATCCCTCTCACTTAGTGTTAAAGTGTTTAACATATTTGTTTCGCCTAATCTCTAGTTTAAAGATCTTGGTTAGGGTTGTTCGGCACGTCTAAAATTTAAATCGGGCATGGTTGATGCCTTGTAGACCCTTGTGAGAGTGCCTAGCATCCCTACAACTATATTATATTTAGTTAACTGTTAAACATTTACCTCCGTTCAAAATTTTGTAAACTAAAATATATTTTAAAAATTAAAATCTTAACAACCCACACTCTCTCTCTTCCTTTCTCTTTGTCTTTCTTCCTATCTCTCTCTCTCTCTTTCTCTCCCTCTGTCTCTATCTTTCTCTTTCTCTCTCTCTCCCCCTCTCTCTCACCACTCCCGATCCCTGTTCACCAAGGATCCGCTCACCTCCCTTCTCTCCTTTACCGTCACCCTCCTTCTTCTTCGTTTCTTTTCTTTTATAACCCATAAGAAGCCGCCCACGAGAACCCTAACCCTAAAACTAACCCCCTCACTTCACGTTGCCGACGGCCTCCCTTCTTGATCCGATCACCCTCGTCGGCCTCCCCTCCTTGACCACCTCTCTCACCTCCTCTCCTTTCTCGACCAACCCTGCAAACCTTTCCCGAACCTTAAACCAAACCCACGACCGACGCCCTAGCCTCGCATGCACCTTGTCGCCATCGCCGACGTCGCTTCGCCGTCATGTTCTCCATCTTCTTTTCTCCCCTCTCTCCTCCTTCCCGAGCTCTCTCCCCCTGCGCAGAACCTGCACCGTAACCTAACCCGACCTTGCTTGCATCTCGACGGAGCTCCGACCCCGTCGGTCTTACCCTATCACCACCGTCTCCCTCCTCTCTCCCCTCCTCACCTGAGCACCAAAAACCCTACACACCCCGATCCCCGACAATCTTGAAACCCCCACTGCCTTTTCCGTGAAATCTTGCCGTCAAACCCCATCGCCGGAAACCCATCGTCGACAACTCCCTTGCCACCTCCTATGGCCCCAGAACCACACCAGAGCCACCCCAAATATTCCTTTCCTTCTTCTTCTTCTTCTTTTCTTTCCTTCTCTTTTCTTGATCTCGTTTCTTTTCCGATGATCACCCGCCGGAGCCGTGCCCGTCACTGAAGATCCAGGAGATCCAGTGAACGTCCCCTACCTGCGTGGTCACCTTCTTGCTTTGCCTGGACTCGTCCCGTGTGCCGTGTGTGCGTTGCGACGATTTACCGACGTCGGACATGCCGTACGTATCCGTCCTGTGATCCAATCAAAGCAAGTTAATCTTGCTACATGCTATACTACAATATATTGCACACATGTGAATAATAACATTACTCATTGTTTAATTATGCATCCCACATTACCATTTTACTATTTTACTGTCTTCGGACATCCGTGTGCATCCATATCACTATTTACATATCTAATCGCATGCTAATTCATCTTTCTACATGCTAGGTATATTATTATGCATCCATATGAGTAAAATGTTACCCTTTTTTCACATTATACATCCATATTAAAGTTTTACCATTTTCGGATACCCGTATGCATCCATATCATTTAATATACATGTAGCTGCATCTACAGATCACATTATTACATATTATTGTCATATTAACATCCCATGTTTAATAATGTGCATCCCACTTAGTCTTGAAGCTGTAAATGTAACCCCAATCGATATTTGTGCATCCATACCATTAATTACATATCTAGTTGAATACCATAACACGTTGTTCCATATTACTGCTATATTAACACCTCATGCTAGATAATGTGCATCCTACATAGTCATGAAGCTATAGTTGTAACCCCTGATAGTTATTTATGCATCCATGTTTATTTGTGTATCCATACCATTAATTCTGCATAACTAGTTGCACCCCATATTACATTAACTCATATTATTAATACATTAGTACCCCATGCTTGATATTGTGCATCCTACTTAGTCATGATGTAACCCCTGATCGATATTTGTGCATTCATGCTTTTATTGTACATCCGTACTTTCACCCTGATTCAATACTTGCTACAGTTTGATTATGAGCACCCGCTTGATACCTGTGCACTACTTGACATGACCTGATACACCACTACTTGACATGACTTGATACATGTACATTACCTGACATGACCTGATATATCACTACTTGACATGTTATCTGATCCTGTTTCTAATGCCGACAATCCTGATATGTTGTCCTGATGGACGTTATTATTGTCTGCATAGACAAAACCTGTACCGGCTTGATCCTGTATTGGCATTAGATATCAATTGGCAATACCTGACTTGAGCACATAACTTGGGGGTATGGGGAAATCAAGAATGTAACCGAACGTAACTCAATGGGCTATCATATTGTTTGCCGTTTTTCCGGGCATTATGGAATACATATTGTTTGTCATTTTTCCGGGCGTTACGGAATACATATTGTTTGCCATTTTTCCGGGCGTTACGTAATAATCACCGATGGGTTACAATGAGGATTACATTAATTGATTTCGAAGACTTTAGAATAGATAACCCAGTAGCATAGTTTAGATTACCCACTGCACATCACATGTGCTTATACCCTTCACTGTTCCTTATTCGTGATACTGTTATACTCTTATTACTGTTCATACTCATGCATGCATGACTTGTTACCTCCAGATTGTATTATTGTTGATATTATAACGCACTGACGTCTGGGTTTTGCATGGCCCAGATCCTCTCTCCCTGTCGCAGGCCGTTCACGAGTAGTTTAGTCAGCAGGCCGAGCAGTGAGTAGTATTTTAGTTTAGTTTTCTTTCAGCACTTTTATTTCTTGTTGTGAGCCCGTATTTGGGACGTACTTTCCATATTGTTATTATTACTTGGATCTATTGCTTCCGCATATTATTTCTTGACTCGTTTATTCTGGCTCATGGACATGTACTAGATAGTTTATTTTATTTCTACTGTTCTTGATATCTCTAGACAGCCGTAATGTGACTGTGGATGGATGATTCCTATCCACAGATAGTATGGTTGGCTCTATCACGTGCCTATCTTAGCGCACTCTGGGAAGCGGGGCGTGACACACCCAAAATTCCAAGTCTAAACTCCTAGTTAGGACCGGCCAGGCCGGAATTTTCCTTATTGTGGCCGGGTCAAAATAGGTGAAAGGGGCTTATATTTGGGGTGCATTCTAGTTGTCATCGGTAGTCTTCTGCAGTTGCTTAAATATTTTTTGAAGACTCGGAAAATATTGACAGAAACTGGAATACATCGATTGTTATTTCGGAGTTGTTTCAGTTTTGATACTTTAACATAGTCTAAAATAACTAGTATGTGGTTAATGGGTTAGCTCTGATACCATGTTGGGTGCCGCCAGCGCCTCGGCCATCAATCCGTGGCCAAATGCGTAACAAAAACTTTTAAAAACCGGTGCTAACGGAACCCGATTCTCGGATCGTACCATTAACCCTACACTAGTTATATGTAAAGGAGTTTAGAGAGGTTATACCGATCGATCCGTGTCTTTCGGTCTTCAATCTATGTCCCAAGCTCCTCGCGGCTTCCTTGATCATGTTTGATCTCCGGTCTCCCCACATCGAAGAAGATCCACGTCGAGAGTTTGTATTACGGACTCCAGCCTCAAAACCGAAGCAACTCGAGTATCTAATTTGCTAGCCTAGATAGCCAAGATGAAGTAGAGAGTTTTTGTGATTACTTTGTCTCAATACACCCTAGGTTTCTCAACTCGGTGGAGGTTGAAGAAGATGCCTAGAGAGGAATGTGTGAGCTCAATAAAAGACAAGTGAAGAAGTGTAGTTGTGAGTTCTTTGTTGTGTGCACTTAAAGAAAAACCAAGTCAAGAAAAAAGATCTGCCATCTCATTTCCCATGCCCATTACAAAAATCTCACAACAAAATATCTAACCCAAAACAAAAATCTATCATGCCACCATGACTCACCACCATGAGTCACAAGTGCACATGCCATGAATCAATGCATCAAAGCGAAAACTCACACTCACACTTTCCACCTAGCTAAACATTAACCTAAATGTTTTATAAAAAGAAATGGCATATTCTAGAGTAATCTTGTAATGGAATTACAAGAATACCCCTCATCCGTATATACACACCTGCATCTGTATTCCGACTGAATACGAATACAACGAGACGAAAATAATCCAACAATATAATACTAGGATCCGGCTTAAACCAAAGCCCACAAGTATTATCCGTCCGATCATGACACGTGCACAAGTGCTCGCATATGTTCGAACCCTGCCATAAAACCATACGACCTCTACAATGTTTCGCCCGAACCAGAGAAACCCTCTGTGTAGGACTCTAAAGACACGTCAATACGCTGGCAGTGGATTTAACCACAAGCACGTCAGTGGCACTAGCTGTACGTAACGGCTACCCAGGTATTGAGCGAAAAGGAGACCGACAAGCAAACTCATTTTGAAACCCCTACTGAGCCTGACAGTGACAATATCCGTACAGTCCGGTCCGCTCGTCTATGAGTATCGCATATCGAGTCTAAGGGGTGGATAAAGTCAGACCCCTAATAACTTGACATTCAGTGTCAGTATGAAGCCTATCACCACCTGAGAAACTACTGATCCGAATCAGTAATTCTCGACTACCTTGGCCAAGGATTTCTGGTGATGGCCACCCGTGCACAACGCGACATCAACCCCCAATACCGGGAGAGACGAATCCCCTGACGATACGCTCACTACCTCCATACGGCTCGGGACTGTACCTAACTAAAACCTGTTTGCACGACTCCTTTGAGCCGTGGTAGGGTAATAATCAAAGCACGATGGGAACTCACACGAGACAAATGACGATCTCAGGTCGATAGACTAACCCGTACACATGTCACCAGGGAACTACTATCTGACAATAGGTATAATACCAACTAGCATGTTCCCGGCAAGTCCGTCCGGTGTATTCATAACCCTATGAGCATATGTATACATCTT
The DNA here is from genome assembly GCA_030015575.1 of Agapanthus africanus. Taxonomy (NCBI): domain Eukaryota; kingdom Viridiplantae; phylum Streptophyta; class Magnoliopsida; order Asparagales; family Amaryllidaceae; genus Agapanthus; species Agapanthus africanus. Next base: position 136,389,276 of record JASDDO010000010.1, read on the forward strand.
AGGTGAACCAACTGACACCAATGGCTTGTGAGACCGGCCACCGCCCCTCGTCGGGGTCTCGATCAGTATACACTAGTCTACTCCGAAGTATCGATGCTCAGTCTCGAAACTCTCACGACTAGGGACATTTAAGGATGTGCCTATAGACCACCCAGCTCCCACGTATATGATCGCCATCATACTGCAGGTAGTCAAGTAAGAATCCTATGGGCTCTATCAACATGTAATAGTGATTAGTAAAGCCACCTAAAGCAAGTATATGATGATAAAGGCAAACTAGATAGCATACTATCATCTCGAGTAAGACTGTCATACCGGTATAGGTCCTCCCTCAGTCATTGCAATCACGTGCCTGCGATCCAATAATTGACTTGAGGGCACTATAGCCAACATATACTACTTAATAATAAAATATTATATCACATTATACATAGTAACATATGCAATATTAGTAGCCTGATCTTATTTGCTTGTAGACTTACCTTTGATTAATCATACTTACATAAAACTATCTAATTAAAATAAACTACGGTTTTCCAAACTAGATAACCAAAAGGGGCCTAAGTCCCTAAGTATTCTTAGATTTGGGTTTCGCAATAACCTGATAATTATATGAATTCGACTAAATTCTAATACATCGTTCTTACTCGTTTATTACACCCAAAATTCAACAGATGCGACAGGCTACTTCGGCTGTGGCTCCATATGCATCTCTTTCGGCTGTGGCTCCGCAAGCCACTATCTCGACTGTGGTTGCACAGACCACTCCTGCAGCTCCACAGCCCGCTCAGACTCCCGCACAGTCCGCTCCTTCACTAGTCGAGTTTTTGACGACTCAGGACTGCACCGAGGAGCAGATGCGCCAGCTTATGGCAATTATCAGAGGTAGAGGAGCTGGACCGAGCTAAGGTAGCTTTTTTTATATTTTCGAGGATGTATGTACTTATATGATACATATTGTATATATTTTGGACTATATTGGTGGTTGATTGCTTGTTCACGATAATTTAGATTGATATCGTATTCTGTTTGTTTATTTCTTTTATATATTATGCGTGAGATGTTGATTATGAATATTTCTATATTTGATTATATGATGTATATATTATTGTGCACAGGGCGGGGAAAAAGAAGGAAGCCCATTTTTATAAAAAAAAACATGATATTTTGTCCTTATGGATTAATCTGTAGGGTCATATATTGCACATACGGATTAATCCGTAGGTGCAATGTTTGCCCCTACACAGTTAGCGGTAGGGAAAAAATATCAGAATACTGCCTGATATTTTGTCCCTATGGACTCAATAACAGGCGTTAAACTTTCCCTTACAAATTTATCCGCAAGAGTATTTATCTGGACCTACGGATAAATCCGTAAGGGTAAGTGTCTGGCTCTACGGAGATATCCATAGGGGCAAGTTTTTTATTTTATAAACCAATAAATTAAATAAATATTTTGCCTCTACAGAGTAATCCGTAAGGATATGTGTCCCTACGGAGTAAGGCGTATGGACAATTATTACTCCGTAAGAGCATGTTCAGGGCAAAGACTTGCACCTACGGCCTTTGCCCCTATAGGGGAATTTTATGTCCCTACGGATATATCCGTAGGGGCAGTGCAGTGATTTGCCCCTACGGTCAAATCCGAAGGGGCAACATATTATTGTAGTAGTGAATGCAAGATCATACAATAAAATAAATCATGCCAAAACAAAATATTTAAGTTAAAAGTTAATAAAGAAAAGGTTGAGTACAAGCCATGCATTTCTTTAGCTTGTAGCAATAACAGAACTTGATGTATGCCACTTGTTATGTGACTTCAAACAAAACTTATAGCGAGCCATGGGCCTGTGGGATTCTGGCTTAGCTATTCTACGGGCCAAGCTCTTGGTCCACGGCATCGGTTCGCCCTTCAAGCTCGACAGCAAGCAGAGCCCGAAGCTTGGCAAGTAGACCAATAGGGCTCGATCATAAATAACACATATACGGGTCACATAATTCATGACACACATAACAATTATGATCAATATCATCATCATCATTCCCTTAATATTTTATACATACACAGCGAATTTATAGGGAAATATAAAGAACACAAAAACACATTTATGGTACTCCTCAATCCTAAAAAATATCATATATGAAATAATAAGCGATGGCTTTGCTTGTGGTGAGCACAAGAGATTCTTACCATGCTACCAACTGCCAGTAATACCACATTGGTATAAACAATGGCGATACTCCGATGTATGTAGAGAATAATGAATTTTTAGTTTAATTATATTATGACCCTTCTAATAGAGTTGATCGCCTTGTCTTAGATTCATATGAATGGATGGTCCTTCTCAGCAAAATCCAAAATTCTTTTCCTTGATGATTATTATATGTAATAATCCTTTTTATATTTATGATCAATATAATCTATGAAATAGTCAACAAAGAAGATTTAATTTTTTTTAAAATCGAATTTGCTATTTATGGATCCAGGTCGGGTTGCAGTTATAATACCCCATCTATCTCAAGCACGATTCTTAATAGTTTATTTCGGTTGATGTTCGGATTCAGATCCGATCTGACCCGTTTCATCTTAACCCATTATCTAATTTATAAACATGTGCATTTTAGGGACTGGTAAATTTACTTTAGACCCCTGAATTTTGATAAAATTGCTTTAAAACTCTAAAATCATGTAAAGCCCATTATATAATAATTGGAAACTTTATGTTATAATTTCTTATGAATAATTATGTGTTTTAGTTGGTTTGTATAAAGTTGGGTATACATTCCTTAATATTTAGATCTAACACATATTTGGAAATATTTATTAATTATATGTTATATCTATTCCTTGGAGCCGTCTATTAAGAAGTAAGGAGTAGCATTGGAGTTTATCTACTCGATTTGGATTGTTCGGTATGGATACATTTTTTTGGCATGTTCATATGTTATTCCTTGCTAATTGATGACATGCTTATTCGATACTTGATATACAATCTAGATAATATGTTTATTGTCTTTACCATATATATTAAATAAATCGACAAGTTTTTCATATAGTGTCAAGATACATATGACTTGGTGGTTTTAATCATAATTTGTGCCATGATCATGTGATCGGCTATGTTTAAAGAATATATATATATATATATATATATATATATATATATATATATATTTTGGAAATAAAAGTCGTCGTATGCGTCTCGTGGGTTAATATATACCGGTATGAGTTGGGAAAACAAATTAGGTTACATCCAGACTAGTAGTATAGTCCCACTGGGATTATAGCGCGCGCCGTAAGAAAACCTCACCATGGGTCATAACATGCGGTTCTCTATACCACGAGCTATCTATAGTTGTGCCGAGATAGAGGTGTTAACTGTATTTAGTCGTAACCTGCTAGTTTTTCCGTGCATGAAAATTATATGTTTTCATGTATTACATATTTATACAAGATTTATGCGCAAATTAATATTACCATTGCTAGTACAATTAATTGCTTCATGTTTTTGTTGTTTTCTAATTTATTATAAATACATTTGACATGTATCTATTTTCTTACCGAGCGTTATACCTCACCCACTTTTGTTTGTGGCTGCTAATCCAAAGGCAGGGTAGCTTTTTGAAGGAGTTTTAGTAGAGACTAGGATGCACATCATCTTTGCAGCTTGTGGAGGTTTGCGGCTTTGCTATGAATAAATAACTGGCTTATTTACTGGAAACTCCCAATGAGTTTGGATATTTTAGCAAAACTATCATTATCTTTGAAATGATAAAAAAAACTATCATGACTTGACGATCAACATTGGTTAACATTACTGTTCATGTCAAATGACCATTTTGCCAATTTCATATAATTAATTAATTATAAATTACATTATATATAATTTTAAACATCATTAAATATTAATTAAATAATTACTATATTTTTTTATATGGGGAGCTGGACGTGGAGCCTGAACCGGAGGTGGAGTGAGGGGCCAGTGCCGAAGGAGGATGAGGGGGCAAGATGATGATGAGATGATGATGGTGATGATAGGGGCGATGATGATGTAGATGAGATGAGGATGAAGACGGGGATGATGATGATGGGGGTGGGGGAGTGGCAGTGGAGGGTGGAAGGCAAGGGGCATGTAAGGGGGAGGAGGAGATAGTGGTGGAGGAGACTAGGCGGTGATGGAGGCGACAGATGGTGTCGTGGAGGGAATCGGCGTTGGTAGAATAAACTTTCTTCGAATAAGATATTTTATTTAAGTATTATTGTAATAAGTCTACTCTATGATTTGGAGTTGTTTTCTATTTGGAATTTAAATCCACTATTTATGTTATTGTGGAGATGGTTTTATCTTATAAAAATCTTTGTTAGTTGCGCCTTGCGGTCTCATTGTCGAGATCGTGGCATGTTACTCTCTTTTTTTTGGTTGTATCTATATGAGTGGATTTGGGACATGGCATTCTCTCTTCTTTCAAATTTGGGGATATGCTTAGCCAAGATACATAATGCAATTCTTAGATCCATGTTCCTTTTGCATGCACATGAAGTTTGTGTGAACTCCATGCTTATTAGTGTTTAGGATATAGATGAGAACATTTAGACACCCAGATACACATACTAATAATCAGCATGGTAACAATTGGATTCTTAGAATGAACATATATATTAAATATCTTAAATAATCAACATGAACATATACGACCATCCAAAGATACATTGACATATGAACTTCACATGAATCAGTCCATAACATCATGTGGCATCCTTCTAAAGCTTACGGATGCGGATGCCAATTATTCACACTATTATCACGACAATACCATTATTAGAGTACATGAAACAATGCCATTGTTCGTCTATTGATGTTTGGGATGATGATGGTAGTAAGGATGCTTATCGTAATAGTATGGTGGCTTGTTATGGTAGCAATTAAGGAGGCATGTCATGGTAATATAGTGGCTTATCATGATGGTAAGGTGGATTATGATCACAATAAGGGGACTGGCATTAGAACTAACACTACTACAAATAAGGGTTGCCCCTACGGATTTATCGGTAGGGGCAACCCACTGCCCCTACGGATATATACGTAGGGGCGAAAAAAGACCCCGTAGGTGCAAAGGCCGCAGGTGCAAGTTGAGGTCCTGAACCTGCCCCTACGGATTAATTTATGCCCCTACGGATAACTCGGTAGGTGCTATAGCGCCTACGGAGTACCCCGTAGGGGTAATAAAATCATATATTTAATTTTTTTTTTGAATATATTGTATATACCTACGGATATACCCGTAGGTCCTATTTAGTCCCCTACGGATAACACCGTAGGGGATATAAAGTAGCCCCTACGGATAAATCCGTAGGGGCTACTCCCAACACACTGCACTGAGATCGGGGGGAAATTATCAGGAAACCTGACATTTTGCCCCTACGGATGAATACGTAGGGGATAAACAGTGGCCCCTACGGACATATCCGTAGGGGCACCCCCAACACCCTGCACTGATATCAGGTGGGAAAATATCAGGTTTCCTGATAGTTTGCCCCTACGGATAACGCCGTAGGGGCAACATATATACCTACGGATTAATCCGTAGGTACATATTGTCTGTATTTTTTTTTTAAAAATGGGCTGCTAGATTTTTTCCTGCCCTGTGCACAATACTATATACATCAATCAAATCAAATATTGCAGTATTCATAATCACATCTCACGCATATATATAATATACAAAAGAAACCCAAAAACTGAATATGATATAAATACAAACCAATATCAATATCGTTTCAAAATGTAGTACAATGTGATATAAATAAATACATGTTTCAAAAAATAAGAACCAAAAAGCTACCCTAGTTCGGTCTAGCTCCACCTCCGAATAACGTTAAAATAACGCGCGCCTGCTCCTCGGTAAATACACTCTCCAATGCTACAGATAAGGGAGTCTGAGCGGCATGTGGAGCTGGCGTTGTGGTCTGCGCAGCCGCCGTCGAGGTAGTGGCTTGCGGAGCCGCGGCTGCGGGAGTCTGAGTGGGCGGTGGAGCTACAGGAGCTGTCTGCGGAACCGCAGCCGATGTAGTGGCTTGCGGAGCCGCAGCCGAAGGAGATGCATGTGGAGGCTCGGCCGATCTACCCTGTCGCATCTGGACATAACGTGTGTAAGAAGCGTGTAAGAACTGTGTATTATTCGAATTCGTTTCATTATTAAGTTATTTCGAAACCCTGTTATTTGGATATCTAGTTTGGAAAAGCGTTGTTTATTTTAATTACATATGTATGTGTGCTTAATCAAACTTAATTCTAAAACCAAATAAGCTCAAGCTACGTACTAATTATGGATATGTTGATATGTATATAATATGAAATGATATTTTACTATAAAGTAGTATACATACCAGCATCTTCTTCAACTCCTGAACGGTGGCCCTCAAGCTATCCAGTTCCTGATGGACATGCCGGCCACTGGAGACGGAGGAAGTAACCGCCGGGGTGGAGTCCAACCTCATATGGGCCCTGCTAGGGCCCAATCCCCGGCCTCTCTCCCAACCTCCGTGGTGCCCTCCGTGTGCGGCGTCCAGAACTGGGGTCAGCAGCCTCGGATCGTTCTGTCCGGTAAAATCGATCCCCGAGGCCTGGGCCTGCTCAACCACCCGCTCCTACACCCACATTAAGCAGTAAAGTATAAGTATAAAATTTAAACTTGAACCTTCCAAAACTAAAATTTCAAATTTGGGTAGAAAAAATATTAACACTTACGCAGTACTCCTGGGTAGCGACGTCGGGACATCGAAGCTCGCCCGTGGCGGGATCTGTCGAGGTGCCGTGGACGGCAAGATATGCGGACAGCACGCTCGGTGTACCACCTGACGCCACGGTCCGAGATGTCTGCAATATTAGAAAGTAACTCTTAATATTAGAAATATTAGAGAATAACTCTTAATATTGCAGAATATTAGAGAATAACTCTTAATTTACCGATAACTCCATGGCTCGAGTAATGTTCCTCGAGCCACCTGTGTAAGTGGGCGACCCCTCTTCGCCGACTTCCTGTTCTCCGTATTCTGAGCGGCCTGTTTCTGCACAACGCATTAACATTTAGTTTTCTAATTAAGAAACACAAAGAAATAAATTATATCATAAATAATGAATTAAATTTAAAATACATACTCGTTTGCGTTCGGAGTCGAAATAAGCGCACAATATAGGCCATGTCTCTACGTCGACTCTCGCAAACGCCGGAGTAGATAGGAGGGCCGCTCTCTCTGCCTCGGGGGTCGCTATCCACAGGGAGTAGCAGTCGGCCTTCAGCTCATTCCTGTTGTATCGGACCTTGGCCTGCATGTTCTTCATCAGGCCATTGTACAGAGCATGAAGGTCGAGCACCCTCCCCGGGTGATCAGGGTCGGCTACAGGCTGAAAATCGTAATCCAACTGAAAATACAAAAAAAAACATTGTTATTAGATTGCAAGTGTTAATAATAAATATATTGGATAGATCAAATGAAAATATATATTAATACATACCCGAGCCTGTTCAAAGAAGAGGGCGAATGAGCGCTGGTGCTGCTCGCCCCACTCAACGTGAAGTGGATAGTTCTTCACGATCCGGCTCTCGTCCCCCAAATACCGGCCGAACCTCTCGGCATGAGGACAGGTATAGCGATAGTCAAGGGTAAAAAATAGGGGGAATGCTACCTCCCCCCTAGCTCTATCAGGCCTCAGCCTATGGGACTGATTCGGGCCTCGAGTCCCCCTCTGGGGGTGGAGAGGCCCTGCGTCTGCACGAAATATCAAGACAATCAATAATAAGACAAAGTTGTATTAAGAATTCAAGTGTGATATATACCTCCGGTGAATAGCGCACGAGCCTGGGCCCGAGCAGCAGCACGAGCGGGACGATAGTTCCTCCGGTGAGGAACAACCGGGGTCCCGGACGCATCCCTTCCAACTATAAAATAAACATCGACGCTAAATCTCCATGAAGTTCATATTTATTCTATATAGCATATGTAAAATAAATAAATATTTTAAATTTATTCATACTAACCTGCAGACGATGCGGAGGGTACGGAAGCGGCAGGAGTGGTCCCTGTGGAAGGTGTGGACGCACCACCTATAATTAGACAATTAAAAATAGATTTTATAAGTAATTGCAAAAAGAATGTGTAGATCAATAATATAACGTTCTAAATCAATATGCATGAACTATAGGACATATAAACATACCCGCAGGTGCGGTGGTGTCACCACCTACAGCTAGACAATAATAAAAATTGCTAAGTAAGAGCAAAAGGAATGTGTATATTTATGATATAGCATTCTAAATCAATATACATACACTATATGATATATAAACATACCTGGAGGAGCGGGGGTGGCCTCTGTCCCAGATGTGGACGCATCACCAACAACTAGACAATCAAACATTGACAATATAAGTAATTTTGACATAAACAGGCATGAATATCTGTAATATTAAATTGAAAATGGATTTGCGTGCAGTATACCTGGATGTGTGGCAAAATCCACACGGAAGGAGGCATCCGAAGGGGTCTCCGATCTGGGTGCAAGACCGGCCCTCTGAAGCTCCCTACGGAGCTCTCCGGGCGGCAGAACCGCTCTGCCTCTGCCTCTGCCTCTGCCGCGGCTGGAGCTCCTGCCGCCCCTCGCTGCTCCCGACATCGTCATCAAATCTAGATAAACGGTTCGTGGACGCATTAGACAATCATTAAAAGTATTGACTATATTTTATCTAGAGCGTAAAATGTGAATTAATAATATAACATTACTGATAACCTTTTTCGTTTCGTGGGCGCATCATACATATCTACTTGGATTTCATCGTCGATGTCATTTCTAACCCACGTAACTTCATGATCGGTCGAAGACAACCCGTCCTTCGAAACAGACGATCGGAGCACTTTAAGCCTTCTTTCTTCTTCGTCCTCATCGCTGTCCTCGTATTCTGGGACATCGTAGACATCTCTAGGTTTCCATCGGCATACAACACTCCACCCCGGATGCTTCAAACACTGTGAGTAGTATACTTGGAACGCTTGGTTCGGAAAGATAAACGGATCGTCCTGACCGTAAAATCGAAGTGTGTTCACACTGGTCAATCCATATTCATCTTTCCAAGTCCCAAGACTGCTTCTCCACCTGTCTGTATCGGTTCGCGGATCGTACCAAGTACAGTGGAATATATAAAAGGGTTCTGATCGTCCGGGATAGTGGATGCCGAGTATACAATTTAAGTACCCATAGTAAATCACACCGTCCGATCCTACCGTCGCAATCCCACTATTATGAGTGATTCTAGATGTTTCTATGACCTTAACTTCGAATTTGTATCCAAGGACACCAAATCCTTTGTAATGTGCAACCTCCATACTAGGAAATTGAGCTAAACATCTTGAATCACTCTCAATTGATGCAGACAAGTTCGGATCGTGGATCTAACAAAACAAATTTTACGATAAATACATAACGATACAAGTTTAGATTAAAACCGATAGCAATAAAATGTAATTCGAATAACTTACATGCTCTGTGACCCAATCACAAAAATTATCCTGATGGTATTTTTCCAAACGCTCTTCGTTCCAATCAGGATGCCCCTCACGTACCTCGTTAAAATGAGTTCTGTTTTCGACAAATAATTGTGACATTAATATTATGTCATTTCATACACACAAACACAGATATAACAATTAATCCAAAAGAACTTACTCTCTAATTTGTTCAAGACATACGCAATTAAGCAAGATAAACCGGTATATCTTGTTGATAAACATAGTGTCTACCCTCTTATACTCGGCTTTACCATATGGCCCGTCTTGAATTCTTCGTGGTCGGTTAAGCCTTGTCTCAATGTTCTCATCCAGATAGCGGGAACAAAATGTGGTTGCTTCATCAAGAAGATAACCTTGCATGATAGAACCCTCTGGTCGATTTTTATTGCGTATATACTTCTTAAGAGTGTAAAGGTACCTAATGAGAATATGTTGAATAAATAAACACGGGCATACATGACAAAAATAAATTTATAAATTGCGCGAAACGAAAAATTTAACGTATCTCTCGACGGGATACATCCATCGATATTGTACCGGTCCGGCTAATTTCGCCTCAGTTGCAAGATGAACCGTCAAGTGTATTATGATATCGAAGAATGACGGTGGGAAAATACGCTCAAACTTGCAAAGTATCAACGCAATAGAATTTTCTAGTTTATCCAGCGTCGCAACCTCCAGCGTTTTAGCACACAACTCCCTGAAAAAACAACATAGGTCGTTGATTACCAGACCAACCGAGTCGGGGAGAGAAGTCCTGAGGGCTAACGGAAGAAGGTGCTCCACGATAACATGGTGGTCATGACTTTTCAGCCCATCGATCTTGCCCTTCACAATTTTTATTTTCTTGCTGAATGATCCTGAGAAACCTGTGGGGACTTTCAAATCATGCAACACCTGCAGGAATCTTTTCTTCTCCGGTTGTGACATATGATAAGCGGCATTGGGAAGTACAAACTTGCCCGGTTTACCCGCTACGGTTTAGGGTGCAGTTCACTTCTTATTCCCCACTCTTGTAGATCCATCCGGGCATTCATGTTGTCTTTCGATTTCTCGTCTTTACACAGAAGCAAGTTAAGTATGTGCTCTGATACTTCCTTCTCTATATGCATGACGTCCAGACAATGACGCACTGAATTTGTAGACCAGTACGGAAGCTCGAAGAAAATGCTTAACTTGTTCCAATATTATGGTTTGACCTGTCTCGTCGGATCCATCCCGAAGGTCACGTTATTGTAACCATCCCATTTAGCAGTCACGTCCTCTCCGGACAATGGGGATGGAGGCCCAAGAAGCTCCTGATGACCATCAAAGTGAACCGTGTCTAACCTATAGGGGTAGTCTGGGGGCAGAAAACGTCGATGGCCGCAATAACAAACCTTCCTGCTAAAATTCAAAAATTTTGATGTTGTGTGTTCATGGCAATGAGGACATGCTTTGTGACCATGTACGGACCAACCTGAAAGCATTCCATACGCAGGAAAGTCATTAATTGTCCACATTAAAGCCGCACGCAGTATGAAGGTTGTATTTGTGTTTGAATCATATGTCTCTACACCATCAATGAACAAAGTTTTCAGCTCCTCAATCAGAGGTCGGAGATAGACGTCGATATTGTTCCCCGGTGAGTTTGGTCCGTCGATAAGAAGAGGCATCATAAAGTATGATTGGTCCATAGCCAACCAAGGCGATAGATTATAAATTATCATTACAACGGGCCATGTACTGTGACTTCCAGCCATATAGTTGAATGGGCAGAAGCCATCGGCAGCCAGTCCGAGCCGGACATTGTGAGGATCGCTACTGAATATTGCGTGCCTCCTATCGAAATCCTTCCATGCCGGTGAATCTCTTGGATGGCTCATTTTTCCATTTTCGCTTGGAGGAGCACGGTGATGCCAAATCATTGCCTCGGCTGTTTTCTTGCACCTAAATAGCCTCTGTAGCCTCTGTGTTATGGGAAAATATCGTGCTATCTTCACAGGTATATCAGGCTTCTTATCAGAATCTTTCGGCTTATACCTGGCCTCTCCGCATGTTGGACACTCTTTCAAATCTGAATTCTCTTTCCGGTACAACACGCAATTTTTAGGACATGCTTGAATCTTCTCGCACTTTAGACCCAAATCAGACATCATTTTTTGGGCTTCGTACCAGCTTTCGGGCACATTATTTCCCGGAGGCATAGAATCTTTCAAGAACGAAAGAAGCATTGTGAATGACTTGTTGCTCCATCCATTTAGGCACTTAATTTGGAAAAGTTGGACGAACCATGAGAGGGTGGAATACTTCGCATTCTCATAAATTGGTTTCCTAGCATCATTCATGAAATTTTCATATTTATCCGCACGCAGTCCTTGACCGGAAGGAATGTCATCTTCGGTACGAATAGATTCACCTAGGGAAGCCTCCACCATATCCTCCATTTCTTCTGATGGAAATAAATTTCCGTATCCTGCCGTATTACCGAATTCTTCTTCTTCTCCTGCCGCATTATCGTGTTCTCCTTCTTCTACCGCAGTACTGCATTCTTCTCCTTCCCCGTGATATTTCCAAATTGAATAAAGTCTAGTAAACCCATATTTTACAATATGAAGCTCTGCCAATTCTACCTTCCGCCAGTACTTATTGCCACATCTATCACACGGACAGAGAATCTTCTCTATTATGATCTTCTTATGTGCTCGTGCAAATTCAAGGAAAGCAGCAACTCCTGCGACAAACTTAGGTTGCATACGTTGTTTCCAATCCACATACATCCAGTCCTTAACTCTGACGTACTCATGGGCCATGTTAGACTGAATAACATATAAATTGTAGGTTATGCTGACTATATTGAGAAATATAAGAACGGGATAGTTACTGACAAAGAAGAAAATTCATGTATATGCTTTGTGTGTGCGTTTGTCGTTGAAAAGAATAAATTATCGCACGTTATGTTGACCGATAGACGGGGACTAAGTGGCGCTTTTAGTTTCATATATGGGTATCGATGGGAATATGAAGGTTTCATATTATCATATATTGGTTTTAACCCGAACATCTCGAGTCGCTCTCTGATTATGCGTTTGTATGTATGTGTTTCGGCTGTCGGGGGTAGGCTTCTATCCCATTAAGAATGTATAGAGCGAACGCCCATCACTTGTGCTTTCAACCGTTTCGAGTAAATTTCGGCAGCACCTCCCCGCTGTTCTCCGAGTACACTGTAATAGAATAGATAATCATTTCAAAGCCGTGAAACAACGTTGAAATGAACATCTAATCTATCTTTGTACACGGAGAACCAGCGGAAAGGTACCGACGAAATATCTCGAAACGGATGAAAACACAAGTGAATGAAGGCGTTTGCTTTATACATTCTTAACTTGTCCACACGGGACAAATCTATGGGTTACCATACGATTGAATTTTCTCATCGCGTAGACTATACGACGGTTGTTAGTATCGAGCTATACTGTCCGATATTTAACAACCTTCGTATAGTTCTAGGTCACGACGAGCATCGCACGTATATTAACCGATAGACGGGGACTAAGTGGCGCTTTTAGTTTCATATACGGGTATCGATGGGAATATGAAGGTTTCATATCATCATCGAGTATCATATATTGGTTTTAACCCGAACATCTCGAGTCGCTCTCTGATTATGCGTTTGTATGTATGTGTTCCGGCTGTCGGGGGTAGGCTTCTATCCCATTAAGAATGTATAGAGCGAACGCCCATCACTTGTGCTTTCAACCGTTTCGAGTAAATTTCGGCAGCACCTCCCCGCTGTTCTCCGAGTACACTGTAATAGAATAGATAATCATTTCAAAGCTGTGAAACAACGTTGAAATGAACATCTAATCTATCTTTGTACACGGAGAACCAGCGGAAAGATACCGACAAAATATCTCGAAACGGATGAAAACACAAGTGAATGAAGGCGTTTGCTTTATACATTCTTAACTTGTCCACACGGGACAAATCTATGGGTTACCATACGATTGAATTTTCTCGTCGCGTAGACTATACGACGGTTGTTAGTATCGAGCTATACTGTCCGATATTTAACAACCTTCGTATAGTTCTAGGTCACGACGAGCATCGCACGTATGTTAACCGATAGACGGGGACTAAGTGGCGCTTTTAGTTTCATATATGGGTATCGATGGGAATATGAAGGTTTCATATTATCATCGAGTATCATATATTGGTTTTAACTTGAACATTTATCGTGAATAAGTTTTACGTTTACGTTTCGTTATTAAGAGTTCGAAATTTCATGTTTAGGGTAAATTTTTCTTGCGTTTGTGGTAAAGTTGTACGTTTATGTTGTCATCGAGTATCCTATTGTAATGAACTAGTGTATCCTACTAAATAAATTAGTGCACCATAAACCTAAATAACCCAAATTAACCTAATTAACCACAATTAACCATAATTGTTACCCTAACACAAATTATCACTAATTAACCCAATTTACCCAAATTAACCTAATTAACCCTAATCAACCCAAACTTAACCAAATTGACGCAAATTAACCAAATTAAGCCTAATCAACACCCTAACCTTTTCAAATTATCACTAATTAACCCAAATTAACCCTACACTGCAATTAACCCAAATTAACCATAGCCTCTAACCCTAAACATGACCCTAACCCTAACACTAACCCTAACCCTAAATACCATAACCCTAACCCTAACTGATTAACCCTAACCACAACCCGGCCAACACCAATCCCAACCCCAACCGAACCCTAATCCCAACCCCAACCCCAACCCCAACCAAACCCTTACCCTAACCCCAACCCCAACCCCAATCGAACCCTAACCCTAACTGACCCGATGCCACCCCTACCCGAACCCTGATCCCTGAACCCTACCCCTAACATCATCAAAAGAGGGAAATAAAAGTATTAAATTAGAAGTAAAAATTGGAAATTTACTAACCGCGGTGGAGGAGACGACGGAGGAGGCCAGTAGTCGACGATGCGATCGGCGACGAGTCAAGCACGGTTGCGACGTGGAAGTCGACGAGTCAAGCACGGTTGCGGTGGCGAGGTCAGGATGAGGACGCAATTGGCGACGAGATCGGGATCGAGACGCGGGAACGGTCGTCGCGAGGCGCGGAAGAATAAGAGAGAAGAAAATTTTGGGAACGGTGAGGGATTTTCTGTGCCTTTTTTTTATTATTAACCCGTATACAAGCCCCTACGGACTTACCCGTAGGTTCTTTGTTTGCGTCTCCGTAAGGCCAAACAACAAATTATGATTAAATATTTTTAAATTAAAATATAGAAAACCGTAGGGACAACAGTGGGCACCTACGGATTAATCCGTAGGGGCAATAAAAAGTTGCCCCTACGGATTCCTTTATCCGTAGGGGCAACCCCTATTTGTAGTAGTGTAAGTTAAACACTTGATTTCTTGCCATGCATGGTCACTCATCTCCTCAAATTGCATGTATTCACTAATTTGTATTGCTGGATAGCATTGTAGGGAACTGGCCCTTTATATAGCAAACAACTGCTGTGTTAAAAGTAAATAAAAAATAATTTGATATAGGTTTTATGTTCTTATTAACTACTTGCTGCATATTTAACTTACCAGTGATTTGAATAGCAATTGGTTGGATTATTCTTGTGCTATTTGAAGTAGGACAGCGGGAGGTAGATGTCGCTCTATGGACGGATGGAGGGTAGATGTCGTTCTGCAGCGAGCGATGAAGATTAACCTAGCGCTATAGGGAACAAAGAACAAATCTCTAAAACTTTAGTTTATTTAAAAAGTTATGATGCTGCCTATAGCATAGATCAAAATCTTAATAATAAATCAAAAATAAAATAAAATCTAAACTAATCTAACAAATAATTCTCTCGAATTTAATCTAATCTAATATAACCAAATCAAGCCAAATCAAGACTTTTCATTTAAATCCGCAATCTTTCCCTTTTAAATTTGCTTCGCTCCAATCGCTTCAAATATTCTTCCAAATATTTATTTAAATCTTCAATTAATTCTTTTCAGGCTATCTCCCTTAATGATTATCTATAAAGACCATGTATGGATTGTATGTAAGCTGAAGTAGAGGGGAGCAACAGAGCATTCTCCATTTTATAATAACTTTCTTGATCTAGTCTTGTATGAGCCATAATCCTATATACCATCGCATCGTTTGAAATTAGATGCCTGGTGCGCGTATGCAAGCATGGACCTAGTCTGTTTTCTATTTGACATGAGCCTATCCAATTCCTCCTAAATTTTAACTCGGAAAATTAAGACTCAGCCCAGCTGCAAGTCAATCAATATTAACACTATGGTGCTTCTTTTTTTGTCATATTTTAGCGCCATGACTGTGATCATGTCGACTAGGCCTGCTAGACTATAGTTGAAGAGATCGTTCGGTACATCATCTAAAATATTAATGGTGTTCTTATTTCTCGTTTAAGTAACTATTTAGATTTGGTCATGCATGCAACCCTTATTAGCCTATTCCAATATACGAAGATAAGATACCTTTCGAGTAGCTAGATGTCGCATTATGGGACTTCCCGGGCTCTTAGGTGCTTCGGCATGATTAAAGCCTTCTGTACGTGATGATGCTCAATATTGGCGATGCCTGGAATCAGGACACGTGGTGGATGGCATGTCCCATAACTCAGAAGAAAGGGCCCACATAGGCCGACCAGACCTCCCCTGTACCCGACCAACAATCATAAGCTAGCCCTCCTCGGGGCTCCCCACAGATTGGCCTCCTCGGCCCCTCAGCTCGCCCTGAGCTACCACAAGACTAGGTCTCCTCGGCCTTCTCGTTCGTCTCCGAGCCCCCTGGTCGAAGCCGTCTTCCTCGGTCCTCCGACCAGCTCCACCGCCCACAGGCGTAACCGCCGCTCCACGAATCTCGCCATGTGCGGATTCTCCGCCAGCAACATCCCACGTTCCACGCCTCCGCGATCTCCATTAATGGGCGATCCGCTCTCCACGCGGGCGTGACGTCGGGAGCGTAGCTGCCGGCGAGATTCTCGCGCCTGCTGCTGCGTGCCATCACCGCTATATAAACCCCCTTCACAAAGGGGTCAGGCAGCCCATTTTTTGACTCAATTAGCCATTATGCTGCTCGGATCTAGTACTAACTTGATCGTCAGAGGGTCCTCGGTGGCGCTATACCACCCCGGGACTTCTTTGCAGGTACTTGGCGTTCAACTCCTCCAATCACCAAGTCTCCTCAAAACCCATTGAGACCCATACACAATAGGGGATCCCCTCCAGAATCCACCGGGAGATCGACGGAAGACAACATCTGAAGGAGATCTGAAAAGGACCTCCATCAGTTGGCGCTGTCTGTGGGAACGAAAACTCCACAAATAACAAAGTTGGCCTTCCGATCTCCGTCCACATGGAAAGCGACCATCGTGAAGATTCGGGTACCCGCCTCCCCCTCACCAGAGGCGCGGATGAACCATCTCTGGCGACCATCATCCATGCTCTCACCAGCCGAATAGATTGGCTACAGTCCCTTATGGAGGCGCTCGTCCGTGCCCAAACGGCCGGACCTGGGCCCCACCTCGCCGCTCTTCCGCATCATGAATGCTCTGCCCCCGTCGGCACGGCTGACTACCGACAGAGTGCAACTCCTGTCCATGGATCTCACGGACCACTACTCCCAGAGGCCCGTTGGGTGCCTCGCGGCTCCACCCCAAGGTCCGCCGCCGGAGCACCACGCCTCGAACCTCCTCGCGGCCCTTACCCCCTAGGAAATGTCGGTCATCTCGCCTGTCCACAGGCATGGCTGGCACCCTCTCCCCCGACGGGGTCGCACTGAAGGGGCTCCCCACGACGGCTCGAGAGCCACCGCGCCCGGGGATCTGAGGAACCTCATCGAGAGGAACCGGAGCCGTGCCCAAACGCAGGTCTCCCACAACGGAGGCTAGGGATCACGAGGCACCGAGTCCTTGGGGTACCATGGCCGACTCGACGCCCTCGAGAAGAAGATCGAGGGCATGCGCCGGGAAGGTCACCTCTCGGCCGACGGGGCCGAGTACGCCGCCGACTCGCTCACCAAACCGTTCACCGAGGAACTACTCGCTATCCGCGTCTCCTCGTGCAACAAACCCTCGAAGGTCTCTCTGTTCGACGGGAAAACCGACCCCAAAGACCATTTGAATGCTTTCACCACGGGAATGAGCTTCCATGACCATTCCGATACCGCCCAGTGCAGGGCCTTCCCAGCCACCCTCATCCGTTCTGGACGGGACTGGTTTTGAGGACTCGAGCCTCGCTCAATTTCGACCTTCGACGAGCTGGCTACTCAGTTCATCGACCACTTCGTTGGGAACCGTCGGCAGAAGCGCACGGTCGACTACCTCTTCACAGTTAAGAGTGGAGACAAGGAGACGTTCAAAGCCTACATCACCCGCTTTTACAACTCCATCCTCGAGGTTCCCGAGCACCGGGATGAGACCGTCATCACAGCGCTCAGATCTGGTCTGAGGCACAAAGAGTGGCTGCGCTCCTTTGCGTTGGCACAGCCTAAGACCTTGGCCGAGGTCAAGGCGTGGACCGAGCGCGAGGTTCAGCTAGAGTCCGAGGTGAACGCGAACCTCCCCCGGGAAGAGCGACCCGACCAGAAGAAGAGGGCTCGGGAGGAGAAGCCAGAGCGTCAGCAGCCCTATCACCCAAAGTTCCAGGAGTACACCCCGCTCAACGTCTCCCTCGCAGTGTTACTGGAGGAGGCCCAAGGCGAAGGGTTCTTCAAGTTCCCTCTGATCCCGCGTCAGGCCTCAAATCGGACCCGGGGCCCTTACTGCGCCTTCCACCGGACGCTGGGCCACGCCACCGAGGATTGCAAGCAACTCCGGGATTACATCGAGGAGCTCATCAGATCGGGACACCTCGCCGCTTAATTAAGGGATAAACGGCAGGCCGACCGCGAACAGGAGCAGCGTCCACCTCCTGCCGAGCTGACCATCGTCCAGATCATACTTGTTGTTTACCCTAATCAGAGCAAAGCTCTGTTCAAATTCCAAGCCAGGAAACGAAACAACGCTTCTATTTCCCCCAATCAGAGCAAAGCCCTGCCTTGAAATTAAAGTTAAAATAATTGAAGCAACGCTTCAGCTGATCTGCGCTCTGCGCTGCGCGACACGTGTCAGCGCAGTTGCGCTGCGCGACACGTGTCAGCGCAGTTGCGTGTTCATATCAGATTTTTGCATTTTTATACCGCCCAATTTTTGTCACATTGCATATCGGTAGATACTCTTGAGCCGTGTTTGCCAGTAAATTGCAGGATACAGGTTCTCGGTTCAAAAACGGTGAAATTCATGGAAAACACAACAAGATCCGGATTCCTGCTAACCATAGATAAAACACGGTCTCCGCTCTTCATCCGTATGCTGCCAGATACCAGTTTAGGGAGACAAAATGTCAAATCAATGTCGTTTTCAGGCACAAGGCTCAATGGTAGCACAAAATCCAAGAGATCTACGCGGAGCTCGAGGCAATCATGACAAAATCTTGACAAAAAGTCTACCTTTCCCTCAACAGAAATTCTGGAAAAATCGTGGAGCCAAATTGAGAAAATACATATACCAGAATGAAGGTCACAGGAAACCAGGCCTGCACCAAAAAGCACAGAGCCCAAGTCCACCATAGGGCCGCGGTTCCGCGGCCAAAGGAGGGTCCAGGCCGCGGAACCGCGGCCGTTCTGGCGCCAATCATGCCGGGTTTTCAGGGGCACTTTGGTCTTTTCATTTTGGCCCGTATTGTTGCCCTAGGGTTTCATTTTATGGCCTATAAATAGCCCAGAAGTTTGTGAAGGAAGGGGTCCAATTCTTGTATTTCTTTTTGCTAGGTTTTTAGTTACATGTTCTTCTTCCTCTTCTCACCTCTTCTCCATTAAACTTGTAAGTGAGCTTTTGAGTGAAGAGTGATGAATAAAGAAGACCATTTTATTATCATGCTTGTCTCCTTATATTTATGCTTGTTGTAACTTTAAATTAGTTAAGTAGTTGTTGTTATTTCCTTATTGTTTCTTTCTTCTTTCTTTTTCTTTATCCTTACATACGACAATGATACTTACGCTTGATCCTCGCCAAGGTGAGGTCGCAAATAATTAGTCGTATTCTTCTAGTCTCCTTCTCTCTATCTTCCTCTTTTGTTTGTTTTATTTTTCCGTATTATGAAGTGTGAGTAGTTTTATACTTGTTAGGGTAGGATAAGGGAAGTTTGAGAGAAGGAAATCTCTCTCACTCTTTCCTTGCCCAACAACTTAAATCAACTCCCGTTAATTGAACCACAATCCGCTCCTTACGGCACCCTATCCTACATGATAGCGGTGATTCCGTAGTGAGACCGGTTGTGGTTGAATTAACCGGAGGTTATGGATAAGAGCCAAGAACGGACGGACAAGCACCAAAAGGAAGGACTATGCGTTGGAAAGCCTAGCTTATACTCGCAAGTTCCTTCCTAGTCGTGCTAATCCCCGTTGTTGCCGATTACCGTAACACCGATATTAAGTGGGGCAACGAAAGATGTGGAGACTCCTAACTCAAACTAACCTAATCCTAACCCTAACAAGCTCTCTTTAAATTCAACTTAACACTTAGATAACCACAACAAAATCTGAACAACCGGACTTAACTCGTTAAAACACTTTGAAAAAGACTCCCATCTCCCTGCGGACGACCCGTACTCAACCGGCTAGCTACAAGCGAAACCGTCTTGATTGCGGTATCTAAACTAGAACTTGAACACGCACGCATCCTAACAATCAAATGGCGCCGTTGCCGGGGAGACGGTAGTTTATTTCCTTGTGTAATTTCGGGTTAAATTTTAAGTATAAAAAAAAACGAAAAAAAATATACATACTTTGTAAAAAACCATCTTGTTATTCTTGATTAGTTTTTGTGCAAGTGCGTAGGAAAATACGAAGTTCAAGATCGGCGCCAAAGACGGTGAAAATACGGAGTTCAAGTACAGCGCCAAAGACGTGGGAAGATAGACCCACATTTCGCGGTTACACCGCGACGAACAAAACAAAGTTAACGGTCTACTGTCAAGATCTGGAGCAGGTACAGTGAGAAAGTAAAAATTCAGTACATCAAGACAAGCAGAGGACACCCAGATAAGCCCACAGAAGAAAAATGATGAGCCAGCTCCTCATTTCAGCCGCGGATCCGCGGCATTAGGGCCTTATTGCCGCGGAACCGCGGTCACCTGGTGGGGTCAGTGGCCCAAATTTCTCTGTAAGTTTTCTGCCTCTCTCCTCTCCTCTGTACTCCAATAAACTGTGTTTTCTGCAGCTTTCTTTGCGCAAATTCTTCTCCCCCTTCCAATAAACTGTTCTTGTGCAGGATTCTTTGCGCCGCAAAATAAAAATTGTTTGCAGTTGATTTGTTACTGTTTTGCATTCTTTAATACGGACTTAAGGGGCTTGAAACTAATCCAGATTGGGTGGGGATTTCATCACCCTTCTCAGGACCCCAAAAATCACTAAAGCATATGCATTGTCCATTGTAAATTAAAAAATACTAGACTTCAGCCCTAAGGACTTCGTGCTCATTAGGAGAAGATAAACCGTGTTTAGAACCTCGCTTAACCGTACATTGTTTATGGGGTGTCTAGGAAAGTGTTAAAGGCGCAACCGCCGAAAGAGAAAGGGTTATTTAATTAAGGAACTTCGCGAAAGCGTTGGACAACCTCCCCTTATCTCTGCACTTACCTGGCCCCGTGATCGGTGTATTTTTAAGCCTGTTTCTCGACACTGTTTAACTTCGAAAATCAAGTTCAGGAGCAGGTCTAGTAGACCTAGGTTACCCTAGATCTAGGTGTGATTGTGCATATCTTGTTTGTGATTGCTTAAGCCGTATTTCCGTACATATTTCTGTAAAAATCTTTCTAAAAAAAAAAAATCAAAAACTTTTATAAAAACTTGCCCTTTTGTCGCCAAATCCATTTTCACCCACCACCCATCGCCTTTCTCCCTTGACGTTTTCTTACCCTCACCTTCTCCGCTTTGACTATACTAAACTCGTTTAGTGTATGTCCGCTTGGACTCGGGACACTAGCGCCCGTCTAGTCCGCGTTACGTTAGTCGCGACCGACTACGCGATCGACTCCGAAGTCGATACTCCGTCCACTCCTCTTTCACCCCTTCCTTTTGTTTGTGAATATCCCAAGCTTCCATCAAGTAATATACATACTAGTATGATACAGTAATGGCCTCTAGGGCATATACACCAACAATCTCCCACTTGCACTAAGGCCATGTACTGGCGTATCGAAGACCTATCATCTCGATCAGCCGCTCGAACTGAGTCTGGGGTAAAGCCTTCGTGAATGGGTCCGCAGTATTGTCCTTTGTGTCCACTCTCCGCACCTCGATCTCCTGTCGATCAATGATCTCCCTGATCAGGTGATACCGCCTTAAGATGTGCCTGGATTTCTGATGGGACCTTGGTTCCTTCGCTAAAGCTATAGCCCCATTGTTATCGCAATACAAAGGTATTGGGTCAACAATGGACGGAACCACCTGAAGTTCACTAATGAACTTCTTAATCCAGACCGCCTCTTTTGCGGCATCGCTTGCAGCAATGTATTCAGCTTCCATCGTCGAGTCTGCGACGGTATCCTGCTTGGAACTCCTCCAACATACCGCCCCTCCGTTGAGGGTAAACACAAAACCCGAGACGGACTTGCTGTCATCTTTGTCACTCTGGAAGCTTGAATCGGTAAAGGACTCGACCCTGAGGTCTCCATTACCGTAAACCAGGAACATCTCCTTAGTCCTTCTCAGGTACTTGAGAATGTTCTTCACTGCTGTCCAGTGGTCCTCCCCTGGGTCTGACTGATACCGGCTTACCGCGCTCAACGCGTAAGCTACATCTGGTCTTGTACATAGCATCGCATACATTATAGATCCTACCGCCGAAGCGTAGGGTATAGTGCTCATGCGAACCCTCTCCTCGTCAGTCTTAGGAGACATCTTCTTGGAGAGGGTAATTCCGTGCAATGCGGGTATATTACCGCGCTTGGAACCCTCCATACTAAATCTCTTTAGTACGGTCTCTATGTACCTGGACTGTGAAAGTCCCAACAGTTTCTTGGATCTATCTCTATAGATCTTGATCCCCAGAATGTACGAGGCATCACCCAGGTCCTTCATGGAGAACCTTTGTGACAAAAACAGCTTGACCGATTGTAGCATAGGAATGTCATTTCCTATCAAAAGAATGTCGTCCACGTACAAGACTAGGAATACGACAGTTCGTCCTACAATCTTCTTATATACACAGGGTTCATCTTCGTTCTTGATGAAATCAAATTCCTTGATTGCCTCATCAAAACAGATGTTCCAGCTCCGCGATGCCTGCTTTAATCCATAAATGGATTTAAGCAACTTGCACACCTTTCCGCTGCTCCCACTGTCTACGAAACCTTCTGGTTGATCCATGTAAACGCACTCTTCCAAACAACCGTTTAGGAAAGCCGTTTTAACATCCATCTGCCAGATTTCATAGTCATGGAAGGCAGCAATGGCAAGTATGATCCGAATGGTTTTGAGCATAGCCACCGGAGAAAAAGTCTCGTCATAGTCCAAACCAGGTCTTTGACGAAAACCTTTTGCAACGAGTCTAGCTTTATAGGTCTCGACCTGCCCATCTACACCAAGTTTCCTTTTGTAGATCCATTTGCATCCTACGGGTTTTACCCCGTCTGGAGCAATATCTAAGGTCCACACTTTATTGGCGTACATGGACTCCATTTCGGATTGCATTGCTTCCTGCCACTTATCAGAGTCCCTACTGATAATGGCCTGCCTGAAACTGGTAGGGTCATCTTCTTCCAAGATGCAATCCTCTCGATCCCCGTCAATGAGAAAACCATAGTATCTCTCGGGCGGATGAGAAATCCTACCAGATCTGCGGAGTGGCTGAGGTTCGTCTGGGGTTATAGAATCTAGCGGTTCCTCCAAATTTTCAGTTACATTTTGTGGTCGCTGAATTTCTTCCAGTTCTACCGAACTCCCACTAGTTTCTTTTGCAAGAAACTCCCTTTCTAAGAAGGTGGCGTGGCGAGATACAAACACCTTCTGTTCCTCAGTGTGGTAGAACAGATATCCTAGTGAGTCTTTAGGATATCCCACAAATTTACAGAGAACTGACCGTGCCTCTAACTTGTCCGGTTTATGTGTTTTCACATAGGCCGGACAACCCCATATCTTAATAAATTTCAGACATGGTTTCTTACTGCTCCATATTTCATACGGAGTTTTAGGCACAGATTTGGACGGAACTTGATTCAAAAGGTATGCCGCTGTCTGAAGCGCATGTCCCCAGAATGAAAGAGGTAACTCAGCACTACTCATCATGGAGCGAACCATATCCAATAGGGTACGATTCCTCCGCTCCGATACACCATTGTGCTGTGGTGTATAAGGAGGAGTAAGCTGAGAGAGAATGCCATTCTCTTTTAGGTAATCTAGGAATTCCGTGCTTAAGTACTCCCCTCCCCTGTCAGACCGGAGGATCTTGATACTTTTCCTGTCTGGTTCTCTACTTCCTTTCTGAATTCCTTGAATTTCTCAAAAGCTTCAGATTTGTGTTTCATCAGATACACATATCCGAACCTGGAGAGATCGTCAGTGAATGTGATGAAGTACGAGAACCCACCCCTTGCATGTATAGACATCGGACCACATACATCACTATGTACGAGTCCCAAGAGCTCTGCTGCTCTTTCTCCATGTCCGGTGAACGGAGATTTGGTCATCTTCCCTTTTAGACAAGACTGACAAGTTTCATAAGATGAAAACTCGAACGCATCCAAGAGTCCATCTTTATGCAACTTACTAAGTCTTTTCTCTCCGATATGACCAAGTCTACAATGCCACAAGTAGGATTCATTCGTATCTGAATTCTTCCTCTTGCGTGTGTTTTGTATATTGAGAACTGTATTCTGATTTAGAACGTAGATACCATTACACAGTGTACCCTCTGCAACCAGTACCTTATCAAGGTAAATGTTCATGATATTCTTTTCAAGAACAAAGGTATATCTATCTTTATCGAGTAAAGATACTGATATGATGTTGCAAACCATGGAGGGTACATAGTAGCAATCGTTCAAAATCATAGTCTTGCCATTTGGCAATACTAGGTGATATTCACCGACGGCTGCCGCATAAACTTGTGCTCCGTTCGCTACTCTGAGCGACATATCACCCGGTGCAACTTTCCTACTTTTTCTCAGTCCCTGTAATAAATTACAGATATGAGATCCTGATCCGGTATCAAGTACCCAGGAGGTAGGGCTGACCGTAAAACAGTTCTCAATTACAAGAACACCTGAAGTAGATGCAAAACCATGCTTCTTCTTCAACTGGGTATCCTGGAAATCCATACAATCCCCTTTCCCATTCTCATACTCATGACTGTTGTCACAAGTTAGAGCTGAACCAACTTTCCCCAGTCCCGAATAAGAATTCGGATCGGTCAAGCAATACATTTTATTATCTTGATTAGGGCGTGAAAAGGTTGCTGCCTGGAGAGAGAGAAAAGAAACACTCAGCGTATGCTCTTGCAAGATTAGATTGGTTTATTAATTTATCTAACCAGGATGTCTCCCACTGTTTCCTCAAATCCTTCTTAAAACCTTTTAAAAGAAGAACTAGCCGGGTTTTAATTCACGTCACAATACTTGCTTAACCTTTCAGCCAGGCTAGTGTCGGTACTTCGAGGGAGGTTTTCCAACGCTTTCGCGAAGTTCCTTAATTAAATAACCTCTTTTCCCTGGGGGCGTAACCCCGCTAACACCTTTCTAGACACCTACTAGGTTTATAGCATTGATCGTTAAGTGAAATAATCTCCCGAGAGTAAACCAACTCATCAGTGGGATCGGGATCCAACTGTCATTGTGCGATAACCTAGATGGAATCCACTCTAGTCACCACACTCCAGAAGGTATGCTAAATCTGCAAGTTTCAGTTCTTTTGAAACTCCCGATGTGGTTTTTGCCCCTAGGACCCAAGTGACCTTGACGAATAATCAACAAATCAAAAAGTCCTAGTCAAGTTCAACCCGTCGTTTTCCAGGATTGCATTAGACCCGCCCGCATGATCCTTGATGAATAATCAACAAAATCATGCGACCGTCCTAACCAATCGCATCTATCAGTGCAACAGAGAATTATTACTCAGCTACCGTTCACTGTGTCTTGACGAATAATCAACAAACGCAGCACGAATACTAAGTATTAATTATCTGAAACGACGGAGGGCTACGGCTGGGTTTTTGGCGAAAAACCCGTTAACGTAATGAACTTGATATCGTTGAAGGAACCTGATAGTATTATTTTTTTTATTTTTTTTGAAAATATAGTGGCGAAAACTTTTTGCTAAAGAGGTCACTCCCTGTGAAGGGATCTCGGCTCTTTCCTCGTCGTATGAGGTGCAGGATATTCCAAATTGAATACCTCGATGCAAAGCAAGAATAATCGACTATAGTGAAATTATTGCCCTGACGCAAACTTTTGTCCAAGGGGTCACTCCCGGTGAAGGGATCTCGGCCCTTGCCTCGTCGACTGAGGTGCTGGGCATTCACAACCGAATACCGCTATGCAAAACAAAGATGAACGTCCTTGCAATAACAGCTTTTTGAAAAATTGTTCCAACAACGTCTTTTAGGTTTATTTTCTTGCATTAGTTCTTTTAATGCGTCCCATCATTTAATCCTACCATTGGAGAAAACAACCAAAATATGACGTACGCTTATGCCATTCGCATTCGCCACGGGGCCCCGTCATCACCCGTTAGGTTACTTAACTAACGACAGAGCGGGGGCTGGGCTAGCGCGGCTGTAAAACATAAGCAACGCCTAAATAGTTATTATAAATAGCAATGATAGACATTACAGATCACAGATGAATACATTGGATATACTAGGAATCCGCAATGCGTTCGAGCCTGCAACGCAAAGCGGATTACACGGTCGTGGTGAATAGCCAATACCCCACCCAAGACCCCTACGGGTGCGGCAAACTACCCGCCAAGCACCCGAAGCGAAGCAACCTCCCTCACCTCCGTGAGTAGGCCACTCGGCGCTTCGAGATACCCGGTAGTTTGTGCACCCCTCCATGGGTCTATCCTAGGAGCAAAAACAGTAAAAAGAATTATACAATGACGGCTACAACCCCGACCCGGTTGTGCGGCCATACAAAGAATATTATTACATCAATTTACATGTTACAAATGAATGAAAGAAAAACAACGCTCATCTCACATCCACCCCGGCCATTCACCCGCGACAATCCAATCCATTCATATCCACAAACCAATAACAAACACAGATCATGTATAACCCCGACCAATCGTCTTATAGCGATTAGCCGACGTTCAATACATGCAAGCATCACAGATATAACCGATGTAGTCAAAGTGTAGTGAAGTTCCGGAAAAAATACGGATTTATAGGCCCCCAAAAGTAAATTTTAGTTCTAGAAAATCTGGGCACATATAATATATCCTAAAAATCCCAATACCAACACAGAAACATACTGCACCAAAATCGATGCAGAGAGGGGACAAGACGGCCGCGCTTCTGCGGCAGGAGCTTCCTCTTGCCACGGATCCGCGCTCCTCTGATCTCCTCTCTGGTTCGTATTTGGTGGTTTTTCACACAAAACCCTGAGATAATTTTTGGTATATAACAAATGTCATTTTGACCAGAGAAAAAATTAACAGAAACTTGGGTTTTGCAAAGTTTGGTTTTTGGATTTTCCGGTTTCGAAACTTCGTTACACTTCACTACCTAGCTAGTTTGAGTTTAACCTGGCTCTTGGATGCGTTCGAGATTGTTGGTGTATATGCCCTAGAGGCCATTACTGTATCATACTAGTATGTATATTACATGATGGAAGCTTGGGATATTCACAGTTGTATATACAATCTTGCTCAAAATGGTAGTATGCTACTTGGTTTGTCTCTGCTTTAATATGTGCATGTGTTTCTTTTAGCATATTGCTGGTATACATATTAGTAGAGCCCTTAGGATCTCTGCTTGATTACCGGCGTTGTGATGGCGATCACACTCGTGGGGGCTGGGTAATCTATAAGCACATCCTTATACAGGTCCCTGGTCGTTGGACTATCGAGACAGGGCATCGATACTCCGGAGTAGACTAGCGTATGCGCTTCTCATCCCAGTGTGGGAAACGGTCTGTCCCACAGCCGTTAGTACGTTGTACTTGGGATAGTATGCGGGTGCTCGTTAGGTTACGAGTACACTGGACAGGACTCGTCGGGAACTGTTGGTTGGTAATATACCTATCGTCAGTTATCAGTTCCCAGGTGACATGAGTACAGCTTAGTCCGCTGACTTGACACTATCACTTCGCCTCGAGTGTGTTCCCACTGTTCTTTGATTGCTACCCTACCACGGCTCTACTGAGTCGTGCAAACAGGTAGTAGTTGGGAGCAGTCCCGAAGCACTTGGAGGCAGTGACGGTTAGACAGGATTCGTCTCTCCTGGTATTGGGGGTTGACATCGCGCTGTGTCTAGGAGAGCCATTACACAAGTAGTCCCTGGCCAGGGCCAGCGAGATTTACTGGTAGGTTCCAGTGTTATCTCAGGGTGTATTAGGCTTCACTCCAACACGACTTGTACCGCTATTAGGGGACTGACGTTCACCGCCCCCTAGGCCCGCCATGCGATGTATCAGACGAACAGACCGGACTGTACGGAGACTGTCACATACAGGCTCAGTAGGAGTGCAGATGGGGTTCACCTCGTCAGTCTTCTTATCGACATCTACCTGGGGACCGTTACGTACAGCTAGTGCCGCTTGCGGTCTGTGGTTAAACCCACTGCCAGCGTAGTGTCGAGTCTTTAGAGTCCCACACAGAGAGCTATTCGCCTTTAGGCAAAATGAGTAGAGGTCGCATGGTTTTGCGACAGGGTTCGTTCGCATCCGCGCACTTGTGCACGTTTGCTGTCCGGACAGTTTATACTAGTGGGCTTTGGTTTAAGCCGGATCCTAGTATATGATTTGAGATTGGTTTTTCTCAGTGCATTCGTGTTCCTCGGATCACGAATGCGGGTGCGTATGCACAGTTGCTTGAGATTGAGGGAGAGGACCTTGTTTAGGGTTATTGACTATTGTCATATTATTAACCCTATTACTTTTGTGTGTATTATTGTTAATTGATAATTAGCTTAATTATTGTGCATGGTTGTTGTTGTTGACCATTTGACTTCATTGACTTGTTGACCATGTTAACAACTTGACCATAATCATTTCAATTGGAAGATGCTCTTTGATCCTTGCAATTTGCATTAATATTGAAATGATAATGGTCACCTCTTGATTAAACCATGACAATTTTCTAGCTAATTATGGAATTAAAATATTACACACATATTAGTGAGAATGGCTCACTAATATTTCATTATCTCATATCTTTTCTCTCTCTTGCTCATCCTCTCCCTCAAGCTCTCTCCCTCTCATGTGTTGAGAAACAAAAAGCTTGAGAAAAACCTTCACTTGATCTTCTCTACTCTCTTCTAGGGTTCAAGTCTTAGCATTTCTTGCACTCTAGTTACTCCTAGCTTGGAGTTGAAGCTAAAGGTCGAGGCTTTCGGGTGGATCGTTCTTTGACGGGAGAAGACAAGCAAGATGACATCTTTCTACCATTCCGGCGAGCAAGGAGAGAAGGAGTTCAAGCTCAAGGTATAACCTTTCTACAACTTAGTTAGTTGTAAGTTTGCTTTAGCTAGTTTTCGTTTAGCAAAGATCCTCCCATGCTCGGTCCATGTTGCCTAAGTCGATAAAAATCCAATTTTTATTATGTTTTCCGCCTCCCCGTAAGCACCGGGGTGGGCAACGTGGACCTAACACCTTTGCCGGCCAACTCCGACGTTTACCGGAATTCTGTTCATACATCTTCACCTTCACCTTCACCAACCTCTTCTTCCGCGATGTCGGGATTTAATCCGAACATCTCTTTGACCACCGCTGGATTGGCTCCACCTCCTACGGAGACCAATCTTCCACCACCTCCGCCTGTTGTAGCGCCGCAGCGAATTGCGCTCCAGGATCGTTTCTACCCCACCCGTTCTGCACTTCCCACCTGCCTCTCTCTTCCTCCGGCTAATGGGGACAACTTTGAAATTAAGCCCCATTTCATCAACATGCTTCCACGTTTTCATGGGCTCGAAACTGAAGATGCCTATATCTTCATCAATAAATTTCAAAATGTCTGTGCCATGATGAAAACAACCCAGCTGTCGGACGATGCTATACGTCTACGGGTCATTCCGTTCACTTTATGCGATCTCGCTGAAAAATGGCTGTATAGCACCGCTTCCCACTCAATCACCAGCTGGGACGAGTTTGTTAAAGCGTTTCTGAAAAAATTCTACGCAAATCATAAGACCGCAAGAATTCGAAATGAAATCAACCAATTCTCCCAGCTTCCTTCTGAACCCTTCTGGAAGTGCTTTGACCGGTACAAAGACCTTCTTGTTCAGTGTCCTCACCACGGTATAGAGAAATGGCAGCTCTGCCAAACCTTATACGAGGGACTGAACCCAGCAACGAAGCAGTTGCTGGAAACCATCTGTCAGGGCCACTTCCTATCGAAATCTGACGAGGAAGCGTGGCAGTTCTTTGACGATCTTGTGGAGCAAACGCTACAGTGGGAGAGCACCAGACCGACTTCTTCTTCATCTTCTACCTCCACTTCCACCGGTCAGTCTAGGGTAGGAATCCACCAACTCGACGTCTCTATTGCGATGAAAGCTGAAATGGCTGCTATAACAAGAAAGCTTGAAGAGATAGAGAGCAAATTCTCTGCTCCTGCTCCTGCCCCTGTTCTCCCCCTTCGTACCATCTGCGCTTGTTGTTCCGATCCTTCCCACTTGACCGAAGAGTGTCCTTATAATCCACCATCGCAAGGACAGGATCAGGTTAATGCATTCCAGCAAAGACCGAGGAATGATCCATACTCTTCCACCTACAATCCCGGTTGGAGGAACCACCCCAATTTCGCCTGGAATCAGAATCAGAATCAATTCCAGGGCAACAATTTCCAAAGGGCCCCTCCACCGCAACAACAAGCGCAACAACAAACTCAGTATCAGCAGCCCTACCAACCCCAACCTTACCAAAACCAGACGAACAACTTTGCACCGAACAATTCTTTTCCACCAAACAACCTTGTTCCGTCTAACAACGATAAGGTTTCCTCGCTCGAGCGAAGTCTGGAGGCGTTTGTTAAACAATCGACTCAATCCACCGCCAACATCCAGTCTTCGATCCAATCTTTAGTGCAACACACTGCCGCACACGGGCAAAGCATCAAAACCATCGAGGCCCAGATTGCACAGCTGAACGCGGCCTTGAGCGAGCGAGAGAAGGGGAAGCTCCCGTCCCAGCCACTTCCAAATCCCGGTCACCCACATAATGCACATGTTGCTCTCGAACAACAAAACCATAATGTGAGTGCCGTGACTACACTGAGATCGGGGAGGATGCTGCAAAACAACATTGGCAAACGGATCAACGATGACACCCCGGCCGCCGCTTCTTCTTCTTCTTCTTCTCCTTCTTCTTCTTCGTCTTCCGAGCCTATTCTCCGTTCTTCAACAGGCTCTCCTTCCTCTTCTTCTGCTCTGAACGGATCCACTTCTCACTCCACGAAAACACCTATTCTGGGATCCGTTCCAACTCCAAAATCTTCTCCTCCAGCAGTAGACTCAACCAATTTTCAAAATGTTCCATTTCCAAACCGGTTGAGGTCTAATAAACAAAATCCTCAAATGGAGAAGATTTTGGAGTTATTCAAGCAAGTTAACATTAACATTCCTCTTTTAGATGCTGTCCAACAAGTCCCATCTTACGCGAAAATCTTAAAGGACTTGTGCACAAAAAAGAGGAAGTCTCAGGTACCCAAGAAAGTTTTCTTGGCTAGTGCTGTGAGTGATGCCCTTACCCAATCTTTACCACAAAAACGGAAGGACCCTGGCTGTCCTACGATTTCAATTACCATTGGGGATAAGAACATCAACCGCGCACTATTAGATCTTGGTGCCAGTGTTAACTTGCTTCCGTATTCAGTATACGAGCAATTAGGCGTCGGAGAGTTGAGACCCACACACTGCACTCTCCAAATGGCCGACCGATCGATCACCCACCCTAGGGGTGAGCTAGAGGATGTGTTAATAAAAGTCGAGGACTTCATATTCCCCGTTGACTTTATTGTATTAGATACACAGCCTGTAGCTAACCCCCGGAATCAAATTCCGGTGATACTCGGTCGCCCATTTCTTGCAACCTCAAATGTTGTGATCAATTGTCGCAACGGTTCGATGAACCTCTCTTTTGGAAATATGACGATTGAACTCAACATTTTTAGGTTAGGGAATCAGCCCGCCGAACCTAATGCTCATATACTGGACGTCTGCTCGATCCAGGAGATCACACCAGAAGAGTGTGAATTCGAGGAGTTTCTGTTTGACCACGATAATCTTGACGCCACTAGTGCGTTTCTCTTCGAGTCTGCTGCTGTTTCTGCGCCCGATAATGAATACGAGTGTTTCACGTTATCGAACGATCTTAGCCGCACACAACCCGAGTTCGAATCTTTCGACTTTCCGGATGAGTTACCTAAACCATCCGACTCGGTTGCCTACACTCGTTTTGAACCTTTGCTGGAGTCCTTTGAGTTCGAGACCCTTGCACCAGTCTTGCCTTCCATCATTTCACCTCCAACGCTCGAACTCAAGCCGTTGCCGTCTCACCTTAAGTATGCCTACTTAGGTGAGAACGAGACCCTCCCTGTCATCATTTCGGCTTCTCTAGCTCCCGAGCAAGAGAAAGCCCTTCTCGCGGTCTTGCACAGCAACAGGCAAGCTTTTGGCTGGTCCATGGCGGACATCAAGGGGATTAGTCCCCTAATCGTTGAGCGTCACATTCATCTGATGGATGATGCCAAACCAGCCCGGGATCCACAAAGACGTCTTAATCCAGTCATGAAGGAGGCTGTGAAGAAGGAGATCGTCAAATGTCTAGATAGTGGTATCATTTACCCTATCTCTGATAGCCAGTGGGTTAGCCCCATTCATGTTGTCCCCAAGAAGTCGGGCATCACGGTCATAACCAACGAGGCGAATGAGTTAATCCCTACTCGCACCCAAACTGGGTGGCGAGTTTGCATTGATTACAGAAAACTCAACGCCGCTACGCGGAAAGACCACTTTCCGCTACCCTTCATTGACCAGATGATTGAACGATTGGCCGGGCATGAGTACTATTGCTTTCTAGATGGCTACTCTGGCTACAATCAAATTCCCATCGCCGAAAAAGACCAGGACAAGACCACTTTCACTTGTCCTTTCGGCACGTTTGCATATCGACGCATGCCCTTTGGGTTATGCAATGCGCCCGCTACCTTCCAGCGGTGTATGATGGGAATTTTCTCTGACATGGTGGAAAATTTTTTGGAGATTTTCATGGATGACTTCTCCATCTTCGGCGACTCCTTTGACGAGTGTTTGCTGCATCTTGACGCTGTCCTTACCCGATGTAAGGACAAGAATCTCACTTTGAACTGGGAGAAATGACACTTCATGGTGCGCGAAGGTATTGTCTTAGGACATATCATCTCGCAAAATGGCATAGAGGTTGACAGAGCAAAGATTGAGGTCATTTCCAATCTGCCTCCTCCCCGATGCGTCAAAGATATCCGAGCCTTCCTTGGCCATGCCGGTTTCTATAGACGGTTTATCAAGGACTTTAGCAAGATTGCTAGGCCCTTGACGCTTTTGCTGGCCAAGGACACGCCTTTCGACTTCGACTCGAGCTGTGTGACTGCATTCGAGTCACTGAAACGCTAACTCACTTCTGCTCCCGTTCTCTCTTCTCCTGACTGGACGCACCTATTCGAGATTATGTGCGATGCATCCGACTTTGCCATCGGTGCTGTCCTTGGACAGCACATCAACAAGATGCCGTGCGTAATCTATTACGCGAGCCGGACCCTGAACGACGCCCAACTGAACTATACAACAACTGAGAAGGAATTCTTAGCTGTTGTATTTGCTTTAGAAAAGTTCAGGCCCTACCTAATCGGCTCTCCAGCCATTGTCTACACGGACCATTCAGCTCTGCGCCATCTTTTTGCGAAGAAAGATGCCAAGTCTCGGTTAATACGTTGGATCCTTTTGCTTCAAGAGTTTGACCTTGTCATTAAGGAAAAACGAGGATGTGAAAATGTAGTTGCCGACCATCTCTCACGACTTCCTTCTTCGCCTTCGCTTCCAATTCCGATTAATGACGTTTTCCTAGATAAACAACTCTTGACAGTATCGTGCGAACCCTGGTTCGCAGATATTGTGAACTATCTGGCTACGGGATTACTACCGACCGAATGGTCGAGTCAGGACAGACTTCGCTTCTTATCCCAAGTAAAACACTTTTACTGGGACGAACCCTACTTGTTAAAGTACTGTCCCGACCAGATTATTCGTCGGTGTGTCCCCGATGAGGAATTCAAGAGTGTGCTGTCATTTTGCCACGATCAAGCGTGTGGCGGGCATTTTGGGCCCAGAAAGACAGCTGAGAAGATCTTGCAATGTGGTTTCTACTGGCCACAACTTTTCAAAGACGCTCACGAATATTGCAAGACTTGCTCTCGGTGCCAACACATGGGCCGGATATCCCGGAGAAACGAGATGCCGCTCCAACCGATCTTGGTTGTGGAGATTTTCGATGTTTGGGGGATAGACTTAATGGGGCCGTTCCCCAACTCTTTTGGGAACTTGTACATTCTTCTAGCTGTTGATTACGTCTCTAAATGGGTCGAGGCTGTGCCCAGCCGGACTAACGACAACAAGGTTGTCGTTAGGTTCCTTAAAGAAAACATTTTCTCACGGTTTGGGCACCCCCGAGCGATCATTAGCGACAATGGAAGTCATTTCTGCAATAAAACTTTCGAAGCCTTGATGCGGAAATACTCCATTAATCATAAGCTTTCTACGCCCTACCACCCCCAAACCTGCGGGCAGGCCGAAGTTTCAAATCGGCAAATCAAGCAGATATTGGAGAAGACGGTTTCTAAGAACCGTAAGGATTGGTCTTTGAAACTCACTGATGCCCTTTGGGCATTTAGAACTGCTTATAAGACCGACCTTGGCATGTCTCCCTATCGGCTTGTGTACGGAAAAGCCTTC
Source organism: Agapanthus africanus (assembly GCA_030015575.1). Taxonomy (NCBI): domain Eukaryota; kingdom Viridiplantae; phylum Streptophyta; class Magnoliopsida; order Asparagales; family Amaryllidaceae; genus Agapanthus; species Agapanthus africanus. The sequence continues at coordinate 136,424,048 of JASDDO010000010.1, forward strand.
CACCTACCTGTCGAAATCGAGCATCGCGCATTTTGGGCGATTAAGGAGCTGAATCTTTCTCTTGAGGACGCGGGCAGCCATCGGAAGCTGCAGCTGAACGAACTGAGCGAGCTTAGGGATGAGGCTTACGACAACGCGGTTGTCGTTAAGAATCGAACGAAGGTGTTTCACGATAAACACCTTTTGCGCAAAACCTTCGTACCTGGTCAACAGGTACTTCTTTACGACACCCGACTTCATTTTCATCCAGGAAAGCTCCGATCTCGTTGGAAAGGGCCATATTTTGTGCGGAATGTGTATCCGTAGGGCGCTGTGGATTTGGAAAACCCAAAGGACGGTTCACTCTTCAAGGTAAATGGACACCGATGCAAACCGTACCTTAGCGCCGAACCAACAGAGGAGCTCCTGTTCTTACAGGAGCCGGTGTACCCTGAATGATCTTCCTCTGCCTACCTCCAAACTTCGGTTATCCAGCCAAGAACAGTGGACACTGTTCCAAATAAGTTTGGGGGTATGTACAAACCATTTTGTTTATATTTGTGTATATTCTTTTTCTTTTCTTTAAAAACAAAAAACAAATAAAAATTGTGTATCACTAACCGACAATTTTGAACCTTCCAACTGCTCTCTTCATGCCACGACAGTGAGGACACTGTCCAGTTTAAGTTTGGGGGTACGCTCGGTACGCATTTCTTACCTTCGCATTCATATGTATATTTTGCATCTGCATAAAAATCCATAAAATCCATAAAAATCGGAAAATTTTCTAAAAAATATAAAAACTTTTTTGTCAAGTTAGCTTGTGGAAGAACTTTAATTCAACATTTCGACGGTTTTTGTTTGAAAAAATACGAATAACTAGATCTTATGTTTGGATTTTGAAAACCTGAAAGATAACTCTCCTTTGAAGTTAACTATAGCTGATATACGTCTTTACATCACACTACACGTGTCGTAAGATTTTGGGAATTAGATGACAAGTCTTTCATGTTTAAACTTTTAAACAGATAAATGATTTTCTGAGGATCAAATAGGTTTGTTCTGAAATAAGTAATGTCAAGAATAGTTTATGAAGTAAAGCGAATATGAAGGAATGTTATTGATGCCGTAATTGGAGCTAAGTCTGAAAAATAACCCATCTAAAACTTGATTGGAATGATTACACACCAAACCCACTAGACACGTCTTTTATCCAAAAAAAAAAAAATATATTTGAACTGCCGGTTATATCTCCGTTCGTATTAAATCATCTGATTTTCACGCCAATCTGTCTTTTGTTTTTGGACCTAGGTAACTTGAGTAATTAAGTCCGCTGGGGTGTTTCTACACCTAATGCCCTAAAACCAACTGGTTTGGGTGCATTGGCCCAAAGCTCGCTAAGAAGCCTAGAAAGTCCAGTTTAAAACAAAGTCAAGCAAGTGTTCTCTCCGAGTTAAAATTCCTAACGGTTCTTTGTGTGAGAATAATCTTGATAAAAGACAGGCTTTTAAAAAAAATTTTAACGGAGATATGAAGGTTTTACTCTTTGATAAAGACTATTGCACGTTCACAGAGGTGTGTATGAAATGAAAACAAGAAAAAGGTGGAGTGAAAAATACGACTTAGTTTCCTGTTATGGAAGATAGAAATTCTGAAGTTGAAACCTTACTGGAAAACGAAACTTGAAAAATGCTTAACTCTTTATAAAACTTATGTGATCCTTTTTTAAATTGTTATCTGGGCTTTATTGTGCGACATGATGACTTTATTCGACCTTTCGGGAACTTAACGACACTATTTGCACTGCACGTAAAGACATGTAAAATCTGTAGTTAAATAAGAAGCGAGGTGTGAAAAATAAAGGTTCGATAGTCTAGACTTAGGATTATAGAATTGTTATTTTCTAAAACAAAACTTTAGGGTGAAGCTTAGTTATTTTACAAAATCAACTTGACCGGATTTTGTGGGTAGTATCCGCTGAAAACCCTCAGGAGACAACACTCCTCCTACTAGGGACACCTAGAGGTTTAACGGCTTGTTGCACATGCTCAGTGCAATCGCGTTCCCTGCGAAAGTGAGGTTAGGAAATTTTTTTTGAATAAATGGGCTTTGCTCGGGACGAGCAAATGATAAGTTTGGGGGTATTTGTTCATATCAGATTTTTGCATTTTTATACCGCCCAATTTTTGTCACATTGCATATCGGTAGATACTCTTGAGCCGTGTTTGCTAGTAAATTGCAGGATACAGGTTCTCGGTTCAAAAACGGTGAAATTCATGGAAAACACAACAAGATCCGGGTTCCTGCTAACCACAGATAAAACACGGTCTCCGCTCTTCATCCGTATGCTGCCAGATACCAGTTTAGGGAGAAAAAATGTCAAATCAATGTTGTTTTCAGGCACAAGGCTCAATGGTAGCACAAAATCCAAGAGATCTACACGGAGCTCGAGGCAATCATGACAAAATCTTGACAAAAAGTCCACCTTTCCCTCAACAGAAATTCTGGAAAAATCGTGGAGCCAAATTGAGAAAATACATATACCAGAATGAAGGTCACAGGAAACCAGGCCTGCACCAAAAAGCACAGAGCCCAAGTCCACCATAGGGCCGCGGTTCCGCGGCCAAAGGAGGGTCCAGGCCGCGGAACCGCGGCCGTTCTGGCGCCAATCATGCCGGGTTTTCAGGGGCACTTTGGTCTTTTCATTTTGGCCCGTATTGTTGCCCTAGGGTTTCATTTTATGACCTATAAATAGCCCAGAAGTTTGTGAAGGAAGGGGTCCAATTCTTGTATTTCTTTTTGCTAAGTTTTTAGTTACATGTTCTTCTTCCTCTTCTCACCTCTTCTCCATTAAACTTGTAAGTGAGCTTTTGAGTGAAGAGTGATGAATAAAGAAGACCATTTTATTATCATGCTTGTCTCCTTATATTTATGCTTGTTGTAACTTTAAATTAGTTAAGTAGTTGTTGTTATTTCCTTGTTGTTTCTTTCTTCTTTCTTTTTCTTTATCCTTACATACGACAATGATACTTACGCTTGATCCTCGCCAAGGTGAGGTCGCAAATAGTTAGTCGTATTCTTCTAGTCTCCTTCTCTCTATCTTCCTCTTTTGTTTGTTTTATTTTTCCGTATTATGAAGTGTGAGTAGTTTTATACTTGTTAGGGTAGGATAAGGGAAGTTTGAGAGAAGGAAATCTCTCTCACTCTTTCCTTGCCCAACAACTTAAATCAACTCCCGTTAATTGAACCACAATCCGCTCCTTACGGCACCCTATCCTACATAATAGCGGTGATTCCGTAGTGAGACCGGTTGTGGTTGAATTAACCGGAGGTTATGGATAAGAGCCAAGAACGGACGGACAAGCACCAAAAGGAAGGACTATGCGTTGGAAAGCCTAGCTTATACTCGCAAGTTCCTTCCTAGTCGTGCTAATCCCCGTTGTTGCCGATTACCGTAACACCGATATTAAGTGGGGCAACGAAAGATGTGGAGACTCCTAACTCAAACTAACCTAATCCTAACCCTAACAAGCTCTCTTTAAATTCAACTTAACACTTAGATAATCACAACAAAATCTGAACAACCGGACTTAACTCGTTAAAACACTTTGAAAAAGACTCCCATCTCCCTGCGGACGACCTGTACTCAACCGGCTAGCTACAAGAGAAACCGTCTTGATTGCGGTATCTAAACTAGAACTTGAACACGCACGCATCCTAACAATCATTGCGCTAACGCAGTTGCGCTGCGATCTGCGCTGCGCGACACGTGTCAGCGCAGGTGCGCTGCGCTCTGCGCTGCGCCACACATGTCAAGCGTAGGTGCGCTTGCGTCAGCTGTGCCAGCATTTAAACAGAAAAATTCTGGAAAGATCTTTCTAATCTTATTAAAACAAGAAAATTGCCTTTTGTAAAACAGGAGCTCTTGGATCAAAGATCCAACGGTAGGGAAAAATCCCTAAATCACTCAGAGAAAGATCTCTTTAACTGATTTAACAAATCAATTGGCACTATATAAAGGCCCCTAGAATCCAAGTCTAAAACACACAGAACTCCTCTAAAAAATTTTTGAGAAGAGCTCAGAGAAAGAAAAGGTAAAAACCTTTAAATAAAAGAAGAATTTCTTCTAAAAGAGATCAATGATCTAAGAACAAGATCAAGATCTTGGAAAAAAAAATAATAATAAAAAAGAAGAAGTAATTTACTTCTGTATAAAGGCTTTGCCTTTTGATGAACCATTGGTTCTTGAAAACAAGAAAAACTTGTTTTCTTTGATCTAAATTTGATCAAAATATTAAACAGTGCCTTGCACTTTTGAAATTTGCACTGTTGCGCTCCTTGGATTGGCGCAAGCCACCAGGTAGCGCCACGTGTCAGCCTCAGAACAAACTGCGCTATGCGCTTCTAAAACAGAGCACTGCTCTCATAAATTGGCGCAAGTCATCAGAGCGCGCCACGTGTCAGCAGCGCGCTAGCGCAGCGCCCTGGCCCAGCGCACTGGCGTAGCGCACTGCGCTAACAGACTTGCGCTCACCAGAGCGTGACACGTGTCACCTCCACATGCGCTGGCGCCTTGCACTCTTTAAGTGGCGCAAAGCGCCTGACAAGCCACGTGGCGCTCTGTCAGACTAATTGATGCAGTGCATTATTAAAAAGAAGGGACAAAGCTAAATTAAAAGGCCTAACAGGCCTATTAAAAATGCAATGCATTATAAAAGGGATAGAGCCCAAACAAAGGTCTGTTTGACCAAAACAGATGCTGTGCATCATTTAAAAGGGCAGAGCCCAAATAAAGGTCTAATAGACCAAACAAAAATGCCATGCATTATTAAACAGCGGCGGAGCCCTAGTAAAGGCCTAACAGGCCAAATGCAGATAAAACGTTGAACATTTTCAACTGAACTTAGCCCAATTCTGGCCGTAAGTCCTCAAATTAAATTGAACCGAGCACGACTGCTCTCTCAAATCAATTTACACCCGGTTCAAGGGTACATCTTTGAACTTCTCTAATATTTGTCGTTGTAATTCTTCAACGTCGTCAGAGAGGTGACGGGTCCCGATAACCACACATCAATATGGACTGTGGGGTCCTTAAACTCATGGACTGACGCGTCCTTAAACTCATAGACTAATGCGTCCTTAAACTAACATTTGTCCCCAAAACGGGAATGTTGGACCACTATGTCCCTAAACTGGCAATGGACCACTATGTCCCTAAACTGGAACAATAGAGCCCAAACGCTCTTTTGTCGGTTCTAAACGATCCCGTTAAGTTGATCTTAGTCTCAAACTAGACTAACGTATCTTTAACAAACGTTTAAGTTGATCTTAGCATCAAATACGGCTAACGTATCCTTAAACAAAAACCCCAAACCCAAATCTAAGAAAATACGGATTTGGACTAATCTACGTCCTAAGGGCGACGACATAAATTAGTCTCCGTATACAATCCACGGGCAACCACAAACAAAACAAACACCCACGACACGAAGTGAACATCTGGAGAAGGAGAAAGTTGTTACCGCGATGCGGTAGCATAATTAACTGCAAGGGCTTGCGCCTGCAGGGAAGAGCGTCCCCACAATCAAAAACCCCTCAAGCGAGGGGGAATCTGACGAAGTCTACTACATCGGTCGCACCCGTCTAAACCTCCGATACACGGTACCATAAATCAACTTGGCATCTTCGGAGAGGTGGAAGGATAAAACCAAATAGCATCTGCCCCGAATCTCAGGCAAGACGTCCATGTCTTCGCCGCCATTCGGAGGGGAACAGATTCTGGCACGCCCGGTGGGACCTCTTCCTCTTTCCACTCCACAATTCGTGTGTCGTGTTCGCGAACGAATCACGATTTGCTGTGGTTGCCTGTGGATTTGAGGTACTAAGATTTGGTGTCTTGCTCCATGCAGAGAGCAGAAGATCAATGGCTTCAAACTGCACTACCTGCAACTGCAACTCTCGCTTCGTCCTTGCTGGAGGAGTGACTTATGGGCCCCAAGCGGCCTCCTTTTTCAAGATGCCAGTGGAGCAGGTAACTCAAGCCATCACTGGACTATTCTTCGGGACCATGCTCCCACCGATGAGCCTCAATGCCCCAATGACATCGTAAGAAGCTCCAAAGAAGCCGGTCTTTGATCGACTTACCACTGCCGCGACCCCTCTCAACGGGTCGCCCAACTTCAATACTTCAGTTTTCAACAGACTGGGCCAGAACGTCTACAAGCCCGCGATACCCGAAGCTGCCATCCCAAACTGGATAGCCATCCCGGCTCAAGCGGACGAAATCACTGAAAAAGCTTCTCCTTCCAAGAAGTCAGTTTTTACAAGGCTGCCCATTCCAGTTTCTGCTCCAGGAGAGGTCCTCAAAGCTGCTTCCCCTGCCCAGAGGGGGCATGATGAAGTCACCCTTATAACTGAAACAACTCCATCCGCACGACACGCTCGATGTCATCACTGGCGCCGAGTCAGGAAGGCTGGGGGCAACTCCCCCTCTGGGATAACTTCGCCAGCTCCGATGGTGGGGATCGATGCTGCTGTTCCAACCGAGAACAGCTTTGAACTGATCAACAAGGTGTGCAGAAACTCTCCTACTGCAGTGCTGAAGAGAACTCCATCACCTGTGGAGAATACTCCAGAGAAGAAACTAGAGCAGCCCCCTCAGCGGCTGTCCTCTAAGATTTACAAAGTCTGGCGTCAAGTCCAAGACTCGGTTGTTGATCAAGACTACCTCCGCCGACAGAAAAAGGTGAAGGTTCGGCAGGAGAAGGACTACTCTGTCAAGCTAGAAAAAGAAACAGCTGGCTGGGTGCCCACTGCAACGGCTCCCTCAACGTCAATCACTCGAAAGGAAAGGAGGCCGCAAAAAGCCCCTGTGAACATGGCGAACCGTAAAAGCGCTGAGCACAAATGCCCCAAGTCTGGGGGTATAGTGGTGCACACTGTTTATATGGCTTCCGGAAAGGAGGAAGGCCGTGCTTCGACGGGTCACCGACCGCTCACTCGATCCGTGACCAAAACCCAGGAGCAACAACAGAAGCTTCAGGAGATGATGACTGCGATGACAGCACTTACCGGGCCAAAAGAAAGCTCGGAGACATCATCAGAACAGCGACACGAATAGGAAACTGACGCTGACTTCTTATGCAGAGTCCTCGAAAAGAAGGATAGAGAAGCAGCAGAACAAGCTGCCAACATAAAACAAATGGCGCTTCTCCTCTAAGACATGGTAGGAATGATGTTATTGTAAGTCCACGTTGCTCATCCCGGTTCTTACGGGGAGGCGGAAACGGCAAAAAACAATTATTTTGGCCCAAAGGCAACATGGACAAAAAGCCGGATCTTTGCTAAACTAGAAACTAGCAAACTACTAGAGGCTTTAACTACTATGCCGTAGAAAATATACCTCATGAAACCGGTCCTTCGGGTCTTCTCTCCGCTGTCCGGCTCGTCCATCCACGCTCCGAGGGTCGATCCGGATCTTGGTCACCTCCGCGGCCTTCTTGAGTCGAAGACGATCCACCCGAAAGATGTACACCGAGCTCTACCTCGAGCCGAGGCAACTAGGACAACGAGATCACTAGTCTAGATGCCCTAGGTTGTGTATTAGAGATATATGGAAGTGTTTGTCTTTGTGGGATCTTTTTCTCTCAGCACATGAGATCAAAAGAAGAAATCAAGAGGAGGAAGAAGGAGGAGCTAGCAACCATGAGAGCTTTTCTTTTCTTCTCACAAGAACAAGAGAGAGAAATGAAAATGAATTATGAGCTAAAAAAATGAACCATGGTTGAAATAATGCAAAACTATCATCATTACCAATCCTTTCATGATAAAGTTGATGGCTACTAATTGAATTGACCATTTTCATAATCCAAAAGAAAAAGAAAATCCAAAGAAGAGTGTACACCTCTCATGAAGGTCAATGGTCAACACCGGTCAACGGGTCAACAAAGTCAAGAGAGGTCATGGTGGTCAAATGGTCAATGCAATTAGCCATCACAAAATTATCACAAAAAAGATTAGTAAAATAATGTCCCCGGCTCATAATGGTTTTGACCGAACGAATTGTCAAAACCCTAATGAGCCTGCCACATAACGGTTTTGGCCGAACCAACTGCCAAAACCCTAATGGGGCACCTCCTCCTTTATTGCTCCTCAAAACTGTGCATACACACCTGCATCTGCATTCCGTAGAATGCGAATGCACAGAAGACAAAACAAATCCATCCGTGCAATACTAGGATCCGGCTTAAACCAAAGCCCACTAGTATTGCCTTCTCGAACAGCATACGCACACAAGTGCACGTAAGTGATCGCAGCCCTGCCGTAAAACCATACAGCCTCTACACGTTTCGCTCAGTGCAGGGAAACTCTCTGTGTGGGACTCTAAAGACTCGACACTACGCTAGCAGTGGGTTTAACCACAGACCGCAAGCGGCACTAGCTGTACGTAACGGTCCCCAGGTAGATGTCGATAAGAAGGCCGATGAGGTAAACCCATCCGAACTCCTTCTGAGCCTGTTTGTGACAATCTTTGTACAGTCCGGTCTATTCGTCTGATACATCGCATGGCGAGCCTAGGGGTGGTGAACGTCAGTCCCCTAATAGCGGTACAAGTCGTGTCGGAGTGTAGCCCAGAACACCCTGAGATAATACTGGAAACCTACGAGTATATCTCGCTTGCCCTGGCCAGGGACTACTCGTGTAATGGCTCTCCTAGACACAGCACGATGTCAACCCCCAATACCGGGAGAACGAATCCTATCTAACTGCCACTACCTCCAAGTGCTTCGGGACTGCACCCAACTACTACCTGTTTGCACGACTCCTTTGAGCCGTGGTAGGGTAGTAATCTAAGTACAGTGGGAACACACTCGAGGCGAAGTGACAGTGTCAAGTCAGCGGACTAAGCTGTACTCATGTCACCTGGGAACTGATAACCGACGATAGGTATAATACCAACCATCAGTTCCCGACGAGTCTTGTCCAGTGTACTCGTAACCTAACGAGCACCCGCATACTATCTCCAGTACGACGTACTGATGGCTGTGGGACAGACCATCTCCCCTGCTGGGATGAGAAGCGCATACGCTAGTCTACTCCGGAGTATCGATGCCCTGTCTCGATAGTCCTACGACTAGGGACCTGTATAAGGATGTGCTTATAGATTACCCAGCCCCCACGAGTGTGACTGCCATCACAACGCTGGTAATCAAGCAAAGATCCTAAGGGCTCTACTAATATGTATAAGCGATATGCTAAAAGAAACACATGCACATATTGAAGTAGAAACAAACCAAGTAGCATACTACCATTTTGAGCAAGATTGTCTGTACAACTGTGAATATCCCAAGCTTCCATCAAGTAATATACAAACTAGTATGATACAGTAATGGCCTCTAGGGCATATACACTAACAATCTCCCACTTGCACTAAGGCCATGTACTGGCGTATCGAAGACCTATCATTTCGATCAGCCGCTCGAACTGAGTCTGGGGTAGGGCCTTCGTGTGTGGATCTGCAGTGTTATTCTCCGAATCTACTCTCTTCACCTCGATCTCCCGGCGATCTACGATCTCCCTGATCAGGTGGTACCGCCTCAAAATGTGCCTGGACTTCTGATGGGACCTGGGTTCCTTCGCTAAAGCTATAGCGCCATTGTTGTCGCAATACAGCGGTATTGGATCAACAATGGTAGGAACCACCTGAAGCTCCGTGAGGAACTTCTTCATCCAGACAGCTTCCTTTGCGGCATCGCAAGCAGCTATGTACTCCGCTTCCATAGTTGAGTCAGCAACGGTCTCCTGTTTGGAACTCTTCCAGCAAACTGCCCCTCCATTGAGGGTAAAGACATAACCCGACATAGACTTGGAGTCATCATTGTCACTCTAGAAGCTGGAGTCAACAAAGGCCTCGATCTGGAGGTCTTTTCCGCCATACACCAAGAACATCTCCTTAGTCCTTCTCAGGTACTTAAGAATGTTCTTTACCGCTATCCAGTGTTTCTCCCCTGGGTCCGACTGATACCGGCTTACAACGTTCAATGAGTATGCTACATCTGGTCTGGTACATAACATCGCATACATTATAGAGCCTACCGCAGATGCGTAGGGTATAGATGACATGCGAGCCCTTTCCAAATCAGTCTTGGGAGACATCTCTTTGGAGAGGGTGATTCCGTGACAAGCCGGTAGATTACCGCGCTTGGAATCTTCCATACTGAACCTTTTCAGTATGGTGTCGATGTACCTTGACTGTGAAAGTCCCAACATCCTCTTAGATCTATCACGATAGATCTGGATCCCCAGAATGTAGTTGGCATCACCCAGGTCCTTCATGGAGAACCTCTGTGACAAGAATCCCTTGACTGAGTGTAGCCTAGGAATATCATTTCCTATTAGGAGAATGTCATCCACGTACAAGACGAGGAATACCACAGTTCTCCCTACAATCTTACTGTAAATGCATGGTTCATCTGGGTTCTTGATAAAGTCGAATTCCTTGACTGTATCATCAAAGCAGATGTTCCAACTCCGCGATGCCTGCTTCAGTCCATAAAAGGACTTGAGCAACTTGCACACTTTACCGCTGCTCCCACTCTTAATGAATCCCTCCGGCTGATCCATAAAGACGCACTCTTCCAAATTTCCATTTAGGAAAGCCGTCTTTACGTCCATCTGCCATATCTCATAATCATGGAAGGCAGCAATGGCAAGAAGGATCCGAATGGATTTGAGCATAGCCACTGGAGAAAAGGTCTCGTCATAGTCCAAACCAGGTCTTTGACGAAAACCCGTTGCTACAAGTCTAGCTTTATAAGTTTCAACCTGCCCATCTACACCAATCTTCTTTCTGAAGATCCATTTGCAGCCTATGGGTTTTACCCCTTCTGGAGCAAAGTCCAAAGTCCAAACTTTGTTGGTGTACATGGACTCCATCTCGGTCCGCATTGCATTCAGCTATTTTACCGAGTCATCGCTCTGAATGGCTTGTTGGAAGCTAGTAGGCTCACCATAATCCATAGTGCAATCCTCTTTATCCCCGTCTATGAGAAAACCGTAATATCTCTCGGGCGGATGAGACTGCCTACTACTCCTGCGGAGTGGCGTTGGGATGTCCGGTTCTCTTGAAACTTCTGGTTCTTCCAAGCTTTCAGTAATAGCTTGTGGTTCTGGAATTTCTTCTAGTTCTATTGCGCTCCCACTTATCTGATTTTCTAAAAATTCAGTTTCCAAGAAGTGGGCATGCTGAGAAACAAAAACCTTTTGTTCCTCTGCGGAATAGAAAAAATACCGCTTGGAGTTCTTTGGGTATCCCACAAACTTACACAGTACTGAGCGTGCCTCGAGCTTGTCCGCATGCTGCTTTTTTACAAAAGCTGGACATCCCCATGTCTTAAGATACTTAAGACAGGGTTTCTTCCCACTCCATATCTGATATGGGGTGGTAGGCACAGTCTTGGTTGGAGCCTTGTTTAAGAGATATGCAGCTGTTTCTAATGCATAACCCCAGAAAGATCGCGGCAACTCAGCCTTACTCATCATGGAATGAACCATATCCAATAGGGTTCGATTCCGCCTTTCCGATACACCGTTGTGTTGTGGTGTGTATGGAGGAGTACGCTAAGAGAGAAATCCATTCTCTTTTAAGTAGTCCAGAAACTCGGCACTCAAGTATTCACCACCTCGATCAGATCTCAGTGTCTTGATACTTTTGCCTGTTTGTTTTTCAATTTCATTCTTGTATTCCTGAAATTTCTCAAAGGCCTCGGATTTGTGCTTCATCAAGAAGACATGCCCATATCTAGAGAAATCATCTGTGAAAGTAATGAAGTATGAATAACCACTTCGCGCATGTGTAGACATTGGACCACACACATCACTGTGTATGAGTCCCAAGAGCTCGCTCTTTCTTTCTCCGTGTCCAGTGAACGGAGTCTTTGTCATCTTTCCCATGAGACAAGATTCACAAGTGACATAAGACTGATACTCGAACGGATTCAAGTATCCCTCTTTATGTAACTTTGTTAACCGTGTCTCATTAATGTGACCCAGTCTACAATGCCATAAGAAAGCCTGATTTGTTTCCGGAGACTTTCTTTTAAGTGTGTTCTGGACACTGAAGATCTGAGCTTGATTCAATACGTATATCCCATTTTGTAATGTACCTGACCCAATCAGAACTTGATTTAGGTGGATGTTGACTACATCGCTTACAAAAGTAAAATCATATCCTTCCTTAGAAATTAAGGATACAGATATGATATTACAAGTCGCACCTGGTACATAAAAACAGTTACGCAGAATCAATATCTACCCAGTTGTCAGTCCTAGATGATATTCCCCTACGGATTCAGCATACATGCTCATTCCGTTAGCAACCCTGAGAGTCATATCACCTTTCCTGATAACCCTACGGTTTCTCAGAGCCTGTAACGAATTACAGATATGAGATCCTGATCCGGTATCCAATACCCAGGAAGTAGGGTTAACTGACATACAGTTCTCTATTACAAACACACCCGAAGCCGAAGCCACAACATGCTTCGAATTCTGGCTACTGGATTTACAAGCCCTGCAATCCTTCTGCCAATGTTCATTCCTGTAACAATAGGAATATCCTTCTTTTACTACATCCAGTCCCGAAACTTCTGCCCTTCCTTTTCTTTCGACTTCCCTGGTTTCCTTCAGGGTAGTAGGTAGAGACTGTTGAACTAAGTCAGTATCTGACCCGTTCTTCAACGTGGTCTTCAGGTCCGTGATCTCAAAAGAGCTGGTCTCTGTAAGGACGTTGCCCCCTACAGATGACCCGATAGCCAACCTCGCTTGAAGCAATTCTTTCGAGGTCTTATATCTTGCGATACGAGATTGCTCTCCATATAAATCTTTGTTATGGAGGAAGAGAGAGACTAAGTCCATCTTCTCGTGCTGCCTCTGGTATGTACCATCAACTGAGGCTAACACGAGGCACTTGGCTTTCGCACAGTTCTTTTCCGATGTCTCGCGGATATGAATATCCGTGACAGGGGAAACTGGACCTGAGACGGCAGGGGTTGGATCAGTCAAGAGGTGTCCCATCTTGTCATGGGAAATGGACATCTGGACAGACCTTTGCCAGTCAAAACAGTCAGATTCAGTCATTTTATTATCTGGATGTAACCTATGTCTGGTCACTGGGTCGCTGCAATTAAGAGAGAGAGAAGAAAACACTTTAGCATGATGCTGTTGCAAGTTTAGATTGGTTTTTAATTTATCTAAACAGGATGGCTCCCACTGTCTCTCGAATCCCTCCTCAAACCATAAAGGAAGAATTAGTCGGGATCAATCTCACCGTATAATACTTGCTTAACCGTTCAGCCAGGCTGGTGTCGGTACTTCGAGGGAGGTTTTCCAACGCTTTCACGAAGTTCCTTAATTAAGTAACCTCTTTTCCCTGTGGGCGTAGCCCCGCTAACACCTTTCTAGACACCTACTTGGTTTATAGCATTGATCGTTAAGTGAGAAAGTTCCGGAGGAGTAGCATATACTCACAGTAGGATAGGGATCCAAATATCATCGCGTGACAAAACTGAAGGAATCCTATCAGAATCATCACACTCCAAATGGTATGCAGCGCTAGCAAGTTTCAGTTCTTTTGAAACTCCCGATGTGGATTTTTGCCCCATGCTCTTATGATCTTGATGAAGATCAACAAATCATAAGTCACATGTCAAGTTCTACCCGTCATTGTCCAGGTTAATTTGAACCCACCCGTATATACCCTTGACGAAGGTCAACAAGGTAATACGACTGTCCCAAACCAACGCATCTATCTATGCTACATATGAACACCCAACAGCTATCAATCACTATGCCTTGACGAAGGTCAACAAACATAGTTTGAATACTATTGAATATTCATACGAAATGACGGAGGGCTACGAATGGTTTTGGCGAAACCGTGAACGTAGTGAACTTGATATAATCGATGGAACGAGATAGCTTTTAAAGAGGAGTGGTTCAAGCTCCGCGTTTAAAAAGCTTGTTTTTGAAAAGAACCGAGTGGTTTTGAAAGTGTTCCAACGACTTTTACTTGGTTTATTTTCTTGCATTAATTCCAATGCGTCCCATCATTTAATCCTACCATTGCAGAAAACAACCAAAATATGGCGTACGCTTATGCCATCCGCATTCGCCACGGGGTCCCGTCATCACCCGTTAGGTTACTTAACTAACGACAGAGCGGGGGCTGGACTAGCGCGGATGCAAAACATAAGCAACACCTAAATAGATATCATATATAAATATATAGCAATGATAGACAATCCAGATCACAGATGAACACTTTGGATATACTAGGAACCCGCGATTCGTTCGAGCCTGCAACGAAAAGCGGATTACACGGTCGCGATGAATAGCCAAACCCCACCCTAGACCCCTACGGGTGCGGCAAACTACCCGCCAAGTACCCGAAGCGAAGCAACCTCCCTCAACACCGTGAGTAGGCCACTCGGCATTTTGAGATACCCGGTAGTTTGTGCACCCCACCTTGGGTCTATCCTAGGAGCAAAAACAGTAAAAAGAAATTATACAATCACGGCTACAACCCCGACCCGGTTGTGTGGCTAAACAAATAATATTACATCAATTTACAAATTTTACAATGAATGAAAGAAAAAGAAAATCTCATCTCACATCTACCCCGGCTATTCATCCGCGACAATCCAACGAGTTCATATACACAAACCATCAACATTACAGATCACAGATATGTATAACCCCCACTAATCGATGTATAGCGATTAGCGGACGTTCAATACATATATCATATCACAGATAATATCCATTAGCCAAAGTCTACGGAACATCGATCAAAATACGGATTTGTAACCACCCCAAAAGTCAATTTGTTCTCTGGAAAATCTGGGTGGAAACAACATGTACTAAAAATCTCAAAACAGCAAGGTAAGAACACTGCAGCAAAACGGAGCCGCGGCCGAGTCAACTCGGCCGTGGATCCGCGGCCAAACCTATGGTTTGGCCGCGTTTCCGCGGTGAGTTGGACGAGTCAGCGGCTCAATTTTGCTGGGTGTTCTAACAAAAGCCTGAGCCGATTTTTCATGTATGTCAAATAATTTTTTGAACAGTATAAAAAATCGACAGAAAATGAAAATTTTCCCGGACTTGTTTTGTGATTTTTCCGATCGATATTCTTAACTCTTTGCTAACTTGCTAGTTTATGTTTAGCTAGGCTCTGATACCACTGTAAGTCCACCTTGCTCACCTCGGTTCTTACGGGGAGGCGGAAACGACGAAAAACAATTATTTTGGCCCAAAGGCAACATGGACTAATAGCCGGATCTTTGCGAAACTAGAAACTAGAAAACTACTAGAGGCTTTAACTACTATGCCATAGAAAATATACCTTACGAAACCAGTCCTTCAGGTCTTCTTTCCGCTGTCCGGCTCGTCCATCCATGCTCCGAGGGTCGATCCGGATCTTGGTCACCTCCGCGGCCTTCTTGAGTCGAAGACGATCCACCCGAGAGATGTACACCGAGCTCCACCTCGAGCCGAGGCAACTAGGGCAACAAGCTCGCTAGTCTAGATGCCCTAGGTTGTGTATTAGAGATATATGGAAGTGTTTGTCTTTGTGGGATCGTTTTCTCTCAACACATGAGATCAAAAGAAGAAATCAAGAGGAGGAAGAAGGAGGAGCTAGCAACCATGAGAGCTTTTCTTTTCTTCTCACAAGAACAAGAGAGAGAAATGAAAATGAATTATGAGCTAAAGAAATGAACCATGGTTGCAATAATGCAAAACCATCATCATTACCAATCCTTTCATGATAAAGTTGATGGCTACTAATTGAATTGACCATTTTCATAATCCAAAAGAAAAAGAAAATCCAAAGAAGAGTTTAGACCTCTCATGAAGGTCAATGGTCAACACCGGTCAACGGGTCAACAATGTCAAGAGAGGTCATGGTGGTCAAATGGTCAATGCAATTAGCCATCACAAAATTATCACAAAAAGGATGAGTAAAATAATGTCTCCGGCTCATAATGGTTTTGACCGAACGAATTGTCAAAACCCTAATGAGCCTGCCACATAACGGTTTTGGCCGAACCAACTGCCAAACCCTAATAGGGCACCTCCTCCTTTATCGCTCCTCAAAACTGTGCATACACACCTGCATACGCATTCCGTAGAATGCGAATGCACAAAAGACAAAACAAATCCATCCGTGCAATACCAGGATCCGGCTTAAACCAAAGCCCACTAATATTGCCTGCCCGAACAGCATACGCACACAAGTGCATGTAAGTGATCGCAGCCCAGCCGTAAAACCATACAGCCTCTACACGTTTCGCTCAGTGCAGGGAAACTCTCTGTGTGGGACTCTAAAGACTCGACACTACGCTGGCAGTGGGTTTAACCACAGACCGCAAGCGGCACTAGCTGTACGTAACGGTCCCCAGGTAGATGTCGATAAGAAAGCCGATGAGGTAAACCCATCCGAACTCCTACTGAGCCTGTATGGGACAATCTCCGTACAGTCCGGTCTGTTCGTCTGATACATCGCATGGCGGGCCTAGGGGGTGGTGAATGTCAGTCCCCTAATAGCGGTACAAGTCGTGTCGGAGTGTAGCCCAGAACACCCTGAGATAACACTGGAAACCTACGAGTATATCTCGCTTGCCCTGGCCAGGGACTATTCGTGTAATGGCTCTCCTAAACACAGCGCGATGTCAACCCCCAATAACGGGAGAGACGAATCCTATCTAACCGTCACTGCCTCCAAGTGCTTCGGGACTGCACCCAACTACTACCTGTTTGCACGACTCCTTTGAGCCATGGTAGGGTAGTAATCTAAGTACAGTGGGAACACACTCGAGGCGAATTGACAGTGTCAAGTCAGCGGACTAAGCTGTACTCATGTCACCTGGGAACTGATAACCGACGATAGGTATAATACCAACCATCAGTTCCCGATGAGTCATTTCCAGTGTACTCGTAACCTAACGAGCACCCGCATACTATCTCCAGTACGACATACTGATGGCTGTAGGACAGACCATCTTCCCTGCTGGGATGAGAAGCGCATACGCTAGTCTACTCCGGAGTATCGATGCCTTGTCTCGATAGTCCTGCGACTAGGGACCTGTATAAGGATGTGCTTATAGATTACCCAGCCCCCACGAGTGTGACTGCCATCACAACGCTGGTAATCAAGCAAATATCCTAAGGGCTCTACTAATATGTATAAGCGATATGCTAAAAGAAACACATGCACATATTGAAGTAGAAACAAACCAAGTAGCATACTACCATTTTGAGCAAGATTGTCTGTACAACTGTGAATATCCCAAGCTTCCATCAAGTAATATACAAATTAGTATGATACAGTAATGGCCTCTAGGGCATATACACTAACAGTTACAGCCGGACCCTCCAGCTGAAGACCCTCCGATCATTATTGAAGACGATAGAGGGGAGACATATAATCCTCCTCCGGCTCTTTCAGCAGCCAAGGAAGATACCATTTCCAAGGCTGCACTGGATGATTATATAGCTCAGCAAATACGAGCCCATCAGGAGAGTGAAGCGGCTGGGCAAATTGTTAAAACTGGACGACCCTATCCGAGCTGGTATGACCAAATCAGTTACCCGCCGGGATACACGATCCCTAAGTTCCATGTATATAAAGGGACAGGGAATCCCCATCAGCATGTCGCTCAATTCAGGGCTCTTTGTGGCAACACTGGAGGTGACGACAAACTGTTGCTCCGCCAATTCGTCGGCAGTTTAGCAGAAACAGTCTTTGAATGGTATTAGGAGCTACCTAATGATTCTGTCAAAACATTTGCGGAGATGGAGCTACTGTTTACACAAAGATTCGCAAGCACTAGTGAACGCACCCCGATAACAACACTGATTAATGCCAGGATGAAGCCGGGCGAAACCTGGGTTCAATATGCAATCCGATGGCGTAACTTGTGGTCGAAATGCGAACAGCGCATCGAAGAAGCGCCAACGGTGGGCATGTTTGTGGGCACCTTATAACATCATGCAACTATTTCACAGTTCATGATGTTCTTTAAACCGACCACGTTCCAGTCTTTAATTGATAAGCTAGCCCAGATGGATCAAATGGGTCACAGACCGTCTCCTCCGAAGCCTGAACCCCGAAACGACAAAGGTGAAGGGAAGGCGACCTTCGTTGCGAACACCCAACAGAAGCTCAGTTCCCCAAAGCTAGCGGATCAACTGGAAGAGAGATGGCGGTATTATAATGAGAAAATGAAGCGCCCTTACTCATTCCCGCGGGATAAAACGAAGAGGCTGTTTGAGCTGGCGATGCGCAATAGGCTTATCTATCTCCCGAATCCAAGGAGACCACCGCAACCCAGCGAGGTGAATAATCCCAATTATTGCCCTTACCACCAAACGGTAAGCCACCCGATCGAGGATTGCTTCGTCTTTAAGGGATGGATCGAGGATCAGTACCTACAAGGCAAGTTTGCGCTGTCTGAAAAGTGGAAAGTAAACCCACCACAGCCGCACACTCCAAAGAAGACAAGCACGCTGGGGGCAACTTTCTCTTTTATTGAAGAAACTCCATGGGAGGTCGTGCTTTTCACCAAAACCAAAAAGATGCTGAATGATCTCCAGACATGCCCGGCGATCAGGTGGAAGAACCTGTCGGAACCTGAGATCATCGAAGGGATGCTGAAACCGCGTCCAACTCCAAGGATTGGTGGGGATAGCCAAAGTGTTCACACCCAGCCGTCGAAATCATCGAAAAAGAAGAAGAGATCCAAAAAGCCCGTGAAGTCTGGCGACAAGCGCACGGACCTGCAGAAACAAATCGACACACTGGAAGAGTACAACCAGAAAGCACGAACCCCAATCACGCTCCAAGAGTTTCTCAGCCACGTCCTTGAAGACGGAGATGATGGAGAAGACTCATCAGATGGATCTGAGAATTACGTGGCAAGTTGTCATGTGATCTCTCACTCGTCGATAGATGATATAGAAGCTCCTTGCACCAAGAAACTGAGGGGGGGGTCCTGAAACAGAACTTCTGTGGCCGTCAGACGAGATGATCGATGCCTTCCTGAATGAGATTCGTCTGAAAAGTAAAGCAAATCAGGAGCGTGAGATGGCCATATTGGAAGGAGCCAAACGCCGGCGGCTAGAAGAAAGAGTCGAGGCACTTCCGTCAAATCAAGAGACATGCGCTGCGGATAAAAACAAATTCATAACGAGGAAAAGGTTTGCTAAAGCCATATCAATGGGAATGAAGCTACCATCCTCTGAAGAAAACACTCTCGATGGAGTAGAGATGCATCCTAATTACTGCTTATATCATCAGAAGATCGCATATCCTACTGAAGACTGTGACTCCTTTAAGTGTTGGTGTCAAGGGTATGTCGCTCACAGGCGACACATCAACAGAACAAAGCGGGAAGCTCGTAGACAGCGAAAAAATATGACAAATGAGCATAAAAGAGTTGCCGGCAATTGTCATAGGGATGATCCCGGGGGATCACGAGTTCTCACCTTCGGGGGCGACTCCGAAAAAAAGTATCCTTCGGCCCTCTCATCAAGGAATCCATCTCTGAAGAATTGAAGAATTGCGAGAACATTCAGCCGTGCAATTGCACGATACCCGGAGAGAATCTCGGACCCACAAACAACGGAGCGAACAAAAAGGATAAAGGAAAGGGAAAAACGGCCTTCGTCGCCAACACTCAACAACAATCGAGTGGCCCTAGACCGGTTGTTCGCCAAAACAACAAGCGGCAACCCCTCTATGAGAGGTTGAAACGTCCTTACTCGTTTCCCCAGGATGAAACAAGGAGGTTGTTCGAAGTGGCAGTGCACAACAGGCTTATCACTCTACCGGAGCCGAAACACCAGCTACAACTGAATGATGTCAACAATCCTAATTACTGTCCTTACCACCAAGTATTGGGCCATCCGATCGAAAACTGCTATGTTTTCAAAAACTGGGTTGAAGACCAATACCAACAGGGCAAGTTCGCGTTGTCCGAAAACTGGAAGGTGAGCCCGCCACAACCACATGCTCCGAGAAATATGGATATGTCGGGGGCATCATGCTCATTCATAGGGAAAGCCCCACTGACCGAAAAGTCAGTAAACTAGAGATTCGCCTCAAATACGGCGACATTGGACCACTATGTCCTAAAACTGGCGAATGACCGAAACGTCGTTAAACTAACGACGGACCACTATGTTCTAAAACTGGCTGACGGACCAAAACGTCCTTAAACTAATGACGGACCACTACGTCCTAAAACTAGCTGTTGACCGAGATGTCGATAAACTACGGTGGATCGCAACATCCTGAAGCCGATACAAAAAAAAATAATAAAAAAAAAAATAATAAAAAATAATAATAAAAACGGTATGTCCATAAGCAAAATGGACACGGATGAAAACCCGAAAGGGCTCCGTGGGTAAAAACAGCAGGGCTACCGGCGAGTGTTTGTGAAAACCCGAAAGGGCGCAACCTCGTTATATATATAAAAAAAAAAAAAAAAAAGAAGAGACGGTATGTCCATAAGTAAAATGGGCACGGATGAAAACCCGAAAGGGCTCCGTGAGTAAAAACAGCAGGACTACCGACGAGTATTTGTGAAAACCCGAAAGGGCGCAACCTCGTTAAAAGACACTTACAGGGTCCTCTCGGCCTTGTAAGGAGAAACCACCCGCGTGAGATCCTTATGACTCATAAGGGAGAAACACACTTAGGGATCCCCACGATTCCTAAGGAGAAATTACACTTGCGAGATCCTCATGACTCGTAAGGAGAACTCTCTTATGGGACCCTCACGGCTCATAAGATTTAAAAGTCTTAAGTTACAGAAACCTTAACCTGTTCTTAAGCAACCCCCACAACCTTCGATATGGCCCTACAAGTGGCTCAATACTGACCCTTGTATACAATCCACGTGCACGAATAAACATTTCCCTGACCAAGTCCCACCCGTGACTAGGGATATGTCCATATGGGGAACAACCCTTGTTAGTCCTCTCGACTTATAAAGAGAAAACCCTTTTGTAAGATCCTTACGACTTACTGGGGAACATGCACTTAGGAATCCTCACGATCCCTAAGGAGAAAACACACCTACGAGATCCTCACGACTTGTAGGGAGAAATACCTTTGTGGGACCCTTACGTTTCATAAGTCAAAAGCCTTAGTCGACGGGATCCTAACCCTGTTCTCTAAGCCACCTTTGTTTGACATCGACAGAGGCAAATGATGATTCGCTCCTGACAATATCCCAGTTGTAGCGATGTTGATGCCTAAACCGGTATCAAATCCCAAGCCCTTTCATGGAAAATGATGATTCGCTCTTGGCAATATTCCAGTTGTAGCGATGCTGATGCTGAGATTGGCGTCAGATTCCAAGTTCCACACTCGCGATAAAAAAAAATCAGTGAGCCATACGTGCATACGAAATAGCCGAAATGATGGGACAACTTGCAACAAAAAGCAGCAAGTAAAAATGTATGCATGCAAAATAGCCGAAATGATTGGGCAACTCGCAATAAAAAGCAGAGAGTGAAAATAAAATAAATAGCCGAAATGATTGGGCACCGCGAAAAATAGCCGAAATGATTGGGCAATCGCGACCTTCGCGATATAAAAGATGAAATGATATAGCATCGCGGAAAGAATAAAAAAAATATATAAAAAAATGATGAAAGAATGAAACTTTTTGCCCTACAGGTGAGATCACATCGATCCCTGTATACAATCCAAGGGCACAAACAAAGAGGGAACCATACCTTCCCAACAGACTCCACCAGAAAGAGAAGCCAAATCTTGACGGTTCATAGACAACCTAGAGACAACCTCGACATTTGTCGCAATACAGCAGACGAGATGTCAACAACGACGTTCCTTCGCAGTCCAGCAGGATGCAGATGCAACGTCAACAAAAGACCTCACGGTCGAAACAAAGCAGAGTGACGGCAAAATCCCAGCTCCACCTCAGCATTCGTCTCGATACAGCAGACGCAATATCAGCAACAATGTCCTTCCTCCAACAGAATTCGGACGCGCCAAAGCAAACGAAGAGAAGGCCAAATTCCTAGCTTCAGGGTCTTGAAGGAAACTCATATAAAACTGAAAGACCATCGGAGATCATCCCATACTAGCGCGGAGTGGTCACCACCTCAACGTTCGCCTCGATACAGCAGACGGGATGTCACCCCAGCGTTCTTGCTCCAACAGGATTCAGACGCGACAATCAAACAGCGGAGCCACGGCAAAGTCCCTAGTTCCAAACCTCGACGGTTCACCAACAACCTAGAGACAACCGCGACATTCGTCTCGATATAGAGGACGTAATGCCAGCAAATGAAGCAAAGGCCAAATTCCTAGATCCAGGGTCTTGACGGCAAGTCATATTAAGCCTGAAAGACTATCGGAGATCATCCTACACCAGCGCGGAGTGGTTATGACTCATCGGGGCTCTCCAAAATGAGCCTAACCTCAAGTAAAAAGTGACATGGAATATCCCTACGCTTGCTCTTTCGACGGTATTATTACCTGGAAGATTACTTGAAGACGTCTTGTCCAGCCCCCGAATGGATCAGAGACACGACAATCGCAAGGCTACTCGAACAGCAAGATCGCCTATCGAGGAATACATCAGCCAACGCGATTGTACGACGAATAAAACCCTAAGTACCACAGACCCTAACGGACCTTTGTCGTAAAGAGCAGAGGTTAACTGTGACGTTAGGATATTCTTGCGAGAAATGCTCGATTCGTCTCGACTCGTGAGGAAAAGCCTTAGGCGGCGGGAATTAAAAAAAAACCTGTTTCCTAAGCACTAGGACCCTGTAAGTCGGTCCAAAATGGACTCTTGCATACTATTCACGGGTCACACTCTCCGAAGTCGAATCTCGACAAGGAGGGAAACAACCGCTTGCGGGTCCTCTCGACTCGTAAGTGGGAAAATTCTATTGTGGGATCCTTACGACTCTCAAGAGAAAACACACTTAGGAGTCCTCACGACCCCTAAGGAGAAAATACACCTATGAGATCCTCTCGATCCGTAGGGAGAAAAGTCTTTATGAGACCCTCACGGCTCATAGAGTTGAAAAGTCTTAGGCAGCAGATCTGAACCTGCGGCCTAAGCCATCACTGCCTCTTGAAGAAGCCAAGACAGGAGGCTCGCCTTATCATCTATCGACCATGTTTACTAAGATAGCATGCTTATAATAAAAGAAGGGAGAAAGCGAAAGAAAGAACGTCCGATTTGCATCTGATTAAGCGTTTGAGACATACCCATTCATGCATGTGCAAAAGATTTAGTACGCGAAACAAGACAAGCTGAATTGAGAAATTTTCCATTCATATTGCAAAAGGTTCTTACAATTATAAAGAAATAAACAAAGACATTATCCAGATGATTACAACGGTAAAACCTCAAATCCCGGACATGGATTGAGGAACTCGAAAGTGACCTTGTCCAAGACTTTCCAAGCCTGGCGAACAATCCTAGTGTGCTTCCTTTCGCGAGCACGGGCGTCGGGATCCCCACTGATGTCCTCCACCCTCCGATAGGCAGCAAGAATGGCGGACTGTTGAAAGGCCTGGAGCAAGAGATCGACAATATTGTCTCGCCGTCTCTTCGAGATTAAGTTCATCAGATACACCGAGTGCACCTTATCTTCAGCAGCATCCAATGCCCCAAGTGGCACACCAGTGCAGAATAAGGTAAGCGCTTCCCAAATTGCTCCTACGATAAGCTTCAAGAGAGAGGAACGCCGGGAAAGCAGTTGACCATTGTATGCGTCGAAGCGACTCATGATTTCAGCACACTCGGCGTTGGTGAATTCTCGATTCTGAGAACGACCGAGTCGGCGGATGTCCCCGTAAGAGATAATCTCGTCGAGATCGTACATGTGGGCGTCCATTGTTTCTGTAAAAGAGAATCAACAAAATTATCAAAAAGACTGATTAAGAAAAACGATATAATTCATCGAAGAATAAAATGCCATCTTTAAACTCCAAGATCCATGAAAAACTCCTAAGAGTTCTTCTGTATGATTTGGAAGGAGCAAAGCTCCATTGATGAATTAAGAAATTACAAGGAAAATCTTTTAAAGAGCAAAGCTTTATAATGGAACCCTAATAGGGTTCTCTTTAGTTCTCTTTAGATCCCTTTAGACCTATAGAGCAAAGCTCTGCTAAGTGAAACCCTAAATAGGTTTTCTTTAGATCGGGTATCTATTGAAAGCAAGGCTCTTAAAATTAATTTAATCTAATCTAATTTTTACCTAAAAATTCTCTAGAGTTTGAACTCTTAAAAGTGCTTAAACAAAAGAGCAAGGCTCTGAATGAAAATTCTTATGAAGAGATGCAAAATCATCTAAGGGACCAAAGGCCCTATTTATAGGCATTAAGAGAGCCGTTTCAACTTCTAAAAGTTGGCGCAACAGTTGGAATTCTGCCACCGCTGCGCTCACGTTTGGGGCCCGTAACCGCAACGGTGGGGGGGGGTATTTGTTTACCCCAATCAGAACAAAGCTCTGTTCAAATTCCAAGGCGGGAAACGAAACAACGCTTCTGTTTCCCCCAATCAGAGCAAAGCTCTGCCTTGAAATTAAAGTTAAAATAATTGAAGCAACGCTTCAGCTGATCTGCGCTCTGCGTTGCGCGACACGTGTCAGCGCAGTTGCGCTGCGCTCTGCGGTGCGCGACACGTGTCAGCGCAGTTGCGCTAGCACAGTTGCGCTGCGCTCTGCGCTGCGCCACACGTGTCAAGCGTAGGTGCGCTTGCGTCAGCTATGCCAGCATTTAAACAGAAAAATTATGGAAAGATCTTTCTAATCTTATTAAAACAAGAAGATTGCCTTCTGTAAAACAGGAGCCCATGGATCAAAGATCCAACGGTAGGGAAAAATCCCTAAATCACTCAGAGAAAGATCTCTTTAACTGATTTAACAAATCAATTGGTACTATATAAAGGCCCCTAGACTCCAAGTCTAAAACACACAGAACTCCTCTAAAAAAATTTTGAGAAGAGCTCAGAGAAAGAAATGGTAAAAACCTTTAAATAAAAGAAGAATTTCTTCTAAAAGAGATCAATGATCTAAGAACAAGATCAAGATCTTGGATAAAAAAATAATAATAATAAAAAAGAAGAAGTAATTTACTTCTGTATAAAGGCATTGCCTTTTGATGAACCACTGGTTCTTGAAAAAAAGAAAAACTTGTTTTCTTTGATCTAAATTTGATCAAAATATTAAACAGTGCTTTGCACTTTTGAAATTTGCACTGTTGCGCTCCTTGGATTGGCGCAAGCCACCAGGAAGCGCCACGTGTCAGCCCCAGAACAAACTGCGCTATGCGCTTCTAAAACAGAGCACTGCTCTCATAAATTGGCGCAAGTCATCAGAGCGTGCCACGTGTCAGCAGCGCGCTAGCGCAGCGCACTGGCGCAACGCACTGCGCAAACAGACTTGCGCTCACCAGAGCGCGACACGTGTCACCTCCATATGCGCTGGCGCCTTGCGCTCTTTAAGTGGCGCAAAGCGCCTGACAAGCCACGTGGCGCTCTGTCAGACTAATTGATGCAGTGCATTATTAAAAAGAAGGGATAGAGCCCAATTAAAAGGCCTAACAGGCCTAATAAAAATACAATGCATTATAAAAGGGATAGAGCCTAAACAAAGGTCTGTCAGACCAAAACAGATGCTGTTCATCATTTGAAAGGGCAGAGCCCAGATAAAGGTCTAATAGACCAAACAAAAATGCCATGCATTATTAAATAGGGGAAGAGCCCTAGTAAAGGCCTAACAGGCCAAATGCAGATAAAACGTTGAACATTTTCAACTGGACTTAGCCCAATTCTGGTAGTAAGTCCTCAAATTAAATTGAACCGAGCATGACTGCTCTCTCAAATCAATTTACACCCGGTTCAAGGGTAAATCTCTGAACTCCTCTGATATTTGTCGTTGTAATTCTTCAACGTCGTCAGAGAGGTGACGGGTCTCGATAACCACACATCAATATGGACTGTGGGGTCCTTAAACTCATGGACTGACGCGTCCTTAAACTCATGGACTAATGCGTCCTTAAACTAACATTTTTCCCCAAAACGGGAATGTTGGACCACCATGTCCCTAAACTGGAAATGGACCACTATGTCCCTAAACTGGAACAATAGAGCTCAAACGCTCTTTTGTCGGATCTAAACGATCCCGTTAAGTTGATCTTAGTCTCAAACTGGACTAACGTATCCTTAACAAATGTTTAAGTTGATCTTAGCCTCAAATACGGCTAACGTATCCTTAAACCAAAACCTCAAACCCAAATCTAAGAAAATACGGAATTGGACTAATCCACGTCCTACGGGCGACGACATAAATTAGTCTCCGTATACAATCCACGGGAAACCACAAACAAAACAAACACCCACGACACGAAGTGAACATCTGGAGAAGGAGAAAGTTGTTACCGCGATGCGGTAGCATAATTAACTGCAGGGGCTTGCGCCTGCAGGGAAGAGCGTCCCCACAATCAAAAACCCCTCAAGCGAAGGGGAATTTGACAAAGTCTGCTACATCGGCCGCATCCGTCTAAACCTCCGATACACGGTGCCATAAATCAACTTGGCATCTTCGGAGAGGTGGACAGATAAAACCAAATAGCATCTGCCCCGAATCTCAGGCAAGACGTCCAAGTCTTGGCCGCCATTCGGAAGGGAACACTTGTCTCCTCAGATGAACGGTCTGGCGCCCGGATAGCCCCATACCCGGTGCCAAGCACGTAGACCAGCAAGCTGCCAGGAAGCTCGGGCCACGTTGATAGGGTCATCTATTAGCATGTACTTTTCTTTTGAGGCAATCTAAATTCTCCCTAGGGCCTTTTGTCAATTTAATAAAGATCAGCTGAACATTGTGAAGAAAGTAGAAAAGATCTTATTTATTCAAAATAAAGGGGGGTATTATGGGCTCCTCAGCCGTACATGCAAAAAGAAAAAAAAATATTACAACGGCGAGGGAAGGGGGTGCAGAGAGCACTGCTCATGATACTCGGTGAAGATCTCCGCCAGCCGAGGCCTCGCAAGGTCCAACCTCTCCCCTCGGTTCCCCCCACGCGCGTTGATCCCGAGCCTCAGCTCACAGCACTCGCGGACGAGCGCCTCCGGGTGAGCCAGCCGGTTCGCGGAGATGAGGCCGAAGCGCCTCAAAGACCGCAGCTTGCCCCCGGCCTCATCATAGAGCTGCTCGAACAGGGGGTTGTAGAGCCCCGGCGATGCCTTCCAGATGGAGTACATCAGCAGCTGCAGCAGGGAAGAACGTCGGGGGAGCAACCGGACGAAGTAGTCCTCGATGCTCCTGTACACCAACTGCACCGTGTCCTCGGTATAGTTCTGGTCATACAGGTACACGTCTTCGAAATTGATGATGTCGGGGATGGTAAATGGGAAGTCCTGCATTCTCAACGCTCTGTTTGCAAGTGAAGGAAGGTCTAGCGCTCCTTCAGCCTTATATAGCCTGCTGCACCCTTGAGGAACTCAACGGTCACCCACTCTTGTCCAAGGAGTTGCTGCCACGCGGCGATCGCTAAGCCTCCTCCGACGAAACCGAAGCGACGCGGCCCTGGCGCTTCACCTCCCCCCACATTTAATACGCATGCTAACCGTTCCAGTTCCCCAGGTGTATGGTCGGGAGAAACCTCTTGAAGATTCGACCGAGCAGCTGCCCTGCTTGGTTATCCCTGGCGGGTAACTCTCCTACCACAATGCCAAGGATCAGAAAGCCTCACCAAGACGCAGCCCGTAGCTGCCAGCAGCCGCCCTGCTCGGTTATCCCTGGAGGGTAGCTTCCCTACCGCAACACCAGGGATCGAAAAGCCCTCCCAGGGGCAACTTTGCAGCTGCCCTACTCGGTCACCCCTGACGGGTAGCTCCCCTGTCGCAACGCCAGGGACCAAAGCCCTCACCAAGAGGCAACCTAGGAGCTGCCCTGCTCGGTCACCCATAGCGTGTAGCTCCCCTACCGCAACGCTGTGGATCAGAAAGTCCTCCCAGAGGCAGTAGGGCCCAACCATCGCTCGGTTATCCCTGGCGGGTAGCTTCCCAACCGCAACGCCAGGGGTCAGAAAGTCCTCCCAGAGGCAGTCGAGCACAACCATCGCTCGGCTATCCCTGGCGGGTATCCTCCCTACCTCAACGCCAAGGATCAGAAAGCCCTCCCAGAAGCGGTCGAGCCTGAGGATCCCTCGCTCGGCTATCCTTCAGGACAAAAGCCCTCTCCAAGAGGCACCGGGCAGTAACCCTGCCCGGCCAAGGGTCCTTGGTAGGCTTCTACAGCCCCTCCCGCACCAAGGACCAAAGTCCTCCCAGAAGCAGTCGGGTCCTTGCTCGGCTATCCCCGGCTAGTAGCTTCCTACCACAACCGACAGGGATCAAAGTCCTCGCTAAGAGGCACTGGGCAGTAACCCTGCTCGATCTCCGTCCTGAAGGATCAAAAGCCCTCGTGAGAGGAAACCCGGCAGCTACCCTGCCCGGTCCAAATAAGGTGGGCAGCCCTCCGCCCACCACGCACAGACGGTCCGAGCTGCCAACCAGGGGCATCAGGTCTATCCAAGTCTAGAGCGATCTCCCCTCGAATTCGGGGCTATGGAGATGCATGGAGATGCCTTCTCCTCAGCAGCGCACGAATCAACTCGACGGACGATCGTTAGGCAGATAGCCGACCTGGCATGGAAGCCGAACAACGCAAGAAGAAAAATTTTACAAGTATCGAACAAAAGACAAAAACGAAAATCAAGGGAACCAAAGAAAGAAAAAGTTTTATTACTAAAAGGCGGTCTTTACAGAGGGTATTCTTGGCTCCCCAGCCTAACAAAATGCTCGGAGGCTTACAAAGATCTAGACGCAGCAAAATAAAATGAGGAGGAAGACGAGGACTTTAGGCCTCGGGTCCAGGAGCGGCCTCTGGGCCCTCGACGTCCACCACGAGGTGAGCTGGGTCTTCGGCGACTCCCTCATCATTAATCTCCTGCCCCTTTCCGCTGGTGTCCGCGAGGGGGTACTGGGCCCGAAGCTCTTCATCAGGGAACCTCGGCACTCAGGCCTTAACAGCGTCAAGGCCTTCGTGCCAGATGAGGGTCGTGGCGACGGCCAGGTCATCATAGAAGTCTTTCGACTTCTTGTAGCCCTCCACTACCTTCGCCACCGAGAGGTCGGCCAACTTGGCCGCCCTCAGGTCGGCCGACTTCGCCCACTCGGCCGTCGCCCCTAACTCCTTCCGGAGGGCTTTCACTATCTTCTTCAGATTGCCGGCCAGCACCTGAGCGTCCTCAAGATTGGCCTCAGCAACCGCGGCAGCCTCGCGGTGTTGGGAAACCTCCCGCTTCCCGGCCTCCACCTCACCCTCCAGGGCGACGACCATCGCCTTCATCGCCTCCAGCTCTCGCTTGGAGCTCTCTTCCAGCGAGGCGAGCTGGCCCGTAGCTTTCATCGCCGGGGCTACCACCTCGGCCTCCATGCGCAAGGTGAGGACGACATGCTGAAGGACCTGAATGGCAGAAAAGAGATCAGGAAGATGAGAGAAGCACCGAACCTCAAAGGATAATAATGATGAAAGACAAGCGCTTACCTGCATGGACTCCTGGGCGATGGACGCCAGCTAAGCCTTGAAGATCCCCCCGGGGACTCTACCCCCGACCGACGCCTCTATCTCATGCAGCAGGCTATCCGCGACGGATAGCCCCAAAGGCACGGCGAATTGGAGACCGCCTTCCTCCACCGTGATGGGCGAAGATGGTCCCCAGGCAGACCTCCTCTTGAGTGGCCTTATGGGAGAGCCGGTCTCCTCCTCCAAGGCCGGGTCCTCCAGAATCCGAGCCCGACTCCGACCCGACACTTTGCTGGGCCCCGGGGCGAGATCCGCCTCTGAGCGCTCGCAGGGCGCTACCACCGGAGGAGAAGGAGCCGGGGCGGGCTGTGAACGGGAAGAGCCATCGCCCCCAACCTTCGCGACCGGCCTCGGCTAGCGCATGGACTTTCTGAGCGAGTCCAAATCCATGGGTCCTGCACAAAACCGAGTGCAAAGGAGTCAACGACACAAGCAATCTACGAGCCAAAAAAGGAAACCTAAACTTACCGACGAACTCAGCGGGGCTGAGTCCGGCCCAACTCAGAACCCTCTCAGACAACAGCACGTCGTAGCGGGGGATGGGCTCCCACGACGCCACTCTCACCGCGGCGGGGTCACTGGACTGGTTCCCCAGCAAGTGCTTCTCCCTCGACCACTCTATAGGCACAGGCCAGTTCTTGCCCTCGGAAGGGGAAACGAAGAAGAACTTCTTCTTCCAGTCGTAAATGGAAGAAGGCAGGGCCACAACCCCCGTCCCGGCGGCGCTCCTTGGTCGCTTTCTGAAGGAGAGATAAACCAACCTCGGGTTGCTCGCTCGACCGCCGGGGTGACTTTTGAAGATGAGGGAGGAATCAAGGAGGGAAAGGCTGAAAGGGATCGCCTGTAACTTCAGGCGGATCAGGAACCCGTGGAGAATCCTCCACGAGTTCGGCACCAACTGACCGGGAGCCAACCCGAAGAAGTTCAACGCTCCCACGACCTCAGGAGGGAAGGGCGGGCGCATTCCACCCTAGAATGCTTCCAAATACAAGGCGATCTCCCTGCCCCGTACTCGATCTGCCCTCTCTTCCTCCTTGGCCAGATTGAGCATATAGCATGTAAGTCCACGGTAGCGCCCCGGCCGTCTAACAGACACCAAATGCGGAACAAAAACTTTTTACAAACTGGCACTATCGTACACTATAACCCGGATCTGCCATTAAAGCTAAACTAACAAACTACAAAGTGGGTAGAAATGTTATACCGAACGATCCGAGTCCTTCGGTCTTCAACCATCATCCCACGCTTTGTTGCGGCTGCTCCGATCTCCTGAATCTCCAGTCTTGTCGTCCAGGTGGCACCACGTCGACGGATCTTTAAACGGACTCCCGCCTCTGAACCGAGGCAACTCGGTCGTCAAGTTTGCTAAAAGAGACAACCAGGATGATGTAGAGAATGAGTAGAACACTTTGTCTCGTTACATCCAAAGCTATGGACGAACGGTTAATGAAGTTGCCATTTGAATCGGGTGAAATGAGAATTGTAGCTATCTAATTTCCATACACCAAAACACTATCATAATCTTTTCCCTCAAATGAACAACCATGATCAAACCCAAGAGGTGGCCGACCACTTATGTAGAGGGAGGGAGGTGAATGTAGGAGGGGGAAGGTGACCACAAGCATTAATTGATGAATGAGTCATATAAACCTTGTCACCAAAAAACCATTAATGAACTAATGAATCATCACAACACATCACCATATAATTAAATGAACCATTAATGCACCCATGAGTCACTAATCCTAGTCACCATCTAGAAGCATCTAGAAGCACGACTCACCCTCATGACTCACCCACAAGAAGAAAAGATAAATCCGCATTTAACCGAATGTTAAATACGGCCGATGGAAAACTGGAAACTGGCAACTTCCAAAAGTGATCCTGAAACGAATTTCAGGATAACCCCGTATTAGTATAAACATACCCGCATTTGTATTACGACCGAATACAAATGCAACTGAGACAAAGATGTTATATCTACACAGTATAATACTCGGATCCGGCTTAAACCAAAGCCGACCAGTATTATCTGCCCGAAAAATGACACGTGCGTAAACGCACGTGCATTTTCCGAACCCTGCCATAAAACCATACGGCCTCTACAACGTTTCGCCCGAACTTGGGAAACGGTCTGTGGGGGACTCTAATGACTCATCAACACACTGGCACTGGGTATAACCACTAGCACGTCAGAGGTACGAGCTGTACGTAACGTTTGCCTATGTATTGATTGGAAGGGAAGCTGACGAGCGAACTCATCCATAAACCCTACTGAGCCTAACAGTGACAATATCTGTACAGTCCGGTCCGTTTGTCTAAAGAGTATCGCATATCGAGTCTAGGGGGGTGGATAAAGTCAGACCCCTAATAACGCGATAAATCGTTTCGGCATGAAGCCCATCACCACCTGAGAAACTACTGATCCAAATCAGTAATTCTCCACTATCTCGGCCGAGGATTTCTAGTGATGGCCACCCGTGCACTGTGCGACATCAACCCCCAATACCGGGAGAGACGAATCCCCGACGATCCGCTCACTGCCTCCATGTGGCTCGGGACTGTACCCAACTAAAACCTGTTTGCACGTCTCCTTTGAGCGTGGTAGGGTAGTAATCTAAGCACAGTGGGAACTCACACGAGACAAATGACGATCTCAGGTCGACAAACTAACCTGTACACATGTCACCAGGGAACTGTTGTCTGACGATATGTATAATACCAACTAGCATGTTCCCGGCGAGTCCTGTCCGGTGTACTCATAACCCAATGAGCACCTGTATACATCTTAAGTGATCCAACTGACACCAGTGGCTTGTGAGACCGGACACCGCCCCTCGTCGGGGTCTCGAATGTATACACTAGTCTACTCTGGAGTATCGATGCCCTGTCTCGAAACTCCCACGACTAGGGACACTTTAAGGATGTGCTTATAGACCCCGGCTCCAACGTATATGATCGCCATCATACTGCTGGCAGTCAAGCAAGAATCCTATAGGCTCTATCAACATGCAATAGTGAACTAAAGCATGTATACGATGATAAAGACAAACCAGATATCATACTATCATCTCGAGCAATACTGTCATATCGGTATAGGTCCTGCCTCAATCATTGCAATCACGTACCTGCGATCCAATAATTGACTTTGAGGGCACTATCTCCAACAATCTCCCACTTGCACTTAAGGCTAATTATTGCGATGTCGCATACTCACAGCCTGTGTGATACCGAACATCCAACTCCTCTACTAATCGGTTTCACAAAGCTAGTTTGTAAAACT
Organism: Agapanthus africanus; assembly: GCA_030015575.1. Taxonomy (NCBI): domain Eukaryota; kingdom Viridiplantae; phylum Streptophyta; class Magnoliopsida; order Asparagales; family Amaryllidaceae; genus Agapanthus; species Agapanthus africanus. The sequence goes on from JASDDO010000010.1 coordinate 136,456,989, forward strand.
CTTGTGTTCGAGAAAAAGCCTCAGTGAGTGGATCCGCCCTGATGTTTCTTTCTATGTCTCTCTTAATCTCAAGTTCGCGGAGAAAGCCATCTCCCGAATCGAGTAATACCTGTCTTAGAATATGTCTTTATATCTGATGGGACCTAGTTCATAAATGAACTATAAATCCAAATTTCTTAGACTGTATAGATAACTGAACCTAATCAGTATCCAGCACCATACCTCCCACGGTATCCCTTTGGATCACCTGTCCATAATACTGTCCCTCGTCAGAGGGAAAACTATAACTCTGACAATCACTCTATCATCCATGTCACCTTGGAAGCCTGGAACGATAACCGTCTCCCGAAGGAGGCTGCCATTATCAAATCCATAGAACATCCATTCATGTTCTAAAACTGCTTCCTAATGTTTTTCCAGGATTGGATTACTAGAAACTTATCGCATCTAGTGCAAAAACAACATCTGGTGTGGTACTTGACATCTCACGATTGACTCAATTGCCCAAGCAAGTGATCTGCCAATCATGCACATCCCTCTCTCCTTTAGTCTCTAATACACCTTTAGAGAGGGTGACTCCATCACCTGCAGGTACATCACCATGCCAGGAGTCATCTATATTATTAGAACATTGTCAAAGTACCCATATTAACTACCCAAATCTAGATCTAAAACCATAGATCTAGTAACCAGAATGTCAGATATTATATACATGTCCTTTGTGAAGAAACAACTGTGTGACAACCACAGTACAACCGATCGTAGTATAGGAATTTTACTTCCTACTCTGTGTATGTCATCCAAATACCAGGACATCACACCTTACTACCTTCTTAACAGATCCATCCCCTATTCTGATGAAGTTAAACCCATGACTTTCATATCAAAATTAGATGATCTATTTCCGCTATATCTGCTCAAGCCTACAAATAGACATAAGCTACTTGCCCACTATGCTTCCGCTGCTCCCACTGACTATGACAACCCTCTGGCAGAATAATATCTACGTACACTTCTAAAGCTAGTTTAGAACGACGTTATACTTATCCTCTTGCCGGGTCTCATAGTCTGGAACAACAGTAGTGTCAAGTCTGGGTAAACAAGAACCTCCCTGTCACCGTCCTTGAGGCTACCTGTTCATATCAGATTTTTGCATTTTTATACCACCCAATTTTTATCACATTGCTTATCGGTGGGTACTCTTGAGCCGTGTTTGCTAGTTAATTGCAGGATACAGGTTCTCAGCTCTAAACAATGAAATTCATGGAAAAGCACGACAAATTCCGGATTACTGCCAACCACAGATAAAACACGGGTCTCCGCTCTCTATCCGTATGTTGCTGCACACCAGTTTAAGGGACAAAATGGCAAATCGATGTCATTTTCATGAACAAAGCTCAATGTCAACACAAGATCCAACATATCTACGCGGTGCTCGAGGAAATCATGGCAAAAGATCCACATCACATCACCTTTTGTTCTGCTGAAATTCTGGAAACATTGTGAAGAGTTTCTGAGAAAAAACATATACCACACTGTATACAACAACAAACAGGAGAAAACCACCAAGTTTCATGGCCTAACTTCACTAAAGGGCCGCGGTTCCGCGGCATAAGCATGCTTAGGCCGCGGAACCGCGGCCGTACGGGCTCCTCAGTGGACGATGTTTTAGGGGTATTTTAGTCATTCTATATGGAGGCAGTTTGTTGCCCTAGGTTTCCATTTCCCTGCCTATAAATAGTCCAGAACTTGCCAAAGCCAAGGGTCCATATTCTTGTATTTAGATTTTAGAATACATGTGTTGTTCTTCTTCCTCTTCTCATCTCTTCTCCATTAAAAACTTATAGTGAGCTTTTGTGAGTGAAGAATGAATAAAAGAGTTCTCTTTGTTATCATGCTTGTCTTGTTCTTTTGATTAATTATAATTGCTTGTAATTTTCATTTGCTAATCTAGTTGTTGTTATTTGTTGTTTGTTTCTTTCTTGTTCTCTTTTTCTTTATCCTTAAACAACTATGATGCTTAAGCTTGATCCTTGCCAAGGTGAGGTCTCAAATAGCTAGTTGTAATCTTCTAACCTCTTTCTTTCTATCTTTCTCCTTTGTTTTATTTTCTTTTCCTTATAATGGGTGAGTAGTTTTCATACTTGTTAGGGTAGGATAAGGAAAGTTTGAGAGAAGGAAATCTCTCTCACTCTTTTCTTGCCCAACATCTTAATTCGCACTCCCGTTAATTGAACCACAATCCGCTCCCTACGGCACCCTATCCTACATGATAGCGGTGATTCCTTAGTGAGACCGGTTGTGGTTGAATTAACCGGAGGTTAAGGCTAAGAGCCAGGAACGGACGGACAAGCACCAAAAGGAAGAACTTATGCGTTGGAAAGCCTAGCTTATACTCACAAGTTCCTTCTTAGTCGTGCTAATCCCCGTTGTTGCCGATTACCGTAACACCGACATTAAGAGTGGCAACGAAAGAAGTGAGCGACTCCTAACTCAAACTAACCTAATCCTAACCCTAACAAGCTCTTTATATATATCATTTTAGCACATAGTTAATCTAAAAAACAAACCTGGACATTTGGACTTAACTCGTTAAAGCACATAAAAAAAGATTCACATCTCCCTGCGGACGACCCGTACTCAACCGGCTAGCTACAAGCGAAACCGTCTTGATTGCGGTAACAAACTAAGCACGCAAAAACACTACCAATCAAATGGCGCCGTTGCCGGGGAGACGGTAGTTTAGTTCTTTGTGTAATTTCGGGTTAATTTGTGAATATAAATCTAACCGAAAAAACAAAAAAATATATATATACATTGTAAAAAACCATCTTGTTATTTTTGATTAGTTTTTATGCAAGTGTGCAGGATAAAAAGACGGTCGAGTTCAGTGCCAAAGAAGTGGGAAGTTAGACCCATATCTCGCGGCTACACCGCGACGGATCAAGACAAGAACCAACGGTCTACTGTAAAAAACTGGAGCAGATACAGTGAGCAAATCAAGATTCAGGAAATCCAGACAAGCAGAGGACACCCAAAACAGCACATACCAGAAATTTGAAGCCCCAACCCCTCAGCATAGTCGCGGAACCGCGGCCTGAGCACGTGTTTGGCCGCGGAACCGTGGCCTGAGCACATGCTTGGCCGCGGAACCGCGGCCATTTGTTGGCTTCAGGATTTCAATTTTTTTTTGGTGAGTCTCTTTCTCCTTCCCCACTCCTCTGAACTCCACTGAACTGTGTTTTCTGCAGCATTCTTTGCGCAAACTCTCTTCCCCCTTCCAATAAATTGTTTTTGTGCAGGATTCTTTGCGCCGTGCTAAAAAATAAAAATTGTTTGCAATTGATTGTTACTGCTTTGCATATATTAATACGGACTTTAAGGGGCTTGAAACCAATCCAGATTGGATGGGGATTTCATCACCCTTCCCAGGACCCCAGAAATCACAAAAAGCATATGCATTGACCATTGCTTAAATTAAAAAATACTAGACTCAGCCCTAAGGACTTCGGGCTCAAATAGGACAGAGGACCATGTTAGTTATATTATGCCCTAGAGGCCATTATTGTACATTGGATGTATATTGTAGTGGATGCTGGGACATATATAGGGAGGACTTTCTTGCTCGACATGATAGTATACTATCTGGTTACTCTTTACCTTAACGTGTACACTGATTGTCTCTCTGTTACATGTTGGTAAAGCCCTTAGGATGTGTACTTGACTACCTGGACTATGATGCGGATCATACTAGTGGGGACATGGTAGTCCATAAGTACATCCTTCAAAGTCCCTAGTCGTGAGTGTATCGAGATGGGGCATCGATATACCAGAGTAGACTAGCGTGTACCTTCTTGACCCATACAGATGGGCGATGGATGATCCCATATCCATTGGTGTTTGACATCAGGGATGATATAAGGGTGCTCAGTGGAGACTGGGTACACTGGACGGACTCGCCGAGAACTCCCAGATGGTATTATACCTCACGTCAGATGGCAGTTCTCTGGTGACACTGGTACAGAGTAGTCTGTTGACCCGAGATCGTCATAGAGTCTTGTGTGGTTCCCACTGTGCTTTGATTTCCATCTTACCACGTCCAAGAGGACATGCAAAACGGTGGTTTTTGGGTACAGTCCCGAGTCACATGGAGGCAATGAGCGATAGGAGGGGATTCGTCTCTCCCGGTATAGGGAGTTGATGTTGCGCTGTGTTCGATTGGCTATAACAGGAAATCCCTGGCCAGGGTTGCTGAGATTTACTGGTAAGTGTTACCAGTAGTTTCTCGAATTGTTATAGACCTCATATCGACACGACTTATCGAGCTATTGGGGTATGACGTTTACCACCCCTAGGCAAGATATGCGACATATCAGACGATCAGACCGGACTGTACGGTAGTGTTACTGGTTGGATTCACTGGAGTGTGAGCGGGCTTGCTCGTCGATCTTCTGATCGCTCAATACCCGGGTGGCCGTTACGTTTAGCAGACCGCTTGCGGCTTGTGGGTGTTTGATATGATCATCATCTGCTGCCGGCGTATTGACGAGTCTTTAGAGTCCTACACAGAGGTTTCCTGGCTCAAGCGAAACGAAATAGGAGCGCATATGAGATATGTGCGGGACCGAGAATAATGTGTGTATGTGATACCGTATTCCATTCTCGCGATGAATGTATCGAATGGTTGTATGCGATATAACCTAGTTATCGATTCAAGCGTTGATTCGATAAGCCGATACATAGGATACTAGTCGGTTATATGCGATATGACCGGATCGTTAAATCAAGTGTTGATTTAATGATTTAATGTATATTTATATATTTGATATATTACTTTTCATTAACTAGTATCGGTTCACTTTAAATGGATTTTCTCGCCCGGGTGTGCGCATTGCATATGCGATATGATTTTGTGCACTTGCTTGTATCATGTTTGATGATACATGCAATACTTGGTTAAATGTATGTTTAAACCATAGTTAGTTAATGGTTAAGGGTTTTAAATGATTTATTTATTGTTTTATTTATTTTTGGCAAAAGGAAAATGGTGGCTTTATTTATTTCTTTTGTTGAAGTTTCTTGAACTTTTGAAAAGTCCACCATTTTTGTTTTATGCCAAACCCTAACCACTCACTAACTTTGGTTAACTCTCTACACTTAACTATGGTAAGTGTTATGATAAGATTGAATTTTCTTTTCCATTCATTTTAACTTATCATAATATTTATCATCTTCTTCCTCTTCTTCTTCTTCATGAAGATACCTTCCTCCATCAATGGTGATTGATGCAAATGAGTGAGAAATCCAATTCTAAAGTCTACCCACTTCCTATTTCTTCATCCTCTACCTCTTGCCAAGTAGTAAAGTGTGTTTCCTTCACAAGTTCTTGGACTTGGTGAAGTCGGAGCTTGATTTAGCGATGCCTCGACGTAGATCATCTTCGGCATGGACATCGACGACCTAGCTTGCCCATTCTCCGACGAAGCCGACGCTAGAGCCCGGGAACTCTTATGGACAGCGAGGGGACTTCGTTGCGGAGCTATGGAGGTGGAGCACCGGATCTACAAAGGTTGTATTTCCGTATTCTTTATAGTTAAGTTGTTAACTAGTTATCTTTTCGCCTAGAAATCTAGCAAACGATCCGTAGTCGGGTCTCTCGGCACCGTTAATTTTTGAAATTGGCATGTTCGATGCCTTGTGAGACCTCACTAGAGTGTCTAGGAACCCTACAGTGGTATCAGAGCCTAGCTAGAGCATTAGGCGAAGTCTAGACGGAATTTGAACTCCGATCGAATCAAAACCAAAACCCTAAAATTGCTCTCTGTCCTTTTTTCAAAATCTGGGATTTTTCGCAATTAAAAATATTCAGAAAATCAAGCAGGGTTTATTAGGAATTACTGTAAATTTCGTGGGCCCAATTCAACTTTTCCACCGCGGTTCCGCGGCATGAGCAAGGCTCATGCGGCGGTTCCGCGGCCGTACGGCCGACTTATTTTATGTTATTTGCACAGTAATTCTTTATTTCCAGTGCTTCTTTTTCTGGGAATTTTTAATTGTTTTTCAAGAGTTGAATTTTTCTGGAGTTGTTTTGGGGACTCGGTGTTTCGATCGGATTGTCAAACTTTGTCTATGTGGCTTTCCGGATAAATTTTAGAATATGTTAAAATGTTCGACCGGATATAAATACCCAATTTTTCCCCTGTCGGGAAATTTCCAAGTGTTGGATTTTTCCGTAGTTTAACGACGTTCTAAGTAGTGCAAGTAACTCGATGGACCCTCTAGAAGACAACAAACCTTAACTCGATTATGTGACCGTCTTGAACTGCCCTTTGAACCTTCGGGTTTGGGGCAGTACGGCGTGCCACATGTTAGGCGTTGGCTTGACCCTTCTACGGCTGGACCGTTGGTACTGAGGCACGAACTGAATGTTGTTAGACTTATTTCATGTGTTGATCTGTATCGGGAAAACTTGGGTGTTCGATTGTTCGATCGGAAAGTTTGACATTTTCTATTTATCCGGAATGTGATACAATAATTGGAATTCACAATAGTTATGTGATAACTGGATGAATGTTATAAACATAGCAATTTAGTCTCACTTGATCGGTTGCCACGGAATTTTGATGTGATCAAAAGTCCGTTGCAATCACGTAGCGTACGCGGATATTCGTCGGTAAACTTAATAGACAGCTACACCCCATAGCCTCGACCAAGTGACTGTAGGAGAACCCCGTCGCCGAAAGCATCCATTCGGGTGCTCGCGGCAGCGGTGTTCCGCCTTGGTGCACTTCGTCGACGGTATCGGGGGTGCGGCCACCTACTAAAGTTTGCGACGAGCATTCGATCAGACTGTCGGGAATCTTGTTGAATTGCCCGACTTGATATTGAAAAGTATTTTCGATAATGAGACTAAAATGCGGGGTTTATAATTGTTAGGCATGCGATGTCTAAGTAATTCATTTGGTCAGGCATGCGATGTCTGAGGTGGTTGCGGATTCCAACTGTTGTAATTTTACACTTTTTTTTTCTGTGACCGTAAGTGTAATATGTGATATCGCCGGTTTCGTTGCTATATGTCAATGACAATTGGGATACGCATGTTTACTTACGTTGATGACATGTGATGTTATGTGTTGCTGGATATGTTATATTGGATCGTCGTGTTTGAATAGCCGGGGTTTTTTATGTGAGATGAGTATTTTTTCATTTTCATTCATGTAAAAACTTGTATGTAATATTCTTTTATTGGGGCACTTCCAGGTTGCGGAAGTTGTCACCCGTTGTATATTATTTACTTTTCGGCACTAGGATAGATCCAAGGAGGAGGGCACAAGTAACCGGGTTCTGGGGTCCAGTGGGAGACCAACTCGAGGAGTCGAGTCCGGGTCTCCTAACCCTAGAATTGGTAGGGTTGCTTGCCGCTCTCATAGGGGTCTAGGGGTGTGGGTTTGGCTATTCATCACGACCGTGGAATCCGTGTTTTATACTGGCTCGTATTGAAAACACGGACGTCCTAGTATATCCAATATTTCATATGATTCTTCTGTTGCGATATCTGTGATGTGATCATGTGATGTTCTATGATAGATACAGTATATAGTATATATGATATATTATATAGCCGTTACTTATGTTTTACACCCGTGCTAGCCCTGCCCCGCTCTGCCGTTAGTTACCTAACCTAACGGTGCACGAGGGGACATCGAGGCGAATGCGGATGGCATAAGTGTACGTCGTATTTATCTGTGATGTTTAGGTATTTAAATGATGGGACTTCATTAATGAGATTAATGAAATTAAAAGAAACCTAAGATGTTGTAGAATCGAATTTCAAAATAAAACAGGTAGCTACAGTTCTTTCTTTGCACAGCGGTATATGTGATATATCCTGCACCTTATTCGATAAGAAAAGGACCGAGATCCCTTCACCGAGAGTGACTCCTTTAGCAATAACTGGCAGATGCTACACACTCGGTTTGTCTTTTGATTGCTTTTTAGTGTTTTTGCTTTGCACAGTGATATATATGATATATCCCGCACCTCATTCGACGAGGAAAGGACCGACGATCCCTTCACCGGGAGTGACTCCTTTAGCAAAACTAGAAAAGCCTCAAAGACACTCCATTTCAAAATTCATTCGATTCTACAACGATATCAAGTTCATTACGCAATAGGTTTTCAGAAAAACCTGTCGTAGCCCTCCGTCATTTCAGATAAATCCTGTTTAGTATTCGTGCTGCGTTTGTTGACCTTGTCAAGGCGCAGTATGCGGTAGCTAACCAGTATTTATCTGCTTATGCATATGATGCAGATTGGGTTAGGGTAGTCGTGCGGCCTTGTTGACCTTGTCAAGGGTCGTGCGGGTGGGTTTGATTCAATCAGGAAATGACGGGTACGTGACTTGCGGTCTATGGTTTGTTGACCTTGTCAAGGTCATAGATCGTTCGGGGCAAAATATTATCGAGAATTTCAAGTGTTGAAATTTGCAATGAGATTGCATACCTTCTATGAGATAGTTGGATCCCGATACCCTCTGCGAGTAAGAGTTACTCCTGGGAGAGTTTTATACATTACAATTAGCCGATCAAGTAGGTGTCTAGAAAGGTGTTAACGGGGTTACGCCTCTGGGAAAACGAGATTTACATTAATTAGGTTCGTGCGAAAGCACGGGGGACCTCCCTCAAAGTACCGACACTGGCCTGGCTGAAAGATTGGTGAACTTGTAGTGTGTAATTAATCCCGGCTAGTCTTTCCTTTTAGGGTTTGAAGGAAGATTTGATAAAAAGCAGTGGGAGCCATCCTGATTAGATAAAATAATAACCAATCTATTCTTGCAAGAGCGCACGCTGAGTGTTTTCTTCTCTCTCTCTCCAGGTAGCGACCATATCACGCCTTAATCAAGATAATAATACGGATTATTGACCGAACCCGCTTGTTATACTGAGCTGGGGAACGTTGGTCCCGCTCCAACTTAGAATTGTTATAAGACAGAGCAGGAAATAGGGGAATACTAAGATTCTCATACCGCCCAAACGAAGAGAGTGCATGCTGATGCATCATCTTCGGGTGTGTTCATTATACAGAACTGTTTCTCAATGTCCTTTACGTCCTGGGTATATGATACCGGATCAGGATCCCAGATATGTAATCTGTTACATAGGGCTACAGACAGGTAAAGAACTGAGAACGGGTGATAAGTTTCATGAGGCAGAAAACGGGGCAAGAGTTGCAGCCAAGTCTGTCGGTCACTGTCACCCTGTATTACCAATACATTGATTCTGAACGAATGCTATTAGATACCGAACCTGATATACAAAATCATATCTATCTCTTTATTAGTAAAGAAATGATAAAATTTTGTATTGTTGGATAATGTTTTGAACATTTCCTATATCAAAAGTTGATCGGTTCAGGCACGTTATCTAAAAGCATTAATGTTCTAAATCAAACTACAGTTCTTAGCATACAGAACACACACAAGAGGAAGGTTTCAGAAATGAACGAATCCTTCTTGAGGTATTGTAGACTAGGTCATATCAATGCGACCCGACTAGCTGAGTTACATTTAGATGCATATTTAAATTAGTTTGAATTTACATCTTGTGAAACTCGCCAGTCATGTCACAAAGATGAGATGACCATAGCTTTGTTTACTGGAAATAGAGAAAGAGTTAGTAAACTCTTGGGATGATACATGTTGATGTATGTAGGTCCCCTGTCTACACATACCAGGACTGGTTCTTTATACTTCATTACGTTCTCTGATGATCTTTCGAGATTCAGGCCTATGTTCCTGTTGAAACATGAGTCCGAATCTTTTGAGATATTCACAGAATATAAGTTAGAAGTAGAGAACCAATATACGGGTATAAGTATTATGTACTTTGATGTGATCAAGGAGGAGAATACTTGTGCATGGAATTCCTGGATTATTCTAAAGGAGAATGAGATTCTCTCTCAGAATTACTCCTCCGTATACACCATAGCACGATGGTATATCGGGGCGGAGCAGATACACCCTATTTGATATGGTGTGCTCTATGATGAGTACTACTGAGTTACCTTTTTCCTTTTGGGTGTTATGCACTTGAGAAGTTGCATACCTATTGAATAGGGTTCCAATCAAATCAGTTGCCTACCGCTTCATATGTGATATGGAAAGGGAAGAGCCCATGTCTTAAGCTAGTTAAGATTTGGGGTTGTCCGGCCTATGTCTAAAAGCATAATCCGGACAAGCTCGAGGCAAATACTGTTATGTAGAACTGGAAATGTTCCAGCTATACAGATTGCAGCTGATGATTTGATAGAATCAAGAATTCAGTAGATTCCAACGAACCTCAACCTCTCCGCCGTTCTAGTAAGGTTCCTCACCCACCTGAGAGTTACTTCAGTTTCTCTATGACAGTGGGAGCGAGGATTGCATCATGAGATGATGACCCAACTAGTTTCGAGCTGGCCATCAAGAGTAGGGACTCTGTAAGAATGGCTGGATGTTTAGCGATCTGAGATGGAATCCTTATACACCAACAAAGTATGGACTTTAGTTGCTATATCTGAAGGGTTAAATCCCTATCAGGAGCAAGTATATCTTGAGAAGATTACTTGGTGTACATGGAAAAGTTGAGACTTTCAAAGCTAGACTTGTTAAAAGTTTGCATCATTGACCAGCTGTGGATAATGATGAAACCTTTTCAAGTAGCTATGCTTAAGTCCATCCAGATCCTACTTGCCACGGCTACATACCATGACTACGATATCTGGCGGTTGGGTGCCATGACTGCTTTTCTAAATATTGATTTAGAAGAGAACGTCTGTAAGTACACAGCCAGAGGGCTTCGTAAACAGTGGGAGCAGCGGAAACGTGTGCAAGATGTTTTATATGATAAAACAGGCATCGCGGAGTTGGAACGTCTGTTTTGATGTAGTAGTCAAAGAGTTTGACATCATCAAAATGGTAGATGAACCTTGTATAAACAAAAAGGTAGTAGGGAGTATGGTGGTGATCCTCGTAGAGTACGTGGATGACATACTCTTGATAAGAAAGGAGTTTCTTATGCTACGCTCGATCAATCTCCGTTTATCACAAAGATTCTCCGTGTAGGATCAAAATGATACCTCCTAAATCCTGAGTTTTGGATCTATGAGATAGATTTAATTGGATGTTAGGATTCTCACTAGTTGTAATGAGATGATATCATACGATTCTGGGGAGAATCACTGGAAGGGTTCCAGGATGATAAAGACGACTGAATGTCAGTCGCAGGCATTGTCTTTACCCTCAGTAAAAGGACGGTATGTTGGAAGAGTTCCAAGCTAGATACCGTGACATACTAGACGATAAAGGCAGGATACATCGCTACTTGAGATGCTACCAAAGAGGCTGTTTGGATGTATAATGGTTCATGAGATGAACTACGTTCCTACCATTGTGAGACAATGGAGTTGTGGCTTATGCCATGGAACGCCGGTCCCATCAGAGATCCAGACTTATTCTAAGGCAGTATCACCTGATCATGGAGATGGTTGATCTCCAGGGTGATCGAGGCAAGGAGAGCAGACTTAGAGGATAACGCAGCGGATCCACTCATGAAGGCCTATTCCCAGAGAGAGACTTTTATGGGATGGTTGAGTATGAGATACTACAACCACTGCTACAGATGGCCCTAGTGCAAGTGGGAGATTGTTAGTTATATGTATGCCCTAGAGGCCATTACTGTACATTGGATGTATATTGTAGTGGATGCTGGGACATATATAGGGAGGACTTTCTTGCTCGACATGATAGTATGCTATCTGGTTACTCTTTACCTTAACGTGTATACTGATTGTCTCTCTGTTACATGTTGGTAAAGACTTTAGGATGTGTACTTGACTACCTGGACTATGATGCGGATCATACTAGTGGGGACATGGTAGTCCATAAGTACATCCTTCAAAGTCCCTAGTCGTGGGTGTATCCAGATGGGGCATCGATATACCAGAGTAGACTAGAGTGTACCTTCTCGACCCATACAGATGGGCGATGGATGATCCCATATCCATAGGTGTTTGACATCAGGGATGATATACGGGTGCTCAGTGGAGACTGGGTACACTGGACGGACTCGCCGAGAACTCCCAGATGGTATTATACCTCACGTCAAATGGCAGTTCTCTGGTGACACTGGTACAGAGTAGTCTATTGACCCGAGATCGTCATAGAGTCTTGTATGGTTCCCACTGTGCTTTGATTTCCATCTTACCACGTCCAAGAGGGCGTGCAAAACGGTGGTTTTTGGGTACAGTCCCGAGTCACATGGAGGCAATGTGCGATAGGAGGGGATTCGTCTCTCCCGTTATAGGGAGTTGATGTTGCGCTGTGTTCGATTGGCTATAACAGGAAATCCCTGGCCAGGGTTGCTGAGATTTACTGGTAAGTGTTACCAGTAGTTTCTCGAATTGTTATAGACCTCATATCGACACGACTTATCGAGCTATTGGGGTATAACGTTTACCACCCCTAGGCAAGATATGCGACATATCAGACGATCAGACCGGACTGTACGGTAGTGTTACTGGTTGGATTCACTGGAGTGTGAGCGGGGTTGCTCGTCGATCTTCTGATCGCTCAATACCCGGGTGGCCGTTACGTTTAGCAGACCGCTTGCGGCTTGTGGGTGTTTGATATGATCATCATCTGCTGCCGGCGTATTGACGAGTCTTTAGAGTCCTACACAGAGGTTTCCTGGCTCAAGCGAAACGAAATAGGAGCGCATATGAGATATGTGCGGGACCGAGAATAATGCGTGTATGTGATACCGTATTCCATTCTCGCGATGAATGTATCGAATGGTTGTATGCGATATAACCTAGTTATCGATTCAAGCGTTGATTCGATAAGCCGATACATAGGATACTAGTCGGTTATATGCGATATGACCGGATCGTTAAATCAAGTGTTGATTTAATGATTTAATGTATATTTATATATTTGATATATTACTTTTCATTAACTAGTATCGGTTCACTTTAAATGGATTTTCTCGCCCGGGTGTGCGCATTGCATATGCAATATGATTTTGTGCACTTGCTTGTATCATGTTTGATGATACATGCAATACTTGGTTAAATGTATGTTTAAACCATAGTTAGTTAATGGTTAAGGGTTTTAAATGATTTATTTATTGTTTTATTTATTTTTGGCAAAAGAAAAATGGTGGCTTTATTTATTTCTTTTGTTGAAGTTTCTTGAACTTTTGAAAAGTCCACCATTTTTGTTTTATGCCAAACCCTAACCACTCACTAACTTTGGTTAACTCTCTACACTTAACTATGGTAAGTGTTATGATAAGATTGAATTTTCTTTTCCATTCATTTTAACTTATCATAATATTTATCATCTTCTTCCTCTTCTTCTTCTTCATGAAGATACCTTCCTCCATCAATGGTGATTGATGCAAATGAGTGAGAAATCCAATTCTAAAGTCTACCCACTTCCTATTTCTTCATCCTCTACCTCTTGCCAAGTAGTAGAGTGTGTTTCCTTCACAAGTTCTTGGACTTGGTGAAGTCGGAGCTTGATTTAGCGATGCCTCGACGTAGATCATCTTCGGCATGGACATCGACGACCTAGCTTGCCCATTCTCTGACGAAGCCGACGCTAGAGCCCGGGAACTCATATGGACAGCGAAGGGACTTCGTTGCGGAGCTATGGAGGTGGAGCACCGGATCTACAAAGGTTGTATTTCCGTATTCTTTATAGTTAAGTTGTTAACTAGTTATCTTTTCGCCTAGAAATCTAGCAAACGATCCGTAGTCGGGTCTCTCGGCACCGTTAATTTTTGAAATTGGCATGTTCGATGCCTTGTGAGACCTCACTAGAGTGCCTAGGAACCCTACAGACCAGTTACAGGCATCGGCCGTTTATCCTATCCTGACTTTTGCGGTGTCTAGGAAAGTGTGTCCAAGGCAAGTGGTTACTTAATTAGTACCACTACTTACGTAGTGGGGAGCCTCCCACTTACCTGGCACTTACCTGGCCGCAATTGTTGGAGAAGAGGCGGTTTGAGGTCCTATTTCTAGCCCTTTGGAACAGTTAGGAGCTGTCTAGCTGACCTAGGTGAGCCTAGATCTCGGTGTGATTGTGCATATCTTGTTTGTGATTGCTTGAAGCCATAAGACCGTACATATTTCTGTAAAGCTCTTTCTAAAAAAAACACAAAACCAAAAACTTTTATAAAAACTCGCCCTTTGTCGCCAGAATCCATTTTTTTTCACCCACCACCCATCGTATTTCTCCATTGACGTTTTCTTACCCTCACCTTCTCCGCTTTGACTATACTAAACTCGTTTAGTGTATGTCTGCTTGGACTCGGGACACTAGCACCCGTCTAGTCCGCGTTACGTTAGTCGCTACCGACTACGCGATCGACTCAGACGTCGAAACTCCGTCCACGCCTCTTTCACCCTTACCTTTGCCGGCCAACTCCGACGTTGACCGAAATTCTGTTCATACATCCTCACCTTCACCATCACCAATCTCTTCTTCCGCGATGTCAGGATTTAATCCAAACATCTCTTTGACTCCCCCGGGATTGACTCCACCTCCTATGGAGGCAAATAACCCACCACCACCGCCTGTTGTAGCGCCGCAGCGAATCGCGCTCCAGGATCGTTTCTATCCCACCTGTTCGGCACTTCCCACCTGTCTTTCTCTTCCACCGGCTAACGGGGATAATTTTGAAATTAAGCCCCACTTCATTAACATGCTTCCGAAATTTCATAGGCTTGAATCTGAAGATGCTTATATCTTCATCAACAAGTTCCAAAATGTTTGTGCCATGATGAAAACTACCCAGCTGTCGGACGATGTTATACGTCTACGGGTCATTCCGTTCACTTTATGCGATCTTGCTGAAAAATGGCTGTATAGCACCGCTTCCCACTCCATAACTAGTTGGGACGAGTTTGTGAAAGCGTTTCTCAAGAAATTCTATCCGAATCATAAAACCGCAAGGATCCGTAACGAAATCAACCAATTCTCTCAGCTTCCTTCTGAACCCTTCTGGAAGTGCTTTGACCGGTATAAAGAGCTTCTTGTTCAGTGCCCTCACCATGGTATTGAGAAATGGCAACTTTGCCAAACCTTATACGAGGGCCTGAACCCAGCAACCAAGCAGTTGTTGGAAACCATTTGTCAAGGCCACTTCCTATCGAAATCTGACGAGGAAGCGTGGCAATTCTTCGACGACCTTGCGGAACAAACGCTTCAATGGGAGAGCATCAGACCAACTTCTTCTTCTTTTTCCTCCACCTTTACTGGTCAGTCTAGGGTAGGAATTCACCAACTTGATGTCTCTATTGCGATGAAAGCTGAAATGGCTGCAATAACGAGAAAACTTGAAGCGATAGAGAGAAAATTTTCATCTCCTGCTCGTGCCCCTGTTCTTCCCCTTCGTACCATTTATGCTTGTTATTCCGATCCTTCTCACTTAACCGAAGAGTGTCCTTACAATCCACCATCTCAAGGAAAGGATCAGGTTAATGCTGCATTTCAGCAAAGACCGAGAAATGATCCATACTCTTCCACCTACAATCCCGGTTGGAGGAACCACCCCAATTTCGCCTGGAATCAGAATCAGCAACAATTCCAAGGCAACAATTTCCAGAGGTCCCCTCCTCCACAACAACAAGCGCAACAACAAACTCAACATCAGTTTCAGCAGCCCTTCCAACCCCAACCTTTTCAAAATCAGACGAACAACTTTGCACCCAACAATTCTTTTCCATAAAACAACTTTGTTCCGTCAAACAACGATAAGGTTTCCTCGCTAGAACGAAGTCTGGAGGCGTTCGTTAAACAATCGACACAATCCACCGCCAACATCCAGTCGTCTATTCAGTCTTTGGTGCAACACACAGCTGCACACGGAAAAAGCATCAAGACCATCGAAGCCCAGATTGCACAGCTGAATGCGGCGTTAAGCGAGCAAGAAAAGGGGAAGCTTCCATCTCAACCACTCCCAAATCCCGGTCACCCACATAATGTATATGTTGCTCTTGAACAACAGAACCATAATGTGAGTACCGTGACTACATTGAGATCGGGAAGGATGCTGCACAACAACATTGGCACAGCAATTGAGGATAATGACACCCCGGCCGCTTCTTCTTCTTCTTCTTCGTCTTCTGAGCCTATTCTCCATTCTTCAAAAGGCACTTCTTCTTCTTCTGCTCTGAACGGACCCACTTCTCACTCCACGAAAGCACCAGCTCTGGGATCCGTTCTAGCTCCACAATCTCCTCCACAAGCATTGGACTCAACAAATTTTAAAAACATTCCATTTCCAAACCGGTTGAGGTCTAATAAACAAAATCCACAAATGGAGAAGATTCTGGAGTTGTTTAAGCAGGTTAACATCAACATTCCCCTTTTAGATGTTGTCCAACAAGTCCCGTCCTACGCGAAAATCTTAAAGGACTTGTGCACGAAAAAGAGGAAGTCTCAGGTACCCAAGAAAGTTTTCTTGGTCAGTGCTGTGAGTGATGCTCTTACCCAATCTTTACCGCAAAAACGGAAGGACCCTGGCTGTCTTACGATTTCTATTACCATTGGGGATAAGAACATCAACCGCGCACTATTAGATCTTGGTACCAGTGTTAACCTGCTTCCGTACTCAGTATGTGAGCAATTAGGTGTAGGAGAGCTGAAACCCACACACTGTACTCTCCAAATGGCCGACCGATCAATCACCCATCCTAGGGGTGAGCTAGAGGATATGTTAATCAAGGTTAGGGACTTCATATTCCCCGTTGACTTCATTGTATTAGACACACAGCCTGTAGCTAACCCCCGGAATCAAATTCCGGTGATACTCGGTCGCCTATTTCTTGCAACCTCAAATGCTGTGATCAATTGTCGCAATAGTTCGATGAACCTATCTTTTGGAAACATGATAATTGAACTCAACATTTTTAGGTTGGGGAATCAGCCCTCCGAACCTAATGCTCATATACTAGACGTTTGCTCAATCTAGGAGATCACCCCAGAAGAGTGTGAATTCGAGGAGTTTTTGTTCGATCACGATAACCTTAACGCCACTAGTGCGTTCCTCTTCGAACCTGCTGCTGTTTCTGCGCCCGATAATGACTACGAGTGTTTTACTTTCTCGAACGATCGTAGCCCCTCACCACCCGAGTTTGAATCCTTCGAATTTCCGGATGAGTTACCTGAACCATCCAACTCGGTCGCTTACACTCGTTTTGAACCTTTGCTGGAATCCTTTGAGTTCGAGACCTTCTCACCAATCTTGCCTTCAATCGTTTCACTTCCAACGCTTAAACTCAAGCCTTTGCCGTCTCACCTTAAGTATGCTTACTTGGGTGAGAACGAGACCCTCCCTGTTATCATCTCGGCTTCTCTAGCTCCATTGCAAGAGAAAGCCCTTCTTGCGGTCTTGCATAGCAATAGGCAAGCTTTTGGCTGGTCCATGGCGGACATCAAGGGGATTAGTCCCCTGATCGTTGAACATCACATTCATCTTATGGATGATGCCAAACCAGCTAGGGATCCACAAAGGCGACTCAACCCAGTCATGAAAGAGGCTGTGAAAAAGGAAATCGTGAAGTGTCTGGATAGTGGTATCATTTACCCTATCTCTGATAGCCAGTGGGTTAGCCCCATTCACGTTGTCCCTAAGAAGTCAGGCATAACGGTCATTACTAACGAGGCGAATGAGTTAATCCCTACTCGCACCCAAACTGGGTGGCGAGTATGCATCGATTACAGAAAACTCAATGAAAGGTAGCGGAAAGACCACTTTCCGCTACCTTTCATTGACCAAATGCTTGAACGATTGGCCGGACATGAGTACTACTGCTTTCTTGATGGCTACTCCGGCTATAATCAGATTCCCATCGCCGAAAAAGACCAGGACAAGACCACATTCACTTGTCCTTTCGGCACGTTCGCATATCGTCGCATGCCCTTTGGGTTATGCAATGCGCCCGCTACCTTCCAGCGGTGTATGATGGGAATCTTCTCAGACATGGTGGAGAAATTCCTAGAGATCTTCATGGACGATTTCTCCATCATCGGCGATTCCTTTAACGAGTGTTTGCTGCATCTTGAAGCTGTCCTTACCCGATGTAAGGACAAGAACCTCACTTTGAATTGGGAGAAATGCCACTTCATGGTGCGCGAAGGTATTGTCTTAGGACATATCATCTCGCAAAATGGCATAGAGGTTGACAAAGCGAAGATTGAGGTCATTTCCAATCTCCCTCCTCCCAGATGCGTCAGAGACATCCGAGCTTTCCTTGGCCATGCCGGTTTCTATAGACGGTTCATCAAGGACTTTAGCAAGATTGCTAGGCCCTTGACTCTTCTACTGGCCAAGGACATGCCATTCGACTTCAACTCGAGCTGTATGACTGCGTTCGAGTCATTAAAAAGCTCACTTACTTCTGCTCCCGTTCTTTCTTCACCTGACTGGACGCACCCATTTGAGATTATGTGCGATGCATCCGACTTTGCCATTGGTGCTGTCCTTGGACAACACATCAACAAGATGCCGCACGTAATCTATTATGCTAGCCAAACCCTGAACGACGCCCAACTTAATTATACAACACCTGAGAAGGAATTCTTAGCTGTTGTATTTGCTTTAGAAAAATTCAGGCCCTACCACATCGGCTCTCCAGTCATTGTCTACATAGACCATTCTGCTCTACGCCATCTTTTTGCGAAGAAAGATGCAAAATCTCGGCTAATACGTTGGATCCTCTTGCTTTAAGAGTTCGACCTTGTCATTAAGGACAAAAGAGGATGTGAAAACGTGGTCGCCGACCATCTCTCACGACTTCCTTCTTCGCCGTCGCCTCAACTTCCGATCAACGACATTTTTCCGGATGAACAACTCTTGACAGTATCTCGCGAACCCTGGTTCGCAGATATTGTGAACTATTTGGCCACAGGGTTACTACCGACTGAATGGTCAAGTCAGGACAGACTTCGATTCCTATTCCAAGTAAAACACTTTTACTGGGACGAACCCTATCTGTTCAAGTACTGTCCCGACCAGATTATTCGTCGGTGTGTCCCTGACGATAAATTCAAGAGTGTGCTGTCATTTTGCCACGATCAAGCATGTGGCGGGCATTTTGGCCCCAGAAAGACAGCTGAGAAGATCTTGCAATGTGGTTTCTACTGGCCACAACTCTTCAAAGACGCTCATGACTATTGCAAGACTTGCTCCCGGTGCCAGCACTTGGGCTGGATATCCCGGAGGAACGAGATTCCGCTCCAACCAATCTTGGTTGTGGAGATTTTCGACGTTTGGGGGATAGATTTCATGGGGTCGTTTCCCAGCTCTTTCGGGAACTTGTACATCATTCTCGCTGTTGATTACGTCTCTAAGTGGGTCGAGGCTGTGCCCAGCCGGACTAACGACAACAAGGTTGTCGTTAGGTTTCTTAAAGAAAACATTTTATCCCGGTTTGGGCACCCCCAAGCGATCATTAGCGACAATGGAACTCATTTCTGCAATAAGACTTTCGAGGCCTTGATGCGGAAATATTCCATTAATCATAAGCTATCTACGCCCTACCATCCCCAAACCTGTGGGCAAGCCGAAGTTTCAAATCGGCAAATCAAGCAGATACTGGAGAAGACGGTTTTCAAGAACCGAAAGGATTGTTCGTTGAAACTCACTGATGCCCTTTGGGCATTTCGAACGGCTTATAAGACCGATCTTAGCATGTCTCCCTATCGGCTTGTGTACGGAAAGGCTTGCCACCTCCCTGTCGAAATAGAGCATCGCGCATTTTGGGCGATAAAAGAACTGAATCTGTCTCTCGAAGATGCGGGCAGCCATCGGAAGCTGTAGTTGAACGAATTGAGCGAGCTTAGGGATGAGGCTTACGATAACGCGGTTGTCGTTAAGAACCGAACGAAGGTGTTTCACGATAAACACCTTTTGCGCAAAACTTTCGTACCTGGTCAACAGGTACTGCTTCACGACACCCGGCTACACTTCCATCCTGGAAAGCTCAGATCTCGCTGGAAAGGGCCGTATTTTGTGCGGAATGTGTATCCGCATGGCGCTGTGGATTTGGAGAATCCAAAGGACGGTTCATTTTTCAAAGTAAACGGACACCGACTTAAACCGTACCTTAGCGCCGAACCAACAGAGGAGCTCCTGGTCTTACAGGAGCCGGTTTACCCTGCATAATCTTCCTCTGCCTACCACCAAACTTCGGTTATCCAGCCAAGAACAGTGGACACTGTTCCAAATAAGTTTGGGGGTATGTATATACCTTTTTGTATATATTTGTAGATATTCTTTTCCATTTTTACTATTTTTCTTTTTCTTTGAAAAAAAAAACAAAAAAAATGTGTATCTAACCGACAATTTTGACCCTTCAATGATCTCTTCATGCAATAACAGTGAGGACACTATCCAGTTTAAGTTTGGGGTTACGCTCGGTACGCATTTCTAACCTTCGCATTCATATGTATATTTTGCATCTGCATACTAAAATCCATAAAATCCATAAAAATCTGAAAATTTTCTAAAAACATAAAAACTTTTCTGTCAAGTTAGCTAGTGGGAGAACTCTGATTCAACATTTCGACGGTTTTGTTTGATAAGATAAGAATAACTAAATCTTATATTTAGATTTTGAAAACCTGAAAAATAACTCTCCTTTGAAGTTAACTATAGCTGATATACGTCTTTACATCACACTACACGTGTCGTGAGTTTTGGAAATTAGATGACAAGACTTTTATGTCTAAAAACTTTAAAATGGATAAATGATTTTCTGAGGATCAAATAGGTTTGTTCTGAAATAAGTAATATCAAGAATAGTTTATGAAGTGAAGCGAATATGAAGGAATGTTATTGATGCCTTAATTGGAACTAATAATGAAAAATAACCCATCTGAAACTTGATTGGAATGATTACACACCTAACCCACTAAACACGTCTTTTATCCAAAAAATAACTGAACTGCTGGTTATATCTCCGTTCGCATTGAATCATCATGATTTTCAAGCTAAATTGTCTTTTGTTTTTGGGCCTAGGTAACTTGAGTAATTAAATCCGCTGGGGTGTCTCTACACCTAATGCCATAAAGCCAACTGGTTTGGGTGCATTGGCTCAAAGCACGTTAAGAAGCCTAGAAAGTCCAGATAAAAACAAAGTCAAGCAAGTGTTCTCTCCGAGTTAAAATTCCTAACGGTTCTTTGTGTGAGAATAATCTTGACAAAAGACAGGTTTTTATAAAAAAATATTTCTAGCGGAGATATGAAGGTTTATTCTATGATAAAGACTATTGCACGTTCACAGAGGTGTGTATGAAATGAAAACAAGAAAAAGGTGGAGTGAAAAATAAGACCTAGTTTCCTGTTGAGGAAGATAGAAATTCTGAAATTGAAACCTTACCGGAAAACGAAACTTGAAAATTGCTTAACTCTTTATAAAACTTATGTGATCCTTTTAAAATTTTTATCTGGGCTTTTATTGTGTGACATAATGACTTTAATCGATCCTTCTGGAACTTAACGACACTATTTGCACTGCACGTAAAGACAGATAAAATCTTAAGTTAAATAAGAAGCGAGGTGTGAAAAATAAAGGTTCGATAGTCTAGACTCAGGATAATAGAATTGTTATTTTCTGAAACAAAACTTTAGGGGTTTTGAATCGTAGTTATTTTGTAAAACTAGCTTGACCGGATTTTGTGGGTAGTATCCGCTGAAAACCCTCAGGAGACAACACTCCTCCTACTAGGGACACCTAGAGGTTTAACGGCTTGTTGCACATGCTCAGTGCAATCGCGTTCCCTGCGAAAGTGAGGTTAGGAATTTTTGGGAATAAATTGGCTTTGCTCGGGACGAGCAAATGATAAGTTTGGGGGTATTTGTTCATATCAGATTTTTTCATTTTTATACCGCCCATTTTTTATCACATTGCTTATCGGTAGGTACTCTTGAGCCGTGTTTGCTAGTTAATTGCAGGATACAGGTTCTCAGCTCTAAACAATGAAATTCATGGAAAAGCATGACAAATTCCGGATTACTGCCAACCACAGATAAAACACGGGTCTCCGCTCTCTATCCGTATGTTGCCGCACACCAGTTTAAGGGACAAAATGGCAAATCGATGTCATTTTCATGCACAAAGCTCAATGTCAACACAAGATCCAACATATCTACGCGGTGCTCGAGGAAATCATAGCAAAAGATCCACATCATATCATCTTTTGTTCTGCTGAAATTCTGGAAACATTGTGAAGAGTTTCTGAGAAAAAACATATACCACACTGCATACAACAACAAACAGGAGAAAACCACCAAGTTTCATGGCCTAACTCCACTAAAGGGCCGAGGTTCCGCGGCATAAGCATGCTTAGGCCGCGGAACCGTGGCCGTACGGGCCTCTTCAGTGGACGATGTTTCAGGGGTATTTTGGTCATTCTATATGGAGGCAGTTTGTTGCCCTAGGTTTCTATTTCCCTGCCTATAAATAGACCAGAACTTGCCAAAGCCAAGGGTCCATATTCTTGTATTTAGATTTTAGAATACATGTGTTGTTCTTCTTCCTCTTCTCATCTCTTCTCCATAAAAAACTTGTAGTGAGCTTTTGTGAGTGAAGAATGAATAAAAGAGTTTTCTTTGTTATCATGCTTGTCTTGTTCTTTTGATTAATTATAATTGCTTGTAATTTTCATTTGCTAATCTAGTTGTTGTTATTTGTTGTTTATTTCTTTCTTGTTCTCTTTTTCTTTATCCTTAAACAACTATGATGCTGAAGCTTGATCCTTGCCAAGGTGAGGTCTCAAATAGCTAGTTGTAATCTTCTAACCTCTTTCTTTCTATCTTCCTCCTTTGTTTTATTTTCTTTTCCTTATAATGGGTGAGTAGTTTTCATACTTGTTAGGGTAGGATAAGGAAAGTTTGTGTAACATTTTCAAAAATATAAAATATTAATTTTGGGAATTTTTATAATTTAATATTATTTTATTGATTATTTTAATATTAAATGCAAATAAATAGGAAAAATGTTAGAAAAATTATGAAAAATTATGGAAAATTCTAAAATAGGATAAGTTAGTGAATTATGACATTTTTAAGTTTTTGTGATTAGTTTGACACTAATTTAGTGCTAATCGCGATTAAAATCGCTAATCGGGTTTTTTGGTAATTTTGTGCAAAACTTGCACATATCACATTTTCTACACTTGTACACTTTTCTTGCCATGGTTTTTCATTTGGGATCACTATTCTTGTGAGAAGGTTTAGGGATTTAAAAGAAAAGGGAAAAAGAAAAAGAAAGTGTAATGATGAGGGTAGGTGAGAGAGAGAGGTTGACCTTTAACCCTTAACCATTTTCTTCTCCCATCATTTTTCCCCTCTTCTTTCTCCTCTTGCTGCTGCTGCCTTTCCCCCCATCATCCTCCCCTCTTCAAGCCATGAATCATCTCAAAAACATACCCAAAAGCTCATGTCCATTTCATTAAAAATGTGCAAAATCCCTAGATCTACACATGGAGCTAAAGAAGCATGGATTTGGCCACTAGGGGGCAACTCAAGAATTTTCTTGAGTTGCTAATGAAGGTAATTTCTGAACCATTTGCTTAATTATAGCCTTTCCTATAACCCCATGTTAAGATTTAATCGATATTGTGTGATATTATGGATTTGATGAAAACCTAGTTAGGGTTTGAGAGGAACTTGGGTTGTATTGTGAAATTGAGTTCAATTGAGGATACACCAACACCCTAGTGTATGAATTGAGACCCTAACCTGAAGTTTAAACCCATAATGCGGATTTTAGAAAACTATATCGGGGGAAAAACCTGGAATCTGCCACTGTTATTGGAATCTGCTAACACCCCGAGAACCCTAAAATAATATTGAGTGGAAATTGAGATGTGCAGGCAACATAGAGGCAACACCCAAAACCCTAGCTCCCCACTCCACCTTCAGGCCGCCAAAACCTCCATTCTGGCCGCAAATTGCGGCCAGACCAGTGAGGAAATTCCTCGTTTTGCGTGCCTGGCCCCATTTCATCAATTCTTGGCCCTGGGTACTTCTAGTTTTGACAGATTCTTTCTAGGGTGGAATCTGGGACATATATCCTAAGTTGTTGTTTTGGATTCGTATTTCCGTATTCCGTATTTTTGATTCTGAAATGGTGGAATGTGTTTTGCCTCGACTATTTGTCGTTTATACGACGATATAGAGGATTTATTGATGGTTTTGAAGGCGTGCCATAGGTTTTCACCTATAGGCCCCTTATCGTATCGTTTTGGGTTTTATGCGCCGTTTTAGATTGGATTTGGTTTTAATGCGCATATGCGATATTTTGATGTGTAGGTACCCATGAAGACTTCGGGACGACAAGCATACGTGGTGACGTCCGCAATAATGATGCAAGGTGAGTAGATTATATCTACAGGGGGAAGTCGGGTGGATGGCGTATAGCACCCCCGCAGTCCGTAGATAGATTACTATGTAGTTTATTGTGATATTAGGTGTATTGTGGATAGTATACGGTTAGAAGTGACTAGTGCAGTTCATAGTCGCGAACCCTAGGATAGAATTACACCTACACACACACCCTTGTTTATCACTTGTACTTGCACTGTGATTGATGATATGTGATGACTTTGGAGATGAGTCGATGATGTGGGCTTGGTGCCCTGGGATCGGTGATGTGATACGATTCATATGTGGGAAATGACTTGTGATTCTTGCGGGCTTGGGATATGTGTTTACCCCCGCATGCATACTTACTGATGTTACCGTTTGTACTAGGCATAGAGTGGTACTCTAGACTATATGATCTGATGATGGTGATATCTGTTATGTGATGAGACAGTGAGATGTTGACCCCTACCCAGCTATGGGGATGCCGTACGATGATTTACCGTACGTGCCGATATTGATGATAGATCCGCACTCATAACTCGAGGATATCTTATGATATGACATTGAGGCGAGATCACCGACTATATATCTTTATATATATACCGACTCAGATTTAGGTGGTTTCTACACTTACCCCTCCTGATTGACCTGATACTTAGGTGTAGTTTGCATAGTAGATACTTCACTGTGATGTTGACTACTAGATTTCTGCATCTTCATGCTATTCATATTGCTGGCATATGTTCATTGCTATATTATTATCATGCTGTTAGGACACCAGCACCATTATCGATGATGCGTATGTTCCACGTACACTATTTGCCGGCTCACACACTTCATCATCGATAATTGCCATCCACTACACTGTAGTACTATTGCATTCATGAGATGATTCTTCCTTCGACTTATGCACATTACTATTCCATGTTGTATGATTCCCGATATGATTACCTTTCCTTATATGTCGCATACATCATGGATTGATTGCATAGCACATCGCATTGGATTTACTTCCTGATGTTGGATTTTCATGTGATTTCTGGATTTGGGAACCGTAGCCTTTTCGAATAAGTAACCATTTAAAAACCCGGTTCCCTTGATATGATATTTGGGGCGTCGCCCCGTGTTTTCTCGGTGCTAGAGGATGCATTGAGAGAGGGATGACCCGGACTGACGGATTCCCGATATATACTTTGATATAGGGCATGATCCGGAATGACGGATGCCCGATGGGTTGATATAGGGCATGATCCGGAATGACGGATGCCCGATGCATTGAGAGAGGGATGACCCGGACTGACGGATTCCCGATATATACTTTGATACAGGGCATGATCCGGAATGACGGATGCCCGATGGGTTGATATAGGGCATGATCCGGAATGACGGATGCCCGATGCTTTGAGAGAGGGATGACCCGGACTGACGGATTCCCGATATGTACTTTGATGTAGGGCATGATCCGGAATGACGGATGCCCGATACAGGAGGATTTACGTGTCGATGCTAGGCACGGGTTTCATGATGTTTTTCCATGATTTTGTTTATATCCTCACATTGCATACATGATGCTTATTGTCATTGGGTGACGGGTGGACGGGTTCCACATACATACGGACATGGATTATATACAGACTTGGATCATTGACAGACTGGTTTTTACATTGATCATACTTTATTTGTATATATAACAGGGTATGAGGGCGCTGTTATATATACCCTTACACCAATATTAGTGGTATGGGACGCTAATATGTGTGTATTGATATCATTGATATTTCTTCATGGTTACTTCATGCAGACCTACCTTACATTGATGACATGTGATTACCTGAGTACCTGGCACTACATACATGATTAGATGTTACCTTGCCACCCTATTACATTCAGATGCACTCTTGTGGAGTATATTACTGATCGTTGACTTAGGATTATGTCTTGCATTCGATTTCTGCTTGTAGATGTTTCTATTCACGAGTTGGCAACTCACCCCCGTTGTGCCACAGTTCTTGCAGGTTCTGCCGTACAGGTTCTATCGCGGCATTTCTGGCACACTACCTTCTTGCGGGTGATTTGCTTTGGTAGGTGGATTCTTTCGTATCAGGAATCACCTTTGTATTTATTTATTTCATTGTATCTAGAAATTGTCCATCAACCAAAACTTGTATATTCTTTCAGACTCAGAGACAGTGTTGTATTATTCGACCTTAGAGTCGCGCTTAGTAGTATTGCTGTTTTCTTGCTACTTTTAAGCTTTCTTTTGGTTTTGATCCTCGCCACTTGGCGTTGTATATTATTATATCATTGTGTGGTTGTGACCGTCGATTGACGAAGAGCTAGCTCCCGCTTGGGGATGCCTTTATCATTGTATATGTATTGTTATCCTTGTTGTACCCCATTCGGGGCCAGTTTTACAAAGGAAACTCTGCCGAAATTTTTAGAAAAGACTTATTGTTTTCAAAACGTACCTTCGGCTTAGTTATTTAAAAACCTTGATTTCAAACCTGTATTTCTTCACTTCTTTAAACCAGTTTTCTTTATTTATTCTTCAAAATGGTTTTAGATTTCTGGGCTTTTAGCTTACTTGGATCAGATGGAGTCCTATAGGCTTCATATGGTTCAAGTGCCAGTCACGTGCTCTTTCGGGTCGTGACAAAGTTGGTATCAAAGCGCTAGGTTGACCTTGGTTCGAGTTTAAGTTTGACTATGTGGAGCCTAGGGAGTTGTTTATATACGGAACTTAGACTTGACCTTACGGAACTTAGACTTGGTCGAAGGGGTGTAAACCCGAACTTTCGTCGTTTTAGGATGACCCTTGGTTGATGGATTAGGTGACTAAAGTAGAGTGACGTACCGTTGGTATGTTCCGCGGCATACTTAAGACACGCCACTCCGCTTAAGGAACCTTAGGATGTGCATGTTTTTCGAGATCAGTGATTCTCTTCATATCCTGGATTATACATCCATTTGAGATTCCCGCTTCTACTAGTTTCATGATCATACCTCCATTGATGTTGTTCCTTCCTATGATCATGTATCCACTTTGGATCTTTTGTTTCCTTTCTTTCCATTGATGTGCTCTCTTCTTGATACTCGATTGAGGTTCATGTCACCATGCTTGAGCGCAGTTTGGGCTGCTGCTAGGGTTACAGCCGGTGTGAGCTCGTTTGGTACGAGGGCCGACCTTTGTGTTTTCTGGTGACATGGGAACGTCTCGAGTTATTGTTGGTGATTGTGACCTCTGGTGGAGGCGAGTGCTTGGTCTTGCACCGGATGATCGGGCCATTGTTAGAGCTGCCAGTTGAGAGAGGACTGTTGATGTACAGCATACCTCAGGGATTATGATGTCGCCTATCGTGCAGACAGATGTACCAGCTGTTGCTGAGATTGACAGGATGTTGCTTTCGGAGCCTACGAGCTGAGATTGCCGGAGCTTTCAGGAAGATATGAGACGGATGATAGCTAGTCTACCCGGTTTGAGAGACGAAGGTGATTCGTCCGAGTTTGCGCCAGAGCGGGCCCAGTTGAGTTGAAGATTTCCAGTGTGGAGAGTCTTACTCAGATCTAGAGCAGGCTGATTCAGAGATGACCGCTTATGTATTGCCTTTCCTGGAGGATTGAGGCGTTGTTCGGCGTACAGGCGTATGAGCCAGTTGCTGCTGCAAATGACGAGATATCGCCTAGATGGTTGGAGCTACTGCAGCATGAGCATGTTCTTAGAGAGATGATAGCGAGTCGCTAGTCACAGAGGATGAATGACTAGGACGTGTGGTGAGTTCGCTACCCCGACGCGAGGTCATCAGGCGGATTGATTTCCAGCTAGAGACGACTTCACGCAGGTTCGTGAGAGTCGATTGAGACGATCGAATGTCAGGAGCCATTTTCCAAGTTTAAAGTATACGGAAAGACATGCAGGTGATTCTATGGACCCTCTAGAAGAATGAAACCCTAACTCGACTTAATGACCGTGTGACAGCCTTTGAACCTTAGGGTTTACGGCGGTTCCGCGGTGCCATTAGTGAAGCTTGGGTTTGCCCTTCTACGGCTGGACCACCGACGCTGTGGCATGTACTCGATACTATTAAACTGTACCCGAGATGTGAGCTCTTGGGGGATTATGAGGATATGACGAGTCGATCGGATGGTTCGACATTTTTCGGATATCGTGATGGGACACTGCTTGGGAGACTCCAGATGCGAGCATAGCCGTTGGAGCATAGTACATGCAGCCATGATGAGACGAGTCCGAATCAGTCGACATTGACGCAGAGTGAAGAAAAGAGTCCGTACGAGATTTCGACGAGATGACGTCCCACTCCGCTGATATTAGAGATGTGATACACACCCCGAGGCGTGGTATATGGATATATCGTCCAGAAAGAAGCGCGATAAGTAGGCAGCCATTCCGGAATAAGCTTTCGTTTCAGCATTGGATGACGACTTCCGGGCATTTCGGCAGGATTGAGATTTGAGAAAGGAACCTCGACAGGACTTTTCTGGAGTACGATACGAGAAGACCTAGACCAAGAGTGGTCGTATTGCGCGCACCCAGCAGGACAGAGTTCAGCCTTGTCGACAAGGTAGTTGACCAGGTTCGGATAAAGGAACTTACCCAGATGCGTTGCAAATTGATCAAAGACGGACGAGTGATGAGTATTCCTCCGATGGTTGGGACGTGTTCCCAAGGACCAGTTCGTCCCGACATCTGCTACAGAATGATGAAGCTACAGAGTACGCGATTTCGAGTCCGTGTGAGAGACTTCAGATTGGCCGTGGCCGAGAACAGTGCAGTGCATCGTAGCTTAGCGTGACGTCATAGTGGACGACGATAGAGACAGTTGGAACAAGAGGTTCGTGTGAGACACTGATGAGCTGTCATTGCTTCCCGTCGAGACTAGAGACCTGATTTGCTTACAGAGACGTTGGGATGTGACCAGTTTCTGAGAAGATATTGTGCTGAGGACACAGGTATCTTTGAGTGAGAAGAGGTTGTGCAGGAGAGCCAGCCTCCGTACAGATCGGCATAGGCATGATTGGAAGAGACCTTGAGCAGGATTTCTTCCAGGACATTGCTGCAATGATGTTTGCACCCAGGATCAGATGTGTGACGTGCTTTCAGAGAGCCAGAGGCCGACACCAGTGATTTGCTGCCTCACGAGTGGTCGTGAGGATTGATCGAGAGGTGACCAGAGAAGTGCCAGAACGGAATCGTCCCCGTTAGCACATCTGACAGGGCCGATGAGCCGGTTGACTGTGAGATTGGTAACCCACAGAGAAGATAAGGACCCAGAGAGTCAGAGGACGCCAGACCGTGAGCAAGAGGCAGGTAGATATCCTGCGCTGCTAGCAGTGGATTGTACCGACTCCTTCTCGACCTTGAAGGAGGAACTACCGAAGACGGTATTTATGATTTGTGATTTTGTGATTCGATTATCACGTATCCGTCATTTTGGATTTCGGTATTTTGGGCGTTCTGTTGCATGATTTAGTTTTGATGACTGAGTTTCATGATATTGATTTCATGCACCCACTGGATATTTATATATTTTGCACAGAGTTATTATATTTGAGATATTGATTGAGATTTCATGCCTACAGTATGCAGTGATTTGATTTGCACTCCTAGCGTGGTTTTCATGCACCTTTAGTGTTTTGATATACGATTTTGGTGCACGCCAGATGCACTAAATCGGGATTCTTCGTGCATGTCACATGCACCTGATTTTTCTGTCAGGCACACACGTTGCCTACGACAGATGTTTCGTGCACGCCCGTTGCACCTAGATGTTGTTTTGTATACCTGTTTGACACATTTATGGATTTTGATTCCTTGCGCACCAGACGCATAGGATATTCTTATATATGCATCTTGGGGATTTATTTCTAGTAGAGCAGTATATTTTTATGATATTCTTACGTGTTGAGGTTTTCGGAGCCCCGACAAAACGGATTATACTGAAATTATTTTAGTAGTGGGGGTTTAAATTTAAATTCGGGGACCGAATTTCCTTAAGGGGGGTAGATTGTAACATTTTCAAAAATATAAAATATTAATTTTGGGAATTTTTATAATTTAATATTATTTTATTGATTATTTTAATATTAAATGCAAATAAATAGGAAAAATGTTAGAAAAATTATGAAAAATTATGGAAAATTCTAAAATAGGATAAGTTAGTGAATTATGACATTTTTAAGTTTTTGTGATTAGTTTGACACTAATTTAGTGCTAATCGCGATTAAAATCGCTAATCGGGTTTTTTGGTAATTTTGTGCAAAACTTGCACATATCACATTTTCTACACTTGTACACTTTTCTTGCCATGGTTTTTCATTTGGGATCACTATTCTTGTGAGAAGGTTTAGGGATTTAAAAGAAAAGGGAAAAAGAAAAAGAAAGTGTAATGATGAGGGTAGGTGAGAGAGAGAGGTTGACCTTTAACCCATAACCATTTTCTTCTCCCATCATTTTTCCCCTCTTCTTTCTCCTCTTGCTGCTGCTGCCTTTCCCCCCATCATCCTCCCCTCTTCAAGCCATGAATCATCTCAAAAACATACCCAAAAGCTCATGTCCATTTCATTAAAAATGTGCAAAATCCCTAGATCTACACATGGAGCTAAAGAAGCATGGATTTGGCCACTAGGGGGCAACTCAAGAATTTTCTTGAGTTGCTAATGAAGGTAATTTCTGAACCATTTGCTTAATTATAGCCTTTCCTATAACCCCATGTTAAGATTTAATCGATATTGTGTGATATTATGGATTTGATGAAAACCTAGTTAGGGTTTGAGAGGAACTTGGGTTGTATTGTGAAATTGAGTTCAATTGAGGATACACCAACACCCTAGTGTATGAATTGAGACCCTAACCTGAAGTTTAAACCCATAATGCGGATTTTAGAAAACTATATCGGGGGAAAAACCTGGAATCTGCCACTGTTATTGGAATCTGCTAACACCCCGAGAACCCTAAAATAATATTGAGTGGAAATTGAGATGTGCAGGCAACATAGAGGCAACACCCAAAACCCTAGCTCCCCACTCCACCTTCAGGCCGCCAAAACCTCCATTCTGGCCGCAAATTGCGGCCAGACCAGTGAGGAAATTCCTCGTTTTGCGTGCCTGGCCCCATTTCATCAATTCTTGGCCCTGGGTACTTCTAGTTTTGACAGATTCTTTCTAGGGTGGAATCTGGGACATATATCCTAAGTTGTTGTTTTGGATTCGTATTTCCGTATTCCGTATTTTTGATTCTGAAATGGTGGAATGTGTTTTGCCTCGACTATTTGTCGTTTATACGACGATATAGAGGATTTATTGATGGTTTTGAAGGCGTGCCATAGGTTTTCACCTATAGGCCCCTTATCGTATCGTTTTGGGTTTTATGCGCCATTTTAGATTGGATTTGGTTTTAATGCGCATATGCGATATTTTGATGTGTAGGTACCCATGAAGACTTCGGGACAACAAGCATACGTGGTGACGTCCGCAATGATGATGCAAGGTGAGTAGATTATATCTACAGGGGGAAGTCGGGTGGATGGCGTATAGCACCCCCGCAGTCCGTAGATAGATTACTATGTAGTTTATTGTGATATTAGGTGTATTGTGGATAGTATACGGTTAGCAGTGACTAGTGCAGTTCATAGTCGCGAACCCTAGGCTAGAATTACACCTACACACACACCCTTGTTTATCACTTGTACTTGCACTGTGATTGATGATATGTGATGACTTTGGAGATGAGTCGATGATGTGGGCTTGGTGCCCTGGGATCGGTGATGTGATACGATTCATATGTGGGAAATGACTTGTGATTCTTGCGGGCTTGGGATATGTGTTTACCCCCGCATGCATACTTACTGATGTTACCGTTTGTACTAGGCATAGAGTGGTACTCTAGACTATATGATCTGATGATGGTGATATCTGTTATGTGATGAGACAGTGAGATGTTGACCCCTACCCAGCTATGGGGATGCCGTACGATGATTTACCGTACGTGCCGATATTGATGATAGATCCGCACTCATAACTCGAGGATATCTTATGATATGACATTGAGGCGAGATCACCGACTATATATCTTTATATATATACCGACTCAGATTTAGGTGGTTTCTACACTTACCCCTCCTGATTGACCTGATACTTAGGTGTAGTTTGCATAGTAGATACTTCACTGTGATGTTGACTACTAGATTTCTGCATCTTCATGCTATTCATATTGCTGGCATATGTTCATTGCTATATTATTATCATGTTGATAGGACACCAGCACCATTATCGATGATGCGTATGTTCCACGTACACTATTTGCCGGCTCACACACTTCATCATCGATAATTGCCATGCCACTACACTGTAGTACTATTGCATTCATGAGATGATTCTTCCTTCGACTTATGCACATTACTATTCCATGTTGTATGATTCCCGATATGATTACCTTTCCTTATATGTCGCATACATCATGGATTGATTGCATAGCACATCGCATTGGATTTACTTCCTGATGTTGGATTTTCATGTGATTTCTGGATTTGGGAACCGTAGCCTTTTCGAATAAGTAACCATTTAAAAACCCGGTTCCCTTGATATGATATTTGGGGCGTCGCCCCGTGTTTTCTCGGTGCTAGAGGATGCATTGAGAGAGGGATGACCCGGACTGACGGATTCCCGATATATACTTTGATATAGGGCATGATCCGGAATGACGGATGCCCGATGGGTTGATATAGGGCATGATCCGGAATGACGGATGCCCGATGCATTGAGAGAGGGATGACCCGGACTGACGGATTCCCGATATATACTTTGATACAGGGCATGATCCGGAATGACGGATGCCCGATGGGTTGATATAGGGCATGATCCGGAATGACGGATGCCCGATGCTTTGAGAGAGGGATGACCCGGACTGACGGATTCCCGATATGTACTTTGATGTAGGGCATGATCCGGAATGACGGATGCCCGATACAGGAGGATTTACGTGTCGATGCTAGGCACGGGTTTCATGATGTTTTCCATGATTTTGTTTATATCCTCACATTGCATACATGATGCTTATTGTCATTGGGTGACGGGTGGACGGGTTCCACATACATACGGACATGGATTATATACAGACTTGGATCATTGACAGACTGGTTTTTACATTGATCATACTTTATTTGTATATATAACAGGGTATGAGGGCGCTGTTATATATACCCTTACACCAATATTAGTGGTATGGGACGCTAATATGTGTGTATTGATATCATTGATATTTCTTCATGGTTACTTCATGCAGACCTACCTTGCATTGATGACATGTGATTACCTGAGTACCTGGCACTACATACATGATTAGATGTTACCTTGCCACCCTATTACACTCAGATGCACTCTTGTGGAGTATATTACTGATCGTTGACTTAGGATTATGTCTTGCATTCGATTTCTGCTTGTAGATGTTTCTATTCACGAGTTGGCAACTCACCCCCGTTGTGCCACAGTTCTTGCAGGTTCTGCCGTACAGGTTCTATCGCGGCATTTCTGGCACACTACCTTCTTGCGGGTGATTTGCTTTGGTAGGTGGATTCTTTCGTATCAGGAATCACCTTTGTATTTATTTATTTCATTGTATCTAGAAATTGTCCATCAACCAAAACTTGTATATTCTTTCAGACTCAGAGACAGTGTTGTATTATTCGACCTTAGAGTCGCGCTTAGTAGTATTGCGGTTTTCTTGCTACTTTTGAGCTTTCTTTTGGTTTTGATCCTCGCCACTTGGCGTTGTATATTATTATATCATTGTGTGGTTGTGACCGTCGATTGACGAAGAGCTAGCTCCCGCTTGGGGATTCCTTTATCATTGTATATGTATTGTTATCCTTGTTGTACCCCATTCGGGGCTAGTTTTACAAAGGAAACTCTGCCGAAATTTTTAGAAAAGACTTATTGTTTTCAAAACGTACCTTCGGCTTAGTTATTTAAAAACCTTGATTTCAAACCTGTATTTCTTCACTTCTTTAAACCAGTTTTCTTTATTTATTCTTCAAAATGGTTTTAGATTTCTGGGCTTTTGGCTTACTTGGATCAGATGGAGTCCTATAGGCTTCATATGGTTCAAGTGCCAGTCACGTGCTCTTTCGGGTCGTGACAGTTTGAGAGAAGGAAATCTCTCTCACTCTTTTCTTGCCCAACATCTTAATTCGGACTCCCGTTAATTGAACCACAATCCGTTCCCTACGGCACCCTATCCTACATGATAGCGGTGATTCCTTAGTGAGACCGGTTGTGGTTGAATTAACTGGAGGTTAAGGCTAAGAGCCAAGAACGGATGGACAAGCACCAAAAGGAAGAACTTATGCGTTGGAAAGCCTAGCTTATACTTGCAAGTTCCTTCCTAGTCGTGCTAATCCCCGTTGTTGCCGATTACCGTAACACCGACATTAAGAGTGGCAACGAAAGAAGTGAGCGACTCCCAACTCAAATTAACCTAATCCTAACCCTAACAAGCTCTTTATATATATCATTTTAGCACATAGTTAATCTAAAAATCAAACCTGGACATTTGGACTTAACTCGTTAAAGCACATAGAAAAAGATTCCCATCTCCCTGCGGACGACCCGTACTCAACCGGCTAGCTACAAGCGAAACCATCTTGATTGCGGTAACAAACTAAGCACGCAAAAACACTACCAATCACTACCGGAGTACCTCTCGGGTGTCTGAGGTTACCCACCACATCTGCGGAGTGGCTATTGGAATGTCAAACCTGATTGAATATATAGGTCCTATTAAATTTTCCGTAATCGTTTGCGGTTCTGGAATCACTTCCAGTTCTACCATTCTCCCACTACTGTTTTCAGAAAAAATCTATTTTACTAAAACTGTGGCGAGTCAAGAACAATATCACTATTGATCTTCCAGATGGTAGAAATGTCAACCCCCGTCAAAGCCAGGGTCAACCCACAAACTGCCATTACAGAAACGTGCCTTGAGTTATCCAGTGTCTGGTTTTAAGCATAAGCTGGACAACTCCCCGTATCTTAACATCGTTAAGATATGAACCATTCTATATACAATATAGAAATAGAGGCACTAATTTAATTGGAACCAGATTCAAACCATGCAGCTGTCTCCAGTGCATATCAACTTAATGGAGAGAGGCTAATCAACATTACTCAACTTAGGAATCCATCCAATTATGAGTAACCTGAAAGAGAAACAAGTTTCTCAAAACCATTACTATCAACAGAATACCAATCACAAGAATCTACATCTTCGATCTCTTTGAAGAATCCTGATACTTGCGATACCTGGTTCTCTACTTTATTCTTATACTCACAACTTCTCATAACTTAGACAATGTATTTCTACGAAACACTTGTCTAAAAACTAGAGAAGTCACAAGTAAACAGAACATAGTACGAGGACCTACCCCTTTGTCCTGATGAACACTGGACAACATACAATACTCTTTATAAGTCCGCTGAGTTTGAATAACTCAAAACCTGTGCATCGTAGGTTGAAAACTGTACTTATGATTAAGAACTACTCCGCTGTTCAATGCTCCTTACCCAATCGTCAACTGATATAGGTAAATTTCATCGACATAATATCAAAAAGTTATATCTCACTTTATAAAAATAAACGTACAGATATATCATTTTGAAATTGGTGCACAACAACGGATACTCAAAACCAAATACATGCCGTCCGGCAAAAACCCAGGCGATCTCCTCAAATATCACCAATTACAACGAATTCCGATATAATGAGGATGGTCACCTTATTCCCAATAACTTCCTCCCTCTCATCATCTGTAAAACCATACGGATGTGAGAATCATACCTGGTAAATACATACCCTGGAGTAAATATGTAATCGGGAAATCAGTTTTCTTTTAACAATGCACAGTGTAACTGAAACATGAAAATGTTTCATAGGGGTATCCTAGTATTCCTAGTAATGTCTATTCCATAATCCAATTCATGACTGTAACCGTATAATTCTTTGCCATCTCTCCAAATCCCTTTATTTGTCTTTAGTCATTTCCTTCTGTACACCCCTTTTAGGCTAAGTGGTTTTCTTCCTTCCCTACCGTTCGGCACCAGCCTATGGTTTGGAAGAAGACTATCTAGTAAGCATAATAGGTGTACCCTCCTCAACCTAGGAGTACTCGTAACTTGAGAGAAGGTGATGATAAAAGACAACTGAATAATACCTTATTCTATTTCTCCCCAACTGGGGGGAAAAAGCAAAGGTGAAATAGGAGTGGCGATGAAGTATGTGGTTTGGTCGTGAATGACAACAGTCGCAATTTACTTTGCCCTTTTTCTAATCCCTTTATCTTGTCTTTATTCATTACCTTCTGCACACCCTACTTAGGCTAATTGGTTTTCTTCCTTCCTTATCTTTCGGCACCAGCCTATGGTTTGGAAGAAGACTACCAATAAGCGTAATAGGTGTACTCTCCTAAACCAAGGAGCCCTCGCAACCTGAGAGAAAGTGATAATAAAAGACAACTGAATAAACCAATTCTATTTCTCCTGAACCTGGATCCATCCTCGAAGAAGTCCCTTCAAGTTCGTATATAACCATACGATGGATCTATCCAATGGAAGTGGATGTCCGTAGTAATACGGGGTGTTCTGAGAAATACAAAGGGTAAAAGAAGGAGCGACAATGACTTATGCAACTATAGACAATCCAAAAGCCAGTATTTTAAGAAGGTTCGGTCAACTGAGTCATAGTTTAGGGTTGGTCAAAGGTCGCTGCCAAAGAGAGAGAGAGAAAAGAAACACTTTGCGTGCACTCTAACCTAGATCAGAATGGTTATCACTTTATCTAATCAGGAAACCTACGACTGTAATATCAAATTCTCCTCCAAACCTGAAAGAAGAATTAGTCGGGATCACCCGAAGAGTAAACCAACTCAGCAGTGAGAATCAGAATCCAACTATCATCGCATGATAACTTGATGGAAGCCACTCAAGTTATCACACTCCAGAAGGTATGCGCATGCCTGGCAAGTTTCCTGTATGTTTGAAACTCCCGATGTGATTTTTGCCCCATGCTCTTATGACCTTGGCGTTAGGTCAAAATATCATAAGTCACATGTCAAGTTCTGGCCATCATTATCCAGGTTAATTTGAACCCATCCGCACATGCCCTTGGCGTTAGGTCAAAATGGCAGAACGACTGTCCCAAACCAACTCATCTATCTATGCAACAAATGAATACCCAGCAGCTACCAAACACTATGCCTTGGCGTTAGGTCAAAATACATAGCTTGAATACTACTGAATACCCAAAAGAAATGACGGAGGGCTACGGCTGGTTTTTGGCGAAAAACCTTTAACGTAATGAACTTGATATCGCTGATGGAACCTGATAGCTTTTTATAAAAATATAGTGGCGAAAACCTTTGCTAAAGAGGTCACTCCCGGTGAAGGGATCTCGGCTCTTTCCTCGTGGAATGAGGTGCAGGATATTCCAACTGAATACCGCGATGCAAAGCAACTTGTAATCGACTATATTGAAGTTATTACACTGACGTAAACTTCTGCCCAAGGGGTCACTCCCGGTGAAGGGATCTCGGCCCTTGCCTCATCGAATGTGGTGCAGGATATTCCAACTGAATATCACTAAGCAAAACAAAAGGAAACATCTTTGTAATAACACCTTTTTAAAATTTGTTCCAACAACATCAAATATAGGTTTGTTTTATCCTTGCATTGATAAGAATCAATGCAGTCCCATCAATCAATCACACCCGAAAAGAACGAAAATAAAATGTACGTATATGCCATCCGCATTCGTCACTGGGTCCCGTCATCACCCGTTAGGTTACTTAACTAACGACAGAGCGGGGGCTGGACTAGCGCGGGTGTAAAACATATACAACATCTAATAGTATATATACCAATAAATAATAATCACTCCAGGCGTGATAATATGCAACATCACAGAAAAGTAATAAGCATCATAGAACAATACAGATAATCTGGGATCCCCGGGTTTCACAGAGCCCTACTGAAACCCGACGTTTCCCTGGTCGTGTGCATAGCCTGTGCAATGAAACCTAGACCCCTATGGGTGCGACAAGTTACCCGCCAAAACCTGAAGCGAGGCAGCCC
This sequence comes from Agapanthus africanus, assembly GCA_030015575.1. Lineage (NCBI taxonomy): Eukaryota > Viridiplantae > Streptophyta > Magnoliopsida > Asparagales > Amaryllidaceae > Agapanthus > Agapanthus africanus. The sequence continues at coordinate 136,495,541 of JASDDO010000010.1, forward strand.
CCTACAGCAAAATGAATGGACCACCCGGCACTTCACGGAATCCGGTAACTTGAGCACCCCTCCTTGGGTCAACCTGTACCCCCTACGAGTGCGGCGAACAGTCTGCCAATTCTAAAGTGAGGCCCCTCTGCCTCTCAAAGCCATGAGATACGGACCCGTTGCCCTCCAGAACCCGGCTATCCGTGCACTCCATCGCGGGGTAAACCTAGTACAGAAATAAAAATATGTTCAACGGGTACATCGACCTCTGCCCGATCGTGCCCCAAAAGAATATTATACAAACAGGCAGTGACGGCAGTCCACATGTTGGACGCTCGCCCCGCAATATCAAATGTACAAATAAATCCAAACTGCACTACCATTGCACACTGCTATCCACCATGACATATCCACAACATCACAGCACAACACAGAACATCAACGCGAATGTACGTTCGCAAACCCGTCTAAAAGAACTATAGCAATTAGACGCGGTTTACCACTCAAATGACATTCCCGGTCGGAGATATAAAGTAAGTACTGTAAACTAACACGTTTAAATTTCGATCGACAAAATTTCCCAAAGTGGGCCCCACAAACATCTGCTGTACAGTAACAAAATATGGGCCCAAATGAAAATATTCCAGAAACCACAATTTAAGGTGTAAAATCCACTGCACAAATTTGGACCACTGGTCCCACATACTGGCCGCGGATGCGCAGTCAAACCCTAGGTTTGACCGCGGATGCGTGGTCAAACCCTTGGTTTGACCGCGGATGCGTGGTCAAACCCTTGGTTTGACCGCGGATCCGCGGTGGTACTGTAGGATCACGTGACCAAATTTTCACAGTGTGCTTAAAAAACCCTGCACAACTTTCTGTGATATGCAAAATAATTTTTGGACCTGATTTAAAATCGACAGAAACTGTGAACTGAAAAAATGTAGTTTTCAAAATTCGGTTCGATCGATGTTTTAAACGCGTTAGCACAAGTTAGTATAGATTAATGGTGAGGCTCTGATACCACTGTAAGTCCACGGTAGCGTCCCGGCCGTCTAACAGACGCCAAATCCGGAACAAAAACTTTTTACAAAATGGCGCTATCATACATTATAACCCGGATCTGCCATTAAAGCTAAACTAACAAACTACAAAGTGGGTAGAAATGTTATACTGAACGATCCGAGTCCTTCGGTCTTCAACCATCATCCCACGCTTTGTTGCGGCTGCTCCGATCTCCTGAATCTCCAGTCTTGTCGTCCAGGTGGCACCACGTCGACGGATCTTTAAACGGGCTCCCGCCTCTGAACCGAGGCAACTCGGTCGTCAAGTTTGCTAAAAAAGACTACTATGATGATGTAGAGAATGAGTAGAACACTTTGTCTCGTTACATCCAAAGCTATGGACGAACGGTTAATGAAGTTGCCATTTGAATCGGGTGAAATGAGAATTGTAGCTATCTAATTTCCATACACCAAAACACTATCATAATCTTTTCCCTCAAATGAACAACCATGATCAAACCCAAGAAGTGGCCGGCCACTTATGTAGAGGGAGGGACGTGAATGTAGGAGGTGGAAGGTGACCACAAGCATTAATTGATGAATGAGTCATATAAACCTTGTCACCAAAAAACCATTAATGAACTAATGAATCATCACAACACATCACCATATAATTAAATGAACCATTAATGCACCCATGAGTCACTAATCCTAGTCACCATCTAGAAGCATCTAGAAGCACGACTCACCCACAAGAAGAAAAGATAAATCCGCATTTAACCGAATGTTAAATACGGCCGATGGAAAACTGGAAACTGGAAACTTCCAAAAGTGATCCTGAAACGAATTTCAGGATAACCCCGTATCAGTATAAACATACCCGCATTTGTATTACGACCGAATACAAATGCAACTGAGAAAAAGATGTTATATCTACACAGTATAATACTCGGATCCGGCTTAAACCAAAGCCAACCAGTATTATCTGCCCGAAAAATGACACGTGCGTAAACGCACGTGCATTTTCCGAACCCTGCCATAAAACCATACGGCCACTACAACGTTTTGCCCGAACTTGGGAAACGGTCTGTGGGGGACTCTAATGACTCATCAACACACTGGCACTGGGTATAACCAATAGCACGTCAGAGGTATAAGCTGTACGAAACGTTTGCCTATGTATTGATTGGAAAGGAAGCTGACGAGCGAACTCATCCATAAACCCTACTGAGCGTAACAGTGATAATATCCGTACAGTCCGGTCTGTTTGTCTAAAGAGTATCGCATATCGAGTCTAGGGGGTGGATAAAGTCAGACCCCTAATAACGCGATAAATCGTGTCGGCATGAAGCCCATCACCACCTGAGAAACAACCGATCCAAATCAGTAATTCTCCACTACCTCGGCCGAGAAATTCTAGTGATGGCCACCCGTGCACTATGCGACATCTGTAAGTCCACGTTGCTCACCCCGGTTCTTACGAGGAGGCGGAAACGACAAAAAACGATTATTTGGCGCAAGGCAACATGGACTAAAAGCTGGATCTTTGCTAAACTAGAAACTAGCAAACAACTAGAGGCTTTAACTACTATGCCGTAGAAATTATACCTCACGAAACCGGTCCTTCGGGTCTTCATTCCGCTGTCCCGCTCGTCCGTCCAAGCTCTAAGGAACGATCCGGATCTTGGTCACCTCCGCGGCCTCCCTGAGTCGAAGACGATCCACCCGAGAGTTGTACACCGAGCTCCACCTCGAGCCGAGGCAACTAGGGCAACGAGATCGCTAGTCTAGATGCCCTAGGTTGTGTAGTAGAGATATATGGAAGTGTTTGTCTTTGTGGGATCTTTTTCTCTCAACACATGAGATCAAAAGAAGATATCAAGAGGAGGAAGAAGGAGGAGCTAGCAACCATGAGAGCTTTTCTTTTCTTCTCACAAGAACAAGAGAGAGAAATGAAAATGAATTATGAGCTAAAGAAATGAACCATGGTTGCAATAATGCAAAACTATCATCATTACCAATCCTTTCATGATAAAGTTGATGGCTACTAATTGAATTGACCATTTTCATAATCCAAAATGAAAAAGAAATCCAAAGAAGAGTGTAGACCTATCATGAAGGTCAACGGCCAACTTCGGCCAACGGGTCAACAACGGTCAACGGGTCAAGGTGGTCAAATGGTCAATGCAATTAGCCATCAACAAATTATCACAAAAGGATTAGTAAAATTATGTCTCCGGCTCATAATGGTTTTGACCGAACGAATTGTCAAAACCCTGATGAGCCCGCCACATAACGGTCTTAGCCGAACCAACTGCCAAAACCCTAATGGGGCAACTCCTCCTTTATCGCTCCTCAAAACTGTGCATACACACCCGCATCCGCATTCCGTAGAATGCGAATGCACAGAAGACAAAACAAATCCATCCGTGCAATACTAGGATCTGGCTTAAACCAAAGCCCACTAGTATTGCCTTCCCGAATAGTATACGCACACAAGTGCACGTAAGTGATCGCAGCCCTGCCGTAAAACCATACGGCCTCTACACGTTTCGCTCAGTGCAGAGAAACTCTCTATGTGGGACTCTAAAGACTCGACACTACGCTGGCAGTGGGTTTAACCACAGACCGCAAGCGGCACTGGCTGTACATAACGGTCCCCAGGTAGATGTAGATAAGAAGGCCGATGAGGTAAACCCATCCGAACTCCTACTGAGCCTGTATGTGACAATCTCCGTACAGTCCGGTCTTTTCGTCTGATACATCGCATGGCGAGCCTAGGGGGTGGTGAACGTCAGTCCCCTAATAGCGGTACAAGTCGTGTCGGAGTGTAGCCCAGAACACCCTGAGATAACAAAGGAAACCTACCAGTATATCTCGCTTGCCCTGGCCAGGGACTACTCGTGTAATGGCTCTCCTAGACACAGCGCGATGTCAACCCCCAATACCGGGAGAGACGAATCCTGTCTGACCGTCACTGCCTCCAAGTGCTTCGGGACTGCACCCAACTACTACCTGTTTGCACGACTCCTTTGAGCCCTGGTAGGGTAATCTAAGTACAGTGGGAACACACTCGAGGCGAAGTGACAGTGTCAAGTCAGCGGACTAAGCTGTACTCATGTTACCTGGGAACTGATAACCGACGATAGGTATAATACCAACCATCAGTTCCCGACGAGTCCTGTCCAGTGTACTCGTAACCTAACGAGCACCCGCATACTATCTCCAGTACGACGTACTGATGGCTGTGGGACAGACCATTTCCCCTGCTGGGATGAGAAGCGCATACGCTAGTCTACTCCGGAGTATCGATGCCCTGTCTCGATAGTCCTACGACTAGGGACCTATATAAGGATGTGCTTATAGATTACCCAGCCCCCACGAGTGTGACTGCCATCACAACGCTGGTAATCTAGCAAACATCCTAAGGGCTCTACTAATATGTATAAGCGATATGCTAAAAGAAACACATGCACATATTGAAGTAGAAACAAACCAAGTAGCATACTACCATTTTGAGCAAGGTTGTCTATACAACTGTGAATATCCCAAGCTTCCATCAAGTAATATACAAACTAGTATGATACAGTAATGGCCTCTAGGGCATATACACTAACAATCTCCCACTTGCACTAAGGCCATGTACTGGCGTATCGAAGACCTATCATCTCGATCAGCCGCTCGAACTGAGTCTAGGGTAGGGCCTTCGTGAGTGGATCTGCAGTGTTATTCTCCGAATCTACTCTCTTCACCTCGATCTCCCGGCGATCTACGATCTCCCTGATCAGGTGGTACCGTCTCAAAATGTGCCTGGACTTCTGATGGGACCTGGGTTCCTTCGCTAAAGCTATAGGGCCATTGTTGTCGCAATACAGCGGTATTGGATCAACAATGGTAGGATCCACCTGAAGCTCCGTGAGGAACTTCTTCATCCAGACAGCTTCCTTTGCGGTATCGCAAGCAGCTATGTACTCCGCTTCCATAGTTGAGTCAGCAACGGTCTCCTGCTTGGAACTCTTCCAGCAAACCGCCCCTGAGGGTAAAGACATAACCCGACATGGACTTGGAGTCATCCTTGTCACTCTGGAAGTTGGAGTTAGCAAAGGCCTCGATCTGGAGGTCTTTTCCGCCATACACCAAGAACATCTCCTTAGTCCTTCTCAAGTACTTGAGAATGTTCTTTACCGCTATCCAGTGTTTCTCCCCTGGGTCCGACTGATACCGGCTTACAACGCTCAATGCGTATGCTACATCTGGTCTGGTACATAACATCGCATACATTATAGAGCCTGCCGCAGAAGCGTAGGTATAATAGACATGCGATCCCTTTCAAAATCAGTCTTGGGAGACATCTCTTTGGAGAGGGTGATCCCGTGACAAGCCGGTAAATTACCTCGCTTGGAATCTTCCATACTGAATCTTTTCAGTATGGTATCAATGTACCTGGACTGTGAAAGTCCCAACATCCTCTTAGATCTATCACGATAGATCTGGATCCCCAGAATGTAGTTGGCATCGCCCAGGTCCTTCATGGAGAACCTCTGTGACAAGAATCCTTTGACTGACTGTAGCATAGGAATATCATTTCCTATTAGGAGAATGTCATCCACGTACAAGACGAGGAATACCACAGTTCTCCCTACAATCTTACTGTAAATGCATGGTTCATCTGGGTTTTTGATGAAGTCGAATTCCTTGACAGTATCATCAAAGCAGATGTTCCAACTCCGCGATGCCTACTTCAGTCCATAAATGGACTTGAGCAACTTGCACACTTAACCGCTGCTCCCACTCTGAATGAATCCCTCCGGCTGATCCATAAAGACGCACTCTTCCAAATTTCCATTTAGGAAAGCCGTCTTTACGTCCATCTGCCAGATCTCATAATCGTGGAAGGAAGCAATGGCAAGAAGGATCCGAATGGATTTGAGCATTGCCACTGGAGAAAAGGAATCGTCATAGTCCAAACCAGGTCTTTGACGAAAACCCTTTTCTACAAGTCTAGCTTTATAGGTTTCAACCTGCCCATCCACACCAATCTTCTTTCTGAAGATCCATTTGCAGCCTATGGGTTTTACCCCTTCTGGAGCAAAGTCCAAAGTCCAAACTTTGTTGGTGTACATGGACTCCATCTCGGTCCGCATTGCATCCAGCCATTTTACCGAGTCACCGCTCTGAATGGGTTGCTGGAAGCTAATAGGCTCACCATAGTCAATGGTGCAATCCTCACTATCCCCGTCTATGAGAAAACCGTAGCATCTCTCGGGCGGATGAGACTGCCTACTACTCCTGCGGAGTGGCGCTGGGATGTCCTGTTCTTTCGAACCCTCTGGCTCTACTAAGCTTTCAGTAATAGCTCGTGGTTCTGGAATTTCTTCCAGTTCTATTGCGCTCCCACTTATCTGGTTTTCTAAAAACTCAGTTTCCAAGAAGCGGGCATGACGAGAAACAAAAACCTTTTGTTCCTCTGTGTAATAAAAAAGATACCCCTTGGAGTTCTTTGGGTATCCCACAAACTTACACTGTACTGAGCGTGCCTCGAGCTTGTCCGCATGCTGCTTTTTGACAAAAGCTGGACATCCCCATGTCTTAATCTGATTAAGATAGGGTTTCTTCCCACACCATATCTGATATGGTGTAGTAGGCACAGTCTTAGTTGGAACTCGGTTCAAAAGATATGCAGCTGTTTCTAGTGCATAACCCTAGAAAGATCGCGGTAACTCAGCCTTACTCATCATGGAACGAACCATATCCAATAGGGTTCGATTCCGCCTTTCCGATACACCGTTGTGTTGTGGTGTGTATGGAGGAGTAAGCTGAGAGAGAATGCCATTCTCTTTTAAGTAGCCTAGAAACTCGGCACTCAAGTATTCACCACCTCGATCAGATCTCAGTGTCTTGATACTTTTGCCTGTTTGTTTTTCAACTTCATTCTTGTATTCCTGAAATTTCTCAAAGGCTTCGGATTTGTGCTTCATCAAGAAGACATGCCCATACCTAGAGAAATCATCTGTGAAAGTAATGAAGTATGAATAACCACTTCGCGCATGTGTAGACATTGGACCACACACATCACTGTGTATGAGTCCCAAGAGCTCGCTTGCTCTTTCTCCGTGTCCAGTAAACGGAGTCTTTGTCATCTTTCCCATGAGACAAGATTCACAAGTGGCATAAGACTGGTACTCGAACGGATCCAAGTATCCTTCTTTATGTAACTTTGTCAACCGTGTTTCATTAATGTGACCCAGTCTACAATGCCATAAGAAAGCCTGATTTAATTCCGGAGACTTTCTTTTAAGTGTGTTCTGGACACTGAAGACCTGAGCTTGATTCAAAACCTATATACCGTGTTTCAATGTACCTGACCCAATCAGAACTTGATTTAGGTGGATGTTTACTGTTAGTGTATATGCCCTAGAGGCCATTACTGTATCATACTAGTATGTATATTACTTGATGGAAGCTTGGGATATTCACAGTTGTACAGACAATCTTGCTCAATATAGTAGTATGCTACTTGGTTTGTCTCTGCTTTAATGTGTACATGTGTGTTTATTTATTATATCACCTATACGCATTAGTAGAGCCCTTAGGATCTTTGCTTGATTACCGGCGTTGTGATGGCGATCACACTCGTGGGGGGCTGGGTAATCTACAAGCACATCCTTATACACGTCCCTAGTCGTGGGAGTATCGAGATAGGGCATCGATACTCCGGAGTAGACTAGCGTATGCGCTTCTCATCCCAGCATGGGAGACGGTCTGTCCCACAGCCGTCGGTACGTCGTACTTGAGATAGTATGCGGGTGCTCGTTGGGTTACGAGTACACTGGACAGGACTCGTCGGGAACTCATGGTTGGTATTATACCTATCGTCAGTTATCAGTTCCCAGGTGACATGAGTACAGCTTAGTCCGCTGACTTGACACTGTCACTTCGCCTCGAGTGTGTTCCTACTGCTCTTTGATTACTACCCTACCACGGCTCTACAGAGTCGTGCAAACAGGTAGTAGTTGGGAGCAGTCCCGAAGCACTTGGAGGCAGTGACGGTTAGACAGGATTCGTCTCTCCCGGTATTGGGGGTTGACATCGCGCTGTGTCTAGGAGAGCCATTACACGAGTAGTCCCTGGCCAGGGCAAGCGAGATATACCGGTAGGTTTCCAGTGTTATCTCAGGGTGTATTGGGCTTCACTCCGACACGACTTGTACCGCTATTAGGGGACTAACGTTTACCGCCCCCCTAGGCCCACCATGCGATGTATCAGACGAACAGACCGGACTGTACGGAGATTGTCATATACAGACTCAGTAGGAGTTCGGATGGGTTTACCTCATCGGCCTTCTTATCGACATCTACCTGGGGACCGTTACGTACAGCTAGTGCCGCTTGCGGTCTGTGGTTAAACCCACTGCCAGCGTAGTGTCGAGTCTTTAGAGTCCCACACAGAGAGTTTCCCTGCACTGAGCGAAACGTGTAGAGGCCGTATGGTTTTACGGTAGGGCTACGATCACTTACGTACACTTGTGTGTGTATGGTGTTCGGGCAGGCAGTACTAGTGGGCTTTGGTTTAAGCCGGATCCTAGTATTGCACGGATGGATTTGTTTTATCTTCTGTGCATCCGCATTCTACGGAATACGGATGCAGGTGTGTATGCACAGTTTTCCGGAGCGGTGAAGGAGGAGGTGCCTCAGTAGGGTTTTGGCAGTTGGTTCGGCCAAAAACCGTTATGTGGCAGGCTCATTAGGGTTTTGACAGTTGATTCGGTCAAAACCATTTTGAGGCGGACTCATTAGGGTTTTGACAGTTCGTTTGGTCAAAACCATTATGAGCCGCGGATATCATTTACTAATCCTTTTAGTGATAATTTTATGATGGCTAATTGCATTGACCATGTGACCCCGTTGACCTCTCTTGACTTTGTTGACCGGTTGACCGTGTTAACCATTGACTTTCAAGAGAGATCTACATTCTTCTTTTCATTTTCTTTTTCTTTTGGATTATGATAATGGTCATTTCAATGTAGCCATCAAACTTTATCTTGATGGGATTAGTAATGTTGTTGTTTTTACATTATTGCAACCACGGTTACTTTTCTTTGTATCATAATTTCTTTCTCATTCTCTCTCTTGTTTTTCAAGTGAGAAGAAAAGAAATAAACCATGGTTGTTGCTCCTCCTTCTTCTTCCTCCTCTTGATTCATCTTTTGATCTCATGTGTTGAGAGATAAAGATCCCACAAAGACAAAACCATCCATTGATCATTTCTACACAACCTAGGGCTTCTAGATTAGCAATCTGTTTGCCCTAGTTATCTCGCTCGAGGTGGAGCTCGGTGCACATCTCTCGGGTGGATCGTCTTCGACTCAAGGAGGCCGCGGAGGTGACCAAAGTCCGGATCAACCCTCGGAGCAAGCAAGGAGAAGAACAACAAGAAGAGAAGGAGTTCAAGTTGAGTGACCAAAGTCCGGATCAACCCTTAGAGCAAGCAAGGAGAAGAACAACAAGAAGAGAAGGAGTTCAAGTTGAGTGACCAAAGTCCGGATCAACCCTTGGAGCAAGCAAGGAGAAGAACAAGAAGAAGAGAAGGAGTTCAAGTTGATGTATAACCCTAACCGAGTAGATAAATCTCTAGTTAGGATGCTAGTGTATTGTTTAGCAAAGATCCGGCTTTTACGGTCCATGTTGCCAAGTCCAGAAAAATTTTTGTTTTACCGTTTCCGCAACCCCGAAAGTACCGGGAGAGGTAACGTGGACCTAACAGTGGTATCAGCGCCTAACTAAACACACCCTAGCATGTTAGCAAAGTATTAAGAATATCGACCGGACGAAAACCCGCAAAATTACCCCGGAAAATTCAGTTTCTGCCGAATTTTAGAACTGTTCCAAAATTAAAAATTTATACACTAAAAATCGGCTCAGGCTTTTATTTGAAAACTGGAAAATTTCATCCCCCGACTCATCCAAAGCGCCGCGTTTCCGCGGCATAAGCTTGCTTATGCGCGGAACCGCGGTTCCCTTGGCTCTGTTGGGGAATCTTTTTCTTGCAGTTTTCATATTTGGGATTTTTGGTATATGACTTTTCTGCCCAGATTTTCCAGAAAGCAAAATTTGTTTTTGGGGCTCATAAATCCGTATTTTTGGTCGATGTTCTGTAGACTTTGGCTAATGGTTATCTCTGTAATATTATATGTGTATTGAACGTCTACTAATCGCTATACGTCGATTAGTGGGGGTTATACGTATCTGTGATCTGTGTTGATGATGGTTTGTGTATATGAACTCGTTGGATTGTCGCGGATGAATAGCCGGGGTGGATGTGAGATGAGAGTTTCTTTTTCTTTCATTCATGTAATAAATTTGTAAATTGATGTAATATTATTTGTATGGCCGCGCAACCGGGTCGAGGTTGTAGCCGTCATTGTATAATTCTTTTTACTGTTTTTGCTCCTAGGATAGACCCATGGAGGGGGTGCACAAACTACCGGGTATCTCGAAGTGCCGAGTGGCCTACTCATGGCGTTGAGGGAGGTTGCTTCGCTTTGGGTACTTGGCGGGTAGTTTGCCGCACCCGTAGGGGTCTTGGGTGGGGTATTGGCTATTCATCGCGACCGTGTAATCCGCTTTTCGTTGCAGGCTCGAACGAATCGCGGGTTCCTAGTATATCCAAAGTGTTCATCTGTGATCTGGATTGGCTATCATTGCTATATTGCTATATATAATAACTATTTAGGCGTTGCTTATGTTTTACAGCCGTGCTAGCCCAGCCCCCGCTCTGTCGTTAGTTAAGTAACCTAACGGGTGATGACGGGGCCCCGTGGCGAATGCGAATGGCATAAGCGTACGTCATATTTTGGTTGTTTTCTGCAATGTTAGGATTTAAATGATGGGACGCATTAAAAGAACTAATGCAAGAAAATAAACCTAAAAGGCGTTGTTGGAACAAGTTTTTCAAAAAGCTGTTATTGCAAGGACGTTCATTTTTTGTTTTGCATCGAGGTATTCGGTTATGAATGCCCAGCACCTCAGTCGATGAGGCAAGGGCCGAGATCCCTTCATCGGGAGTGACCCCTTGGACAAAAATTTGTGTCAGGGTAATAACTTCACTATAGTCGATTATTCTTGCTTTGCATCGAGGTATTCAGTTTGGAATATCCTGCACCTCATTCGACGAGGAAAGAGCCGAGATCCCTTCACAGGGAGTGACCTCTTTAGCAAAAGTTTTCGCCACTATATTTTCAAAAAAGGTGTATCACGTTCCTTCAACGATATCAAGTTCATTACGTTAACGGGTTTTTCGCCAAAAACCCAGCCGTAGCCCTCCGTCGTTTCAGATAATTAATACTTAGTATTCGTGCTGCGTTTGTTGATTATTCGTCAAGACACAGTGAACGGTAGCAGAGTAATAATTCTCTGTTGCACTAATAGATGCGATTAGTTAAGACGGTCGCATGATTTTGTTGATTATTCGTCAAGGATCATGCGGGCGGGTCTAATGCAATCCTGGATAACGACGGGTTGAACTTGACTAGGACCTTTTGATTTGTTGATTATTCGTCAAGGTCACTTGGGTCCTAGGGGCAAAAACCACATCGGGAGTTTCAAAAGTACTGAAACTTGCAGATTTAGCATACCTTCTGGAGTGTGGTGACTAGAGTGGATTCCATCTAGGTTATCACACAATGACAGTTGGATCCCGATCCCACTGATGAGTTGGATTACTCTCGGGAGATTATTTCACTTAACGATCAATGCTATAAACCTAGTAGGTGTCTAGAAAGGTGTTAGCGGGGCTACGCCCCCAGGGAAAAGAGGTTCTTAAATTAAGGAACTTCGCGAAAGCGTTGGAAAACCTCCCTCAAAATACCGACACTAGCCTGGCTGAAAGGTTAAGCAAGTATTGTGACGTGAATTAAATCCCGGCTAGTTCTTCTTTTAAAAAGGTTTTAAGAAGAATTTGAGTAAACAGTGGGAGACATCCTGGTTAGATAAATTAATAAACCAATCTAATCTTGCAAGAGCATACGCTGAGTGTTTCTTTTCTCTCTCTCCAAGCAGCAACCTTTTCACGCCCTAATCAAGATAATAAAATGTATCGCTTGACCGATCCGAATTCTTATTCGGGACTGGGGAAAGTTGGTTCAGCTCTAACTTGTGACAACAGTCATGAGTATGAGTATGGGAAAGGGGATTGTATGGATTTCCAGGATACCAAGTTGAAGAAGAAGCATGGTTTTGCATCTACTTCAGGTGTTCTTGTAATTGAGAACTGTTTTACGGTCAGCCCTACCTCCTGGGTACTTGATACTGGATCAGGATCTCATATCTGTAATTTATTGCAGGGACTGAGAAAAAGTAGGAAAGTTGCACCGGGTGATATGTCGCTCAGAGTAGCGAACGGAGCACAAGTTAATGCGACAGCCGTCGGTGAATATCACCTAGTATTGCCAAATGGCAAGACTATGATTTTGAACGATTGCTACTATGTACCCTCCATGGTTTGCAACATCATATCAGTTTCTTTACTCGATAAAGATGGATATAACTTTGTTCTTGAAAAGAATATCATGAACATTTACCTTCATAAGTTACTGGTTGCAGAGGGTACACTGTGTAATGGTATCTACGTTCTAAATCAGAATACAGTTCTCAATATACAAAACACACGCAAGAGGAAGAATTCAGATACGAATGAATCCTACTTGTGGCATTGTAGACTTGGTCATATCGGAGAGAAAAGACTGAGTAAGTTGCATAATGATGGACTCTTGAATGCGTTCGAGTTTTCATCTTATGAAACTTGTCAGTCCTGTCTCAAAGGGAAGATGACCAAATCTCCGTTCACCGGACATGGAGAAAGAGCAGCAGAGCTCTTGGGACTCATACACAGTGATGTATGTGGTCCGATGTCTACACATGCAAGGGGTAGGTTCTCCTACTTCATCACATTCACTGACGATCTCTCTAGGTTCGGATATGTGTATCTGATGAAACACAAATCTGAAGCTTTTGAGAAATTCAAGGAATTCAGAAAGGAAGTAGAGAACCAGATTGGCAAAAGTATCAAGATCCTCCGGTCTGATAGAGGAGGGGAGTACTTAAGCACGGAATTCCTAGATTACTTAAAAGAGAATGGTATTCTCTCTCAGCTTACTCCTCCTTATACACCACAGCACAACGGTGTTTCGGAGCGGAGGAATCGTACCCTATTGGATATGGTTCGCTCCATGATGAGTAATGCTGAGTTACCTCTTTCATTCTGGGGACATGCGCTTCAGACAGCGGCATACCTTTTGAATCAAGTTCCGTCCAAATCTGTGCCTAAAACTCCGTATGAAATATGGAGCAGTAAGAAACCATGTCTTAAGTTTATTAAGATATGGGGTTGTCCGGCCTATGTGAAAACACAGAAACCGGACAAGCTAGAGGCACGGTCAGTTCTGTGTAAATTTGTGGGATATCCTAAAGACTCACTAGGATATCTATTCTACCACACTGAGGAACAGAAGGTGTTTGTATCTCGCCACGCTACCTTCTTAGAAAGGGAGTTTCTTGCAAAAGAAACTAGTGGGAGTTCGGTAGAACTGGAAGAAACTCAGCGACCACAAAATGTAACTGAAAATTTGGAGGAACCGCTAGATTCAATAACCCCAAACGAACCTCAGCCACTCCGCAGATCTGGTAGGATTTCTCATCCGCCCGAGAGATACTACGGTTTTCTCATTGACGGGGATCGAGAGGATTGCATCTTGGAAGAAGATGACCCTACCAGTTTCAGGCAGGCCATTATCAGTAGGGACTCTGATAAATGGCAGGAAGCAATGCAATCCGAAATGGAGTCCATGTACGCCAATAAAGTGTGGACCTTGGATATTGCTCCACCTGGGGTAAAACCCGTTGGATGCAAATAGATCTACAAAAGGAAACTTGGTGTAGATGGGCAGGTGGAAACCTATAAGGCTAGACTCGTTGCAAAAGGTTTTCGTCAAAGACCTGGTTTGGACTATGACGAAAATTTTTCTCCGGTGGCTATGCTCAAATCCATTCGGATCCTACTTGCCATTGCTGCCTTCCATGACTATGAAATCTGGCAGATGGATGTTAAAACGGCTTTCCTAAACGGTTGTTTGGAAGAGTGCGTTTACATGGATCAACCAGAAGGTTTCGTAGACAATGGGAGCAGCAGGAAGGTGTGCAAGTTGCTTAAATCCATTTATGGATTAAAGCAGGCATCGCGAAGCTGGAACATCTGTTTTGATGAGAGAATCAACGAATTCAATTTCATCAAGAACGAAGATGAACCCTGTGTCTATAAGAAGATTGTAGGACGAACTGTCGTATTCCTAGTCTTGTACGTGGACGACATTCTTTTGATAGGAAATGATATTCCTATGCTACAATCGGTCAAGCTATTTTTGTCACAAAGGTTCTCCATGAAGGACCTGGGTGATGCCTCGTACATTCTGGGGATCAAGATCTATAGAGATAGATCCAAGAGACTACTGGGACTTTCGCAGTCCAGGTACATAGAGACCGTACTAAAGAGATTTAGTATGGAGGATTCCAAGCGTGGTAACATACCCGCATTGCACGGAATTACCCTCTCCAAGAAGATGTCTCCTAAGACTGACGAGGAGAGGGTTCGCATGAGCACTATACCCTACGCTTCGGCGGTAGGATCTATAATGTATGCGATGCTATGTACAAGACCAGATGTAGCTTACGCGCTAAGCGCGGTAAGCCGGTATCAGTCAGACCCAGGGGAGGACCACTGAACAGCAGTGAAGAACATTCTCAAGTACCTGAGAAGGACTAAGGAGATGTTCCTGGTTTACGGTAATGGAGAACTCAGGGTCGAGTCCTTTACCGATTCAAGCTTCCAGAGTGACAAAGATGACAGCAAGTCCGTCTCGGGTTTTGTGTTTACCCTCAACGGAGGGGCGGTATGTTGGAGGAGTTCCAAACAGGATACCGTCGCAGACTCGACGATGGAGGCTGAATACATTGCTGCAAGCGATGCCGCAAAAGAGGCGGTCTGGATAAAAAAGTTCATTAGTGAACTTCAGGTGGTTCCGTCCATTGTTGACCCAATACCTTTGTATTGCGATAACAATGGGGCTATAGCTTTAGCGAAGGAACCAAGGTCCCATCAGAAATCCAGGCACATCTTAAGGCGGTATCACCTGATCAGGGAGATCATTGATCGCCAGGAGATCGAGGTGCGGCGAGTAGATACAAAGGACAACACGGTGGACCCATTCACGAAGGCCTTACCCCAGACTCAGTTCGAGCAGCTGATCGAGATGATAGGTCTTCGATACGCCAGTACATGGCCTTAGTGCAAGTGGGAGATTGTTAGTGTATATGCCCTAGAGGCCATTACTGTATCATACTAGTATGTATATTACTTGATGGAAGCTTGGGATATTCACAGTTGTACAGACAATCTTGCTCAATATAGTAGTATGCTACTTGGTTTGTCTCTGCTTTAATGTGTACATGTGTGTTTATTTATTATATCACCTATACGCATTAGTAGAGCCCTTAGGATCTTTGCTTGAACACCGGCGTTGTGATGGCGATCACACTCGTGGGGGCTGGGTAATCTACAAGCACATCCTTATACACGTCCCTAGTCGTGGGAGTATCGAGATAGGGCATCGATACTCCGGAGTAGACTAGCGTATGCGCTTCTCATCCCAGCACGGGAGACGGTCTGTCCCACAGCCGTCGGTACGTCGTACTTGAGATAGTATGCGGGTGCTCGTTGGGTTACAAGTACACTGGACAGGACTCGTCGGGAACTGATGGTTGGTATTATACCTATCGTCAGTTATCAGTTCCCAGGTGACATGAGTACAGCTTAGTCCGCTGACTTGACACTGTCACTTCGTCTCGAGTGTGTTCCCACTGTTCTTTGATTACTACCCTACCACGGCTCTACTGAGTCGTGCAAACAGGTAGTAGTTGGGAGCAGTCCCGAAGCACTTGGAGGCAGTGACGGTTAGACAGGATTCATCTCTCCCGGTATTGGGGGTTGACATCACGCTGTGTCTAGGAGAGCCATTACACGAGTAGTCCCTGGCCAGGGCAAGCGAGATATACTGGTAGGTTTCTAGTGTTATCTTAGGGTGTATTGGGCTTCACTCCGACACGACTTGTACCGCTATTAGGAGACTGACGTTTACCGCCCCCCTAGGCCCGCCATGCGATGTATCAGACGAACAGACCGGACTGTACGGAGATTGTCACATACAGACTCAGTAGGAGTTCGGATGGGTTTACCTCATCGGCCTTCTTATCGACATCTACCTGGGGACCGTTACGTACAGCTAGTGCCGCTTGCGGTCTGTTGTTAAACCCACTGCCAGCGTAGTGTCGAGTCTTTAGAGTCCCACACAGAGAGTTTCCCTGCACTGAGCGAAACGTGTAGAGGCCGTATGGTTTTACGGCAGGGCTACGATCACTTACGTACACTTGTGTGCGTATGGTGTTCGGGCAGGCAGTATTAGTGGGCTTTGGTTTAAGCCGGATCCTAGTATTGCACGAATGGATTTGTTTTGTCTTCTGTGCATCCGCATTCTACAGAATACGGATGCAGGTGTGTATGCACAGTTTTCCGGAGCGGTGAAGGAGGAGGTGCCTCAGTAGGGTTTTGGCGGTTGGTTCGGCCAAAACCGTTAAGTGGCAGGCTCATTAGGGTTTTGACAGTTGATTCGGTCAAAACCATTTTGAGGCGGACTCATTAGGGTTTTGACAGTTCGTTTGGTCAAAACCATTATGAGCCGCGGATATCATTTACTAATCCTTTTAGTGATAATTTTATGATGGCTAATTGCATTGACCATTTGACCCCATTGACCTCTCTTGACTTTGTTGACCGGTTGACCGTGTTGACCATTGACTTTCAAGAGGGATCTACATTCTTCTTTTCATTTTCTTTTTCTTTTGGATTATGATAATGGTCATTTCAATGTAGCCATCAAACTTTATCTTGATGGGATTAGTAATGATGTTGTTTTTACATTATTGCAACCATGGTTACTTTTCTTTGTATCATAATTTCTTTCTCATTCTCTCTCTTGTTTTTCAAGTGAGAAGAAAAGAAATAAACCATGGTTGTTGCTCCTCCTTCTTCTTCCTCCTCTTGATCCATCTTTTGATCTCATGTATTGAGAGATAAAGATCCCACAAAGACAAAACCATCCATTGATCATTTCTACACAACCTAGGGCTTCTAGATTAGCAATCTCTTTGCCCTAGTTATCTCGGCTCGAGGTGGAGCTCGGTGCACATCTCTTGGGTGGATCGTCTTCGACTCAAGGAGGCCGCGGAGGTGACCAAAGTCCGGATCAACCCTCGGAGCAAGCAAGGAGAAGAACAACAAGAAGAGAAGGAGTTCAAGTTGAGTGACCAATGTCCGGATCAACCATTGGAGCAAGCAAGGAGAAGAACAACAAGAAGAGAAGGAGTTCAAGTTGAGTGACCAAAGTCCGGATCAACCCTTGGAGCAAGCAAGGAGAAGAACAAGAAGAAGAGAAGGAGTTCAAGTTGAGGTATAACCCCTAACCGAGTAGATAAATCTCTAGTTAGGATGCTAGTGTATTGTTTAGCAAAGATCCGGCTTTTACGGTCCATGTTGCCAAGTCCAGAAAAATTTTTGTTTTACCATTTCCGCAACCCCGAAAGTACCGGGAGAGGTAACGTGGACCTAACATTTACTACATGGCTTACAAAAGTAATATCATATCCTTCCTTATAAAGTAAGGATACAGATATGATATTACAAGTCGCACCCGGTACATAAAAACAGTCACGCAGAATCAATATCTGCCCAGTTGTCAGTCCTAGATGATATTCCCCTACGGATTCAGCATACATGCTCATTCCGTTAGCAACCCTGAGAGTCATATCACCTTTCTTGATAACCCTACGGTTTCTCAGAGCCTGTAACGAATTACAGATATGAGATCCTGATCCAGTATCCAATACCCAAGAAGTAGGGTTAACTGACATACAGTTCTCTATTACAAACACACCCAAAGCCGAAGCCACAACATGCTTCGCATTCTGGCTACTGGCTTTGCCAGCCCTGCAATCCTTCTGCCAATGTTCATTCCTGTAACAATAGGAACATCCCTCTTTTACTACATCCAGTCCCGAAACATCTGCCCTTCCCTTTCTTTCTACTTCCCTGGTTTCCTTCAGGGTAGTAGGTAGAGACTGTTGAACTAAGTCAGCATCTGACCCGTTCTTCAACGTGGTCTTCAGGTCCGTGAGCTCAAAAGAGCTGGTCTCTGTAAGGACGTTGCCCCCTACAGATGACCTGATAGTCAACCTCGCTAGAAGCAATTCGTTCGAGGTCTCATATCTTGCGATACGAGATTGCTCTCCATAGAAATCTTTGTTATGGAGGAAGATAGAAACTGAGTCCATCTTCTCGTGCTGCCTCTGGTTTGCACCATCAACTGAGGATAACACGAGGCACTTGGCTTTCGCACAGTCTTCTTCCGATGCATGGCAGATATGAATATCCGTGACAGGGGAAACTGGACCTGAGACGGCAGGGGTTGGATCAGTCAAGAGGTGTCCCAGCTTGTCATGGGCAATGGACATCTGGACAGACCTTTGCCAGTCAAAACAGTCAGATTCAGTCATTTTATTATCTAGATGAAACCTATGTCTGGTCACTGGGTCGCTGCAATTAAGAGAGAGAGAAGAAAACACTTTAGCATGATGCTCTTGCAAGTTTAGATTGGTTTTTAAATTATCTAAACAGGATGGCTCCCACTGTCTCTCGAATCCCTCCTCAAACCATAAAGGAAGAATTAGTCGGGATCAATCTCCCCGTACAATTCTTGCTTAACCGTTCAGCCAGGCTGGTGTCGGTACTTCGAGGGAGGTTTTCCAACGCTTTCGCGAAGTTCCTTAATTAAGTAACCTCTTTTCCCTGTGGGCTTAGCTCCGCTAACACCTTTCTAGACACCTACTTGGTTTATAGCATTGATCGTTAAGTGAGAAAATTCCCGAGGAGTAGCATATACTCACAGTAGAATCGGGATCCAAATATCATTGCGTGACAAAACTGAAGGAATCCTACCAGAATCATCACACTCCAAATGGTATGCAGCGCTAGCAAGTTTCAGTTCTTTTGAAACTCCCGATGTGGATTTTTACCCCATGCTCTTATGACCTTGACTTTGGCCAACAAATCATAAGTCACATGTCAAGTTCTACCCGTCATTATCCAGGTTAATTTGAACCCACCCGCACATACCCTTGACTTTGGCCAACAAGACAGTACGACTGTCCTAAACCAACGCATCTATCTATGCTACATATGAATACCCAATAGCTACCAAACACTGTGCCTTGATTTTGGCCAACCAACACAGCTTGAATACTATTAACTATCCATACGAAATGACGGAGGGCTACGAATGGTTTTGGCGAAACCGTGAACGTATTGAACTTGATATAATCGATGGAACGAGATAGCTTTTAAAAAGAGTGGTTCAAGCTCCACGTTTAAAAGTTGGTTTTTGAAAAGAACCGAGTGGTTTTGAAAGTGTTCCAACGACATTTACTTGGTTTATTTTCTTGCATTAATTCCAATGCGTCCCATCATTTAATCCTACCATTGTAGAAAACAACCAAAATATGCCGTACGCTTATGCCATCCGCATTCGCCACGGGGTCCCGTCATCACCCGTTAGGTTACTTAACTAACGACAGAGCGGGGGCTGGACTAGCGCGGATGCAAAACATAAGCAACACCTAAATAGATATCATATATAGATATATAGCAATGGTAGCCAATCCAGATCACAGATGAACACTTTGGATATACTAGGAATTCGCGATTCGTTCGAGCCTGCAACGAAAGGCGGATTACACGGTCGCGATGAATAGCCAAACCCCATCCTATACCCCTACGGATGCGGCAAACTACCCTCTAAGTACCCGAAGCGAAGCAACCTCCCTCAACCCGTGAGTAGGCCACTCGGCATTTTGACCGAACGAATTGTCAAAACCCTAATGAGCCCGCCACATAACGGTCTTGGCCGAACCAACTGCCAAAACCCTAATGGGGCACCTCCTCCTTTATCGCTCCTCAAAACTGTGCATACACACCCGCATCTACATTCCGTAGAATGCGAATGCATAGAAGACAAAACAAATCCATCCGTGCAATACTAGGATCTGGCTTAAACCAAAGCCCACTAGTATTGCCTGCCCGAACAGTATACGCACATAAGTGCACGTAAGTGATCGCAGCCCTGCCGTAAAACCATACGGCCTCTACACGTTTCGCTCAGTGCAGAGAAACTCTCTATGTGGGACTCTAAAGACTCGACACTACGCTGGCAGTGGGTTTAACCACAGACCGCAAGCGGCACTAGCTGTACATAACGGTCCCCAGGTAAATGTCGATAAGAAGGCCGATGAGGTAAACCCATCCGAACTCCTACTGAGCCTGTATGTGACAATCTCCGTACAGTCCGTTCTGTTCGTCTGATACATCGCATGGCGGGCCTAAGGGGGTGGTGAACGTCAGTCCCCTAATAGCGGTACAAGTCGTGTCGGAGTGTAGCCCAGAACACCCTGAGATAACACTGGAAACCTACCAGTATATCTCGCTTGCCCTGGCCAGGGACTACTCGTGTAATGGCTCTCCTAAACACAGCGCGATGTCAACCCCCAATACCGGGAGAGACGAATCCTGTCTAACCGTCACTGCCTCCAAGTGCTTCGGGACTGCACCCAACTACTACCTGTTTACACGAATCCTTTGAGCCGTGGTAGGGTAGTAATCTAAGTACAGTGGGAACACACTCGAGGCGAAGTGACAGTGTCAAGTCAGCGGACTAAGCTGTACTCATGTCACCTGGGAACTGATAACCGACGATAGGTATAATACCAACCATCAGTTCCCGACGAGTCATGTCCAGTGTACTCGTAACCTAACGAGCACCCGCATACTATCTCCAGTACGACGTACTGATGGCTGTGGGACAGACCATCTCCCCTGCTGGGATGAGAAGCGCATACGCTAGTCTACTCCGGAGTATCGATGCCATGTCTCGATAGTCCTACGACTAGGGACCTGTATAAGGATGTGCTTATAGATTACCCAGCCCCCACGAGTGTGACTGCCATCACAACGCTGGTAATCAAGCAAAGATCCTAAGGGCTCTACTAATATGTATAAGCGATATGCTAAAAGAAACACATGCACATATTGAAGTAGAATCAAACCAAGTAGCATACTACCATTTTGAGCAAGATTGTCTATACAGCTGTGAATATCCCAAGGTTCCATCAAGTAATATACAAACTAGTATAATACAGTAATGGCCTCTAGGGCATATACACTAACAACATCAACCCCCAATACCGGGAGAGACGAATCCCCGACGATCCGCTCACTGCCTCCATGTGGCTCGGGACTGTACCCAACTAAAACCTGTTTGCACGTCTCCTTTGAGCGTGGTAGGGTAGTAATCTATGCACAGTGGGAACTCACACGAGACAAATGACGATCTCAGGTCGACAAACTAACCTGTACACATGTCACCAGGGAAGTGCTATCTGACGATTTGTATAATACCAACTAGCATGTTCCCGGCGAGTCCTGTCCGTTGTACTCATAACCCAATGAGTACCTGTATACATCTTAGGTGATCCAACTGACACCAGTAGCTTATGAGACCGGCCACCGCCCCTCGTCGGGGTCTCGAATGTATACACTAGTCTACTCTGTAGTATCGATGCCCTGTCTCGAAACTCCCACGACTTGGGACACTTTAAGGATGTGCTTATAGACCCCATCTCCCACGTATATGATCGCCATCATACTGCTGGCAGTCAAGCAAGAATCCTATGGGCTCTATCAACATGCAATAGTGAACTAAAGCATGTATACGATGATAAAGACAAACCAGATAGCATACTATCATCTCGAGCAAGACTGTCATATCGGTATAGGTCCTGCCTCAATCATTGCAATCATGTACCTACGATCCAATAATTGACTTTGAGGAGACTATCTCCAACAACGCATACTTGCTTACATTGATGATATGATATTATGTGTTGTTGTAATATATTATATTGGATCGTCGCATTTTGAATAGCCGGGGGTTTTATGTGAGATGAGAGTTTTTCTTTTTCATTCATGTAAAATTCATTTGTATGTAATATTCTTTTATTGGGGCACTTCCGGGCTGAGGATGATATCACCATTGTATATTATTTACTTTTACGCATTAGGTAGACCCAAGGCGGGGAGCACAAGTAACCGGGTTCTGGGGTCCAGTGGGAGACCATCTCGAGGAGTCGAGACCGGGTCTCCTAACCCTAGAATTGGCAGAGTTGCTTGCCGCTCTCGTAGGGGTCTAGGGATGTGGATTTGGCTATTCATCGCGACCTTGGAATCCGTGTTTTATACAGGCTCGTATTAAAAACACGGACCTCCTAGTATATCCAATATTTCATATATGTTATTCTGCTGCAATGTTCTGTGATGAGATCATATTACTACCTGAGACGAATGTTTATATTATATATATGAGATATATGTTATATTGCAGATTTTGTTTCAAATGTGATGCTTGTGAAGCATAATTAAAATGGGACTTCATTAATGAGATTAATGAAATAAAAGAAACCTAAAGATGTTGTAGAAACTTGTCTTAAAAACTGGTAGCTCTAGTTCTTGCTTTGCATAGCGGTGTTCCTTGTAGAACATCCAGCACCTTATTCGATAAGGAAAGAGCCGAGATCCCTTCACCGGGAGTGACCTCTTTAGTGAAACTAGAAGATGCTACATACTCAGTTTGTCTTTTGATTACTTCTATAGTTCTTGCTTTGCATAGTGGTATTTGTGAAATATCCTGCACCTTATTCAATGAGGAAAGAGACGACGATCCCTTCACCGAGAGTGACCTCTTTAGCGAAACTAGAAAAGGCCTCAAAAACACTCCATTTAATATCACTCGATTCTACAACGATATCAAGTTCATTACGCAAAGGGTTTTCTTAAAAACCTGTCGTAGCCCTCCGTCATTTTAGGAAGTAGAGTACTTAGTATTCGTGCTGCGTATGTCGACTTTAGTTGAGGCGTAGTGTACGGTAGCTATGTGATGTCTTCCTACACAGCATATTATGCGATTAATTAGGACAATCATGTGATTATGTCGACCATAGTTGAGGGTCATGTGGGTGGGTCTAATTAATCATGAAATGACGGGTAGAACTTGACTAGTGCTTATGATATGTAGACATTAGTTAAGGTCATAAGTACTAGAGGTAAAATATTATTGAGAATTTCAAGTGTTGAAATTTGCAATGAGATTGCATACCTTCTATGAGATAGTTGGATCCCGATACCCGCTGCGAGTAAGAGTTACTCCTGGGAGAGTTTTACACATTACAATTAGCCAATCAAGTAGGTGTCTAGAAAGGTGTTAACGGGGTTACGCCCCTGGGAAAATGAGATTTACTGTAATTAGGTCCGTGCGAAAGCACAGGGAACTTCCCTCAAAGTACCGACACTGGCCTGGCTGAAAGATTGGCGAACTTGTAGCGTGTAATTAATCCCGGCTAGTCTTTCCTTTTAGGGTTTGAAGGAAGATTTGACTAAAACAGTGGGAGACATCCTGATTAGATATATTTTATAACCAATCTAATCTTGCAAGAGCATACGCTGAGTGTTTTCTTCTCTTTCTCTCCTGGTAGCGACCATATCACGTCTTAATCAAGATAATAATAC
The DNA here is from genome assembly GCA_030015575.1 of Agapanthus africanus. NCBI lineage: Eukaryota > Viridiplantae > Streptophyta > Magnoliopsida > Asparagales > Amaryllidaceae > Agapanthus > Agapanthus africanus. The sequence continues at coordinate 136,519,297 of JASDDO010000010.1, forward strand.
GGATGTATTGACCGAACCCGCTTATTATACTGAGCTGGGGAACGTTGGTCCTGCTCCAACTTATAAATGTTATCCACTGCATTTAGGCACTTGAATCACTTCAACCTTCGGTATAAGACAGAGCAGGAAATTTGGGGATTACCAGAATTCTCGTGCCGCCCAAACTACGAAAGTGCATGCTGATGCATCTTCTTTGGGTGTGTTCATTACACAGAACTGTTTATCAGTATACTTTACGTCCTGGGTATGAGACACCGGATCAGGATCCCACATATGTAATATATTACATGGGCTATAGATAGGTAGAGAACTGAGAACGGGTGATAAGTTTCATGAGATAGAAAACGGTGCAAGTGTTGCAGCCAAGTCTGTTGGTAGTTATCACCCTGTATTACCAGAATACATTGATTCTGAATGAATGTTATTAGATACCGAACCTGATATACAACATCATATCAAGTATCTTTATTTAATAAAGAAGGATATAATTTTGTATTGTTGGATAATGTTTTGAACATTTCCTATATCAAGAGTTGATCGATTCAGACACGTTATCTAAAAGCATAGACATTCTAAATCAAACCACAGTTTTTTAACATACAGAACACACACAAGAGGAAGAGTTCAGAAATGAACGAATCCTTCTTGAAGCATTGTAGACTAGGTCATACCAATGCGACCCGACTAGATAAGTTATATTTAGATGCATATTTAAATTAGTTTGAATTTACATTTTGTAAAACTTGCCAGTCATGTCACAAAGATAAGATGACTACAGCTCTGTTTATTGGAAACAGAGAAAGAGTTAGTGAACTCTTGGGATTGATACATGATAATGTATGTAAGTCCCATGTCTACACATGCCAAGACCGGTTCTTTATACTTCATTAAATTCACTGTTTATCTCTCAAGATTCGGACATATGTTCCTGTTGAAACACAAGTCTAGACCTTTTGAGAAATTCAATGAATATGAGTTAGAGGTAAAGAACCAAAACGGGTATAAGTATTATTTCCTTTGATGTGATAAAGGAGGAGAATACGTGAGCACGGGATTCCTGGACTATTCTAAAGGAGAATGAGATTCTCTCTCAGCATTACTCCTCCGCATACACCACAGCACGTCGGTGTATCGGGGCGGAGCAATCACACCCTATTTGATATGGTGTGCTCTATGATGAGTACTACTGAGTTTCCTATTTCCTTTTGGGATTTATGCACTTGAGAAGCTGCATACCTATTGAATAAGGTTCCAATCAAATCAGATACCTACCACTTCATATGTGATATGGTATGGGAAGAGCCCGTCTCTTAAGGACATTAAGATTTGGGGTTGTCCGGCCTATGTCTAAAAGCAAAATCTGGACAAGCTCGAGGCAAGGTCAGCTCTGTAAAACTGGAAGTAGTTCCAGCTATACAAACTGCTACAGATGATTTGGTAGACCCGAAGGATTCAATAGTTTCCAACGAACCTCAACCTCTCCGCCGATCTAGTAGGGTTCCTCACCCACCTGAGAGATACTTCGGTTTCTCTATAACAGTGGGAGCGAGGATTGCATCATGAGATGATGACCTAACTAGTTTCGAGCTATCCATCAAGAGTGGAACTCTGTAAGAATGGCTGGATGCTTAGCGATCTGAGATGGAATCCTTATACACCAACAAAGTATGGACTTTGGTTGCTTTATCTGAAGGGTTAAATCCCCATGAGAAGCAAGTATATCTTGAGAAGATTACTTGGTGTATATGGAAAAGTTAAGACTTTCAAAGCTCTGCTTAAGTCCATCCAGATCCTACTTGTCATTGCTACATACTATAACTACGATATCTGGCGGTTGGGTGTCATGACGGTTTTTCTAAAAATGATAATTTAGAAAAGAATGTCTATAAGTACACAGCCAGAGGGCTTCGTAGACAGTGGGAGCAGCGGAAACGTATGCAAGTTGTTTTATGGGATAAAGCAGGCATCGCGGAGTTGGAACGTCTGTTTTGATGTGGTAGTCAAAGAGTTTGACTTCATCAAAATGGTAGATGAACCTTATATATACAAAAAGGTAGTAGAGAGTATGGGAGTGATCCTCGTATAGTACGTGGATGACATACTCTTGATAGGAAAGGATTTTCCTATGCTACGCTCTATCAATCTCCGCTTATCACAATGATTCTCCATATAGGATCAAGGTGATACCTCCTAAATCCTAGATTATGGATCTATGAGATAGATCTAGATGGATGTTAGGATTCTCACTAGTTGTAGTGAGATGGTATCAATCGATCCTGGGGAGAATCACTGGAATGGTTCCAGGGTGATAAGGACGACTGAATGTCAGCCGCAGGCATTGTTTTTACCCTCAGTGGAGGGACGGTATGTTGGAAGAGTTCCAAGCTAGATACCTTGACTTACTAGACGATTAAAAGCTAGATACATCGTTACCAAAGATGCTACCAAAGAGGCAGTCTGGAAATAGATAATAGTTCATAAGATGAACTCAGTTTCTGCCATTGTGTGACAATGGAGTTGTGGCTTTCTCCTAGGAACGCCCGTCCCATCAAAAATCAAGATATAATTCTTAGGCAGTATCACCTGATTATGGAGATGGTTGATCTCTAGGGAGATCGAGGTTAGGAGAGTAAACACAGAGGAAAACAACACGGATCCACTCACAAAGGCATATTTCCCAGTAGAGACTTTTATGGGATGGTTGAGTATGAGATACATCAACCACTGCTGATTGTTGGGTATGCGATACCACAACAGATGGCCCTAGTGCAAGTGGGAGATTATTAGTTATATGTATGTGTTGGATATAGTGCCCTCAGAGTCAATTATTGGATCACAGGCACGTAATTGCAATGATTGAGGGAGGACCTATGCCGGTAGGACAGTCTTACTCAAGATGATAGTATACTATCTGGTTTATCTTTATCATCGTGTACTGCTTTAGGTGACCTTACAGGTCGCTATTATACGTTGATAGAGCCCCTAGGATTCTTGCTTGACTGCCAGCAGCATGATGGCGATCATATACGTGGGAGCTGGGGTCTATAAGCACATCCTTAAAGTGGTCCCTAGTCGTGGGAGTTTTTGAGACAGGGCATCGATACTCCGGAGTAGACTAGTGTATACAGTCGAGACCCCGACGAGGGGCGGTGGCCGGTCTCACAAGCCACTGGTGTCAGTTGGTTCACCTAAGATGTATACAGGTGCTCATTGGGTTTTGAGTACACCGGACAGGACTCGCCGGGAACATGCTAGTTGGTATTATACCTGACGTCAGATAGCAGTTCTCTGGTGACATGTGTACAGGTTAGTTCATCGACCTGAGATCGTCATTTGTCTCGTGTAAGTTCCCATTGTACTTTGATTACTACCCTACCACGGCTCAAAGGAGTCATGCAAACAGGTTTTAGTTAGGTACAGTCCCGAGCCACATGGAGGCAGTGAGCGGATCTGCAGGGGTTCGTCTCTCCCGGTATTGGGGGTGAGGTCGTGTTGTGTCTAGGAGAGCCATTACACGAAGTCCTTGGCCAAGGCAGGAGATTTACTGGTAGGTATTCCTGTAGTATCTCAGGGTGTTCTGGGCTACACTCCGACACGACTTGTACCGCTTTTGGGGGTCTTACTTTTACCAACCCCTAGGCCCGCCATGCGATGCTCATAGACGAATGGACCAGACTGTACGGATATTGTCACTAACAGGCTCAGTAGGGTGTCAGGATGAGTTCTCTCATCGACCTCCCTTTTGGTCAATACTTGGTAGCCCGTTACGTACGGCTAATACCTCTGACGTGCTAGTGGTTAAATCCACAGCCAAAGTATTGATGAGTCTTTAGAGTCCCCCACAGACAGTTTCTCAAGTTTTGGGCGAAACGTTGTAGAGGCCGTATGATATATGGCAGGGTTCGATCTTATACGTGCGGTATTGCACAAATCATGATCGGACGGATAATACTAGCAGGCTTTGGTTTAAAGCCGGATCTTAGTATTATACAGTGTAGATTTTGTCTCATTGCATTTGTATTCGGTCGGAATACAAATGCGGGTATGTATATACAGTCGCGGGGTTTTCCTGTAATTTATTACGGGATCTCTTTTTGAAGTTGCCAGTTTGCATTCCGTTTCGGCCATTTTTTCTTTCTTCCTTTCTTGGCTGAAATTCCTATGATGGGAGGAGCTAATTTGCAAATGTGCAAATTAGCAAAGTGGGGGGTGTTATTTTTGGTGGAGGCTTCATGATAATTCTAGCATCTTTTGATTCCTTTTTTATTCATCATGGTTTGCATTTATTGTGAGTGGATTGATTAGGAAATGGGTGTGACATATATTTCTCATTATCATCACACATTTGGAGATGCTATCTCTCTCCTCTTCATTTTTTTACTAGGGGGCCGGCCACTTCTAGTGTGGGGTGAATGGGTGGGGGGGAAAAGGTTGATCTCATTCTTCTTGCATCAAAGTCTATAGCTCCATTTCAAAGTTCATCTCAAAAGCTTATTTTTCCTCTATTAGTGTATATTAACTAGAGGCCATTACTGTATCATACTAGATTGTATATTACTTAATGGAAGCTTAGGATATTCACCATTGTATACACAATCTTGCTCAAAATAGTAGTATGCTACTTGGTTTGTCTCTGCTTTAATGTGTACATGTGTTTCTTTATTATATCACCTATACGCATTAGTAGAGCCCTTAGGATCTTTGCTTGATTACCGGCGTTGTGATGGCGATCACACTCGTGGGGGCTGGGTAATCCACAAGCACATCCTTATGCACGTCCCTAGTCGTGGGATTATCGAGACAGGGCATCGATACTCCGGAGTAGACTAGCGTATGCGCTTCTCATCCCAGTGCGGGAGACGGTCTGTCCCACAGTCGTCAGTACGTCGTACTTGAGATAGTATGCGGGTGCTCGTCAGGTTACGAGTATACTGGAAAGGACTCGTCGGGAACTGTTGGTTGGTATTATACCTATCGTCAGTTAACAGTTCCCAGGTGACATGAGTACAGCTTAGTCCGCTGACTTGACACTGTCACTTCGCCTCGAGTGTGTTCCCACTGCACTTTGATTCTACCCTACCACGGCTCTACTGAGTCGTGCAAACAGGTAGTAGTTGGATGCAGTCCCGAAGCACTTGGAGGCAGTGACGGTTAGACAGGATTCGTCTCTCCCGGTATTGGGGGTTAACATCGCGCTGTGTCTAGGAGAGCCATTACACAAGTAGTCCCTGGCAAGGGCAAGCGAGATATACTGGTAGGTTTTCAGTGTTATCTCAGGGTGTTCTGGGCTACACTCCGACACGACTTGTACCGCTATTAGGGGACTGACGTTCGCCACCCCTAGGCCCGCCATGCGATTATCAGACGAACAGACCGGACTGTACGGAGATTGTCACATACAGGCTCAGTAGGAGTTCGGATGGGTTTACCTCATCGGCCTTCTTATCGACATCTACCTGGGGACCGTTACGTACAGCTAGTGCCGCTTGCGGTCTGTGGTTAAACCCACTACCAGCGTAGTGTCGAGTCTTTAGAGTCCCACACAGAGAGTTTCCCTGCACTGAGCGAAACGTGTAGAGGCCGTATGGTTTTACGGCAGGGCTGCGATCACTTACGTGCACTTGTGTGCGTATGCTGTTCGGGCAGGCAATACTGGTGGGCTTTGGTTTAAGCCGGATCCTAATATTGCACGGATGGATTTGTTTTGTCTTCTGTGTATTCGCATTCTACGGAATGCGGGTGCGGGTGTGTATGCACAGTTTTGAGGAGCGATGAAGGAGGAGGTGCCTCATTAGGGTTTTGGCAGTTGGTTCGGCCAAAACCGTTATGTGGCAGGCTCATTAGGGTTTTGACAGTTGATTCGGTCGAAACCATTTTGAGGTGGACTCATTAGGGTTTTGGCAATTCGTTCGGTCAAAACCATTATAAGCCGGAGACATTATTTACCAATCCTTTTAGTGATAATTATGTGATGGCTAATTGCTTTGACCATTTGACCACCTTGACCACTCTTGACTTTGACCCGTTGACCAAAGTTGACCATTGACCTTCATGAGAGGTCTACACTCTTCTTTGGTTTTATTTTTCATTTTGGATTATGAAAATGGTCATTGGATTATGAAAATGGTCAAATCAATGTAGCATCAACTTTATCATGATAGGATTTGTAATGATAGTGTTTTGTATTATTTTGCAACCATGGTTCATTTTCTTTGGTTAACTTTTTCATTTCTCTTTTCTGATTCTCTCTCTTGGAAGTGAGAAGAAAGAAAGAGCTCCATGGTTGCTTGACCTTCTTCATCTTCCTCCTCTTCATAAATTCTTTTGATCTCATGTGTTGAGAGAAAAAGAATCTACATAGACAAATACCTCCATCTTTCTCTTCTACTCAACCTAGGGTATCAAGACTAGCAATCTTGTTGCCCTAGTTGCCTCGGCTCGAGGTGGAGCTCGGTGTACAACTCTCGAGTGGATCGTCTTCGACTCAAGAAGGCCGCGGAGGTGACCAAAGTCCGGATCAACCCTCGGAGCATGGATCGACGAGCGGGACAGCGGAATGAAGACCCGAAGGACCGGTATCGTGAGGTATAATTTCTACGGCATAGTAGTTAACACCTCTTGTAGTTTGCTAGTTTCTAGTTTAGCAAAGATCCGGCTTTTACGGTCCATGTTACCAAGTCAAGAAAAATTTTCTTTTACCGTTTCCGCAACCCCGAAAGTACCGGGAGAGGTAACGTGGACCTAACATCCTCCACATCAAAAATTGCAACTTTCATTAACCCCTTGAGACAAAGAGTTATACACTATTCTACAGCAATCTTGGACACGTCGGCTTGCTAACTTCGTGTCCGAGTTTCCTCGGTTCAGAGGTGGGAGCCCGTAAAAAGACTCGGTGATGTGGTGCCCTTTCCGACGAGGAGATCGAGACCGGAGATTCCGCGAGGAGATCGGGATGGTGGCCGAAGACCGAAGAACACGGATCGCTCGGTATAGCTTTCTACCCTTTCTCTTGTTAGCTAGTAGTAGGTTAATGGTCCGATCCGGGTTTTTAGTCCGCGGTAGCGCCGGTTTTCTAGTTTTGAAAATGTTTCGTTTCCGCATTTTGGCCTCGGAAAGACGGCCAGGGCGCTACCGTAGACTTACAGTATGCCCTAGAGGCCATTACTGTACTTACGATGTATATTGTAGTGGATGCTTGGACATATATAGGTAGGACTTTCTTGCTCGACATGATAGTATGCTATCTGGTTGCTCTTTATCTTAACATGTACTCTGATTGTCTCTATGTTACATGTTGATAAAGCCCTTAGGATAACTACTTGACTACCAAGACTATGATGCAGATCATACTAGTGGGGACAGTGTAGTCACCAAGTATATCCTTCAAAAGTTCCTAGTCGTGGGAGTACCGAGACAGGGCATCGATACTCCAGAGTAGACTAGCGTATGCGCTTCTTGACCTATATGATGGGCGATGGATGATCCCATATCCATTGGTGTTTGACATCAGAGAAGGTATACGGGTGCTCAGTGAAAACTGGGTACACTGGACGGACTCATCGAGAACTCCCAGATGGTATTATACCTCACGTCAGATGGCAGTTCTCTGGTGACACTGGTACAGGTTAGTCTATAGACCCGAGATCGTCATAGAGTCTTGTATGATTCCCACTGTGATTTGATTTCCACCTTACCACGTCTATTGGGGCGTGCAAAACGGTGGCTTTTGGGTACAGTCCCGAATCACATGGAGGCAATGAGCGATGGGAGGGGTTTCGTCTCTCCCGGTATAGGGAGTTGATGTTGCGCTGTGTTTGATTGGCTATAACTGGAAATCCCTGGCCAGGGTTGCTGAGATTTACTGGTAAGTGTTATCAGTAGTTTCTCGAACTGTTATAAACCTCATATCGACACGACTTATCAAGCTACTGGGGTCTGACGTTTACCACCCCTAAGTGAGATATGCGACATATCAGACGAAGAGACCGGACTGTACGGGAGTGTTACTGATTGGATTCACTGGAGAAAGTACAGGCTTGCTTGTTAATCTTCTGATCGCTCAATACCCGGGTGGCTGTTACGTTTAGCAGACCGCTTGCGGCTTGTGGATGTTTGATACGATCATCACCTATTGCCGGCGTATTGACGAGTCTTTAGAGTCCTACACAGAGGTTTCCTGGCTCAAACGAAACAGAGTAGGAGTGCATATGTGATATGAGAGGGAACGAGATTAATGCGAGTATGTGATACCGCATTATATTCTCGCGATGTGTGACATGATTGGTTATATGTGATATAGCCGAGTTATCGGATCGAGCGTTGATTCGATAAGATGCTGCATTTGATATTAGTCGGTTATATGTGATATAGCTAGATTATTAAATCAAGAGTTGATTTGATAATTTAATGTATAATTATATATTTGATATATTATATTACATTAACTAATATTTAGCTCACTATTGATTTCTTTTCTCACATGATGTGCACATTGTGTGTGTGTATATATATATATATATATATATATATATATATATATATATATATATATACGCGATATGTATATTTGTGTACATGGATTGTGTCATGTTTGATGATACATACAAGATGGGTGTATGAGATTAACACAATGCTAGGGTTAAGTTAGGGTTTCTATTTATGTTAAGCTAATTCAAAATAGATTGAGTTTGTTATGCTAAAGCTTGCACAAAAGCTTATGGATAAGCTTTGACAAAGTCAACCCTTTTGTCTAGTTTAAGATATTTAACAAACCCAACCTTTAACCATAGCCATGAGTTAATTCTCTACATGAGTTAGCCATGAGGACTTAACTCAACCATGGGTGCAATAATTCATTTGGATGAATTATTCACAAGTCTTCTTCTTCTTCAAGCTCCATGAAAAAGCTTGCTAGCTCTAATGGAGTTTTGAGTAAAAGTGTGAGAAAATCAATTCTAAAGTGACCCCACCTCCTACTTCTTCATCCTCTACCACTTTCCATGTAGTAGAGCATGTTCTCTTCACAAAGTTCATGACCTAGTGAAGGAATAGCTTGAGTCAGTGTCTCCTCGACGTAGATCATCTTCGGCCTCGAAGTCATCGAAGCAAGCACGTTCGTTTCTTCTTAGAGCCTCTCTAGAGTCCGGAGTTTACGATCGCAGCGAAGGGGACTACTATACGGAGCAATTTGAAGTGAAGGACCGGACTACAAAGGTTGTAATCCCAAACTCTTAGAAGTAAAGTTGTTTACTTGCTTATTGTTTTCGCATAATCTCTAGTCTACGATCTTCGTTAGGGTTATTCGGTACGTCTAATTTTTAAATCGGGCATAGTTGATGCCTTGTAGAACCTTGTGAGAGTGCCTAGTAACCCTACACAAATAAGTGCTTAACACTTTTGAATAAAAGGGAGAAAGCCCAAGATCGAGCAGACAGAGCCCAAATTGGCTAAGTCTCTCTGAAGTTGCTTGCAGCTGAGCCCAAATGCTCTGTTGTTCGATCTTAACTAAATTTAATGATCCTGAAAATATTGTTAAGTTGATCTTAGTCTCAAATAAGACTAATCGTATCCTTAGTTAGAATTAACTGAGCCCAATTCCTCGTATATTTAAGTTGATCTTAATCTCAAACTAGATTAACGGTCCTTAAATAAAATATCTTTTGAAGTGATGGAATACATACAACCTAAGTTCAAACCCAACATATATATGGATTTGGACTAATTTGTGCCCTACGGGTGACGGCATAAATTAGTCTCCGTTTACAATCTACGGGAAACCAAAACAAACAAAGTAACACACGACACGAAGTGAACTTCCGGAGCAGAAGAAAGTGGTTATCACAACGCGGTAATGTAATTAACTGCAGGGGCTTGCGCCTGCATGGAAGAGCATCCCCACAATAAAAAAAACTCTCACAAATGAAGGAGAATCTGATAAAGTCTGGTACATCACCTTAGCACCACCACGAGGTTCTAGTGGCATCAAGCATGCTGAATTTTAATTTTTACTAGGTGCTAAGCTAGACTATATAAGATCTTTGCTAGAATATTTGGGTTTAAGCTATGATGATATGTATAACTATAAGAAAGTGAAGATGGCTATACCCTCGTAGATCGAGTCCTTCACTTCACATGCTCCGTGTAGTAGTCCCGCGACTCCACTAGGCTCCACTTAAGGCTTTGGACGAACTTCCTCCGATAACCTTCGTGCCGAAGATGATCGACGCGAAATCCCTCCAACTCAAGCTACCTCTACACTAAACTCTTTAGTGTAGAAAACACGATACACTCGATCGCTAGTCAAGTGTAGGATGGTGAAGTAGGGGATATGAAAGCTCACAAGTTTGTGTTCAAGCTTCATGGTTCACATCACATGTGAGTGTTGAATCTTGAACCATGACAATGAAGAAGAAGAAGAAGCTAGAGAGCATATGAGAGCTACAATGGGAGCAACTCAAGAAAAATGGCTAAGTGTTAGAAAATGAACAAGTGAATGGCAACCCCTTGACCTTCACTCATTCAAGCATGTAATTATTACAATATAAAATTGCAACCATGCTTGAATAGTGAGTCAAGATGAATAAAAAATGAATAAAGCCCATGCCTTCAACCATGCTTCCAAAGTCTCCCCATTTTCCACCTCATTTTTATTTTCACAAAATAGAAATTTATGTCATGCTTCATATATATATATATATATATATATATATATATATATACATATATATATATATACATATATATATATACATATATATTAATACATATCAGAAAATATTTAGTGAGCTAATGATATTAGTTAAGATATAATTATATCAAATATAATTTATATCAAATTATTAAATCAACACTTGATTTAATAATCCGGTTATATCACATATGACCGACTAATATCACTTATCCGTTTATCACATTATCAAATCAACACATGATTCGATAATCAGGTTATATCACATATAACCTAACCGATAACTGATAACTGCCAGATTACAATACGGTATCACATACACGTATTTAATCAGGAACACACACATATCACATGTGTGTCCTATTTCGTTTCATTTGAACCAGGGAACTTCTGTGTGGGACTCTAAAGACTCGTCAATACGCCAGCAGCAGGTGATGATCACATCAGTCACCTACAAGCCGTCAGCGGAAGTAGCTGGACGTAACGGCTACCCGGGTATTGAGCGATATGAAGATAAACAAGCAAACTTGTCTATAGTCTCCATGAAGCCTATCAGTAACACTACCGTACAGTCCGGTCTCTTCGTCTGATATGTCGCATATTATGTCTAGGCGTGGTAAACGTCAGACCCCAGTAACGTGATAAGTCATACCGATGTCTGGCCTATAACGGTTCGAGAAGCTACTGATAACACTTATCAGTAAATATCATAAGCATCCCTGGCCAGGGACTTCCAGTTATAGGCAATCGAGCATAGTGCAACATCAATCCCCAATACCGGGAGAGACGAGACCCCTCCTATCGCTCATTGCCTCCATGCGACTCAGGATTGTACCCAAAATCCACCTGTTTGCGCGTCTCCTTTGAGCGTGGTAGGGAGGAAATCAAAGCACAGTGGGAGCCACATAAGACTCTATGACGATCTCGGGTCTACAGACTAACATGTATCAGTGTCACTAGAGGACTGCTATCTGATGATAGGTATACTACTAACTAGGAGTTCTCGGTGAGTCATGTTCGGTGTACCCATTATCTAATGAGCACCTGTGTACAATCTTTGATGTCACATACCAATGGTTATGGGATCAATCATCGCCCTCCAAGGGACAAGAAACGTACACACTAGTCTACTCTGGAATATCGATGCCCTAGTCTCGATATCCCCTTGACTAGAAACTGATTAAAGGATGTACTTTTGGACCACCGTGGCCCCACTAGTATGATCTCATCATAATCCTGATTGTCAAGTACATATCCTAAGGGCTTTACCAACATGCAATAGACAGACCGGAAAAATACCAGTCTACATATTAAGATAAAGGTAACCTGATAGCATACTATCATGTCGAGCAAGAAAGTCCTATATGTGTGTATGTGTGTGTGTCCAAGCATCCACTATAACAACAATAATGGCCTCTAGGGCATATATATTCCTAACAATCTCCCACTTGCACTAAGGCCAGTTGTTGTAGTATCTCATACCAAACGTCCCAAAATTCTCTCGAATAGCATCTGGAGGAAGGCCTCGGCGAGTGGATCCGCTGTGTTATCCTTTGTGTCAACTCACCTGACCTCGATCTCCCGAAGATCAACTATCTCCCTGATCAGGTGATACTGTCTAAGAATATGTCTGGATCGCTGACGGGACCGAGGTTCCTAGGCCAAAGCCATAACTCCATTGTTATCACAATACACAGGTATTGGATGCTTAATGGTAGGAACCAAGTTCATCTTATGAACTTATTCATCCAGACAAGCACTTTTGCAGTATCATTGGTAGCGATGTAATTAGCCTCTATCAACAAGTCTGCTACGGTATATAGCTTGGAAATCTTCCAACATACCGTCCCTCCACTGAGGGTTAAGACAAAACTCGAGACTGAATTTCAGTCGTCCTTATCACTCTGGAAGCTCGAATCGGTAAAGGACTCCATCTGGAGTTCACCATTACCATACACCAAGAACATCTCTTTAGTGCTTCTCAAGTACTTAACAATGTTCTTCACAGCTGTCCAGTATTTCTCCCAAAGATCTGATTGATACCTACTCACTACACCAAGCGAGTACATCCGGTCTGGCACACAACATCGCATACTTGATTGACCTGACTGCCGAAGCATAGGGTATCCCTTGTATGCGAGCCCTCTCCAAATCAGTCTTGGGAGACATCTTTTTGGAGAGAGTGATTCCTGCGAGTACATTACCATGCCTTGAATCTTCCATACTAAGCCCTTTTAGTATGGTGTCTTTGTACCTGGATTGGGACAATCCCAACATCCATTTAGATCTATCTCTATAGATCTATGTCCCCAGGATGTAAGATGCATCAATTAGATCTTTCATGGAGAACTTGTGTGATAAGAGGAGCTTGACCGAGTGTAGCATAGGAACATCGTTTCCTATCAAGAGTATGTCATCCGCGTACAATACGAAGAAGACAACCTTACTCTCTACAACCTTCTTATATATACATGGTCCATCTACCTTTATGATGAAGTCAAACTCTTTGACTGCTTCATCAAAACCGATGTTCCATCTTCACGATGCCTGCTTTAATCCATAAATGGATTTAAGCAACTTGCACACGTTTCCGCTGCTCCCACTGTCTACGAAGCCCTCTGGCAGTGTCATTTACACGCTCTCTTCTAAATCACCATTTAGAAAAGCGGTTTTGACGCGCAGTCTGCCAGATTTCATAGTTATGGTATGCAGCAACGGCAAGTAGGATCCTGATGGACTTAAGCATAGCGACAGGAGAAAAGGTTTCATCACAGTTGACACAAGGTCGTTGACGCAAACCTTTTGCTACAAGTCAAGCTTTGAAAGTCTCAACTTTTCCATCTACACCAAATTATCTTTCTCAATGATCTTCTTGTTCCTGATGGGTTTTACCCCTTTAGGAGCAACATGCAAAGTCAACACTCTGCTGGTGTACATAGATTTCATCTCAGATCACATAGCATCCAGCCATTTCACATAGTCTCCACTTGTGATGGCCTGCTCAAAACTAGTTTGGTCATCATCTCCATGATGCAATCCTTGCTCCCACCGTCTAAGAGAAAACCATAGTATCTCTCAGGTGGATGAGGAACCGTACTAGATCCGCGGAGTGGCTTCGGTTCGTCGGAGACTATTGAATCCTCCGGTTCTATCAAATCGTTAGTTATAGTTTGTATTTGTTGGAACCTCTTCCAGTTCTACCTCATCGCCACTAATTTCTTTCACAAGAAATTCCTTTTCCAAAAAGGTGGCATGTCGAGAAACAAAACACCCTTTGTTTTTTGGTGTGGTAAAAGATATACCCTCATGAATTTTTGTGATATCCTACAAACTTGCATAGAACTGACCTTGCCTCGAGCTTGTCTGGATTTTGCTTTTCAACATATGCCGGACAACCCTATATCTTAACTCGTTTAAGAGATGGCATATTCCCATTCCATATCTCATATGGAGTGGTAGGCAACGGATTTGGTCGGAACTCTATTCAATAGGTATGCAGCTTTCTCAAGTGCATATCCCCAAAAGGAAATAGGTAACTCGACAATACTCATCATAGAGCGCACCATATCTAATAGGGTGCGATTCTTCCACCCCGATATACCGTCGTGATGTGGTGTATACGAAGGAGTAAGCTGAGAGAGAATCTCATTCTCTTTTAAATAGTCTCGGAATTCCATGCTCAAGTATTCTCATTCCCGATCACATTGAAGGATATGAATACTTCTACCCATCTGGTTCTCAACTTCGTCCTTATATTCCTTGAATTTCTCAAAAGATTCAGATTTGTGTTTCAACAAGAACACATGTCCGTATCTTGAAAGATATCGGTGAATGTAATAAAGTACGCGGAACCATACCAAGCATATGTAGACATAGGACCACATACATCACTATGTATCTGTCCAAGAGTTCAGCAGCACTTTCTCCATTTCCATTAAACGGAGATTTGGTCACTTAGCATTTGAGACATGACTGGCAAGTTTCATAAGATGTAAATTTGAACGGATTCAAATATGCATCCTTATGGAACTTTAGGTAGACTTGTCTCATCGATATGACCTAGTCTACAATACCACAAGAAGACTTCGTTCATTTCTGAACTGTTCCTCTTGTGTGTGTTCTGTACGTTTAGAACTGTGGTTTGATTCAGAACGTGTTTACTGTTATACAACGTACCATACCCAATCAACACTTGATTTCGGAAAATATTCACAATATTATTGGTATGAAAAAACAGTCGCCCAAAATCAATGTATTACCAGTTGGTAACACAAGGTGATATTCGCCAACTGATTTGGCTGCAACAATTGCACCATTCCCTACTAGAGATATATCACCCATTTCCAGTTCTCTACCTCTCTTAAGCTCATGTAACAAATTACATATATGGGACCCTGGTCCGGTATCTAATACCCAGGACGCAGAGCAAACTGAGAAACAGTTCTTGGTAATGAACACACCCGAAGACGATGCATCGACATACTTATTCTTCGTTTGGGTGGCATGAGAATCCGAATATGTTGGGGTTTGCTTAGAACCCTCACTAGATTTTAGCAAGCGTCAAGTATTCAACTTTAAAAAATCTAGGGTGCTAACCAAACCGAACCTAGAATCGAACTAGAAAATTAGGCGTAAAGCTAACAAGCACATGCAAGTAAGTGTCTAACACTAAGAAGAAAGAAATACAACCTTTGTAGACCTCTCCTCCTTGACTCCTTGGTTCTACTCTAACCTTGAACGGGTCCGCTTAAAGCCTTCGAAGTCCACGATGATCCACCACGGATTTCCTTTGCTCAAGCTCCGTGCTTCATCTTACCTAAGTAGAAGTGAGGCAAATAAACTACACTAGTGGGCTAGACTAATATAGATTGGTGAAGTTGGTAATATTCTCACTTAAAACTTTTCTTTTTCTTTCTCTTCACTCACTTAGAAAAGGGTAAAGAGCTTGGAGTAAGAAAGAGATGGAAATGGCTAAACTAGAGCTCAAGAGAGATAAGCTCAAGATAATAATAGATGAGAGAGAGAGTCACACTCACTAATAACCCAACCATGAAAAATATCTAGATATTTTAGTAGTTGAGTTAGTGGAGGATTAGAAATGGAACCATGGTTACATAGATATTTTAGGAAAATTGTAGAAGGAAAGAACCAACCATGGAATTATTTCTAATTTCCTTTAACTCAACAATTATAAAATGTTATAATAGTTTACATGTGAGTCTTGCATAGTCATCTCCAATGTATCATCAACCATGACACATGTATGCATGCATGTGTGCATACATATCAATATGAACATACATACATACATGCATACAAATAAAGAAAGGATTTAATAAATGAGCTAATGATCACATGATATTAAATCAACACTTGATTTAATAATCCGGTCATATTTTATACGACCCGACCAGTAGAAAATGCCAGATTAAAATACGGTATCATATACTCGTATTTAATCAAGCTCCCGTGCATATCCCCATATGCGCCCCACATCGTTTCGCCTGAGCCCGGAAACCCCTTTGTGGGACTCTAATACTCGTCAATACGCTGGTAGTAGGCAGTGATCATATCACATACCCACAAACCGTCAGCGGTACTGGTTGCACGTAACGACTCCCAGGTATTGAGCGAACAGAAGAACAACAAGCGAACCTGTCAAAAACTCCCATAGAGCCAACCAGTAACACTTACCGTAAAGTCCGGTCTCTTCGTCAGATATGCTGCATATTCAGTCTAGGGATGGAATCGTCGACCCCAATAACTCAATAAGTCATGCCGATGTATGGCCTATAACATATCGAGAAACTACCGATAACACTTATTAGTAAATCTCATCAGCTCTGCCAGGGACTTCCTGTTATAGCCAATCGAGCACAGCGCAACATCAACCCCCAATACCGGGAGAGACGAAACCCCTCCTATCGCTCATTGCCTCCATGTATCTTAAGACTGTACCCAAAAGCCAGCTGTTTGCACGACTCAGTAGAGCCGTGGTAGCGTGGAAATCAAAGTACAGTGGGAGAACACATAAGACCCTATGACGATCTCGGGTCTACAGACTAACCTGTACCAGTGTCACATGAGAACATCTATCCGACGATAGATATAATACTATATAGGAGTTCTCGGCGAGTCCGTTCAGTGTACCCAGTCTCCACTGAGCACCCGTATACAATCTTTGATGTCAAACATCAATGGATATGGGATCATCCATTACACATCAAATGGGTCAAGAAACGTATATGCTGGTCTACTCTGGAATATCGATGCCCCATCTCGATACACCCATGACTAGGAACATTTAAAGGATATGCTTATAAACTACACATATCCCACTAGTATGATCTGCATCATAATCACAGTAGTCAAGCAAATACCTTAAGGGTTTTATCAACATGTATCAAATGAAAAATATGCATGATCAAGTGAACATGTCAAGATAAAGAGTAACCAGATAGCATACTATCATGTCGAGCAAGAAAGTTCTCTGAATATATATATATATATATATATATATATATATATATATATATATACATGTCAATACATCCACTATCACATAATGGCCTCTAAGGCATATATATATCCAACAGAATATTCCCCTATTTCTTGCTCAAACTTATGACAATCATAAGATAGAGCGGAACCTAGCACAGTATAAAAAGTAGGTTCGGTCAAAAACATCCATATTATTATCTTGATTAAGGTATTTCATTGGTCGCTACCAGGAGAGAGAGAAGGATAATCACTTTTCATGCGCTCTTTGCAAGATTAGATTGGATTTTATCCAATCAGGATGGCTCCCATTGTTTTTGTCAAATCTTCCTTCAAACCCTAAAAGGTAAGATTAGCCGGGATTAATTACACCCTACAGGTTCGCCAATTGTTCGGCCAGGCAGGTATCGGTACTCCGAGGGAGGTTCCTCGTGCTTTCGTACGGACCTAATTAAAATAAATCTCGTTTCCCTAGAGGCATAACCCCATTGACACCTTTCTAGATACCTGCTTGATTAGCTAATTGTAAAGTGCAAAACTCTCCCAGGAGTAACTCTTACTCGCAGTGGTTAAAACGCCACACTCTCTTTTTTGAGGTTTCTTATCACTGATACATTCCTCGGCGAGTCATGTTCGGTGTACCCATTCTCTAATGAGCACCTGTGTACAATCTTTCATGTCACAAACCAATGGTTATGGGATCAACCATCGCCCTCCAAGGGACAAGAAACGTACACACTAGTCTACTCTGGAATATCGATGCCCTAGTCTTGATATCCCCTCGACTAGGAACTGATTAAAGGATGTACTTTTGGACCACCCTGGCCCCACTAGCATGATCTCATCATAATCCTGGTAGTGAAGTATATATCCTAAGGGCTTTACCAACATGCAAGAGATAGACCAGAAAAATACCATTCTACATGTTAAGATAAAGGTAACCTGATAGCATACTATCATGTCGAGCAAGAAAGTCCTCTATATATATGTCCAAGCATCCATTATATCAACAATAATGGCCTCTAGGGCATACAAATTCCTAACAGGTCGCATATATCCAAACCTCCGATATACGGTGCTATAAATGAACTTGGTATCTTCGGAGAGGTGCATGGATATGTCCAAATAGCATCTGCCCCCAAATTCAGGCTAGACATCCTCCGCCTCTCAGTCCAGTCTTCGGTGGTAAACAGATTATGGCACGCCCGATGGGACCTTTTCCTCTTTCCACTTCACACTCCGTGTGTAGTGTTTCACGAACAAAATCGCAGTTCGCTATGGTTGCCTTTGGATTCGAGGTACTAAAACTTGGTGTCTCGCTCCTGTGCAGAAAATCAATGGCTTCGCACTGCACTGCTTGCAACCACAACTCCCTCTCCACCCCAGTTGGCGGAGTGACACATGGGCCTAACGAGACCTCCATTTTCTCAATGCCAGTAGGGCAACTCACACAAGCCACTACGGGACTCTTCTTTGGGACCATGCTCCCTCCTGTGAACTTTGGCGCCGCAAAACCACAAGGAGAAGCTTCCAGAAAGTCGGTCTTCGATCGGCTGGCAACCCGACGGCCCCTATCAGCAAGCCGTCCAAATCTGATGCTTCAGCCTTCAATAGGCTGAACAAGAACTCGAGCGGGCCCGTAAAGAACCTCGTGATACCTAAGGGAGCTACCCCAGAACGGCTAGCCCTCTCTACTCATGTGCTTTGTCAGAAAATTCTCCCAGATCGTTAAAGTGAGCGGTTTGTCGTAACAACCATCATCAATGAGTGATACTTCAACTAATTTACTTGTATCTCTAGACTTTAAAAAGATTATGCGTTCATGGATCACATCAACGACATATCCTATTATATCTGCAATTCACATAATAAATATAAAAGGTCATGAATATATAAATGTTGTAATTACTTATAGTAAAAAATTAAAAAGCTTAAAGGTTATGAGTACACATCATCTTATCATAAACACATTCAGGCTTACGCGCAAGATCTCATACCTTACACAACTTTTTAAAATGATAAGTACGGCCAGCCGATATTTCTTTCACAGAAACTTCATCAACCTCTGATTGTCTTGTCAATGATAATTGCCATATGTTTTCCAAAACTTTAATAGATTTACTGGTTATCAAAGTCACAAACATTTTTTATTACGTATATTTTATCAACGAATATTATGTTTTTCCATTCGTCGGCATATAAATCATCAACTAACACCTCTCGTTCAACACCATGCAAAAAGTCGTACAATTAATATTTAAATAATAAATTTTGCGTTGAAAAGATAACTGTTGTCATAAACAACAACTCACTTTTTCATCTCTAGCAAAAAATGTAGGCGAGTTTGATGACTTTGTATACAATCGACCAAACCACAATCGCGTGAGACGTACCTTGATATTATACAATTTACCTTGTTCTACAATTTTTTTCAAAAGTGGTAATCTCTAAAGGTGTAGGTAGTATTTTCTTCTTACTTTCTGAATAAGAATCGTCAGAAATCAAAGTCGATGGATTCTTCTCTTTCTTTCTTTTGCTTTCATGTTGGCTACTGGTTTCTTCGTCTTTTAATATAAGAAAATACATTAGTAAAATTAGAATGAAATTTTTTTACAAATAAAAAAAACAGATAATCGGTATACACATACCGTTTTTATAATCCTTCTTTAAAGGAGACACAGGAGCAATTTCTTTTTTACTACTTTCATTTTGTCTCCATGATCCTTTTTCTCTCTTACTTGCAAATTTTTCTTTGGTTTCACCTGCACAATGAGCTTGAATATTATCAATAATACAGTCGTCACGATCCTCCAAGTCTGAAACTGACATGCACAATAAAATGTAAGTAATTCATTAAAATCCAAATATAATAAAACATAAAATTTGAAATAATATTGTAAGAACTCATACCCATTTTTGACTTATAAACCGATTTAATTTTGTTTTCCATGTTTATTCAATACTTTCTCTTCTTTTAAAACGTCACGCTCTCTTTTTTGAGGTTTCTTATCACTGATACATTTATTTCTTATTTCCCCAATGATAAGACTATCACCATCACGGTCATCCCTACCATCATTACTACTGTATTGATAATTGACATCATCTTCAAAATTTTCAAAAATAACGGACTCTTCATTCAAGAATATATTCACATCACAATCGTTTGAATTATTCTTTTCCATCCTACACAGAAAATGGAAAAAATAAATCAATAACAATAAATATCACGATATAAAAAAATCTGACAAAGATGAATAGATCAAGTGAATGCATATATTACATAAAATTCAATGTAAGAACTACATATATACAACAAATGAAATCGGGTATTAATTCAATATTGGAAAGTAACACTCTGATTTAAAAATAAATTTACTGTAAAAGTATTTTTAAATCAGAGCGATACTTTCTAATATTGGGATTAATACTCGATTTCATTTGTTGTGTATATAGTTCTTATGTATCTTTACCTTTGTGAGAACGCTCTGTAGAACTTCTTTATAAACAATATTTTGTGTATAATTTTTTGGAATGTCAATTTGTTCTTCTAGAAAAACATTTAAGGATGAAGCAGATCTAGCTCTTGAGAACGCAACATACAATTGCCCATGACAAAAAAACTGGTGTACGTAGATATAATCCAACTTTTCCCAAGGTTTGTCCTTGATTTTTGTTTATAGTTATAGCATAGGCAACACGAACGGGAAATTGACGCCATTTAAGGATGAAAGGGAGATCTTCATTATCACTGGACATAATTATTCTTAGTATTGCCACACATTTTCCAATATTTGAATCGATCATGATTTCTGCTTTTATGACTCTTTCACCTAACTGTTTAATGATAAGACATGTGTCATTACATAAACCAATAGTTTGATCTAAATTAAGAAATAACATAATCGGTGTATTTACTTTAAGTTCAAGCGAATAAGGAGGCAATCCAGAACATATCAACGAATTAAAAAATTCTGTTGTATGTAAAAAATCATTGCAAGCAGAATCATCAGCAACAGAAACCTTCGTGTCTGCACTCAAGTAAATCCGACTTTCTTCTCTAATTTGATATATGACTTTCTTATTAATTTCATCAACTTCTTCATTTCTACATTCAAGTATTGCTCTTGATTACAAATACCGCGGATTTTGATAATTATCATTTAAATCTGTATATATTTTATTTATTAATCTACTAATACCAAGTCTGTGATTAGATAACATTGAATCCAGAATCTCTATCCAATTATCATCACAATCATTGCCCATTTGAATTCCTTTAACATCACCATTACCAATATCGATTATCCATTTTGCAAAATTTTCGTTGTCTTCTTCTGACCTCGTATTCGTATGGAAACACATATTATTTGTTAATATAAGCATCTCACATTGATCCCATAGATATGATTTATGTAATGTAGCAGACATAATTTGTTATCTCCTATCCTTACGGACGACAGGTAAAATCTGTCGAAAATCACCACCAAGAACAACAGTCTTTCCACCAGATGGTTTATTCTCAAGTTGTGGATTAATATTTGATAGAATATCTTTGAAAGTTCGATCTACGGCTTCAAATGCAAAGTGGTTTATCATCGGAATTTCATCCCAAATAATCAATGTTGCTTCTTTGATGAGAGAAGAAAGATTAAATTGGCGAGGTATTGCGTAAGATGAAAACTCATGAAAATCGAAAGAAATTTTGAATCTTGAATGTGCTATACGTCCTCCGGGTAGTAACAAAGAAGCAATGCCAGAACATACAACAGTAAGAACGATTTGTTTCTTACTACGCAACTTCGCTAAAATTGCATTCCATAAGTATGTTTTGCCTGTTCCACCACCTCCATACACAAAAAATAGCCTTCCGATATTTTTTCGCATGAAGTTATAACCGCTTCAAAGATTTTTCTTTGTTCATCGTTTAAACCACATTCCAATTCAATAGATTTTTTCGACAACTCAAACATATCATAATTTAGCTCCTTAAATATCAATCTATTGTTCTTATTTAAATTGCTATAAGTGAGTATTGGCATAAATGGAAAATCTCTCAAGATTTTATTATTTTATAACAAAATCACATCTATATCATGAAGCGCAAAATCTCTTAATTGTTCGTTACGGAGTACAATTTTTAAATCAAGATGCAAATTTTCTAAACGTCTTTCATAATCATCACTCATGGCCTCCCAATGTAAATCTCATAGTTCTCGATGATTCATAACTTCATTAAAAAGTAATATCGTATAAAACATGTGACGAAGTTGATTAGCCATAGCCCAATTAGACGCTTCTTGGAATGCTAAGTTCTATTCATTATTATCATCGAGAAGTCCAAGTGCTATACATGCTGCCTTATAAGTTTCATGTTCAACGCCATCAATTATTCTCATATCAATAAAATTAATTCTTCCTTTCACAATTGTCAACAACATCCTGAGATAATATCTTTCACCAGCGGCAGAATGTGCATAAGGTAATTTACCTATCGCTTTCCTTCTTTTTCGTTACTTCCAACATAAGTTTTTTTTTTGTCTCAAACAAAGTGATTTGGAAACTCAACATAAGTATAATTTCTAGCATAAGAAAATTTAAGATTCATAGTAAACCATTCAGTTAACATTGTTTTCTTAGCTCGCTCAGACTCCATTATTTCTTCAACACTTCTATCTTCTCTAAAGAAAACCATTTGTTCAGCAAAAAGATGATATTGCAACCGTTCAACGGCAGGATGACGTTTATTTATTTTAAATTCAAAAGGCCTCCATGAAACTTCAGATGCTGCAATATATCTAGAATCTAAAAATAATTTGACCTCGTCATATCTTTCGACCATATTTTGATAAATGATAGCTGTTGCAAAATCAGATCCTTTAGTCACATATTTAAATAAATATTTTATTGCTCTTCTATTATTGCATATTTCAACATTAATATGGGATTGATATTTTAGTAGCAGATTTGCATTGTAAGGCACAACCCATTTATGTGTACTTATTATTTTTTTTGAGTATTTATTATTTTTCATACAAACACATTTTGGATTATGTGTACCATATGGCCCATGAATCATATGGAACTACCAAATCATGAAGTAAAGGATCCATTTTAATGTCAGGAAGTTCAGCTCTAATTAAATTATCGATATCCTTTGCGAGTTTTATTTTTTTAAACTTTCCAATGTAATAAGGATATGAGAATGTGGTAATCCTCGTTTTCGAAATTCTACCACAGATAGATTTACAAATAGAAAAATTAAACTTTTAAATAGAAACATATAACAATATACAAAACATATATCAACAAATAATGACAATAACCTACCAGAAATTACTCGTCCAAAATATTTATGTTTAATCAAATCATCAAGAAGCTGCATAAGTTTGAAGTGAAAAACTCTGGCAACAATATCAGGCCTATCAGATGCACTTTGACCATCAGCAATCAATAAAAAATCATGTATTTCTTTCTAATTAGGATTGTATGTAAAAGTAATGAATAAATCTGGAGGCCTGGCCCATGCACAAATTGCCTTAGCATCTTGATAGTTTTGAATCATGTATCGTGGACCTCCAGTAAAGGATAAAGGCAAAATGATTTTTTACCAATTGTGTGAGCATCATTATCACCATCGTCAACAGCATCCTGCAAGTCTTGATATAACTCACATCGTAAAGTTTTTTGATTATTACGAATCTATCCAAAACGATTCCCTTCAACAGACGCATAAGCATCAACTATATATTGCTGTAATAATTTTCCACCTCTCAACAACGTTGTTCCTTCATGACAACGCTGTTGTAACCTAAATGCGTAGAAGTCCTTCATTGAAACTTTATTCTTTTTTCTCTTCGTATTATTACCCTCAATATAATTATGCTAATTATCTTCTCCATATGGGAATAATAAAGGATATTGTAATGGCATGTATGCTGGATGAATCTCACTAATTCTTTAATATCTTTTTTTTTCAATTGTTGACAATAATATCTTGAGTAGATGAAGGAAAAAATTCATCATCAATCAGCAAAGCAGCTATTTCTGTTGAATTTGGTTTATTATATTATTGACCCTTATTGTTTCTATCCTCTTGAATGCGTAAACTAAACGCTTTATCTTTATTGTTCTCATACCAATCACTTACATATCGAAATTTCTAGATATATTTGTTGTATTTATCCAACATTTCCTTAAACTTTTTGTAAGTCGATGTGCAACACCCCACGACTTGCGGGGAGGCGGAAATATGAAAAACGATCATGTTCTTTGCTTAAACATCGACTAACCGGATGAATCGAAGCTAAACGATAACTAACATCAAACATAGAAGTTCTAAACTACTATGTGAAGGGATTATACCTAAAGAACCGTGTCCTTCGTCTTTACGAACTCCACCTCCTCCTCGGCCTTCTCTAAGTAGTAGACGATCCACCACGAGAGCTAAACTCCAAGCTTTGCCTCTAAACTTGAGGCAACTAGGTATCTTTAAGTGCTAATCAAAGTACCTAGATGAAATAGAGTATGGTTATGGATTAAATAGTCTAACTAATCCTTGTACTCAACACATGAGAGGGGAGGATTAGGGTTTGAAGAGAGAGAGCTTGAGGAGAGAGAAGATGAACATCATAATCAAATGAGAAAATGAGTTATCATAATATATATCAAGCATTTTATTTTATCAAGAAAAGAAAAGATAATGATTTACAACCATGCTTGATAAATATCTAATGGTGATTCATCTCCATGAGTCATTAAGCAATTATGAAGCATTAATGACATGGATGAATCATCCATATGACTCACTAATCTCATTTAATGTATATGCCACCTTAACCTCCTTAGTCACCATATTCTAGAAGCTTCTCGCGCAATTACGAGAACGCCCCTCCTATCCGTGAAAACACGGAAAAACTTTAGACTGTATAAATCCAATAACCGGATACTAGTAACTGGCTTAAACCAAAGCCGACTAGTAAAAACTGTCCGAAAGTCGTACGTGCGTAAACGCACGTATGCGTCCGAACCCTTGTCGTAAAACCATACGACCTCTATATCGTTTCGCCTGGAGTAGGGAAACTCTCTGCGTGGGACTCTAGAGACTCGACTACTACGCTGGTAATGGGTTTAACCACAGACCGCAAGCGGCACTAGCTGTACGTAACGGTCCCCAGGTTGATGTCGAAAAGAAGGCCGATGAGGAAACCCATCCGAACTCCTACTGAGTCTGATGTGACAATCTCCGTACAGTCCGGTCTGTTCGTCTAAGACTATCGCATATCGGGCCTAGGGGGCGGCAAGCGTCAGTCCCCTAATAGCGGTATAAGTCGTGTCGGAGCGAAGCCCATTATACCCTGAGAAACTACTGGAACCTACCAGCAAATCTCGCTTGCCCTGGCCAGGGACTTTGTGCAATGGCTCTCTGACACAGCGCGATATCAACCCCCAATACCGGGAGAGACGAATCCTGTCTAACCGCCACTGCCTCCAAGTGCTCGGGACTGCACCCAACTGCTACCTGTTTGCACGACTCCTTTGAGCCGTGGTAGGGTAGCAACCTAAGAACAGTGGGACACACTCGAGGCGAAGTAGCAGTGTCAAGTCTGCGGACTATGCTGTACTCATGTCACCTGGGAACTGTTCACTGACGACTGGTATAAAACCAACCAACAGTTCCCTGTGAGTCCTATCCGGTATACCCGTAACCTATCGAGCACCTGCATTCTATCTCCAGTATGACGTACTGACGGCTGTGGGACATACCATCTCCCCAACTGGGATGAGAAGCGTACACACTAGTCTACTCCGGAGTATCGATGCCCTGTCTCGATAATCCAACGACTAGAGACCTGAATAAGGATGTGCTTGTAGACTACCCAGCCCCCACTAGTGTGACTGTCATCACAACGCTGGTAGTCAAGCAAGATCCTAAAAGCTCTATCAATACGTATACTCACATATCAAGATAGAAAAAACCAAGTAGCATACTACCATTTTTAGCAAGACTGTTATATACATGTGAATATCCCAAGCTTCCATTAAGTAATATACAAACTAGTATGATACAGTAATGGCCTTCTAGGGCATAAACACTAACAATCTCCCACTTGCACTAGGGCCATGTACTGGCGTATCGAAGACCGATGATCTCGAGTAGCCTCTCGAACTGAATCTGAGGTAGGGCCTTAGTGAATGGATCAGCAATGTTATCCTCTGTTTTTACTCTCTTTACCTCGATCTCCCGGCGATCTACGATCTCCCTGATCAGGTGATACCGCCTTAAGATGTGTCTGGACTTCTGATGGGACCTGGGTTCCTTCGCTAAAGCTATAGCGCCGTTGTTGTCGCAATACAGAGGTATTGGACCAACACTGGTAGGAACCACCTGAAGTTCTGTGAGGAACTTCTTCATCCAGACAGCTTCTTTTGCGGCATCGCAAGCAGCTATGTACTCTGCTTCCATCGTTGAGTCAGCAACGGTGTCCTGCTTGGAACTCTTCCAACATACCGCCCCTCCATTAAGGGTAAAGACATAACCCGACATGGATTTGGAGTCATCCTTGTCACTCTGGAAGCCGGAATCAGCATAGGCCTCCATCTTGAGGTCTTTTTCGCCGTAAACTAAGAACATCTCCTTAGTCCTCCTTAGGTACTTGAGAATGTTCTTTACTGCTATCCAGTGATTCTCCCCTGGGTTTGCCTGATACCGGCTTACAACGCTCAATGCGTATGCTACATCTGGTCTGGTACATAACATCGCATACATTATAGAGCCTACCGCGGAAGTGTAGGGTATAATCGACATGCGTTCCCTTTCTAAATCAGTCTTGGGAGACATCTCTTTGGAGAGGGTGATTCCGTGACAAGCCGGTAGGTTACCGCGCTTAGAATCTTCCATACTGAATCTTTTCAATATGGTGTCAATGTACCTGGACTGTGAAAGTCCCAACATCCTCTTTGATCTATCACGATAGATCTGGATCCCCAGAATGTAGGTGGCATCACCCAGGTCCTTCATGGAGAATTTCTGTGACAAGAATCTTTTGACTGACTGTAGCATAGGAATATCATTTCCTATTAGGAGAATGTCATCCACATACAAGACGAGGAATACAACAACTCTCCCTACAATCTTACTGTATATACATGGTTCATCTGGATTTTTGATAAAGTCGAATTCTTTGACAGTATCATCAAAACAGATGTTCCAACTCCGCGATGCCTGCTTTAGTCCATAAATGGACTTAAGCAGCTTGCATACTTTACCGCTGCTCCCACTCTGAATGAATCCCTCTGGCTGATCCATATAGACGCTCTCTTCTAAATTTCCATTTAGAAAGGCCGTCTTTACGTCCATCTGCCAGATCTCATAATCGTGGAAGGCAGCAATAGCAAGAAGGACCCGAATGGATTTCAGCATAGCCACTGGAGTAAAGGTTTCGTCATAGTCCAAACCAGGTCTTTGACGGAAACCCTTTGCAACAAGTCTAGCCTTATAGGTTTCAACCTGTCCATCTACACCAATCTTCTTTCTGAAGATCCACTTGCATCCTACGGGTTTTACCCCATCTGGAGTAGTGTCCAAAGTCCATACTTTGTTAGTGTACATGGACTTCATTTCGGTCCGCATTGCATCCAGCCATTTTACTGAGTCACCGCTCTGAATGGCTTGCTGGAAGCTAGTAGGGTCGTCATTATCAATGACGCAATCTTCTCTATCCCCGTCTATGAGAAAACCGTAGTATCTCTCGGGCGGATGAGACTGCCTGCTACTTCTGCGGATAGGCGCTGGTATGTCCCTTTCTTCTGAAACTTCTTATTCTACCAAACTTTCAGTAACAGCTTGTGGTTCTGGAATTTCTTCCAGTTCTACTGCGCTCTCACTCTTCTGATTTTCTAAAAATTCAGTTTCTAAGAAGTGGGCATGACGAGAAACAAAAACCTTTTGTTCCTCTGCGTAATAGAAATAATATCCTTTGGAGTTCTTTGGATATCCCACAAGCTTACACTGTACTGAGCGTGCCTCGAGCTTGTCCGGATGCTGCTTTTTTACAAAAGATGGACACCCCCATGTCCTAAAATGTTTTAGACAGGGTTTCTTCCCACTCCACATCTGATATGGTGTGGTAGGCACAGTCTTGGTTGGAACCTGGTTCAAAAGATATACAGCTGATTCTAGTGCATAACCCCAGAAAGATCGCGGTAACTCAGCCTTACTCACCATGGAACGAACCATATCCAATAGGGTTCGATTCCTCCTTTCCGATACACCATTGTGTTGTGGTGTGTATGGAGGAGTAAGCTGAGAGAGAATTCCATTCTCTTTTAAGTAACCCAGGAATTCGGCACTTAAGTATTCACCACCTCGATCAGATCTCAGTGTCTTTATACTTTTGCCTTTCTGTTTTTCCACTTCATTCTTGTAATCTTGGAATTTCTCAAAGGCCTCGGATTTATGCTTCATTAAGAAGATATATCCATACCTAGAGAAATCATCCGTAAAAGTAATGAAGTAGGAATAACCACCTCGCGCATGTGTAGACATTGGACCGCACACGTCACTGTGTACGAGTCCTAAGAGCTCGCTCGCTCTTACTCCGTGTCCAGTAAACGGAGTCTTTGTCATCTTTCCCAAGAGACAAGATTCACAAGTGGTATAAGATTGATATTCGAAAGGATTCAAATATCCTTCTCTATGTAACTTTGTTAATCGTGTTTCATTGATGTGACCTAGTCTACAATGCCATAAGAAAGCCTGATTTATTTCTGGAGACTTTCTTTTAAGTGTGTTCTGGACATTGAAAACCTGAGCTTGATTCAATACGTATATACTGTCATCTAATGTACCAGACTCAATCAGAACTTGATTTAGGTGGATGTGAACTACATCGCTTACGAATGTAAAGTCATATCCCTCTCTTGAAAGTGAGGACACTAATATGATATTACAAGTCAAACTAGATACATACAGACAGTTACGTAAAATCAATATCTGCCCACTTGTCAAACCTAGGCGATATTCTCCTACGGATTCAGCGTCCACGCTCATTCCGTTTGCAACTCTGAGAGACAAATCACCTATCCTTATAACTTTACGGTTTCTCAAAGCATGTAACGAATTACAGATATGAGATCCTGCTCCGGTATCTAGTACCCAGGAAGTAGAGTTAATTGACAAACAGTTCTCAATTACAAACACACTTGAGGCTGAAGCCACAACATGCTTCGTATCCTGGCTACTGGCTTCCAAAGCCCTGCAATCCTTCTGCCAATGTCCGTTCCCATAACAATAGGAATATCCCTCCTTACCTACACCAAGTCCCGAAACTTTTTCTCTTCCCTTTCCTCCTACTTTGCTGACACCGTATATCGGCTTTGTAGAGGTCTTCTTCTTTTCACCCTTTGCTTTCGCCCTGGATGTAGAAGAAGAAGGTCCCCCATTAAGCAGAGCTTGTGTCTCCCTGGTTTCTTTCAAGGTATAAGTAGAGGGTAGGGACTGTGGAAATACGTCAGCATATGACCTGTTTCCCAACGTGGTCTCCGGGTCCTTGAGCTCATCAATATAGCTAGTCATCGTAAGGACGTCATCCCTTACAGATGACCCGTCAGCCGACCTCGCTTGAATTAATTCGTTCGAGGCCTCATATCTTACAATATGAGATTGCTCTCCATATAAATCTTTGTTATAGAGAAAGATGGAAACAGAGTCCATCTTCTCGTGCTGCTTATGGTATATACCATCAACTGAAGCCAACACGAGGCACTTGGCTTTCGCTTTATCCTTTTCCTTTGTCTGACGGATATCCATATCCACGATGGTGGAAACTGGACCTGGGACGGCGGGATCTTGAGTAGTAATAGGGTGGTCCAGCTTGTCATAGGAAATGGTCATCTGGACAGACCTTTGCCAGTCATATAAGTTAGATTCAGTCAACTTATTATCTAGATGTAACCTAGTCATGGTCACAAGGCCGCTGCAATGAGAGAGAGAGAAGAAAACACTTTAGCATGATGCTCTTGCAAGTTTAGATTGGTTTTTAATTTATCTAAACTGGATGGCTCCCACTGTTTCTCGAATCCTTCCTCAAACCATAAAAGAAGAATTAGCCAGGACTATTCTCACTGTACAATACTTGCTTAACCGTTCAACCAGGCTAGTGTCGGTACTTCGAGGGAGGTTTTCCAACACTTTCGCGAAGTTCCTTAATTAAATAACCTCTTTTCTCTGGGGGCGTAGCCCCGCTGACACCTTTCTCGGCACCTACTTGGTTTATAGCATTGATCGTTAAGTGACGAATCTCCTGATAAGTAGCATATACTCACAGTAGGATCGGGATCCAAATATCATCGTATGATAATGTTGAAGGAATCCTACCAACATTCATCAAACTCCAAATGGTATGCATCTCTTTGCAAATTTCAGTTTCTTTAGAAATTCCCGATATTGATTTTTGCCCATGTTCTTATGACCTTGACTAAGGGCCAATAAATCATAAGTCACATGTCAAGTTCTGCCCATCATTATCCTGTTGATTTGAACCCATCCGTATTTACTCTTGACTAAGGGCCAAACAAAGTAATACGACTGTCCCAAACCAACTCATCTATCTATGCAACAAATGAATGCCCCAGCAGCTACCAATCACTATGTCTTGACTAAGGGCCAAACAAACATAGCTTGAATACTACTGACCATCCATAAGAAATGACGGAGGGCTACGACTGGTTTTGGCGAAACCGTGAACGTAATGAACTTGATATAATCGAAGGAACCTGATAGCTTTTTAAAAGGAGTGGTTAAAGCTCCGCAATTAAAAATTCTGCTCTTTTAAAATAACTGAGTGGTTTCTTTTAAATTGTTCCAACGATTCAACTTTTGGTTTATTTTCTTTGCATTATAAATAATGCGTCCCATCATTAACCTATCATTGCAGAAAACAACGAAAATACAACGTCCTCTTATGCCATCCGCAATCGCCACGGGGTCCCGTCATTACCCGTTAGGTTACTTAACTCAGAGCGGGGGCTGGGCTAGCGCGGGTGCAAAACATAAGTGACGTCTAAATAGCTATCATATATAGATATTGTACATTCGTCAGACGCAATAATAGGCATTCCAGATCACAGATGAACTTTATTGGATTTACAAGCAATCCGCATTTGTTTTGAGCCTGCAACAAAAGACGGATTACACAGTTGTGATGAATAGCCATTACCCCACCCAAGACCCCAACGGGTACGGCAAACTACCCACCCGGCAGTTTATGCACCCCACCTTGGGTCTGTCCTAGGAGCAAAAACAGTAAAATGAAATAATACAACGGTGGCTACAACCGCAACCTGGATGTGCCCCGCAAAATAATATTACAACAAATTACATTTACATCAAATGAATTAAATAATAACCCATCACATAACCCCGGCTAATCATCACAACAGTCCAACACAGTTCATATACATAAACAGTAAAAACCATTACAGAAATGTGCAACCCCCTGCCAACCGACATACTAGCAGTTAGGGGAGGTTTACGAACACATTATACAAACACAGATATAATCCAACAAGCAAATACCGTATAATTTCGATCGATTAAACACATTTAATTTTGCTCCAATACTTCTCTGTAGATCTTAAACCTGAGCAAAAATTAAAAAATTCCAGAAAATACCAAATATCACAGAGAACCAACACGGGAAAATTGGGAAGATGAATCGGTAACTCGGCGGCGGAATAGCGGCGGATCGGGGGTATTCGCCGCGGTTCCGCGGCGCTTTAGCCGATTCATGAGCCCATTTTTCTTGGGTGTTCTTATACTATCATTTTAAGCTTTCTGAAGGTACCTGAAAAATTTTTGGACCTTATTTAAAAATCGACAGAAACACATGATATCGGGGTTTTCCGGTTTTGTTTTTCTCGTTCGAAATTCATACAATTTTGCAAGTGAGTTATTTATTATTTAGCGAGGCTCTGATACCACTGTAAGTCGATGTGCAACACCCCACGACTTGCGGGGAGGTGGAAATATGAAAAACGATCTTGTTCTTTGCTTAAACATCGACTAACCGCATGAATCGAAGCTAAACGATAACTAACATCAAACATAGAAGTTCTAAACTACTATGTGAAGGGATTATACCTAAAGAACCATGTCCTTCGTCTTTACGAACTCCACCTCCTCCTCGGCCTTCTCCAAGTAGTAGACGATCCACCACGAGAGCTAAACTCCAAGCTTTGCCTCTAAACTTGAGGCAACTAGGTATCTTTAAGTGCTAATCAAAGTACCTAGATGAAATAGAGTATGGTTATGGATTAAGTAGTCTAACTAATCCTTGTACTCAACACATGAGAGGGGAGGATTAGGGTTTGAAGAGAGAGAGCTTGAGGAGAGAGAAGATGAACATCATAATCAAATGAGAAAATGAGTTATCATAATATATATCAAGCATTTTATTTTATCAAGAAAAGAAAAGATAATGATTTACAACCATTCTTGATAAATATCTAATGGTGATTCATCTCCATGAGTCATTAAGCAATTATGAAGCATTAATGACATGGATGAATCATCCATATGACTCACTAATCTCATTTAATGTATATGCCACCTTAACCTCCTTAGTCACCATCTTCTAGAAGCTTCTCGCGCAATTACGAGAACGCCCCTCCTATCCGTGAAAACACGGAAAAACTTTAGACTGTATAAATCCAATAACCGGATACTAGTAACTGGCTTAAACCAAAGCCGACTAGTAAAAACTGTCCGAAAGTCGTACGTGCGTAAACGCACGTATGCGTCCGAACCCTTGTCGTAAAACCATACGACCTCTATATCGTTTCGCCTGGAGTAGGGAAACTCTCTGCGTGGGACTCTAGAGACTCGACTACTACGCTGGCAGTGGGTTTAACCACAGACCGCAAGCGGCACTAGCTGTACGTAACGGTCCCCAGGTTGATGTCGAAAAGAAGGCCGATGAGGAAACCCATCCGAACTCCTACTGAGTCTGATGTGACAATCTCCGTACAGTCCGGTCTGTTCGTCTAAGACTATCGCATATCGGGCCTAGGGGGCGGCAAGCGTCAGTCCCCTAATAGCGGTATAAGTCGTGTCGGAGCGAAGCCCATTATACCCTGAGAAACTACTGGAACCTACCAGCAAATCTCGCTTGCCCTGGCCAGGGACTTTGCGTAATGGCTCTCTGACACAACGCGATATCAACCCCCAATACCGGGAGAGACGAATCCTGTCTAACCGCCACTGCCTCCAAGTGCTCGGGACTGCACCCAACTGCTACCTGTTTGTACGACTCCTTTGAGCCGTGGTAGGGTAGCAACCTAAGAACAGTGGGACACACTCGAGGCGAAGTAGCAGTGTCAAGTCTGCGGACTATGCTGTAGTCATGTCACCTGGGAACTGTTCACTGACGACTGGTATAAAACCAACCAACAGTTCCCTGTGAGTCCTGTCCGGTGTACCCGTAACCTAATGAGCACCTGCATACTATCTCCAGTACGACGTACTGACGGCTGTGGGACAGAACATCTCTCCAACTGGGATGAGAAGCGTACACACTAGTCTACTCCGGAGTATCGATGCCCTGTCTCGATAATCCAATGACTAGGGACCTGAATAAGCATGTGCTTGTAGACTACCCAGCCCCTACTAGTGTGACTGCCATCACAACGCTGGTAGTCAAGCAAGATCCTAAGAGCTCTATCAATACGTATACTCACATATCAAGATAGAAAAAACCAAGTAGCATACTACCATTTTTAGCAAGACTGTTATATACATGTGAATATCCCAAGCTTCCATTAAGTAATATACAAACTAGTATGATACAGTAATGGCCTTCTAGGGAATAAACACTAACACTTTTCACAATTTCTGAATCATATTCTGTAGCATTACAATTATCTCCAATAGATGCAATTCGATTTTCAATTTCATGCTCGGTATAATATATATAAAGCTGTGCATATTTAGGTTGACTTCCGATGGCCGGTAGCAATGAACCTATTTTATGATAGTTTTGTCCATGAATTCGAAATGTATATGGTCCCTTTCCTTTCAAAATTTGATAATCTATTTTTGTACCAATAGAAATAAAAGCAAATATAGAGTTGAACGAACGAATTTTT
The DNA here is from genome assembly GCA_030015575.1 of Agapanthus africanus. Lineage (NCBI taxonomy): Eukaryota > Viridiplantae > Streptophyta > Magnoliopsida > Asparagales > Amaryllidaceae > Agapanthus > Agapanthus africanus. Next base: position 136,553,627 of record JASDDO010000010.1, read on the forward strand.
TTTCGAAATTGTTTAGCTTATTCAGAAACATTTTTATAGTTCAATAAAAAGTCTAGCATTTCTGTAAGCCGATGTCGCGCACCCCGCGGTCCGCGGGGAGACGGAATTTACAAAAAACGATGATTTTGACTTCGCAACACCGGCTATAACTCTAGGATCTTTACTAAACCCTTAACTAGCTAATCTATCTAGAGGTTTAACTACTCTGTAGAATGGTTATATCTCCAAGATCGAGTCCTTCGGGTCTTCTAGTGTTCGTCTCCAAGGCTCCTCGGTGATCGGATCGGGTTTACTCCACGGCCTTCTTGCGTCAAAGATGATCCACCGCGAGAGAATGTACTCCAAGCTTCAACCTCTAAATGAGATAACTAAGGTAGATAGTTTGCTAAACCAACTAGCCTAAGAGATGTAAAGAATGCTAATGGATTGTTTGTCTCACTAAACCCTTGGCTCACAACACATGTGAAGGTTAGGGTTTAGTTAGAGGAAGAAAGAGATGGAGGAAACCTAGAGAGCTTAAAAGAGGAGAGCAACTCAAGAAATGAGCTCAAGAAAATGAATGACTAAAAAAGTGTGAAGCATTGTGTAAAGAATGACTAATAAACTCAACTCAATAATTCAAGCATGCAATAATATATAATAGAATAATGCACCCATGCTTGAATAGTGAGTCAAGACCAATATAATAATCCCTTAGCCATGCTTTGCACCATGCCTCCCAAAGTCTCCTCCATTTCCACCTCATTAATCCATTTAAGTAAATGGATAAAACCAATAATGAGGTGGCTCATTCTAGAAGCATGCCTTGACAAATTACAAGAATGCCCCTCTCACAGTATATACATACCCGTATCCGTATTCCAAAAAATACGGATGCACTGAGACGATAACAATCCAATAATACAATACTAGGATCCGGTTTAAACCAAAGCCCACTAGTATTGTCCGCCCGATCAGCATCCGTGTACAAGTACACGTACGTGATCGAAGCCCAGTCGTAAAACTATACGACGTCTACATCAATTGCCTAAAGCAGGGAAACCCTCTGTGTAGAACTCTAAAGACTCAACAGTATGCTGGCAGTGGGTTTAACCACAAGCCGTCAGCGGTACTAGTTGTACGTAACGGCTACCCAGGTATCTGTCGATAAGAAGACCGATGAGAAAACTCACCCGGACTTCTACTGAACCTATCGGTGAAAATCTCCGTACAGTCCGGTCTGTTCGTCTGAGATATGCGTATATCAGCCTAGGGAGATGGTAAATGTCAGACCCCTAACAACGTGATAAGTCGTGCCGAAGGAGAGCCCAATACACCCTGAGAAACTACTGGAGTACCTTACCAGTATTTCTCGACTGCCCTAGCCAGGGACTTTGTGTAATGGCTTTCCGAACACTGTGCGATATCAACACTCAATATCGGGAGAGACGAATCCTATCTGATTGCTACTGTCTCCAAGTGCTTCGGGACTACACCCAACTACTACCTGTTTGCATGACTCCTTTTGAGCGTAGTAGGATAGTAATCAAAGTGGAGTGAGAACACACTAGAGACGAAGTAGCGATGGCAAGTCAACGAACTAAGCTGTACTCATGCCACCTGGGAACTGCTACCTGATGATATGTATAATACCAACCAGCAGTTCCCGATAAGTCATGTCCAGTGTAACTCACAACCCAGTGAGCACCTGTATACCTTCTCCAGTACATCGTACTAATGGCTGTGGGACAGACCATATCCACTGCTGGGATGAGAAGCATATACACTAGTCTACTTCGGAGTATCGATGCCTCGTCTCGATAATCCAACGACTAGAGACCTGTATAAGGATGTGCTTATAGACTACCCATCCCCCACGAGTGTGACTACCATCACAACGCTGATAGTTAAGCAAAGATCCTAAGGGCTCTACCAATATTTATAAGCGATATGCTAAAAGAAACACATGCACATATTGAGGTAGAAACAAACCAGGTAGCATACTACCATATCGAGCAAGACTGTTATTATAACTGTGAAATATCACAAGCATCCAATATATAATATACAATCCAGTATGATACAATAATGGCCTCTAGGGAATATACCACTAACAATTTCAAGTGTCTTCTCAAGAAGAGGCAGCGAAACTTTTTCACTCTTGCAACAAAGTGAATAATTTATTTTTTCTTATCATTAGTTCTAACCATTTTTTTCATTCTACACAATTGCATCACATCCAGAACATTTTTCAGTAGGAGGTCCCAAATAATGGAAACGACTTCACCAATCTGTTAAATTATTATCGTTAAAACTGTTTTATCATGTATCATTATAAAACACACATTACAATTTAATCAGTAATAAGAAAATGTCATATATTATATTATTTTATTTATGGAGGATTTTATTTAAAATAATCTTATAGCTTTTAAAACATATAAAATATTTGTAAATCAACAAAATTAAAAAATTTAAGATTTTTGAGTAATATGTTCTTTAAATATAGTTAATATCAAATATTCAAGTAAAATTAGATAAAACTGTGTTTTATAGGGATATATAATGAGGGTGAAGCGTGCTCTTACTATCATTATCCTGTTTTTTACATGACAAATCTTGATGAATGCCTTTATTAACTATATGGTGATCATTCAAAAAACCCACTTTCGTAGAATGATATAAAGCGGTATCATTGTAAGTCCACGTTGCTCACCCCGGATCTTACGGGGAGGTGGAAATGGCGAAAAATGATGATTTTGGCGCAAGGCAACATGGACTAAAAGTCGGGATCTTTGCTAAACTAGAAACTAGTAAACACTTAGAGGTTTTAACTACTATGCTTGTAGAAAGTATACCTCACGGAACCGGTCCTTCGGGTCTTCATTCCGCTGTCCCGCTCGTCCATCCAAGCTCCAAGCGTCGATCCGGACCTTGGGCACCTCCGCGGCCTTCTTGAGTCGAAGACGATCCATCCGAGAGATATACACCGAGCTCCACCTCGAGCCGAGGCAACTAGGGTAAAGTGATTGCTAGTCAAGAAGCCCTAGAATGTATAGAGGAGATGTATGGATGTATTTGTCTTTGTGGGATCTTTTTCTCTCAACACATGAGATCAAAAGATGAGATCAAGAGGAGGAAGAAGAAGGAGAAAGTTTAGCAACCATGGAGCTTTTCTTTTCTTCTCATTTCAAGAGAGAGAATGAGAATGGAATAATGAAAAAGATTAAGCCAAATGAAATGAACCATGGTTGCAATAATACACAAGAATCATCATTACTAATCCTATCATGAAAGAGTTGATGGCACATTGAATTGACCATTATCATAACTCAAGAATTAAAAAGAAAATAAAAGAAGAGTGTAGATCCCTCTTGAAGGTCAATGGTCAACACGGTCAACGGGTCAACAAAGTCAAGAGGGGTCTAAGTGGTCAAATGGTCAATGCAATTAGCCATCACTAATCTATCACTAAAAGGATTAGTAAACAATGTCTCCGACTCATAACGGTTTTGACCAAACGAATTGTCAAAACCCTAATGAGTGTGCCACATTACGGTTTTGGCCGAACCAACTGCCAAAACCCTAATGGGGCACCTCCTCCTTCATCGCTCCTCAAAACTGTGCATACACACCTGCATCCGCATTCCGTAGAATGCGAATGCACAGAAGACAAATCAAATCCATATGTGCAATACCAGGATCTGTCTTAAACCAAAGCCCACTAGTATTGCCCACCCGAACAGCATACGCACACAAAGTGCACGTAAGTGATCGTAGCCCTGCCGTAAAACCATACGGCCTCTACACGTTTCGCTCAGTGCAGGGAAACTCTCTGTGTGGGACTCTAAAGACTCGACACTACGCTGGCAGTGGGTTTAACTACAGACCGCAAGCGGCACTAGCTGTACGTAACGGTCCCCGGGTAGATGTCGATAAGAAGGCCGATGAGGTAAACCCATCCGAACTCCTACTGAGCCTGTATGTGACAATCTCCGTACAGTCCGGTCTGTTCGTCTGATACATCGCATGGCGGGCCTAAGGGGATGGTGAACGTCAGTCCCCTAATAGCGGTACAAGTCGTGTCGGAGTGTAGCCCAGAACACCCTGAGATAACACTGGAAACCTACCAGTATATCTCGCTTGCCCTGGCCAGGGACTACTTGTGTAATGGCTCTCCTAGACACAGCGCGATGTCAACCCCCAATACCGGGAGAGACGAATCCTGTCTAACCGTCACTGCCTCCAAGTGCTTCGGGACTGCACCCAACTACTACCTGTTTGCACGACTGCTTTGAGCCGTGGTAGGGTAGTAATCTAAGTACAGTGGGAACACACTCGAGGCAAAGTGACAGTGTCAAGTCAGCGGACTAAGCTGTACTCATGTCACCTGGGAACTGATAACTGACGATAGGTATAATACCAACCAACAGTTCCCGACGAGTCCTGTCCAGTGTACTCGTAACCTAACGAGCACCCGCATACTATCTCAAGTACGATGTACTGATGGCTGTGGGACAGACCGTCTCCCCCGCTAGGATGAGAAGCGCATACGCTAGTCTACTCCAGAGTATCGATGCCCTGTCTCGATAGTCCAACGACTAGGGACCTGTATAAGGATGTGCTTATGGATTACCCAGCCCCCACGAGTGTGAGCGCCATCACAACGCTGGTAATCAAGCAAAGATCCTAAGGGCTCTACTAATATGTATATAAGCGATATGCTAAAAGAAACACATGCACATATTGAAGTAGAGACAAACCAAGTAGCATACTACCATTTTGACCAAGATTGTCTATACAACTGTGAATATCCTAAGCTTCCATCAAGTAATATACAAGCTAGTATGATACAGTAATGGCCTCTAGGGCATATACACTAACAATCTCCCACTTGCACTAAGGCCATGTACTGGCGTATCGAAGACCTATCATCTCGATCAGCCGCTCGAACTGAGTCTGGGGTAGGGCCTTCATGAGTGGATCTGCAGTGTTGTTCTCCGTATTTACTCTCTTCACCTCGATCTCCCGGCGATCTACGATCTCCCTGATCAGGTGGTACCGCCTCAAAATGTGCCTGGACTTCTGATGGGACCTGGGTTCCTTCGCTAAAGCTATAGCGCCGTTGTTGTCGCAATACAGCGGTATTGGATCAACAATGGTAGGAACCACCTGAAGCTCCGTGAGAAACTTCTTCATCCAGACAGCTTCCTTTGCGGCATCGCAAGCAGCTATGTACTCCGCTTCCATAGTTGAGTCAGCAACGGTCTCCTGCTTGGAACTCTTCCAGCAAACCGCCCCTCTATTGAGGGTAAAGACATAACCCGACATGGACTTGGAATCATCCTTATCACTCTGGAAGCTGGAGTCAGCAAAGGCCTCAAGCTGGAGGTCTTTTCCGCCATACACCAAGATCATCTCCTTAGTCCTTCTCAGGTACTTGAGAATGTTCTTTACCGCTATCCAGTGTTTCTCCCCTGGGTTTACTGATACCGGCTTACAACGCTCAATGCGTATGCTACATCTGGTCTGGTACACAACATCGCATACATTATAGAGCCTACCGCAGAAGCGTAGGGTATAATAGACATGCGATCCCTTTCCAAATCAGTCTTGGGAGACATCTCTTTGGAGAGGGTGATCCCGTGACAAGCCGGTAAATTACCGCGCTTGGAATCTTCCATACTGAATCTTTTCAGTATGGTGTCGATGTACCTTGACCGTGAAAGTCCCAACATCCTCTTAGATCTATCACGATAGATCTGGATCCCCAGAATGTAGTTGGCATCGCCCAGGTCCTTCATGGAGAACCTCTGCGACAAGAATCCTTTGACTGACTGTAGCATAGGAATATCATTTCCTATTAGGAGAATGTCATCCACGTACAAGACGAAGAATACCACAGTTCTCCCTACAATCTTACTGTAAATGCATGGTTCATCTGGGTTTTTGATAAAGTCAAATTCTTTGACAGTATCATCAAAGCAGATGTTCCAACTCCGCGATGCCTGCTTAAGTCCATAGATGGACTTTAGCAACTTGCACACTCTACCGCTGCTCCCACTCTGAATGAATCCCTCCGGCTGATCCATATAGACGCACTCTTCCAAATTTCCATTTAGGAAAGTCGTCTTTACGTCCATATGCCAGATTTCATAATCGTGGAAGGCAGATATGTACCTGACCCAATCAGGACTTGATTTAGGTGGATGTTTACTACATCGCTTACAAAAGTAAAATCATATCCTTCCTTAGAAATTAAGGATACATATATGATATTACAAGTCGCACCTGGTACATAAAAGCAGTTACGCAGAATCAATATCTGCCCAGTTATCAGTCCTAGATGATATTCCCCTACGGATTCTGCATACATGCGCATTCCGTTAGCAACCCTGAGAGTTATATCACCTTTCCTGATAACTCTACGGTTTCTCAGAGCCTGTAACGAATTACAAATATGAGATCCTGATCCGGTATCCAATACCCAGGAAGTAGGGTTAACTGACATACAGTTCTCTATTACAAACACACCCGAAGCCGAAGCCACAACATGCTTCGAATTCTGGCTACTGGCTTTGCAAGCCCTGCAATCCTTCTGTCCATGTTCATTCCCGTTACAATAGGAACATCCCTCTTTTACTACATCCAGTCCCGAAACTTCTGTCCTTCCCTTTCTTTCTACTTCCCTGGTTTCCCTCAGGGTAGTAGGTAGAGACTGTTGAACTAAGTCAGTATCTGACCCGTTCTTCAACGTGGTCTTCAGGTCCGAGAGCTCAAAAGAGCTGGTCTCTGTAAGGAAGTTGCCCCCTACAGATGACCCGATAGCCAACCTCGCTGGAAGCAATTCGTTCGAGGTCTCATATCTTGCGATATGAGATTGCTTTCCATATAAAACTTTGTTATGGAGGAAGATAGAAGCTGAGTCCATCTTCTCGTGCTGCCTCTGGTATATACCATCAACTAAGGCTAACACGAGGCACTTGGCTTTCGCACAGTCTTCTTCCGATGTCCTACGGATATCAATATCCGTGACAGGTGAAACTGAACCTGAGACGGCAGGGGTTGGATCAGTCAAGAGGTGTCCCAGCTCGTCATGGGCAATGGACATCTGGACAGACCTTTGCCAGTCATAACAGTCAGATTCAGTCGTTTTATTATCTAGATGTAACCTAGGTGCGGTCACTGGGTCGCTGCAATTAAGAGAGAGAGAAGAAAACACTCAGCATGATGCTCTTGCAAGTTTAGATTGGTTTTTAATTTATCTAAACAGGATGGCTCCCACTGTCTCTCGAATCCCTCCCCAAGTCATAAAGGAAGAATTAGTCAGGATCAATCTCACCGTACAATACTTGCTTAACCGTTCAGCCAGGCCAGTGTCGGTACTTCGAGGGAGGTTTTCCAACGCTTTCGCGAAGTTCCTTAATTAAGTAACCTCTTTTCCCTGTGGGCGTAGCCCCGCTAACACCTTTCTAGACACCTACTTGGTTTATAGCATTGATCGTTAAGTGAAAGAGTTCCCGAGAAGTAGCATATACTCACAGCAGGATCGGGATCCAAATATCATCGCGTGATAAAACCGAAGGAATCCTACCAGAATCATCACACTCCAAATGGTATGCAGCGCTAGCAAGTTTCAGTACTTTTGAAACTCCCGATGTGGATTTTTGCCCCATGCTCTTATGACCTTGACGAAGGTCAACAAATCATAAGTCACATGTCAAGTTCTACCCGTCATTATCCAGGTTAATTTGAACCCACCCGCACATACCCTTGACGAAGGTCAACAAGGTAATACGACTGTCCCAAACCAACGCATCTATCTATGCTACATATGAACACCCAACAGCTACCAATCACTATGCCTTGACGAAGGTCAACAAACATAGCTTGAATACTATTGAATATCCATACGAAATGACGGAGGGCTACGAATGGTTTTGGCGAAACCGTGAACGTAGTGAACTTGATATAATCGATGGAACGAGATAGCTTTTAAAAGGAGTGGTTCAAGCTCCGCGTTTAAAAAGCTGGTTTTTGAAAAGAACCGAGTGGTTTTGAAAGTGTTCCAATCGACTTTTACTTGGTTTATTTTCTTGCATTAGTTCTTTTAATGCGTCCCATCATTTAATCCTACCATTGCAGAAAACAACCAAAATATGACGTACGCTTATGCCATTCGCATTCGCCACGGGGCCCCGTCATCACCCGTTAGGTTACTTAACTAACGACAGAGCGGGGGCTGGGCTAGCGCGGCTGAAAAACATAAGCAACGACTAAATAGATATCATATATAGATATATAGCAATGATAGGCATTACAGATCACAGATGAACACTTTGGATATACTAGGAATCCGCGATTCGTTCGAGCCTGCAACGAAAAACGGATTACACGGTCGCGATGAATAGCCAAACCCCACCCTAGACCCCTACGGGTGCGGCAAACTACCCGCCAAGTACCCGAAGAGAAGCAACCTCCCTCAACACCGTGAGTAGGCCACTCGGCACTTCGAGATATCGGGTAGTTTGTGCACCCCACCTTGGGTCTATCCTAGGAGCAAAAACAGTAAAAAGAAATTATACAATGACGGATACAACCCCGACCCGGTTGTGCGGCCAAATAAATAATATTACATCAATTTACAAATTTTACAATGAATGAAAGAAAAAAGAAACTCTCATCTCACACCCATTCCCGGCTATTCATCCGCGACAATCCACCGAGTTCATATACACAATTTATCAACATTACAGATCACAGATATGTATAACCCCCACTAATCGACGTATAGCGATTAGCGGACGTTCAATACATACATCACATCACAGAAAATATGCATTAGCCAAAGTCTACGGAATATCGATCAAAATACGGATTTTTAACCACCCCAAAAGTCAATTTGCTCTCTGGAAAATGTGGATGGAAAAAACATGTCTTAAAAATCCCAAAACAGCCAAACTAAAACACTGCAAAAAACCCGGTCCACGACCGAGTCAAATCGGCCGCGGAACCGCGGCAATAGCATGCTATTGCCGCGGAACCGCGGCGGTTTGATCGGTTCATGGGACCGTTTTTCTGCAGTAGTTTTAGAAAACCCTGAGACGAATTTTCATATATCTGAAATTAATTTTTGAACAGTATAAAAATTCGACAGAAAGTTGAGGTTTTGCGGACGTGTTTTGCGACTTTTTTTTCGATCGATATTCTAAACACTTTGCTAACTTACTAGTTTATGTTTAGCTAGGCTCTGATACCACTGTAAGTCCACGTTGCTCACCCCGGTTCTTACGGAGAGGCAGAAACGGCGAAAAACGATGATTTTGGCGCAAGGCAACATGGACTAAAAGTCGGGATCTTTGCTAAACTAGAAACTAGTAAACACTTAGAGGTTTTAACTACTATGCTTGTAGAAAGTATACCTCACGGAACCGGTCCTTCGGGTCTTCATTCCGCTGTCCCGCTCATCCATCCAAGCTCCAAGCGTCGATCCGGACCTTGGGCACCTCCGCGGCCTTCTTGAGTCGAAGACGATCCACCCTAGAGATGTACACCGAGCTCCACCTCGAGCCGAGGCAACTAGGGCAAAGTGATTGCTAGTCAAGAAGCCCTAGAATGTATAGAGGAGATGTATGGATGTATTTGTCTTTATGGGATCTTTTTCTCTCAACACATGAGATCAAAAGATGAGATCAAGAGGAGGAAGAAGAAGGAGAAAGTTTAGCAACCATGGAGCTTTTCTTTTCTTCTCATTTCAAGAGAGAGAATGAGAATGGAATAATGAAAAAGATTAAGCCAAATGAAATGAACCATGGTAGCAATAATACACAAGAATCATCATTACTAATCCTATCATGAAAGAGTTGATGGCACATTGAATTGACCATTATCATAACTCAAGAATTAAAAAGAAAATAAAAGAAAAGTATAGAGCCCTCTTGAAGGTCAATGGTCAACACGGTCAACGGGTCAACAAAGTCAAGAGGGGTCTAAGTGGTCAAATGGTCAATGCAATTAGCCATCACTAATCTATCACTAAAAGGATTAGTAAACAATGTCTCCGACTCATAACAGTTTTGACCAAACGAATTGTCAAAACCCTAATGAGTGTGCCACATTACGGTTTTGGCCGAACCAACTGCCAAAACCCTAATGGGGCACCTCCTCCTTCATCGCTCCTCAAAACTGTGCATACACACCAGCATCCGTATTCCGTAGAATGCGAATGCACAGAAGACAAATCAAATCCATCTGTGCAATATCAGGATCTGTCTTAAACCAAAGCCCACTAGTATTGCCTGCCCGAACAGCATACGCACACAAGTGAACGTAAGTGATCGTAGCCCTGCCGTAAAACCATACGGCCTCTACACGTTTCGCTCAGTGCAGGGAAACTCTCTGTGTGGGACTCTAAAGACTCGACACTACGCTGGCAGTGGGTTTAACCATAGACCGCAAGCGGCACTAGCTGTACGTAACGGTCCCCGGGTAGATATCGATAAGAAGGCCGATGAGGTAAACCCATCCGAACTCCTACTGAGCCTGTATGTGACAATCTCCGTACAGTCCGGTCTATTCGTCTGATATATCGCATGGCGGGCCTAGGAGGGCGGTGAACGTCAGTCCCCTAATAGCGGTACAGGGTCAGTCCCCTAATAGCGGTACAAGTCGTGTCGGAGTGTAGCCCAGAACACCCTGAGATAACACTGAAAACCTACCGGTATATCCCGCTTGCCCTGGCCAGGGACTACTTATGTAATGGCTCTCCTAGACACAGCGCGATGTCAACCCCCAATACCGGGAGAGACGAATCCTGTCTAACCGTCACTGCCTCCAAGTGCTTCGGGACTGCACCCAACTACTACCTGTTTGCACGACTCCTTTGAGCCGTGGTAAGGTAGTAATCTAAGTACAGTGGGAACACACTCGAGGCAAAGTGACAGTGTCAAGTCAGCGGACTAAGCTGTACTCATGTCACCTGGGAACTGATAACTGACGATAGGTATAATACCAACCAACAGTTCCCGACGAGTCCTGTCCAGTGTACTCGTAACCTAACGAGCACCCGCATACTATCTCAAGTACGACGTACTGATGGCTGTGGGACAGACCGTCTCCCCCGCTGGGATGAGAAGCGCATACGCTAGTCTACTCCGGAGTATCGATGCCCTGTCTCGATAGTCCAACGACTAGGGACCTGTATAAGGATGTGCTTATGGATTACCCAGCCCCCACGAGTGTGAGCGCCATCACAACGCTGGTAATCAAGCAAAGATCCTAAGGGCTCTACTAATATGTATATAAGCGATATGCTAAAAGAAACACATGCACATATTGAAGTAGAGACAAACCAAGTAGCATACTACCATTTTGAGCAAGATTGTCTATACAACTGTGAATATCTCAAGCTTCCATCAAGTAATATACAAGCTAGTATGATACAGTAATGACCTCTAGGGCATATACACTAACAATCATTATCTATCAAAGATGTGTTGCATTAAACATTTACAGAAAGATTAGAAATTTGTTCTAATGGTCTTTTGAAGTGCGGGATACCAAAATCAAATGTCTCTCGCTTTCGCTTGAAATAAAATTCATCATTTTTAGTATTAGTGTAGGATGACTGTTTTTTTATATCTTATTTTTTCACGTTCACGTTTACGTTGTTTTTGTGCTCCATGATAACTGTTTGCGAATGCGTTTTGATTTATTCTCATGCATAGCTAAATAAAAGACAAAAGATAATATCACAATAGAAACAATTATAGAGATCAACACAAATAATTAACTAATAACAGCAAATATGTCGCATCATTTTTTAATAACTTAAATGGAAAACTGTACAGATACCAATAGGAATTTAAATTTAGAGAACAAGTAATTTACTTCTACATATAAGCACAAATAAATAAAAATCTTAAAAACTGAATTTTTCGAATAATAGATTTTTTTTTTACATTAGTTTTTACTCCAATTTTGTTGTTGAACAAATCAAATGAACACTTTCCTGCAAATGGAAAAAATATCAATTCAAGTCAAGTATTGCATTAATACTGACAACTTTTAAAAATATTCTCATCAGTTAAAAATATATTCTCATATTTTTATAATATCATTATCACTTATCAGACATGACAACAAGTGAACTACATCAAGAGAAGCATCAACCAGACGTAATTTCACCTATCAATATGACTTCTGGTGGCATCCTTCATCAAGCCTCAGGTGGCGCCACTTATTTACCATTATCAGTAATAGTAGAGTCGAGTTGCAGCAGCAACTCATAGACAACAATATAAGTAGTAGCATGGAGGGGGTGGGGGTGAGGGTGAGGTGAGGGTGGGTGGGGATATATTTCTAGTGGTGTTTGGGAGGGCGATTGGAATGGTGCGGGGGACTATGGTGATAGGGAGGCTTGTGGCGTGGAGAAGGACCAGCCCCGGCAACCATAACAATCGAGGAAATGGCTAAAACAAGTACCAGGAGCAACACCAGTCGCATTTTGAGGTTATTTGCCATGGTTGCTGATTAATCCGTTCCGAATGCCTCAGCTGATCACTAAAATGGGTGATCAACATTGGAAGAAACTGCTGCTTTTTATAGCAAACAAGTCTCTGAAGGTGAACTTTAATTGTAGTGTGAGTTATTTCGGTAAAATATTACCCGCCTGCTACAGTTCTAACATGTCTTTGAAATGGTAAGAGCATGTGCGTGCTTTATTTTCCTACATGTAACTGGAGAGGAGTTGATTTTTAGTGATTTTAACCATTTTGTATGTTAACCTATGATCCCTTCATGTTTGCCAGAGGGCCATTGATTAATTAATTGCGCTTATATGTATGGTAGGTCACAAGAAATGAGAGAGTAGCTAACCTATAAAACATGAAGTAGCTAACCTACACTTATATGATAGAGTCATTATCCTTTGACCAAGGTACTTTTATTGTACATCAGGTTGTGGGCAAGGTTTTAAATATCGTTAAATATCGGATATAGCAAACGTATCGGAGAGATGCTTCTTACTGTGGATATCGTTGAAATAACGGGAGACATCTGGTGTCATGGAGTGATTTGTGTGAAATTATATTTGGCTGATATATGTTTCTCTGGATGTTGTTCCTGTTATATTATCTAGTTGATGATTACAGGTGAAGGTTGCAGTGTAGGATTTACTTGTTTTCATGTCGATTACTGGTGCTGGTCTATATATTATGTGTCTCTGGGTGCACGGATGTTGTCACCTACATTTCAGTATGTATATATATATATAGTTCCCACAAGGTATGCATTTTTAGGGATGCATATTGAGGCCTGTACACACCAAGCATATATGAATGTTTTTGGGAATGATATGGAATATCACTCAGGGCCTAAATAACTTATAACAGGCATAACATCACACAAAAAGAAAAGAAAAAATAGATGTCTGATTTATGCTATAGGCATTATAAATTGTGAAATAAATAGAAGGTCTTCTGTCAAAATTTTCAAGAAAATAGAAAAGAAATAGTGAAAATAGAATTCTCAATAAATCTTCAAGGAAAAAACAAGTTCTTTTGATATCAAACTAAATTATGGCAATCTTGTAAATCAATGCTACTTCTCCAACAAAATTACGTTGGATCGGATAGAGCTTTTTGTTTGAAACTTCATATCATTGTCGCTTTTTATCATGTGAAATAAATAAGAAACATCAATTGCAACTATCAAGGATCAGACTGCGCGAGAACCCCTTGCTCACCACATTGATTTCAGTTGCCATAATCTTTTTCTTCATAGCTCAGTTCTTTACACCGGACAATGGATATCATAAAATTATAGGTTGAAAAAGGAGAAGATAGTACCTAAATTTATATATAGCAAAAAATTTCGTACCTTGGACTCGTCTATATGCTCCAATATCAAGCAAGGTTAATTCTTCTGTTGATGCTCGTCACATAGATTGTGATGCATCCTTGTTGTTACTTGACGCTAGTCGAGAGCACTGTTTGCTAATTTTATGCATGCTATGTAACCAATGAGCTGCATCAGCCTAATAGAAAATATGCCACTTACAATTATGATACAGGAAAAGCCTAATAAGATAGTTATACACATTGCAAACGCTTTTCATCCATGCTCAAAACTCATTATCTTGAAAAGAAAAAAAAAAGGAATCTGTCCATTTTCCGCATATCCATAATGCCATTCCAATTTAAATATATTCAACCTCACATTTGATCTGAGATTGCATCTAAATTTCAAACCAACATGGAAAATTTGTACAATTTATTCGTAAGCCTTTAAGATTTTCAACTATTACTCAAGAATCGACAAAAACATTGTTTCGTTAATATCATTTTGGGCAAAGCACAGATATCCTTACCATCATTGTTCTGAAAATACAACAAAGAAAGATAATATATATTTAGGAGAGTAGTGGCAGCCTATCAGGAAAGGCTTTCATAGTTAATAGAAAAAACCAAATGAACACAAATATATTGCCCGAAACCTACCTTAGAGAAATCGTAAAGGCCAAACAAAAACATGTTCAAAAATACTTCATGGCATCCGGTTACTTTTGTTGTTTAATTAACATAATCTATTCGATAAGTCAGCATCAGTTATAGCAGTGAAATAAAAACCTATACTGTTTTTGAAGAATCAGTATTCCAAAGATAACAATTAATAATGCATGCATGCTCTTACCATTTCAAAGTCATCCACAAGTAAATAATGTACATAGTAGGTGATCTAATAGATTAAATAAAGTCACCTTGGAGGTTTGTTTCCAATATAAAGGGGCATTAGTATCCAAAGCCATGCATTCACCCATTTGAGTGACTTGAGGAAATTTAATAGACAGCTGACTGACCAACCATGGCAAACAACCTCAAAATGCGATCGGTGGTGCTCCTAGTCCTTGTTTTAGCCATTTCCATGATTGTTATGGTTGCCGAGGCTCGCCATTCGCCTGACCATAAGCCACCACACTACAGGCCTCCCTATCACCACAGTCCCCCTTACCACCACAGTCCCCCACACCATCACTAAGCTCCCAAAAGCAACTAAAAAAAATATATCCCTCACCCACACATCCCCATCCACATACACTACACCCCCGCCCTCTCCATTTTATTACCAATATTGCTACATATGATGTATGAATGCTTTTATTTCATAACGTCGCTCCAGCAGCCGCGACGTCCCGATGCTACGACTATTACTGATAATAATAAATAATTGGCAACCAAGCTCTTGATGAAGGATGCCATCTGGAGTTATAATTGGTGAATTTCATCTGGTTGATATGTTTCTCTTGATGTAGCTCACTTGTTGTATATGAGTGATAATTATATTTTAAGTATGTGTTTTGGTGTATAAGCTCTTGGTCTCTTACTGTTTCAATCTATACGCTTTGAACTGGTATATAGTTTAAATAATCATACGACTCCTTGTTTAATGCACACGTAGGGTTTCAACCATCAAATAGCAGGATAATATTGGAGGGATATTTGATGGTATGTAGGTCACACGGTCCATATTGAAAGGAGATTTCAATATACACATCAAACATATCAAATTAATTTTGTCCCAAAAGTCATATAGTAAGCAAAATGCAAGATTATACAATAAAATAAATCATGCCAAAACAAAATATTTAAATTAAAAGTTAATAAAGAAAAGGTTGAGTACAAGCCATGCATTTCTTTAGCTAGCAGCAATAACAGAACTTGATGTATGCCCCTTATTATGTGACTTCAAACAAAACTTATAGCGAGCCATGGGCTTGTGGGCTTCCGGCTTGGCTATCCTACGAGCCAAGCTCTCGGTCCATGGCATCGGTTCGCCCTTCAAGCTCGACAGCAAGCAGAGCTCGGAGCTTGGCAAGTAGACCAATAGGTCTTGACCATAAATAACACATATACGGGTCACATAATTCATGACACACAACAATTATGATCAATATCATCATCATCATTCCCTTAATATTTTATACATACACAGTGAATTTATAGGGAAATATAAAGAACACAAAAACACATTTATGGTACTCCTCAATCGTAAAAAAATATCATATATGAAATAATAAGGGATGGCTTTGCTTGTGGTGAGCACAAGAGATTCTTACCATGCTACCAACTGCCAGTAATACCATGCATTGGTATAAACAATGGCGATACTGTCAAACACCGTCGAACCGATTTTCCGTTATCGATGGGTAGGTCCGACAATAATGCTTATTGTTTCCAACAACCAATTCACCAGCAATTGATTATAACAATTTTTGGCATTCCTTCACATTCAACTAGTTAGAGGCCTTAATTTCTTCTAGACAATCATGTATGTCACGCCCCGCTTCCCAAAGTGCGTTAAGATAGGCACGTGACAGAACCAACCATGCTATCTGTGGATAGGAAACATCCCTCCACAGTCACATTACGGCTGTCTAGAGATATCAAGAACAGGAAAATTAAATAAACTATCTAGTACATGTCTATGAGCCAGAATAAACGAGTCAAGAAATAATATGCGGAAGCAATAAATCCAAAGAGAAAAACATCTGAAAAGTAAAACATAACTAAACCGGATACTAACTGGATCATCACTGCTTGGCCTAATGGCAGAAGTACTCCTGATCAGCCTGCGACAAAGGTTGAGGATCTGGGCCATGCAAAACCCAGACGTCAGTGCGTCATAATAACAACAATAATATAATCAGGGGGTAGCAAGACATGCATGCACGACTATGAACAGTAACATAAATATGGAACAGTGAAGGGTAAAAGCACATGTGACGTGCAGTGAATAATCTGAACTAACAACTGGGTTAACTACTCTCAAGTCTTTGAAATCAATTTGATGAATCGTCGATGTAACTCAATAGTATCCCGTGCATGCCCGAGACCACGGTCCAGATTCTCAGGCTGAAACCGAGACATGCCGCTAGGCACTAAACAGGAAACATGTACAGATGAATGATGTCAGCAGCAGCATCCCAGGGCTGGCCTAGCCCCTAAAACTGATCAGTATAAGTATCGAACTGTTGAGTTACAAGTCAGGTTTCATCATTGATTTCCCCATACCCCCAAGTTATGTGTAAGTCAGGTATTGATAAATCTGAGACTAATGCCAACACAGGATCAAGCAAGGACAGGTTTGTCTATACAGACAACAGGATATGTCCATCGGGACAACATGTCAGGATTGTCGGCATTAGAAACAGGATCAGGTAATATGTCAAGTAGTGATATATCAGGTCATGTCAGGTAGTGTACATGTATCAAGTCATGTCAAGTAGTGGCGTATCAGGTCATGTCAAGTAGTGCACAGGTGTCAAACGGGTGCTCATAATCAAACTGTAGGAAGTATTGAGTCAAGGTGAAAGTACGGATGTACAATAAAAGTATGGACGCACAAATATCGATCATGGGTCACATCATGACTAAGTAGGATGCACAATTATCAAATATGGTACACTAATACAACAGTAACATGAAATAATATGGTCTCGGCATGCAACTAAATATGTAATAAACCGTACGAATACAGACAGATACTATAAAACTGTAAATCGGTAAAATTTGCTGAATATTAAAACACAAGCACTATTATTTATTAAATAGATATTGATATAATAATATTAACATGGATAACATATTCAAATTGATTAATAACTATAAAAGTGGTATTGATTAACCATGCACAAGAAAGTTCCGTTCAGAAATTCAGCGTCAACCTGATTTGTAAAATAGATTAAAAATAACAAACATTCTCCAAAAGGGACGTGTATTATACCAAAACAAAGATAATTCAATAAGCTTTTCATTTTAATAAGTTGACGTATTTCAGGTTGTTCCTACAAAAAGCTATGAATATTCAAAATTTAAAGTTTGCTGCTGGAATTTCCCTGGACATCAGTTTAGAGATATTTTCATTTGAATTTTACGTTATTTAAACAATTTATTTTGCAAGTAAATATTTCATAAAGTTATATTATTCTGAGTTAGCTTCGTAACAAACTAAAAAACGTATACTAATAATTTTTCTAGGATTTATAATAAATTTTATAAGGTAAGGTGTACAGTAAATTTCAGATTTGTCGTATCCGCTTTGTAACGACGTTTCATGTGTAAACTATAATATTTTCAAATTATATTTTGTATAACATTATAAAATGCAGATTACAAACTAATTAAAGATAATAATAAGAAATATTACGACGATATATATTTTAAATGATATTGGATGCAAACGGGTATCCGAAAACGGTAAAACTTTAATATGGATGTACAGTGCAATCAACATGTGATATTTTTATTTATATGGATGCAAAATAAGATACATAGAATGTAGCAAGATGAATTAACATGCGACTAGATATGTAAATATTGATATGTATGCATACGGATGTCCGAAGACAGGAAAACTGTAAAATGGTAATGTGGGATGCATAACTAAACATTATGTGATGTTATTATTCAAATGGGTGCAATATATTATAGTCTAGCATGTAACAAGATAAATTTGCATGCACTAGATACGAAATAAATTATACGGATGCAAACGGACGTCGTAATACTGTAAAACTATAACATGGGATGCATAATTTAAATACATGTATTATATTTATTCAAATGGATGTAAATATAGTAACATAGCATGTAGCAAGGTAAACTTGTCTCGATCGAATCACGCGACGGATACGCACGGCACGTCCGACGTCGGTAAATCGTCGCAACGCACACGCGGCACGCGGAACGGGTCCAGGAAAGACAAGAGGTTGATCACACATGCAAGGTACGTTCACTGGATCACTCGGATCGTCAGCGACGAGCACGGCTCCGGCGGTGATCACCGGAATCAAGAAACAAGATCAAGAAAAAGAAAGAAGAAAGAAGAAAAAGAAGTAAGAAGAAAAGGCTGTGTATTAAATAAGGAAAGAAAAAATAAATAAATGAATTATATATAAATATATATATATATATATATATATATATATGTAGAGGAGAGAGAGAGAGAAAGGGGTTGTTAGTTTGTTAGGAAATTAGTTTAGATTTAAATTTAAAAAAATCTTTTATTAGTTAACTAAATTTTAATTTGTATCAGTTTATAAAATTAATATTATATAACTAAAATTTGATATTCTGGTAAATACAAATATAGTCCAAAACATGCCCGGGTCGGGTCTAAAATTCAGTTTTAAAATACGAAAAATATACATGTCGACCAAAATTAAAGTTGGATATCCGGGTAACGAAAAATGCATACCCCAAAGAACGGATGCACGCACGTGCACGTAGTCATCCAAACAAGTCCGTTTCACTGAACATGACGAGAACAAGATACGCGGATACTACCACAGGGTTAGGGGTATCATGCAGGCCATGCAATGTATTTTTAAAATATTTTATGTGACTTAAAATGTTATATTAAAATGCAGATGCTAGATAAAATGCGAGTATGCAATGTACAAATAAATGAAAGTGCATGAGTCCATGTAACAGGTCAGGATAAATCATAAATATGAATCAAGACTGGTTTCAAGCATGCGGGTCAGGTCGGATGCAAATACAAATGTCAAATACACTATTCGCACCCAAAACACAATAAATCAAGAAAATACCATAAATAAAGAATACTAGAATTGGTATAAATGAACTAGGGTGTTACATTATACCCAACTACAAAAAGAATTTCGTCCTGGAAATTCCCAAAACAAGAAAATATGAACAATCATGAATCTACAAGAACAGGTGTGGAAACCTCTGTCGAATCTCGTCTTCTCGTTCCCAAGTCGATTCTCCGTGCGAGCGATTTTCCCAAGAAACAAGTACGAGAGGGATAATCTTGTTCTTAAGGACTTTTTCTCTTCGATCAACAATCGATATCGGTCGTTCCTTAAAAGTTAAATCCTCCCTTACAGTCAACTCTGAATGATCCAGCACGTATGTTTCATCTCGAACATACTTACAGAGTTGAGATACATGAAACACGTCATGAACATTCTCCAAAGATTGTGGTAACGCCAATCGATAAGCCACTTCTCCAACAGGCTCCATAATCTCGAAATGTCCCACGAATCGAGGACTAAGCTTGTCTCGACTCCTAAAACGAATCACTCCTCTAGTCGGTGATATCTTCAAGAATACCATATTACCAGCCGCGAACTCTAGAGGTCTTCTCAATATGTCGGCCCAACTCTTCTGTCGATTTTGTGCTGCCTTCATATGATTCCAGATAGTATTAACTTTCTCCACGGTTTGCACGATCAAATTCGGTTCCAACAATCTTCGTTCTCCAACATCGTCCCAACAAACAGGTGAACGACACTTGCGACCATACAATGTTTCGAATGGAGCCATCTGAATAGTCGTCTGACAACTGTTATTGTAGGAAAACTCCACCAAGTGTAGATGATCCTCCCACGAACCTTTGAAGTCTAACATGCAAGCTCTCAACATGTCTTCAAGAGTTTGGATCGTTCTCTCCGACTGACCATCTGTCTGAGGATGATAAGCAGTGCTAAACTTCAATCGCGTCCCCAAACTTTTCCTGTAAACTCCTCCAGAAGTGCGATAAGAATTGGGTATCACGATCGAAAACGATGCTCATAGGTACTCCATGCAATCTCACAATCTCCTGCATATACCGTTCTGCTAACGCTTCCGTTGACTGACCAACTCGAAATGGTATGAAATGAGCTGCCTTGGTCAATCGATCAACAATCACCCAAACTGCATTGTTGCCCTTTGAACTCCGCGGTAAAGCTGTCACGAAATCCATGGTTATATGTTCCCACTTCCATTGAGGAATCGGAAGTGGTTGCAATAAACCAGCAACCCTTTGATATTCAGCCTTAACTTGCTGACACACCAAGCACTTTGCTACAAAACAAACAATCTCCCTTTTCATACCTTCCCACCAGAAATGCTGTCGTAGATCACGGTACATCTTCGTGCCTCCTGGATGTACGGAATAAGCGGAACTGTGCTCCTCATTCATACTTCTTCGCGAGTTTCTCCTTTCGGCACACACAAACGGCTACCATATCGCAACGAACCATCTTCATGAATCAACAAGTCCGTTCGAAGTCCAGCTTCAACTTGTTCTTGAAACTTCTGCAATCTTGGGTCCTGTGGCTGCGCTGCTTTAATATTATTGATCAACGACGACTGTACTTGCAGCTGCATCAACTGTCCCGAAGAATGCGGTAGCACGATCTCCAACTCGAATCTCCAAAATTTTTCGATAAGCTCATTTTGCGCAGTCAACATCCGAATTGCTGGCAACCGGCTAAGTGCATCCGGCAGTATATTAACTTTTCCTGGATGGTACTTAAGATCCAGATCGTAGTCAGCCATTAGCTCCAATCATTTACGTTGCCTCATGTTAAGCTCTTTCTGTGTGAACACATACTTTAGGCTTTTGTGATCGGTGAATATTTCAACCCTTTCGTCCAATAAGTAGTGTTTCCAAATCTTCAAAGCGAAAATCACAGCTGCTAGCTCCAAATAATGAGTTGGGTAATTCTTCTCATGGATCTTCAACTGTCTCGATGCGTAAGCTATAACCTTTCCATGCTGCATCAAAACACATCCCAAAACTTTCCTAGATGCGTCGCTGTGAATCACCAATCCTCCGGAACTGTCTGGTACGGTCAAAATAAGAGCGGTTATCAACTTTTGCTTCAACGCCTCAAAAGCTGACGCACATTTATCCGTCCATACAAACGGTACTTTCTTGCGCGTAAGCTTTGTCAAAGGCTCAGCCAAACGAGCAAAATTCTCCATGAACCTTCTGTAATAGCCGGCAAGTCCAAGAAAACTTCTGATCTCTGCTACGTTCTTCGGAATCGGCCAATCTCGAACTGCTGCAATCTTCTCAGGGTCAACGGCGATGCCATCTCCGGATACAACGTGTCCCCCAAAACTTCACTTCTTCAAGCCAAAACTCGCACTTGCTCATCTTTGCATACAGTCTTTCTTAGCTCAATGTCCGCAGTGCGATCTTCAAGTGTTCCGCATGCTATTCAAGGCTTCTCGAATAGACCAGAATATCATCGATAAACACCACAATAAACTGGTCCAAGAACGGTGAAAAGATTCGGTTCATCAAGTCCATAAATATCGCTGGTGCATTCGTGACTCCGAATGGCATCACTAAATACTCGTAATGTCCATATCGAGTTCGGAACGCAGTCTTGCAAATATTCTCTGATTTAACTCCAACTTGATGATATCCGGATCGAAAATCCAGCTTCGAGAATACCCTCGCGCCACTGAGTTGTTCGAATAATTCGCCAATGCGAGGGATCGGGTACTTGTTCTTAATAGTCATCCGGTTCGATAATCGATGCACATCCTCCTTGTGTCATCTTTCTTCTTGACTAGAAGAACTGGAGCTCCCCAAGGTGAATTGTTGCTGCGAATCCAACCCTTCTCAAGCAGTTCGGCAACCTGCTTCTTGACTTCTTCCAACTCCACTGGTTCCATCGGATAGTACGCCTTTGAGATTAGTGCTGCACCAGGAATAAGATCAATCGTGAACTCCACATCTCGTTTTGGCGGTAAACCCGAGATTTCCTCGAACATGTCCATAAACTCTTGAACTACAGCTGGCCCTTCCTCCTTATCAACTTCCATTGACGAAAAAAACATTGCTTGTCGACCTAGCCTTAAACTCGACTGGCCCGACAGAACTGCTACCTCCAGCAGAAACAAACTCCGGATGTCCGGAAATCTGGAAAATCACTTTCTTTGCCCTACAATCAATGTGAGCGTGGAAAATGCCGAGAAAGTCCATTCCCAAGACAACATCAAACAAAGGGATGCACCAGAATTGAATAATTTTAATGCGGGGAAAACATGAAAAAGTAGGATACCTGAAACGACTTCACCTGAAGCCAAACACTGAAGGAGATAAGCACGGTAAACAGGATTCAAGCTTGCGATAAAACATGAACTGGAAAGCAAGAGAAGTAAGGCAATATAACGACCATGAACAAGGAAGTGAATCAAGACTAGGGCTCCAAGTTACTTAAATAGAGTACAGCATTGTAACCATGTCGCAGTTCATAGTTACAATCACATAACTCCGTTCATGTCGCCCAAATCCTAGTATCATAATCGAAGGAATAGGAAAGGAGAAAAAATAGAACCAAAAGGTTTCAAGCCGAGATGCAAAGTTGTTTGCATATCGTCAAGACAAGGGTCACAAGAAAGATAAGATTCAAGAATCACGATAACAATGTGGCAGGACATGTTCTTAATTACGGGTTTCCTGCTTTGTGTATTGGATTCAATAACCAACTACAAAAGAATCAAACCCGATTAACCTAAATCCTATGTCTTCGATACCAAAACAAACCCTGTCACGCCCCGCTTCCCAGAGTGGGCTAAGATAGGCACGTGACAGAGCCAACCATGCTACCTGTAGATAGGAAACATCCCTCCACAGTCACATTACGGCTGTCTATAGATATCAAGAATAGGAAAATAAAATAAACTATCTAGTACATGTCCATGAGCCAGAATAAACGAGTCAAGAAATAATATGCGGAAGCAATAAATCCAAAGAGCAAAATATCTGGAAAGTAAAACATAACTAAACCGGATACTAACTGGATCATCACTGCTTGGCCTAACGGCGGAAGTACTCCTGATCAACCTGCGATAAAGGTAGAGGATCTGGGCAATGCAAAACCCAGACGTCAGTACGTCATAATATCAACAATAATATAATCAGGGGGTAGCAAGACATACAGAAACGAGTATGAACAGTAATAAAGGTATAACGGTAACATAAATATGGAACAGTGAAGGGTAAAAGCACATGTGACGTGCAGTGAGTAATCTGAACTAACTACTGGGTTAACTACTCTCAAGTCTTTGAAATCAATTTGATGAATCGTCGATGTAACTCAATAGTATCCCGTGTATACCCGGGACCACGGTCCAGATTCTCCGGATGAAACCGAGACATGCCGCTAGGCACTAAACAGGAAACATGTACAGATGAATGATGTCAGCATCATCATCCCAGGGCTGGTCTAGCCCCTAAAACTGATCAGTATAAGCATCGAACTATCGAGTTACAAGTCAGGTTTCATCATTGATTTTCCCATATCCCCAAGTTATGTGTTCAAGTCGGGTATTGATAAATCTGAGACTAATGCCAACACAGGATCAAGCAGGAAAAGGTTTGTCTATACAGACAACAGGATATGTCCATCGGGTCAATATGTCAGGATTGTCGCATTAGAAACAGGATCAGGTAACATGTTAAGTAGTGATATATCAGGTCATGTCAGGTAGTGTACATGTATCAAGTCATGTCAAGTAGTGGTGTATCAGGTCATGTCAAGTAGTGCACAGGTGTCAAACGGGTGCTCATAATCAAACTGTAGCAAGTATTGAATCAAGGTGAAAGTACGGATGTAAAATAAAATTATGGATGCACAAATATCGATCAGGGGTCACATCATGACTAAGTAGGATGCACAATTATCAAGCATGGTGCACTAATACAACAGTAACATGAAATAATATGGTCTCGGTGTACAACTAGATATGTAATAAACCGTACGGATACAGACGGATACTATAAAACTGTAAATCGGTAAAATTTACTGAATATTAAAACACAAACACAATTATTTATTAAATAAATATTGATATAATAATATTAACATGGATAACATATTCAAACCAATTAATAACTATAAAAGTGGTATTGATTAACCATGCACAAGAAAGTTCCGTTCAGAAATTCAGCGTCACCCTGATTTGTAAAATAGATTAAAAATAACAAACGTTCTCCAAAAGAAACGTGTCTTATACCAAAATAAAGATAATTCAATAAGGTTTTTATTTTTATAAGTTGAAGTATCTCAGGTTGTTTCTACAAAAAAATATGAATATTCGAAGTTGAAAGTTTGCTGCTGGAATTTACCTGGACAACAGTTTAGAGATATTTTCATTTGCATTTTACGTTATTTAAACAATTTATTTTGCAAGTAAATATTTCATAGAGTTATAGTATTCTGAGTTAGCTTCGTAATGAACTAAAGAACGTATACTAATAAATTTTCTATGATTTATAATGAATTTTATAAGGTAAGGTGTACAGTAAATTTCAGATTTGTCGTATCCGCTTTGCAACGACGTTTCATGTGTAAACTATAATATTTTCAAATTATATTTTGTGTAACATTATAAAATGCAGATTATAAACTAATTAAAGATAATAATAAGAAATATTACGACGATATATATTTTAAATGATATGGATGCAAACGGGTATCCGAAAACGGTAAAACTTTATTATGGATATACAGTGCAATCAACATGTGATATTTTTATTCATATGGATGCAAAATAAGATACATAGCATGTAGCAAGATGAATTAACATGCGAATAGATATGTAAATATTGATATGGATGCATACGGATGTCCGAAGACAGTAAAACTGTAAAATGGTAATGTGGGATGCATAACTAAACATTATGTGATGTTATTATTCAAATGGGTGCAATATATTATAGTCTAGCATGTAACAAGATAAATTTGCATGCACTAGATACGAAATAAATTATACGGATGCAAACGGACGTCGTAAAACTGTAAAACTATAACATGGGATACATAATTTTCAATACATATATTATATTTATTCAAATGGATGTAAATATAGTAACATAGCATGTAGCAAGGTAAACTTGCCTCGATCGAATCACGCGACGGATACGCACGGCACGTCCGACGTCGGTAAATCGTCGCAACGCACACGCGGCACTCGGGACGGATCCAGGCAAGAGGGTGATCACACAGACAAGGTACGTTCACTGGATCACTCGGATCGTCAGCGACGAGCATGGCTCCGGTGGTGATCACCGGAATCAAGAAACAAGATAAAGAAAAAGAAAGAAGAAAGAAGAAGAAGAAGTAAGAAGAAGAGGTTGTGTATTAAATAAGGAAAGAAAAAAAATAAATGAAATATATATATATATATATATATATATATATATATGCAGAGGAGAGAGAGAGAAAGGGGTTGTTAGTTTGTTAGGAAATTAGTTTAGATTTAAATTTAAAAAAATCTTTTATTAGTTAACTAAATTTTAATTTGTATCAGTTTATAAAATTAATATTATATAAATAAAATTTGATATTCTGGTAAAAACAAATATAGTCCAAAACATGCCCGGGTCGGTTCTAAAATTCAGTTTTAAAATACGAAAAATATAAATGTCGACCAAAATTAAAGTTGGATATCCGGGTAATGAAAAATGCATACCCCCAAGAACGGATGCACGCACGTGCACGTAGTCATCCAAACAAGTCTGTTTCACTAAACAGGACGAGAACGAGATGCGCGGATGCTACCACAGGGTTAGGGGTATCATGCAGGCCATGTAATGTATTTTTAAAATATTTTATGTGACTTAAAATGTTATATTAAAATGCAGATGCTAGATAAAATGCGAGTATGCAATGTACAAATAAATGAAAGTGCACGAGTCCATGTAACAGGTCAGGATAATCATAAACATGAATCAAGACTTGTTTCAAGCATGCGGGTCAGGTCGGATGCAAATAAAAATGTCAAATACACTATTCGCACCCAAAACACAATAAATCAAGAAAATACCATAAATAAAGAATACAAGAATTGGTATAAATGAACTAGGGTATTACAATGTATGTCAAAAATGAGGCAGAGTGATTCTTCCGTCCGGAGAGCTGCGTAGGGAGCTTCATAGGGCTGGTCTTGCACCCCGATCGGTATCCCCTTCGGATGACTCTTTCCGTGTGGACCACAACTCTAGGTATATTGCATGTATATTCATTTTGAATATAATATTATAGATATACACGTATATTTATTTCAAAATTACTTATATAGTCAATTATTAATTGTCTAACAGTTGGTGGTGCGTCCACATCAGAGACAGAGACCACCACCGCATTTGCAGGTATGTTTATATATCTTATAGTGCATGCAGATTTAGAATGTTATATCATAAATATACACACATTCTTTTTTCTCTTACTTAGATAATCATTTTTTTATTGTCTAGCTGTAGGTAGTGCCTCCACATCTTGGGCAGAGGCCACCACCGCACCTGCAGGTATTTTTATATATCCTATATTGGATGCATATTGATTTAGAATGTTATATTATTGATATACACATTCTTTTTGCAATTACTTATATATTCTATTTTTAATTGTCTAATTATAGGTGGTGCGTCCATATTTGGCGCAGAGGCCACTCTTACTACCACTTCCGTATCCTCCGCTCAGTCTGCAGGTTAGTATGAATAAATATAAAATATTTATTCATTTTACATATCCTCTAAGAATAAACATGAACTCCATGTAATTTTATCGTCAATGTTTATTTTCTAGTTGGAAAGGACGCGTCCACGTCCGAGTCACCGACTGTTCCTCACCGGAGAAACTATCGTCCCGCTCGTGCTGCTACCCAGGCCCAGGCTCGTGCTGCTGTCGCTGGAGGTATATATCACACTTCAATTTTCGTTAATCCTTAATTTCTTAATACCACATTGCCTTAATATTACTTGTCTTGATATTTCTTATAGATACAGGGCAGCCCCATCCCGAGAGGGGGACTCGAGAGCCGAATCAGTCCCACAGGCTGAGCCAGACAGAACTAGGGGAGGCACCATTCCCCCTCTTCTTTACCCCCGATTATCTCTATACCGGCGATTATGCCGAGAGGTTCAGCCGGTATATGGGGGATGACAGCCGCATCCTAAAGAAATATCAAGTTCACGTTGAGTGGGGCGATCAGCGCCGGCGCTCATTTTCCCTCTTCTGGGATTAGGCTCGGGTTTTAATATATATTTTCATTTGACTTATCCAATATATTTATTATTATTTAATATTTTCAATTTAAATACATTATTTTTTTGTATTTGCAGTTGGATTACGACTTTCAGCCTATACCCGATACCGATCATCCTGAGAGAGTGTTCGATTTTCACGCTCTGTACCAAGGCCTGATGAAGAACATGCAATCAAAGGTCCGATACAATCGGAACGAGCTGAAGATCGACTGCTATTCCCTGTGGATGGCGACCCCCGAGACAGAGAGAGTGGCTCTCCTACATACTCCGGCCTTTGCGAGAGTCGACATAGATACATGGTCTCTCTTGTGACAATATTTCGACTCTTAGCGCAAACAGATTTGTAATTTAAATTTAATTCATTGTTTAGTATATAATTTATTTTTTTGTGTTGCTTAATTAGAAAACTAAATCTGAATGTGTTGTGTAGAAACAGGCCGATCAAAATAAGGAGAATAGAAAGTCGGCGAAGAGGGATCGCCCACTTATACAGGAGGCTCGAGAAACATTACTCGTGTCATGGAGGCATTGGTAAATTACAATAGATCTATTTTGATATAATATAATATTAAGAGTTATTTTATAATATATGTAATTTTTTGGCGAATTGCAGAGAGCTCAAACCCTGGCGCAGGGTGGTACACCGAGCGTGCTGACCGCGTATCTTGCCATCCACGGCACCTCGACAGATCCCTCCACAGGCGAGCTTCGATTCCCCGACACCGCTACCCAGGAGTACTGCGTAAGTGTTAATATTTATTCTAACAGCTTTGAAATTTTTGTTTTGAAAAGTACAAATTTAAATGATATACTTATATTTTTATGGTTAATGTGGGTGTGGGAGCGGGCGGTCGAGCAGGTGGAGGCATCGGGGATCGATTTTACTGGACAAACCAATCTGATGCTACTGACCCCAGTCCTAAACGCCGTATACGGAGGGCACCACGGAGGTTAGGGGAGAGGCCGGGGACTGGGTCCTAGCAGGAGCTCATATGAGGTTGGACTCCACTCCGGCGGTTACTTCCCCTACCCCCGTGAGCGATGTCTAGAGCATAATGTTGTCGCCTTGAAGACTACCGTCGAGGAGTTGAAGAAGATGTTGGTACGTATACTACTTAATAATAAAATATTATATCACATTATAGATAGTAACATATGCAATATTAGTAGCCTGAGCTTATTTGGTTGTAGACTTAGCATTGATTAATCATACTTACATAAAACAATCTAATTAAAATAAACTACGGTTTTCCAAACTAGATACCCAAACGAGGCCTAAATCCCTAAGTATTCTTAGATTGGGGTTTCTCAATAACCTGATAATGATACGAATTCGACTAAAATCTAATATATCGTTCTTACTCTTTTATTACACACAAAATTTAACAGATGCGACAGGCTACTTCGGCTGCGGCTCCATATGCATCTCCTTTGGCTGCGGCTCCGCAAGCTACTACCTCGGCTGCGGTTGCGCAGACCACTCTTGCAGCTCCACAGCCCGCTCAGACTCCCGCACAGTCCGCTCCTTCATTAGTCGAGTTTTTGATGACTCAGGACTGCACCGAGGAGCAGATGCGCCAGATTATGGCAATTATAAGACGTGGAGGAGTTGGACCAAGCTAAGGTAGCTTTTTTATATTTTGGAGGATGTATATACTTATATGATACATATTGTATATATGTTGGACTATATTAGTGGTTGTTTACTTGTTCACGATGATTTAGATTAATATCGTATTCTGTTTGTTTATTTCTTTTATATATTATGCGTGAGATGTTGATTATGAATATTTCTGTATTTGATTATATGATGTATATATTATTGTGCACAGGGCGGGGAAAAAACAGGAAGCCCATTTTTATAAAAAAAAAGCCTGATATTTTGTCATTACGGATTAATCTGTAGGGCCATATATTGCACCTACGGATTAATCCGTAGGTGCAATGTTTGCCCCTACACAGTTAGCCGTAGGGACAAAATATCATAATACTACCTGATATTTAGTCCCTATGGACTCAATAACAGGAGTTAAACTTGCCCTTACAAATTTATCCGTAGGAGTATTTATCGGGACCTACGGATAAATCCGTAGGGGTAAGTGTCTGGCTCTATGGAGATATCCATAGGGGCAAGTATTTTATTTTATAAACCAATAAATTAAATAAATATTTTGCCCCTACAGAGTAATCCGTAAGGATATTTGCCTCTATGGAGTAAGGCGTAAGGGCAATTATTACTTCGTAAGGGCATGTTCAGGGCAAAGACTTGCACCTGCGGCCTTTGCCCCTATAGGGGAATTTTGTGTCCCTACGGATATATCCGTAGGGGCAGTGCACTGATTTGCCCCTACGGTTAAATCCGAAAGGGAAACATATTATTGTAGTAGTGAATGCAAGATCATGCAATAAAATAAATCATGCCAAAACAAAATATTTAAGTTAAAAGTTAATAAAGAAAAGGTTGAGTACAAGCCATGCATTTCTTTAGCTTGTAGCAATAACAGAACTTGATGTATGCCACTTGTTATGTGACTTCAAACAAAACTTATAGCGAGCCATGGTCCTGTGGGCTTTCGGCTTGGCTATCCTACGGGCCAAGCACTCGGTCCACGGCATCGGTTCGCCCTTCAAGCTCGACAGCAAGCAGAGCTCGGAGCTTAGCAAGTAGACCAATAGGGCTCGACCATAAATAACACATATACGGGTCACATAATTCATGACACACATAACAATTATGATCAATATCATCACATCATTCCCTTAATATTTTATACATACAGTGAATTTATAGGGAAATATAAAGAACACAAAAACACATTTATGGTACTCCTCAATCGTAAAAAATATCATATATGAAATAATAAGGGATGGCTTTGCTTGTGGTGAGCACAAGAGATTCTTACCATGCTACCAACTGCCAGTAATACCACATTGGTATAAACAATGGCGATACTTTCAAACACCGTCGAACCGATTTTCCGTTATCGATGGATAGGTCCGACAATAATGCTATTGTTTCCAACAACCAATTCAACAGCATTTGACTATAACAATTTCTGGCATTCCTTCATATTTAACAAGTTAGTGGCCTTAATTTCTTCTAGACAATCATGTATGTCAAAAATGCTAATCGTTTTCCTAAGTAATTAAATCAATGCATTATGTTCGTAAACCGGAATCCTCATTAAAGGATTTCTGGAGACTCCGATGTATGTAGAGAATAATGAATTTTTAGTTTAATTATATTATGACCCTTCTAATAGAGTTGATCGCCTTGTCTTAGATTCATATGAATGGATGGTCCTTCTCTGCAAGATCCGAAATTCTTTTCCTTGATGATTATTATATGGTAATAATTCTTTTTATATTTATGATCAATATAATCTATGAAATAGTCAACATAGAAGATTTAATTTTTTTAAAATTCGAATTTGCTATTTATGGATCCAGGTCGGGTTGCAGTTATAATACCCCAACCATCTCAAGCATGATTCTTAATAGTTTGTTTCGGTTGATGTTCGGATTTAGATCCGATCTGACCCGTTTCATCTTAACCCATTACCTAATTTATAAACATGTGCATTTTAGGGACTGGTAAATTTACTTTAGACCCCTGAATTTTGATAAAATTGCTTTAAAACTCTAAAATCATGTAAAACCCATTATATAATAATTGGAAACTTTATACTATAATTTCTTATGAATAATTATGTGTTTTAGTTGGTTTGTATAAAGTTGGGTATACATTCCTTAATATTTAGATCCAACACATATTTGGAAATATTTATTAATTATATGTTATATCTATTCCTTGGAGCCGTCTATTAAGAAGTAAGGAGAAGCATTGGAGTTTATCTACTCGATTTGGATTGTTCAGTATGGATACATTTTTTTGGCATGTTCATATTTTATTCCTTGCTAATTGATGACATGCTTATTCGATACTTGATATACAATCTAGATAATATGTTTATTGTCTTTACCATATATATTAAATAAATCGGCATGTTTTTCATATTGTGTCAAGATACATATGACTTGGTGGTTTTAATCATAATTTGTGCCATGAGCATGTGATCGGCTATGTTTAAAGAATATATATATATATATATATATATGTGTATATATATATATATATATATGTATGTATATATATATATATATATATATATATATACATATATATATTTATATATATTATTTTGGAAATAAAAGTCGTCGTATGCGTCTTGTGGGTTAATATATACCGGTATGAGTTAGGAAAACAAATTAGGTTACATCCAGACTAGTAGTATAGTCCCACTGGGATTATAGCGCGCGCCGTAAGAAAACCTCACCATGGGTCATAACACGCGGTTCTCTATACCACGAGCTATCTATAGTTGTGCCGAGATAGAGGTGTTGACTGTATTTAGTCGTAACCTGCTAGTTTTTCCATGCATGAAAATTATATATTTTCACGTATTGCATATTTATACAAGATTTATGCGCAAATTAATATTACCATTGCTAGTACAATTAATTGCTTCATGTTTTTGTTGTTTTCTAATTTATTATAAATACATTTGACATGTATCTATTTTCTTACCGAGCGTTATACCTCATCCACTTTTGTTTGTGGCTGCTAATCCTAAGGCAGGGTAGGTTTTTGAAGGAGTTTTAGTAGAGACTAGGATGCACATCATCTTTGCAGCTTGTGGAGGTTTGCGGCCTTGCTATGAATAAATAATTGGCTTATTTACTGGAAACTCCCAATAGGTTTGGATATTTTAGCAAAACTATCATTATCTTTGAAATGGTAAAAAAAAACTATCATGACTTGACGATAAACATTGGTTAACGTTATTGTTCATGTCAAATGACCATTTTGCCAATTTCATATAACTAATTAATTATAAATTACATTATAAATAATTTTAAACATCATTAAATATTAATTAAATAATTACTATAATTTTTTATATGGGGAGCTGGAGAAGGAGCCGGAACCGGAGCTGGAGTGAGGGGCCAGTGCCGGAGGAGGATGAGGGGGCAAGATGATGATGAGATGATGATGGTGATGATAGGGGCGATGATGATATAGATGAGATGAGGATGAAGATGGGGATGATGATGATGGGGGTGGGGGAGTGGCAGTGGAGGGTGGAAGGAAAGGAGCATGTAAGGGGGAGGAGGAGGTAGTGGTGGAGGAGACGGAGGCGGTGATGGAGGCGACAGATGGTGTCGTGAAGGGAATCGGAGTTGGTAGAATAAACTTTCTTCGAATAAGATATTTTATTTAAGTATTATTGTATTAAGTCCACTCTATGATTTGGAGTTCTTTTCTATTTGGAATTTAAATCCACTATTTATGTTATTGTGGAGATGGTTTTATCTTATAAAAATCTTTGTTAGTTGCGCCTTGCGGTCTCATTGTCGAAATCGCGGCATGTTACTCATTTTTTTTTGGTTGTATCTATATGAGTGGATTTGGGACATGGCATTCTCTCTTCTTTCAAATTTGGGGATATGTTTAGCCAAGATACATAGATCCATGTGCCTTTTGCATGCACATGAAGTTTGTGTGAACTCCATGCTTATTAGTGTTTAGGATATAGATGAGAACATTTAGACACCCAGATACACATACTAATAATCAGCATGGTAACAATTGGATTCTTAGAATGCCATTGTTCGTCCTTCTAAAGCTTACGGATGCGGATGCCAATTATTCATACTATTATCACGACAATACCATTATTAGAGTACATGAAACAATGCCATTGTTCGTCTACTGATGTTTGGGATGATGATGGTAGTAAGGAGGCTTATCATGATAGTATGGTGGCTTGTTATGGTAGCAATTAAGGAGGCATGTCATGGTAATATAGTGGCTTATCTTGATGGTAAGGTGGATTATGATCACAATAAGGGGAGTAGCGAGCCTCAGCTGCGATGATGGCCAAAACTAGAACTAAGTTAAACACTTGATTTCTTGCCATGCATGGTCACTCATCTCCTCAAATTGCATGTATTCACTAATTTGTATTGCTGGATAGCATTGTAGGGAACTGGCCCTTTATATAGCAAGCAACTGCTGTGTTAAAAGTAAATAAAAAATAATTTGATATAGGTTTTATGTTCTTTATTAACTACCTTCTGCATATTTAACTTACCAGTGATTTGAATGGCAATTGGTTGGATTATTCTTGTGCTATTTGAAGTAGACAGCGGGAGGTAGATGTCGCTCTATGGACGGATGGAGGGTAGATGTCGTTCTGCAGCGACGAAGATTAACCTAGCGTTATTTGGGAACAAAGAACAAATCTCTAAAACTTCAATTTATTCAGAAACAGTCTTTTTAAAAAGTTATGATGCTGCCTATAGCATAGATCAAAATCTTAATAATAAATCTAAAATAAAATAAAATCTAAATAAAATCAAAACTAATCTAACAAATAATTCTCTCAAATTTAATCTAATCTAATATAACTAAATCAAGCCAAATCAAGTCTTTTCATTTAAATCCGCAATCTTTCCCGTTTAAATTTGCTTTGCTCCAATCGCTTCAAATATTCTTCCAAATCTTTATTTAAATGTTCAATTAATTCTTTTCTGGCTATGTCCCTTAATGATTATCTATAAAGGCCATGTATGGATTGTATGTAAGCTGAAGTAGAGGGGAGCAACGGAGCATTCTCCATTTTATAATAACTTTCTTGATCTAGTCTTGTATGAGCCATAATCCTATATACCATCGGATCTTTTGAAATTAGATGCCTGGTGCGTATGCAAGCATGGACCTAGTCTGTTTTCTATTTGACATGAGCTATCCAATTCCCCCTAAATTTTAACTCGGAGAATTAAGACTCAGCCAAGCTGAAAGTCAATCAATATTAACACTGAGGTGCTTCTTTTTTTGTCATATTTTAGCGCCATGACTGTGATCATGTCGACTAGGCCTACTAGACTATAGTTGAAGAGATCGTTCGGTACATCATCTAAAAGATTAATTGTGTTTTCATTTCTTGTTTAAGTAACTATTTAGATTTGGTCATGCATGCAACCCTTATTAGCCTATTCCAATAGCGCTGGTGATCATATGTCCACACACGAAGATAAGATAGATAGGTGCTTCGGCATGATTAAAGCCTTCTGTACCTCATCTGTATGTGGAAGCAAAACTATTATTGTTCATGATACTGTTTTTGTGATGGTAATAGACCATGACACAGGCAAGACTTGATCAAAATAGTTACAATTTAATTAAGATTGTTTAATCACCACAACTTTAAGAGAATTTGTGTGTGTGTGTGTGTGAGATCTCATACGTGGTACATGAAGTAGCTGGAGAAGAGAAAGTTGGCGAAGTCTCATTGATCGCAGACCTAAAATTATTTAATTACTGCTGCGACCTTTTCATCTTATATATTGTACCAGGACCATAATACTAAAGAAAAACATTTTCTCCTAGGAATATATATTTGAATTCAACTAAGCGACGATCAATTGATTCACGGAAACAAAGGAAAAGGCCAACCTATTGCCATTTCAAATCATCGATAAATTAAATATGTTAGTCATTTGGGCCCAATCCGGCCCAGTATCCGCCCATATGAATGTATATCGTATATATTCATATATAGAGCACTAGACTTTCATATGAGATATATGAAAGATAATACATAGAGTTTTTCTAAAGAGAAAAACTAGAGTGCCGTCCTCGCCTTCTTCTTCCTCTTCTATTTTGGATTGGCTTGTGGGGGTGATTA
Organism: Agapanthus africanus; assembly: GCA_030015575.1. Taxonomy (NCBI): domain Eukaryota; kingdom Viridiplantae; phylum Streptophyta; class Magnoliopsida; order Asparagales; family Amaryllidaceae; genus Agapanthus; species Agapanthus africanus. The sequence continues at coordinate 136,589,215 of JASDDO010000010.1, forward strand.
AGTGGGAGATTCTCACTTTCTACTAAAATTTGGTTTCCCTCCAGCCGTTGCTTTGAGGCGATAAAAATTAGATCTTCTATATAACGTGAGCGAGAAACGATCCAACCAATCGGATCTAGTATATCGTAAACCTTTAGGATAGATACATGTGTTTCCACTGTGCATGATTACTTGTTATATATTTACGTCACCTAAAACGTACATTAGTATCAGATTCATGTATCTCATATTCGTAGAATTATAGATATGTGATTTTTAAATTATTTGCAACTCAAAAGTTGCGTTTTTTTTATCTAAACATAGATCAAATTTTTTTTAATGTCAGATCTATGATATTAGGGTTATCGTTTTGATGGATGTTCATAGATCTATTGATTTTGCATCATATTGTCACCATAGATTAGATATATTTTTACGACGCTTTGATGTATTTTTTTTAGTTCGTTGATATGAAATAACTTGTGGAATAAAGGTGAGATAAATTTTTGTAAAGTTTGGATATTTTGTGTGAAAAGAAAATTTTATTTTTTTTTCTCTCTTTTAGTGAGCATTAATGGTGGCTAGGCCGCAATTTTTTCCTAAAACCCTAACCTTATTTTTTCGGATAAAAGAAACTTGTCGGATTATTATTTTTTTGGAGTTTGGTTGGACGAATTTTTTTTCTTGATTTTTGGTTAGACCAAACAGATTTTTCGGTTAGACTAAAAAGATTTTTCGGATTTTGGTTTGGAAAAAAATATTTTATTTTCGATTTTGGTTCGGAACCAAATAATTATTTTGAATTTATGGTTGGATTTTTGGTTTGGAACCAAAAATATTTTTTCTTGGGAATTTGTTAGGGAGATAAATTTTTTTTTTATTGTAGCAGTGGGCCAAATATTTATTTTAATAAAAAAATAATTTCAAGAAATTTTATTTTTTCCGATTTGTTTTTAAAAATAAGGAAGAAGAAAAGTTCATTTTTTTTAAAAGAAAAAGGCATTTTATAAAAAATTAGGGGGCAGCCACCAGGCCCGAGCCGGGCTCGGCGGCTCAAGCTGGGGGTCAGCTTCCCGAGCCTAGCCGAGTATTTTTTTTATTTAAAAAAAATCCGGAAAATTCAGAAAAATCTCAGAAAATTCCAAAAAATCACAGAAAATTCCAAAGAATTCTAGAAAATCATTTTATGAGTTTTTTTTTTTTATATTTAGGGAGTTTCCTACTTAGCTTTTGGGTTAGTTAAGGGTTTTTCTGTTAAATTTAAGAGTTATATTTTTTTCAAAAATTTTGTTTGCTTTCCAAAAGTTTTAATTTTTTATTCTCACATAAAATCTTGAAAATTTGATGGGTAGTGTTCCCTTATAAAAAAGGTGGAGAAACATTACTACAAAGAAGGGTTGCCCCTGAGGATTTATCCGTAGGGGCAACCCACTGCCCCTACGGATATATACGTAGGGGTGAAAAAATACCCCGTAGGTGCAAAGGCCGCAGGTGCAAGTTGAGGCCCTGAACTTGCCCCTACGGTCAAATTTTTGCCCCTACGGATTTATGTGTAGGTCCTGTTGCCCCTACGGATTAAGCCGTAGGGTATAAGATTTTATATTATTTACGGTTTATTTTAATAAATTACTTGGACCTACGGATATGTCCGTAGGGGCATGTACTACCCCCTACGGATATGTGCGTAGGTACGTTTCCGTAAGGGCACAAATTCAGGATTCCTGATATTTTGCCCCTACGGATAACGCCGTAGGGGAGAGGCAGTGGCCCCTACGGATATATCCGTAGGGGAGAGGCAGTGGCCCCTACGGATATATCCGTAGGGGCTTTCCCAACCCCCTGGCACTGAGATCAGGGGGAAATATCAGTTACTGCTGATATTTTGCCCCTACGGACATATCCGTAGGGGTAACATGTGTGCCTACGGATTAATCCGTAGGTATATATTGTCTGTAATTTTTTTTAAAAAATGGGCTGCTTGATTTTTTCCCGCCCTGTGCACAATAATATATACATCAATCAAATCATATATTGCAGTATTCATAATCACATCTCACGCATATATATAATATACAAAAGAAACACAAAAACTGAATATGATATAAATACAAACCAATATCAATATCGTTTCAAAATGTAGTACAATGTGTATGATATAAATAAATACATGTTTCAAAAAATAAGAACAAAAAATCTACCCTAGCTCGGTCCAGCTCCACCTCTGAATAACGATAGAATAACGCGCGCCTGCTCCTCGGTCAATAAACTCTGCAATTCGTCGCGAGCGGGAGTCTGAGCGGCATGTGGAGCCGGCGATGTGGTCTGCGCAGCCACCGTCGAGGTAGTCGCTTGCGGAGCCGCGGCTGCGGGAGTCTGAGTGGGCGGTGGATCTACAGGAGCTGTCTGCGGAACCGCAGCCGATGTAGTGGCTTGCGGAGCCGCAGCCGAAGGAGATGCATGTGGAGGCTCGGCCGATCTACCCTGTCGCGTCTGGATATAACGTGTGTAAGAAGCGTGTAAGAACTGTTTATTATTCGAATTCGTATCATTATTAAGTTATTTCGAAACCCTGTTTGGATATCTAGTTTGGAAAAGCGTTGTTTATTTCAATTACATATGTATGTATGATTAATCAAACTTACGTCTAAAACCAAATAAGCTCAAGCTACGTACTAATTATGGATATGTTGATATGTATATAATATGAAATGATATTTTACTATAAAGTAGTATACATACCAGCATCTCCTTCAACTCCTGAACGCTGGCCCTCAAGCTATCCAGTTCATGATGGACATGCCGGTCACTGGAGACGGAGGAAGTAACCGCCGGGGTGGAGTCCAACCTCATATGGGCCCTGCTAGGGCCCAATCCCCGGCCTCTCTCCCAACCTCCGTGGTGCCCTCGGTGTACGGCGTCCAGAACTGGGGTCAGCAGCCTCAGATCGTTCTGTCCGGTAAAATCGATCCCGGAGGCCTGGGCCTGCTCAACCACCCGCTCCTACACCCACATTAAGCAGTAAAGTATAAGTATAAAATTTAAACTTGAACCTTCCAAAACTAAAATTTCAAATTTGGGTAGAAAAAATATTAACACTTACGCAGTACTCCTGGGTAGCGACGTCGGGATATCGAAGCTCGCCCGTGGCGGGATCTGTCGAGGTGCCGTGGACGGCAAGATATGCGGACAGCACGCTCGGTGTACCACCTGATGCCACGGTCCGAGATGTCTGCAATATTAGAAAGTAACTCTTAATATTAGAAATATTAGAGAATAACTCTTAATATTGCAGAATATTAGAGAATAACTCTTAATTTACCGATAACTCCATGGCTCGAGTAATGTTCCTCGAGCCACCTGTGTAAGTGGGGCGACCCCTCTTCGCCGACTTCCTGTTCTCCGTATTCTGAACGGCCTGTTTCTGCACAACGCATTAACATTTAGTTTTCTAATTAAGAAACACAAAGAAACCAAAAAAAACCATATAATATACAAAAGAAACCAAAAAACTGAATATGATATAAATATAAACCAAAATCAATATCGCCCAAAATGTTTCAAAATGTAGTACAATATGTATCATATAAATAAATACATGTTTCAAAAAATAAGAATCAAAATGCTAGCCTAGCTCGGTCCAGCTCCACCTCTGATAAACGCTAGAATCTTGCGCCTACCCCGTCGCGTCTGGACCTAACGTGTGCAATAAGCGTGTAAGAACTCTGTTTTATTCGAATTCTTATCATTATCGAGTTTTTTCGAAACCCCATTTGGATATCTAGTTTGGAAAACTGTAGTTTATTTTAATTAGATATGTACATGTATGATTAATAAAACATAAGTCTACAACCAAATAAGCTCAGGCTATGTACTGATATTGGATATGTTGATATCTATAATATGACATTATATTTTACTATTAAGTAGTATACATACCAGCATCTCCTTCAACTCCTGAACGGTGGCCTTCAAGCTCTCCAGTTCCTGCTGGATACGTCGCTCACTGGAGACGGAGGAAGTAACCACCGGGGTGGAGTCCAACCTCATATGGGCCCTGCTAGAGCCCAGTCCTCGGCCTCTCTCCCAACCTTCGTGGTGCCGTCCGTGTGCGGCGTCCAGGACTGGGGTCAGCAGCCTCGAATGCTGCCTTCCCCCTAGCAACTGTCAGAACATTATATTTAGCACATACTGGTCTATAAAATTGACAAGAAATACCAAAATCAACAAATTCAAAGCCTTACCTACAGAGATAGAAGATGTGCTCCTCTGGTATCTGCATGTATCAAAATTTGAATAATATTAATTAATTTCAGTACATACATACTAATAAGGTAAACTCGCATATAGCGCTGCTTACACATATGACAGGGAGTGAACAAGCTCTTGTAGATCATCAGGCGCAAATCTAATCTCATCAAGCAGCCCATGATAATGAGTTGGACGACTAAGAGCAAAAGGAATGTGTGTATATTTATGATATAGCATTCTAAATCAATATACATGCCCTATATAATATATAAACATACCTGGAGGAACGGGAGTGGCCTCTGTCCCTGATATGGACGCATCACCAACAACTAGACAATCAAACATTGACAATATAAGTAATTTTGACATAAACAGGCATGGATATCTATAATATTACATTCAAAATGGATATTAAAGAGCGCACCTGCAGTGAGAAGTGATAAAAGTATCACCCAACAAAAGTGTAATTTACAGAATCAGTTGAGACTCTTGAAAGTCATAGAAGAACCTGACCTGCACAAATCTGATGTATGCTTTCCATTGGACACTAAGAAGTCTCTAAAGGGAAAAGCCTATGTGAAAGCCATCATTAGTTCATATCAGAAGATTGATGCTGAAACAGAGAACAAGGAATGTCATTTTTTTCTTCTTCTGCCACATTACTGTCTTCTCCTTCTTCTTCTGCCACATTACTGTCTTCTCCTTCTTATTATGTGCGCGTGCAAATTCAATGACTATATTGAGAATATGGATTAATAGTGGGTAGGAAAAGTATTTCTCAAATGGCTTTTGCGTCTAAAAACCATAAACTACTAAGTAATAGCATACATAATTTTTTTAGTATAAAGGTTGTTGTTTTAAGTTTTCCCTTATAGAGATATGATCTAACTGCATCTATAAACTATAAGTGTGCAGAAAATTATGATAAGAAACCATAAGAAAGGGTCGTAGCCATGCATAACCTTGAATCTACATACCAAATCATGCAAAAGCATGCACTTATTGTCATCTTGCCTTGGAATATAAAATATCTTGGAAGACTATAAGCGAGCATTTAAATCTTGATAGCTTTTGACTTCAACATATATTTTTCTCAAGTACCATGAAATATACTTCCTCCGTATAAACCGTTTTCAGGAAGATGGATTAATAATGACAAATTATCTATTGTGGCTCACTAGGTTAGTATTTTCTCTTCTATTGACCATCTTACTAATCTGCTTGGTAAATTTATTCGGAACCGGCTGCGAATCATTAAAATAAATGCATAAGAAAGAAAGGTAAAATACAGATATATAGCATACCGATTCAGGAAGATATAGCATACCCAGTCTCAGTCATCCTTATCACTCTGGAAGCTCGAATCGGTAAAGGACTCCATCTGGAGTTCACCGTTACCATACACCAAGAACATCTCTTTAGTGCTTCTCAAGTACTTAAGAATGTTCTTCACAGTTGTTCAGTGTTTCTCCCAAAGATCTGATTGATACCTACTCACTCTTAGTTGTATGTATGCCCTAGAGGCCAGTATTGTACAGATGATGTATATTATATTGGATGCTTGGACATATATAGAGAGGACTTTCTTGCTCGATATGATAGTATGCTATCTGGTTGCTCTTTATCTTAACATGTATACTTGTCTCTTGATACTGTCTTTTGGTTACATGTTGGTAAAGCCCTTAGGATGTGTACTTGACTACCAGGACTATGATGCAGATCATACTGGTGGGGCCATGGTAGTCCATAAGTTCATCCTTTAATGTTCCTAGTCGTGGGTGTATCAAGACAGGGCATCGATATGCCAGAGTAGACTAGCGTATACACTTCTCGACCCATGAGATGGACGATGGATGATCCCATATCCATTGGTGTTTGACATCAGAGATAGTATACGGGTGCTCAGTGGAGACTGGGTACACTGGACGGACTCGCCGAGAACTCCCAAATGGTATTATACCTCACGTCAGATAGCAGTTCTCTGGTGACACTTGTACAGGTTAGTCTGTAGATCCAAGATCGTCATAGAGTCTTGTGTGATTCCCACTGTGCTTTGATTTCCACCTTACCATGTCCAAGAGGGCATACAAAACGGTGGTTTTTAGGTACAGTCCTGAGTCACATGGAGGCAATGAGCGATAGGAGGGGTTTCGTCTCTCCCAGTATTGGGGGTTGATGTTGCGCTGTGCTCGATTGGCCAAAACAGGGAAGTCCCTGGCCAGGGCTGATTTAGAGATTTACTGGTAAGTGTTACCGGTAGTTTCTCGACCCGTTATGAGCCTCACATCGGCATGACTTATCGGTTATTGGGGTCTGACGTTTACCACCCCTAGACTTGATATGCGACATATCAGACGAGGAGACCGAACTGTACGATAAGTGTTACCGTCAGGCTTTTGCAGGAGTTGGAGCGGGCTTGCTTGCTGATCTTCTGATCGCTCAATACCCGGGTAGCCGTTATGTCCAGCTAGTACCGCTGACGGCTTGTGGGTGCTTGATGTGATCATCACCTACTGCCGGCGTATTAACGAGTCTTTAGATTCCTACATAGAGGTTTTACTGGCTCAGGCAAAACGAAATAGGAGCGCATATGTGATATGTGCGGGACCGAGAATAATGTGTGTATGTGATACCATATTCTATTCTCGCGACATTAGTATCAGCCGGTTATATGTGATATAGCCGGGTTATCGGATCAAGAGTCGATTCGATAAGTTGGTACATTTTGTGTTAGTCGGTTATATGAGATATAACCGGATTATTAAGTCAAGTGTTGATTTAATAATTTAGTGTATAAATGTATATGTGATATACTAATTTACATTAACTAACATTGGTTCGCTTAAGCATTTGTTTTTTCTCGCATGTGCACAACTTTAATATTTATGTGATATATATTAAATTGTGTTTTTCTTTTTGTATCATGGTTGTTGATACATCATACATGGGTGTATGAGACACACACCATTCTATTTATAATCGTGGGTTATAATTATTTAAGGTAATTACAAAATTAGTGGATATTTGGAAAGAGCATGAAGCTTGTAGAAACTTGTTTTGCTTTGACAAAGTCTACTAACTTTGTTTTTACTTTAGATATTTTGTTAACCTAACCATTTGGATTAGCCATGGTTATGTCTCTACAAGAGTTAGTATATGATTCTCACTAACCATGGTTCACTCTCTCACTTGATCATTATCATCATCTTATTATTTGTTCATCTTCTTCTATGAGCTCAAAAGCTCTCTAGGTTTTGATTAAGTGAGAAAGAAAAGTGAGAAAACAAATTCTAAAGTGAGCCCACTTCCTATTTCTCCATCCTCTACTACATTAACACTTTAGTATAGGGTGTTTGCTTCACTAATTCTTTAGTTAGTGAAGTAGTAGCTTGAGTTGGCATCCCCTCGACGTAGATCATCTTCGGCCTTGAAGACTTCAAGCAAGGTCGCTCCTTTCGCCTCATGGAGCCATGCATGAGTCCGGGAGAGCCACGATCGCAGCGAAGGGACTACAACAAGGAGCTATTGAAGTGAAGGACCAATCTACAAAGGTTGTATTTCGTTTTCACTTAGTTGTAAATGGTTTACATTTGTTTCCGTATTATGTTTCTAGTTAACGATTCTAGTTTAGAGTTCCTTTTAATGGCAAATTTTTAAAAATGGCATGGATGATGCCTCCCGAAACCTTGCTTCCATCGAGAGGAACCCTACAGTGGTATCAGAGCCTAGCTAGGAAATTATACGGATAATGTTAGATTACGAACACGAAACAAACTCCGAACTTGAAACCCTAAAAGTCATGTTTCTGTCGAATTTAAAACTAGCCCTAATTTTTTTTAAAATAAGTACAGAATCATAAATATGTGATAACATGAACACTGATGAAATTTAGAGGCTTTTGGCCACTTTTGGGCCGGCGAGACCCCCCCATACCGGCCTATTCCGACGCCCCTCCAAATTTCTCCAGTGTTCTGTTACATGGGTTTTGGTGCTTCAGGTGTTGTTTATTTTTGCTAAATTGTCATGTGATGTTAATTTACTATAATGACAACTCGGAGTGTTTCGTTCATAATTTTAACTGTTTTCGGGTAACTTTAGACATTGTTAAAAAGTTCAATCGGATGTCAAATACCCACTTTAACCCTTGCCGGGAAAATTTCCAAGTGTTGGATTTTTCCCGTAATTAAAAAGCTTTCAAAGATCATGCAAGTTTTTCGATGGACCCTCTAGAAGAACGTAAACCTTAACTCGATTATGTGGCCGTCAAAACCGCCACTTGAACCCTAGGGTTTGTGGTAATTTAGCGTTTCACATGTGAGGCGTTGGTTTGACCTTTCTACGGCTGGTTCATTGGTGCTGTGGCGTGTGCTGAATTACTTTAAACTACGCTCAAGTGTTGAGCTTTCTGAGTAACCTTGGGTGTTCGATGATTCGATTGGAATGTTTAACATCGTCTAGTTTTTCTGTGCTATGATGACATGTGATGTTATGTACTGCTGGATATGTTATATTGGATCGTCGCGTTTTGAATAGCCGGGGGTTTTATGTGAGATGAGAGTTTTTTAATTTTCATTCATGTAAAATTAAATGTATGTAATATTCTTTTATTAGGGAACTTCCGGGTTGAGTTTGATGTCACCATATGTTTATTATTTACTTTTCCGCACCAGGATAGACCTAAGGAGGAGAGCATAAGTAACCGGGTTCTAGGGTCCAGTGGGAGACCAACTCGAGGAGTCGAGTCCGGGTCTCCTAACTCTAGAATTGGTAGGGTTGCTTGCCGTTCTCGTAGGGATCTAGGGATATGGGTTTGGCTATTCATCGCGACCGTGGAATTCATGTTTTATAGAGGCACAAAACAAAACACGGACTTCCTATTATATCCATTATTTCAAATGTTTCTTCTGCTGTGATATCTGTGATGTGATCATTTGATATGTTCTGATGGATACTGTATATAGTATATATGATATATTATATAGACGTTACTTATGTTTTACACACGCGCTAGCCCTGCCCCGCTCTGCCGTTAGTTACCTAACCTAACGGTGCATGAGGGGACATCGAGGCGAATGCAGATGGCATAAGTGTACGTCGTATTTATCTGTGATGTTTAGGTGACTTAAATGATGGAACTTCATTAATGTGATTAATGAAAGAAAAGAAACCTAAAAGATGTTGTAGAATCAAATTTTTCAAAAAGGGTAGCTACAGTTTTGCTTTGTGATTGATTGTAAATTTCAGATGTGTCGTATCGAATCAAAAATTTAAATTGACCGCAATCAAACTACGGTGTCGGATGTAGTTAATGAATGAGTGCGGATCGTCCACAGGGATTTCAAGATTCGTTTGTATTTTAATGTGTTTGAAATGAAATGTTAAGCAACAATAAAAGAAAACATGATTCAAGAATGATTTGTATTCGTGTGTCACTATTCTCTATTAAAGAATCAAGAAACTATAAACAATCAAGAATCGGGTTTCAATGGTATTTTCCAAACAACAGTCAAGAATAAGAGAGAGGCTCGTAGGAATCGATCGGATCTTTAGATGTGATGTAGAGTACAAGATTTCATATTCTTGTCCTTCGAAGAATTGATACTAGATCAATGGTTATCGACGAGAGTTAGGGCTTTCTTGATGAAATTAGGGTTTCATCTCTTAACCCTTGTTCTTTCGAAGATACCATTTATATTCTAGCCTCTAGCAATTTCAAGAAGCGATCGGATCACCCCAATCTCGAGCGATGTCGATCAAGAAAGCATCGCAACGAATTGGGTCGTTGATTCTTGAACTTGCTAGGGTTTACAAACTCGTGGGATTCAAGAATCGATTACAAATTTGTTACATCATCATACTAAAGATCGTTTCGACTCCTTAACGAGCGGAGTTTTATTCACACATCACCACATAGACAATATTCAAGAATAGTAAAGATAACATGATGCGGAATTTAAAGAAAACAAGATAGAAGAAATATCACCTTTTATTTAATCAACAATTTCAATACATTCTTTCAAGATCTACAAGAAGAAGAAATCGATCGTTGACTCGGCTTCGCTCATCTCCGTGGATCGTGGATCTACTTTGATCTCTTGCCCGATTGAAGATCGGCTCGGCTCATAAAAGGGTTGAAGGCATCTTGCTTGGCTTGCACTCAAGATCTTGAATTGTGGTTGGATTTAGGGTTAGGGTTTCCTACAAGCTCTCTCACTAAACTTGAGGAAGAGGAAGATGAGGAAAGAGAATGGCTAAAATCTAAGATGTTGAATTATTTTCCAAGAGATAGCCTAAGATATCACATGATAACCTCAATGAATGAGTCTAGGGTCTTATTTATAGAACTTTCAAACCCTAGGTTTAGGTTTAAATTGGACTTTCCCTCCCAAAGTTTGTTGGGCTTTAGCTTAGGGTTTAAGCAAGGGTTTAGGAAAGTTCTAGAAGTATTAGGCTAGTTTAGGTGTTTGCTGATCTGGTGGAAGTATCTGGAATCTTCTGGAAGTTTGTGTGCATTATTGAACTGTAGCCACTGAAAAAGGAGTTTTGGTGCAATTTGAGGAGCTGAGTCCCTGGGCCCGCCGCGGATCCGCCGCAAGAACAAGGTAACGGCCGCGCTTCCGCGCTCAGGTTGTGGGCTTGGACCTTGGGCTTTCTGGTGAAGCTTTGTACTGGAGTTTGGGCTTTTCTTTGATGTTTAGAATTGCAGTTTCCCTTCTATGTTGATACCAGATTTGAGTTCAGTGAGTTTACGAGCAATTGTAATGGTCGAGCAAGCTTTCCTTTTCCTGCACAGATATCTCAACACGGGTTGCAAGATATGGAAAATATGCTATGTAATGCAATGCGGTCAATTTCCCTAGAAATGCCGGTTTTAAGGTCGAATACATGTAATTTGATATTTTGCGACCGATTAGCTAATATGTGAATTATGAATACCGTACACTTCTATATGTATGCAGATGATAAGGAAATTGCCGGTTAAAATATGCAATATTTTCGACTGATCAAATACCCCCAAACTTAATTTCGATCGTCTCGAGCGAATGTTTTATTAAAAAGAGAAGGAGAAAATAAAGAAAGAGAAAAACTAACTAGCACACTTTCGTAGGCAACACGATTGCACTGAGCATGTGCAACAAGCCTTTAAACCTCTAGGTGTCCCTAGTAGGAGGAGTGTTGTCTCCTGAGGGTTTTCAGCGGATTGCACCCACAAAATCCAAAAATAATAGTAAGATCATGAATATTACATTTAAAGATAAGAATTGTAAAAGAAAAGCCTTGAAAATTAGGGTTTCCAACTAAGCTAGCTTTTCGGTTGTCATGAGCCCTATCTTAATGGTCATGAAAAGATGTCAGAAATCACGTCCTCCCTCAATAAAACATCGTCTTATTCTTCATTCCTATCTTTATTCCAAACATCGATCATATCACCCTGCGTGTGTATAAAGACATCCCTACACCCGGAGAATTCAATTCAAGCTATCATACCCTTGCCCATCGACCTCAGTACTTCTTGGCAAACGAGATTGCTTACACATTTTCATGCGACCGTTAATACTTCTTGAGGTACTAACCGACCGATTACTAATGTGCTTGCTAACTTGGTGTATTTTCCTCGTCTTGCACCACCTCAGGCATAGCAGTGACTCTCAGACCAGTTGACCTTGGGGCACTAGGTGAAGAAGCACCCTTTTGCTATATATTTTTCTTGCCCTTGGTGATAACAAAACCAGCATCCATTTTTCTCACCACTTTAAAACACATTTTTTTCCATACTTTTGGCTTTAAGACAAGAGCATTTCAAGGTATCCTCTACTATCCCAGGCTTCAAGACGTGTGTAAGTGCGAATAGCAGGGTAGCAACGTTCAAAATGTTTGGCTTCCAGAATAGAAACTATTTTTCAGACTTATTTTTATCCTCAGATTAGTGACGTCCTTCATCTTACTAACCCTTGGGACAACGGCTCATAACTACTTATTACTAGTTCGTATAAGAAAACTTCTAATTTTCTTAGTTTTCTAAAAATTTTCCAATCTCATGGATGTAATTGTTCACTGTCTAAACTTTCATTATCTTATTTATATACAAAAAAGTGTAAATATTAAAATTATTTTTATATTTGAAAATTTTTAAATTTTTATGGGTTTTGAAAATTTTTCAATTTTTATAGATTTTTAAAAGAAATGTTTTGTGCTTATGCAGATGATATGCAAATGATGCAAAAATAAGCACAAACCTCCCCCAAACTTGTTTTCAACAGTGTCCTCACTGTTGTCGACAGTTATATCTACAAAAACCTGTAAATCTGGGAGGAATTATTAGTGGGGGCAAAATATATAAGTGAAGAACTTCCCCCAAACTTGTTTTATTTACTCACCTTCATTCAAAATATGATGCAATGATATACTGGATATGAAAGTGAGACGGAGGAATTTTAATCAAAATAAACTGGCTCTTGTAAGAACAAGAGCTCTTCCGTGGGGTCAGTGGAAAAATATGGTTTTAATCTATGTCCATTTACTTTGAAAACAGTGCCGTTTTTAACATTTTCAACTTCTACTGCCCCGTGCGGGTATACAGACCGCACAACAAAAGGTCCCTTCCAACGAGATCGGAGCTTACCCGCGTGAAGGTGTAATCGTGAATCATAAAGAAGGACTTGTTGACCAGGTAAAAATGTTTTCCTTACAATGTTTTTATCGTGAAAAACCTTAGTCCTATTCTTTGTGATTACAGCATTATCATAAGCTTCATCGCGGAGTTCGCTTAGCTCGTTTAGTTGCAGCTTCCGAAAGTTGCAAGCAAGGTTTAAATCAAAATTTATTTCCTTTATAGCCCACAATGCTTTATGTTCTATCTCAACAGGTAGATGACATGCTTTTCCAAACACTATCCTATATGGAGACATTCCTAGGTCGGTCTTATATGCAGTTCTGAATGCCCAAAGAGCATCCGTCAATTTGGTCGACCAGTCTTTTCTATTTTTAGCAACAGTTTTCTCCAGGATAAGTTTGATTTGTCTGTTTGAGATCTCAGCCTGCCCGCTTGTTTGGGGGTGATAGGGTGTAGAAAGTCGGTGGTTGATTCCGTATTTCCACATCAGAGTCTCGAAAGATCTGTTGCAGAAGTGTGTCCCATTATCGCTAATAATAGCGCGTGGGTGTCCAAATCGCGAGAAGATATTCTCTTTCAAGAACTTAATGACAACTTTCCTGTCATTAGTGCGACTTGGAATGGCTTCTACCCACTTGGAGACATAATCAACCGCCAGCAATATGTACAGATTCCCAAAGGAGTTGGGAAAAGGACCCATAAAATCTATGCCCCAAACATCAAACATTTCAACAACCAGAATGGGTTGCTGAGACATTTCATTCCTCTGGGATATTCTACCCGTATACTGACATTGTGTATAGGTTTTGCAATGTTCAAATGCGTCCTTGAATAAGGTCGGCCAATAAAATCCACATTGCAAAACCTTTTCCGCTGTTTTTCTAGGACCAAAGTGACCCCCACAGGCCTGATCATGACAAAATGAAAGAATACTCTTGAACTCTTCATTCGGGACGCACCGGCGAATGATCTGATCAGGACAATATTTAAACAAATAAGGCTCGTCCCAGTAATAGTGTTTTACTTGGGATAGAAAGCGGTATTTGTCCTGTTTTGACCAATCGCTCGGTATCAGTCCCGTGGCATGATAGTTCACAATATCCCTGAACCATGGTTCAGTGGATATGCTCAAGAGTTGTTCGTCAGGGAAAGAGTCATTGATCGGCAGGGTCACAGGGGAAGAAACGATGCGTGAAAGGTGGTCAGCTACTACGTTTTCACATCCTTTCTTATCTTTGATAACAAGATCGAATTCTTGTAGCAGAAGGATCCAACGTATTAGTCGACCTTTTGCATCTTTCTTCGCCAGAAGATGTTTGAAAGCGGAATGGTCAGTATACACAACTATAGGTGAGCCGATTAAGTAAGGCCTGAATTTTTCTAATGCAAATACAACCGCTAAAAGTTCTTTCTCTGTGGTTGTATAATTGATTTGCGCATCATTCAGGGTCTTACTAGCATAGTAAATCACGTGTGGCATCTTTTCAATGTGTTGTCCTAGGACAGCACCTACTGCAAAATCAGATGCGTCACACATCAACTCAAAGGGGTAGTCCCAGTTTGGTGATGATAAAACGGGGGCTGAAGTGAGTGAGTGTTTAAGTGAGTCGAAAGCTGTCTCGCAATCCGAGTCAAAGTGGAAGGTCGTATCCTTGGCCAGGAGTAGTGTTAAAGGTCTAGCAATTTTGCTAAAGTCCTTTATGAATCTCCTATAAAAGCCTGCGTGGCCAAGGAAAGAGCGAATATCTTTGACGCTTTTGGGATGAGGGAGGTTTTGAATGACATCTACTTTAGCTCTGTCAACCTCAATGCCTTTCTGTGAAATGACATGTCCAAGGACAATTCCTTCTTGGACCATAAAGTGGCATTTTTCCCAGTTCAAAGTCAAGTTCTTCTCTTTGCATCGAGTAAGAACAGCGTCAAGATTCGCTAGGCATTCGGAAAAAGAATCTCCAAAAATCGAGAAGTCGTCCATAAAGATCTCCAGGAAATTCTCTACCATATCAGAGAATATTCCCATCATACACCGCTGAAAGGTAGCGGGAGCATTGCATAGCCCGAAGGGCATGCGACTGTAAGCAAAGGTACCAAAAGGACAAGTAAAAGTGGTTTTATCTTGATCCTTTTTGGCGATGGGGACCTGATTGTAGCCTGAGTAACCGTCCATGAAATAGTAGTATTGTCGTCCTGCTAAGCGTTCCAGCATCTGATCAATAAATGGTAGAGGAAAATGATCTTTCCTCGTAGCGGCGTTGAGTTTTCTATAATCGATGCATACACGCCACCCAGTTTGGGTGCGTGTCTGAATCAACTCATTCGCCTCATTTGTGATAACTGTGATGCCGGATTTCTTAGGAACGACGTGTATAGGACTTACCCACTGGCTATCGGAGATCGGGTATATAATACCACTATCTAAGCATTTGACGATCTCTTTCATGACAGCTTCCTTCATGACGGGATTTAACCGTCTCTGTGGTTCTCGGGTCGGTCTGGCATCATCCATCACATGTATATGATGTTCAACTATCAAGGGACTAATCTCTTTGATGTCCGCCATACTCCAACCAAACGCCTCTTTATTAGATCTTAATACCGATAAAAGTGCATTCTCTTGCTCTGATGCAAGGGAAGCGGATATTATAACCGGTAAAGTCTCCTTCTCACCAAGATATGTATATTTAAGGTGAGAAGGTAAAACCTTGAGATCTAATTCAGGCGGAGAAATGATAGAAGGAAGGATCATAGATTGATTTTTGGATTTACAAAGAAGCTCAGAGCCTGTGAAAGATACAGACTCGGGTGGAGAAAAGTCAGAAGTGCAGGACTCATGTGCAGGTGAAGTGTCCTCACTAAGATCAAGTGTAAGATCAAGCAGAGATGTGGTAATGTCATCGAGATCAGTAAAGCAAAGTTCCTCGGCTCCACAACTATCGGGAGCGATCTCATGGACAGAGCACACATCTAAAATATGAGCACTAGGTTCTGATGGCTGACTTCCAACTTTGTAGATATTTAGTTCAATGGTCATATTTCCAAATGATAAATTCATTGAACCATTTCTACAGTTTATAACAGCGTTGGAAGTGGCAAGGAAAGGACGACCTAAAATCACCGGAATTTGGCCCCGGGGGTTTGCTACAGGATGTGTGTCGAGCACAATGAAGTCTACAGGGAAAAAAAATTCCCCGACCTTTATCAACACATCCTCTAATTCACCCCTTGGTTTGGTGATAGATCGGTCTGCCATCTGGAGAGTACAATGAGCAGGTTTCAGCTCTCCAATTCCTAGTTGCTCATAGACAGAATAAGGTAACAGGTTAACACTCGCGCCAAGGTCTAAAAGAGCGCGATTTATGTTTTTACCCCCAATCAAAATCGATATTGTAGGACATCCTGGGTCCTTTCGTTTCTTTGGCAGCTGGGGAATAAAAGCAGTGCTGATATTATTAGACATAAAGACCTTCTTCGGCACTTGAGTCTTCCTCTTCCTAGTGCACAAGTCCTTTAGAATTTTCGCATAAGCGGGGACTTGTTGAATCGCATCTAGGAGAGGGATATTGATGTTAACCTGTTTGAACATTTCTAAAATTTTCTCCATATGAGGACTCGTTCTGTTAGCCCTTAACCGGTTCGGGTAAGGAGCTTTCGCAATAAGCGCAGGGTCCATCATAGGAGAAGGAAAGGGGGGTAGACGAGATCCCAAAAGAGGTGTGGGGACCGCCTGTGGAGAACTATAAGGGTTGGGTGAAGGTGTTGAGCCTAAAGGGAACTGGAGAATAGGCTCGTGCGAAGGTGGTTTGGTAGAAGAAGAAGGATCAGAAGGAGAAGTGTGTGTATGTGGAAAGGTCTCAGCCGGGGTGTTGATATGATTTTTAGTATTATCAATATCTTCCCCGACATTATTATTCAGCACTCTTCCCGATCTCAACGTTGTGATAGCATTTACATTGTAATGCCCAGGATTCTGTAGGGGTTGAGAGGGAAGTTTCCCTTTTTCTCTCGCACTCATTTCGGCTTTGAGGCGTGCGATTTCAGCTTCCATCGTTCTAATACTCTCAGCTTGTGACGCTGAGTTTTTCTTTATTTCACTGACGGAAGATCTAACCTCAGTCGAAACCTCCATGAAATTTGATAAAAGTGATTTCATGGTTTGAGTAAATTGAGAGAAATCGTCAGAACAGGACTGCATAGGATTAGACTGTGCAGGAGTGTTGCCCTGGTTTTGGAAATTATGTGACTGGTAGGGGTGCTGAGTGAGTTGGAGGGGTTGCTGTTGTGGTGGAGGAAGAGCCCTTTGAAAGTTATTTGTGTTTGGAACCGTGTTTTGAGATTGATTTTGGTTCCAAGCAAAATTCGGGTGGTTCCTCCAACCCTGATTGTACGTGGAAGAATATAGATCGTTTCGAGGTCGTTGAAATGCAGCATTAGAATGCTCGTGACCTTGAAACGCCGAGTTTAAAGGACATTCTTCCGTTAAATGTGACGGATCAGAACAGCACCCGCAAACAGTTTTGGGGAGCGACATTGGGTTTAGGGAGGCTGCAGAAAATTTGTGTTCCATAGCGTCGAGCTTCTTTTGCATTGCTGCCATTTCTGCTCGAACACCTATGGACACATCTATTTGATGTACGCCACCCCTATTCAATGGTTGGGTTCCACTCTCCCAAATTAGTGAATTTTCAGCGAACTCTTCTAAGTATCGCCAAGCTTCCCCATCATCTTTGGTCATAAAAGTACCTTGACACATATTTTCAAGGCTCTGTTTAGTGCTAGGGTTACTGCCCTCATATATGATTCGGCAAAGCTCCCATCTCGGGATGCCGTGATGAGGACATTGAACCAATAGATCCTTGAAACGTTCAAAGTATTTTGAAAATGGTTCGGTAGGGAGCTGGGCAAATTGGTTCAGTTCGCTACGGATTCGAGCCGTCTTTTGGACTGGGTAAAATTTCTTAAGGAATGCCGCGACGAATTCTTCCCAATTCATAATAGAGTGTGCGGTAGTGTTATATAGCCACTTCTCGGCTATATCGCACAATGTAAATGGAAGAAGTCGTAGACGCATCGCATCCACTGAAAGTTGAGACGTACCCATCATTGCGCATACGTTTTCAAATTTGGTAATGAAAACGTAAGCGTCCTCGGTCTCGAGTCCGTGGTATTTGGGTAAAAGGTTGATATACTGGGGCTTTATTTCAAAGTTATCCCCATTGGCTGGTGGTGTGGATAAGCAGGTCGAAAGAGGACCTCTATGTGGATAGCATCTTTCCTGGAGAGAAATGTGGGGAGGATTCTGCGCACCAACGGAAGGCGGCAGATTAGGGTTAAAGAAGTTGGATGGATTCGGATCCATCGGTGTGGGTGTGGTAGTAGGTAAAGAAAAGGTAAATGGAGAATTATCGACTTCGGAGTCGATAAAAGGTACGCGGACTAAACGGGCACTAGAATCCCGTGTCCAGCCTATCTTGTACTAAAAAGGGTTAGTACAAGTGGCAGCGTTGGCTTATAATTAGGGGTAAAATGAATGCGGTGTTTGCTTTTGAAAAGGGACGGATTTTGAAAAAATGATGCGACAAACCAAATGCAGCACACAAACCCTAGAATCTAATGGTCACCTAGGTCCGGCTCTAGACCGCTCCTAACTGCCAAAAGACAAGTCGCGGGATAGAATCCTCCACTGCCTCTTTGTCCCCCTGTGGCCGGATAAGTGCCAGGTAAGTGGGAAGGTACTCCACTACGTAAGTAGTGGGCCTAATTAAAAACCACTAGCCTTAGACACACTCGCCTTAGGCACCATAAGAAAACGCGGATAAGCAATGAATTACCCACGACCCTCTCTTGTCCTAAATGAGCGCGACAGTCCTTAGAGTCATCTCTAGATTTCTTTTAGTTAATGTGGGTCAATGAGGATGCAAGTTTGGTGGTTTTCGGGGCCTAGGAAGGGTAATGAAATCCCCACCTAATTTGGATTTGGCCGTGCCCCTTAATTTCCGTATTTAATATGCAAAACAACCAAAAGAATCAAAACACGCACAAATTTTATTTTGCTTTGCGGCGCAGCTATTGTTTGCAAAGAATCCTGCAGAAAGGATTAGTTGGAGCTAAAAAAAGAGGGGAGAGAGACAGAAATCACCTGCACTGAAAATTATGCAGAGAACACCCAAGACTGCGGCGGTTCCGCCGCATATGGCTGCTAATGCCGCCCTTCCGCGCTCAGGTGTTGGGAACAGTGTACAATATTTCAACAGATGCTCTCTGTTGCTTCCCTCAACTCTCTGGTATATCCCAAATAATTTTTTCACAGCACAGAATGCTCCAGATCACCTTGCAATCAATCACAACACACGTGTAAGAGTTTGTACGAATTTTGATTTCAAGAAGTGAAACGTAATAATTCTTTCACTTCAAACTAAAAAATGTAAACGAATTAGCGCGTAATCCCCGGCAACGGCGCCATTTTGATTGATTGTAAATTTCAGATGTGTCGTATCGAATCAAAAATTTAAATTGACCGCAATCAAACTACGGTGTCGGATGTAGTTAATGAATGAGTGCGGATCGTCCACAGGGATTTCAAGATTCGTTTGTATTTTAATGTGTTTGAAATGAAATGTTAAGCAACAATAAAAGAAAACATGATTCAAGAATGATTTGTATTCGTGTGTCACTATTCTCTATTAAAGAATCAAGAAACTATAAACAATCAAGAATCGGGTTTCAATGGTATTTTCCAAACAACAGTCAAGAATAAGAGAGAGGCTCGTAGGAATCGATCGGATCTTTAGATGTGATGTAGTCTACAAGATTTCATATTCTTGTCCTTCGAAGAATTGATACTAGATTAATGGTTATCGACGAGAGTTAGGGCTTTCTTGATGAAATTAGGGTTTCATCTCTTAACCCTTGTTCTTTCGAAGATACCATTTATATTCTAGCCTCTAGCAATTTCAAGAAGCGATCGGATCACCCCAATCTCGAGCGATGTCGATCAAGAAAGCATCGCAACGAATTGGGTCGTTGATTCTTGAACTTGCTAGGGTTTACAAACTCGTGGGATTCAAGAATCGATTACAAATTTGTTACATCATCATACTAAAGATCGTTTCGACTCCTTAACGAGCGGAGTTTTATTCACACATCACCACATAGACAATATTCAAGAATAGTAAAGATAACATGATGCGGAATTTAAAGAAAACAAGATAGAAGAAATATCACCTTTTATTTAATCAACAATTTCAATACATTCTTTCAAGATCTACAAGAAGAAGAAATCGATCGTTGACTCGGCTTCGCTCGTCTCCGTGGATCGTGGATCTACTTTGATCTCTTGCCCGATTGAAGATCGGCTCGGCTCATAAAAGGGTTGAAGGCATCTTGCTTGGCTTGCACTCAAGATCTTGAATTGTGGTTGGATTTAGGGTTAGGGTTTCCTACAAGCTCTCTCACTAAACTTGAGGAAGAGGAAGATGAGGAAAGAGAATGGCTAAAATCTAAGATGTTGAATTATTTTCCAAGAGATAGCCTAAGATATCACATGATAACCTCAATGAATGAGTCTAGGGTCTTATTTATAGAACTTTCAAACCCTAGGTTTAGGTTTAAATTGGACTTTCCCTCCCAAAGTTTGTTGGCAAAGTTTGTTGGGCTTTAGCTTAGGGTTTAAGCAAGGGTTTAGGAAAGTTCTAGAAGTATTAGGCTAGTTTAGGTGTTTGCTGATCTGGTGGAAGTATCTGGAATCTTCTGGAAGTTTGTGTGCATTATTGAGCTGTAGCCACTGAAACAGGAGTTTTGGTGCAATTTGAGGAGCTGAGTCCCTGGGCCCGCCGCGGATCCGCCGCAAGAATAAGGTAACGGCCGCGCTTCCGCGCTCAGGTTGTGGGCTTGGACCTTGGGCTTTCTGGTGAAGCTTTGTACTGGAGTTTGGGCTTTTCTTTGATGTTTAGAATTGCAGTTTCCCTTCTATGTTGATACCAGATTTGAGTTCAGTGAGTTTACGAGCAATTGTAATGGTCGAGCAAGCTTTCCTTTTCCTGCACAGATATCTCAACACGGGTTGCAAGATATGGAAAATATGCTATGTAATGCAATGCGGTCAATTTCCTTAGAAATGCCGGTTTTAAGGTCGAATACATGTAATTTGATATTTTGCGACCGATTAGCTAATATGTGAATTATGAATACCGTACACTTCTATATGTATGCAGATGATAAGGAAATTGCCGGTTAAAATATGCAATATTTTCGACTGATCACTTTGCATTGTGATATATATGATATATCCCGCACCTTATTCGATGAAGAAAGAGCCGAGATCCCTTCACCGGGAATGATTGTTCCCCTCCGAATGACGGCGCGACAGGGACGTCTTGCCTGAGATTCGGGGCAGATGCTAATTGGTGCTATCCGTCCACCTCTCCGAAGATGCCAAGTTGATTTATGGCACCATGTATCGAAGGTTTAAACGGATGCGTCTGATGTAGCAGACTTCGTCAGATTCCCCCTCGCTTGAGGGGTTTTTGATTGTGGGGACGCTCTTCCCTACAGGAGCAAGCCCCTGCAGTTAATTACGCTACGGCACCGTGGTAACCACTTTCTCCTTCTCCATATGGTCACTTCGTGTCGTGTGCGTTTGTTTTGTGTTCGATTGCCCGTGGATTGTATACGGAGACTAATTGGTGTTGTCGCCTGTAGGACGAGGATTAGTCCAAATCCGTATCTTTCTTAGATTTGGGTTTGGGGGGTGTATATAAGGATACGTTAGCCTTATTTGAGGCTAAGATCAACTTAAACGTTAGTTAAGGATACGTTAGTCTAATTTAGACTAAGATCGACTTAACGGGATCATTTAGATCCGACACGAGAGCAATTGGGGGCTCTATTGTTTAGTTTAGTGACATTGCGGTCGGTAAGTAGTTTAAGGACATTGCGGTCCAATGTTAGTTTTAAGACGTTGCGGTCAAGGTTAAGGACATCATAGTCCGTGGATTTAAGGACTCCACAGTTCATCGTTAGTTTTAAGACATCACGGTCAAGGTTAAGGACATCATAGTCCGTTGTTAGTTTTAAGACATCCCGGTCAAGGTTAAGGACATCATAGTCCATGAGTTTAAGGACTCCACAGTCCGGCGTTAGTTTTAAGACATCACGGTCAAGGTTAAGGACATCATAGTCCGTTGTTAGTTTTAAGACATCCCGGTCAAGGTTAAGGACATCATAGTCCATGAGTTTAGGGACCCCACAGTCCGGCGTTAGTTTTAAGACATCCCGGTCAAGGTTAAGGACATCATAGTCCGTTGTTAGTTTTAAGACATCCCGGTGAAGATTAAGGACATCATAGTCCATGAGTTTAGGGACCCCACAGTCCGTGAAATGTATGGTTGTTGGGATCCGTTACATCTTTGAAGACGTTGAGGAATTACAACGACAAATATCAAAGGAGTGAAGAGATGTACCCTTGAACCAAGGTAGATTAAGTGACCTGTAGTCCAATTTGGAACCAAGACCAGTTAATTATGTTATGAGCCCATTGGCTCAATTAAGTCTGAATTGAGGACTTATGGCCAACTTGGGCTAAGTCCAATCAAGTTTAGAATATTGGCCCTCTGTTGGTCCATTGAAGGGGAGCCTTTGCCTCTAGAAAGTTAGCCAACTGGGCTACTGATTAGTCCAAAAACTTGTATTTACCGCAATCAGAAACGGTGTCGCTTCGCAGCTAGCCGGTGAGTACGGGTCGGTCCACAGAGACGGGTAAATTCCTTTTATGTGTTTTAACGAGTTGATTCTATTTGTCGTTTTGGTTGGTTTATAAAAATCTATGAAAACGAGATCTAATTAATCTAATTAAGAATCTTGCTAGGGTTAGGCTTAGGGGAAGTTTTGGAGATTAATGTTTCCTTCACCGCTTTCAATGCCTTCTTTTTTTAGATCTATTAGGTGTTAAGTTAATTATCAATAAAGTGGATATGAATCTTTTGGGAAGATGTTTCTTCCTCTAGATTCGTATCCTTCCTTTGTTGATAATTATCCTAACCCCCATGGAAAACGCGCGCAACCAGCCCTTTATACTACGGTTCACCGTTACCTCGAGGGGTAGGGTGCCGTAGGGAGCGGATGTGTGCGTATGCATGGAGTTCTAACTCTAAAGTGAAGATGGCATTGAAAGGGGTGAGAGATCTCATCTCTCAACCCTTTCGCTAAGGCTAACCCTAACAAGCGAGGAGACTACTCGCTCATTAGGAGATGATAAATTATACTAGAAAATAAAAGCAAGGAAATAAATTACCTACAGATTTGATGGCTCCCTCCAAGTAGAAGACAAAATAGATCTGACTGTCACTCCCAGAAATTCTGAATTTCATTTATTGAAAAGAGGCATACATTTTTTAGATCTAGGATTACAATTTATAGGAAAATAGGAAATCTAGGGTTACAGACTCTCGCACATGCAAAATTACAGATTTGCCCACGTAAAATCCCAACATCTGCACCGACGCACCGACGCACCAAAATTCCACCGACATGCTCTCTGTACGGCCGCGGAACCGCGGCACCAGGCTAGGTTTGGCCGCGGTTCCGCGGCCAAACTGTGGACTTGGGCTGTCAAACTTTGGGGTTATTTTCTTGGTATCTTGGGCTTCTTAGTTTTATACTTCTTTTTCTCTGTTGGCTTCTCACTCTTCTCCAGATCTTCAGTGAAGACTTGTATTGGGCTTTTTAACCGTTTCACCTTGACATTCGTTGCCTTGCACCTATGTGAACTGGGCTTGACTAGGATCCGTCTAATAGTTGGTTAAAAGTCCCTTTTACTGTTGTTTTGTGTCTTTTTCACTGTATTTGCTCCAGAAACCTGTATCCTGCAATATGCAACAAACGTGCGTCAAGAGTACCTGTTTATTTATAAAAGAGTAAGAAATAGGGGAATGAATAATGCAATATTATAGTCTGAACAAATACCCCCAAACTTACCTTTTGCTCGTCCTCGAGCAAACTTATTATTTTATTCTCTAAAATCCTAACCGCACTTTCGCAGGGAAACGCGATTGCACTGAGCACATGCAACAAGCCGTTAAACCTCTAGGTGTCCCTAGTAGGAGGAGTGTTGTCTCCTGAGGGTTTTCAGCGGATACTACCCACAAAATCCTATCAATTCAGCCCATTAACTTTTGTTCTCCAATTAGGTCTTCTAATAAGGAATTCTATTATCTTCTACTTGTAAATTATCCACCCACATTTTTCACACTTCCTCATCATTTAACTTAAGATTATATATATCTTATAGACTTACTTAGCTTTCGGCATTTCCTAAGTTTTCCTTCTAGGGTTCCATCTCCACTTAGAAATTTCTATCAAAACTACTAAAGATACAAGTTCTATTCTTCATTTCTCTCTTTCATCTAAATTCCAATCACATACCCCTACGTGTGTGTATAAGTCACCCCTACACTTGGAAATTCAAATTAAGCAATCAACCCCTTGTCAGTTGTCCAAAGTACTAATTAATTGGTGAATTTAAATAAAATTTGCTTACACATCCTTCATGCGATCGTTAATACTTCTTGAGGTACCAACGACCGATTACAAAATGTGTTTGCACTTTAAAGCGTACTTCCCAGTCTTTGCAACACCCAAGGCTTTAGCAGTGACTCCCAAACCAGTTGGTCTAAGGCACTAGGTGACGAAGCACCCTCGCTAAATATTTTTCTATTTTTGCAGCCTTAAATAATCACAAAAACCAGTGTCCATTTTTTTTCTTTATTCACACTTTTTCATACTAAGGACTTTAGACAAGAGCATTTCAAGGTCTCTTCTACTATTCCAAGTTTCAAGGTGCGTGAATGTGCAATTTGTAGGGTATACATTTTCAGAATTTAGACTTAAGCTAGGAACTATTTTTCAAACTTATACTCTAATAAGAACATCAATACTCTTCCCTCATTTTGACTTAGCCCAAGAAGTGAACCCAAAATATGCCTATTTCTAAATAAACTACAAGGCATATACTTTCTACCGTTAAACTTTAAGGAATGTTATTTTTAGGGTTTTTAATTTACTAAGTCTAAGATCTAGTTGTTTCTAGCTAGTTGACCTATTTGTCAATCTCAAGTCAATTAGCCAAAATTGAATACATTTATTTTTATAATTTTTTGAAATTTTTCAAATTTTTATAGGTTTTCAAATAAGTATGCAAATGCAAAAATATGTACAAATGAATGCGAAAGAAGAAGACGTACCGAGCATACCCCCAAACTTGAACTTGACAGTGTCCTCACTGTCATGCTAAACCAAGAGGGTCAAAATACCGATACTCCCCTGTTTATTTATTTATAATTTTTTTAATGTT
The DNA here is from genome assembly GCA_030015575.1 of Agapanthus africanus. Lineage (NCBI taxonomy): Eukaryota > Viridiplantae > Streptophyta > Magnoliopsida > Asparagales > Amaryllidaceae > Agapanthus > Agapanthus africanus. Next base: position 136,614,402 of record JASDDO010000010.1, read on the forward strand.
TTGAATTTTTTTTTATTTTTTTTAATTTTTTTTTTATAAAAAAAAGAAAACAAAAGGATATATACATATATACAAAGGTCCCCCCCAAACTTAAGCTTGGCCTTACACAGGCCAAATGTTAGCACCAACCATTCAAAAATCTTATCATGGTAATGGTAGAGTTGGTGCAAAAATGGGATGGAAAGAAAAGAGATGAAAAGCACGCGAGACCGTGTGGAAAGAAGAATGGTAGAATATGGTCTCGGCGGGGGAGAAGAAAGAAGGAAAGAAGAAAGAAGTGGAGTGCGATCTTGAGGGTGTAAATTGAGTGAATAAATCAGCGCAATTTGTGATGCCCGATGTGTTAAAATCGATTGCGCTAACCTATCAACCCGTCGGGAAATGGGGTCAAATCCCTCAAGATTCGTAAGAAAATATGGGTACGCCGAACTTGGTATAGGAGATGAAAGCGTAACGGTCATTTGTTCGGTCGGAACAATAGGAAGGAGGGAGGGTGATATAACAGTCAAAGGTTCAGGAGGCTGAATTGGAAAATCCGACACATCCAATAAAAATGGTTCAACCTCAATATTATCCTCAAGGCTCTCCTCAGTACTATCCTCAATATTTAATTTATCCATGCCATTATCATCAAAATCTAGACGCATATGAGATTCGGGGGAAACATTTAATAACTCAGGATGATGATTTGAACATAAAATTTCTATTAAATCGACAGGTTCATCATCCGAAATATTCCCGGCGTCTATATCCTCAATCAAGTGAAAATCAATTTCTTTATACACTTCATCCACATCATGGATATTTATCAATGTAGGTTCTAGAGTGGAGCTGTAAAGATCGAAAGGATTAGGTGCGGTTTCACTCGAAAGGGGTTCTTCACAATTTGGCAAATCAAGTACTACAAAATCACACAACTCATTTTTATTTTCAACTGGTGAATCATTTGGAACAATCGATGGAAAACCGGAGTTGTGGGTTTCAATTGGGTAAGGGTAGGTTTGATTTGAAAATCCTCTCTCATTCTCACTCTGTCCAACTGCCGCCTTATACATTGAAAAATTCGGAGCTAGCGGGACACTAGCTACCGGTTCACTAGGTTGCATAAGGGCGGCCATGGACGCTTCCACATTCCTCATCATTTATTTGTTGCAGCAATATATGCTTCCAACGACTCTTCCAAACTAGACTTAGGTAGTGAGGGGGTTTCAGTAAAAGATTCAAAATTGGTTGGGTATGTGAAACTCCCTAATGGCTGTGTCGAAACAGCGTCTAGTGAAGGTGGGAAGGTCGGGTATGACTGGTAGGAAGTGGGTGGTAAGACAGGAGTAGGGTCAACATATGGATAAGAAGGTGAATAATCATGCGGATCCCTAAAACTAGACGAGTGGAGAGGGTTGAAAGATCGACTGCGAGATTGAGCAATATGCTCAGCAATGGACATCAGCCTAGGAGTGACAGAAGGACTTGAAGAAGTGGTATCAACATATGTAGGTTGTAAAGGTTGACTCGGTTGACACGAAGTGGGTTGAAAAATCAAACTATTTCTCCTAGAGGCCTCTATTTGATCTTTCAACGAAATTTTTGGCAAGGAGGGATCGTTTTTAAATTGACCGAAACAATTGACGAACGACGCAAAGTTAGGTTCGGGATACCAAAATTCGGCAAGTGATTTGTTATGTGGGGTACTCATGATAGAAGAATGCAAGGATTTCTTAGCGACAAAATTTTTGCAAGTTTTTAAAAGATTTTTCTTTAATTTTTTATTGAAGAGTTTTGCAAGACGGTTTTAGAAAATGGGACTCGTGACACAAATGTATCAACCACGCATGCACAATCAGGCCTAGATCTAGGGTTGCCTAGGTCTGCTAGACAGCTCCTAACTAGGGCTAGAAATAGGACCTCAAACCGCCTCTTCACGGACAAATACGGCCAGGTAAGTGGGAAGGCACCACCACTACAGTAGGCCTAATTAATAACCACTAGCCTAGACACCGCAATGTCGGTTAGGATAAACGGTCGATGCCTATACTAGTCCTTTTCCTATTGAGCTCGATGTCCTTAGGTCTGAGTCTAATCTTTTTTTTTAATTAATTGTGGTCGATGCAAAATGCTTTAGGTGTTTTCTGGGGTCCTGGGAAGGGTGATGAAATCCCCACCCAATCTGAGATTGGTCAATTAGCCCCTTAGAATCCGGTTAAATTATGCAAAACAAATAAAATTTCACTTGCAATCAGAATTTTTTAGCGCGGCGCAAAGAAACCTGCAGAAATCTGTTATTTAGAAGGGGGAAGAAGATTTTTACGCAAAGAAATCCTGCAGAAAACTTTTTACAGAGAGATATATGGGAGATTGCAGAGGAGAGAGAGAGAAATCAAACCAGAAAAAATTGGTGCGCTGACGTGGCACAGAGAGCGCGGATGCGCGGCGGGAGGCCCCTAATGCGGCGGAAGCGCGGCGTTCTGGTGGGATCGCGCTCTGGAAATTTTTGCACTGTTCTGTAATTACAATTGCTCTCTGTTCCTATGCTCCAAATTTTGATTTGCCCTCTGTAAAATTCCAGATCCGTGATTCTTCGCTGTTCCTGCAAGATCCAAAAGATACACCCTTCAAACAGATCAAATTTGATTATTTTTTTTTATTTTTTTATATTTTCAGATTTTTATAATTTTTAAAATTTATATCAACCCGAAAATTCACAAAAAGAAAGATTACGCCGTCCCCGGCAACGGCGCCATTTGATTAGTCCAAAAACTTGTGTTTACCGCAATCAGAAACGGCGTCGCTTCGCAGCTAACCGGTGAGTACGGGTCGGTCCACAGAGACGGGTAAATTCCTTTTATGTGTTTTAACGAGTTGATTCTATTTGTAGTTTTGGTTGGTTTATAAAAATCTATGAAAACGAGATCTAATTAATCTAATTAAGAATCTTGCTAGGGTTAGGCTTAGGGGAAGTTTTGGAGATTAATGTTTCCTTCACCGCTTTCAATGCCTTCTTTTTTTAGATCTATTAGGTGTTAAGTTAATTATCAATAAAGTGGATACGAATCTTTTGGGAAGATGTTTCTTCCTCTAGATTCGTATCCTTCCTTTGTTGATAATTACCCTAACCCCCATGGAAAACGCGCGCAACCGGCCCTTTATACTACGGTTCACCGTTACCTCGAGGGGTAGGGTGCCGTAGGGAGCGGATGTGTGCGTATGCATGGAGTTCTAACTCTAAAGTGAAGATGGCATTGAAAGGGGTGAGAGATCTCATCTCTCAACCCTTTCGCTAAGGCTAACCCTAACAAGCGAGGAGACTACTCGCTCATTAGGGGATGATAAATTATACTAGAAAATAAAAGCAAGGAAATAAATTACCTACAGATTTGATGGCTCCCTCCAAGTAGAAGACAGAATAGATCTGACTGTCACTCCCAGAAATTCTGAATTTCATTTATTGAAAAGAGGCATACATTTTTTAGATCTAGGATTACAATTTATAGGAAAATAGGAAATCTAGGGTTACAGACTCTCGCACATGCAAAATTACAGATTTGCCCACGTAAAATCCCAACATCTGCACCGACGCACCGACGCACCAAAATTCCACCGACATGCTCTCTGTACGGCCGCGGAACCGCGGCACCAGGCTAGGTTTGGCCGCGGTTCCGCGGCCAAACTGTGGACTTGGGCTGTCAAACTTTGGGGTTATTTTCTTGGTATCTTGGGCTTCTTAGTTTTATACTTCTTTTTCTCTGTTGGCTTCTCACTCTTCTCCAGATCTTCAGTGAAGACTTGTATTGGGCTTTTTAACCGTTTCACCTTGACATTCGTTGCCTTGCACCTATGTGAACTGGGCTTGACTAGGATCCGTCTAATAGTTGGTTAAAAGTCCCTTTTACTGTTGTTTTGTGTCTTTTTCACTGTATTTACTCCAGAAACCTGTATCCTGCAATATGCAACAAACGTGCGTCAAGAGTACCTGTTTATTTATAAAAGAGTAAGAAATAGGGGAATGAATAATGCAATATTATAGTCTGAACAGCTACAGTTAGTGTTAAACACTAAAGACCAACAATGTTGAACACTGGAAATAAGTTTAGTGTTAAACACTAAAAATTATGATTCTCAAATTAGTGTTAAACACTAACAGATAACAGTGTTAAACATTGGCAGCGAAATTATCAGATTAGTGTTAAACACTATAAATCTTGATTCTCAAATTAGTGTTAAACACTAACAGATAACAGTGTTAAACACTGGAAACAAAATTATCAGATTAGTGTTAGACACTAAAAGAGGGGGAGATCACGTGGGAGCACGTGATGGCATCCAAAAGGCAGGGCCAGACCCCCTTCAGTTTGTTCTGTAGATAAGTGTTTAACACTTTTAATGCTGACAGCCATCACGTGTGGGCACGTGATGGGTGCTCATGCCGTGGTTTATTAGAATACTCATTACGGGTCACGTGGTGACACGTGAGGGCGACCCAAAGTTTCTTTTCTGTGGATCTTTGCAGGGGTCACGTGGGGACACGTGACCCTGGTTTTTTCCTGTTTAAAGATCTGTTTATCATTTTAAGAATTAAATTCTTCATAGGGTTAAACCCTCGCAATAACTTTTAGAGGAATTAAATTCCTATTTTCTTTTGAAGAATTATATTTTTAGATAGGGCTAAACCCTAACTTTCCTTATGTGGGAGTCAAACTCTCATATATGTAAGGAATCAAGTTCTGTCGTAGGGTAAAACCCTAGTTTTATTTTAAGGGGAATTAAATTTCTGTGAGCTTGAGAGAATTAAATTCTCAATTAGGGTTAAACCCTAGTTCTGTCCATCTTGAAGGAATTAAATTCCTATAATCTTTGGAGAACTGAATTCTCACATAGGGTTAAACCCTAATTTAACTTGGAGGAATTAAATTCCTATAACTTTATGAGAATTAAATTCTCAGAACTCAATTCCTCCTCTAAGTTTTAGATCTGCATGGCAGGATCTCGACCCAATAAGAATTAAATTCTCAATCTATGGGGAGATGTGCACTTTTCAGATCTTCACCAGAGAAAGAACTAAGTTCTTTTCTTTATAGAAGAGTTAAACTCTTTATTTTGATAATTAAATTCTCTTTTGAAAACTTTTTCCCCTTTCTTTTCTTACCTAGGGTTTTTCTTTTTAGAGAATCAAATTCTTCCTTCTTTTCTCTCTGAATTTTCAAGATTCCAAGGCTCTATCTCTCTGTCTCTCCTCTAAAACTCTCTCCTTTGGCTCGTATTTATAGGAGAAGGAAAAGAATCAATCTGTTTGGTAAATCTTTCATTGAAAGATTTGATTTATTTTCATCATTGATCCGGGTCTTTAGATTTATTTTCATCATTGATCATTGAAAGAGTGACGTTATCCGCGTTCCATGTGACCAGGAATTTTTCACTAGATTCTTCGGACGGGTTCACTGTCGTGTTCGGCGAGGACTAGGCTCCGCTCTGGACGTTTTCTACGGGGTCAAAGAGTGACGTTATCCGCGTTCCACGTGATCAGGAATTTTTCTCTGGATGCTTCCCACGGGTTCACTGCCGTATTTGGCGAGGACCAGGCTCCGCTCTGGATGTTTTCCACGGGGTCAAAGAGTGACGTTATCCGTGTTCCACGTGATTAGGAATTTTGACTTTGTCTGTATTTCACGAAGTTGGAATTTGACTCTGAGTCGGCTGTACGCTGCCGAGTCATGGAACTTGGAGTTGCCGCTGTTCCGCTTTGCTTGATGTTGTGTCTGCTGTAATGAGACGAATGTTGAGACGATCTCTAGGTTATTTGTGGCCCGTCGAGACTTGGCATCTTCCTCTGATGAACCCTGGGGGGAAGAGTATGATCCCTTTTTCGTTTGCGCCCCTGGATTGTGTACAGGGGTTTATATAACATCACCTGTAGGGCATAAATGTCATTTTTATTTTATTTCTTTTCCCGCGATGCTCTATCATTTCAGCTTTTATATCGCGAAGGTCGCGATTGCCCCATCATTTCGGCTATTTTTCATGCATACATTTTTACTTGCCGCTTTTTATTGCAAGTTGCCCCATCATTTCGGCTATTTCATATGCATTTTAGCTCGCTAATTTTTTTATCGCGAGGGTAGAACTTGGAATCTGGTGCCAATCTCAGCATCAGCATCGCTAAAACTGGGATATTTCCAGGAGCGAACCATCATTTTCCATGAAAGGACTTGGAATTTGATACCGTTTTAGGTATCAGCATCGCTACAACTGGGATATTGCCAGGAGCGAATCATCATTTGCCATGAAAGGACTCGGAATTTGATACCGTTTTAGGCATCAGCATCGCTACAACTGGGATATTGCCAGAAGCGAATCATCATTTGCCTCTGTCGATGTCGAACAAAGGTGGCTTAATATACAGGGTTAGGGTCCTGTCGACTAAGGCTTTTGACTTCATGAGCCGTAAGAGTCTCACAAAGGTATTTCTCCCTACAAGTCGTGAGGATCTCGTAGGTGTGTTTTCTCCTTGGGAATCGTGAGGATTCCTAAGTGCGTGTTCCCCTGTAAGTCGTAAGGATCTTACAAAAGGATTTTCTCCTTATAAGTCGAGAGGGCTTACAAGGGTTGTTCACCATATAAACATATCCCTAGTCACGAATGGGACTTGGTTAGGGAAATGTTTATTTGCGCCCGTGGATTGTGTACAAGGGTCAGTATGAGCCACTTGTAGGGCAATATCGAAGGCTGCAGGGGTTTCTTAAGAACAGGTTAAGGTTTCTGTAACTTAAGACTTTCAAATCTTATGAACCATGAGAGTCCCATAAGAGAATTCTCCTTACGAGTCGTGAGGATCTCGCAAGTGTAATTTCTCCTTAGGAATCGTGAGGATCCCTAAGTGTGTTTCTCCCTTGTGAGTCGTAGGGATCTCACGCAGGTGGTTTCTCCTTTACAAGGTCGAGAGGACCCTGTAAGCGTCTTTTAACTAGGTTGCGCCCTTTCGGGTTTTCACAAACACTCGCCGGTAGTCCTGCTGTTTTTACTCACGGAGCCCTTTCGGGTTTTCATCCATGCTCATTTTTCTTAGGGACATACGTCTTTCTTTCTTTTTTCTTTCTTTTTTTATTTTTTTCTAACGAGGTTGCGCCCTTTCAGGTTTTCACAAACACTCGCCGGTAGCCCTGCTGTTTTTACTCACGGAGCCCTTTCGGGTTTTCATCCATGCCCATTTTCCTTACGGACATACCGTTTTTTTTATTGTTTTTTTTATTTTCTTTTTGTATCGATTTTGGGATGCCGCAATCCATCGTAGTTTATTGGCATCTCGGTCAGCAGCTAGTTTTAGGACATAGTGGTCCATTGTTAGTTTAAGGACGTTTCGGTCCGTTGTTAGTTTAAGGACATTTCGTTCCGTTGTTAGTTTAAGGACATTTCAGTCCGTTGTTAGTTTAAGGACGTTTCGGTCCGTTGTTAGTTTAAGCCGGTTACTACTAATAGAGTTTGGGCTTAAGAAGATAGCGAGCAGACATAGTCGTCGTCTTCTATCATTGACCTAGGCCATGACTCATCAAGCGTAGTATTTCTTCAGGAAGCGACCGTTTATTGGCCTGAAAGGTCTTTCAATATACATGTCCATAAGTAGATAGGCTCCACCCTGGCAGACCTTGTCTATGATGTACGGGCCTTCATAGTTCGGCTCGAATTTTCCCCACTTGGCGCGATTGGGGATCATAGGTCTTTTGACCACTATCACGAGTTCGCCTTGGCGGAATGTCCTCGGCCTGGTTAATCTTTCATATGAGCGTGTTATCTTTGCTTTATAAGCCTCCAGATTTTGTTGCGCTATGATCCGGGTTTTATCAAGGGCATCAAGCTCCTCAAGCCGAAGGTGAGCATTTTCTTCGTCCGTCAGCTCGTAGTGGACTGCCACTCGTAGAGAAGGTAACTCTATTTCAAGGGGGAGTACTGCTTCTGTACCGAATACTAACGCGTACGGCGTTGTGTTTGTGGCCGTTTTGAACGTAGTTCGATACGCCCAGAGATCTTCTTGCAGTCTCTCGTGCCAGTCCTTCTTATTTCGGGACACCGTCATTTTCACGATCTTCGTCAAGGTCTTGTTGAAAGCCTCATCTAGACGTTAGCTCGGGGATTATAAACTGAGGAATATCTCCAGTCTATGTTGTGTTGTTGCACGAAGCGGCTGATCTTTTGGCTTCTGTAGGCTGGCCCGTTATCGAAGATGATCCGTCGTGGAGTTCCAAACCGATAAATGACGTGCGTTTTGAAGAAATGGAGGATATTCTCCGTCTTCACTTCCCTCAGTGGTATTGCTTCTTCCCATTTGGAGAAATAGTCAGTCGTCGCCAAAATGAATCGATGTCCCCTAGACGATGCTGGTTCAATGGGGCTGATTATGTCAGTTTCCCACATTTCAAACGGCCAGCTGGCCACTGTTGGATGTAGAGGACTTGGATGCTGATGGATAAAGTCCCCATGAATCTGGCATGAGTGGCATTGCTTCGCATATTCGAGGTAGTCCTGAATCATCATGGGCCAATAGTAGCCCATCCGTTTAATCTTCAACTTCATCTTCGGGCCTGCTTGGTGAGAACCGCAGAGTCCGTTGTGAACTTCCTGAATGACTCTTTTCGCTTCGTCGGGTCCCAGACATCTCAACCACAAAGAATCAAATGACCTCTTATACAGAGTATCGTTGACGAAGGCAAAAGACAGAGCTCGTTTCATAAGCTGATGTCTTGAGGACGCATATTCAGGTGTTCGACGGGACTTGAAGTAGTCTATAAAGACTTCTCTCCAATCCTCGGCCTTTTCCTGGTCTTTTATTTTCATAGACATTTGCTCAGTCACTCCTTTTTCTTCGGATGATTCTGGAGATATTTCTGCTGGGGCAAGTACCCGACGACTTTGTATCACGATTCTTACATCATCGAGGTTCTCGTCGGCCAATTCTTTAGCGAGCTTAGCTAGTGCATCTGCCTTGCTATTTTCCGCACGCGGTATGCTTTCCAGCATATAGGAGGGAATTTGAATCAACAGTTGCTGTACCCTCTCTCCATATTTCACCAGTTCGGGTTTGCACGTTTGATAGTCGCCATTTACTTGACTGACGACCAGTTGAGAATCTCCGTATATAAGGAGGTTTTCAATTCCCATATCGATGGCGATCTCGAGGCCTGCTATCAAAGCTTCATACTCAGCTTCATTGTTCGTCTTCGGCTCTGTCAAGGAGAAGGCGAAGCGCATTATCCCTCCTTGTGGGGTCACGAAGATGAGGCCTACCCCTGATTTGATTACATGGGTGTTCTTTTTGCGCTTCTTCATGGAGGACGCTCCATCAAAGTAGATCTCCCATCGGGTATCACTACCGTCGATCGTATCAAACGCATGTTCGTCTGGCAATTCGCCATTCAAAGGGGAATCGGCAGGTATCGGATGCTCAGCGAGGAAGTCGGCGATGGCCTGGCCTTTCACCGCCTTAAGAGGCTGATAGGTTATCGAAAACTCCATTAAGAGCAAGGCCCATTTAGCGAGTCTCCCTGTCAATATGGCCTTCGACATTAAATATTTAAGGGGGTCCACCTTTGAAATGAGACGGACATCATGCGCTAACGCATAGTGCCTGAGCTTTGTTATCGCGAAGATCAACGCCAGGCAGTGTTTTTCGATGGGAGAGTAGTTGCTTTCTGCCCCCAGTAGAACTCAACTTAAGTAATAGAGAGCTCTTTCTTTCCCTTGGTCGTTCTCTTGTGCCCACAATGCACCTAAGGAACCCTCGAGGGCGGTTGTATAAAGAATGAGAGGCTTTCCCTTGACCGAAGCAGCCAACACTGGTGGATTCTGCAAGTATTGCTTGATTTCGTCTAGTGTGCTCTGGCATTTGTGATCCCAAATGAAAGGGGTTCCCTTCTTCATCAGGTGACTGTAAAGGCGGAATTTTCCTGAAAGGTTGGCTATAAATCGCCGGATGTATGCGAGCTTCCCTTGGAGAGACCGCAACTGCTTAAGAGTCCTTGGCGAAGGCATTTCCATGATCGCCTTAATCTTTGACGGATCTATCTCAATACCTCGGTGTCGGACGATGAATCCTAGGAATTTTCCCGAGGAAACTCCGAATGCGCACTTGAGAGGGTTCATCTTCAAGTTGTATTGCCGAAGGCGTTGAAATACGGTCTTCAGATGCTCTAAGTGCTCCTCGTATGATTTGCTCTTAACCACGAGGTCGTCGATATAGAATTCGACGATTTCATGTATGAGGTCATCGAAGATCTTCGTCATGGCCCACTTATAGGTGGCACCGGCGTTCTTTAGACCAAAGGGCATCACCTTATAGCAGAATATACCCAACGGGGTCCGGAAAGCGGTGTGCTTCTGGTCTTCGGGATGCATCTTTATCTGATTATATCCTGACGATCCGTCCATGAAGGAGAAGACTTCGTGAGTGGACGTATTGTCTATCATCAGCTCGGTAACCGGTACTGGGAAATCGTCCTTCGGGCAGGCTTTATTGAGATCCCGAAAGTCTACACATATGCGTACCGTCCCATTTTTCTTCATCACCGGGACGATGTTGGCGATCCAATCGGGATACTGAACTTCTTGGATAAACCCAGAGTCGATCAGCTTCTTGACTTCGGCGTTAATGCTCATCTCAAGCTCAAGCCGCATTCTTCTCGGTGCTTGTTTGATTGGTTTAACGTCCGGGGATATCGCCAATTTATGGATAGCAATTTCTGGATCTAGTCCTGGCATTTCGGAATAGTTCTATGCGAAGCAATCTTTATACTGCACAAGCACGTCTTTTAATGAAGCCACCCTTTCTTCAGATAGCAGCTCACTGACGAATGTCGGTCGCGGGTCGTTTGACGTCCTCAAATCAATTTTCTTGAAGTTATCTGCAGTGGTATGTATTCCATCTTCCAGCTCTTTCGGCGCTGGTGGAAATGCCGAGATCACCTCGTCATCGCTGTTTTCGAAGCACCAGGGAAGGTCTTCCATATTCTCGGGCTCTTCTTTTGATATTGTTATCATATAACAAGTACGAGCTCGCTTCCAAGACCGATGTGGATCTGGTTCCGCTCTTGTGGATTTGGGTTCATGCTTCTGTGGCGGCGTTACCCTCCAGCTGTCAGATAGAGCGAATTTGCCGAGCTGATACTGATCTTCGACCTAATTCTTGAAGGTGAAGCAATCTTCGAGAGGGTGTCCTATTACCCTGTGATAAGAGCAATAGTCTGGGTGAGAGACCTTTCTAGCTTGCTCGGGGTGTTTGGACTCCGGGAGTGTAAGCATTTGATGTTTCATAGCGAGGTCAAGTATCTTCTTTGTCTTGTCTTGAGGAAAAGAGTATGCTCGACTCATCTTCTTCATGAGGGACAACTCCGAACCGCTCGATTCCCAACTGCGTGACTTCTTGTTCCCGCTTTGTCGCTGTTGAATGCCTTTTCCGCTTTTCGACTTGTTTCTGCCTCTGCGTCGAGCCCTTTTGCAACAGGTTGACAGGGAGCGACATTTTCATCTTTCTCAGCCTGTTGAAGGAGGCGTTGCGTCCTGGCTTTCTCGTAGATGGCCATTTCGCGGTTGTGGTCGTCTCGAACTTTTTGACCAGCTTCTCTTATAAGTTTGTTCATTTGTTTTTCGAACGACGGACTGGGCATTTTTGCTTCGGGGACTTTTTCTGGTTCAGGGTTAACATCTTCCCATTGAGCATCCCCTTCTTCATCAAAGTTATGCACAACATAGCAGTCGCGGAGTAGCTCCCGTTTCTTGGACCGAACATATCCAAGCCCGATTGCTTCCATTCTCCCGTTAGGCAATTTGTGCTGAGTTCCGGGAACGTTCCAGACCCTGTCATAGAATTTGGCTTTTCGAGCGGTCTGTTTGAAGGGTATCCCTTGGCGCTTTAAGAGTCTTTTTAGTCCGTCCGTGTAGTATCTGGGTAAACGGATGGGCTGGAGCCTGTCAAGCGTAGGATCCGCACCGTGCCAGATTTCTTTCTCTACTTTGGTTTCCCCGGAGCGGTAGAATAGGATCGCCTTTTCACCCTCTCGCCTGGGAGGGACATAGAACGTCTGCAGCTCTTCTACACTATAGGTATCAAGCGCGTCCAGTTCTCTATGATGTTTAAGTGGAACCATGGCAACTTGCAGACTTTGCACTTTGTCAGCGAATGTTTGTATTGGAGGCCGAGCAGAGAATATAGCATGGACTTCATCTTCCGAATCGCTGCCAAAGATCAACATGGGAGCGGACGGTCCTGGCTTGTTATGCTGGGGTAGGCCTGAATAAACTATCTCTTCCTCTTCTTCAGTTTCGCTTCCGAAGACGGGAATGGTGGTGACATCTTTGTTCTCCGGTTTGTGACACCTCTCTGTGTCCTCGAAATCTGGCAAGAAGTATTTTGCATCTTCGTACTTGCGGACTTCGTTCACGGAGAATGGATTCAGCTCTCCTGTCACGGTATACTCAAGACCATCCTTGAAATACTTCATACACTGATGTTGTGTAGAAGGGATGATGTTGTACTCGTGTAACCAAGGACAACCGAGCAAAGCGTTTTAGCATGTCCTGGCGTTAATGACATGAAATTTAATGTCTGTGACAAGCAGCCCGAAGCGCAGCGTCAATGTCACAGACCCAAGAGTCCGTGATGATTGAGAGTCGAACCCGGAGATGGTGATCTTGTCCTGAGCAAGGTATTGGACGCTCATGCAGATTTCCTTCAATACCCGTGCATTGAGGAGATTGACGGAGGACCCATTGTCAACCAAGATCTTGCCTATCTTTATATTATGGCAATACCCTGAGACATAGAGGGCACGATTGTGCTCGCATGTCCCAAGGAGGAGGTCTTCATCACCGAAAGTGACATCGGCTGTGTGCACTTCTTCCAGCTCATCCTTCATCTTTTCTTCGGCGAGGAAGGCTTGGAATTGCTCGGGCTCCTGTAGCGCTTTGATCAATGACTCTCTTGCCTCTTTTGATAGTAAGAGGGCATCGAGAATGCTGAGCTGCGAGGGTAGCTTCCTCAAGTGTGCCAGAACATTGTAGTCCACCTTATTTTCCTTTGGCGGGTCTTTGGCAGTTAGCTCTTCCATGACTTGGTCATCTAGGGCGATATCCTCAGAGACCTTTTCTTTTCCCTTATCTTTTTTATTTGAGAGTCCGAGATTCTTTTCGGGTAGCGTGCGATTACGCAGTCGGATATTTTCGCAGGCCTCCGGCTCTTCCTCTTTTGCCGAGGTGGACTCTTTAAAGAGAGGACTAAGAGCCATTTCCTCATCAGAGTCGCTCCCGAATGTGAGAATTTGCGCTTTCCCGGCATTAACCATGCGACAATCGCCGGTAGTTCTTCTATGCTCCTCGGTCGTACTTTTCCGCTCCCGACGAGTTTTGCGCTTCTCCCGCTTAAAATGTTGCCGGTGAACAACATACCCCTGCCACCATCTATTGAAATCTTTGCACTCTTGGGTGGGGTGAGAAACCTTCCGATGATACAAGCAATAGGAAGGGTGCATTTCTGCTTTGCCGGCAATGTTTCCTTTCGAGGGCGGTAGCTCCATCCCCATTGATATGGCTTTAGCAAACCTTTTCCTCGTTTTGAATTTGTTTTTATCCGCTACAGATGTCTTTTGATTTGACGGGGGTGCTTCGACTCTTTTGTCTAGTCGTCGGCGTTTGGCTCCTTCCGATATGGCCATCTCACGCTCCCGATCAGCTTTACTTTTCAGACGAATCTCATTCAGAAAGGCGTCGATCATCTCGTCTGACGGCCACACAAGTTCCGGCTCAGGCTCTGCCACCAGTCTTTCTGTGCATGGCGCTTCTTCACTGTCTAGCGATGAATGAGAGATCACATGGCAACTTGCTACGTAATCCTCAGATCCATCTGACGAGTCTTCCCCATCATTTTCGTCCCCAAGGAAGTGGCTGAGGAACTCTTGAAGCGTGATGGGGGTCCGCGCTTTCTGATTATATTCTTCCAGCGCGCCGATCTGTTTCTGCAAGTCCGTGAGCTTGTTACCAGGCTTCACGGGCTTTTTGGAACTCTTCTTCTTTTTCGCAGATTTCGACGGCTGAGTGTGAGTGCTGGGGATATCACCACCGATCTTTGGAGTTGGGCGCGGCTTCAGCATCCCTTCGATGATTTGAGGTTCAAGCGGGTTCTTCCACCTGATCGCTGGGCATGTATGAAGATCATTCAGCATCCTTTTGGTTTTGAATGAAAGCACGACCTCCCATGGGGTTTCTTCAACGAAAGAACAATTTGCCCCCGGTGTGTCTGTCTTCTTTGGAGTGTGCGGTTGTGGCGGGTTTACCTTCCACTTTTCGGACAACGCGAACTTGCCTTGTAGGTATTGATCATCGATCCATCCCTTAAAGACGAAGCAATCCTCGATCGGGTGACTTACCGTTTGATGGTAAGGGCAGTAATTGGGGTTATTCACCTCGTTGGGTTGCGGCGATCGCCTTGGATTCGGCAAGTTAATAAGCCTGTTGCTCACAGCCAGCTCGAATAGCCTCTTCGTCTTATCCCACGGGAATGAGTAGGGGCGCTTCATTTTCTCATTATAATACCGCCGTCTCTCTTCGAATTGATCTGCTAGCTTTGGGGCACTGGGTTGCTGTTGAGCGTTTGCGACGAAGGTCTCCTTCCCTTTACCCTTGTCGTTCTGCGGTTCTGTCTTCGGGGGAGAGGGTCTGTGACCCATTTGATCCATCTGGGCTAACTTATCAATTAACGCCTGGAACGTGGTCAGTTTAAAGAACATCATGAACTATGAAATAGTTGCATGAGGGTCTAGAGTGACCACGAACATGCCCACCGCTGGTGCTTCTTCGATGCGCTGCTCGCACTTCGACCACATGTTTCGCCATCGGATTGCATATTGGACCCAAGTTTCACCCGGCTTCACTCTTGCATTGATCAGAGCCGTTATTGGAGTACGCTCGCAGGCGCTTGCGAAACGTTGGGTAAACAACAATTCCATTTCAACAAATGTCTTGACGGAGTCGTTCGGAAGCTCGGAGTACCATTCGAACGCCGTCTCCGACAAGCTGCCGACGAACTGGCGGAGCAGGAGCTTATCATCGCCACCGGTATTGCCACAAAGAGCCCTGAACTGGGCAACATGTTGATGGGGGATTGCCAGTCCCCTTATAGACATGGAATTTCGGTATTGTATAGCCCGGCGGGTACTTGATCTGATCATACCAGCTCGGATACGGTCACCCCGTTTTAACGACTTGACCGGCTGCCTCAGTTGCCTGGTGAACCCATATCTGCTGAGCTATATATTCGTCCAGGTCAGCTTTAGAAATTATCTCCTCCTTGGCTATTGACAGCGCCGGTGGTGGATTCGACGTTTCTCCTCTGTCATCTTCAAGGACAATCGGAGGATCTTCGGCTGGGGGATCTTGCAGGATCATCATACCCACCATGTCCTGAAACAGAAGGGCCATTCGTTTTATATTGGTTGCTTATTTCGCAGCCTCTTTGTCCTTCTTTTCCAGTATTCTCAGAAGGAACTCGGCGTCAGTTTCTTGATCATGGCGTTGATCCGAAGATGCTTCGGGACTTTCTTTTGGCCCAGTGAGTGCGGCCATCGCATTCATCATTTCGTGGAGCTTCTGCTGCTGCTCTTGAGCTTTAGTCACCGATCGCGTAAGCGGTCGATGACCTGTGGATATGCGGCTATCCTCTTTCCCAGATCCATGTAGACGGTGTGTACCACAATGCCCCTGGACTTAGGGCGTTTGGGCTCACTACCTTTGACATTTGCCGCAGGCATGGGGACTCTCTCCGGTCTTCCTCTCTTGTGGGCTGTCGAAGTTGAGGGGGCCATTACTGTGGGCACCCAGGTGGCCGTCGTCTTCCGTTGCTTAACAGGGGGGTTTTCCTCCCGTCCGCCCTTCGACTTCTTATGCTGGTGAGAGAAACTCGGATCAATCACCGATTCTCGGACTCGTCGCCAAGTCCTGTAGATCCTGGAAGACAGCCGTTGAGGAGACTGCTCCGGCTTTTCTGCTTTTGCTTCTATGACGGTCTCTACCGGTGGAGGAGATCTTTTGAGCACCACAGTTGGCGAATTTCTGCGTACCCTGTTCAGCAGCTCAAAGTTGTTCCCAGTTGGAACAGCAGCATTAACTTCCACCGTTGGAGCTGGTGAAGTTAGCCCAGAGGGGGAGTTGCCCCCGGTCTTCCTTATCCGGCGCTTGTGGCGACGTCGGGCGTGATGGGTTGTTGGGATTGGTTCAGCGACGACTTTGTCTTGCCCCCTGTTCAGGTGAGGGGCTGCTGCCGGTGTCAGCCTCCTGAAGACTGACGTTCGTTGAGAAGCTACGTCCAACCGGTCAAAAACAGATTTCTGAGCGGGAGCGGGAACGGGAGCAGTCAGTCTCGCGAAGACCGACCCTCTGGGAGGAGAAGCCGCCTTGACGACTTCAGGAGCAGCTATCTTTTTTGGGATGGCCACTTCAGGGGTCATGGGCTTCTTGGCAGGCCCATCAGAGTTCAGGCTCAGTCTGGTGAAGACCGAAGAGTTGGAATTGGACGACCCGTTGAGAGGGGCCGTGGTAGTAGCAAGTCGATCGAAGACCGACTTCTTTGAAGCTTCCGGTACGGGCACTAGAATGGTGAAGCTTGCTGGCGGGAGCATGGTCCCGAAGAACAGACCGGTGGTAGCCTGAGTCACTTGTTCTACCGGCATAGCGAGGATGGAGGCCGCTTGAGGCCCATAGGCTACACCTCCAGGTGAGGCGGAGCATCGGTTGCATTTGCATTTGCATTTGGAGCAGTTTGAGCAGTAGGACGCCATTGCTGTTTGATTTCTGCACCAAGCAAGAAACCAAATCTTAGTAACTTGAAACCCGAGGGCAACCATTAACAAACCGCGATTCGTCCGCGAAGACGACACACGAAGTGTGGAGTGGAAAGAGGAAAAGGTCCCACCGGGCATGCCAGAATCTCTTCCCCTCCGAATGACGGCGCGACAGGGACGTCTTGCCTGAGATTCGGGGCAGATGCTAATTGGTGCTATCCGTCCACCTCTCCGAAGATGCCAAGTTGATTTATGGCACCATGTATCGAAGGTTTAAACGGATGCGTCCGATATAGCAGACTTCGTCAGATTCCCCCTCGCTTGAGGGGTTTTTGATTGTGGGGATGCTCTTCCCTGCAGGCGCTAGCCCCTGCAGTTAATTACGCTACCGCACCGCGGTAACCACTTTCTCCTTCTCCATATGGTCATTTCGTGTCGTGTGTGTTTGTTTTGTGTTCGGTTGCCCGTGGATTGAATACGGAGACTAATTGGTGTTGTCGCCCGTAGGACGTGGATTAGTCCAAATCCGTATCTTTCTTAGATTTGGGTTTGCGGGGTGTGTATAAGGATACGTTAGCCTTATTTGAGGCTAAGATCAACTTAAACGTTAGTTAAGGATACGTTAGTCTAATTTAGACTAAGATCGACTTAACGGGATCGTTTAGATCCGACAAGAGAGCAATTGGGGGCTCTATTGTTTAGTTTAGTGACATTGCAGTCGGTAAGTAGTTTAAGGACATTGCGGTCCAATGTTAGTTTTAAGACGTTGCGGTCAAGGTTAAGGACACCATAGTCCGTGGATTTAAGGACTCCACAGTCCATCGTTGGTTTTAAGACATCACGGTCAAGGTTAAGGACGTCATAGTTCGTTGTTAGTTTTAAGACATCCCGGTCAAGGTTAAGGACATCATAGTCCATGAGTTTAAGGACCCCACAGTCCGGTATTAGTTTTAAGACATCACGGTCAAGGTTCAGGACATCATAGTCCGTTGTTAGTTTTAAGACATCCCGGTCAAGGTTAAGGACATCATAATCCATGAGTTTAGGGACCCCACAGTCCGGCGTTAGTTTTAAGACATCACGGTCAAGGTTAAGGACATCATAGTCCGTTGTTAGTTTTAAGACATCACGGTCAAGGTTAAGGACATCATAGTCCATGAGTTTAGGGACCCCACAGTCCGTGAAATGTATGATTGTTGGAACCCGTCACCTCTTTGAAGACGTTGTGGAATTACAACGACAAATATCAAAGGAGTGAAGAGATGTACCCTTGAACCAAGGTAGATTAAGTGACCTGTAGTCCAATTTGGAACCAAGACCAGTTAATTATTTTATGAGCCCATTGGTTCAATTAAGTCTGAATTGAGGACTTATGGCCAACTTGGGCTAAGTCCAATCAAGTTTAGAATATTGGCCCTCTGTTGGTCCATTGAAGGGGAGGCTTTGCCTCTAGAAAGTTAGCCAATTGGGCTACAGCTAGTGTAAAACACTAAAGACCAACAATGTTGAACACTGGAAATAAGATTAGTGTTAAACACTAAAAATTATGATTCTCAAATTAGTGTTAAACACTAACAGATAACAGTGTTAAACATTGGCAGCGAAATTATCAGATTGGTGTTAAACACTAAAAATCATGATTCTCAAATTAGTGTTAAACACTAACAGATAACAGTGTTAAACACTGGCAACGAAATTATCATATTAGTGTTAAACACTAAAAGAGAAGGAGATCACGTAGGAGCACGTGATGGCATCCAAAAGGTGGGGTCATATCCCCTTCAGTTTGTTCTGTAGATAAGTGTTTAAAATTTTTAATTCTGACAGCCATCACATGTGGGCATGTGATGGGTGCTCATGCCCTGGTTTATTAGAATACTCATTAGGGGTCGCGTGGTGACACGTGAGGGCGCCCCAGAGCTTCTTTTCTGTGGATCTTTGCAGGGGTCACGTGGGGACACGTGACCCTGGTTCTTTCCTGTTTAAAGATCTGTTTATCTTTTTAAGAATTAAATTCTTCATAGGGTTAAACCCTAGCAATAACTTTTAGAGGAATTAAATTCCTATTTTCTTTTGAAGAATTATATTTTTAGATAGGGCTAAACCCTAACTTTCCTTCTGTAGGAGTCAAACTCTCATGTATGTAAGGAATCAAGTTCTGTCGTAGGGTAAAACCCTAGTTTTATTTTAAGGGGAATTAAATTCCTGTGAGCTTGAGAGAATTAAATTCTCAATTAGGGTTAAACCCTAGTTCTGTCCATCTTGAAGGAATTAAATTCCTATAATCTTTGGAGAATTGAATTCTCACATAGGGTTAAACCCTAATTTTATCTTGGAGGAATTAAATTCCTATAACTTTATGAGAATTAAATTCTCAGAACTCAATTCCTCCTCTATGTTTTAGATCTGCATGGCAGGATCTCGACCCAATGAGAATTAAATTCTCAATCTATGGGGAGATGTGCACTTTCTAGATCTTCACCAGAGAAATAACTAAGTTCTTTTCTTTATAGAAGAGTTAAACTCTTTATTTTGAGAATTAAATTCTCTTTTGTAGCCTTTTTCCCCTTTCTTTTCTTACCTAGGGTTTTTCTTTTTAGAGAATCAAATTCTTCCTTCTTTTCTCTCTGAATTTTCAAGATTCCAAGGCTCTATCTCTCCTCTAAAACTCTCTCCTTTGGCTCCTATTTATAGGAGAAGGAAAAGAATCAATCTGTTTGGTAAATCTTTCATTGAAAGATTTGATTTATTTTCATCATCGATCCGGGCCTTTAGATTATTAGGTGAATTTTATTCACCGTTGGATTTTAAATCCAAATATATTCTTTCTGTTATTTCGGTGAGATTTAGGGGAAATCTTTCCATGTCCAAGATTTTTCCATAAATTGGTGATATTTAATCACCCTCGGATTCTTAATCCAACGGTTTTACATAATTCTGCTCTATTTTGGAAAGATTTAAATAATCTTATTCAGAATTTAATTCTGTTGAACAGCAGGGCTTTTAAAGCCAGTCACGTGTTGCCACGTAACCACCGGTCACGTGTGAGCACGTGACCCCCGGTCACGTGACCCCCTGAAGGGACTCCTCTTCTGCGCTCTGCTCTTTGCCGCTGCTTTAACCATCGCGTGCCAATCCGTGACCACTGGTCACGTGTGAGCACGTGATGCTTACTCTGAAGCTTTTTCCTGATTTTTAATCAGGGAACAATGACCTCTTTAGCAAAACTAGCAGATGTTACAACACTCGGTTTGTCTTTTGATTGCTTTTGGAGTTTTGCTTTTCATAGTGATATATATGATATATCACGTACCTTATTCGATGAGGAAAGAGCCGAGATCCCTTCACCGGGAATGACCTCTTTAGCAAAACTAATGAAATCCTAAAAAACACTCCTTTTCAAAACTCACTTGTTTCTACAACAATATCAAGTTCAATACGTAATAGGTTTTCTGAAAAACCTGTCGTAGCCCTCCGTCATTTCAGATAAGTCCTACTTAGTATTCGTGCTACGTTTGTTGACCTCCGTCAAGGCGTAGTGTGCGGTAGCTAACTAGTATTTATTTGTTTATGCATATGATGCAGATTGGATTAGGGTAGTCATACGACCTTGTTGATCTCCGTCAAGGGTCATGCGGGTGGGTTTGATTCAATCAAGAAATGACGGGTTGAACTTGACTTGCACCCTATGGTTTGTTGACCTCCGTCAAGGTCATGTGATGCTTGGGGCAAAATATTATCGGGAATTTCAAGTGTTGAAATTTGAAATGAGATTGTATACCTTCTATAAGATAGTTGGATCCCGATACCCACTGCGAGTAATTGTTACTCCTGGGAGAGTTTTACACAGGACTATTAGCCGATCAAGTAGGTGCCTAGAAAGGTGTCAACGGGTTTATGCCTCTGGGAAAACGAGGTTTATTTTAATTAAGTCCGTGCGAAAGCAAGGGGAACCTCCCTCAAAGTACCGACACTGGCCTGGCTGAAAGATTGGCGAAATTGTAGGGTGTAACTAATTCCGGCTAGTCTTTCCTTTTAGGGTTTGAAGGAAGATTTGATAAAAACAGTGGGAGCCATCCTGATTAGATAAAATAATAACCAATCTGATCTTGCAAGAGCATACGCTAAAGTGTTTTCTTCTCTCTCTCTCTCTCTCCAGGTAGTGACCATATCATGCCTTAATCAAGATAATAATATGGATGTATTGACCGAACCCGCATGTTATACTGTGCTGGGGAACGTTGGTTCCGTTCTTTCTTATAAGAGTTATAAGACTGAACAGGATATAGGGGAATACCAGGATTCCTATGCCACCCGAATGAAGAAAGTACATGTTGATGCATTTTCTTCGGGTGTGTTCGTTACAGAAAACTGTTTCTCCATTTGCTCTACGTCCTGGGTATTAGATACCGGGTTAAGATCCCATATATGTAATCTGTTACATGGGCTTAGAAAAGGTAGAGAACTTGGAGAAGGTGATAAAGACATAAGGGTTGGTAATGGTGCAATTGTTGCAGCTAAATCCGTTGGGGAATATCACCTTGTATTACCATCTGGTAATACATTGATTCTGAAGGAATGCTATTACATGCCGAACCTGATATGCAACATTATATTGGTTTCTTTGTTGTCCAAAGAGGGATATAATTTTGTATTACAGGATAATGTTATGAACATTTTCCTGAACCAAAAGTTGGTTGGATCAGGCACGTTGTGCAATGGCATTTGTGTTCTAAATCAATCAACAGTTCTGAACATAACAAACACACACAAGAGAAAGAGTTCAGAACTAAACGAATCCTTCTTGTGGCATTGTAGACTAGGTCACATCAATGCGACATGACTAGCTAAGTTGCATAAGGAAGGATATTTGAATCCGTTTGAATTTTCATCTTATGACACTTGCCAGTCATCTCTCAAAGGTAAAATGACCAAAACTCCGTTTACAGGACACGGAGAAAGAGTTACTGAACTTTGGGACTGATACATAGTGATGTATGCGGTCCCATGTCTACACATGCCAGGGATGGTTCTTCGTACTTCATTACATTCACTAACGATCTCTCTAGATTCGGATATGTGTTCATGATGAAACACAAATCAGGAGCTTTTGAGAAATTTAGAGAATATAAACAGGAAGTCGAGAACCAAACCGGGAAAAGTATTAAAATCCTATGATCTGATCGAGGATGTGAATACTTGAGCAATGAATTCCTGGACTTCCTAAAAGAGAATAAGATTCTCTCTCAGCTAACTCCTCCATATACACCACAACACAACGGTGTATCGGAACGGAGGAACCGCACCCTATTAGATATGGTGCGCTCTATGATGAGCATAGCTGAGTTACCTATTTCCTTCTAGGGGTATGCACTGGAGACAGCGGCATACCTACTGAACAGAGTTCCTACCAAATCCATGCCTACCATCCTATATGAGATATGGGAGGGGAAGAGATCGTATCTTAATTTTATTAAGATATGGGGTTGCCCGGCCTATGTCAAAAGACAAAAACTGGACAAACTCAAGGCAAGGTCTGTTTTGTGTAAGTTTGTTGGATATCCCAAGCATTCGCGAGGGTATATCTTCTACCACAATGAGGAACAAAGGGTGTTTGTTGCTCAACACGCCACCTTTTTAGAAAAGGAATTTCTTGCAAAAGAGATTAGTGGCTCTGAGGTAGAACTGGAAGAAGTTCCAGCTGTACAAACCACAACAGAAGATTTGGTGGAACCAGTGGATTCGGTAGTTCCCGATGAACCCCAACCACTCCGCCAATCTAGTAGGGTTCCTCACCCACCTGAGAGATACTAGGGTTTTCTCATGGATGGTGGGAGCGGGGATTGCATCATGGAGGATGATGACCTAACTAGCTTCGAGCAGGCCATCACGAGTGGGGACTCTGTGAAATTGTTGGATGCAATGCGGTCCGAGATGGAATCCATGTACACCAACAAAGTATGGACTTTGGAAAATGCCCCTGAAGGGGTAAAACCCATTGGGAGCAAGTGGATCTTCAAGAAAAAACTTGGTGTAGATGGGAAAGTGGAGACTTTCAAAGCCAGACTTGTTGCAAAGAGTTTTCGTCAACGACCAGGTGTCGATTATGACGAAACCTTTTCTCCAGTGGCTATGCTTAAATCCATACGGATCATGCTTGCCATCGCTGCATATCATGACTACGAAATCTGGAAAATGGATGTTAAGACTGCCTTTATAAACGGTGATTTAGAAGAGAGCATGTACATGACTCAGCCAGAGGGCTTCGTAGCTAGTGGGAGCAGTGGGAAGGTGTGCAAGCTGCTTAAATCCATTTATGGATTAAAGCAAATATCGCGGAGTTGGAACATCTGTTTTGACGTCGTTATCAAAGAGTTTGATTTCGTCAAAAACGTAGATGAACCTTGTATATACAAGAAGGTGGCAGAGAGTAAGGTTTTCTTCCTCGTATTGTACATGGACGACATACTCTTGATAAGAAATGACATTCCTATGCTGCAATCGGTCAAGCTCTTCTTATTACAAAGATTCTCAATGAAAAATCTAGGGGATGCCTCCTACATCTTGGGGATTAAGATCTATAGAGATAGATCTAAACGGATACTGGGATTGTCCCAATCTAGGTACATTGACACCATACTAAAGCGGTTTAGTATGGAAGAATCCAAACGTGGGTTTTTACCCACGATCTCAGGGCTCACTCTCTCAAAAGAGATGACTCCCAAGACTGATTTGGGAAGAGCTCGCATGCAAGAGATACCCTATGTTTCGGCTGTAGGCTCTATCATGTATGCGATGCTATGTACCAGATCCGATGTAGCACACTCACTAAGTGTAGTGAGTAGGTATTAAGCAGATCCTGGAGAGAGTCACTGGACAGCCGTGAAGAGCATTCTCAAGTACTTACGAAGGACTAAAGAGATGCTCTTGGTGTATGGTAACGGAGAACTCTAAGTGGAGTCCTTTACCGATTCGAGCTTCTAGAGTGATAAGAATGACTATAAGTTGCACTCGGGATTTGTCTTCACCCTTTACGGAGGGGCGGTATGCTGGAAGAGTTCCAAGCAGGAAACCGTGGCAGACTCGATGATGGAGGCTGAATACATCGCTGCCAACGATACTACCAAAGAGGCTGTCTGGATCAAGAAGTTCATAACTGAACATGGAGTGGTTCCGTCCATTAAGGATCCAATACCTTTGTATTGTGATAACAATGGAGCGGTGGCTTTGGACAAGGAACCCAGGTCCCATCAGCGATCCAGGCATATTCTAAGGCGGTATCACCTGATCCGGGAGAGTTGATCGCCAGGAGATCGAGGCCAGGAGGGATGACACGAAGAACAACACAGAGGACCCACTCAAGAAGGCCATTCCCCAGATACAGTTTGAGAGAATCTTCGGGATGCTTGGTATGCGATACTACAGCAGCTGGCCCTAGTGCAAGTGGGAGATTGTTAGTTATATGTATGCCCTAGAGGCCAGTATTATACAGATGATGTATATTATATTGGATGCTTGGACATATATAGAGAGGACTTTCTTGCTCGATATGATAGTATGCTATCTGTTTGATCTTTATCTTAACATGTATACTTGTCTCTTGATACTATCTTGTGGTTACATGTTGGTAAAGCCCTTAGGATGTGTACTTGACTATCAGGACTATGATGCAGATCATACTAGTGGGGCCATGGTAGTCCATAAGTGCATCCTTTAACGTTCCTAGTCGTGGGTGTATCGAGGCAGGGCATCGATATGCCAGAGTAGACTAGCGCATACGCTTCTCGACCCATGAGATGGGCGATGGATGATCCCATATCCATTGGTGTTTGACATCAGAGATGGTATATGGGTGCTTAGTGGAGACTGGGTACACTGGATGGACTCGCCGAGAACTCTCAGATGGTATTATACCTCACGTCAGATGGCAGTTCTCTGGTGACACTTGTACAGGTTAGTCTGTAGACCCGAGATCGTCATAGAGTCTTGTGTGATTCCCACTGTGCTTTGATTTCCACCTTACCACGTCCAAGAGGGCGTACAAAATGGTGGTTTTTGGGTACAGTCCCGAGTCACATGGAGGCAATGAGCGATAGGAGGGGTTTCGTCTCTCCCGGTATTGGGGGTTGATGTTGCGCTGTGCTCTATTGGCCATAACAGGGAAGTCCCTGGCCAGGGATGATTTAGAGATTTACTGGTAAGTGTTACCGGTAGTTTCTCGACCCATTATGTACCTCACATCGGCATGACTTATCGGTTATTGGGGTCTGGCGTTTACCACCCCTAGACTTGATATGCGACATATCAGACGAGGAGACCGGACTGTACGGCAAGTGTTACCGTCAGGCTTTTGCAAGAGTTGGAGCGGTCTTGCTTGCTGATCTTCTGATTGCTCAATACCCGGGTATCCGTTACGTCCAGCTAGTACCGCTGACGGCTTGTGGGTGCTTGATGTGATCATCACCTACTGCCGGCGTATTGACGAGTCTTTAGAGTCCTACACAGAGGTTTTACTGGCTCAGGAAAAACGAAATAGGAGCGCATATGTGATATGTGCGGGACCGAGAATAATGCGTGTATGTGATACCGTGTTCTATTCTCGCGACATTAGTATCAGCCGGTTATATGTGATATAGCCGGGTCATCGGATCAAGAGTCGATTCGATAAGTTGGTACATTTTGTGTTAGTCGGTTATATGAGATATAACCGGATTATTAAGTCAAGTGTTGATTTAATAATTTAGTGTATAAATGTATATGTGATATACTAATTTACATTAACTAACATTGGTTCACTTAAGCATTTGTTTTTTCTCACATGTGCACAACTTTAATATATATGTGATATATATTAAATTGTGTTTTTCTTTTTGTATCATGGTTGTTGATACATCATACATGGGTGTATGAGACACACACCATTCTATTTATAATGGTGGGTTTTAATTATTTAAGGTAATTACAAAATTAGTGGATATTTGGAAAGAGCATGAAGCTTGTAGAAGCTTGTTTTGCTTTGACAAAGTCCACTAACTTTGTTTTTACTTTAGATATTTTGTTAACCTAACCATTTGGATTAGCCATGGTTATGTCTCTACAAGAGTTAGTATATGATACTCACTCACCATGGTTCACTCTCTCACTTGATCATTATCCTCATCTCATTATTTGTTCATCTTCTTCCATGAGCTCAAAAGCTCTCTAGGTTTTGATTAAGTGAGAAAGAAAAGTGAGAAAATAAATTCTAAAGTGAGCCCACTTCCTATTTCTCCATCCTCTACTAGATTAGCATTTTAGTATAGGGTGTTTGCTTCACTAATTCTTTAGTTAGTGAAGTAGTAGCTTGAGTTGGCATCCCCTCGACGTAGATCATCTTCGACCTCGAAGACTTCAAGCAAGGTCGCTCCTTTCGCCTTGTGAAGCCATGCATGAGTCTGGGAGAACCACGATCGCAGCGAAGGGACTACAACAAGGAGCTATTGAAGTGAAGGACCGATCTGCAAAGGTTGTATTTCGTTTTCACTTAGTTGTAAATGGTTTACATTTGTTTCTGTATTATGTTTCTAGTTAACGATTCTAGTTTAGAGTTCCTTTTAACGACAAATTTTTAAAAATGGCATGGACGATGCCTCCCGAAACCTTACTGTCGTCGAGAGGAACCCTACACTCACTACACCTAGCGAGTAGGCTACATCCGGTCTGGCATACAACATCGCATACTTGATTGACCTGACTGCCGAAACATAGAGTATCCCTTGTATGCGAGCTCTCTCCAAATCAGTCTTGGGAGACATCTCTTTGGAGAGAGTGATTCCTGCGAGTACATTACCATGCCTTGAATCTTCCTTACTAAACCCCTTTAGTATGGTGTCTTTGTACCTGGATTGGGACAATCCCAACATCCATTTAGATCTATCTCTATAGATCTATGTCCCCAGGATGTAAGATGCATCAATTAGATCTTTCATGGAGAACTTGTGTGATAAGAGGAGCTTGACCGAGTGTAGCATAGGAACATCGTTTCCTATCAAGAGTATGTCATCCTCGTATAATACGAGGAAGAAAACCTTACTCTCTACAACATTCTTATATATATATGGTCCATCTACCTTTATGATGAAGTCAAACTCTTTGACTGCTTCATCAAAATAGATGTTCCATCTCCGCGATGCCTAATTTAATCCATAAATGGATTTAAGCAGGTTGCACACGTTTCCGCTGCTCCCGCTGTCTACAAATCCCTCTGGCAGTGTCATATACACGCTCTCTTCTAAATCACCATTTAGAAAAGCGGTTTTGACGCGCAGTCTGCCAGATTTCATAGTTATGGTATGCAGCAACGGCAAGTAGGATCCTGATGGACTTAAACATAGCGACAGGAGAAAAGGTTTCATCACAGTTGACACAAGGTCGTTGACGAAAACCTTTTGCTACAAGTCTAGCTTTGAAAGTCTCAACTTTTCCATCTACACCAAATTATCTTTCTTAAAGATCTTCTTGTTCCTGATAGGTTTTACCCCTTCAGGAGCAACATGCAAAGTCAGCACTCTGCTGGTGTACATGGATTCCATCTCAGATCACATAGCATCCAGCCATTTCACATAGTCTCCACTTGTGATGGCCTGCTCAAAACTAGTTTGGTCATCATCTCCATGATGCAATCCTTGCTCCCACCGTCTACGAGAAAACCGTAGTATCTCTCAGGTGGATGAGGAACCCTACTAAATCCGCGGAGTGGCTTCGGTTCATCGGGGACTATTGAATCCTTCGATTCCATCAAATCGTCAGTTATAGAATGTATTTGCTGGAACCTCTTCCAGTTCTACCTCATCGCCACTAATTTCTTTCATAAGAAATTCCTTTTCCAAAAAGGTGGCATGTCGAGAAACAAAACACCTTTTGTTCCTTGGTGTGGTAGAAGATATACCTTCATGAATGTTTGTGATATCCTACAAACTTGAATAAAACTGACATTGCCTCGAGCTTGTCTGGATTTTGCTTTTCAACATAGGCCGGACAACCCCATATCTTAACTCGTTTAAGAGATGGTATCTTCCCATTCCATATCTCATATGGAGTGGTAGGCAACGGATTTGGTCGGAACTCTATTCAATAGGTATGCAGCTTTCTCAAGTGCATATCCCTAAAAGGAAATAGGTAACTCAGCAGTACTCATCATAGAGCGCACCATATCTAATAGGGTGCGATTCCTCCCCCCCGATATACCGTCGTGCTGTGGTGTATACGGAGGAGTAAGCTGAGAGAGAATCTCATTCTCTTTTAAATAGTCTCGGAATTCCATGCTCAAGTATTCTCCTCTCCGATCACATTGAAGGATATGAATACTTCTACCCATCTGGCTCTCAACTTCGTCCTTATATGTAGGGTTACTAGGCACTATCACAAGGGTCTATAAGGCATCAACGATGCCCGATTTAAAATTTAGAAGTGCCGAACAACCCAAAGCGAGGATCTTTGCTAGATAATTAGGGTTAAACATGCAAGTAAACATCTTTACATCTAAGAGAGAGAGAGATTACAACCTTTTTAGTCCGCTCCTTCGCTTCATAAGCTCCGAGTAGTAGTCCCTTCGCCGCAATCCATGATCTCCTGGACTCAAGAGAGGCTCCACAACCCGAATGATCCATGCTTGCTTGAAGTCTTCCTTTTCGAAGATGATCTACCTTGAAGAATCTTTAACTCAAGCTCTCACTTCTCTAATCAAGTATTAATTAAGAGAACACCCTAATCTAATTGGCTGGATTAGATGAGGATGATGAAGTAGGAATTATACTCTCTTTTATTTTCAAGATCTCACACTAATTCATCACAAAATCAAAAAGCTAGAAAGCTTTCATAAAGGAAGAAGAAGATGATTTCTTTTGTGATGAATAATGAAAAATTACTATTCTTACAAATGAACCTTAGTTAATAATATGAAGCATTAACTCATGTAGAGAGTTTACTAGGGTTAAGGGTTTGGGTTGTGTTAAATAATATCTCCAAAATATCAACACATAATATCTTTGCTTAAAACAAAACAAAAGCTTCTAGAAGCTTCAAGAAAAGACTAACCCAAATCAAACCCTAACCATATTTAATCTCCACTAATCATATTGCATTTGTAAACATAACTTGTTACAATATTATATATCACATATATAATATATTTTTTTAACAAAAGAAAATAATACAATTAACATATATCGCATACCCGGTGAGAAAATGAATCAATAAAGCGAGCCAATATTAGATAATGTAATATAATATATCACACATATAATTATACATTAAATTATCGAATCAACACTTGATCCGACAATCCGGTTATTTCTCAAATAACCGATTAATATAAACTGTATCAGTTCATCGAATCAACACTTGATCCGATGATTCGGCTATATCACATATACCCGGCTGATATCTAATATCGCGAGAATAGAATACGGTATCTCATATCGTATTATCCTCGGTTCTGCACATATCACATATGTGCTCCTACTCCGTTTTTCCTGAGTCAAGAAACCTCTGTGTAGGACTCTAAAGAATCGTCAATACGCCGGCAGTAGGTGATGATCATATCAAACACCCACAAGCTGCAAGCGGTCAGCTAAACGTAATAGCCACCCAGGTATTGAGCGATCAGAAGATCAACAAGCAAGCCTGTACATTCTCCTGTGAATCCAATCAGTAACACTGCCGTACAGTCCGGTCTTTTCGTCTGATATGTCGCATATCTGGTCTAGGGGTGGTAAACGTCAGACCCAGTAACCGATAAGTCATGTCGATGTGAGGCTCATAACAGGTCGAGAACCTACTGATAACACTTACCAGCAGTACTCTATATCAGCCCTGGCCAGGGACTTCCAGTTATAGCCAATCGAACACAGCACAACATCAACTCCCTATACCGGGAGAGACGAATCCCCTCCTATCGCTCATTGCCTCCATGTGATTCGGGACTGTACCCAAAAGCCACCGTTTTGCACGCCCTCTTAGACGTGGTAAGGTGGAAATCAAAGCACAGTGGGAATCACACAAGACTCTATGACGATCTCGGGTCTACAGACTAACCTGTACCAGAGTCACCAGCGAACTGCCATATGACGTGAGGTATAATACCATCAGGGAGTTCTCGGCGAGTCCGTCCAGTATACCCAGTCTCCACTGAGCACCCGTACACCATCTTTGATGTCAAACACCGATGGATATGTGATCATCCATCGCCCATCATATGGGTCAAGATGCGTATACGCTAGTCTACTCTGGTGTATCGATGCCCTGTCTCGATACACCCTCGACTAGGAATAGTTATAGGATGTACTCGTCGACTACCGTGGCCCCACTAGTATGATCTCATCATAGTCCCAGTAGTCGAGTACATATCCTAAGGGCTTTATCAACATGTGAGAGCAAGACAGTAAACTAATACAAGTCAACATGTTAAGACAAAGTAAAACCAAATAGCATACTATCATGACGAGCAAGAAAGTCCTATATATATATATATATATATATATATATATATCTCCAAGCATCCATTATAATATACATCATATGTACAAAAATGGCCTCTAGGGCATATATATAACTAACATTATATTCCTTGAATTTCTCAAAAGATTCAGATTTGTGTTTCAACAGGAACAAATGTCCATATCTTGAGAGATCAACGATGAATGTAATAAAGTACGCGGAACCATCCCTGGCATATGTAGACACAGGACCACATACATCACTATGTATCTGTCTAAGAGTTCAGCAGCTCTTTCTCCATTTCCAGTAAATGGAGATTTGGTCACTTAGCCTTTGAGACGTGACTGGCAAGTTTCATATGATATAAATTCGAACGGATTAAAATATGCATCCTTATGGAACATTAGCTAGACTTGTCTCATCGATATGACCTAGTCTACAAAACCACAAGAAGACTTCGTTCATTTCTGAACTGTTCCTCTTGTGTGTTCTGTACGTTTAGAACTATGGTTTGATTCAGAACGTGTTTACTGTTATACAACGTACCATACCCAATCAACACTTGATTTAGGAAAATATTCACAATATTATTGGTATGAAATAACAATCGCTCAAAATTAATGTATTACCAGTTAGTAACACAAGGTGATATTCACCAACTGATTTGGCTGCAACAATTGCACCATTCCCTACTAGAGATATATCACCCATTTCCAGTTCTCTACCTGTCTTAAGCCCATGTAACAAATTACATATATGGGATCCTGGTCCGGTATCTAATACCCAGGACGCAGAGCAAACTGAGAAACAGTTCTTGGTAATGAACACACCCGAAGACGACGCATCAACATACTTATTCTTCGTTTGGATGGCATGGGAATTCGAATATGTTGGGGTTTGCTTAGAACCCTCACTAGATTTTAGCAAGCATCAAGTATTCAACTTTAAAAAATCTAGGGTGCTAACCAAACCGAACCTAGAATCGAACTAGAAAATTAGGCGTAAAGCTAACAAGTAGCACATGCAAGTAAGTGTCTAACACTAAGAAGAAAGAAATACAACCTTTGTAGACCTCTCCTCCTTGACTCCTTGGTTCTACTCTAACCTTGAACGGGTCCGCTTGAAGCCTTCGAAGTCCATGATGATCCACCACGGAGTTCCTTTGCTCAAGCTCCGTGCTTCATCTTACCTAAGTAGAAGTGAGGCAAATAACCTATACTAGTGGGCTAGACTAATATAGATTGGTGATGTGGGTAATATTCTCACATAAAAACCTTTCTTTTTCTTTCTCTTCACTCACTTAGAAAAGGGTAGAGAGCTTGGAGGAAGAAAGAGATGGAAATGGCTAAACTAGAGCTCAAGAGAGATAAGCTCAAGATAATAATAGATGAGAGAGAGAGTCACACTCACTAATAACCCAACCATGAAAAATATCTAGATATTTTAGTAGTTGAGTTAGTGGAGAATTAGAAATGGAACCATGGTTACATAGATATTTTAGGAAGTGTGTAGAAGGAAAGAACCAACCATGGAATTATTTCTAATTTCCTTTAACTCAACAATTATAAAATGTTATAATAGTTTACATGTGAGTCTTGCATAGTCATCTCCAATGTATCATCAACCATGAACATGTATGCATGCATGTGTGCATACATATCAATATGAACATACATACATACATGCATACAAATAAAGAAAGGATTTAATAAATGAGCTAATGATCACATGATATTAAATCAACACTTGATTTAATAATCCGGTCATATTTCATACGACCCGACCAGTAGGAAATGCCAGATTAAAATACGGTATCATATACTCGTATTTAATCAAGCTCCCGCGCATATCCCCATATGCGTCCCACATCGTTTTGCCTGAGCCCGGAAACCCCTTTGTGGGACTCTAAGACTCGTCAATACGCTGGCAGTAGGAAGTGATAATATAACATACCCACAAACCGTCAGCGGTTCTGACTGCACATAACGGCTCCCAGGTATTGAGCGAACAGAAGAACAACAAGCGAACATGTCAAAAACTCCCATAGAGCCAACCAGTAACACTTACCGTACAGTCCGGTCTCTTCGTCAGATATGTTGCATATTTAGTCTAGGGATGGAATCGTCGACCCCAATAACTCAATAAGTCATGCCGATGTATGGCTATAACATATCGAGAAACTACCGATAACACTTATCAGTAAATCTCATCAGCCCTGGTCAGGGACTTCCTGTTATAGCCAATCGAGCACAACGCAACATCAACCCCCAATACCGGGAGAGACGAAACCCCTCCTATCGCTCATTGCCTCCGTATGTCTCGGGACTATACCCAAAAGCCACCTGTTTGCACGATTCAGTAGAGCCGTGGTAGGGTGGAAATCAAAGTACAGTGGGAGAACACATAAGACCCTATGACGATCTCGGGTTTACAGACTAACATGTACCAGTGTCACCTGAGAACTTCTATCGACGGTAGATATAATACCATATAGTAGTTCTCGGCGAGTCCGTTTAGTGTACCCAGTCTCCACTGAGCACCCGTATACAATCTTTGATGTCAAACATCAATAGATATGGGATCATCCATTACCCATCAAATGGGTATAGAAACGTATACTCTAGTCTACTCTGGAATATTGATGCCCCGTCTCGATACACCCACGACTAGGAACATTTAAAGGATATGCTTATAAACTACACATGTCCCACTAGTATGATCTGCATCATAATCACAGTAGTCAAGCAAATAACCTAAGGGCTTTATCAACATGTATCAGATGAAAAATATGCATGATCAAGTGAACATGTCAAGATAAAGAGTAACCAGATAGCATACTATCATGTCGAGCAAGAAAGTTCTCTGAATATGTATATCTATATATATACATGTCAATACATCCACTATCATATAATGGCCTCTAGGGCATATATATATCCAACAGAATATTCCCCTATTTCTTGCTCAGACTTATGACAATCATAAGATAGAGCGGAACCTAGCCAGGTATAAAAAGTAGGTTCGGTCAAAAACATCCATATTATTGTCTTGATTAAGGCATTTCATTGGTCGCTACCAGGAGAGAGAGAAAGATAATCACTTTGCGTGCGCTCTTTGCAAGATTAGATTGGATTTTATCCAATCAGGATGGCTCCCACTGTTTTTGTCAAATCTTCCTTCAAACCCTAAAAGGTATAGCCGGGATTAACTACACCCTACAGGTTCGCCAATCGTTCGGCCAGGCAGGTATCGGTACTCCGAGGGAGGTTCCCCGTGCTTTCGTACAGACCTATTTAAAATAAACCTCATTTCCCTAGAGGTATAACCCCGTTGACACCTTTCTAGACACCTGCTTGATTAGCTAATTGTAAAGTGCAAAACTCTCCCAGGAGTAACTCTAACTCGCAGTGGGTATCGGGATCCAACTATCACAAGGAAGGTATGCAATCTCATTGCAAATTTCAACACTTGAAATTCCCGATAATTGTTTTTACCCTTAGCCACTTATGACATTAACATAGTCAACAAATCTTAAGCACTAGTCAAGTTCAACCCGTCATTTCTTGATTGGATTAAACCCACCCGCACGACCCTTAATATAGCAACAAAGCCGTACGACTACCCTAATCCAACCGCATCATATGGTTACAAATAAGCGCTAATTAGCTACCGCACACTACGCCTTAACATAGTCAACAAACGTAGCACGAATACTAAAATAGCACTTATCTGAAATGATGGAGGGCGACGCAGGTTTTTAAGAAAATCATGAGCATAATGAACTTTATATCGTTGTAGAATCAAGTGATTTTGAAAATGAGTATTTATGAGGCTTTTGCTAGTTTCGCTAAAGAGGTCACTCCCGATGAAGCGATCTCGGCTCTTTCCTTATCGAATGAGGTGCAGGATATTCAGGAATACCACTATGCAAAACAAGAACTAGAAAAGCAATCAAAAGACAAAACCGAGAGGGTTGTAGCATTTGCTAGTTTCGCTAAAGAGGTCACTCCCGGTGAAGGGATCTCGTCTCTTTCCTCATCAAATGAGGTGCTGGATATTCATCAAGGAATACCACTATGCAAAACAAAAACTAGAGCTACCCTTTTTGAAAATTTGATTCTACAACATCTTTAGGTTTCTTTCTTTTCATTAATCTCATTAATAAAATCCCATCATTTAATGTTTCTTAAACATTACAGAAAAGTGAAACGAAAATAGAATGTACGCTTATGCCATCCGCATTCGCTACAGGGCCCCGTCATGCACCGTTAGGTTACTTAACTACCGGCAGAGCGGGGGTTGGACTAGCGCGGGTGCAAAACATAAGCAACATTTATTATATATCATATATATAATAGAACATTCGTCTCACGCAGTTATATGATCACATCACAGAACCAAGCAGCAGAAGCAACATAAGAAATATTAGATATACTAGGATTTCCGTATTTTAAATTTAGCCAATAATGTAAAACACGGATTCCACGGTCGTAAAGAATAGCCAAACCCACATCCCTAGACCTCTACGAGAGCGGAAAGTAACCCTACCAGATCTAGAGTAGGGAGACCCAGTCTCAACTCCTTGAGATGGTCTCCCACTGGACTCTAGAACCCGGTTACTTGTGCTCCCCGCCTTAGGTCTGTTAGTTGTATGTATGCCCTAGAGGCCATTATTGCACATGAGATGTATATTATAGTGGATGCTGGGACATATATAGGGATGACTTTCTTGCTCGACATGATAGTACGCTATCTGGTTGCTCTTTATCTTAACATGTATACTTATTGTCTCTCTGTTACATGTTGATAAAGCCCTTAGGATGTGTACCCGACTTCCAGGATTACGATGCAGATCATACTAGTGGGGCCTGGGTAGTCCATGAGTACATCCTTCAATGTTCCTAGTCGTGGGAATATCGAGACGGGGCATCGATATTCCAGAGTAGACTAGCGTATATCTTCTCAACCCATGTGATGGGAAATGGATGATCCCATATCCATTGGTGTTTGATATCAGAGATGGTATACGGGTGC
This sequence comes from Agapanthus africanus, assembly GCA_030015575.1. Classification (NCBI taxonomy): domain Eukaryota; kingdom Viridiplantae; phylum Streptophyta; class Magnoliopsida; order Asparagales; family Amaryllidaceae; genus Agapanthus; species Agapanthus africanus. The sequence continues at coordinate 136,649,720 of JASDDO010000010.1, forward strand.
TCAGTCGAGATTGAGTACACTGAACAGACTCGCCGAGAACTCCCAGATGGTATTATATCTCACGTCAGATGGCAGTTCTCTGGTGATACTGGTACAGCTTAGTCTGTCGACCCGGGATCGTCATAGAGTCTTGTGTGTCTCCCACTGTGCTTTGATTTCCACCCTACCATGGCTCTAGTGAGTCGTGCAAACAGGTGGTTTTTTGGTACAGTCCCGAGTCATATGGAGGCAATGAGCGATAGGAGGGGATTCGTCTCTCCCGGTATTGGGGGTTGATGTTGCGCTCTGCTCGACTGGCCATAACTGGAAATCCCTGGCCAGGATTGATGCGATTTACAGGTAAGTGTTATCAGTAGTTTCACGCTCGTTATGGACCATACATCGGCATGACTTATCAAGCTACTGGGGTCTGACGTTTACCACCCCTAGGCGAGATATGCGACATATCAAACGAACAGACCGGACTGTGCGGTAAGTGTTACTGATTGGATTCGCAGGAGTATGAGCAGGCTTGCTCGTTGATCTTCTGATCGCTCAATACCCGGATGGCCGTTACGTTTAGCAGACCGCTTGCGGCTTGTGGGTGACTGATATGATCACCACCTACTGCCGACGTATTGATGAGTCTTTAGAGTCCTACACAGAGGTTTCCTGGCTCAAGCGAAACGAAATAGGAGTGCATATGAGATATGCACGGGACCGAGAATAATACCAGTATGTGATACTGTATTCTATTCTTGTGATTTGTATCATCGGTCAGTTATATGTGATATAGCCGGGTTACCGAATCAAGTGTTGATTCGATATATTGATACACTAGATATTAGTCGGTTATATGCGATATGACCGGATCATTAAATCAAGTGTTGATTTAATGATTTAATGTATAATTATATATTTGATATATTACTTTACATTAACTAGTATTTGTTCACTTAAGATTGATTTTCTTACTTAATGTGCACATGTTGTATATGTGATATATGTTTGTGCACTAGATTGTATCATGCTTGATGATATATGCAAACTTGGGTGTATGAGTGACTTATACCATATTTAAGTTAGTGGAAAAGGTTTATATTTATTTTGTATTTCAAAATTAGTGTGCACTTTGCCATGCTTGAAGCTTCATGAAGCTTTTAGCATCATTTGACCAAGTCCACTAACTTTGTCTCACTAAAGATATTTATTAACCAAACCACTAACTTAAACTATGGTTTAGTCTCTACAAAGATTAGTGGATGATATTAACCCACCCATGGTTGCATGATAATAATCTTCACTTGAGTTTTATTCTCATTCTTTCTTCTTCTTCTTCTTCATCAAGAAGAAAACCTTGCTTGATTTTTCTAAGTGAAGAAATAAAGTGAGAAAACAAAATCTAAAGTGAACCCATTTCCTATTTCATCATCATCTACTACTTGCCATTTAGTTTAGGGTGTTCTCTTCACAAAGTTCTCGACCTGAGTGAAGAGGAAGCTTGAGTTTGAGTCTCCTCGACGTAGATCATCTTCGGCCTCGAAGTCAACGAGCTAGCCCGTTCATTTCTCCGAGGAAACCATCACTAGAGTCCGGTATCTCGATGATCGCAGTGAAGGGACATCAACACGGAGCTTTAGAAGTGAAGGACCGGATCTACAAAGGTTGTATTTTCATTCACTTCTATTTGTAATGGTTGATTACTATTTTGTTACCCTAGCTTTCTAGTTCGATTCATAGTTTGATTACTTAGCACTCCCTAAAATTCTTGTTGTGGCATGTGTGATGCTTGCAAACCCTAAGCTAGGTGCTAAGGAATCCTAACATGGTCTATCCTAATGCGGAAAAGAAAATAATATACAACAGTGGTGACACATCCTCAACCCGGAAGTACCCCAATAAAAGAATATTACATACAGATTTTACATGAATGAAAATAAAAACTCTCATCTCATATAAAACCCCCGGCTATTCTTTCACGACGATCCAATAAATCATATCACAGCAACACATAATATCTCATGTCATCAATGTAAGCAAATATGCGTATCCCGAAAATTTGTTGAAATATAGCAACGAGATTAGGATACCCCACATATTACACTTACGGTCGCAGAAAAGAAAATGGAAAACTATAATAATTAGAATCCGCAATATCCTTAGACATCATAAACCCAGAATATCTCATATTCCGAATTTCATACCTAACTTATAAACCTTGCATTTTAGTCTCAAATTGAAAACTCTTTTCAATAATGTGTCGGATAATTCAACAAGATTCCTGACTTGGTGATCGCGTACTATACGCAATTGCGACGGATTTTTGATCTGAATCAAAACTCCGTGGCAATCGATCAAATGAGACTAAACGGCTAAATTTACAATATACTAACTAGTTTTCACAAAACTAATTATTCCGGATTCTAACAATTGTATCACATATCATCAAAGTCTAAACAACATCAAACATTTCGATCGGTTTAACAAACACCCACAAAATCCAAAGACCTCAACAACTTGAGAATCATTTAAAAATACCTAGAAAGTGCAAAATCACCGAATGGAGCAGCACAGGAAAATTGATACCACAACTCCACTAACATACCGCGGAACTGTGGCCAAATAAGAAGTTTGGTCGCGCTTCCGCGGTCGTTTGTGGAAGTAAGGTGCTCAAATTTCTTGGGGCTCCAAATAAAAGCCTGCACGATTTTCTGCGTATTTTTAATCACGAAAATTCCAACATTTGAAAAATTCAACAGAAACCTTAAAAAAAATGCGAACATCGAAACCGATCGAATACTTTAAATATCATAACGACCTTCCCAAATGTTCTATCTTGGCTCTGATACCATGAAAATATACCCTAACACCACCATGAGGTTCTAGTGGCATCAAGTATGCCAAATTTTAATTTTTACTAGGTGCTAAGCTAGACTATAAAAGATCTTTGCTAGAATATTTGGGTTTAAGCTATGATGATATGTATAACTATAAGAAAGTGAAGATGGCTATACCCTCGTAGATCGAGTACTTCACTTCACATGCTCCATGTAGTAGTCCCGCGACTCCACTAGGCTCCACTTAAGGCTTTGGACGAGCTTCCTCCGATGACCTTCGTGCCGAAGATGATCCACGCGAAGTCCTTCCAACTCAAGCTACCTCTACACTAAACTCTTTGGTGTAGAAAACACGCTACACTCGATCGCTGGTCAAGTGTAGGATGGTGAAGTAGGGATATGAAAGTTCACAAGTTTGTGTTCAAGCTTCATGATTTACATCACATGTGAGAGTTAAAGCTTGAACCATGACAATGAAGAAGAAGAAGAAGCTAGAGAGCATATGGGAGCTACAATAGGAGAAACTTAAGAAAAAATGGATAAGTGTTAGAAAATGAACAAGTGAATGGAAACCCCATGACCCTCACTCATTTAAGAATGGAATTATTGCAATATAAAATTGCAACCATGCTTGAATAGTGAGTCGGGATGAATAAACAATGAATAAAGCCCATGCCTTCAACCATGCTCCCAAAGTCTCCCCATTTTCAATTATGCCTTCAACCATGCAGCAGGTGATGATCACATCAGTCATCTACAAGCCGTTAGCGGTACTAGGTGGACGTAACGGCTACCCGGGTATTGAGCGATATGAAGATCAACAAGCAAGCTTGTCCATAGTCTCCATGAAGCCTATCAGTAACACTGCCATACAATCCGGCCTCTTCGTCTGATATGTCACATATCATGTCTAGGGGTGGTAAATGTCAGACCCCAGTAACGTGATAAGTCATGCCGATGTCTGGCCTATAACGGTTTGAGAAACTACTGATAACACTTATCAGTAAATCTCATAAGCAGCCCTGGCCAGGGACTTCCAGTTATAGCCAATCGAGTATAGCGCAACATCAACCCCCAATACCGGGAGAGACGAAATCCCTCCTATCGCTCATTGCCTCAATGCGACTCGGGACAGTATCCAAAATCCACCTGTTTGCATGTCTTCTTTGAGCATGGTAGGGAGGAAATCAAAGCACACTAGGGGCCATACAAGACTCTATGATGATCTCGGGTCTACAGACTAACCTGTACCAGTGTCACCAGAGGACTGCTATCTGACGATAGGTATACTACCAACTAGGAGTCCTCGGCGAGTCATGTTCGGTGTACCCATTCTCTAATGAGCACCTGTGTACAATCTTTCATGTCACAAACCAATGGTTCTGGGATCAACCATCGCCCTTCAAGGGACAAGAAACGTACACACTAGTCTACTCTGGAATATCGATGCCCTAGTCTTGATATCCCCTCGACTAGGAACTGATTAAAGGATGTACTTTTGGACCACCCTGGCCCCACTAGCATGATCTCATCATAATCCTGGTAGTGAAGTATATATCCTAAGGGCTTTACCAACATGCAAGAGACAGACCAGAAAAATACCATTCTACATGTTAAGATAAAGGTAACCTGATAGCATACTATCATGTCGAGCAAGAAAGTCCTCTATATATATGTCCAAGCATCCATTATATCAACAATAATGGCCTCTAAGGCATACAAATTCCTAACAGGTCGCATATATCCAAACCTCTGATATACGGTGCTATAAATGAACTTGGTATCTTCGGAGAGGTGCATGGATATGTCCAAATAGCATCTGCCCCCAAATTCAGGCTAGACATCCTCCGCCTCTCAGTCCAGTCTTCGGTGGTAAACAGATTCTGGCACGCCCGATGGGACCTTTTCCTCTTTCCACTTCACACTCCGTGTGTAGTGTTTCACGAACAAAATCGCAGTTCGCTATGGTTGCCTTTGGATTCGAGGTACTAAAACTTGTTGTCTCGCTCCTGTGCAGAAAATCAATGGCTTCGCACTGCACTGCTTGCAACCACAACTCCCTCTCCACCCCAGTTGGCGGAGTGACACATGGGCCTAACGAGACCTCCATTTTCTCAATGCCAGTGGGGCAACTCACACAAGCCACTATGGGACTCTTCTTTGGGACCATGCTCCCGCCTGTGAACTTTGGCGCCGCAAAACTACAAGGAGAAGCTTCCAGAAAGTCGGTCTTCGATCGGCTGGCAACCCGACGGCCCCTATCAGCAAGCCGTCCAAATCTGATGCTTCAGCCTTCAATAGGCTGAACAAGAACTCGAGCGGGCCCGTAAAGAACCTCATGATACCTAAGGGAGCTACCCCAGAACGGCTAGCCCTCTCTACTCATGTGCTTTGTCAGAAAATTCTCCCAGATCGTTAAAGTGAGCGGTTTCTCGTAACAACCATCATCAATGAGTGATACTTCAACTAATTTACTTGTATCTCTAGACTTTAAAAAGATTATGCGTTCATGGATCACATCAACGACATATCCTATTATATCTGCAATTCACATAATAAATATAAAAGGTCATGAATATATAAATATTGTAATTACTTATAGTAAAAAATTAAAAAGCTTAAAGGTTATGAGTACACATCATCTTATCATAAACACATTCAGGCTTACGCGCAAGATCTCATACCTTACACAACTTTTTAAAATGATAAGTACGGCCAGCCGATATTTCTTTCACAGAAACTTCATCAACCTCTGATTGTCTTGTCAATGATAATTGCCATATGTTTTCCAAAACTTTAATAGATTTACTGGTTATCAAAGTCACAAACATTTTTTATCACGTATATTTTATCAACGAATATTATGTTTTTCCATTCGTCGGCATATAAATCATCAACTAACACCTCTCGTTCAACACCATGCAAAAAGTCGTACAATTAATATTTAAATAATAAATTTTGCATTGAAAAGATAACTGTTGTCATAAACAACAACTCACTTTTTCGTCTCTAGCCACAAATGTAGGCGAGTTTGATGACTTTGTATATAATCGACCAAACCACAATCGCGTGAGACGTACCTTGATATTATACAATTTACCTTGTTCTACAATTTTTTTCAAAAGTGGTAATCTCTAAAGGTGTAGGTAGCATTTTCTTCTTACTTTCTGAATAAGAATCGTCAGAAATCAAAGTCGATGGATTCTTCTCTTTCTTTCTTTTGCTTTCATGTTGGCTACTGGTTTCTTCGTCTTTTAATATAAGAAAATACATTAGTAAAATTAGAACGAAATTTTTTTACAAATAAAAAAAACAGATAATCGGTATACACATACCGTTTTTATAATCCTTCTTTAAAGGAGACACAGGAGCAATTTCTTTTTTACTACTTTCATTTTGTCTCCATGATCCTTTTTCTCTCTTACTTGCAAATTTTTCTTTGGTTTCACCTGCACAATGAGCTTGAATATTATCAATAATACAGTCGTCACGATCCTCCAAGTCTGAAACTGACATGCACAATAAAATGTAAGTAATTCATTAAAATCCAAATATAATAAAACATAAAATTTGAAATAATATTGTAAGAACTCATACCAATTTTTGACTTATAAACCGATTTAATTTTGTTTTCCATGTTTATTCAATACTTTCTCTTCTTTTAAAACGTCACGCTCTCTTTTTTGAGGTTTCTTACCACTGATACATTTATTTCTTATTTCCCCAATGATAAGACTATCACCATCACTGTCATCCCCACCATCATTACTACTGTATTGATAATTGACATCGTCTTCAAAATTTTCAAAAAGAACGAACTCTTCATTCAAGAATATATTCACATCACAATCATTTGAATTATTCTTTTCCATCCTACACAGAAAATAGAAAAAATAAATCAATAACAATAAACTTCATGATATAAAAAAAATCTGACAAAGATGAATAGATCAAGTGAATGCATATATTACATAAAATTCAATGTAAGAACTACATATATACAACAAATGAAATCGGGTATTAATTCAATATTGGAAAGTAACACTCTGATTTAAAAATAAATTTACTGTAAAAGTATTTTTAAATCAGAGCGATACTTTCCAATATTGGGATTAATACTCGATTTCATTTGTTGTGTATATAGTTCTTATGTATCTTTACCTTTGTGAGAAAGCTCTGTAGAACTTCTTTATAAACAATATTTTGTATATAATTTTTTGGAATGTCAATTTGTTCTTCTAGAAAAACTTTTAAGGATGAAGCATATCTAGCTCTTGAGAACGCAACATACAATTGCCCATGACAAAAAACTGGTGTACGTAGATATAATCCAACTTTTTCCAAGGTTTGTCGTTGACTTTTGTTTATAGTCATAGCATAGGAAGCACAAACGGGAAATTGACGCCATTTAAGGATGAAAGGGAGATCTTCATTATCACTGGACATAATTATTCTTAGTATTGCCACACATTTTCCAATATTTGAATCGGTCATGATTTCTGCTTTTATGACTCTTTCACCTAACTGTTTAATGATAAGACATGTGTTATTACATAAACTAATAGTTTGATCTAAATTACGAAGTAACATAATCGGTGTATTTACTTTAAGTTCAAGCGAATAAGGAGGCAATCCAGAACATATCAACGAATTAAAAATTCTGTTGTATGTAAAAAATCATTGCAAGCAGAATCATCAGCAACAGAAACCTTTGTGTCTGCACTCAAGTAAATCCGACTTTTTTCTCTAATTTGATTTATGACTTTCTTATTAATTTCATCAACTTCTTCATTTCTACATGCAAGTATTGCTCTTGATTCCAAATACCGCGGATTTTGATAATTATCATTTAAATCTGTATATATTTCGTTTATTAATCCACTAATACCAAGTCTGTGATTAGATAACATTGAATTCAGAATCTTTATCCAATTATCATCACAATCATTGCCCATTTGAATTCCTTTAAAATCACCATTACCAATATCGATTAGCCATTTTGCAAAATTTTCGTTGTCTTCTTCTGACCTCGTATTCGTATGGAAACACATATTTTTTGTCAATATAAATATCTCACATTGATCCCATAGATATGATTTATGTAATGTAGCAAACATAATTTGTTATCTCCTACCCTTATGGACGACAGCTAAAATCTGTCGAAAATCACCACCAAGAACAACAGTCTTTCCACCAAATGGTTTATTCTCAAGTTGTGGATTAATATTTGATAGAATATCTTTGAAAGTTCGATCTACGGCTTCAAATGCAAAGCGGTTTATCATCAGAGTTTCATCCTAAATAATCAGTGTTGCTTCATTGATGAGAGAAGAAAGATTAAATTGGCGAGGTATTGTGCAAGATGAAAACTCATGAAAATTGATAGAAATTTTGAATCTTGAATGTGCTATACGTCCTCCGGGTAGTAACAAAGAAGCAATGCCAGAACATGCAACAGTAAGAACGATTTGTTTTTTACTACGCAAATTCGCTAAAATTGCATTCCATAAGTATGTTTTGCCGGTTCCACCACCTCCATACACAAAAAATAGCCTTCCAATATTTTTTCGCATGAAGTTATAACTGCATCAAAGATTTTTCTTTGTTCATCGTTTAAACCACATTCCAATTCAATAGATTTTTCAACAACTCAAAAGTATCATAATTTAGCTCCACAAATATCAATCTATCGTTCTTGTTTAAATTGCTATGAGAGAGTATTGGCATAAATGGAAAATCTCTCAAGATTTTATTATTTTATGACAAAATCACATCTATATCATGAACCGCAAAATCTTTTAATTGTTCGTTACCGAGTACAATTTTTAAATCAAGATGTAAATTTTCTAAACGTCTTTCATAATCATCACTCATGGCCTCCCAATGTAAATATCATAGTTCTTGAGGATTCATAACTTCGTTAAAAAGTAATATCGTATAAAACATGCGACGTAGTTGATTAGCCATAGCCCAATTAGACTCTTCTTGGAGTGCTAAGTTCCATTCATTATTATCATCGAGAAGTCAAAGTGCTATACATGCTGCCTTATAAGTTTCATGTTCAACACCATCAATTATTCTCATATCAATAAAATTAATTATTCCTTTCACTATTGTCAACAAGATCCTGAGATAATATCTTTCACCAGCGGCAGGATGTCCATAAGGTAATTTACCTATCGCTTTCCTTCTTTTTCGTTACTTCCAACATAAGTTTTTTTTGTCTCAAACAAAGTGATTTGGAAACTCAACATAAGTATAATTTCTAGCATAAGGAAATTTATGGTTCATAGTAAACCATTCAGTTAACATTGTTTTCTTAGCTCGCTCAGACTCCATTATTTCTTCAGCACTTCTATCCTCTCTAAAGAAAACCATTTGTTGAGCAAAAAGATGATACTGCAACCGTTCAACGGAAGGATGGCGTTTATTTATTTTAAATTCAAAAGGCCTCCATGAAACTTCAGATGCTGCAATATATCAAGAATCTAAATATAATTTGACCTCGTCATATCTTTCGACCACATTTTGATGAATGATAGCTGTTGCAAAATCAGATCCTTTAGTCATATATTTAAATAAATATTTTATTGCTCGTCTATTATTGCATATTTCAACATTAATTGAGATTGATATTTTAGTAGCAGATTTGCACTGTAAGGCACAACCCATTTATGTGTACTTATTAATTTTTTGACTATTTATTATTTTTCATGCAAACACATTTTGGATTATGTGTACCATATGGCCATGAATCATATGGGTAACTACCAAATCATAAAGTAAAGGTTCCATTTTAATGTCAGGAAGTTCAGCTCTAATTAAATTATCGATATCCTTTGCGAGTTTTTTTTTTGAACTTTCCAATGTAATAAGGATATGAGAATGTGGTAATCCTCGTTTTCGAAATTCTACCACAGATAGATTTACAAATAGAAAAATTAAACTTTTAAATAGAAACATATAACAATATACGAAACATATATCAACAAATAATGGCAATAACCTACCAGAAATTACTCGTCCAAAATATTTATTTTTAATCAAATCATCAAGAAGCTGCATAAGTTTTAAGTGAAAAACTCTGGCAACAATATCAGGCCTATCAGATGCACTTTGACCGCCAGCAATTAATAAAAAATCATGTATTTCTTTCCAATTAGGATTGCATGTAAAAGTAATGAATAAATCTGGAGGCCCGACCCATGCACAAATTGCCTTAGCATCTTGATGGTTTTGAATCATGTATCGTGGACCTCCGGTAAAGGATGAAGGCAAAATGATTTTTTACCAATTGTGTTAGCATCATTATCACCATCGTCAACAGCATCCTGCAAGCCTTGATATAACTCACATCGTAAAGTTTTTTGATTATTACGAATTTATCCAAAACGATTCTCTTCAACAGACGCATAAGCATCAACTATATATTGCTGTAATAATTTTCCACCTCTCAACAACGTTGTTCCTTCATGACAACGCTGTTGTAATTTAAATGCGTAGAAGTCCTTCATTGAAACTTTATTCTTTTTTCTTTTCATATTATTACCTTCAATATAATTATGCTAATTATCTTCTCCATATGGGAATAATAAGGGATATTGTAATGGCATGTATGCTGGATGAATCTCACTAATTCTTTAATATCTTTTTTTTTCAATCGTTGACAATAATATCTTGAGTAGATGAACGAAAAAATTCATCATCAATCAGCAAAGCAACTATTTCTGTTGAATTTGGTTTATTATATTATTGACCCTTATGGTTTCTATCCTCTAGAATTCGTAAACTAAACTCTTTATCTTTATTGTTCTCATACCAATCACGTACGTATCGAAATTTCTAGATATGTTTGTTGTATGTATCCAACATTTCCTTAAACTTTTCACAATTTCTGAATCATATTCTGTAGCATTACAATTATCTCCAATAGATGCAATTCGATTTTCAATTTCATGCTCGGTATCATATATATAAAGCTGTGCATATTTAGGTCGACTTCCGATGGCCGGTAGCAATGAACTTATTTCATGATAGTTTTGTCCATGAATTCGAAATGTATATGGTCCCTTTCCTTTCAAAATTTGATAATCTATTTTTGCACCAATAGAAATAAAAGCAAATATAGAGTTGAACGAACAAATTTTTTTCCGAAATTGTTTAGCTTGTTCAGAAACATTTTGATAGTTCAATAAAAAGTCTAGAATTTTTGTAAGCCGATGTTGCGCACCTCGCGGTTCGCGGGGAGGCAGAATTTACAAAAAACGATGATTTTGACTACGCAACACCGGCTATAACTCCAGGATCTTTACTAAACCCTTAACTAGATAATCTATCTAGAGGTTTAACTACTCTGTAGAATGGTTATATCTCCAAGATCGAGTCCTTCGGGTCTTCTAGTGTTCGTCTCTAAGACTCCTCGGTGATCGGATCGGGTTTGCTCCATCGGCCTTCTTGCGTCAAAGATGATCCACCGCGAGAGAATGTACTCCAAGCTTTAACCTCTAAATGAGATAACTAAGGTAGATGGTTTGCTAAACCAACTAGCATAAGAGATGTAGAGAATGCTAATGGATTGTTTATCTCACTAAACCCTTGGCTCACAACACATGTGAATGTTAGGGTTTAGTTAGAGGAAGAAAGAGATGGAGGAAACCTAGAGAGCTCAAGAGAGGAGAGCAACTCAAGAAATGAGCTCAAGAAAATGAATGACTAAAAAAGTGTGAAGCGTTGTGTAAAGAATGACTAATAAACTCAACTCAATAATTCAAGCATGCAATAATATATAATAGAATAATGCACCCATTCTTGAATAGTGAGTCAAGACCAATATAATAATCCCTTAGCCATGCTTTGCACCATGCCTCCTAAAGTCTCCTCCATTTCCACCTCATTAATCCATTTAAGTAAATGGATAAAACCAATAATGAGGTGGCTCCTTCTAGAAGCATGCCTTGACAAATTACAAGAATGCCCCTCTCACTGTATATACATACCCGTGTCCGTATTCCAAAAACTACGGATGCACTGAGACGATAACAATCCAATAATACAATACTAGGATCCAGTTTAAACCAAAGCCCACTAGTATTGTCCGCCCGATCAGCATTCGTGTACAAGTACACGTACGTGATCGAAGCCCAGTCGTAAAACTATACGACGTCTACATCAATTGCCTAAAGCAGGGAAACCTTCTGTGTGGGACTCTAAAGACTCGACAGTATGCTGGAAGTGGGTTTAACCACAAGCCGTCAGCGGTACTAGCTGCACGTAACGGCTACCCAGATATCTGTCGATAAGAAGACCGATGAGCAAACTCACCCGGACTCTTACTGAGCCTATCGGTGACAATCTCCGTACAGTCCGGTCTGTTCGTCTGAGATACACGCATATCCACCTAGGGGGATGGTAAACGTCAGACCCCTAACAACGTGATAAGTCGTGCCGGAGGAGAGCCCAATACACCATGAGAAACTACTGGAGTACCTTACCAGTATTTCTCGACTGCCCTAGCCAGGGACTTTGTGTAATGACTTTCCGAACACTGCGCGATATCAACCCCTAATATCGGGAGAGACGAATCCTATATGATCGCTACTGTCTCCAAGTGCTTCGGGACTACACCCAAGTACTAGCTGTTTTGCATGACTCCTTTTGAGCATGGTAGGGTAGTAATCAAAGTGGAGTGAGAACACACTCGAGACGAAGTAGCGATGGCAAGTCAACGAACTAAGCTATACTCATTCCACCTGGGAACTGCTACCTGACGATAGGTATAATACCAACCAGTAGTTCCCGATGAGTCATGTCCAGTGTAACTCACAACCCAGTGAGCACCTGTATACCTTCTCCAGTACGTCGTACTAATGGCTGTGGGACAGACCATATCCCCTGCTGGGATGAGAAGCGTATACACTAGTCTACTCCGGAGTATCGATGCCTCGTCTCGATAATCCAATGACTAGGGATCTGTATAAGGATGTGATTATAGACTACCCATCCCCCACGAGTGTGACTGCCATCACAACGCTGGTAGTCAAGCAAAGATCCTAAGGGCTCTACCAACATGTATAAGCGATATGCTAAAAGAAACACATGCACATATTGAGATAGAAACAAACCAGGTAGCATACTACCATATCGAGCAAGACTGTTATTATAACTGTGTAATAACCCAAGCATCCAATATGTAATATACAATCCAGTATGATATAATACTGACCTCTGGGCATATACTACTAACAATTTCAGGCGTCTTCTCAAGAAGAGGCAGCGAAACTTTTTCACTCTTGCAACAAAGTGAATAATTTATTTTTTCTTATCATTAGTTCTAACCCTTTTTTTCTTTCCACACAATTGCATCACATCTAGAACATTTTTCAATAGGAGATCCCAAATAATGAAAACGGCTTCGCCAATCTGTTAAATAATTATCATTAAAACTGTTTTATCATGTATCATTATAAAACACACATTACAATTTAATCAGTAATAAGAAAATGTCATATATTATATTGTTATATTAATGGAGGATTTTATTTAAAATAATCTTATAGCTTTTAAAACATATAAAATATTTGTAAATCAACAAAATTAAAAAATTTAAGATTTTTGAGTAATATGTTCTTTAAATATAGTTAATATCAAATATTCAAGTAAAATTAGAAAAAACCGTGTTTTATAGGGATATATAACGAGGGTGAAGCGTGCTCTTACTATCATTATCGTTTTTGTTTATTATATGAAAAATCTTGATGAATGTCTTTATTAACTATATGGTGATCATTCAAAAAGCCCACTTTCGTAGAATGATATAAAGCGGTATCATTATCTATCAAAGATGTGTTGCATTAAACATTTGCAGAAAGATTAGAAATTTGTTCTAATGATCTTTTGAAGTGCGGGATACCAAAATCAAATGTCTCTCACTTTCGCTTGAAATAAAATTCATCATTTTTAGTATTAGTGTAGAATGACTGTTTTTTTTATATCTTATTCTTTCACGTTCACGTTGTTTTTGTGCTCCATGATAACTGTTTGCGAATGCGTTTTGATTTATTCCCATGCATAGCAAAATAAAAGACAAAAGATAATATCATAATAGAAACAATTATAGAGGTCAACACAAATGATTAACTAATAACAGAAAATATGTCATATCATTTATTAATAACTTAAATGGAAAACTGTACAGATACCAATAGGAATTTAAATTTAGAGAACAAATAATTTACTTCTACATATAAGCACAAATAAATAAAAATCTTAAATACTGAATTTTTCGAATAATAGATTTTTTGTTACATTAGTTTTTACTCCAATTTTGTTGTTGACCAAATCAAATGAACACTTTCCTGCAAATAGAAAAAATATCATTTCAAGTCAAGTATTGCATTAATAATGACAACTTTTAAAAATATTCTCATCAGTTAAAAATATACTAAATGAAGAATGAAAAATAATATGTTGAAAAAGAAAAGTTTAATGCATACCATCCTGATTCATGATCATATATATTAAAAAAGAAAACAAAGAAAAAGATAAAAATACTTACTGAAGCTATGGTGCTTTGAAACGAATCCAAGCCAAGAATTTATGTTTCAAAAGTGTTGGAAAATCCGGAATTTGGTAAGAATGAGCTCTCTCTCTTTCTCTATTTTCCCTTTTTTCATTGTTTCCCATTTTTTCTTCAAGTGAGAAAGAAGATGAAGAGCGCTGGATTAAATAGGGGAAGGAGATGACGAGGTATGGCGTCAATAGGAGGTGGGGACAAAAATAAATTCAATTCATTTTTATTTTTGTAAATTTCTGATAAAATATTTTGGTTTTATCATATGAATTTATTTTATTTACTATTTCTCATCACTACTAACGTCTTTATTTTTCTACCGTCCTTTTACATCTGGTAACGTGTCTCTCTTCTTCATTTTATTTTTCTTTTGATATTTTCTGTCGTGCGTGTCCTTTTCATCCTGTTTATACCCGTTAATGTCTCTATTTTTCTACAGTCAATCATGACTAATGTCCTTTTGTTGTGGAATCATGACTAATGTCATGTTTCTGTCCATCACGACTAATGTCCTTTTTCTATCAAATCATAACTAATATTAACGTCATTATTTTTCTACAGTCTATCAGAACTAATATCTTTTTTCTGTCAAATCATCATTAACATTAACGTCACTATTTTTCTACAGTCCAGCATGACTAATGTATTTTTTCGGTCAAATCATGACAAATGTCCGTTTTCTGGCCACCATGACCAATGTCCTTTTTCTGTCAAATCATGACTAATATTAACGTCACTATTTTTCTACAGTCCATCATGACTAATGTTCTTTTTCTGTCAAATCATGACTAATATCCTTTTCTGTCAAATCACGACCAATGTTAACGTCACTATTTTTCTAGAGTCCGTCTTGACTAATGTCCATTTCTGTCAAATCACGACCAATATTAACGTTACTATTTTTCTACAATCCGTCATGACTAATGTCCTTTTTCTGTATTACCAATATTAACGTCACTATTTTTCTACAGTCCGTCATGACTAATATTCTTTTTCTGTCGTTAGCACTGTTTTTCTACAGTCGACCATGACTAATGTACTTTTCCTGTCAAATCACAGACAATGTTGACACCACTATTTTTCTACAGTCCGTTATGACTAATGTCTCTTTTTCTGTCTTCATCACTATTTTTCTACAGTCGATCATTACTAATGTACTTTTTCTATTAAATCACGGCCAATATTAATATTATTATTTTTCTACAGTCCGTCATGACTATTGTACCTTTTCTTCGTGAGCACTATTTTTCTACGGTCGATCATGACTGATGTCCTTTTTTGTCAAATCACGACCAATATTAACGTCACTATTTTTCTACAGTCCGTTATGACCGATATCTTTTTTCTGTCAAATCATGAATAACGTTAACGTCACTATTTTTCTACAGTCTGTCATGACTAATGTCCTTTTTCTGTCAATTCATGACAAATGTTAACGTCACTATTTTTCTACAGTCCATCATGACTAATGTTCTTTTTCTGTCATTAACACTATTTTTCTACGGTCGATCATGACTAATGTATTTTTTCTGTTAAATCACGGCCAATATTAACGTTACTATTTTTCTATAGTCCGTCATGACTAATGTCCTTTTTTGTCGTTAACACTATTTTTCTACGGTCGATCATGACTAATGTATTTTTTCTGTTAAATCACGGCAAATGTTAACGTCACTATTTTTCTACAGTCCGTCATGACTAATGTCATTTTTCTGTCTTTAACACTATTTTTTACGGTCGATAATGACTAATGTATTTTTTCTGTTAAATCACGGCCAATGTTAACGTCACTATTTTTCTAGAGTCCGTCATGACTAGTGTCATTTTTTCTGTCGTTAACACTATTTTTCTACGGTTGATCGTGACTGATGTACTTTTTCTGTTAAATCACGACCAATTTAACGTCACTGTTTTTCTATAGTCCGTCATGACTATTTTCTTTTTCTGTCATTAGCACTATTTTTCTACAGTCGGTCATGACTAATGTACTTTTTCTGTCAAGTCAAGACCAATATTAACGTCATTATTTTTCTACAGCCCGTTATGACTGATGTCCTCTTTCTGTCAAATCACGGTCAATGTTAACGTCACTATTGTTCTACAGTCCATCATGACTACTGTTCTTTTTTTGTCAAATCACGGCCAATATTAACGTCACTATTTTTCTACAGTCCGTCTTGACTACTGTTCCTTTTTTGTCAAATCATGAATAACGTTAACGCTACTGTTTTTCTACAGTCAATCATGACTAATGTCTTTTTTCTGTCAAATCATTACCAATATTTTGGTCACTATTTTTCTACAGTCCGTCATGACTAATGTCATTTTTCTGTCGTTAACACTATTTTTCTACAGTCCATAATGACTAATGTCCTTTTTTGTCAAATCATGACCAATGTTAACGTCACTATTTTTCTACAGTCTGTTATGACTAATGTCTTTTTCTGTCAAATCACTACTAATGTTAATGTCACTATTTTTTCTATCGTTAATACTATTTTTCTTCCACCGTGACCAATATCTTTTTTCTGCCCTGTTTGTACTTGATAACGTTTTTCCTCATATACGTACTCAACTGCATGCATTTGTACGTAGGCCTTTGTCCCTTATCAATCTATGCGCTGGTATTATGCCTTATTGATGCACGTCACGTCTCATTCAACCCGAGAATTCCGAACTCAGTTTTATGCCTTATTTTTAGCAGTTTTTCTTTTATTAGAAAATCAGTTGTGATTTCGATTTTGCAATTATAAGAGGCAAATTTTGATTAAATAAAAGCCTAGTTTGGAGAAATTGCCATTGTTATCTTTCTATTTTTTCAATTCCTCTCAAATCAGTTTAGAAGTGCCACATCCCAAATTAGAGCTGCACCACTTACCAATTAAAAAAGAGTATCATGACTAATGTATTTTTCTGTTAATAATGCTTAATTATGATTGTTACAAACTATGATCATAACATATATGTTTTCCAACCAAAGAAGTATCCGTTAAAACCAATTGGCAATATCATTGTTCCTTTTCATTTGAGTTTTTGTACATCTGGACGCTGTCACCTTCTCAAATTTTTTTGTCTTTTTCTGTCCTTGGTCAAAGTTGATTGCAAAAATACGACCAAGTTAAAAAATTAAGTGACTTATACTATATATCCAAATACATCATATGTTCATCATATTAAATATATTAAACCATTGAAAATATTAGAAAACACAATCAGAACTTGTGAACATTGTGCATCACTTCTTCGAAATTTACATGCCAAAATAACAGAAATAACAGACGGTTGATCAATAAAGAAAAACTAAAATTAACATCCTAATCTATTTGACATGGGTTCTCACATCGACATAGCGGACATAAGTTGTTGTTGAACAATTAAGGAACAATACACTTCATGTGGAATGCATGATCAAAGCACAACTGCACTCCTTTGAACAAATCACCACTGCTACTCTTCTTAATTTCTTCGAAGCACACCGCACAAACAATATCGTCATTCTCGTCCTTCAACTCTTGTCTCTTTCGCTTTCGTGGTCTCTTGAATGTCACCGTCCTATCAACGCTAGTATAAATATATATCTTGATATGAAATTTAGCATTTGCTACCTCCACAGTTTCATGGACGAATTTCCTGATCTTCGTTTCAAGATACATGCGATGCTGATCTTGGATGAGGTATTTATGACACACCACCCAGCTAGCGAAGCTACGACAGTTCTCGGGCAAACGTAATTGAGAGGCTACATTTTTATGATGCTTATAATATGGCATTTCGTCCAAAATACACTTTGTACCATCACGAGGGCCAACGGGAGAGGGAATGATCACTTGGGCAGAGTCTTCAATATACCCGTGAGTGCAAACGAAAAGATCGACAACGTCGGTATCCGACGACATAGGTGTCAATTTTGCATGGAGGAAGAGAAACAACGGAGGTTTGTTATACTCTTTGACTATTGAGAGAGGCAACGGCCGTTCTACATCAAGATTTTATGCCATTGAGAGATACAAAATATCTCTTGCTTACCCTTTTTTTTACCCTTTCTCTTCTGTAGGGATTGAAAATGAAGTGGCATGATTTAAATAGAGTAGAGGTGGGCACATGTGCCAATAAGAGATGGGACATGTAATAATAGAAGGTGGACATGAGTAATGTCCTTTTTCTGTCAAATCATGACCAATGTTAACATCACTATTTTTCTACAGTCCGTCATGACTAATTTCCTTTTTCTGTCAAATCAAGGCAAATATTAACGTCACTATTTTTCTACAGTCTATCATGACTAATGTCCTTTTCTATCAAATCATGCCTAATGTCCTTTTTCTGGCTATCATAACTAATGTTTTTTTCCTGTCAAATCATGAATAATATTAACGTCACTATTTGCACTTGCACATGGGCCTTTGTCCTCTTTCAGTCTATGTGCTGGTATTATGCCTTATTAATGCAGCCCTAACCTACTTGGAGTGGCTCGACCGATCCAAAACACGTCGGGTCTAGTTCAACCCGAGAATCCCAAATTGTCAAATATTGTCCAATTCGCACGTTCCACCAGCCAAATCGAAGACCTCGCAAAATCGTCTGGGTCAATGGATATGCTATATAGGCTATACAACGTCTCTCGGAATCGTGAAAATCCATCGTTTAGGGCCCCGAAATCGCGGTTAAAGGTTTGCTCCGAACTTTGACTTTCGAATTAGGAATGAAATCAGCACCCGGATCAGTTAAGATTTGACAGGCAGTATAGAGAATCATTTTTTTATGCAATCAAATAGTTAGTTTCTCGTTTTAATTTTTTTTATTTTTAGCAGTTTTCTATTTTTAGCAGTTTTTCTTTTGATATATTCCGTCCTACTTGTCATTTCTGTCATATTTCTACCTGATAACGTTCCTATTTTTCTACAGTCTTTTTGCACATGGTAACGTCTTTCTCTTTTTTCATGACTACTATCTTTTTCGGTTTAATAATTCTTACTTATGTTTGTTACGAATTATGATCATATGCATGTTGTTCCAACCAAAGAAGTATCCATTAAAACCAATTGGCAATCTCATTGTTCATTTTCATTTGAGTTTTTTCTACACTTGCACGCTGGCACCTTCTCAATTTTTTTGTCATTTTCCGTCATTTGTCAAATTTAATTGCAAAAACACGACCGAGTTAGGAAATTAAGTGATTTATACTATATATCCATAAAATGTATCATATGATTATCATATTAACCATATTGAACCAATTGAAAATATTAGAAAACACAATCATAATTTGTTAATATTGTTCATTCTTCTTCGAAATTTACATGTCAAAATAAAAGAAATAACATACGATCGATCAACAAAGAAAAACTAATATTGATATCCTAAGTTATTTCACATGGCTCCTCACATCGACATAGAGGGCATGAGTTTTTCTTGAACAACCAAGAAACAATTCACTTCATGTAGAATGCATTTTCATAACACAACTGCACTCGTTCGACTAAATCATCGTTGCTACCCATCTCAATTTCTTCAAAACACACAACACCAATATCGCCATTCTCGTCTTTCAACCCTTATCTCTTTCGCTTACGCGGTCTCTTGATTGTCACCAGCTTATCGATGTTTGTAGGAGGGCATTTCGTCCAAAATAAATTTTACACTGTCATGAAGGCCATCGGAAGAGGGGATGATCACTTGGACGGAGTCTTCAATGTACTCGTGGATGCACATGAAAGGATCGACACTGTCGGTATCCGACGACGTGGACGTCGGTTTTTCATGGAGAAAGAGAAGCAATGACAGTTTGTTGTACTCTTTGACCATTGAGAAGGTAACGGTTGTTTTGCATCAAGCTTTTGCACCATTAAGAGAAATGCAAAATAAGAAAAGAAGATTGGTAGAGTTTTAAAGGCGTTTCTCCCTCCTCTCTCTCTCTCAATCTTTTTTTTTTTTAACTTTTTTCTTTTGATTAGAGAATGAGGATGAAGTGCAGGAGGTGGGCACATGAGTCAATTGAAGACGGAACAAATGGTAATAGAAAGTGGAAATACCGAAATTTGTGAGGCCAAAATTGGCATTTTGAAAATTCTGCCACCTCTTTACACCTTTACATTATGTATATAGGATTGCAAACTCTTTTCATCCATGCTCTAAACTCATTATCTTGAAAAGAAAAAAAAAAGGAATCTGTCCAAATTCCACATATCCATAATGCCATTCCAATTTAAATATATTCAATCTCACATTTGATCTGATATTGCATCTAAATTTCAAACCAACATGGAAAATTTGTACAATTTATTCGTAAACCCTTAAGATTTTCAACTATTACTCAAGAATAGACAAAAACATTGTTTCGTTAATATCATTTTGAGTAAAGCACAGATATCCTTACCATCATATTGTTCTGAGAAATACAACATAGAAAGATAATATATATTTAGGAGAGTAGTGGCAGCCTATCAGGAAAGGCTTTCATAGTTAATAGAAAAAACCAAATGAACACAAATATATTGCCCGAAACCTACCTTAAAGAAATCGTAAAGGCCAAACAAAAACATATTCGGCATCCAAGTGAATGTCAATAGCTACTCCTTTAGACATGTTCAAAAATACTTCATGTCATCCGGTTACTTTTGTTGTTTAATTATAAAAATCTATTCGGTAAGTCGGCATCAGTTATAGCAGTGTTTCTGCTTTCTTTCTTTTTAATTCTTTATCTTCCTTTAGTGTCGACCAAGGAAATAAAAACCTATACTGTTTTTGAAGAATCAGTATTCCAAAGATAACAATTAATAATGCATGCATGCTCTTTACCATTTCAAAGTCATCCACAAGTAAATAATGTACGTAGTAGGTGATCTAATAGATTAAATAAAGTCACCTTGGAGGTTTGTTTCCTATATAAAGGGGTATTAGTATCCAAAGCCATGCATTCACCCATTTGAGTGACTTGAGGAAATTTAATAGACAGCTGACTGACCAACCATGGCAAACAACCTCAAAATGCGATCGGTGGTGCTCCTAGTCCTTGTTTTAGCCATTTCCATGATTGTTATGGTTGCCGAGGCTCGCCATTCGCCTGACCATAAGCCACCACACTACAGGCCCCCCTATCACCACAGTCCCCCTTACCACCACAGTCCCCCACACCATCACTAACCTCCCAAAAGCAACTAAAAAACTATATCCCTCACCCACACATACCCATCCACATACACTACACCCCCGCCCTCTCCATTTTATTACCTTTATTGCTACATATGATGTATGAATGCTTTTATTTCATAATGTCGCTCCAGCAGCCGCGACGCCCCGATGCTACGACTATTACTGATAATAATAAATAATTGGCAACCAAGCTCTTGATGAAGGATGCCATCTGGAGTTATAATTGGTGAATTTCATCTGGTTGATATGTTTCTCTTGATGTAGCTCACTTGTTGTATATGAGTGATAATTATATTATGAGTATGTGTTTTTGGTGTATAAGCTCTTGGTCTCTTACTGTTTCAATCTATACGCTTTGAACTGGTATATAGTTTAAATAATCATACGGCTCCTTGTTTAATGCACACGTAGGGTTTCAACCATCAAATAGCAGGATAATATTGGAAGTGTTTTTGATGGTATGTAGGTCACATGGTCCATATTGAAAGGAGATTTCAATATACACATCAAACATATCAAATTAATTTAGTCCCAGAAGTCATATAGTAAGCAAAATGCAAGATCATACAATAAAATAAATCATGCCAAAACAAAATATTTAAATTAAAAGTTAATAAAGAAAAGGTTGAGTACAAGCTATGCATTTCTTTAGCTAGCAGCAATAACAGAACTTGATGTATACCCCTTATTATGTGACTTCAAACAAAATTTATAGCGAGCCATGGGCTTGTGGGCTTCCGGCTTGGCTATCCTACGGGCCAAGCTCTCGGTCCACGGCATCGGTTCGCCCTTCAAGCTCGACAACAAGCAGAGCTCGGAGCTTGGCAAGTAGACCAATAGGGCTCGACCATAAATAACACATATACGGGTCACATAATTCATGACACGCATAACAATTATGATCAATATCATCATCATCATTCCCTTAATATTTTATACATACACAGTGAATTTATAGGGAAATATAAAGAACACAAAAACACATTTATGGTACTCCTCAATCGTAGGGAGCTTCATAGGGCTGGTCTTGCACCCCGATCGGTATCCCCTTCGGATGACTCTTTCCGTGTGAACCACTCCTCTAGGTATATTGCATGCATATTCATTTTGAATATAATATTATAGATATACACGTATATTTATTTCAAAATTACTTATATAGTCAATTATTAATTGTCTAACTGTTGGTGGTGTGTCCACATCAGAGACAGAGACCACCACCGCATTTGCAGGTATGTTTATATATCTTATAGTGCATGCAATTGATTTAGAATGTTATATCATAAATATACACACATTCTTTTTGCTCTTACTTAGATAATCATTTTTTGATTGTCTAGCAGTAGGTAGTGCCTCCACATCTCGGGCAGAGGCCACCACCGCACCTGCGGGTATGTTTATATATTCTATATTGCATGCATATTGATTTAGAATGTTATATTATTGATATACACATTCTTTTTACAATTACTTATATAATCTATTTTTAATTGTCTAATTATAGGTGGTGCGTCCATATTTGGCGCAGAGATCACTCTTACCACTTCCGTACCCTCCACTCAGTCTGCAGGTTAGTATGAATAAATATAAAATATTTATTCATTTTACATATCCTCTAAGAATAAGCATGAACTCCATGTAATTTTATCGTCAATGTTTATTTTCTAGTTAGAAGGGACGCGTCCACGTCCGGGTCACCGACTGTTCCTCACTAGAGGAACTATCGTCCCGCTCGTGCTGCTGCCCGAGCCCAGGTTCGTGCTGCTGCCCGAGCCCAGGTTCGTGCTGTTGTCGCCAGAGGTATATATCGCACTTCAATTTTCGTTAATCCTTGATTTCTTAATACCACCTTGCCTTAATATTACTTGTCTTAATATTTCTTATAGATACAGGGCAGCCTCATCCCGAGAGGGGGACTCGAGAGCCGAATCAGTCCCACAGGTTGAGCCTGACAGAGCTAGGGGATGCACCATTCCCCCTCTTCTTTACCCCCGATTATCGCTATATCAGCGATTATGCCGAGAGGTTCAGCCGGTATATGGGGGATGAGAGCCGCATCCTAAAAAAGTATCCAGTTCACGTTGAGTGGGGCGATCAGCACCGGTGCTCATTTGCCCTCTTCTGGGATCAGGCTCGGGTATTAATATATATTTTCATTTGACTTATCCAATATATTTATTATTATCTAACATTTGCAATTTAAATACATTATTTTTTGTATTTGCAGTTGGATTATGACTTTCAGCCTATACCCGACACTGATTGTCACGCCCAGCTTCCCAAAATACGGGATACGAGGGATAACTAGACCAGCCATGCTCCTACGATCAGGGAATAATCCCGCCGTAGTCACACTTCAGCTTATAGCATTACATGGTAGTTAATAAACAGTGCTTGAGTAAAGGAAAAATCATAGTTCACGACTTTATTACATTGCAATTTAAAAGAGTCCGAGGTACATTTATTTCACAGAATGAACAACTAACCAATAACAAATGCTGAAATCAAAGAAAGTAGCACTGGTAGTGCAGTCTAGATCTCCACAATCTCGAAGGATAAGTCCTGCTCCTGAGCTGGATCCACTTCGTCCTCTGAGCATGCACACTCAGGTCGTCAGGGCGACACATATAGCAATAAATATGTATAATAGGCGTGCAATATTATTAAACATGGGGAGTACAATGGATTGCAGATCATGTATATAATGACATCAACTGAAAATGAATAGTGCACTATGAAATTAAAAGATGTCGATGAACTAAGCAATGTATATGTCACTACTTAACGGTCATTAGGTCCATGAAATCAATTGGTGGAGAGGATACTCGTGTTTAACAAGGGTCTCGTGCATGCCAGAGACTACGGTCCACTATATATATATATATATATATATATATATATATATATATATATATATATATATATATATATATCACTGATAGCGAATGATCATCCTCTAAATCACTGTACCTTGCTAAATACGAGTTCAATTCCACCTTAATTTCCCCATTCCCCAGGTTATGGTATGTATTCATGAATTAGATAGATTATGGACAATACGTATCACTGTCGTTTTCAATCACTTTTTCCACTTATCAATATCACTGTCGTATTTGCCACAACCCAATCACTAATCATTAATATATCGACAATGCAACTGATTCACTATGCGGCAAGTATAACTCAAGCATGGAAAATATGTAGAAATGCACTGAATAGGTATTCATTATACTATAACGACTAATGCCATATAACTTGAAAAATTCACGGTAAATCATACGCTTAGAATTGACCTAAACAATATAAAGGGCGTATGAATCACACTGGATTATCTAAACAATAAAATTTATTTCAGGTCAATCGGAGTTCAGGTTAGAGAATTATCATCGTTTGAAGGCAGCGATCGATTTCTTGGATTCCAGTTCCAGAACTGGAAGCCCAACTTCGCGCGCATTTTATCAGTAATTATGTCCAGATTCAGCTTTTTCCCTAGTTGAATAAAATTTAGTTCTGCCAGTTAAATTTCCAACTCACCAAACGGATTATCAATCGTACCTCTACATCAGAAGTTATGTTCAGATTAGAGTGACAATGTAATGAACATTTCTGCAGAAACTGCAGAACGCACTGACATTCTAAAATACAATTTAAATACCAAACGACTGTAAAAATGCACGGGACTGATTTCATGTGTTAGCTAATTGAGTTATCTACGCGACCATATGGGGCTCCGCGCATTTTCTGTTTTAAGCAGGTGTGTACAGGTGCTTAGAATTCCGTTTCCCCCATAGATTGCTAACCCGGACTGCAGTCCAGAATAATAAATCTATACAGTTTTCACTATTTAAACCACCTGATTTTCTGTGATCGTATACATGGATTCATAGATTATTCAGTTCTCTTCACAACGAGCCTAAGCACGCCACAATCCGATTTTTTTTATAATTTATTATGAAGCTAACAAGGCTGCATGATCAGAAAATTCAGTTTGGACGATGCATCCTGAGTGCATCGTATTATGTTTGGAACTTCAATAATTTAACACCAATTTTATACACACTACCAGATAACAGTACATAGATCCTTTAAATCATAAATTTGGGGAATTTCAAACGAGGTTTAGGTTCAAGAAAATCGATCGAGAACGTAGTATACACATGAAACTATCGATCGGAATTTCGTGTTTCGTCTAATCAATTTAAACGGGATTGATCCCCCGATCCCTACATGTATTAACCCAGGGTTATAGTCCCGATTCCAAATGATCACGCATAACTCCAAGTCATTACAGGTCGTAGTAGAAAACTAGTTGATAACAATACGACAGACACACACCCAATTTCAATTGTCTCATTTGTTTCTAATTGAAATTAAAGAATACCAATTCCATTTGTCTAATCCATTTCAATTGTCTCACAGGTTCAAGATATAGCATAATAAGCAAGTAGAAGATACTTGCCTTAGGGAAAGGTGGCACAGCAGCGACGACGAGCACGATCAAGGCACGATGCGCGCTCGACTGGGCTAGATCGGAGTACTCGGGCTCAGCACTGGCGTGGAGGCGGTCACGGCAGGGGTTTCCAGCGACTCCGTCGAAGTGCTCGTGTGCAGAGGGGCTGCCGGCAGAGAGCTCAGGTGGCTCGGGGATTGGAGCTGGTGAGTCAGGGAGCTCGGGGCTGCAGGGGATCGATGCAGTGTCTCTGGCTCTGGCGAGGTCGGCTGTGGCGACGGGTTGGAGCTCAGGTGAGGCACAGGGACGAGGGAGTTGGGTTCGCCGGCGAGATGCAGGGGTCGGTGTTGGTTGTGGTGGGTGCTCGGTGTGGTGGTGATGAAGATGAGGCGAGGGTGTTGGCGGTTGAGGTGTTGGGAAAGAGGAGGGGGAAAGTTGGGGACCTCGCGGCGGTGGTCGGAGCTGGGGAGTTTAGGTTGGGTTGCGTGGGTGCTGTTGGCTCGGTGTTGGAGGAAGGCAGAGGATAGTGAGCAGGGGAGTTCGGGGAGAAAAATGAAAACGAGGAAGAAGAAAAGCGAGAGGAAAAGAAGGGGGAACTCGGTCGTCGTGGGGAGGGAGAGCCGTTGGAGGAAGCGAGGTCGTGGGCGGAGCTTGAGATGGCGGCGCGAGAAGGGAGGAGTCAAGGAGGAAGAGCCGTTGTGCCTTGGAGCTATTGGGGGTGACGTAAGGGACACGGTCGTCGTGGGGCGAGCGCGGTTCATGGGGAGATGCGCGTGAGAAGCGGGGGATCGTGGGGGAGACGTTGGGGAGAAATGGCGGGAAAAAGGGAGCGGGGGAGGAAGACGAGGGAGCGGGTCGGGTCGGGTTGGTCGGGTCGGGTCGGGTAGAAATAGGAATGGGTTAGGGATTTTAGTTTGGATTTTTTTTGTTTGGGAAATTAATTTAAAAAATATAAATATATATATAAATGAAATAAATTTGGATTAAATTCTGGAAAAATACAGAATTTTTTTTTAATTCGAAACTGGGGATTTACATCATACCCCCTTACAAAAATTCCGTCCTCGAAATTAAAACAAAAACAATGGGACCACACTATACAAATAGATGTGGAAAACGTGCACGAATGTCCTCCTCGCATTCCCAGGTAGACTCCCCAGGAGAACGACCACCCCAAGAAACACGAACCAGTGGAATGACCCTGTTCTTCAGCACTTTATCCTGACGATCGAGAATGGTGGTAAGCTGCTCCTCGTAGGACAGATCAGTGCCCAAAGTTAACTCCGAATGATCCAGAATATGATTGGTGTCCGGAACATAGCGCATCAACTGAGAAACATGAAAATTGTTGTGCACACCAGCTAACGATGGAGGTAAGTGTCACGCCCGTTTCCCAGAGTGCGCTAAGATCGGCACGTGACAGAGCCAACCATACTACCTGTGGTGAAGAAACATCCCTCCACACTCATATTACGGCTGTCTAGAGATATCAAGAACAGGAAATAAAAGAAACTATCTAGTATATGTCCCTGAGCCAGAAATAAAGAGTCAAGAAAAATATGCGGAAGCAATAAATTCAAGTAACAATAACAATCTGGAAAGTAAACATAAACTAAACTGGATACTAACTGGATCCTCACTGCTCGGCCTGACGGCAGAAGTACTCCTGATCAGCCTGCGACAAAGGTAGAGAATCTGGGCCATGCAAAACCCAGACGTCAGTGCGTCATAATATCACAATAATACAATCAGGAGGTAACAAGACATGCAGGCATGAGTATGAACAGTAATAAAAGTATAACAGTAACATGAATAAGAAATAGTGAAGGGTATAAGCACATGTGACGTGCGGTGTGTAACCTGAACTAAACTACTGGGTTAACTACTCTCAATTCTTTGAAATCAATTTAATGAATCGTCGATGTAACTTAATAGTATCCCGTGCATGCCCGGGACCACGGTCAAGATTCTCGGGCTGAATCCAAGACGTGCCGCTAGGAAGTAAACAGGTAACATGTACAGATGAATGATGTCAGCAGCAGCATCCTGGGGCTGGCCTAGCCCGTAAAACTGATCAGTATAAGCATCGAACTGTCGAGTTATAAGTCAGGTTTCATCTTTGATTTCCCTATACCCCCATGTTATGTGTTCAAGTCAGGTATTGATAAATCTGAAGCTAATGCCAACACAGGATCAAGCAGGAACTGGTTTGTCTATACAGACAATAGGATATGTCCATCGGGACAACATGTCAGGATTGTCGGCATTAGAAACAGAATCAGGTAACATGTCAAGTAGTGATATATCAGGTCAAGTCAGGTAGTGTACATGTGTCAGGCGGATGCTTATAATAAACAGTAGCAAGTACGGAATCACGGTACAAGTACGGATGTACGATAAAAGCATGGGGTGTCAATATAACAACAATATGTAATAATGTGATATATTATGCGAATAGACATAGAATTAATGGTATGGTGCGCAAATATTGATTAGAGGTTACAATTACAGTTCCAATACTAATTAGAATGCACTTTATTAGGTATAAGTGTTACTACAATAATACTATGAATTAATGTGATCTATAGATGCAGTTATATATATTTTAAATGATATGGATGCAGATGGGTATCCGAAAACAGTAAAACTTTAGTATGGAAGTACAATGTGATAAACGGGTAACATTTTACTCATATGGATGCATAATACTATACCCAACATGTAGTAAGATGATTTAGCATGCGACTAGACATGTAAATAATGATACGGATGCACACGGACTTCATATAACAGTAAAATGATAAACTGGTGAATGCAAGATGTACAACTAAACACTATGAGATGTAAATATTTCATTGGGTGCAGTATATTGTAAAATAGTATGTAACAAGATAGGTTTGCATGCACTAGATGTGAAATAACTTGTACGGATGCATACGGATGTAGTAAAACTGTAAAACTAAACATAGGATGCATGATTTAAAATATAAGTGTTATATTTATTCAAATAGATGTAATACAGTAACATAGCATGTAGTAAGATAAACTTGCCTTGATAGATCACGATACGGATACGCACGGCATGTCCGACATCAGTAAACCATCACAACGCACACGCGGGACAGGTCCAAGCAATGCAAGAGGGTGATCACGCAGGTAAGGTACGTCCACTGGGTCATCTGGATCGTCGGCGTCAAGCACGGCTCCAGCGGGTGACCGGAAAAAGATGTGAAATCAAGAAAGAGAAAGAGGAGAGACAAAGAAGAAGAAAGAAGAAGAAAAGGAAAAAGAGTTAGGGATTGGTGTGCACTGGATTCAGAGAGGAAGACGAGGGGCTGATTGTGAGGTGAAGGTCTCCAGCGAGGGGGTGCCGGTGATGGGTTTCACAGTGAGGCAAAGTGTGTGCAGGGAAGGTTAGGGTTATGGGTTGTAGGGGTTTGCTCGGTTGGGTTCTTCCAGTTGGGACTGAAGGGGGTCGAAGGGATGAGTGGAGGAGATGAGAAGGTGGTGAGGGAGGCGATGGGTGTGTGCGGTAGGGGTTCTTGGTGTTGATGGAGTTGGGGAGATAGCTCGATTGGGTTCAAGATGGGTGCAGGGGAGAAGGGAAGAGGAAAAGATGGAGATGTGATATGAGAAGAAGAAGATGATGACGTCGAGGTTGGGATGCAGAGGAGACGGCTAAGGTGCAAGGTGATGGGTTTGGGTGTGCAGGGTTGGTGCTCAGGGAGGAAAAAGAAGAAGGAGATGGCAAGGAGAAGGAAGAGGAGATGAGGGTGAGGTCAAGGTGAGGAGTAGTGAGGAGTTTTAGGGTTAGGGTTGAGGAAGGAAGAAGAGCTCGATGGGTTCTCGAGGAGGTTCTCGGGGTTTAAATAAACGAGAAGAGGAAACATAAAGAAGGGAGGTGACGATAGCGCGGCACGATGACCACACTCGAGGAATGCATCTTCAGTTGGTTCTTCAGATTGTCTTCTATATCTCTTCCAGATCTCCACAGTGAGTAATGTAGTGGAATTTTACCATTTTCTTCGTGTTGAAGTCTTGAATCTTGCGCTGCCTTGTACTTTGTGAACTGATCTTCATGTAGGCTTGATCAAGATCCTTCTATTTGTTGGTCGTAGTCTCACTTTTGCATCGTCTTTTATCTTTTTCACTGTTTTTGTTCCGAGAACCTGTAACCTGTAACTATGTAGCAGACATGGGTCAAAAGCACCTGTTTATTTGTAAAATGCATAAGAATGGGGAATATAATAATGCAAAATTATAGTATGAACAACGCACAGTAACTCCGAGAAAAGAGATAAAGAAGAGAGAGAGGCAGCGGGGGAGAGAGAAAGAGAAATAAAGCGGAGAGAGGAGAGAGGGAGAGAGAGAAAGAGAAGAAAAGAAAGATATAGTGAGTGTGGTGGGGCCAGAGGAAGAGAGAGAGAGAGAGATATGATTGTTTTTTTAAAGTTACGATTTGATTTAAAATGATTTCGTAGGTTAAATAAAATTTTAAAGCTATTAACAAAATTTTAAATATAAATATTATATTAAATAAATTTGAATTTTGGCGCGATACAAAAATAGTCCAAAATACTTCCGGGTCGGGTCTAAAAATTTAGTTTTAAAATACGAAAAATATTTGCAACGACCAAAATTAAAAATGAATGCTCGGCTAACGAAAATGCATACCCCCAAAAATGGATGCACGTACCACTAGTAAAATAGGGGGTTGCCCCTACGGATGAAAATATCCGTAGGAGCAGATTTTACTTGGCCCTACGGATTAATCCGTAGGGCTAAAAGGTTGCCCCTACGGGCACCGACCTCCAAGAATAAAAATATTAATTCTTAATTTGGTGTTTGCCCCTACGGAGCCGCAAACAAAGGACCTACGGTTATATCCGTAGGGGCAAGTAAATATCTATTTACCAATACCCCAGATCGATCGCCTACGCTCACTTTCTCTCTCTCTCTCAATCGTGCGCGAGAAAAAACCCCAAATCGCCTCCGTCGTCGCCACCATCGCCTCCGTCGTCGCCACCGCCGGTTTCGTCGCCACCGTCGTCGCCAGCGCCTGTTTCGTCGCCACCGTCGTCGCCACCGCCGGTTTCGTCGCCAAATCGCCACCGTCGTCGCTCCAGCCCACCAGCAGCCGTTCAGGTATAAATCTCGAGGTAAATTAAAGCATTTTTGGATTATTTTGGGCTTAGGGTTCATGGCTGGGTCTGGGTTGCGCGCGCGAGAGTTGGGGTTAGGCAGGGGTCGCGGTGGCGGTCGGGGTCGGGGTCGGGGTAGGGTTAGGGTTGGGGTTCGGCTGCTGCTGGGGTGGGGCTGGGGTTAGGGTTGGGCAGGGGTCGCGGTGGCGGTCGGGGTCGGGGTAGGGTTAGGGTTGGGGTTCGGCTGCTGCTGGGGTGGGGCTGGGGTTAGGGTTACGGTGGGGCTGGGGTTAGGGTTACGGTAGTGGGGCTGGGGTTAGGGTTACGGTGGGGCTGGTTGAATGGCTCTTCTGATTAGTTGACAAATACAATGTTAATCATAATTTACTCGACACAGATGGTAGAAAATCAGAAAAAGATCAAGAAAAAAATAATCGATTTTGATTTTAACATGCAGGGTGTTGATGCAAGATGTAATATCTAGTAGCAGATGTTAGGTATATAGACTAAAGAATAGTTGTAAATGAACCGCTAGCAAGAAAATCCTATAATTTTACGTACACATCGCTTGACTCATGAAGCCTGAAGCTCTTTCTTTTGGGGGATAAAACTAGTTATATTCCTGCATTGCCTAGAAATAGCAGTGAGTTGGTTAAAACTTTTCAAACACAACCCCCACCCCCCCCAAAAAAAGAAAGAAAGAAAGGACAAGGAAAAAAAAGAATATCAACAAGCAATACAAGCTAGCAACCATAAATAACTGCTGAGATTATGTCTACCTTGGCAATTTGAACAATGATGGTCTTGTCTGGATTGTTAAGATCCACTTTATGGGGGTGAGGAACACATTTTGCAACTGTATTTATGATTTTCATTCTGTCAAGTGTTGAAATAAAAATCAACACTTGACAATCAATCCAAGATGCTTAATAACTTGCTTCAAAACCATAATCTAATCTTGATGATGCTCAATATTAGCGATTTCCATGATCACGACACGTGGCAGATGACGTGTCTCATAACGCTTTATGATATCAGTATCCTATATTTGTAGTTTTAATTGTTGATTGTTATAGATGTATACCATTCCAATAATAGTTTTTGGTTGATGAATGCTATTGTAATGTAGGATGATCAGTTCTATCAATCTTGATCTCAATGGTTTAAAATCATGTTACACATACAACACGAATGCACAACAAACGCATAATTAGAGAGCGACTCGAGATATTCAGGTTAAAACCAATATATGATACTCGATGATAATATGAAACCTTCATATTCCCATCGATACCCATATATGAAACTAAAAGCGCCACTTAGTTCCCGTCTATCGGTTAACATACGTGCGATGCTCGTCGTGACCTAGAACTATACGAAGGTTGTTAAATATCGGACAGTATAGCTCGATACTAACAACCGTCGTATAGTCTACGCGACGAGAAAATTCAATCGTATGGTAACCCATAGATTTGTCCCGTGTGGACAAGTTAAGAATGTATAAAGCAAACGCCTTCATTCACTTGTGTTTTCATCCGTTTCGAGATATTTCGTCGGTATCTTTCCGCTGGTTCTCCGTGTACAAATATAGATTAGATGTTCATTTCAACGTTGTTTCACAGCTTTGAAATGATTATCTATTCTATTACAGTGTACTCGGAGAACAGCGGGGAGGTGCTGCCGAAATTTACTCGAAACGGTTGAAAGCACAAGTGATGGGCGTTCGCTCTATACATTCTTAATGGGATAGAAGCCTACCCCCGACAGCCGGAACACATACATACAAACGCATAATCAGAGAGCGATTCGAGATGTTCGGGTTAAAACCAATATATGATACTCGATGATAATATGAAACCTTCATATTCCCATCGATACCCATATATGAAACTAAAAGCGCCACTTAGTCCCCGTCTATCGGTTAACATACGTGCGATGCTCGTCGTGACCTAGAACTATACGAAGGTTGTTAAATATCGGACAATATAGCTCGATACTAACAACCGTCGTATAGTCTACGCGACGAGAAAATTCAATCGTATGGTAACCCATAGATTTGTCCCGTGTGGACAAGTTAAGAATGTATAAAGCAAACGCCTTCATTCACTTGTGTTTTCATCCGTTTCGAGATATTTCGTCGGTATCTTTCCGCTGGTTCTCCGTGTACAAAGATAGATTAGATGTTCATTTCAACGTTGTTTCACAGCTTTGAAATGATTATCTATTCTATTACAGTGTACTCGGAGAACAGCGGGGAGGTGCTGCCGAAATTTACTCGAAACGGTTGAAAGCACAAGTGATGGGCGTTCGCTCTATACATTCTTAATGGGATAGAAGCCTACCCCCGACAGCCGGAACACATACATACAAACGCATAATCAGATAGCGATTCGAGATGTTCGAGTTAAAACCAATATATGATAATATGAAACCTTCATATTCCCATCGATACCCATATATGAAACTAAAAGCGCCACTTAGTCCCCGTCTATCGGTCAACATAACGTGCGATAATTTATTCTTTTCAACGACAAACGCACACACAAAGCATATACACGGATTTTCTCCTTTGTCAGTAACTATCCCGTTCTTATATTTCTCAATATAGTCAGCATAACCTACAATTTATATGTTATTCAGTCTAACATGGCCCATGAGTACGTCAGAGTTAAGGACTGGATGTATGTGGATTGGAAACAACGTATGCAACCTAAGTTTGTCGCAGGAGTTGCTGCTTTCCTTGAATTTGCACGAGCACATAATAAGATCATAATAGAGAAGATTCTCTGTCCGTGCGATAGATGTGGCAATAAGTACTGGCAGAAGGTAGAATTGGCAGAGCTTCATATTGTAAAACATGGGTTTACTAGACTTTATTCAACTTGGAAATATCACGGGGAAGGAGAAGAATGCAGTACTGCGGTAGAAGAAGGAGAACACGATAATGCGGCAGGAGAAGAAGAAGAATTCGGTAATACGGCAGGATACGGAAATTTATTTCCATAAGAAGAAATGGAGGATATGGTAGAGGCTGCCCTAGGTGAATCTATTCCTACCGAAGATGACATTCCTTCCGGTCAAGGACCGCGTGCGGATAAATCTGAAAATTTCATGAATGATGCTAGGAAACCAATTTATGAGAATGCGAAGTATTCCACCCTCTCATGGTTCGTCCAACTTTTCCAAATTAAGTGCCTAAATGGATGGAGCAACAAGTCATTCACAATGCTTCTTTCATTCTTGAAAGATTCTATGCCTCCGGGAAATAATGTGCCCGAAAGCTGGTACGAAGCCCAGAAAATGATGTCTGATTTGGGTCTAAAGTGCGAGAAGATTCAAGCATGTCCTAAAAATTGCGTGTTGTACCGGAAAGAGAATTCAGATTTGAAAGAGTGTCCAACATGCGGAGAGGCCAGGTATAAGCCGAAAGATTCTGATAAGAAGCCTGATATACCTGTGAAGATAGCACGATATTTTCCCATAACACAGAGGCTACAGAGGCTATTCAGGTGCAAGAAAACAGCCGAGGCAATGATTTGGCATCACCGTGCTCCTCCAAGCGAAAATGGAAAAATGAGCCATCCAAGAGATTCACCGGCATGGAAGGATTTCGATAGGAGGCACGCAATATTCAGTAGCGATCCTCGCAATGTCCGGCTCGGACTGGCTGCCGATGGCTTCTGCCCATTCAACTATATGGCTGGAAGTCACAGTACATGGCCCGTTGTAATGATAATTTATAATCTGTCGCCTTGGTTGGCTATGGACCAATCATACTTTATGATGCCTCTTCTTATCGACGGACCAAACTCACCGGGGAACAATATCGACGTCTATCTCCGACCTCTGATTGAGGAGCTGAAAACTTTGTTCATTGATGGTGTAGAGACATATGATTCAAACACAAATACAACCTTCATACTGCGTGCGGCTTTAATGTGGACAATTAATGACTTTCCTGCGTATGGAATGCTTTCAGGTTGGTCCGTACATGGTTACAAAGCATGTCCTCATTGCCATGAACACACAACATCAAAATTTTTGAATTTTAGCAGGAAGGTTTGTTATTGCGGCCATCGACGTTTTCTGCCTCCAGACCACCCCTATAGGTTAGACACGGTTCACTTTGATGGTCATCAGGAGCTTCTTGGGCCTCCATCCCTATTGTCCGGAGAGGACGTGACTGCTAAATGGGATGGTTACAATAACGTGACCTTCGGGATGGATCCGACGAGACAGGTCAAACCACAATATTGGAACAAGTTAAGCATTTTCTTCGAGCTTCCGTACTGGTCTACAAATTCAGTGCGTCATTGTCTGGACGTCATGCATATAGAGAAGGGAGTATCAGAGCACATACTTAACTTGCTTCTGTGTAAAGACGGGAAATCGAAAGACAACATGAATGTCCGGATGGATCTACAAGAGTGGGGAATAAGAAGTGAACTGCACCCTAAACCGGTAGCGGGTAAACCGGGCAAGTTTGTACTTCCCAATGCCGCTTATCATATGTCACAACCGGAGAAGAAAAGATTCCTGCAGGTGTTGCATGATTTGAAAGTCCCCACAGGTTTCTCAGGATCATTCAGCAAGAAAATAAAAATTGTGAAGGGCAAGATCGATGGGCTGAAAAGTCATGATCACCATGTTATCGTGGAGCACCTTCTTCCATTAGCCCTCAGGACTTCTCTCCCCGACTCGGTTGGTCTAGTAATCAACGACCTATGTTGTTTTTTCAGGGAGTTGTGTGCTAAAACACTGGAGGTTGCGACGCTGGATAAACTAGAAAATTCTATTGCGTTGATACTTTGCAAGTTTGAGCGTATTTTCCCACCGTCATTCTTCGATATCATAATACACTTGACGGTTCATCTTGCAACTGAGGCGAAGTTAGCCGGACCGGTACAATATCGATGGATGTATCCCGTCGAGAGGTACATGTAATTTTTCATTTCGCGCAATTTATAAATTTATTTTTGTCCTGAATGCCCGTGTTTATTTATTCAACATATTCTCATTAGGTACCTTTACACTCTTAAGAAGTATATACGCAATAAAAATCGACCAGAGGGTTCTATCATTCAAGGTTATCTTCTTGATGAAGCAACCACATTTTGTTCCCGCTATCTGGACGAGAACATTGAGACAAGGCTTAACCGTCCACGAAGAATTCAAGACGGGCCATATGGTAAAGCCGAGTATAAGAGGGTAGACACTATGTTTATCAACAAGATATACCGGTTTATCTTGCTTAATTGCGCATGTCTTGAACAAATTAGAGAGTAAGTTCTTTTGGATTAATTGTTATATCTGTGTTTGTGTGTGTATGAAATGACATAATATTAATGTCACAATTATTTGTCGAAAACAGAACTCATTTTAACGAGGTACGTGAGGGGCATCCTGATTGGAACGAAGAGCGTTTGGAAAAATACCATCAGGATAATTTTTGTGATTGGGTCACAGAGCATGTAAGTTATTCGAATTACATTTTATTGCTATCAGTTTTAATCTAAACTTGTATCGTTATGTATTTATCGTAAAATTTGTTTTGTTAGATCCACGATCCGAACTTGTCTGCATCATTTGAGAGTGATTCAAGATGTTTAGCTCAATTTCCTAGTATGGAGGTTGCATATTATAAAGGATTTGGTGTCCTTGGATACAAATTCGAAGTTAAGGACATAGAAACATCTAGAATCACTCAGAATAGTGGGATTGCGACGGTAGGATCGGACGGTGTGATTTACTATGGGTACTTAAATTGTATACTCGGCATCCACTATCCCGGACGATTAGAACCCTTTTATATATTCCACTGTACTTGGTACGATCCGCGAACCGATACAGACAGGTGGAGAAGCAGTCTTGGGACTTGGAAAGATGAATATGGATTGACCAGTGTGAACACACTTCGATTTTACGGTCAGGACGATCCGTTTATCTTTCCGAACCAAGCGTTCCAAGTATACTACTCACAGTGTTTGAAGCATCCGGGGTGG
Organism: Agapanthus africanus; assembly: GCA_030015575.1. NCBI lineage: Eukaryota > Viridiplantae > Streptophyta > Magnoliopsida > Asparagales > Amaryllidaceae > Agapanthus > Agapanthus africanus. The sequence goes on from JASDDO010000010.1 coordinate 136,686,850, forward strand.
AGTGTTGTATGCCGATGGAAACCTAGAGATGTCTACGATGTCCCAGAATACGAGGACAGCGATGAGGACGAAGAAGAGAGAAGGCTTAAAGTGCTCCGACCGTCTGTTTCGAAGGACGGGTTGTCTTCGACCGATCATGAAGTTACGTGGGTTAGAAATGACATCGACGATGAAATCCAAGTAGATATGTATGATGCGCCCACGAAACGAAAAAGGTTATCAGTAATGTTATATTATTACTTCACATTTTACGCTCTAGATCATATATAGTCAATACTTTTAATGATTGTCTAATGCGTCCACGAACCGTTTATCTAGATTTGATGACGATGTCGGGAGCAGCGAGGGGCGGCAGGAGCTCCAGCCGCGGCAGAGGCAGAGGCAGAGGCAGAGGCAGAGCGGTTCTGCCGCCCGGAGAGCTCCGTAGGGAGCTTCAGAGGGCCGGTCTTGCACCCAGATCGGAGACCCCTTCAGATGCCTCCTTCCGTGTTGATTTGGCCACACCTCCAGGTATACTGCACGCATATCCATTTTGAATGTAATATTACAGATATTCATGCATGTTTATGTCAAAATTACTTATATTGTTAATGTTTGATTGTCTAGTTGTTGGTGATGCGTCCACATCTGGGACAGAGGCCACCCCCGCTCCTCCAGGTATGTTTATATATCATATAGTGTATGTATATTGATTTAGAAGGCTATATCATAAATATACACATTCCTTTTGCCCTTACATAGCAATTTTTATTATTGTCTAGCTGTAGGTGGTGACACCACCGCACCTGCGGGTATGTTTATATGTCCTATAGTGCATGCATATTGATTTAGAACGTTATATTATTGATCTACACATTCTTTTTGCAATTACTTATAAAATCTATTTTTAATTGTCTAGTTGTTGGTCCTGCGTCCACATCTGGGATAGAGGCCACCCCCGCTCCTCCAGGTATGTTTATATATCATATAGTGTATGTATATTGATTTAAAATGCTATATCATAAATATACACATTTCTTTTGCTCTTACTTAGCAATTTTTATTATTGTCTAGCTGTAGGTGGTGACACCATCGCACCTGCGGGTATGTTTATATGTCCTATAGTGCATGCATATTGATTTAGAACGTTATATTATTGATCTACACATTCTTTTTGCAATTACTTATAAAATCTATTTTTAATTGTCTAATTATAGGTGGTGCGTCCACACCTTCCACAGGGGCCACTCCTGCCGCTTCCATACCCTCCGCATCGTCTGCAGGTTAGTATGAATAAATTTAAAATATTTATTTATTTTACATATGCTCTATAGAATAAATATGAATTTCATGGAGATTTAGCGTCGATGTTTATTTTATAGTTGGAGGGGATGCGTCCGGGTCCGGGACCCCGGTTGTTCCTCACCGGAGGAACTATCGTCCCGCTCGTGCTGCTGCTCGGGCCCAGGCTCGTGCGCTATTCACCGGAGGTATATATCACACTTGAATTTTTGTTTAACCTTGATTTCTTAATACAACTTTGTCTTATTATTGATTTTCTTGATATTTCGTGCAGACGCAGGGCCTCTCCATCCCCAGAGGGGGACTCGAGGCCCGAATCAGTCCCATAGGCTGAGGCCTGATAGAGCTAGGGGGGAGGCAGCATTCCCCCTATTTTTTACCCTTGACTATCGCTATACCGGTCCTCATGCCGAGAGGTTCGGCCGGTATTTGGGGGACGAGAGCCGGATCGTGAAGAACTATCCACTTCACGTTGAGTGGGGCGAGCAGCACCAGCGCTCATTCGCCCTCTTCTTTGAACAGGCTCGGGTATGTATTAATATATATTTTCATTTGATCTATCCAATATATTTATTATTAACACTTGCAATCTAATAACAATTTTTTTTTTGTATTTTCAGTTGGATTACGATTTTCAGCCTGTAGCCGACCCTGATCACCCGGGGAGGGTGCTCGACCTTCATGCTCTGTACAATGGCCTGATGAAGAACATGCAGGCCAAGGTCCGATACAAAAGGAATGAGCTGAAGGCCGACTGCTACTCCCTGTGGATAGCGACCCTCGAGGCAGAGAGAGCGGCCCTCCTATCTACTCCGGCGTTTGCGAGAGTCGACGTAGAGACATGGCCTATATTGTGCGCTTATTTCGACTCCGAACGCAAACAAGTATGTATTTTAAATTTAATTCATTGTTTATGATATAATTTATTTCTTTGTGTTTCTTAATTAGAAAACTAAATGTTAATGCGTTGTGCAGAAACAGGCCGCTCAGAATACGGAGAACAGGAAGTCGGCGAAGAGGGGTCGCCCCACTTACACAGGTGGCTCGAGGAACATTACTCGATCCATGGAGTTATCGGTAAATTAAGAGTTATTCTCTAATATTCTGCAATATTAAGAGTTATTCTCTAATATTTCTAATATTAAGAGTTACTTTCTAATATTGCAGACATCTCGGACCGTGGCGTCAGGTGGTACACCGAGCGTGCTGTCCGCATATCTTGCCGTCCACGGCACCTCGACAGATTCCGCCACGGGCGAGCTTCGATGTCCCGACGTCGCTACCCAGGAGTACTGCGTAAGTGTTAATATTTTTTCTACCCAAATTTGAAATTTTAGTTTTGGAAGGTTCAAGTTTAAATTTTATACTTATACTTTACTGCTTAATGTGGGTGTAGGAGCGGGTGGTTGAGCAGGCCCAGGCCTCGGGGATCGATTTTACCGGACAGAACGATCCGAGGCTGCTGACCCCAGTTCTGGACGCCGCACACGGAGGGCACCACGGAGGTTGGGAGAGAGGCCGGGAATTGGGCCCTAGCAGGGCCCATATGAGGTTGGACTCCACCCCGGCGGTTACTTCCTCCGTCTCCAGTGACCGGCATGTCCATCAGGAACTGGATAGCTTGAGGGCCACCGTTCAGGAGTTGAAGGAGATGCTGGTATGTATACTACTTTATAGTAAAATATCATTTCATATTATATACATATCAACATATCCATAATTAGTACGTAGCTTGAGCTTATTTGGTTTTAGACTTAAGTTTGATTAATCATACATACATATGTAATTAAAATAAACAACGCTTTTCCAAACTAGATATCCAAACAGGGTTTCGAAATAACTTAATAATGAAACGAATTCGAATAATACACAGTTCTTACACGCTTCTTACACACGTTATGTCCAGACGCGACAGGGTAGATCGGCCGAGCCTCCACATGCATCTCCTTCGGCTGCGGCTCCGCAAGCTACTACATCGGCTGCGGTTCCGCAGACAGCTCCTGTAGCTCCACCGCCCACTCAGACTCCCGCAGCCGCGGCTCCGCAAGCGACTACCTCGACGGCGGCTGCGCAGACCACATCGCCAGCTCCACATGCCGCTCAGACTCCCTTATATGTAGCATTGCAGAGTGTATTGACCGAGGAGCAGGCGCACGTTATTCTAACGTTATTCGGAGGTGGAGCTGGACCGAACTAGGGTAGCTTTTTGGTTCTTATTTTTTGAAACATGTATTTATATCACATTGTACTACATTTTGAAACGATATTGATATTGGTTTGTATTTATATCATATTCAGTTTTTGGGTTTCTTTTGTATATTATATATATGCGTGAGATGTGATTATGAATACTGCAATATATGATTTGATTGATGTATATAGTATTGTGCACAGGGCGGGAAAAAATCTAGCAGCCCATTTTTAAAAAAAAAATATAGACAATATGTACCTACGGATTAAGCCGTAGGTACATAAGTTGCTCCTACGGGGTTATCCGTAGGGGCAAACTATCAGGAAACCTGATATTTTCCCACCTGATATCAGTGCAGGGTGTTGGGGGTGCCCCTACGGATATGTCCGTAGGGGCCACTGTTTATCCCCTACGGATAAATTCGTAGGGGCAAAATATCAGGTTTCCTGATATTTTTCCCCCCGATCTCAGTGCAGGGTGTTGGGAGTGGCCCCTACGGACTTATCCGTAGGGGCTAATTTATATCCCCTACGGAGGTATCCGTAGGGATAGAAAAAGGACCTACGGATATATCCGTAGGTATATACAATATATTCAAAAAAAAATTACATATATGATTTTATTACCCCTACGGGGTACTCCGTAGGGGCTATAACACCTACCGATATATCCGTAGGGGCTTGAATTTGTCCGTAGGGGCAAGTTCAGGGCCTCAACTTGCACCTGCGGCCTTTGCACCTACGGGGTGTTTTTTCGCCCCTACGTACATATCCGTAGGGGCAGTGAGTTGCCCCTACCGATAAATCCGTAGGGGCAACCCTTATTTGTAGTAGTGTACGTGCGCGTAGCCATCCAAACAAGTCTGTTTCACTGAACGGGACGAGAACAAAATGTGCGGATGCTACCACGGGGTTAGGGGTGTCATGCAGGCCATGCAATGTATTTTTAAAATATTTTACGTGACTTAAAATGTTATATTGAAAAATGAAAATGCTAGATAAAATGTGAGTATGCAAGATGTATAAATTAAAATGAAAGTGTACGAGTCTACGTAACAAGTCAGGGTAGATCATAAGCATGAATAAACACAGGTTTCAAGAAAGCGGATCGGGTCGGATGACAATTCAAATGTCAAATATACGATTCGCACCCAAAACACGGTAAATCAGAAAAATACCATAATTAAAGAAATACGCGAACTGGAATTGGTATAAATGAACTAGGGTGTTACATTATACCCAACTACAAAAAGAATTTCGTCCTCGAAATTCCAAGAACAAGGGAAGATAAAAAATCAAGAAACTACAAGAATAAGTATGGAAACATCTATCGAATTTCCTCTTCTCGTTCCCAAGTTGATTCTCCATGCGAGCGATTCCCCCAAGAAACAAGTATGAGAGGAATAACCTTGTTCTTAAGGACCTTTTCTCTTCGATCAACAATCGACACCGGTCGTTCCTCAAAGGTTAAATCCTCCCTTACAGTCAGCTCCAAATGATCTAGCATGTGTGATTATCTCGAACATACTTAAGGAGTTGAGATACATGAAACACGTCATGAACATTCACCAAAGATTATGGTAACGCCAATCGATAAGCCACTTCTCCAACACGCTCCAAAATCTCGAAAGGCCCCACGAGTCGAGGACTAAGCTTGCCTCAATTCCCAAAATGAATCACTCCTTTAGTCGGTGATATCTTCAACAATACCATATCACCAACAGCGAACTCTAGAGGTCTTCTCGATGTATCGGCCCAACTCTTCTGCCGATCTTGTGCTGCCTTCCTATGATTCCGGATAGTATTAAATTTCTCCACGGTTTGCACGATCAAATCCGGTCCCAACAATTTTCGTTCTCCAACATCGTCCCAACAAACATGTGAACGACATTTGCGACCATACAATGCTTCGAATGGAGCCATCTGAATAGTCGCCTGAAAACTGTAATACCCTAGTTCATTTATACCAGTTCTAGTTCATGCATTTCTTTATTTATGGTATTTTCCTGATTTATTGTGTTTTGGATGCGAATAGTGTATTTGACATTTGTATTTGCATCCGACCCGACCCGCATGCTTGAAACCAGTCTTGATTCATATTTATGATTTATCCTGACCTGTTACATGGACTCGTGCACTTTCATTTTAATTTATACATCTTGAATACTTGCATTTTATCTGGCATTTGCAATTTTACAATATAACATTTTAATTCACATAAAATATTTTAAAAATACATTGCATGGCCTGCATGATACCCCTAGCCCCGTGGTAGCATCCGCGCATCTTGTTCTCGTCCCGTTCAGTGAAATGGACTTGTTTGGATGGCTACGCGCACGTGCGTGCATCCATTCTTGTGGTATGCATTTTTCGTTATCCGGACATTCAATTTTTTATTTTGGTCGACATGTATATTTTTCGTATTTTAAAACTGAATTTTAGACCCGAACCGGGCATGTTTTGGACTATGTTTTTATTTACCAGAATATCAAATTTTATTTATATAATATTAATTTTATAAATTGATACAAATTAAAATTTAGTTAACTAATAAAAGATTTTTTAAATTTGAATCTAAACTAATTTCCTAACAAACTAACAACCCCTTTCTCTCTCTCTCTCTCCTCTGAATATATATATTTTATTTATTTAATTTTTCTTTCTTTATTTAATACACAACCTCTTCTTCTTACTTCTTCTTCTTCTTTCTTCTTTCTTTTTCTTGATCTTGTTTCTTGATTCTGGTGATCACCGCAGGAGCCGTGCTCGTCGCTGACGATCCGAGTGATCCAGTGAACATACCTGACTTGCGTGATCACCCTCGTGCGTTGTTTGGAACCGTTCCGTGTACCGTGCGCGCGTCGTGACATTTCGCCGACGAAGAACGTTCCGTACACATCCGTTCTTGTTCCGTCTAGGCAAGTTAATATTACTACATGCTATATAACTCATTATATATCTATTTAAATAAATATCACACATGTATTTTAAATCAAGCATCGCATGTATCATATTACAGCCTTTCGACGTTCCGTTTACATTTGTATAGTGCATTTCAGATCTAGGGTATGCAAACCAATCTTAATTACATGCGACATTACTTTAGACGCATCTATTTTAACAATGGAATACCTGTATTTAAAATCATGCACCCCATATTTAGTTTTATAACTTTTCGATGTTCCGTTTGCATCCATTCATATCATTTCAGATGTAGGTCATGAAAACTTATCTTGTTACATACTATACTATCATATACTGCATCAAATTGAATAGTTACATTTCATATTGCTTAGTTATATGTTCCGCCCTTGTTAGTTTATCATTTTACGATTATGTGATATCCGTTTGCATCCATATCATTTAAAATATATATCGTCGTAATATTTCTTATTATTATCTTTAATTATTTTATAATCTGCATTTTATAATGTTATACATCTGAAAATATTATAGTTTACACATGAAACGTCGTCGCAAAGCGGATACGACAAATCTGAAATTTACTGTACACCTTACCTTATAAAATTCATTATAAATGATAGAAAAATCATTAGTATACGTTCTTTAGTTTGTTACGAATATAACCCAGAATACTATAACTCTATGAAATATTTACTTGCAAAATAAATTGTTTAAGTAACTTAAAATGCAAATGAAAATGTCTCTAAACTGCTGTCCAGGGAAATTCCAGCAGCAAACTTTCAACTTCGAATGTTCATAGATTTTTGTAGGGACAACCTGAGATGCTTATACTTATAAAAATGAAAACCTTATTGAATTATCTTTGTTTTGGTATAATACACGTCCCTTTTGGAGAACGTTTGTTATTTTTAAGCTATTTTACAAATCAGGGTGACGCTGAATTTCTGAACGGAACTTTCTTGTGCATGGTTAATCAATACCACTTTTATAGTTATTAATCGATTTGAATATGTTATCCATGTTAATATTATTATATCAATATATATTTAATAAATAATAGTGCTTGTGTTTTAATATTCAGCAAATTTTACCGATTTACAGTTTTATCGTATCCGTCTGTATCCATACGGTTTATTATATATCTAGTTGCACACCGAGACCATATTATTTCATGTTATTGTTGTATTAGTGCACCATGCTTGATAATTATATATCCTACATAGTCATGATGAAACCCCTGACAAAATATTTGTGCATCCATACTTTACCGTGCATCCGTACTTGCTACAGTTTTAGTATGAACATCCGCTTGACACATGTGCACTACCTGTCATGACCTACCTGATATACCACTGCTAGACTTGATACCTGATACACCACTACTTGACATGATTTGATACATGTACACTACCTGACATGACCTGATATATCACTACTTGACATGTTACCTGATCCTGTTTCTAATGCCGACAATCCTGACATGTTGTCCCGATGGACATATCCTGTTGTCTGTACAGACAAACCCGTTCCTGCTTGATCCTGTGTTGGCATTAGTCTCAGATTTATAAATACCCGACTTACACGCATAACTTGGGGGTATTGGGAAATCAAGAATGTAGCTGAACGTAACTCAAAGGGCTATTATATCATTTTACCGTGGTCCCATGGGGAATGAACGGGACATAGACTCACGGTCTATTACATCATTTTAGCGTGGTCCCATGGGGAATGAACGGGGCATAGACCGATGGGTTACGATGAGGATTGCATTCATTGATTTCGAATAACTTTAGAGTAGATCACCCTATAGCACAGTTTAGACTACTCACTGCACTTCACCTGTTTATATCATGTTCACTGATTTATATTCATGTTACTGTTACTTATTATTGATGACTTGTTACTGTTCATACTCATGCCTTCATGACATGTTACCTACTGATTATATTATTATTGATATTATGACGCACTGACGTCTGGGTTTTGCATGGCCCAGATCCTCTACCTTTGTCGCAGGCTGATCAAGAGTATTTCCGCCGTCAGGCCGAGCAGTGAGGATCCTGTTAGTATCCAGTTAGTTATTTCCTTACTTTCCAGATGTTATTGTTACTTGGATTTATTGCTTCCGCATATTATTTCTTGACTCGTTTATTCTGGCTCATGGACATGTACTAGATAGTTTATTTACTTTCCTGTTCTTGATATCTCTACAGCCGTAATGTGACCGTGGAGGGATTTTTCCTATCCACAGGTAGCATGGTTGGCTTTGTCACATGCCTATCTTAGCGCAGTCTGTGAAGCGGGGCGTGACAGGGTTTGTTTGGTATCAAAACTATAGGATTTAGGTTAATCGGGTTTGATTCTTTTGTAGTTGGGTATTGGACCCAATACACGAATCAGAAAATCCATGATTAGGAACATGTCCTGCCATACTGTTATCATGATTCTTGAATCATATCTTTCTCTTAACCCCTGTCCTGACGATATGCAAACAACTTTGTATCTCGAGTTGAAATACTTTTGGTTCCCTATTGTTTCTTCCGTCCTATTCCTTTGATTCTGATACTAGGATTTGGGCGACTTGAACGGAGTTATGTGATTGTAACTATGAACTGCATCATGGTTACAATGCGGTACTCTATTTAAGTAACTTGGAGTCCTGGTCTTGTTTCATTTCCTTGTTTCATGGTCGTTCTATTACCTTGGTTCTTTCCATTTCATTACTTACCAGTTTATGTTTTGCAGATTTCTTGGTGACCGATACCGGCAGTTATGAAGTTGTCTTGGAAATTGATGGTCTCACTTTTCACGCTCACATTAATTGTAGGGCAAAGAAAGTGATTTTCCAGATTCCTGGACATCCGGAGTTTGTTTTGCTGGAGGTAGCAGTTCTGTCGGGCTAGTCGAGTTTAGGGCTAGGCCGACAAGCAATGTTCTTTCGTCAATGGAAGTTGATAAGGAGGAAGCGCCAGCTGTAGTTTGAAAGTTCATGGACGTGTTCGAGAACATCTCGGGTTTACCACCAAAACGAGATGTGGAGTTCGCGATCGATCTTGTTCCTGGTGCAGCGCCAATCTCAAAGGCGTACTATCCGATGGCACCAGTGGAGTTGGAAGAAGTAAAGAAGCAAGTTACCGAATTGCTAGAGAAGGGTTGAATTCACAGCAGAAATTCACCTTGGGGAGCTCCAGTTCTTCTAGTAAAGAAGAAAGATGGCACAAGGAGGATGTGCATCGATTATCGAGAATTAAACCGGGTGACTATTAAGAACAAGTACCCGATCCCTCGCATTGGCGAATTGTTCGAGCAGCTTAGTGGAGCGAGGGTATTCTCGAAGCTGGATTTGCGGTCCGGATATCATCAGGTCTGAGTTAAATCAGAAGATATTTGCAAGACTGCGTTCCGAACTCGGTATGAACATTACAAGTATTTAATGATGCCATTCGGAGTCATGAATGCACCGGCGATATTTATGGACTTGATGAACCGAATCTTTTCACCGTTCTTGGACCAGTTTATAGTGGTGTTCATCGATGATATTCTGGTCTACTCGAGGAGCATTGAAGAGCATGCGGAACACTTGAAGATCGCACTGCAGACATTGAAGGCAAGAAAGATTATATGCAAAGATGAGCAAGTGCAAGTTTTGGCTTGAAGAAGTGAAGTTTTTGGGGCACGTCGTATCCGGAGATAGAATCGTCGTTGATCCTAAGAAGATTGCAGCAGTTCAAAATTGGCTGATTCCGAAGAACGTAGCAGAGATCAGAAGTTTTCTTGGACTTGCCGGCTATTACAGAAGGTTCGTGGAGAATTTTGCTCGTTTGGCTGAGCCTTTGACCAAGCTTACGCGCAAGGAAGTACCATTTGTGTGGACGGATAAGTGTGCGTCGGCTTTTGAGGCGTTGAAGTAGAGATTGATAACCGCTCTTATTTTGACCGTGCCAGACAGGTTCCGGAGGATTGGTGATTCACAGCGACGCATCTGGGAAAGGATTGGGATGTGTTTTGATGCAGCATAGGAAGGTTATAGCCTACGCATCGACACAGTTGAAGACCCATAAGAAGAATTACCCAACTCATGATTTAGAGCTAGCAGCTGTGATTTTCGCTTTAAAGATTTAGAGACACTACTTATTGGGCGAAAGGGTCGAAGTATTCACCGATCACAAAAGCCTGAAGTATGTGTTCACACAGAAGGAGCTTAATATGAGGCAGCGTAGATGGTTGGAGCTGATGGCTGACTACGATCTTGATCTTAAGTACCATCTGGGGAAAGTTAATGTTGTGCCGGATGCGCTTAGTCGGTTGCCAGCAATTCAGATGTTGACTGCACAGAAGGAGCTTATGGAAGACTTTCGGAGATTCGAGTTGGAGATCGTGCTACCGCATTCTTCAGGACAGTTGATGCAGCTGCAAGTACAGTCGTCATTGATCGAGAGTATTAAAGCAGCGCAGTCGAAGGACCCAATATTGCAAAGGTTTCGAGAACAGGTTGAAGCTGGACTTCGAAAGGACTTGTTAATTCATGAAGATGGTTCGTTGCGATATGGTAGCCGTTTGTGTGTGCCAAAAGGAGATATTCGCGAAGAAGTTTTGAAGGAGGCACAAAGTTCCGCGTATTCCGTACATCTAGGAGGTACGAAGATGTACCGTGATCTACGACAGCATTTCTGGTGGGAGGCATGAAAAGGGAGATTGCTCGCTTTGTAGCAAAGTGCTTGGTGTGTCAGCAAGTTAAGGCTGAACATCAAAGGGTTGCTGGTTTATTGCAACCACTTCCGATTCCTCAATGGAAGTAGGAACATATAACCATAGATTTCGTGACAGCTTTACCGCGGAGTCCAAAGGGCAACAATGTAGTTTGGGTGATTGTTGATCGATTGACCAAGGCAGCTCACTTCATACCATTTGAGTTGGTCAGTCAAAGGAAGCGTTAGCAGAACGGTACATGCAGGAGATTGTGAGATTTCATGGAGTACCTGTGACCATCGTGTCCGACCATGACACCCGATTCTTATCACACTTCTAGAGGAGTTTACAGGAAAGTTTGGGGACTCGGTTGAAGTTTAGCACAGCTTATCATCCTTAAACAGATGGCCACTCGGAGAGAACGATCCATACTCTTGAAGACATGTTGAGAGCTTGCATGTTAGACTTCAAGGGTTCATGGGAGGATCATCTACACTTGGTGGAGTTTTCGTACAACAACAGCTTTCAGGCAACTATTCAAATGGCTCCTTTCGAACTATTGTATGGTCGCAAGTGTCGCTCACATGTTTGTTGGGACGATGTTGGAGAACGAAGATTGTTGGGATTGGATTTGATCGTGCAAACCGTAGAGAAAGTTAATACTATCCGGAATCATATGAAGGCAGCGCAAGATCGGCAGAAGAGTTGGGCCGATACATCGAGAAGACCTCTAGAGTTTGCTGTTGGTGATCTAGTATTCTTGAAGATATCACCGACTAGAGGAGTAATTCGTTTTGGGAGTCGAGGAAATCTTAGATCTCGATTCGTTGGGCCTTTCGAGATTTTGGAGCGTGTTGGAGAAGTGGCTTATCGATTGGCATTACCACAATCTTTGGCGAATGTCCATGACGTGTTTCATGTATCTCAACTCCGTAAATATGTTCGAGATGAAACACACGTGCTGGATCATTCGGAGCTGACGGTAAGAGAGGATTTGGCCTTTGAGGAACGACCGATGTTGATTGTGGATCGAAGAGAAAAGGTTCTTATGAACAAGATTATCCCTCTCGTACTTGTTTCTTGGGGAAATCGCTCGCATAGAGAATCGATTTGGAAACGAGAAGAAGAAATTTGACAGAACTTTCGATACCTATTCCTGTAGATTCGTGTTGTTAACCTTTTCTTGTCTTGGGAATTTCGAGGACGAAATTCTTTTTGTAGTTGGGTATAATGTAATACCCTAGTTCATTTATACCAGTTCTAGTTCATGTATTTCTTTATTTATGGCATTTTCCTGATTTATTGTGTTTTGGGTGCGAATAGTGTATTTGACATTTGTATTTGCATCCGACCCGACCCGCATGCTTGAAACCGGTCTTGATTCATGTTTATGATTTATCATGACCTGTTACATGGACTCGTGCACTTTCATTTTAATTTATACATCTTGAATACTTGCATTTTATCTGGCATTTGCAATTTTACAATATAACATTTTAAGTCACATAAAATATTTTAAAAATATATTGCATGGCCTGCATGATACCCCTAGCCCCGTGGTAGCATCCGCGCATCTTGTTCTCGTCCCGTCAGTGAAACGGACTTGTTTGGATGGCTACGCGCACGTGCATGCATCCATTCTTGGGGTATGCATTTTTCGTTATCCGGACATTCAATTTTTTATTTTGGTCGACATGTATATTTTTCGTATTTTAAAACTGAATTTTAGACCCGACCCGGGCATGTTTTGGACTATGTTTGTATTTACCAGAATATCAAATTTTATTTATATAATATTAATTTTATAAATTGATACAAATTAAAATTTAGTTAACTAATAAAAGATTTTTTAAATTTGAATCTAAACTAATTTCCTAACAAACTAACAACCCCTTTCTCTCTCTCTCCTCTGCATATACATATTTTATTTATTTAATTCTTTTTTCCTTATTTAATACACAGCCTCTTCTTCTTACTTCTTCTTCTTCTTTCTTCTTTCTTCTTTCTTGATCTTGTTTCTTGATTCCGGTGATCACCGCCGGAGCCGTGCTCGTCACTGACGATCCGAGTGATCCAGTGAACGTACCTGACTTGCGTGATCACCCTCGTGCGTTGTTTGGAACCGTTCTGTGTACCGTGCGCGCGTCGCGACATTTCGCCGACGAAGAACGTTCCGTACACATCCGTTCTTGTTCCGTCTAGGCAAGTTAATATTACTACATGCTATATAACTCATTATATACCTATTTAAATAAATATCACACCTGTATTTTAAATCAAGCATCGCATGTTTCATATTACAGCCTTTCGACTTTCCGTTTACATTTGTATAGTGCATTTCAGGTCTAGGGCATGCAAACCAATCTTAATTACATGCTACATTACTTTAGACGCATCTATTTTAACAATGGAATACCTGTATTTAAAATCATGCACCCCATATTTAGTTTTATAACTTTTCGATGTTCCGTTTGCATCCATTCATATCATTTCAGATGTAGGTCATGAAAACTTATCTTCTTACATACTATACTATCATATACTGCATCAAATTGAATAGTTACATTTCATATTGCTTAGTTATATGTTCCTCCCTTATTAGTTTATCATTTTACGATTATGTGATATCCGTTTGCATCCATATCATTTAAAATATATATCGTCGTAATATTTCTTATTATTATCTTTAATTAGTTTATAATTGTCACGACCCAAAATTGGCCCGTGACGGCCCTAATACTACGCAACGCCTAAAGACGTAACGCAGTAAAAGAAAGCCAAAACCCAGAAATCTAAACCAAGAAAATACGGAAAAGATAATATAAGTTTTTGAAACACTTGAAATCGCAACCCAAATTCTTTAAAAGTTCTACTTTCTATCTTTAAAATTTTGGCAACACCCCCTTTTTGTAAAAAAAACTAGCCAAGATGAATACAATACAAATATACGACGCCGTAGCGAAGAAATAAAGACAGTAGAGAGAAAGCTGTATATAAAAGACAACAAATCCACAATTAATATACAATAACGTCCTCACCAAGTCTCTAAGTCAACAACATAATAGTAGATGAAGAGTACAAGATACAACGAATGTACAATATGAAATACAGATAATCCTCTAACCCACCTAAGCAAAATAGTACTGTGAGCTGATGCGGTATCTGTAGCAAAAGATGATAGATGGATACTGAATAGCCTGCCTCGACTACTCTGGGGAACAACCTGAAACACCTGTGGCACAACGGGGGTGAGTTGCCAACTCGTGAATAGTAGATAACATATGCAGGTAATCGCAGGAATGTACGTACAGCATGAATCTAAAATATGCGATTACAGTAATAACATGTCATGTAAATGCCGAATAATGGGAAGTACACTAGCAGGTACAATCAATAGGTAAGGCAATAATAAGATGACAATAGTATGCAATAACTATGCAATAGGGATATGAGAATGCAAATATGCAGCAATTATAAGGGTACACTAACAGGTACTACCAATATATGAAACTATGCATAAAATAGATAAGTGTGAGGTATGGGGTAGAATATGTCATTTCCACAGAAACCTGACATCATGGCAGGATCACAATCCATCAAGACACTCAAATCCCAAATCCTCAAATCAGCCCCCAAGTTGGGCTCTCATATCATATGAGTCTCACATCTCCTCAATGTACAATATCGAGTAATCTCCTATATCCCGAATGTACAATTGAATAATCCCATATGTATGTCCAATCTCAATGAATCACCTGATATCCCAAGTCAAAGTCTCAAGTAAGTTTCTAGCATCCTAAGTATATGTATATATGCAGAAATAAATATGATGGGTCAATACACATATATTAGCGTCCCATTCCACTAATATTGGTGTAAGGGTATATATAACAACGGCTAATCCCCTGTTATATATACAAAGGTGTTTAAAAGAAATATCATGAAAACAATGTGCCAAGGTTCGACACAGAAATCCTGATAGGTACGTATCATACGCTGTCCCGAAAGCACGAGTGCCTAGCTCTGACCCTCGCCTTTCGACGTATGCATACGTGCATGACTCCCAACGGTGTCTCCATGACCCCCGCCGAGTCATTAGTACTGTCACCGGTAGGTACTAGCCCGCCTCCAGGCTCAATCGGCAATATCCATCGATCTTCTTGCCGAAGGGAACCATACCGGGCCCCACCATGTACCCTCATACGGCAACCACACCTCGTATGAGTATATAATCAGAACCGATAAATCTCATGGTGGCTGCGTAGATATCATATCAAGAAAACCGGGTTTTTTCAATGTATGCATAATTTCATGAACTCCCACGGTTCCCAAATCCAGAAATCATCATGTGAAATCCAAATAACAATGCGCAAATCCAGGAATAAATATATGGATAATCTGAATTGCGAGCATATAAATGAGAATATGTAGCTGAAACCAGATGTATGCGAAACTAATAAGGTACAGCTAAGTAACATCAGTAAAGGTAAATATGTAACAGCAACTGAATATGTGTGTAACATACAGGTGTAGCAATGTATAGGTATCTACCTATAAGAACTGATGTCGTATACCCCCTGGGTATAAGTAAAATATGTAGGATATCCCCCCGGTATAAGTAAAATATGTGCAAGGTATACCTGTAGCTGTATCGAAAGGTGTATATGTACCTATCACTAAAGGTATGATACACTATAGGTATACCGAAAAGCTAGATGTCATGTGTGATAAGCAATAGCATCTATAATGGTTAGTGTGTGACATGGCAATTATTGACGGTGTGTGTGTAGCATACAATCCGTGCTCGTGCAACATGAACCGTCAATAATGTGTGCAGTGCCCTACGGCTAATAGTCACAGTACAACTATATCTAAGTAAAATAGGGTAAAGGAGCAATTCTAACAATGACGTAGAATATGTGACAAGTATTAGAATCCTACCCCAGACGCATAACGCCATGCGGGCGATTCCCCTGTAGATGTTAAATATACTCACCTACACTCCACGCTAGGTGAATCCTACCATCTGCTCCCCCCTGTAGCAGTGTCCGTAGTCCCTGCCTGCAAACCTGCAAATAAAACATGGAAATCATATATAAGCCAAATATTCCGCAAAACGCGATATCGAACCCAAAACGAGAAACTCGCGTCGCGAACTAAACGCGCGTGTGCACGATACGCTAGAACGTGTGTGTACGCGTCTAAAACCATCGTGACACGCCGCGACAGGCTGGATCGCAGAACCCACTCACGTATCGCGCGTATCGCGCAAACACGACGGACACCAAATACGATATATTGCCCCAGATTTTCCTACAGGTCAAATCTTATAAAACTAGACATGCCAAAACACTACAATACACTGCAGACAACAGTAGCTAAAACCCCAAGACCCCACCCCACTTCCTGGCCGCAATTTGCGGCCAGATGCATTAAATTGGCGGCCTGATTTAGGAAAGGGGGACTCGTGTTCTGGTGGTGTGGTTCTGACCTAATGAGCATGTTCCAGTTTCCTCAATTTTTTTCTGAAGGGTCTGGGTCAATAGCAGAACTCAGATTGCCAATAAATCGCTTTAAAAACGCTAATTTGCACAAAAAGCAAACCCTATGGTATTTTAGTGTAATCCAAGGAAATACTCAGTTAAAGTAACCCTAACAACACTAAAATAGGCTAGGTTAACTAACACAATCATCAATTTGCCACAACATCTCACAAATCACCATAATTAGCACTAAACTAGCTATTTAACACTAATCGAAGCTAATCGATGCACAACTTAAGCAACTAGGGGATTGGGTTAAGAAGTATACCCTGTAGAACCCTAGAGAGCAGGAGAAGAAGTGAAAGGAGCTGCTGCAAGTGCTGGGGCTGCTATTGCTATAGCTGCTGATTCTGCTAATGATGATGATGGCTGCTGCTGTCTCTGTTGTTGTTGTTGATGCTGAGGTTGTTGTTGTTGCGGCCACTGCTGCTTGCTGCTGATGCTGAGGCTGCTGCTGAGTGTGTGTGTGTGTGAGAGAGAGTGAGAGAGTGAGTGAAAAGAGAGAACAAAGAGAGAAATGAGAGGAAATTCAAAAAAAAACCTCCACTCTCTTTCTCTTCCCTCATTTAATGAGCATGGCTTGAGCCATGTTGCCCCATGCTTTCCCTCTCTCTCTCTCCCCCAAAGTCAACACTTCAACTATAATTTAAATCCTTTTTATTTTTAAAACAACCATGAACAATAAACCCATAACACTCAAACAAACTATAACCTAGATTATGAAATGGTTAAACCTCAAATTAACACTCTAGTTAACATGCACAAGTGTGTGCAAGCCTAGGAAAAATCTAATAAAATACTCATTAAATAGGATAAAATATTTGAAACTTAATTTGGTAAACTTTTTATTAAAAACCATACACTAAAATATAATTAGCTACAAAACACATTCTAAGGTGTTACAATAATCTGCATTTTATAATGTTATACATTTGAAAATATTATAGTTTACACATAAAACGTCATCGCAAAGCGGATACGACAAATCTGAAATTTACTGTACACCTTACCTAATAAAAATCATTATAAATCATAGAAAAATCATTAGTATACGTTCTTTAGTTTGTTACAAAGCTAACTCAGAATACTATAACTCTATGAAATATTTACTTGCAAAATAAATTGTTTAAATAACGTAAAATGCAAATGAAAATGTCTCTAAACTGCTGTCTAGGGAAATTCCAGCAGCAAACTTTCAACTTCGAATGTTCATAGATTTTTTTAGGGACAACCTGAGATGCTTATACTTATAAAAATGAAAACCTTATTGAATTATATTTGTTTTGGTATAAGACACGTCCCCTTTGGAGAACGTTTGTTATTTTTAAGCTATTTTACAAATCAGGGTGACGCTGAATTTCTGAACAGAACTTTCTTGTGCATGGTTAATCAATACCACTTTTATAGTTATTAATCGGTTTGAATATGGTATGCATGTTAATATTATTATATCAATATCTATTTAATAAATAATAGTGCTTGTGTTTTAAAATTCAGCAAATTTTTACCGATTTACAGTTTTATAATATCCGTCTGTATCCGTACGGTTTATTACATATCTAGTTGCACTCCGAGACCATATTATTTCATCTTACTGTTGTATTAGTGCACCATGCTTGATAATTGTGCATCCTACATAGTCATGATGAAACCCCTGACAAAATATTTGTGCATCCATGCTTTACCGTGCATCCGTACTTGCTACAGTTTTAGTATGAGCATCTGCTTGACACATGTGCACTACCTGTCATGACCTACCTGATATACTAATGCTTGACTTGATACCTGATACACCACTACTTGACATGACTTGATACATGTACACTACCTGACATGACCTGATATATCACTACTTGACATGTTACATGATCCTGTTTCTAATGCCGACAATCCTGACCTGTTGTCCCGATGGACATATCCTGTTGTCTGTACAGACAAACTTGTTCATGCTTGATCCTGTGTTGGCATTAGTCTCATATTTATAAATACCCGACTTACACACATAACTTGGGGGTATGGGGAAATCAAGAATGTAGCTGAACGTAACTCAAAGGGCTATTATATCATTTTACTGTGGTCCCGTGGGGAATGAACGGGACATAGACTCACAGTCTATTACATCATTTTACCTTGGTCTCGTGGGGAATGAACGGGCATAGACCGATGGGTTGCGATGAGGATTACATTTATTGATTTCGAATAACTTTAGAGTAGATCACCCTATAGCACAGTTTAGACTACTCACTGCACTTCACCTGTTTATATCCTGTTCACTGATTTATATTCATATTACTGTTACTTATTATTGATGACTTGTTACTATTCATACTCATGCCTGCATGACTTGTTACCCCCCTGATTATATTATTGTTGATATTATGACGCACTGACGTCTGGGTTTTGCATGGCCCAGATCCTCTACCTTTGTCGCAGGCTGATCAAGAGTATTTCCGCCGTCAGGCCGAGCAGTGAGGATCCTGTTAGTATCCAGTTAGTTATTTCCTTACTTTCCAGATGTTATTGTTACTTGGATTTATTGCTTCTGCATATTATTTCTTGACTCGTTTATTCTGGCTCATGGACATGTACTAGATAATTTATTTACTTTCCTGTTCTTGATATCTCTACAGCCGTAATGTGACTGTGGAGGGATTTTTCCTATCCACGGGTAGCATGGTTGGCTCTGTCACGTGCCTATCTTAGCTCAATCTGGGAAGCGGGGCGTGACAAAAACTGTTGTTGTACGAAAACTCCACCAAGTGTAGATGATCCTCCCATGAACCCTTGAAGTCCAACATGCAAGCTCTCAACATATCTTCAAGAGTTTGGATTGTTCTCTCCGACTGGCCATCTGACTAAGGATGATAAGTTGTGCTAAACTTCAATCGCGTCCCCAAACTTTCCTGTAAACTCCTCCAGAAGTGCGATAAGAATCGGGTGTCACGGTCGGACACGATGCTCACCGGTACTCCATGCAATCTGACAATCTCCTGCATGTACCGTTCCGCTAACGCTTCCGTTGATTGACCAACTCGAAATGGTATGAAATGAGCTTCCTTGGTCAATCGATCGACAATCACCCAAACTGCATTGTTGCCCTTTGGACTCCGCGGTAAAGCTGTCACGAAATCCATGGTTATATGTTCCCACTTCCATTGAGGAATCGAAAGTGGTTGCAATAAACCAGCAACTCTTTGATGTTCAGCCTTAACTTGCTGACACACCAAGCACTTCGCTACAAAACGGGCAATTTCCCTTTTCATGCCGTCCCACCAGAAATGCTGTCGTAGATCACGGTACATCTTCGTGCTTCCGGGATGTACGGAATACGCGGAACCATGTGCCTCCTTCAAAACTTCTTCACGAATGCCTCCTTTTGGCACACATAAACGGCTACCATATCTCAACGAACTATCTTCATGAATCAACAAGAACGTTCGAAGTCCATCTTCAACCTGTTCTCGAAACTTCTGTAATCTTAGGTCCTGTGACTGCGCTGCTTTAATATTCTCGATCAACGATGATTGTACTTGCAGCTGCATCAACTGTCCCGAAGAATGCGGTAGCACGATCTCCAACTCGAATCTCCGAAAGTCTTCAATAAGCTCCTTCTGTACAGTCAACATCCGAATTGCTGGCAACCGACTAAACGCATCCGGCACAACATTAACTTTCCCCGGATAGTACTTAAGATCAAGATCGTAGTCAGCCATCAGCTCTAACCATATACGCTGCCTCATGTTAAGCTCTTTCTGCGTGAACACATACTTTAGGCTTTTGTGATCGGTGAATACTTCGACCCTTTCGCCCAATAAGTAGTGTCTCCAAATCTTCAAAGCGAAAATTACCGCTGCAAGCTCCAAATTATGAGTTGGGTAATTCTTCTCATGGATCTTCAACTGTCTCGATGCATAAGCTATAACTTTCTCATGCTGCATTAAAACACATCCCAAACCTCCCAGATGCATCGCTGTGAATCAACAATCCTCCGGAACCGTCTCGTACGGTCAAAATAGGAGCGATTATCAATATCTGCTTTAACGCCTCAAAAGATGACGCACATGTATCCGTCCATACGAACTGTACTTCCTTACACGTAAGCTTGGTCAAAGGCTCAGCCAAACGAGAAAAATTCTCCGCGAACCTTCTGTAATATCCTGCAAGTCCAAGAAAACTTCTGATCTCTGCTACATTCTTCGGAATCGGCCAATCTCAAACTGCTGTAATCTTCTCGGGATCAACGGCGATTCCATCTCCGGATACGACATGCCCCAAAAACTTCACTTCTTCAAGCCAAAACTCGCACTTACTCATCTTTGCATACAATCTTTCTTGCCTCAATGTCTGCAGTACGATCATCAAGTGTTCTGCATGCTTTTCTAGGCTCCTCGAGTAGACTAGAATATCATCGATGAACACCACTATAAACTGGTCCAAGAACGGTGAAAAGATTCGGTTCATTATGTCCATAAATATCGCCGGTGCATTCGTGACTCCGAATGGCATCACTAAATGCTCGTAATATCCATACCGAGTTCGGAATGCAGTCTTGCAAATATCTTCAGATTTAACTCGGACCTGATGATATCCGGATCGCAAATCCAGCTTCGAGAATACCCTCGCGCCACTAAGCTGCTCGAACAATTCGCCAATGCAAGGGATCGGGTACTTGTTCTTAATAGTCACCCGGTTTAATTCTCGATAATCGATGCACATCCTCCTTATGCCATCTTTCTTCTTGACTAGAAGAACTGGAGCTCCCCAAGGTGAATTACTGCTGTGAATCCAACCCTTCTCAAATAATTCGGTAACCTGCTTCTTGACTTCTTCCAACTCTACTGGTGCCATTGGATAGTACGCCTTTGAGATTGGCGCTCCACCAGGAACAAGATCAATCACGAACTCCACATCTCGTTTTGGCAGTAAACCCGAGATGTCCTCAAAAACGTCCATAAACTCTCGAACTACAACTAGCGCTTCCTCCTTATCAACTTCCATTGATGAAAGAACATTGCTTGTCGGTCTAGCCCTATGCTCGACTGGCCCGACAGAACTGCTACCTCCAGCAAAAACAAACTCCGTATGTCTGAGAATCTGGAAAATCACTTTCTTTGCCCTACAGTAAATGTGAGCATGGAAAGTGCCGAGAAAATCCATTCCCAAGACAACATCATAACTGCCGGTATCGATCACCAAGAAATCTGCAAAACATGGACTCCAAGTTACTTAAATAGAGTACCGCATTGTAACCATGCTGCAGTTTATAGTTACAATCACATAAATCCACTCAAGTCGCCCAAATCCTAAAGATAAACAATAGGGAAAATAAAGTTTCAATTCGAGATGCAAAGAGGTTTGCATATCGTCAAGGTAAGGATCAGGAGGAAGTTAAGATTCAAGAATGGCAAGATGGTAAAGTGGCAGGACATGTTCCTAATCACGAGTATTCTGATTCGTGTATTGGGTCCAATACCCAACTACAAAAGAATCAAACCCAATTAACCTAAATCCTATGTCTCTGATACCAAACAAACCCTATCACACACCGCTTCCCAGAGTGCGCTAAGATCGGCACGTGACAGAGCCAACCGTGCTACCTGTGGCGAGGAAATATCCCTCCACAGTCATATTACGGCTGTCTAGAGATATCAAGAACAGGAAATAAAAGAAACTATCTAGTAGATGTCCCTGAGCCAGAAATAAAGAGTCAAGAAAAATATGCGGAAGCAATAAATTCAAGTAACAATCACAATCTGGAATGTAAACATAAATTAAACTGGATACTAACTGGATCCTCACTGCTCGGCCTGACGGCAGAAGTACTCCTGATCAGCCTGCGACAAAGGTAGAGAATCTGGGCCATGCAAAACCCAGACGTCAGTGCGTCATAATATCACAATAATACAATCAGGAGGTAACAAGACATGCAGGCATGAGTATGAACAGTAATAAAAGTAGAACAGTAACATGAATAAGAAACGGTGAAGGGTAAAAGCACATGTGACGTGTGGTGTGTAACCTGAACTAAACTACTGGGTTAACTACTCTCAATTCTTTGAAATCAATTTAATGAATCGTCGATGTAACTCAATAGTATCCCGTGCATGCCCGGGACCACGGTCAAGATTCTCGGGCTGAATTCGAGACATGCCGCTAGGAAGTAAACAGGTAACATGTACAGATGAATGATGTCAGCAGCAGCATCCCGGGGCTGGCCTAGCCCGTAAAACTGATCAGTATAAGCATCGAACTGTCGAGTTATAAGTCAGGTTTCATCTTTGATTTCCCTATACCCCCAAGTTATGTATTCAAGTCAGGTATTGATAAATCTGAAGCTAATGCCAACACAGGATCAAGCAGGAACTGGTTTGTCTATACAGACAACAGGATATGTCCATCGGGACAACATGTCAGGATTGTCGGCATTAGAAACAGAATCAGGTAACATGTCAAGTAGTGATATATCAGGTCAAGTCTGGTAGTGTACATGTGTCAAGCGGATGCTCATAATAAACAGTAGCAAGTACAGAATCACGGTACAAGTACGGATGTACAATAAAAGCGTGGGGTATCAATATAACAACAATATGTAATAATGTGATATAGTATGTGAATAGACATAGAATTTATGGTATGGATGCATAAATATTGATTAGAGGTTACAATTACAGTTCCAATACTAATTAGGATGCACTTTGTTAGGTATGAGTGTTACTACAATAATAATATGAATTAATGTGATCTATAGATGCGGTTATATATATTTTAAATGATATGGATGCAGACGGGTATCCGAAAACAGTAAAACTTTAGTATGGATGTACAATGTGATAAACGGGTAACATTTTACTCATATGGATGCATTATACTATACCTAACATGTAGCAAGATGATTTAGCATGCGACTAGACATGTAAATAATGATACGGATGCACACGGACGTTATATAACAGTAAAATGATAAACTGGTGAATGCAAGATGTACAACTAAATACTATGAGATGTAAATATTCCATTAGGTGCAGTATATTGTAAAATAGTATGTAACAAGATAGGTTTGCATGCACTAGATGTGAAATAACTTGTACGGATGCATACGGATGTCGTAAAACTGTAAAACTAAACATGGGATGCATGATTTAAAATACAAGTGTTATATTTATTCAAATAGATGTAAATACAGTAACATAGCATATAGCATGATAAACTTGCCTCGATGGATCACGATACGGATACGAACGGCACGTCCGACGTCGGTAAATCGTCGCAACGCAAACACGGCACGCGGGACAGGTCCAAGCAATGCAAGAGGGTGATCATGCAGGTAAGGTACGTCCACTGGGTCATCTGGATCGTCGGCGTCAAGCACGGCTCCGGCGGGTGACCGGAAAAAGATGTGAAATCAAGAAAGAGAAAGAGGAGAGACAAAGAAGAAGAAAGAAGAAGAAGAAAGAAGAAGAAAAGGAAAAAGAGTTGGGGATTGGTGTGCACTGGATTCAGATAGGAAGACGAGGGGGTGATTGTGAAGTGAAGGTCTCCGGCGAGGGGCTGCCGGTGATGGGTTTCACGGTAAGGCAAAGTGTGTGCAAAGGAGGTTAGGGTTATGGGTTGTAGGGGTTTGCTCGGTTGGGTTCTTCCCGTTGGGACTGAAGGGGGTCGAAGGGATGAGCGGAGGAGATGAGAAGGTGGTGAGGGAGGTGATGGGTGTGTGCAGTAGGGGTTATTGGTGTTGATAGAGTTAGGGAGATAGCTCGGTTGGGTTCGAGATTGGTGCAGGGGAGAAGGGAAGAGGAAAAGATGGAGATGATGATATGAGAAGAAGAAGATGATGACGTTGAGGTTGGGATGCAGAGAAGGCGGCTAAGGTGCAAGGTGATGGGTTTGGGTGTGCGGGGTTGGTGCTCAGGGTGGAAAAAAAAGAAGGAGATGGCAAGGAGAAGGAAGAGGAGATGAGGGTGAGGTCGAGGTGAGGAGTAGTGAGGAGTTTTAGGGTTAGGGTTGAGGAAGGCAGAGGAGCTCGATGGGTCTCGAGGAGGCTCTCGGGGTTTAAATAAAGGAGAAGAGGAAACGTGAAGAAGGGAGGTGGCGATAGCGCGACGCGGTGACTCCGAAAAGAGAGAGAAAGAAGAGAGAGAGAGAGACAGCGGGGGAGAGAGAAAGAGAAAGAAAGCGAAGATAGGAGAGAGGAGAGAGGGGGAGAGAGAAAGAGAAGTGTTCCCTTCCGAACGGCGGCCGCGACGTGGGGACGCCTGGCCTGAGATTCGGGGCAGATGCTATTTGGTCTTATCCGTCCACCTTTCCGAAGATGCCAAGTTGATTTATGGCACCGTGTATCGGGGGTTTAGACGGATGCGGCCGATGTAGCAGACTTCGTCAGATTCCCCCTCGCTTGAGGAGTTTTTGATTGTGGGGACGCTCTTCCCTGCAGGCGCAAGCCCCTGCAGTTAATTACGCTACCGCATCGCGGTAACAACTTTCACCTTCTCCAGAATTTCACTTCGTGTCGTGTGTGTTTGTTTTGTTTGTGGTTGCCCGTGGATTGTATACGGAGACTGAGTAATGCCGTCGCCCGTAGGACGTGGATTAGTCCAAATCTGTATTTACTTAGATTTGGGTTTGGTGTTTTTAGTTTAAGGATGCATTAGCCGTGTTACGGCTAAGATCAACTTAAACGTTCGTTAAGGATACGTCAGTCCTGTTTGAGACTGAGATCAACTTAACGTAGTGATCCGTTTAATATATGGCCGTCAGGACTCGTCACCTCTCTGATGTCGTTGAAGGATTACAACGACATGTGTCAGAGGAGCTCGGAGATGTACCCTCGAACCAGAGTTGATTGGGAGTTTTATAATCCATTTGAATGTTTAAGGATACGTTAGCCGTGTTTGGGGCTAAGATCGACTTAAACGGGA
Source organism: Agapanthus africanus (assembly GCA_030015575.1). Lineage (NCBI taxonomy): Eukaryota > Viridiplantae > Streptophyta > Magnoliopsida > Asparagales > Amaryllidaceae > Agapanthus > Agapanthus africanus. The sequence goes on from JASDDO010000010.1 coordinate 136,712,390, forward strand.
TCGTTTAGATCCGGTAAAAGAGCATTTGGAGGCTCTATTGTTCCAGTTTAGGGACGTGGTGGTCCATACTCCAGTTTAAGGACGTGATGGTCCATGTTCCAGTTTAAGGACGTGGTGGTCTATGTTCCAGTTTAAGGACGTGGTGGTCTATCGCCAGTTTAGGGACGTGGTGGTCCATATTCCAGTTTAGAGACGTAGGGGTCCATTATTAGTTTAGGGACGTTTCGGTCCAAAATTAGTTTAGGGACGTTTCGGTCCAACATTAGTTTAGGAACGTTTCGGTCCAAAATTGATGTGTGTGGTCGTCGGGACCCGTCACCTCTCTGACGTCGTTGAAGGATTACAACGATAGGAGTCAAAGGAGTTCGGAGATGTACCCTCGAATCAGTCGTAAATTGATTTAGGGAGCAGCCGTGCTCAGCCAATTTAATTTGAGGACTTACGGCCATGATTGGGCTAAGTCCAGTTGAAAAATATTCAACGCCTTTATTTGTTTTTGGTCTGTTAGACCTGTGCTAGGTCTTGGCCCATTTTTAAATAATGCATTGCATTATTTACTATTTTTTTTTTGGGCTCTGCCCATAAAAGATGCAGAGCATCAATTTATTCTGGGCTCTGCTCATTTATGAATGATGCAAGGCATCTACTTTGTTTGGGCTCTGCCCCTTTTTGCATAACATTTTTATTATTTTGTTTGGGCTCTGCCCATTTATAAATGATGCAGAGCATCAATTTAATTAGGCCTGCTTGGTCTTTTGACTTGGGCCTGGCCCTTTGGGAAATGCATTGCATTTATCAGGCGCTTTGCGCCAATCAGAGAGCGCAAGCGCTTAAAGTGCTGACACGTGTCGCGCAAGCGCAGTGCGCTGCGCTAATGCGCTGCGCCTGCGCTGCTGACACGTGGCGCGCTCCGGTGGCTTGCGCCAATCCAAGAGCGCAACAGCGCAGTTTTCAAGTGCAAGGCACTATGATTTAAGAATCTTTTAGATTCAGGAACCAATGGTTCACAAAAGAAGTGCAAAGCACTTATTCGTTTCCTTGATCTAATTTAGATCAAAGAAAAACAAGTTTTTCTTTTTATTTCGAGAACCAAAGGTTCATAAAAGTGCAAAGCACTATTTTTTATTTATTTTTGTTTTTTCTTCTCGTTTTAAAGAATCAGTGATTCATAAGAAGTGCAAAGCAATGTTTATGAAGATCATTGATCTGGTTTTTAGATCAATGATCTATTAGAAGAAATTTCTTCTCTCTTGTGAAGGTTTTTACCTTTTTGTTGAAATTTTTCTCAGAGTTCTCTCTGTTTGAAGCTCTTGATTTTTTTTCAAGAAATGTTGATGCCTTTGAATTGAGGTCTAGGGGCTTTTTTATAGTGCCCATAAATTAGTTAAATTTGTTAAAGAGATCTTTCTCTGAGTGATTTGGGGAATTTTCCCCACCGTTGGATCTTTGATCCAAGGGCTTCTGTTTTACAGAAGAAAATCTTCTTGTTTTGACAAGAACAGAAAGATTTCTTTGAAATCTTAATTCTGTTTGGCGCAAATGCCTCAGCGCGTGACACGTTTCATGCAGAGCAAAGCGCAGCGCAGCTGCGCTAGCGCATCTGCGCTGACACACGTCGCGCAGCGCAAAGCGCAGCGCAGCTGTGCTAGCGCAGCTGCGCTGACACGCGTCGTGCAGCGCAAAGCACAGCGCAACTGCGCTGACACGTGTCGCGCAGCGCAAAGCGCAGTGCAACTGAAGCATTGCTTCCTTTAACTTTACTTAAAATAGAGCTTTGCTCTGATTGGGTGCGCTGCTTTGGGCGCTGCGCTGATGTGTCTGCGCCTGACACGTGGCGCGTTGTGCCCGGGATTTGAAGCGTTGCTTCAAAGTTTGAATTTTGAATTTCCAGCAGAGCTTTGCTCTGATTGGGGGAAACAATGTCCCCCCACCGTTGCGCTTACATGGCGCGCACGTGAGTGCGACGGTGGCGAGACTCCAACCGTTGGATCAAAGGGTGATCTGAAGGGGCGCAAGCGCCTATAAATAGGACCCTTGGTCCTTGGTGATTTTTACCATCTTCAAGATTTTATTTTCCAGAGCCCTGCTCTTGCTTTTAACAACTTCAAAGCCTTGCTCTTGTTTTTCAAGAACTTTAGAGTTCAAACTCTAGAACATTTTTAGGTAAAATTTAGCTTAAATAAATTAAATTAAATTTAGTCAACAGAGCCTTGCTCTCATAGATTTTGATCTAAATAAAACCCCTTTGGGGTTTCACCAAAAGAGCCTTGCTCTCAAGAATCCATAGATCTGAAGAGATCTTGTTCATGGGTTTTAACCTATGAACAGAGCTTTGCTCATGGATCAAATGTAGATCTTTTTTAATCTGAAAATGGAGAACTCCTAAAAGTTTTCTTGGATCTTTAAGATCTAAAAAAAAAATTTAACTTCTAAAATTTTATTTAATGTATTCTCTTATCATTATTGTAGAGCTAGGCTCTTTTAAGGAATCTTATTCCCTTGAGACCAGAGTTTGACAAGTGTCACTCTGTGACAGAGCTTTGCTCTGAAAGGGGAGATTCTCTCCTTGTCTTTAGAGATTTATCATTTAATGAGAGTATTCTTTTGGGGATCTCCTTATTAATTGATAGTCCCATCCAAAGATGGGGCTGTCTTATTAATTGGCACATTGTCACCTGGATTTTGTGGGTCCCTCTTTGGTCCCCCCCACACTGCATTGCAGTGTAGTATCAAGTGTCAGGCTTTTTAAAATTAAATTATGACACTGAAGGCTGAATTTCATTTTTCTTTGCAGGAAATCATGTCCGCTGATCTGTCTTTCCCATTTGTTCGCTCAGAGGGAGGATTTCCCCAGGCACCAGTGGACCGAGTAGTGCTCGCTCTCATTAAGGATCATGACCCCGAGCATAAGAGCCTTCACTTGTGGGGTAAATGGTATAATGAGATCATCCAGGGTCGCCGAAGTTTCGGTTTCGCCACGTCGTCTGAGCCAACGTCTTCACTCCCCTACGCAGATGAACCCCCGGTGAAGTATGCCGTGGAGGTCAAAAATTGGAACTCGGATGACCTCCTACAACCCGCGATTGGTGCTATTCCCGTGCAACCGCCGCCGGCAATCGATATTTTAGGGAGGAGAATCTGTCAGGGTGAAGCACGCCCTTGGGGACAGGCCTATAACATAGGATTGATGCCGCGACCGCCCGCCGGATATTTACAGTGGGCCCGGTATATTTTGTCAGCGAAGGGGACTCATCTGATGAAGATAGGCTTGTATTCGGCCATCTATGTCTCGCTCTTCGAGTATCCCTCTCCTCCAACGTGGTGGGTTAAGGCTTTTGTTGAAAAATGGAACATCCCCACCCACACCTTCTCGATGACAGACCGGGAAGTCTCTATCTCCTTGGAGGAGTTTGCTGAAATCTCGGGTTTGCCGATGAGGGGAGAGCTTTACGAGGAGCTGCTTCCTCCCGATGAGTACGTCTTTACCACCAAGCCGCTGGTGTTTGACCTGACGCCTGAGAACGCTATTCAGCACCAGTACCTGGGCTTGGTTAAGGTGCTGGAGATCTATGAAGGACTCTATCCGGAATCGGGCGTCCGGGGCGTCAGTTTTGCAGATTTTATTGCCCGTTTTATTCGGTCGGAGTTCTTATCGGAGCAGAGCAAGAAGTTCGCCCAGCTCGACGACCCTTTTAGATTCGGTTTGGATCGCCGACCCACATCGGAGGATGACCATAAAGATTTTTACCTCCCCAGTGCCGTCGTCGTCCCTTTCTCGGAAATTGCCGTCCCGGGCATAGATGAGGAGACTTTTTTTGTAGGGTTCCTGGGCTTGTGGCTGTGCAGCTTTGCGCTCCCTATGCACCCATGCCACATGCGGCCATCTTTTTTCTACCCAGCGCATCGGATGGTGGCTGGTTTGCAGTTGTCAGTAGGAATCGTCGGGCTGGCTTACCTTTATAATGGACTTAGCATAGCGGCGGACGCTAGTGAGCCTGGGGTGCAACCCGCCAACTTCCCGATGCACTATTTTACCTCTTGGATGGAAATGCACGTGCACGGGGTGTTCGGCGCCCATAAGATTCCTCCCTTTTTTGAGAGATGCAGACTCCCGAGGGTCATACGGTTGGTCGGGGCTTCGATCGTAGTTGCACCTCCGCGGGAGGCTAGGGGACTGCTCCTTCGACCACGCCTAGTTGGAGCGATGACTTCTTTCTGTAGGGTTCCTAGGCACACTAATGAGGTCTCACAAGTGATCAAACATGGCTAATTCAAAATTTTACATGTGCCTACAAACCCTAATACGGATCGTTAACTAGATTTATAGGTGATGCGATGCAAGTAAACAACTTTAACTTAAATGAAAGAAGCTACAACCTTTGTAGATCCGGTCCTCCACCTCCTAGGCTCCGTGATGACGTCCCTCCGCTGTCCAAATCGAACCCATGACTCTAGCATCGGCTTCATCGGAGAAATGGGCGGGCTAGGTCGTCGACTTCGATGCCGAAGATGATCTACGTCGAGGCAATACAAGATCAAGCTCCAACTTCACCAAGTCATGAAACTTATGAAGAAAACATCCTATACTACTTGGCAAGAGGTAGAGGATGAAGAAATAGGAGGTGGGTTCTCTTTAGAATTGGATTTCTCACTCTTTTGCTCAAGTTGCCATTGATGGAGGCAAGGTTTTCTTCTTGTTGAAGATGAAGAAGAAGAAGAAAGAATATGATAGAATAAAAAGGATTATCTTCAAAAAAGAAAATCCAACTCATTCTTATCATAATCCAACCTTGGTTAGGTGTAGAGACTAAACTAGGGTTTAGTTGAATGGTTAGGGTTAAGGACAAAACAAGAATGGTAGACTTTTCAAAGATGATAAAAAAGCTTCTTGAAGCTTCAAGCAAAACAACAAAAGAAAGTCACCATTTCTCTTTGCCAAAAACAAATGAATAAATAAATAAGTGAAATGAAACTCTAACCATTCACTAAATATGGTTTAAGTCTTTACACAAACCCAAGTTTGCATGTATCATCAAACATGATACAAACAAGTGCACAAAAGTATATCACATATACAACTTGTGCAACTCAAGTGAGAAAATCCATTTAAAGTGAACTAATATTAGTTAATGCAAAGTAATATATCAAATATATAATTATGCATTAAATCATTAAATCAATACTTCATTTAACGATCCGGTCATATCGCATATGACCGACTAATATTCAATGTATCGGCTTATCGAATCAATCCTTGATTCGATAACTAGGTTATATCGCATACAACCAATCGATACATTCATCGCGAGAATAGAATACGGTATCACATACACGCATTATTCTCGGCCCCGCACATATCTCATATGCGCTCCTATTTCGTTTCGCTTGAGCCAGGAAACCTCTGTGTAGGACTCTAAAGACTCGTCAATACGCCGGCAGCAGGTGATGATCATATCAAACACCCACAAGCCGCAAGCGGTCTGCTAAACATAACGGCCACCCGGGTATTGAGCGATCAGAAGATCGACGAGCAAGCCTGCTCACACTCCTGTGAATCCAACCAGCAACACTTACCGTATAGTCCGGTCTGTTCGTCTGATATGTCGCATATCTCGCCTAGGGGTGGTAAACGTCAGACCCCAATAGCTCGATAAGTCATGCCGACGTAAGGTCCACAACATTCATGAAACTACTGATAACTCTTACCAGTATATCACTGCAACCCTGGCCAGGGATTTCCTGTTATGGCCAGTCGAGCATAGCGCAACATCCACCCCCAATACCGGGAGAGACGAATCCCCTCCTATCGCTCATTGCCTCTATGTGAATCGGGACTGTACCCAAAAACCACCTATTTGCACGACTCAGTAGAGCCGTGGTAGGGTGGAAATCAAAGCACAGTGGGAGACACACAAGACTCTATGACGATCTCGGGTCAACAGACTAAGTTGTACCAGTGTCACCAGAGAACTGCCATCTGACGTGAGGTATAATACCATCTGGGAGTTCTCGGTTAGTCCGTTCAGTGTACCCAGTCTCCACTGAGCACCCGCATACCATCTCTGATGTCAAACACCAATGGATATGGGATCATCCATCGCCCATCACATGGGTCGAGAAGATATACGCTAGTCTACTCTGGAATATCGATGCCCCGTCTCGATATTCCCACGACTAGGAACAATGAAGGATGTACTCATTGACTACCCAGGCCCCACTAGTATGATCTGCATCATAGTCCTGGAAGTCGAGTACACATCCTAAAGGCTTTATCAACATGTAATCAGAGAGACAGAAAGTATACATGTTAAGATAAAGAGCAACCAGATAGCGTACTATCATGTCGAGCAAGAAAGTCCTACCTATATATGTCCCAGCATCCACTACAATATACATCCAATGTACAGTAATGGCCTCTAGGGCATACATATAACTAACAATCTCCCACTTGCACTAGGGCCATCTATAGCAGTGGTTGCAGTATCACATACTCAACCATCCCATAAAAGTCTCTCTTTGGGAAAAGGCCTTCGTGATTGGATCCGCTGTGTTGTCCTCTGAGTCTACTCTCCTTACCTCGATCACCCTGGAGATCAACTATCTCCATGATCAGGTGATGCTGCCTCAGAATATGTCTGGGTCACTGATGGGATCATGGTTCCTTGGCCAAAGCCACACTTCCATTGTCACACAATGGTGGGAACCTAGTTCATCTTATGAACCAATATACACCCAAACTGCCTCTTTGGTAGTATCTTTAATAGCGATGTTACCAGCCTTTATCGTCTAGTTTGCCACGGTATATGGCTTAGAACTCTTCCAACATACCGTCCCTTTACTGAAAGTAAAGACAATGCCTGCGACTGACATTCAGTCGTCCTTATCACCTTGGAACCTTTCCAGTGATTCTCCCCAGGATCAACTGATACTATCTCACTATAACTAGTGAGAATCCTAACATCCATTTAGATCTATCTCATAGATCCAAAACCTAGGATTTAGGAGGTATCACTTTGATCCTATATGGAGAATCTATGTGATAAGAGGAGATCGACCGATCGTAGAATAGGAAACTCCTTTCCTATCAAGAGTATGTCATCCACGTACTCTACGAGGATCATTACCATACTCCATACTACCCTTTTGTACATACAAGGTTCATCTACCATTTTGATGAAGTCAAACTCTTTGACTACCACATCAAAACAGATGTTCCAACTCCGCGATGCCTGCTTTATCCTGTAAAGCAACTTGCACACGTTTCCGCTGCTCCCACTGTTTACGAAGCCCTCTGGCTGTGTTCTTATTGACGTTCTCTTCTAAATCATTATTTAGAAAAGTAGTTATGGCACCCAACCACCAGATATCGCGGTTATGGTATGTAGCAGTGGCAAGTAGGATCTGGATGGACTTAAGCATAGTCCCTAGAAAAGGTTTCATTATTATCCACACCTGGTTGATGACTAAAACCTTTAACAAGTCTAGCTTTGAAAGTCTTAACTTTTCCATCTACACCAAGTAATCTTCTCAAGATATACTTGCTCCTGATGGGGATTTAACCCTTCAGATATAGCAATCAAAGTCCATACTTTGTTGGTGTACATGGATTCCATCTCAGATCGCTAAGCATCCAGCCATTCTTACAGAGTCCCTACTCTGGATGGCCTGCTCGAAACTAGTTGGGTCATCATCTCATGATGCATTCCTCGCTCCCACTGTCATCGAGAAACCGAGGTATCTCTCAGGCAGGTGAGGAACCCTACCAGATCGGCGGAGAGGCAGAGGTTCGTCGGGGACTATTGAACCCTTTGGTTCTGTCCAATCAGCTGCAGTTTTGTATAGCTAGAACCTTTCCAGTTCTACAGAACTGACCTTACCTCGATTTTGTCCGGATTTTGCTTTTAGACATAGGCCGGACAACCCCAAATCTTAACTCGCTTAAGAGATGGGTTCTTCCCATACCATATCTCATATGGAGTGGTAGGCACTGATTTGATTCAAACCTAATTCAATAGGTATGCAGCTTCTCAAGCGCATAACTCCCAAAAGGAAATAGGTAACTCAGTAATACTCATCATAGAGCACACCATATCATATAGGGTGCTATTGCTCCGCCCTGATACACCGTTGTGCTGTGGTGTATTCAGAAGAGTAACACTGAGAGAGAATCTCATTTTCCTTTAGAATAGTCCAAGGATTCTATGCACAAGTATTCTCCTCCCTGATCTTATCATAGGACATAATACTTATACCCGTATTTTGGTTCTCTACTTCCAACTTATATTCTGTGAATACCTCAAAAGCTTCGGACTTATGTTTCAACAGGAACATATGACTGAATCTTGAGAGATTATCAGAGAATATAATGAAGTATAAAGAACCAGTCCTGGCATATGTAGACAGGAGACCTTACATACATCATCATGTATCATTCCCAAGAGTTCATTAACTCTTTCTCTGTTTCCAATAAACAGGGCTATGGTCATCTAATCTTTGTGACATGACTGGCAAGTTTCACAAGACGTAAATTCAAACTGATTTAAATATTCATCTAAAATGTAACTTCATCCAATCGGGTCGCATTGATATGACCTAGTCTACAATGCCTCAAGAAGGATTCGTTCATTTCTGAACTCTTCCTCTTGTGTGTGTTCTGTATACTAGGAACTGTAGTTTGATTTAGAACGTCAATGCTTTTAGATAACGTGCCTGAACCGATCAACTTTTGATATAGGAAATGTTCAAAACATTATCCAGCAATACAAATTTTATCATTACTTTAATAAATAAAGAGATTGATATGATTTTGTATATCAGGTTCGGTATCTAATAGCATTTGTTCAGAATCAATGTATTGGTAATACATGGTGACAGTGACCAACAGACTTGGCTGCAACACTTGCCCCGGTTTCTGTCTCATGAAACTTATCACCCGTTCTCAGTTTTCTACCTTTTTGTAGCCCTATGTAACAGATTACATATCTGGGATCCTGATCCGGTATCAAATACTCAGGATGCAGAGAATGCTGAGAAACAGTTCTTTGTAATGAACATACCTGAAGGAGATGCATCATATGCACTTTCTTCGTTTGGGCGGCATAGGAATTCTGGTATTCCCTTATTTCCTGCTCTGTCTTATAACAATTATAAGTTGGAGCGGGACCAACGTTCCCCAGCTCAGTATAACAAGCGGGTTCGGTCAATACATCCATATTATTATCTTGATTAAGGCGTGATATGGTCGCTACCTGGAGAGAGAGAGAAGAAAACACTCTGCGTGCGCTCTTGTAAGATCAGATTGGTTATTTATTTTATCTAATCAGGATGGCTCCCACTGTTTTTATCAAATCTTCCTTCAAACCTTAAAAGGAAAGACTAGCCGGGATTAATTAGACTCTGCAAGTTCGCCAATCTTTCAGCCAGGCCAGTGTCGGTACTTTGAGGGAGGTTCCCCGTGCTTTCGCACGGACCTAATTACAGTAAACCTCGTTTTCCCAGAGGCGTAACCCCGTTGACCCCTTTCTAGACACCTACTTAATCGGCTAATTGTAAAGTGCAAAACTCTCCCAGGAGTAACAATTACTCGCAGTGGGTATCGGGATCCAACTATCACATAGAAGGTATGCAATCTCATTGCAAATTTCAACACTTGAAACTCCCGATAAAGGTTTTTACCCCTAGCACCTATGACCTTAACTATGGTTAACAAATCATAAGTACTAGTCAAGTTCTACCCGTCATTTCGTGATTAATTAGACCCACCCACATGACCCTTAACTAAGGTCAACAAAGTCACGCGACTGTCCTAACTAATCGCATCATATGCGGTGTAGGAAGACATCACTTAGCTACCGTACACTGTGCCTTAACTAAGGTCAACAAACACAGCACGAATACTAAGTACTCTACTTCCTAAAATGATGGAGGGTTGCGGCTGGTTTTTATGAAAACCTTTAACGCTTTGAACTTGATCTCGTTACGGAATCAAATGGTTTTTAAATGGAATGTTTTTGAAGCTTTTCTAGTTTTGCTAAAGGGGTCACTCCCGGTGAAGGGATCGTCGGCCCTTTCCTCGTCGAATGAGGTGCGGGATATATCATATATATCACTGTGCAAAGCAGAAACTATAGAAGCAATCAAAAGACAAACTGAGTGTTGTAGCATCTTCCAGTTATTGCTAAAGGAGTCACTCCCGGTGAAGGGATCTCGGTCGTTTCCTTATCGAATAAGGTGCAGGATGTTCTACAAGGAACACCGCGATGCAAAGCAAGAACTGTAGCTACCTGTTTTATTTTGAAATTCGATTCCACAACATCAATTAGGTTTATTTTCTTTTATTAATCTTATTAATGAATATCCCATCATTTAAGTCCACCTAATCATCACAGATAAATATAACGTACGCTTATGCCATCCGCATTCGCCTCGATGTCCCGTCTGCACCGTTAGGTTAGGTAACTAACGGCAGAGCGGGGCAGGGCTGGCGCGGGTGTAAAACATAAGTAACGTCTATATAATATATCATATATACTATATATTATATCTATCAAAGAACATCACATGATCACATCACAGATAACGCAGCAGAAAATATCATATGAAATATTGGATATACTAGGACGTCCGTGTTTTTAATACGAGCCAGTATAAAACACGGATTCCACGGTCGCGGTGAATAGCCAATCCCATACCCCTAGACCCCTACGAGAGAGGCAAGCAACCCTACCAATTCTAGGGTTAGGAGACCCGAACTCGACTCCTCGAGATGGTCTCCCACTGGACCCTAGAACCCGGTTACTTGTGCTCCCCTCCTTGGGTCTATCCTAATGCGGAAAAGTAAATAATATACAATGGGTGACATCTTCCGCAACCTGGAAGTGCCCCAATAAAAGAATATTACATACAAGTTTTTACATGAATGAAAATGAAAAACACTCATCTCACATAAAAACCCCCGGCTATTCGAACACGACGATCCAATATAACATATCCAGCAACACATAACATCACATGTCATCAACGTAAGTAAATATGCCCATCCCAATTGTCGTTGACATATAGCAACGAAACCGGCGATATCACATATTACACTTACGGTCACAGAAAAAAAAAGTGTAAAACTACAACAGTTGGAATCCGCAAACTCTTTAGACATCGCATGCCTAAACAAATGAATTCCTTAGACATCACATGCCTAACAATTATAAACCCCGCATTTTAGTCTCATTATCGAAAACTCTTTTCAATATCAAGTCGGACAATTCAACAGGATTCCCGACATTCTGATCGAATGCTCGTCGCAAACTTTAGTAGGCGGCTGCACCCCCGATACCGTCGACAAAGTACACCAAGGCGGAACACCGCTGCCGCGAGCACCCGAACGGATGCTTTCGGCGACGGGGTTCTCCTACAGTCACTTGGTCGAGGCTATGAGGTGAGGCTGTCTATTAAGTTTACCCGGCGAGTATCCGCGTACGCTACGTGATTGCGACGGACTTTTGATCACATCAAAATTCTGTGGCAACCGATCAAGTGAGACTAAACTGCTATGTTTATAACATTCAATCAGTTATCTCATAACTATTTGCGAATTCCAAGTATTGTATCACATTCCGGATAAATAGAAAATGTTAAACTTTCCGATCGAACAATCGAACACCCAAGTTTTCCCAATACAGCTCAACACATGAAATAAGTCTAAAAACATTCAGTTCATGCCTCAGCACCAACGGTCCAGCCGTAGAAGGGTCAAGCCAACGCCTCACATGTGGCACGCCGTACTGCCCCAAACCCTAAGGTTCAAAGGGCAGTTCAAGACGGTCACATAATCGAGTTAAGGTTTTTTGTCTTCTAGAGGGACCATCGCATTACTTGCACTACTTAGAACGTCGTTAAACTACGGAAAAGTCCAACAATTGGAAATTTCCCGGCAGGGGAAAAAGTGGGTATTTATATCCGGTCGAACTTTTTAACATATTCAAAAATATCCGGAAAACACATAGACAAAGTTTGACAATCCGATCGAATCTACGAACTCCCAATACAACCCAGAAAACTCAACTCTTGAGTCAGATTTAAATATTCGCAGAAAATACAGAAACAAAATATAAGAATTACTGTGCAAAAATCAATGGTAGAAACGACAAACTTGCCGCGGAACCGCCGCAATAGCCATGCTAATGCCGCGGTTCCGCCGCTCTTTGAGTGAATTAGGTTCTTGAAATTCACAGTAATTCTTAGATATTCCTGCTTATTTTTCTGCATATTTTTAATCTGGAAAAAACCCAGTTTTTGAAAAAAGTCCAGAGAGCATTTTGGAGTTAGGGTTTCGGTTCGATCGGACTTCAAACTCCGTCTGTGCATCGCCTAAGGCTCTAGCTAGGCTCTGATACCACTGTAGGGTTCCTAGGCACACTAATGAGGTCTCACAAGTGATCAAACATGGCTAATTCAAAATTTTACATGTGCCTACAAACCCTAATACGGATCGTTAACTAGATTTATAGGTGATGCGATGCAAGTAAACAACTTTAACTTAAATGAAAGAAGCTACAACCTTTGTAGATCCGGTCCTCCACCTCCTAGGCTCCGTGATGACGTCCCTCCGCTGTCCAAATCGAATCCATGACTCTAGCATCGGCTTCATCGGAGAAATGGGAGGGCTAGGTCGTCGACTTCGATGCCGAAGATGATCTACGTCGAGGCAACACAAGATCAAGCTCCAACTTCACCAAGTCATGAAACTTGTGAAGAAAACATCCTATACTACTTGGCAAGAGGTAGAGGATGAAGAAATAGGAGGTGGGTTCACTTTAGAATTGGATTTCTCACTCTTTTGCTCAAGTTGCCATTGATGGAGGCAAGGTTTTCTTCTTGTTGAAGATGAAGAAGAAGAAGAAAGAATATGATAGAATAAAAAGGATTATCTTCAAAAAAGAAAATCCAACTCATTCTTATCATAATCCAACCTTGGTTAGGTGTAGAGACTAAACTAGGGTTTAGTTGAATGGTTAGGGTTAAGGACAAAACAAGAATGGTAGACTTTTCAAAGATGCTAAAAAAGCTTCTTGAAGCTTCAAGCAAAACAACAAAAGAAAGTCACCATTTCTCTTTGCCAAAAACAAATGAATAAATAAATAAGTGAAATGAAACCCTAACCATTCACTAAACATGGTTTAAGTCTTTACACAAACCCAAGTTTGCATGTATCATCAAACATGATACAAACAAGTGCACAAAAGTATATCACATATACAACTTGTGCAACTCAAGTGAGAAAATCCATTTAAAGTGAACTAATATTAGTTAATGCAAAGTAATATATCAAATATATAATTATGCATTAAATCATTAAATCAATACTTGATTTAACGATCCGGTCATATCGCATATGACCGACTAATATTCAATGTATCGGCTTATCGAATCAATCCTTGATTCGATAACTAGGATATATCGCATACAACCAATCGATACATTCATCGCGAAAATAGAATACGGTATCACATACACGCATTATTCTCGGTCCCGCACATATCTCATATGCGCTCCTATTTCGTTTCGCTTGAGCCAGGAAACCTCTGTGTAGGACTCTAAAGACTCGTCAATACGCCGGCAGCAGGTGATGATCATATCAAACACCCACAAGCCGCAAGCGGTCTTCTAAACATAACGGCCATCCGGGTATTGAGCGATCAGAAGATCGACGAGCAAGCCCGCTCACACTCCTGTGAATCCAACCAGCAACACTTACCGTATAGTCCGGTCTGTTCGTCTGATATGTCGCATATCTCTCTTAGGGGTGGTAAACGTCAGACCCCAATAGCTCGATAAGTCATGCCGACGTAAGGTCCACAACATTCGTGAAACTACTGATAACTCTTACCAGTATATCACTGCAACCCTGGCCAGGGATTTCCTGTTATGGCAAGTCGAGCATAGCGCAACATCCACCCCCAATACCGGGAGAGACGAATCCCCTCCTATCGCTCATTGCCTCCATGTGAATCGGGACTGTACCCAAAAACCACCTGTTTGCACGCCTCAGTAGAGCCATGGTAGGGTGGAAATCAAAGCACAGTGGGATACACACAAGACTCTATGACGATCTCGGGTCAACAGACTAAGCTGTACCAGTGTCACCAGAGAACTGCCATCTGACGTGAGGTATAATACCATCTGGGAGTTCTCGGCGAGTCCGTTCAGTGTACCCAGTCTCCACTGAGCACCCGCATACCATCTCTGATGTCAAACACCAATGGATATGGGATCATCCATCGCCCATCACATGGGTCGAGAAGATATACGCTAGTCTACTCTGGAATATCGATGCCCCGTCTCGATATTCCCACGACTAGGAACAATGAAGGATGTACTCATTGACTACCCAGGCCCCACTAGTATGATCTGCATCATAGTCCTGAAAGTCGAGTACACATCCTAAAGGCTTTATCAACATGTAATCAGAGAGACAGAAAGTATACATGTTAAGATAAAGAACAACCAGATAGCGTACTATCATGTCGAGCAAGAAAGTCCTACCTATATATGTCCCAGCATCCACTACAATATACATCCAATGTACAGTAATGGCCTCTAGGGCATACATATAACTAACACTTTCTTGGATAAGGTCATAACAATAGGCTCAGAGACCATCAAGTCGGTTGTGTCACTACGCGATGACTTTAAAGACGGGGATTCCATATTGAAGGCTCAGGAAATCCTCCATCTCTACTCTATTCGGCCGGGCGCTACTTGGTGTTCCGGCAGAATGAGACAACACTCTTTATGAGGTATAATCCGCACCGGTTCGCTCAGCAATCGAGCTACAACCAAGGGATCCCAATGGAAGCTTTCTTGGAAAAGCCCGTGGTTAGCCGAGAGGGGATAAAGAACGCGATGCACCACTTCATGCGGCTTAACACGGGTTCCTATTTCTTCATTAGCGAGCCAAGCTGCATCCCCAAGATCCTCAACGTGTACGTGGCTTGGTATGCGCATGCTATGGGTCCGGATATCCAAATGGAAAAGCGCATGCTGGTCGACCGCAAGGGTGCGGCTCCTGGCGGCGATCGCAAGGCTTCCCTGAAGCCGAGGACCCCGGTCATTCCTCCATTGAAAGGTGCTGGAATTGGACCTCCGCACGTGTTGAGCCCTCCGTGCGGATTGCCGCTTCGCGATATTGTGGATGCGCCACCAGCCCCTCGTGCTCCAGCGGAAGTGATAAAGGTGGTATCGCCGAAGTCCGGCGCAGGCGCGGATATCGGGACCCGTCGCCCCAAGGTGTCTGCCAAGCGCAAATCAGCCCCGGGTGCATCCAAAGCCGGTGAGCAGAAGAAGAAGTCGCTCCTCTCACTCGATGCGATCCTCGGTTTAGAGCCTGAGGCCCCTTTTACCGAAGGAATAAGCGAATATGGTAGCAATAAGGGCTTCTCGGTAGACCCCGCAGACACCGATTTGGTGGCTGCTATTGTAGCTTCTGAGCGATCAGCGAGGCTCGAAGCAATGTTGAGTAAACTTGCTGATTCAGGTAACCATTAGTTGCTTTCTTCGTCATTTTATCACACATTTTTTTTATTGTCTTTGACTAATGCTTTCTCCTCTTTTAAACAGGGGTCAATACCGAAGAAGCCATCGCTGCTTCTTTGAAAACCTTCCAGGAGGAAGAGAATAGCGCGCTTTAATGGGCGTTGGTACGTATCGCCTTATCAAAAAAATTTGTCTTCTTCTCTGATGGCCAATCTAACCTCCTTTCTTTGTTTCTTTGCAGGGGCTGCGCCAGCTGATGTGGGGGCTATCCCCGGATCCTCTACTGAAGTTCCAGCTTCCTCGGGGCTGCCGCGGGAGCCTCAACTTGATAAAACGACGAGGGATGCCTTGAAAAATTTGGAGGCATCCCTGTTCACGGACGAAGACGCCTCAATGAGAGAAGCTCTGGTGAGGTCCGTCTCAACGGCTCGGGAGGAGAGGAAGCGACTGAGGCGCGAGGCGAAAGCGCGTAGGACTGCTTTGGCAATGGGAGCGGGCCCAAGCACCATTATCCTCTCTGCTTCTCCTTCTGAGGAGCTCCCGGCCGGTCTATCTACCGCATGCAGACAGGTAGCGCGTGCGGTTCGGGAAGCTAATGACAAGTCCACTTCGGGTAATTTTTCTTTCAGAATCTTGTTGTAAGAATTATAAAGCCGCCGGTTCTTATATATTTTATCTTGCAAGGCCAAGTCCGACCGAGGGGGAGGCGGAGACCGTTGAACCCAAGGAAGCAGAGGAGGCGGCACCTGCCGAACCCAGCCGACGGTGGGTAACGTCGCTGAGGCTTCGGAGCCTGAGTTGGAGGTTGAGGGGCCTGCAGCTGAGAAGGTCATTGATGCCGAACCTGAAGTGGCAGCAGATGAAATGATCATTATAACTGAGCCCAGGGTGGTGGCGGACGAGGCGCTTGAGGCCGGCGACCTTGTGGTGACGGTGGATGAGCCGATGGAGATCGCGGAGCCCAAAGGAGTGGCGGGTGAGATGAGCACGACTCTTGGGGAGGAGCCAGCCGCTCTCTCCCAAGAGTCCGGCAATGCTCCAATCATTGCCCTCCCCGCTTACGATCTTCTGCCGTCTCCTGGCCGCACGAGCACGACGACGGTCCCCATCGAGTCAGGTGATGAGGCCACGGGTGGTGGCCTCATGTCAATGGAGGAGGGAGTCGCCTCCGTTTCAGCCGGCAGCTCACCAGGTAAATCCTAAGTTGCTATCTTTCTTTACCTTACAATCCTTTCTGACAAGTTCATATTTGTTCGTAACGCAGGTGCAGTCAGTGCCGACGCCCCATTGCTCGAGGGAGCGCCTTCAACTACTGCCTTGGCGGTGGTCACCTCTCAGCCCTCTCTCATACCGTCAAAGATGTTGTAAGGTATGAGTCTGCAACTCATTAATCTCACTTTTCAGACGTATAGTTCATGTATTAAAGCCATACTGTTGTGTCTTTCAGGAGTGCTTTTTGACCATCTTTATCAGGTGTTGCTCCCACACTTCTCCTTCCCATCCGAACTCGCTTCTTCCTCTGGTGGCGCTGGTGAGTATGATTTCCATTGATATCATTCTTTCTTTTTTATTGATGGAATTACTTTTAACCCCCTTTTTTTTATTTCGATTGCAGTGCTACAGATTGAAGGAGGGGATAAAAGATCGGTTGCGCCACCGGCCCTTCCGACTTTGCCACCTGTCTCAGCTGGTACGGCGACTATCACCTTGATAACTCCCCCCTTTTTGTTTTCTGTACTGTTATCTGATCACATCCTGTTTCTTTTCAGCTGTCGTCCCGGTCTCGGCGCCCTTCGAGCCTCGCATCACCATGCCGGCAGGTCCATATCTGAGACGTCCGTCTTCGAAAGGCGCCGCGAATAGTCTGCGCATGTTGAGTGACTACGTCGAGGAACTCGACGTTGAAACTCCTACATCTACCGCAGACTTCGCTACGGCGGTTAACCCGATGCTGGTGATACTCGTGAACTTTCATGACGAGGGTATCATCGCATCTTGGGTTAACCATTGCAGGGAGATCGAGGCCCACCTACATCAGTTGGAGTCGCTGCGTCCCGCTCCTGAGACCTTGGCCGCCAGCAATCAAAGAGCAGCGTGGGTTGAGCGGAGTGCTTCTTACTTCCGCCATCTCGAACAAGAAGTCATTTCAAGGCGTAAGGAGCGCGGTGAGACTTCGAGCAAGTCTGCCCAACTGCATGCTCGGGTGGAGGCCAATGCTGCACGGCTGAAGGTTGTCTTTGAGGGTCTTCTGCAATGTCTTTCCGTAGGGTTATCCTTGAGGCAACAGCTTGACGTTGTCGAGCGGGATGCACTCAGCCAAGAAGCAGCCCAGAAGGCGGCCGAGGAGCAACTTTCATCCTTTTTACGGCAGCGGGCCCGGGTGGAAGCGGAGGTGGTCGCGGCAGCCACTCAGGAGGAGGCGCTGAAGGAAGTGCGAGAGCAGCTTGTGGATTTACTAAAGACACTTCCTCCTCAGTAGCTATCCCTCTTTGTATCGTTTGTACTTGTAGATAAAAAAGAATGTGTATATATATATATTTTTATTTAACATAATGTATCTTGTACCCAATCAAGTTTATGAATAGAAGATACACATTTTTTTGTAATGTCTTGTGTCATTTTCTCCGTCTTTTCTTTCTTTTATTATCAGCATGCCACCTTAGTAAACATGGTTGATGGATGATTAGAGCGAGTATCTTGACTTTCTTAAGAAATAGCGATGGCTTAGGCCGCAGGTTCAGATCTGCTGCCTAAGACTTTTCAACTCTATGAGCCGTGAGGGTCTCATAGAGATTTTTCTCCCTACGGATCAAGAGGATCTCATAGGTGGATTTTCTCCTTGGGAATCGTGAGGATTCCCAAGTGCGTTTCCTCTTATAAGTCGTAAGGATCCTATAAGAGAATTTTCCCTCTCACGAGTCGAGAGAACTCGTAAGTGTTTGGTGAGTTGACTTGTTTCCTGGTCGAAGTATTGCTCCAACGGGGAGGTCGTTGGCTGACTTGTTTCCGCGACGGAGGTCATTGGCTGACTTGTTTCCGCGACGGAGGTCGTTGGCTGACTTGTTTCCGAGACGGAGGTCGTTGGTTAACTTGTTTCCGCGACGGAGGCCGTTGGTTGACTTGTTTCCGCGACGGAGGCCGTTGGTTGACTTGTTTCCGAGACGGAGGCCGTTGGTTGACTTGTTTCCGAGACGGAGGTCGTTGGTTGACTTGTTTCCGAGACGGAGGTCATTGGTTGACTTGTTTCCGCAACGGGGGTCGTTGGTTGACTTGTTTCCGAGACGGAGGTCGTTGGTTGACTTGTTTCTGAGACTGAGGTCGTTGGTTGACTTGTTTCCGAGAGGGGGGTCGTTGGTTGACTTGTTTCCGAGACGGGGGTCGTTGGTTGACTTGTTTCCATGACGGGGGTCGTTGGTTGACTTGTTTCCGAGACGGGGGTCGTTGGTTGACTTGTTTCCGCGACGGAGGTCGTTGGTTGACTTGTTTCCGCGATGGAGGTCGTTGGTTGACTTGTTTCCGAGGCGGAGGTCGTTGGTTGACTTGTTTCCGAGACGGAGGTCGTTGGTTGACTTGTTTCCGCGACGGGGGTCGTTGGTTGACTTGTTTCCGAGACGGGGGTCGTTGGTTGACTTGTTTCCGAGACGGAGGTCGTTGGTTGACTTGTTTCCGAGACGGAGGTCGTTGGTTGACTTGTTTCTGCGACGGGGGTCGTTGGTTGTCTTGTTTCCGAGACGGGGGTCGTTGGTTGACTTGTTTCCGCGACGGGGGTCGTTGGTTGACTTGTTTCCGAGACGGGGGTCGTTGGTTGACTTGTTTCCACGACGGAGGTCGTTGGTTTACTTGTTTCCGCGACGGAGGTCGTTGGTTGACTTGTTTCCGAGACGGAGGTCGTTGGTTGACTTGTTTCCGAGACGGAGGTCGTTGGTTGACTTGTTTCCGAGACGGAGGTCGCTGGTTGACTTGTTTCCGCGACGGAGGTCGTTGGTTGACTCTAGGTTGTCTGTGAACCGTAGAGTCTTGGAACTGGGGACTTTGCCGTGGCTCCGATTGGTGATGTCACGTCCATGTCCTTCTAGAATGAGGAGGAACGCCGCTGTTGGTCTCCAGGCTGTAGATGTGGTCTTCGAGATCTGACTTCCCTTTGACGCAGCCTGGTGGGGAAATGTAGTCCCCTTTCCTTTTTTTGTTTATGCCCATGGATTGTATACAGGGGTTACTATGGACTTACCTGCAGGGCAAAAGTTTCATTCTTTCATTTTTTTTATTTCTTTCTGCGATGCTCTATCATTTCAGCTTTTTACATCGCGAAAGTCGCGATTGCCCAATCATTTCGGCTATTTTTCGCGGTGCCCAATCATTTCGGCTATTTATTTTATTTTTACTCGCTGCTTTTTATTGCGAGTTGCCCAATCATTTCGGCTATTTATTTTATTTTTACTCGCTGCTTTTTATTGCGAGTTGCCCAATCATTTCGGCTATTTTATATGCATGTGCGGCCTACCGGCTTTTCGCCGTAAACCTGAAATTAGACACCGATTTCGGCGTCAGCACCGCTACAACTGGGATATTGCCAGGAGCGAATCATCATTTGCCTCTGTCGATGTCGAACAAAGGTGTCTTAGCGAACAGGGTTAAGGTCCTGTCGACTAAGGCTTTTAACTTCATGAGCCGTAAAGGTCTCACAAAGGTATTTCTCCCTACAAGTCGTGAGGATCTCGTAGGTGTGTTTTCTCCTTAGGCACCGTGAGGATTCCTAAGTGTATGTTCCTCTGTAAGTCGTAAGGATCCTACAAGAGGGTTTTCTCCTTGTAAGTCGAGAGGACTTATAAGGGTTGTTCATCATGCGTACATATCCCCAGTCACAGATGGGACTTGGTTAGGAAAATGTTTATTCTCGCCCATGGATTGTATACAAGGGCCAGTATTGAGCCACTTGTAGGGCAATATGGAAGTTGTGGGGGTTGCTTAACCACAGGTTCAGGTCTCTGTAACTTAAGACTTTCAAATCTTATGAGCCGTGAGGTCTCATAAGAAAGTTCTCCTTACGAGTCGTGAGGATCTCGCAAGTGTATTTTCTCCTTAGGAATCGTGGGGATCCCTAAGTGTGTTGCTCCCTTGTGAGTCGTAAGGATCTCACGCGGGTGGTTTCTCCTTACAAGGTCGAGTGGACCTTATAAGTGTCTTTTTAACGAGGTTGCGCCCTTTCAGGTTTTCACAAACACCCGCCGGTAGTCCTGCTGTTTTTACTCATGGAGCCCACCCCAGTCTGTGAATACATCTTCTGGCATTATACTTGATAGGTCTAGTCTTCCATTACCAGGTTTTCATCCGTGCCCATTTTGCTTATGGACATACCGCTCTTATTTTATTTTATTATTATTATTATTATTATTTTTTACGAGGTCACGCCCTTTCGGGTTTTCACGAACACTCGCCGGTAGCCCTGCTGTTTTTACTCACGGAGCCCTTTCGGGTTTTCATCCGTGTCCTTTTTTGCTTATGGACATACCGTCTCTATTTATTTATATATTTTTTTTTGTTGTCGGCCTACGGATGCTGCGGTATTAGTTTAAGGACGTTTCGGTCCGCTATTAGTTTAAAGACGTTTCGGTCCGCCATTAGTTTAAGGACGTTTCGGTCCGTCATTAGTTTAAGGACGTTTCGGTCCAGTATCCAGTTTTAGGACGCAGTGGTCCGTCATTAGTTTAAGGACGTTTCGGTCCAGTATCCAGTTTTAGGACGTAGTGGTCCGTTATCCAGTTTTAGGACGTGGTGGTCCCTTATCCAGTTTTAGGACGTGGTGGTCCATTATCCAGTTTTAGGACGTGGTGGTCCATTGGGCTTTCTCTATGAATGAGTATGATGCCCCCGGCATATCCATCTTTTTTGGAGCATGCGGTTGTGGCGGGTTCACCTTCCAGTTTCCGGACAGCGCGAGTTTTCCTTGTTGGTATTGGTCTTCAACCCAGTTTTTGAAGACAAAGCAATCTTCGATCGGATGACTTACTGCTCGATGGTAGGGGCAGTAATTAGGATCGTTGACATCTCCTGGCTGTAGCGAACGTTTCGGATTTGGCAGATTGACGAATCCGTTGCGCACTGCCAGATCAAATAGTTTCCTCGTTTTATCCTGGGGAAACGAGTAAGGAAGTCCCAGTCTTTCCTCGAGTGATGGGTGTGGACGCATGTTGTTTTGGAGAACAATCGATTTTGAGTTGCTCGGCTGTTGTTGAGTGTTGGCGATGAAGGTCATTTTTCCCTTTCCTTTATCCTTTTTGGTCGCTCCGTCACTCGTGGTTCCGAGATTCTTTCCGGGTAATATGCCCTTGCATGTATGAACGTTCTCATAATTCTTCAATTCTTTAAAGATAGATTCCTTGAAGAGAGGGTTGAAGGCTGTTTTTTCATCGGGGTTGTTTCTATGGCAATCGCCGGCGACTCTTTTATGTTCATTTGTCGTATTTTTCGGTCGTCTACGAGCTTCCCGCTTTGTTTTGTTGCCGTAATGCTTGTGAGCGACATACCCCTGCCACCAACACTTAAAGGAGTCGCGGTCTTCAGTAGCGTGTGCGATCCTCTGATGATATAGGCAATAATTAGGATACATCCCTATTCCACCGAGAGTGTTTTCTCCAGAGGGTGGTAGCTTCATTCCCATCGATATGGCTTTAGCAAACCTTTTCCTCGCCTTGAATTTGTTTTTATCGGTAGCGGATGTATTTTGATTTGATGGGAGCGTCTCGACTCTTTCGTCCAGTCGGCCGTGTTTAGCTCTTTCCAGTATGGCCATTTCACGCTCTTGACTGGCTTTAACTTTCAGACGAATCTCGTTCAGGAAGGCATCGATCATCTCATCTGACGGCCGCAGAATTTCTGGTTCAGGGTTCGTCCTTGGTTTCTCGGCGCAAGGGGTCTCCTCATCGTCCGTCAACGAATGGGAAATCATATGCCAGCTCGCCACGTATTCCTCAAATTCATCCGACGAACTTTCTCCCTCATCTTCCTCTTGAAAGACGTGGTTGAGAAACTCTTGGAGTGTAATGGGAGTCCGTGCTTTCTGGTTGTATTCCTCCAGTGCGTCAATTTGTTTTTGCAAGTATGTGCGCTTGTCGCCCGGCTTTACGGGCTTCTTTGATTTCTTTTTCTTCTTCTTCGAAGATTTTGACGGCTGGTTATGAGTGCTTGGGACACTACTATCGATCTTTTGAGTTGGACGCGGCTTCAACATTCCCTCAATGATCTGAGGTTCCAATGGGTTCTTCCACCTAATCGCCGGGCATGCTTGAAGATCATTCAGCATCCTCTTTGTTTTAGCTGATAGCACAACCCCCCATGGAGCTTCTCGACGAGAGAGCATGTTGCCTCCGGCGTATTCATCCTCTTAGAGGTGTGGGGCTGCGGCGGATTCACCTTCCATCTGTCGGATAACGCGAATTTGCCCTGTTGGTACTGGTCTTCAAGCCAATTTTTGAAGACGTAGCAATCTTCAATCGGATGACCCAGTACTCGGTGATAGGGACAGTACTTGGGCTCGTTTACATCATTTGGTTGCGATGGGCGTTTTGGCTCCGGCAAACTTATGAGTCGGTTGCGCAATGCCAGTTCGAACAATCTTCTCGTTTTATCTCGGGGAAACGAGTAAGGACGTCCTAGTCTTTCCCCAAGGGGTACCTGTGGACGCGTATTATTTTGATGAACAACCGGCTTCAAGTTGCTCGGCTGTTGTTGAGCATTAGCGACAACGATCGCTTTCCCTTTCCCCTTCTCATTTCGGGAGTCCAGCTTTGGAAGAGGAGGTTTATGGCCTATCTGATCAATTTGCGCTAGCTTGTCAATCAAGGCCTGAAAGGTAGTCGGCTTGAAAAACATCATAAATTGCGAGATGATTGCTTGTGGATCAAGGGTTCCCACAAACATACCCACCGCGGGAGCTTCTTCAATGTGATGTTCGCACTTCGACCACAAGTTCCGCCACCGTATAGCGTATTGAACCCATGTCTCGCCTGGTTTTACCCTGGCGTTAATTAGTGCCGTCATCGGGGTGCGTTCACTGGCACTTGCAAAACGCTGAGTAAACAACAGCTCCATCTCCGCGAAGGTCTTGATAGAGTCATTCGGGAGCTCAGAGTACCACTCGAACGCCGTATCTGATAAACTTCCAACAAACTGGCGAAGCAAAAGCTTGTTATCACCGCCGGTGTTGCCGCAGAGTGCCCTGAACTGGGCAACGTGCTGGTGAGGATTGCCTGTCCCCTTATAGACATGGAACTTGGGAATTGTATAACCTGGCGGGTACTTGATTTGATCGTACCAACTTGGATATGGCCGCCCTGTTTTTACGACCTGGCCGGCTGCTTCGGTCGCATGATGAACCCGAATTTGTTGGGCTATGCACTCGTCCAAATCAGCTTTGGAGATTGTATCCTCCTTAGCCGTCGACAGAGCTGGCAGAGGATTTGATGTCTCTCCCCTATCGTCTCCAAGGACGATGGGGGGCTCTTCGGCCGGAGGATCTTGTTGTATCATCATCCCTATCATGTCTTGGAAGAGAAGGCCCATACGCTGTATGTTGGCTGCTTGTTCAGCAGCCTCTTTGTCCTTCTTCTCCAATATTCGATGAAGGAATTCGGCGTCGGTTTCTTCCTCTTGGCGTTCATCCGAGGACGTTTCAGGGTTTTCTTTTGGCCCAGTAAGTGCGGCCATAGCGTTCATCATCTCCTGGAGCTTCTGTTGCTGCTCCTGCGCCTTGGTCACTGATTGTAAGTCCATGCTACCTCTCCCGGTACTTTCGGACATGCGGAATTTGATAAAAAACGATTTTCTTAGAGGTGGTAACATGGACTTAAAACCCGGATCTTTGTTAAACATCTAACTAACAACCTAACTACGAGTTGCTAACTACTCGGTTAGGGGGTTAAACTTTTCTTTTTCTCGAACTCCTTCGTCTTCAAGCCTCGATGGATGTCCGGATCGCCTTCACTCCGTCGTCTCCTTGCGCCGAAGATAGATCCACTTCGAAAGCTTCTACCTTTGGCTTCTTCTTCGGTCTTTGAAGAAACTAGTTCACTTGGTTTGCTAAACCTTGTGAACTAGAGTGAGTAGAGAAGAGTTTGTATGGGATTTTATATATGGTTCTTGGTTCTCAACTCATGAGACAAGTGAACCATAGACCAAGAGAGGGAGAGCAAGAGGAAGGAGATGAGAGCTCAAGAACAAGAGAGAGAATGAGCATGAAAGAATGGGAGAAGACTTTTCTCATTTGGCTCTCATAATCCAAAACAATCATAACACATCATATCAATCAAGTATTATGTGATGGTTTAAGCAACCATAGCCATATCATTTCATGCACTCATTTTGCACAAAAGAGCAAGCAAGCAAAAGTCTTTGCCATGAAATGATAGCTATAGTTATCATGATGGTCAACTAGTCAAGCCTAGACAACCGGTCAACAAAGTCAACAAGTCAACAAAAGTCAACAAGTCAACAAAGTCAACAACTCAACAACCATGTCACCATAATACCTAATTAATATAATTGTTAATCATATATCATATTCTCATTAGGGTTGAGCAAAAAGTCAATAGTCAACTGTCAACGGTCAACAACCCTAATGAGAATCCTCCACCTCTGTCTCTCCGTCAACTGTGCATACACACCCGCATCCGCGTTCCGAGGAACACGAATACAAACTGGATAAATCCAATCCCAATACATACACTAGGATCTGGCTTAAACCAAAGCCCGCTAGTGTTTACTGTCCGGACATTGTACGTGCACAAGTGCACGGATGTGACCGAACCCTGTCGCAAAACCATGCGACCAGCCGCAAAACCATGCGACCTCTACTCTTTTGCCTAAAGGCGAATAGCTTTCTGTGTGGGACTCTAAAGACTCGACACTACGCTGGCAGTGGGTTTAACCACAGACCGCAAGCGGCACTAGCTGTGCGTAACGGTCCCCAGGTAGAAGCCGACAACAAGACTGACGAGGTGAAACCCATCTGAACTCCTACTGAGCCTGAATGTGACAATCTCCGTACAGTCCGGTCTGTTCGTCTGATACATCGCATGGCGGGCCTACGGGGGCGGTAAACGCCAGTCCCCTAATAGCGGTACAAGTCGTGTCGGAGTGAAGCCCAAAACACCCTGAGATAACACTGGAAGCCTACCAGTATATCTCGTTTGCCCTGGCCAGGGACTACTCGTGTAATGGCTCTCCTAGACACAGCGCGATGTCAACCCCCAATACCGGGAGAGACGAATCCTGTCTAACCGTCACTGCCTCCAAGTGCTTCGGGACTGCACCCAACTACCACCTGTTTGCATGACTCCTTTGAGCCGTGGTAGGGTAGTAATCAAAGTACAGTGGGAACACACTCGAGACGAAGTGACAGTGTCAAGTCAGCGGACTAAGCTGTACTCATGTCACCTGGGAACTGATAACTGACGATAGGTATAATACCAACCGGTCAGTTCCCGACGAGTCCTGTCCAGTGTACTCGTAATCTAACGAGCACCCGTATACTATCTCCAGTACGACGTACTGATGGCTGTGGGACGGACCATCTCCCACACTGGGATAAGAAGC
Source organism: Agapanthus africanus (assembly GCA_030015575.1). Classification (NCBI taxonomy): domain Eukaryota; kingdom Viridiplantae; phylum Streptophyta; class Magnoliopsida; order Asparagales; family Amaryllidaceae; genus Agapanthus; species Agapanthus africanus. The sequence continues at coordinate 136,738,511 of JASDDO010000010.1, forward strand.
GCATACGCTAGTCTACTCCGGAGTATCGATGCCCTGTCTCGATAGTCCTGCGACTAGGGACCTGTGTAAGGATGTGCTTATAGATTACCCAGCCCCCACTAGTGTGACTGCCATCACAACGCTGGTAATCAAGCAAAGATCCTAAGGGCTCCACTAATGTGTATAGGTGATATACTGAAATAAACACAAGTACACATTGAAGTAGAAACAAACCAAGTAGCATACTACTATATTGAGCAAGATTTTTATACAAGGTGAATATCCCAAGCTTCCATTAAGTAATATACAAACTAGTATGATACAGTAATGGCATCTAGGGCATATACACTAACAATCTCCCACTTGCACTAAGGCCATGTACTGGCGTATCAAAGACCTATCATCTCGATCAGCTGCTCGAACTGAGTCTGGGGCAAGGCCTTGGTGAATGGATCTGCAGTGTTATCTTCTGAAGCGACTCTCCGAACCTCGATCTCCTGGCGATCCACGATCTCCCTGATCAGGTGATACCGCCTCAAGATGTGTCTGGATCTCTGATGGGACCTGGGTTCCTTCGCTATAGCTATAGCCCCGTTGTTGTCGCAATACAGAGGTATTGGATCAACAATGGATAGAACCACCTGAAGCTCTTTCAAGAACTTCCTTATCCAGACAGCTTCTTTTGCGGCATCAGATGCAGCGATGTATTCCGCTTCCGTCGTCGAGTCTGCAACGGTTTCCTGTTTGGAACTCTTCCAACACACCGCCCCTCCATTGAGGGTAAAGACAAAACCCGACATGGACTAGGAATCATCCTTGTCACTCTGGAAGCTGGAGTCAGCAAAGGCCTCGATCTGGAGGTCTTTTCCGCCATACACCAAGAACATCTCCTTAGTTCTTCTCAGGTACTTGAGAATGTTCTTTACCGCTATCCAGTGTTTCTCCCCAGGGTTTGACTGATACCGGCTTACCACACTGAGTGCATAAGCTACATCCGGTCTGGTACACAACATCGCATACATTATAGAGCCTACCGCAGAAGCGTAGGGTATAATAGACATGCGATCCCTCTCCAAATCAGTCTTGGGAGACATCTCTTTAGAGAGGGTGATCCCGTGACAAGCCGGTAGGTTACCGTGCTTGGAATCTTCCATACTGAATCTTTTCAGTATGGTGTCGATGTACATGGACTGTGAAAGTCCTAATATCCTCTTGGATCTGTCACGGTAGATCCGGATACCCAGAATGTATGAAGCATCACCCAGGTCTTTCATGGAGAACCTGTGTGACAAGAACCCCTTGACAGATTGTAGCATAGGAATGTCATTTCCTATTAAGAGAATGTCATCCACGTATAAAACGAGGAATACTACAGTTCTCGCTACAAATCTACTATAGATGCATGGTTCATCTGGATTTTTGATAAAGCCAAATTCCTTGACTGTCTCATCAAAACAGATGTTCCAACTCCGCGATGCCTGCTTTAGTCCGTAAATGGACTTAAGCAACTTGCACACCTTTCCGCTGCTCCCACTCTGAATGAAACCCTCTGGCTGGTCCATATAGACACACTCCTCTAAATTTCCATTTAGAAAAGCGGTCTTTACGTCCATTTGCCAGATCTCATAATCGTGGAAGGCAGCAATGGCAAGAAGGATCCGAATGGATTTCAGCATAGCCACTGGAGAAAAGGTTTCGTCATAGTCCAAACCAGGTCTTTGACGAAAACCCTTTGCTACAAGTCTAGCTTTATAGGTCTCAACTTGTCCATCTACACCAATCTTCCTTTTGAAGATCCACTTGCATCCTACGGGTTTTACCCCGTCTGGAGCAACGTCCAACGTCCATACTTTGTTGGTGTACATGGACTCCATTTCGGTCCGCATTGCATCCAGCAATTTTACCGAGTCGACGCTCTGAACGGCTTGCTGAAAGCTAGTAGGCTCATCATAATCTATGATGCAATCCTCTCTATCCCCGTCTATGAGAAAACCGTAGTATCTCTCGGGCGGATGAGACTGCCTACTACTCCTGCGGAGCGGCGTAGGAATGTCCTGTTCTTTTGAACCCTCTGGTTCCACTAAGCTTTCAGTAATAGTCTGTGGTTCTGGAATTTCTTCCAGTTCTACTGTGCTCCCACTTATCTGGGTTTCCAAAAACTCAGTTTCCAAGAAGTAGGCATGACGAGAAACAAGAACTTTTTGTTCCTCTTCGCAGTAGAAGAAATATCCCTTGGAATTCTTTGGATATCCCACGAACTTACACTGTACTGAACGTGCCTCGAGCTTGTCCGCATGCTGCTTTTTAACAAAAGCTGGACATCCCCATGTCTTAATGTGCTTAAGATAGGGTCTCTTCCCACACCACATCTCATATGGTGTAGTAGGCACAGTCTTAGTAGGAACTCGGTTCAAAAGGTATGTAGCTGATTCTAGCGCATACCCCCAGAATGATCGCGGTAACTCAGCGTTACTCATCATGGACCGTACCATATCCAATAGGGTTCGGTTCCGTCTCTCCGATACCCCGTTATGTTGCGGAGTGTATGGAGGGGTAAGCTGAGAGAGAATTCCGTTCTCTTTTAAATAATCCAGGAACTCGGCACTTAAGTATTCTCCACCTCGATCCGATCTTAGAATCTTAATACTTTTGCCGGTTTGTTTTTCTACTTCATTCTTAAATTCCTGGAACTTTCCAAAGGCTTCGGACTAATGTTTCATTAAGAAGACATAACCGTACCTTGAGAAGTCATCCGTAAAAGTAATGAAGTAAGAATAACCGCTTCGCGCATGTGTAGACATTGGACCGCACACGTCGTTGTGTACGAGTCCCAAGAGCTCGCTCGCTCTTACTCCGTGTCCAGTAAACGGAGTCTTTGTCATCTTTCCTTTGAGACAGGATTGACAAGCGGCATACGATTGATATTCGAACGGATTCAAATATCCTTCTGTATGTAACTTCGTCAACCTTCTCTCATTGATGTGACCCAGTCTACAATGCCATAAGAAAGTCTGATTTATTTCCGGAGACTTTCTTTTGTGTGTATTCTGGACATTGAAAATCTGTGGTTGGTTTAATACGTATATACCATTGCTCAATCTACCTGACCCAATCAAAACTTGATTAAGGTGAATGTTTACAACATTACTTACAAATGCAAATTCATAACCTTCTTTAGAAACTAAAGATACAGAAATGATATTACAAGTTGCGTTGGGTACAAAAAAGCAATTACGTAAAACCAAAACATGTCCATCTGACATTCCTAGGTGATAGTCCTCCACGGCTCTAGCATCCATGCCAGCTCCGTTTGCAACTCTGAGGGTCATGTCACCCGCTTTCAAAACCCTACGGTTTCTCAACGCCTGCAAAGAATTACAGATATGAGATCCTGATCTGGTATCCAATACCCAGGAAGTCGAGTTTATTGAAAGACAGTTTTCAATAACATACACACCTGAAGCTGAAGCCGCAACCTGCTTCAATTCCTGTGTCCTGGCTTTCCAAGCCCTGCAATCATTTTTCCAGTGACCTTTCTTATGACAATAGAAGCATTCTTCCTTATCCATAAGCTTCCCCGCTATCTTTGTTACTTTTGCTTTTCCCTTCGTATCCACTTTACTAACACCGCCCCTTGGTTTGGCGGGGGTTTTCTTCTTCTTTCCCTTGGCTTTCGCCTTGGAACTAGAAGAAGATGATCCTCCTACAAACAAAGTGGATGTTTCCCTACCTTTCTGTAGGGTGCCCTCTGCGCTCCTCAGCATGTTGAGGAGCTCTGAAAGTTCAACTTCTTTTTCTTGTAAGTTGAAGTTCAGTATGAACTGGGCGTAAGTGGAAGGAAGGGACTGGAGAATCAAGTCCGTATAGAGCTCATTCTCCAACGTGGTTCCAAGTTCCGCGAGCTCCTCAATGAAGCCAATCATCTTAAGCACGTGTTCCGCTACCGATGATCCAATGGCCAACCTTGCCGAAAATAACTTTTTCGACACTTCGTATCTTGCGATACGAGATTGCTCTCCATACAGTTCTTTTGTATGGAGAAATATGGATTCAAGGTCCATATTCTTGTGCCTCCTGTTGGAGATAGTGCCCTCAGAGTCAATTATTGGATCACAGGCACGTGATTGCAATAATTGAGGGAGGACCTATCCCGGTACGACAGTCTTACTCGAGATGATAGTTTGCTATCTGGTTTACCTTTATCATCGTGTACTGCTTTAGGTGACATGACAGGTCACTATTGCACGTTGATAGAGCCCCTAGGATTCTTGCTTGACTGCCGGCAGTATGAGGGCGATCATATAAGTGAGAGCTGGAGTCTATTAGCACATCCTTAAAAGGTCCTTAGTCGTAGGAGTTTCGAGACAGGGCATCGATTCTCCAGAGTAGACTAGTGTATACAGTCGAGACCCCGACGAGGGGCGGTGGCCGGTCTCACAAGCCACTGGTGTCAGTTGGATCACCTAAGATGTATACAGGTGCTCATTGGGTTATGAGTACACCGGACAGGACTCGCTGGGAACATGCTAGTTGGTCTTATACCTGACGTCAGATAGCAGTTCCCAGGTGACATGTATACAAGTTAGTTCATCGACCCGGGGATCGTCATTTGTCTCGTGTGAGTTCCCACTGTACTTTGATTACTACCCTACCACGGCTCAAAGGAGTCGTGAAAACAGGTTTTAGTTGGGTACAGTCCCGAGCCACATAGAGGCAGTGAGCGGATCTTCAGGGGTTCGTCTCTCCCGGTATTGGGGGTGAGGTCGCGCTGTGTCTAGGAGAGCCATTACACAAAGACCTTGGCCAAGGCAGGAGATTTACTGGTTGGTATTCCAGTAGTATCTCAGGGTGTTCTGGGCTACACTCCGACACGACTTGTACCGCTTTTGGGGGTCTGACTTTTACCAACCCCCTAGGCCCGACATGCGATGCTTATAGACGAACGGACCGGACTGTACGGATATTGTCACTAACAGGCTCAGTAGGGTGTCAGGATGAGTTCGCTCATCTACGTCCCTTTTAGTCAATAGCTGGTGGCCCGTTACGTATTGGCTTATACCTCTGACGTGCTAGTGGTTGAATCCACAACCATAGTATTGATGAGTCTTTAGAGTCCACCACACTTTCAGTTACTCAGCTTTCGGGCGAAACGCTGTAGAGGCCGTATGGAGATATGGCAGGGTCCGATCAGATACGTGCGGTATTGCACGGATCAGGATCGGACAGCTTTGTACTAGTGGCCGTATGGATATATGGCAAGGTTCGATCAGATACGTGCGGTATTGCACGGATCAGGATCGGACAGTTTTTACTAGCCGGTTTTGGTTTAAGCCGGATCCTAGTATAGTACAGTGTAGATTTTGTCTCATTGCATTTGTATCCGGACGGAATACAGATGCGGGTGTGTATGCACAGTATCGGGCTTTTCCTGTAATTTATTACGGGATCAGTTTTATGGAGTTGCCAGTTTGCATTCCGTTCCGGCCGGTTCTCCTTTGTTCTTTCCCGGCCGGACTTTTCCGATGGAGGGGGTTATTTGCAATTGTGCAAATAACATTTGTGGAGGGGTCTTCTTGCACTTGTATTCATTATGATAAGCATCTTTGCTTTATCATCCATTTTGTGCATTAAATGAGATTAGAAAGGATATGGGTTTGATGTGATAAAAAGCATGGTTGTTGTTTTCTTGTTTTATGATATGGTCACCACTTATGCTTCCTACACTCACCTCCCTCTTGCTTCATATTGTTTTCCTCCACCATTTTCTAAAGATGAGAGATTATTATTCATGGTTAAGAAAAGAAAGAGAGAAGAAGAAAAGAGAAGAAAATGAGAGAGCTTCATCTTCATCTTTGAGAGAGTAGCATTCATTCATCTCATTTTTGATACAAGGAAAAATGAAAGCACCATTTTTCATACCTTCATTCCTCCATCTTCAAAAGGCAACCAATACCCCAAAAGTGAGACTATGATTCTACACTACACATTCTACAGCATATCTTGAGCATGTCGAGTTGCCGGCTTCATGCCCGAGTTGCCTCGGTATAGAGGCGGGAGCCCGTAAAAGATGCAGACGACGTGGTGCCCTTCCGGCGAGGAGGCGACGACCGGAGATCCCGCGAGGAGATCGGAGTGGAGATGAAGACCGGAGGACTCGGATCAGTCGGTATATCTCTAACTCATTCTCTTGTTAGCTTAGACTAGTTTAATGGCATGATCCGGGGTTTAGTGCGCGGTGGTGCCGGTTTGCTAAGTCCGCAAAAATCAATGTTTATCACCGTTTCCGCGTTTGGCCGTCGGATTGACGGCCGGGGCGCCGCCGTGCACTTACAGTGGTATCAGAGCCTCGCCATTAACTTCGTCTAGCTTCGTTTGATGTGTTTTGCATTTCCGATCGACCAAAATTCCAAAACTTGCATTTTTTGTTCACATCAGTTTCTGTTGAAATATTTTGGTCTCGAAAAATTTTTCAGGTTGTGAAATATTGATGTACTGGAAATTCTAAGAACTCTGTAAAATTTCGATGAAGTGAATCCACAGTTGGAGCGCGGAAGCGCCGCACATACCCCCATTCCGCCGCCCTTCCGCCGCACACTGTGGAGATCACTGCACCAATTTTTTACAGAGGCTTTCTGGGCTTAAAATATTGGTTTTGGAATATTAAAATTGGGCCAGGTTTTCTGTGAGTGCTACAGTTTTGATTGGGGGCCCACTTGTTAATTTTTGATCGATCGGATATTTTTAAACACATTTTTCACAGTATTTACATTATATCTGCGACCGTGAATGTCACTCGATCGGTAAATCCCGTCTAACTGCTATAGCCCGGTTAGACGGATTTGCGAACGTGACTTTCACGTTGATGTTCTGTTTTTGCTGTGATGTTGCGGATCGGTCGTGGGGGATAGCCTGGATGCAATGCTAGTACAGTGCTGTTGTATTATGTACATTTGATATTGCGGGACGAGCGTCCGACATGTGGACTGCCGTCACTGCCTGTTTGTATTATTCTTTTGGGGCACGGCCTGGTTGCGGTCGATGTACCCGTTGTATGTATATTTTACTTTCTGTACTAGGATTACCCCGCGGTGGGGTGCACGGATAGCCGGGTTCTGGAGGGCAACAAGCCCGCATCTCATGGCATTGGGACGGAGGGGGCTTCACTCTAGGATTGGCGGGCTATTCGCCGCACTCGTAGGGGGTACAGGTTGACCCAGGAGGGGTGCCCAAGTTATCGGGTTCTGTGAAGTGCTGGGTGGTCCATTCACGGCGCTGAAGGAGGCTGCCTCGCTTCAGGTTTTGGCGGGTAACTTGCCGCGCCCGTAGGGGTCTAGGATTTCATTGCACAGGCTATCCACGCGACCAGGGGAACGTCGGGTTTCAGTAGTGGCTCTGTGAAACCCGGGGATCCCAGATATCTGTATTGTTCTGTGATGCTGTACATTTCTGTGATGTTGCATTTTATCACGCCTTGAGCGAATATAATATATTGGTATATATATTAGTAGATGTTGTATATGTTTTTCATCCGCGCTAGTCCAGTCCCCGCTCTGCCGTTAGTTAGCTAACCTAACGGGTGATGACGGGACCCAGTGGCGAATGCGGATGGCATATACGTACGTCGGTATATTTTCGTTCTTTATTGGTGTGATCAATTGATGGGACTGCATTGATTCGGATCAATGCAAGTTAAACAAACCTATTCTGATGTTGTTGGAACACTTTTCAAAAAGCTGTTATTGCAAGGGCGTTCTCTTTTGTTTTGCATCGTGGTATTCAGTTGGAATATCCTGCTCCTCAGTCGACGAGGCAAGGGCCGAGATCCCTTCACCGGGAGTGACCCCTTGGACAGAAGTTTGCGTCAGGGAATTAACTTCACTATAGCCGATTACTTTTGCTTTGCATCGTGGTATTCATTTGGGATATCCTGCACCCCATTCTACGGGGAAAGAGCCGAGATCCCTTTACCGGGAGTGACCTCTTTAGTAAAGGTTTTCGTCACTATGTTTTCTAAAAAGCTATCCGTTCCTTCAACGATATCAAGTTCACTACGTTAAAGGTTTTCGCCAGAAACCATTCGTAGCCCTCCGTCGTTTCATATGGGTAGTCAATAGTATTCAAGCTGTGTTTGTTGGCCTTAGTCAAGGCACAGTGTTTGGTAGCTATTGGGTATTCATATGCTGCATAGATAGATGTGTTGGTTTGGGACAGTCGTATAGCCTTGTTGGCCTTAGTCAAGGGCTTGTACGGGTGGGTTCAAATCAACCTGGACAATGACGGGTAGAACTTGACATGTGACTTATGATTTGTTGGCCTTAGTCAAGGTCATAAGAGCATGGGGCAGAAATCACATCGGGAGTTTCAAAAGAACTGAAACTTGCCAGATATGCGCATACCTTCTGGAGTGTGATAGCGTGAGCGGATTCCGTCACGTTATCATGCGATGATAGTTGGATCCCGATTCCCACTGATGAGTTGGTTTACTCCTCGGGTGACCCCGACTAATTCTTCTTTCAGGTTTGGAGGAGAATTTGAGGTACAGTGGGAGGTTTCCAGATTAGATAAATTGGTAACCATTCTGATCTTGGATAGAGTGCACGCTGAGTGTTTCTTTTCTCTCTCTCTCTCTGGCAGCGACCATTGACCCGACCCTAGACTATGACTCAGTGACCAAGTTGACCGAACCTTCTTAACACTGGCTTTTGGATTGTCAGAGTTACAAATCTCATTGCCACTCCTACTTTTACCCTTTTTTCCAGGACACCCCGTATTACTACGAACGTCCACTTCCATTGGACAAAACCATCGTATGGTTAGATACGAACTCGAAGGAATTCGAGGATGGTTTCTGGTTCTGGAGAAAACGGATAGGATTATTCAGTTGTCTTTTCTTTTCACCCTCTCTCAGGTTGCGAGTACTCCTTGGTTTAGGAGTAGTACACCTATTACGCAAATTGGATAGTCTTCTTCCAAACCTTAGGCTGGTGTCGACCGGTAGGGAATGAAGAAAACCAATTAGCCTAAACGGTGTGCAGAAGGTATTAAGATTAAGACAAAGCAAGGGATTAGTAAGAGGGCAAAGTAAATTGCGACTGATATTCACGACCAAACCAAATATTTCTTCGTCAATCCTAAATCACCTTTGTATTTCTCCAGGACACTCCGTATCACTACGAAGATCCACAGTTTATTTGGATGCTCCATCGTATGGTTATATACGAACTCGAAAGGAACTTGTTCCAGTTCGGGGATGGATTCTGGTCCAGGAGATATAGGAATATGGTTTATTCGGTTGTCTTTTATCTTCACCTTCTCTCGCATTGTGAGTGCTCCTAGGATTAGGACAGTACACCCATTATGCTTACTGGATAGTCTTCTTCCAAACCATAGGCTGGTGCCGAACGGTAGGGAAGGAAGAAAACCATTTGGCCTAAGGGGTGTGCAGAAGGTAATGACTAAAGACATATAAAGGGATTTGGAGAGGTGGCAAAGAATTATACGGTTATAGTTGTGAATCTGGATACTGGAAGAGGCATTGCTAGGAATACCAGGATACCCCATCGAAACATTTCAATGTTTTAATTCAACTGTGTACTGTTAAAAGAAAACTGATTTCCTGATTAGACACCTGCTCCAGGGTATGTATTTACCAGGTTTGACTCTCACATCTGTATGGTTTTACAGATGTTGAGTGGGAGTAAGTTATTGGGAATTGGGTGATCATCCTCATTATATCGGGATTCGTTGTAATCGGTGATATTTGAGGAGATCATCTGGCCTGTTTGCCGGTCGGCAAATATTTGGTTTTGAATATCCGCTGTTGTGCACCAATTTCAAATTGATATATCTGTACGTCTATTTTCATAGAGTGAGATATACCTTTTGATATTATGTCGATGACATTTACCTATATCAGTGGATGGTTAGGTAAGGATCATTAAACAGCGGTGTAATTCTTCTTAACCATAAGTACAGTTTTCAACCTACGACACACAGTGAAAGAGTTGTTAGACTCAGCGGACTTATACAGAGTATTGTATGTTGTCCAGTGTCCATCAGGACAGAGGGGTTGGTCCTCGTACTATATTCTGTTTACTTTTAACTTCTCTAGTTCTTAGACATGTGTTTCGTAGAAACACAGGGTCTAAGTTTTGAGGAGTTATAGGTATTTGAATAGAGTAGAGAACCAGGTGTAGCAAGTATCGGGATTCTTCAAAGTGATCGAAGATATAGACACTTGTGTATGGTATTCAGTTGATAGTAATGGTAAAGAGAAATTGCTTCTCTTTCAGGTTACTCATAATTGGAAGCATTCCTAAGTTGAGTAACGCTGATCGGCCTCTCTCCATTTAGTTGACATGCACTGGAGACAGTTGCATGATTTGAATCTGGTTAAATTAAATCAGTGCCTCTGGTTCTATATTGGATATAGAACAGTTCATATCTTAACGTTGTTAAGGTACGGGGAGTTGTCCGGCTTATGATTAAAACCAGACTCTGGATAACTCAAGGAACGTTTCTGTAATGGCTGTTTGTGGGTTGACCCAGGCTATGACGAGGGTTGACTTTCTACCATCTGGCAGATCAATAGTAATATTGTTCTAGACTCGCCACAGTTTTAATAAAAATGGATTTTTTCAAAAACAGCAGTGGGAGTATGGTAGAACTGGAAGTGATTCCAGAACCGCAAACGATTACTGAAGATTTGATAAGGAACCTAAAGATTCAATCTGGCTTGACATTCCATTGGCCACTCCGCAGGGATGGTGGGTAACTTCAGGCACCCGAGAGGTACTCCGGTAGCCTCAAGGAAGGTGACAGGGAAGTTCTTGTTTACCCACACTTGCCATTGTTGTTGTTCCAGGCTGCGAGACCCGGCAGGAGGATGAGTATAGCGTCGTTCTGAACTAGCTTCAGAAGTGTACGTGTATATGACTCTGCCAGAGGGTTGTCGTAGTCAGTGGGAGCAGCGGAAGCATTGGTGGACATCAGGCTTATGTCTATTTATAGACTAAAGCAGATGTAGCGGAGATAGATCATCTATTTCTGATGTGACAGTCATAGGTTTGACGTCATCAGAATAGGGGATGGATCTGTTAAGAAGGTAGTAGGAAGTGATATTCCTATACTACGATCGGTTATACTTTGGTCGTCACACAGTGGTTTCTCCACAAGGGACTTGGACATTATATCTGACATACTGGTTACTAGATCTATGGTTTTTAGATCTAGATTTGGGTGGTTTCCCAATCTGGGTACTTAGACAGCATTCTAAGAGTATTTAGAATGGACGACTCCTGGCATGGTAGTGTACCTGCAGGTAATGGAGTCACCCTCTCTAAAGGTGTCTTATAGACTAAAGTAGAGAAGGATGTGCATGATTGGCAGATCACTTGCTTAGGCAATTGAGTCAATTATGAGATGTCAAGTACCACACCAAATGTTGTTCTTGCACTAGATGCAATAAGTTGATATTGATCCAATTCTGGAGGAACAGTCGGAAGCAGTTTTAGAACATAAGTGGATGTTCTAGGGATATGATAACGACAGCCTCATTCGGGAGACAGTTATCATTCCAGGCTTCCAAGGTGACATGGACGACAAGGAGGTTGTCAGAGTTATAGTTTTCCTTCTGACGAGGGGCAGTATTTTGGACAGGTGGTCCAAGGCAATGCTGAGGGAGGCATGGCGCAGGATACTGATTAAGTTCAGTTGACGATACAGTCTAAAGAAGTTTGGATTTGGAGTTCATTTATGAGCTAGGTCCCATCAGACATCCAGACATTCTAAGACAGGTATTGCTCATTTCGGGAGATGGTTTTCTCCGCGAACTTGAGATATAGAGAGACATAGAAAGAAACATCAAGGTGGATCCACTCACTAAGGCTATTCCTCGAACGCAATAGTTTCACAAACGAGTTTTGTGAGACTGACAAGTAGGGGAGTTGGGTGTTCGGTATCACACGGGCTGTGAGTATGCGACATCGCAATAATTAGCCTTGAGTGCAAGTGGGAGATTGTTGGAGATAGTGCCCTCAGAGTCAATTATTGGATCACAGGCACGTGATTGCAATGATTGAGGGAGGACCTATCCCGGTACGACAGTCTTACTCGAGATGATAGTTTGCTATCTGGTTTACCTTTATCATCGTGTACTGCTTTAGGTGACATGACAGGTCACTATTGCACGTTGATAGAGCCCCTAGGATTCTTGCTTGACTGCCGGCAGTATGAGGGCGATCATATAAGTGAGAGCTGGAGTCTATTAGCACATCCTTAAAAGGTCCCTAGTCGTAGGAGTTTCGAGACAGGGCATCGATTCTCCAGAGTAGACTAGTGTATACAGTCGAGACCCCGACGAGGGGCGGTGGCCGGTCTCACAAGCCACTGGTGTCAGTTGGATCACCTAAGATGTATACAGGTGCTCATTGGGTTATGAGTACACCGGACAGGACTCGCTGGGAACATGCTAGTTGGTCTTATACCTGACGTCAGATAGCAGTTCCCAGGTGACATGTGTACAGGTTAGTTCATCGACCCGGGGATCGTCATTTGTCTCGTGTGAGTTCCCACTGTACTTTGATTACTACCCTACCACGGCTCAAAGGAGTCGTGCAAACAGGTTTTAGTTGGGTACAGTCCCGAGCCACATGGAGGCAGTGAGCGGATCTTCAGGGGTTCGTCTCTCCCGGTATTGGGGGTGAGGTCGCGCTGTGTCTAGGAGAGCCATTACACAAAGACCTTGGCCAAGGCAGGAGATTTACTGGTTGGTATTCCAGTAGTATCTCAGGGTGTTCTGGGCTACACTCCGACACGACTTGTACCGCTTTTGGGGGTCTGACTTTTACCAACCCCCTAGGCCCGACATGCGATGCTTATAGACGAACGGACCGGACTGTACGGATATTGTCACTGACAGGCTCAGTAGGGTGTCAGGATGAGTTCGCTCATCTACGTCCCTTTTAGTCAATAGCTGGTGGCCCGTTACGTATTGGCTTATACCTCTGACGTGCTAGTGGTTGAATCCACAACCATAGTATTGACGAGTCTTTAGATTCCACCACACTTTCAGTTACTCAGCTTTCGGGCGAAACGCTGTAGAGGCCGTATGGAGATATGGCAGGGTCCGATCAGATACGTGCGGTATTGCACGGATCAGGATCGGACAGCTTTGTACTAGTGGCCGTATGGATATATGGCAAGGTTCGATCAGATACGTGCGGTATTGCACGGATCAGGATCGGACAGTTTTTACTAGCCGGTTTTGGTTTAAGCCGGATCCTAGTATAGTACAGTGTAGATTTTGTCTCATTGCATTTGTATCCGGACGGAATACAGATGCGGGTGTGTATGCACAGTATCGGGGTATTCCTGTAATTTATTACGGGACCAGTTTTATGGAGTTGCCAGTTTGCATTCCGTTCCGGCCGGTTCTCCTTTGTTCTTTCCCGGCCGGACTTTTCCGATGGAGGGGGTTATTTGCAATTGTGCAAATAACATTTGTGGAGGGGTCTTCTTGCACTTGTATTCATTATGATAAGCATCTTTGCTTTATCATCCATGTTGTGCATTAAATGAGATTAGAAAGGATATGGGTTTGATGTGATAAAAAGCATGGTTGTTGTTTTCTTGTTTTATGATATGGTCACCACTTATGCTTCTTACACTCACCTCCCTCTTGCTTCATATTGTTTTCCTCCACCATTTTCTAAAGATGAGAGATTATTATTCATGGTTAAGAAAAGAAAGAGAGAAGAAGAAAAGAGAAGAAAATGAGAGAGCTTCATCTTCATCTTTGAGAGAGTAGCATTCATTCATCTCATTTTTGATACAAGGAAAAATGAAAGCACCATTTTTCATACCTTCATTCCTCCATCTTCAAAAGGCAACCAATACCCCAAAAGTGAGACTATGATTCTACACTACACATTCTACAGCATATCTTGAGCATGTCGAGTTGCCGGCTTCATGCCCGAGTTGCCTCGGTATAGAGGCGGGAGCCCGTAAAAGATGTAGACGACGTGGTGCCCTTCCGGCGAGGAGGCGACGACCGGAGATCCCGCGAGGAGATCGGAGTGGAGATGAAGACCGGAGGACTCGGATCAGTCGGTATATCTCTAACTCATTCTCTTGTTAGCTTAGACTGGTTTAATGGCATGATCCGGGGTTTAGTGCGCGGTGGTGCCGGTTTGCTAAGTCCGCAAAAATCAATGTTTATCACCGTTTCCGCGTTTGGCCGTCGGATTGACGGCCGGGGCGCCGCCGTGCACTTACACCTCCTCTGATGTTCGTTGTCCATCGAGGCAAGTACGAGGCACTTGGCCTTCGCGCTATCAATCTCCCAAGTCTTACGGATTTCCTTATCCGCGACGCTGGAGGTGGGACTTGGGACAGGGGGAGCTTTGGTGGTAAGAAGATACCCCAGCTTGTCGTAAGTGATTGCCATTTTGACATTCCTGAGCCAATCTTTGTAGTTTGGCCCTGTCAGTATATTTTTATCTAGGAGTAACTTAAGTCCAGTCATTTCGATTGGTCGCTGCAATTAGGAGAGAGAAGAAGAAACACTTAGCATGATGCTCTTGCAAGTTTAGAGTGGTTTTTAATTTGTCTAAACAGGATGGCTCCCACTGTTTCTCGAATCCCTCCTCAAACCAGAAAGGAAGAATTAGTCAGGATCAATCTCACCGTGCAATACTTGCTTAACCGTTCGGCCAGGCTGGTGTCGGTACTTCGAGGGAGGTTTTCCAACGCTTTCGCGAAGTTCCTTAATTTAAGAACCTCTTTTCCCTGGGAGCGTAGCCCCGCTAACACCTTTCTAGACACCTACTAGGTTTATAACATTGATCGTTAAGTGAGAAATTTCCCGAGGAGTAGCATATACTCACAGTAGGATCGGGATCCAAATATCATCGCGTGACGAAACTGAAGGAATCCTACCAGAATCATCACACTCCAAATGGTATGCAACACTAGCAAGTTTCAGTTCTTTTGAAACTCCCGATGTGGATTTTTGCCCCATGCTCTTATGACCTTGACTTTGGCCAACAAATCATAAGTCACATGTCAAGTTCTACCCGTCGTTCTCCAGGTTAATTTGAATCCACCCGCACCTACCCTTGACTTTGGCCAACAAGGCAGTACGACTGTTCCAAACCAACGCATCTATCTATGCTGCACATGAATACCCAATAGCTACCAATCACTATGCCTTGACTTTGGCCAACAAACACAGCTTGAATACTATTGACTATTCATGTGAAACGACGGAGGGCTACGAATGGTTTTGGCGAAACCGTGAACGTAGTGAACTTGATTTAGTCGATGGAACAAGATAGCTTTTAAATGGAGTGGCTCAAACTCTGTATTTTAAAAGTTTGTTTTGAAAAGAACCGAGTGGTTTTTCGAAAGTGTTCCAACGACTTTTACATGGTTTATTTTCTTGCATTAGTTCTTTTAATGCGTGATATTCTTGCATTAGTTCTTTTAATGCGTCCCATCATTTAATCCTACCATTGCAGAAAACAACCAAAATATGGCGTACGCTTATGCCATTCGCATTCGCCACTGGGCCCCGTCATTACCCGTTAGGTTACTTAACTAACGACAGAGCGGGGGCTGGGCTAGCGCGGCTGTAAAACATAAGCAACGCCTAAATAATATCATATATAGATATACTGCAATGATAAACATTTCAGATCACAGATGAATACATTGGATATACTAGGAATCCGCAATTCGTACGAGCCTGTAATGAAAAGCAGATTACACGGTCGCGGTGAATAGCCAAAACCACACCCAAGACCCCTACGGGTGTGGCAAACTACCCGCCAAGTACCCGAAGCGAAGCTGTAACATTTCAAAAAAATAAAATATTATTTTTGGGAATTTTCATAATTTTTAATGAATATTTTATTAGTCGGTGTAATTAAATACCGATAAATGGTGAAAATTCCGGAGAAATTTTAGAAATTCTAAAATAGGGTATTTTGTGGAAGTATGTCATTTTTTAGCTTTTATGGTTACGTATATGTTATTTTGGTGTAAATCGCGATTGACAATCGCTAAGTGGATTTTTTGGCTTTTTGTGCAAAAATGTGCACATGACATTTTCTACACCTGTTTCTTGTTTTGGTCATGGTAGCCTAGGGTTGGACCATGTTTAGGTGACCATGGTGGGTTGAACCATTTGATTAGAGCTGGGGTTATGTCGACTTGTGTAAGGAGAAGTGAGCCATGGTGGCTTGGTGTCTTGTGAGCATTGTTTTGGAGAAAGAGAGAGGTGGTTAGGATGTGCCATGATCCATCCCATTTCAGTATTCCTTGTGTTCTTTACCCCCTCTCACACAGCAGCCCCAAATTCTCCAAATTCAGCCCCATAGCAACACATCAGCTGCTACATCAGCCAACATCAGCAGCTGAAACAATAATTCAGCCACCCTACGAGCAGCCCACATCAGCTACACCAGCCCCTAACCCCCTTAGTCCAACACCTACATCATCACTTCAGCCTACTCTCAACATTTTCAGCCCACCATAGCTGACTTGCACACCCCATTATGATTTATCAGCCCCCTAGCTGATCTACAATCTCCCATTATCATTTTTCAGCCCCCAATGGCTGACTTTGCTACTAATCAGCCCTGATTTCAGCTGAAAATGAATCTATCAACCACCTACACACTCTCACCAACCCCTACAACAGCTACGACAGCTGCAGCCACCACCCTAGCACCATAGCCACATACCTTTGCACCCTTTGTCAAGACATCAGCCATATCATATTATCATCAGCATAATTCAGCCACTAAAGCATCAGCCAACATCAATATTTCAGCCCCTTGTGCATCAGCTTAAGCAGCAACATCATTTGAAACAACACCACCACAACCATTCCCACAACACTCTGATCCTGCAACACTTAGAAAAAGAATGGAAGAGAAAAGAAAGAAAGAAAACCAAAAGGGAGAGAGAGTTGCAAGCATCAGCAACTACAAAAAAACAACATCAGCTTTAAGCATCAGCCTGATGCTGCAACAGCCCAATGGAGCAACTCCCCAGCAGCAACCACACCCTCCTCCTTCCTTCATCTTCGCTTCTCCTTCATTCTAGGACCCCCTGGAGGTATAATCTCGCATCCCAACTCAGTTCTTGCTCAGTTCTGACTAGATATCTGAAAGTTACTAGTTTATTGTGATACTGTGCTAGTTTAGGCAATTTTGAGTGAAACTTGACCTAGTATTGGTTTTGATCGTTAGTATAACCATATTAGATGTTTTCGAGACCATTGTAACCAATATTACTCTAGAATCCAAGTATTTACCAGAGTTATTCGACTTGGCGTATTTTACCGTTTTTGTCGATTTTGAGGCCTTTCTGAGATCTGCTTTCACCCGGGGCCTCCTAGAGAAAAATTGACTTGGATGTGAGCTGTGCAGGCACCCTGGAACCCCTACCAAAAGCCTTAGCCACCAATTCAAAATCCCGGCCGCAAATTACCTCATTCTGGCCGCAATTTGCGGCCAGACCTGCATAAAATTGCCTCGTTTTGCGTGCACAGGCCCCTTTTCATGTAAAATTGACCCCCGGCATGTCTAGTTTTGACTGGTTCCTGTTAGGATAAAATCTGGGTTCATTTTCGTGAGTTGGCGTATGATTTACGACGTGTTTTCATATGGATTTTGATATTCGATGATTCGTATCTGTCGGGTGGCGTTCGGACGTCGACGACAGTGGATATTGGCAGTTTTTGCCCACAAGGTCACTGGTTTTTACCTATGGGCGTAGTGTGCACAATTTTGGTTTCCGACATGGTTTTCATGTGTTTTAGCATGTGATATCCTTGTAGGTACTCACGTGACGTCGAGGCGTTGGAGATGCAAATGGCGACATCGGCACCGGCACGCTTAAAGAAAGGTGAGTAGATTTATATCTACGGGGAGAAGTCGGGTGGATGGCGTATAGCACCCCCGCAGTCCGAGGTGGTGTATACGGATGCGTATACACACCTATAAATATTATTGTTGTTGGGATTATTATTGATGTTAAATGGATATTGGTGAACTTGGATGATTTTGGATACGAAACCATAGGGTAGTGGGTGCACTACACATTCATGCACACATATACATACTTGCATACATCCTCACTTCATAGATGCTTATGGGATTCGTTATGGATATGTGTTCACATGGGTTTGGGTTTATGTGCTTATTACGGATTTGAGGATGATATATGGGATCGATGTGAGTCGATGGTTTGATATGAGATCATGATGTCGATGATATGACAGTTAAATTCATAGATAAGATCACCTTGATACCTTAGCGGATTTTGGGAATGATGATGTCATAATGATAGCGACATATATATTATGTGATCGACATGTGATTATGATATACGATGGGATACGATATGATATGATATGACATGATACTTGTGATAGGCCGCCTTGGGCGGGGTATACTCCTTGAGATGATATGTGCTGATGATATCGATTTATACGGGATTTGTCGACCGGTAGTTAGATCTTGATAATAGTAATGATGTTAGAATTGTACCAGACATAGGTCAGTACCCCGATGATGATATTGATAAAGAGAATACTTGATGATTTATATGACAAATGTGATATTGACCCGTACCCAGATTGGGGATGCCGTACGACGGATTTACGTACGAGCTATAATTTGATGTTTTGATCCGCACTCTTAACTTGGGAATAACTGATTTTAGAGATATGATATCGGATGTGATATTATCGAGGTGGGATCACCGACTATATATATATTTATATGTATCGACTCAGAGGTTAGACGGTTTCCCTTACCTGCAGTTAGCTTATGAGCTCAGCCTTATTGTTGGCATAGCTGTATGACCTTTATGACATTAGATGCAGTTTAGCGATCATGGTGTTCAGTATTTCAGCTCCTGCATATTATTATTGTTGCTCTGCATCGCATACTGTTATGATTCATATTCTATTATTGATATCATGCTGTTAGGACACCAGCACCATTACCGATGATGCGTATGTTCCACATACACTTACTTGCCAGTTCACACACATCTTCATCGGTAATTGCCAAGTCACTACACAGTAGTATTATTGCATCAGAATATGACCCTTGTATGTGCATACTATTATTCCATGTTGCAGGACATACAGTTACACTTGCATTCCATTTATATGTCACATACATCATGCTTCCTGATTATACGCATTGAGATATGTTGTTTCTATGTTATTCTGGATTTGGGAACCGTGGGTATTTCAAAGAGATTATGTAAATGTTTTAAAAACCTGGTTACCCTTGATATGATATTTCAGTGCGTTCACCATGTGTTTTCTCGGTGCTGAGAGTGCGGATGAAACCGATTGCGGGTACATGGTGGACCCGGTATGGTACCCCGGGGCAAGAAGATCGCAGATGATGGCGTTGAGCCTGTGCAGGGGAGCACTACCTACCGGTGATATTACCCGACACGTCGGATATCCGGAGGATACCGTCGTAGTCATGAGATGGATGGTAGGGGCCGATCTGGACTGACGGTGCCCTAGATTTTGTGATTGAGACATTGAGATTTTGAGATATTGAGGTACAGAGATTGTGATACAGAGGTATCGAGATACTGAGACTTATGTTTTGTGCCGATGCTAGGCACTGTTTATGCTGATTTCATTTATGATACCTCATTTTAAAAATACAGAAATCTCACAAATTATGAAAGCAGTTTTCTTCAGTACATGCATTCTGTTTCATGCATTCATACATCATTCATATGATATATTGCCACCTGATGCACTGGCACAGACATATGGGATTACATTTGGGTTAGATGTTTACACTAGCCATGGTTAGAGATTATTGGTTATATATTTGAGGATTATATGTTATGATCGTATGACCTAGGTTGCGTCATACATGCGATTTTCTATTCGTAGATCTTTTTCTACTCACGAGTTGGCAACTCACCCCCGTTGTGCCCCAGTTTCTTGCAGGTGTTGCCGTACGGATTTCATTACGGCTTTGCGGGCACTGTACCTTTCGGGTGACTTGCTAGTAGGTGGGTTTATTGTATCTTACCCATCATTATACCTTGTATATTATATTTCAGTTGTATCTAGAATTTCCATCAACCAAACATGTACTTATTTGAGATAGAGACCAGTGATGTTTATTATTTCGACCTTAGAGTCGCGTGTTATATTTGGATGGGTTCTTGCTGGTTGAGTTTCATTTCTGTTGAGATCCTCGCCTTTAGGCGTTGTATATTATGTTGCTTACAGGTTGATTCACCTATGGTTCTTCCTATTCTCTACTACTTCACTTGGTTTGGATTTCTGGGTTTCGGCTTACTTAGCATACGTACGCCTTGAGACGTTCGTAGTCTAAGTGTCGGTCATGTTCCGTACTTTCGGGTCGTGACAAAGTTGGTATCAAAGCGTTAGGTTTTACCTTCGGAGTATAGGATGACCCTTGGTTGATGGAATAGGTGACTAAAGTAGAGTGACGTACCGTGGTATGTCCGCGGCATATTTACGATACGCTATTCCACTTAAGAAGCCTTAGGATGTACATTTCTTTGTTCAGTATCACATTCCTTCCTGATCTAGCCTTATCGGTACCAGTTTTGGTTTTGCTGCCACGATTACGGGCAGGGAGAGCTACGGCTAGAGTTGCGGTCAGCTTGAGCTCGTCACGAACGAGGACTGACCGGGGCGTGATTCCGGTGACACACGATTGTAGAGATGTGTCTTTGATTATGTTTTGCACCACGAGCGATGGATGGATCGCTGTATGAGATTACTCGGACGTGCGGATTAGCACCAGAGGATTGAGCCACCGGTAGAGGCCAGCCATATTTTGATGATCGTTGGCGTATTGCTTACTCCTGATGATGGAGGCACGGCTCAGCGTGCAGACGAGCGAGCCAGTTCTTGCTGCGAACGACGAGATATTGTCCCAGATGTTAGAGCTATTGCAGTACGAGATCGTACTAAGAGATGATAGAAGATCACTAGTCACCAAGAATGAATGACTAGGACATGTGGATCATTCGCTACCCCGATGCGAGATCATCAGATAGATTGATTCCAGCTAGAGACGACTTCACGCGGAGACGTTGAGAGTCAACAGAGACGATCGAATGTCAGTAACCTATTATTCCAAGTTTAAAGTATTCGGAAAGACATGCAGGCAATTATATGGTCCCTCTAGAAGAATGAAACCCTAACTCGACTTAATGACCGTGCGAAAGCTTTTGAACCTTAGGGTTTGCGGCAGTTCTGCGGCACCATTAGTGAGGCTTGAGCTTGCCCTTCTACGGCTGGACCACCGATGCTGTGGTATGTACTCGATACTCTTATACTGTACCCAAGATGTTGAGATCTTGGAGGATTATGAGATTTTGACCAATCAATCGGTTGGCTCGATTTAATTCGGATGCTAGGTGGTGAGATGCATTTCTTAGGAGACTCCAGATACGAGGATAGCCGTTGGAGCTCAGTCCATACAGCCACGACGAGACGAGTCCGAAGCAGTCGACATTAGAAAAAGTGGAGTAAGAGGTTCGTACAAGATCTGGATATGATGACGTTCCACTCCGCCGACACCAGAAATGCGATGCGCATACCGAGGCATTGTAACTGGATATACTTTCTAGAAGGAGTCGCGATGAGTATGCAGCCGTTCCGGAATAAGAAAACAGATTTAATAAAGGACGATAACTTCCGGACAGTTAAGCAGAGACGAGATTTGGAAAGGACCTTGAGTAGGATTCCTTCCAGGACACTGCTGCAATGATACTTGCACCCAGGATCAGATATGTCACGTACATTCAGAGAGCCAGAGGCCGACGCCAGTGACGTGCTGATTTACAAATGGTCATGAGGATTGACCGAGAGATGGCCAGAGAAGTGACAGAACGGAATCGTCCCCGTTAGCACACCTGATAAGGCCGATGAGCCGATGGATCGTGAGATTTGGTAATCCACAGAGAAGACTTGGACCCAGGAGTTGTCATGTTATGCACACCAGCAGGCCAGAGATTCAGAATCGTCGACGAGATATGCTACGATGACCACGACAGTTGGCCCGAGATTATTGGAGGACGTGCTTGAGCGGAGCTATTCCGCCATACTTGATTTCGATGTTTTGGGTAATTTATTCGCATGATTTGATTTTGATGATTGAGGATTTACGATTGTGGCACAGTTGTTGCACTTGATATCGTTTTCGTGCCTTGGTTTCATATGTTTGTGATTTTATGGGGTTTAGACATTGGAGTTGATTTTGTGCGTATGCACGCACACGATTTGGTTCCTGCACTCTGTATAGTTTATATATGCTTGCAGTGCAGTGACATATATTTTGTGCACTTGGATGCACTGGACTTCTATTTCGATAGTGATGCTCGATATTTGTTTCGTGCATGATGGATGCACCGGATTTGGATTTTTAGCGCATGTTGGGCGCATGTTATGAGATGCGATTTGGTGCACACCAGATGCACTAAACCGAGATTCTTCGTGCATGTCAGAGGCACCTGTTTTGCTGTCAGGCACACCTGTTGCCTTGACAGATGTTTTGTGCACACCCAATGCACTTAGATATTGTTTCTGTGCGCATGTATGGCACATTCATGGATTTTGATTTCCGTGCGCACCGGACGCACAGAGTTTTTATATGCACATTTTGAGATTGATTTCTATGGAGCAGTACGTTTATATGATAATTGCTATGTCTTTTCGTACTGAGCAAGACTGATCAGATGACAGTGCCTGGGTATATTTTGCATACATTGATAGATTTCAAAGGGATTCCAAAAGCGATCTATAGTCTCACTATTTGCATACGTGTCTGACATGACACGAAACGTTTAAAACGAGAAAACCCCTTCTAAAATTAATTTCAAAACGGCGGGACTGCATATTAAACAAAAGAGATATACATATATGATTATTTTCTTATAGAGACGTCCGCCGCTGTGCAGTGTTATGTGTATTGCACATCGACTTTAAAGAATTTGGCATGCATTCCTTTCAGATATTTACATGTACAGATTTGATATTTACATGTATAGTTCCGATTTATAGCATATCGGTTTTGCCTTGGATTTGGCATTCGTGTTTTCACATTGACTCCGATGATTGCGAGATGCTTGACGGAGTTTTGACTTCGAGTTATCTGCTCGTTACTCATGCGCATGTATTGCGCTATGATGCCTTTTATGTACTGATGATTTCGGAGCCCCATTGGTTTAGACATTTTATTGTAATGTTTTTAGAATTGGGAGGCTTAAATTTAAATTCGGGGACCGAATTTATTTAAGGGGGGAAGACTGTAACATTTCAAAAAAATAAAATATTATTTTTGGGAATTTTCATAATTTTTAATGAATATTTTATTAGTCGGTGTAATTAAATACCGATAAATGGTGAAAATTCCGGAGAAATTTTAGAAATTCTAAAATAGGGTATTTTGTGGAAGTATGTCATTTTTAAGCTTTTATTGTTACGTATATGTTATTTTGGTGTAAATCGCGATTGACAATCGCTAAGTGGATTTTTTGGCTTTTTGTGCAAAAATGTGCACATGACATTTTCTACACCTGTTTCTTGTTTTGGTCATGGTAGCCTAGGGTTGGACCATGTTTAGGTGACCATGGTGGGTTGAACCATTTGATTAGAGCTGGGGTTATATCGACTTGTGTAGGGAGAAGTGAGCTATGGTGGCTTGGTGTCTTGTGAGCATTGTTTTGGAGAAAGAGAGAGGTGGTTAGGATGTGCCATGATCCATCCCATTTCAGTATTCCTTGTGTTCTTTACCCCCTCTCACACAGCAGCCCCAAATTCTCCAAATTCAGCCCCATAGCAACACATCAGCTGCTACATCAGCCAACATCAGCAGCTGAAACAATAATTCAGCCACCCTACGAGCAGCCCACATCAGCTACACCAGCCCCTAACCCCCTTAGTCCAACACCTACATCATCACTTCAGCCTACTCTCAATATTTTCAGCCCACCATAGCTGACTTGCACACCCCATTATGATTTATCAGCCCCTAGCTGATCTACAATCTCCCATTATCATTTTTCAGCCCCCAATGGCTGACTTTGCTACTAATCAGCCCTGATTTCAGCTGAAAATGAATCTATCAGCCACCTACACACTCTCACCAACCCCTACAACAGCTACGACAGCTGCAGCCACCACCCTAGCACCATAGCCACATACCTTTGCACCCTTTGTCAAGACATCAGCCATATCATATTATCATCAGCACAATTCAGCCACTAAAGCATCAGCCAACATCAATATTTCAGCCCCTTGTGCATCAGCTTAAGCAGCAACATCATTTGAAACAACACCACCACAACCATTCCCACAACACTCTGATCCTGCAACACTTAGAAAAAGAATGGAAGAGAAAAGAAAGAAAGAAAACCAAAAGGGAGAGAGAGTTGCAAGCATCAGCAACTACAAAAAAACAACATCAGCTTTAAGCATCAGCCTGATGCTGCAACAGCCCAATGGAGCAACTCCCCAGCAGCAACCACACCCTCCTCCTTCCTTCATCTTCGCTTCTCCTTCATTCTAGGACCCCCTGGAGGTATAATCTCGCATCCCAACTCAGTTCTTGCTCAGTTCTGACTAGATATCTGAAAGTTACTAGTTTATTGTGATATTGTGCTAGTTTAGGCAATTTTGAGTGAAACTTGACCTAGTATTGGTTTTGATCGTTAGTATAACCATATTAGATGTTTTCGAGACCATTGTAACCAATATTACTCTAGAATCCAAGTATTTACCAGAGTTATTCGACTTGGCGTATTTTACCGTTTTTGTCGATTTTGAGGCCTTTCTGAGATCTGCTTTCACCCGGGGCCTCCTAGAGAAAAATTGACTTGGATGTGAGCTGTGCAGGCACCCTGGAACCCCTACCAAAAGCCTTAGCCACCAATTCAAAATCCCGGCGGCAAATTACCTCATTCTGGCCGCAATTTGCGGCCAGACCTGCATAAAATTGCCTCGTTTTGCGTGCACAGGCCCCTTTTCATGTAAAATTGACCCCCGGCATGTCTAGTTTTGACTGGTTCCTGTTAGGATAAAATCTGGGTTCATTTTCGTGAGTTGGCGTATGATTTACGACGTGTTTTCATATGGATTTTGATATTCGATGATTCGTATCTGTCGGGTGGCGTTCGGACGTCGACGACAGTGGATATTGGCTGTTTTTGCCCACAAGGTCACAGGTTTTTACCTATGGGCGTAGTGTGCACAATTTTGGTTTCCGACATGGTTTTCATGTGTTTTAGCATGTGATATCCTTGTAGGTACTCACGTGACGTCGAGGCGTTGGAGATGCAAATGGCGACATCGGCACCGGCACGCTTAAAGAAAGGTGAGTAGATTTATATCTACGGGGAGAAGTCGGGTGGATGGCGTATAGCACTCCCGCAGTCCGAGGTGGTGTATACGGATGCGTATACACACCTATAAATATTATTGTTGTTGGGATTATTATTGATGTTAAATGGATATTGGTGAACTTGGATGATTTTGGATACGAAACCATAGGGTAGTGGGTGCACTACACATTCATGCACACATATACATACTTGCATACATCCTCACTTCATAGATGCTTATGGGATTCGTTATGGATATGTGTTCACATGGGTTTGGGTTTATGTGCTTATTACGGATTTGAGGATGATATATGGGATCGATGTGAGTCGATGGTTTGATATGAGATCATGATGTCGATGATATGACAGTTAAATTCATAGATAAGATACACCTTGATACCTTAGCGGATTTTAGGAATGATGATGTCATAATGATAGCGACATATATATTATGTGATCGACATGTGATTATGATATACGATGGGATACGATATGATATGATATGACATGATACTTGTGATAGGCCGCCTTGGGCGGGGTATACTCCTTGAGATGATATGTGCTGTTGATATCGATTTATACGGGATTTGTCGACCGGTAGTTAGATCTTGATAATAGTAATGATGTTAGAATTGTACCAGACATAGGTCAGTACCCCGATGATGATATTGATAAAGAGAATACTTGATGATTTATATGACAAATGTGATATTGACCCGTACCCAGATTGGGGATGCCGTACGACGGATTTACGTACGAGCTATAATTTGATGTTTTGATCCGCACTCTTAACTTGGGAATAACTGATTTTAGAGATATGATATCGGATGTGATATTATCGAGGTGGGATCACCGACTATATATATATTTATATGTATCGACTCAGAGGTTAGACGGTTTCCCTTACCTGCAGTTAGCTTATGAGCTCAGCCTTATTGTTGGCATAGCTGTATGACCTTTATGACATTAGATGCAGTTTAGCGATCATGGTGTTCAGTATTTCAGCTCCTGCATATTATTATTGTTGCTCTGCATCGCATACTGTTATGATTCATATTCTATTATTGATATCATGCTGTTAGGACACCAGCACCATTACCGATGATGCGTACCGATGATGCGTATGTTCCACATACACTTACTTGCCAGTTCACACACATCTTCATCGGTAATTGCCATGTCACTACACAGTAGTATTATTGCATCAGGATATGACCCTTGTATGTGCATACTATTATTCCATGTTGCAGGACATACAGTTACACTTGCATTCCATTTATATGTCACATACATCATGCTTCCTGATTATACGCATTGAGATATGTTGTTTCTATGTTATTCTGGATTTGGGAACCGTGGGTATTTCAAAGAGATTATGTAAATGTTTTAAAAACCCGGTTACCCTTGATATGATATTTCAGTGCGTTCACCATGTGTTTTCTCGGTGCTGAGAGTGACATATGAAACCCGAATCGAGGAGGCGGATGAGACCGATTGCGGGTACATGGTGGACCCGGTGTGGTACCCCGGGGCAAGAAGATCGCAGATGATGGCGTTGAGCCTGTGCAGGGGAGCACTACCTACCGGTGATATTAGCCGACACGTCGGATATCCGGAGGATACCGTCGTAGTCATGAGATGGATGGTAGGGGCCGATCTGGACTGACGGTGCCCTAGATTTTGTGATTGAGACATTGAGATTTTAAGATATTGAGGTACAGAGATTGTGATACAGAGGTATCGAGATACTGAGACTTTTGTTTTGTGCCGATGCTAGGCACTGTTTATGCTGATTTCATTTATGATACCTCATTTTAAAAATACAGAAATCTCACAAATTATGAAAGCAGTTTTCTTCAGTACATGCATTCTGTTTCATGCATTCATACATCATTCATATGATATATTGCCACCTGATGCACTGGCACAGACATATGGGATTACATTTGGGTTAGATGTTTACACTAGCCATGGTTAGAGATTATTGGTTATATATTTGAGGATTATATGTTATGATCGTATGACCTAGGTTGCGTCATACATGCGATTTTCTGTTCGTAGATCGTTTTCTACTCACGAGTTGGCAACTCACCCCCGTTGTGCCCCAGTTTCTTGCAGGTGTTGCCGTACGGATTTCATTACGGCTTTGCGGGCACTGTACCTTTCGGGTGACTTGCTAGTAGGTGGGTTTATTGTATCTTACCCATCATTATACCTTGTATATTATATTTCAGTTGTATCTAGAATTTCCATCAACCAAACATGTACTTATTTGAGATAGAGACCAGTGATGTTTATTATTTCGACCTTAGAGTCGCGTGTTATATTTGGATGGGTTCTTGCTGGTTGAGTTTCATTTCTGTTGAGATCCTCGCCTTTAGGCGTTGTATATTATGTTGCTTACAGGTTGATTCACCTATGGTTCTTCCTATTCTCTACTACTTCACTTGGTTTGGATTTCTGGGTTTCGGCAACATTACAGATCACAGATTTGTATAACCCCCACTAATCGACATATAGCGATTAGTAGACGTTCAATACAAATATCACATCACAGAAAAACCCGTCAGCTAAAGTCTTTTAGAAGTTCGATCAAAAATACGGATTTTCAGGACCCCAAAAATAAAATTTTCGTTCTGGAAAATCTGGGCAGAAAACATATATTCCAAAAATCCCAAAACAACCCCAGTAAAACACTGCACCAAACTTGGACCTCGGCCGAGTCAACTCGGCCGCGGATCCGCGGCGGGAGCGTGCTCCCACCGCGTTTCCGCGGCGCTTTGACTCGATCGTTGGACCAAAATTGGTGGCTATTCTAATAAAAGCCTGAGCCGATTTTTAAGATGAAAATTATCAACTTTTGAGCAGAATAAAAATCGGCAGAAACTTGGCGATTTTGGGTTCGTTTTGCGACTTTTCTTTGATCGATCTTCTAGCTACTTTGCTAACATATTAGATAGAGTTTAAGTAGGCTCTGATACCACTGTAAGTCCATGGTACCTCTCCCGGTACTTTCGGGCATGCGGAATTTGATAAAAAACGATTTTCTTAGAGGTGGTAACATGGACTTAAAACCCGGATCTTTGTTAAACATCTAACTAACAACCTAACTACGAGTTGCTAACTACTCGGTTAGGGGGTTATACCTTTCTTTTTCTCGAACTCCTTCGTCTTCAAGCCTCGATGGATGTCCGGATCGCCTTCATTCCGTCGTCTCCTTGTGCCGAAGATAGATCCATCTCGAAAGCTTCTACCTTTGGCTTCTTCTTCGGTCTTTGAAGAAACTAGTTCACTTGGTTTGCTAAACCTTGTGAACTAGAGTGAGTAGAGAAGAGTTTGTATGGGATTTTATCTATGGTTCTTGGTTCTCAACTCATGAGACAAGTGAACCATAGACCAAGAGAGGGAGAGCAAGAGGAAGGAGATGAGAGCTCAAGAACAAGAGAGAGAATGAGCATGAAAGAATGAGAGAAGACTTTTCTCATTTGGCTCTCATAATCCAAAACAATCATAACACATCATATCAATCAAGTATTATGTGATGGTTTAAGCAACCATAGCCATATCATTTCATGCACTCATTTTGCACAAAAGAGCAAGCAAGCAAAAGTCTTTGCCATGAAATGATAGCTATAGTTATCATGATGGTCAACTAGTCAAGCCTAGTCAACCGGTCAACAAAGTCAACAAGTCAACAAAAGTCAACAAGTCAACAAAGTCAACAACTCAACAACCATGTCACCATAATACCTAATTAATATAATTGTTAATCATATATCATATTCTCATTAGGGTTGAGCAAAAAGTCAATAGTCAACTGTCAACGGTCAATAACCCTAATGAGAATCCTCCGCCTCTGTCTCTCCGTCAACTGTGCATACACACCCGCATCCGCGTTCCGAGGAACACGAATACAAACTGGATAAATCCAATCCCAATACATACACTAGGATCTGGCTTAAACCAAAGGCCGCTAGTGTTTACTGTCCGGACACTGTACGTGCACAAGTGCACGGATGTGACCGAACCCTGTCGCAAAACCATGCGACCATCCGCAAAACCATGCGACCTCTACTCTTTTGCCTAAAGGCGAATAGCTTTCTGTGTGGGACTCTAAAGACTCGACACTACGCTGGCAGTGGGTTTAACCACAGACCGCAAGCGGCACTAGCTGTGCGTAACGGTCCCCAGGTAGAAGCCGACAAGAAGACTGACGAGGTGATCTGAACTCCTACTGAGCCTGAATGTGACAATCTCCGTACAGTCCGGTCTGTTCGTTTGATACATCGCATGGCGGGCCTAGGGGGCGGTAAACGTCAGTCCCCTAATAGCGGTACAAGTCGTGTCGGAGTGAAGCCCAAAACACCCTGAGATAACACTGGAAGCCTACCAGTATATCTCGTTTGCCCTGGCCAGGGACTACTCGTGTAATGGCTCTCCTAGACACAGCGCGATGTCAACCCCCAATACCGGGAGAGACGAATCCTGTCTAACCGTCACTGCCTCCAAGTGCTTCGGGACTGCACCCAACTACCACCTGTTTGCACGACTCCTTTGAGCCGTGGTAGGGTAGTAATCAAAGTACAGTGGGAACACGCTCGAGCCGAAGTGACAGTGTCAAGTCAGCGGACTAAGCTGTACTCATGTCACCTGGGAACTGATAACTGACGATAGGTATAATACCAACCGGTCAGTTCCCGACGAGTCCTGTCCAGTGTACTCGTAATCTAACGAGCACCCGTATACTATCTCCAGTACGACGTACTGATGGCTGTGGGACGGACCATCTCCCACACTGGGATGAGAAGCGCATACGCTAGTCTACTCCGGAGTATCGATGCCCTGTCTCGATAGTCCTGCGACTAGGGACCTGTGTAAGGATGTGCTTATAGATTACCCAGCCCCCACTAGTGTGACTGCCATCACAACGCTGGTAATCAAGCAAAGATCCTAAGGGCTCCACTAATGTGTATAGGTGATATACTGAAATAAACACAAGTACACATTGAAGTAGAAACAAACCAAGTAGCATACTACTATATTGAGCAAGATTGTTTATACAAGGTGAATATCCCAAGCTTCCATTAAGTAATATACAAACTAGTATGATACAGTAATGGCATCTAGGGCATATACACTAACACTGATAGCGTAAGCGGTCGATGACCCGTAGATATGCGACTGTCCTCTTTACCTGACGCCACATAGACGGTATGAACTACAATGCCCCCTGACTTAGGGCGTTTGGGTTCACCACCTCTAGTATTTGTCGCCGGCGCGGGGGTTTTCTCCGGCCTCCTTCTTTTGTGGGCCGTTGAAGTTGAAGGGGCCGTTGCAGTGGGCACCCTAGCGATCGTTGTCCCCTGCTGTTTAATAGGACGGTCTTTTTCTTTTTACAACTTCGTCTTCTTTTGTTGACGAGAGGGATCTGGGTCGATCACGGAGTCTTGAACCCTTCGCCAAACCTTGTATATTTTTTAGGACAGCCGTTGAGGGGGTTGTTCTTGCTTCGTTTCTGGAACTCTCTCCGCGGGCGGAGGAGATCTTTTCAATGTAGCGGTTGGAGAATTCTTATGTACCCTCCTTAGCAGTTCAAAGCTGTTCCCAGTTGGAACAGCAGCGTTGACTTCTACCATTGGAGCCGGTGGAGTTAGTCCTGAGGGGGAGTCGCCCCCTGCCTTTCTCACTCGTCGCCAATGGCGACGTCGAGCACGACGAGCCGTTGGGACTGGCTCGGAGACAGAGATAGCTTCTTTTTACCCCCTGTCTGATTGAGGCGCTGCCGGTGTTAACCTCTTAAAGACTGAGGTTGCCCTTTGAGGGGTGATATTCAACCTATCGAAGACGGATCCTCGAGCAGGGGCAGGAGCAGGAATCGTCAGTCTTGAAAAGACTGACTTTTTGACAGGGGAAGCCGCCTTGACGACTTCTGGAGTAGTAGTTATTGCCTTCCTTGGAACAGCCAATTTAGAGTTCTGATCCAGCCTGGCAAAAACAGAGGCCATTGGTTTGGCAGTGGGCGACCTGTTGACAGGGGCCGTCGTAGCAGTGAGCCGGTCGAAGACCGACTTCTTGTTCACTTCCGGTGCAGGTATTGGCATGGAGAAGCTTGTCGGTGGGATCATGGTCCCGAAAAACAGGCCGGTGGTGGCCTGGGTCACCTGGTCTACCGGCAGAGCGAGGAAGGAAGCCGCTTGGGGCCCATATGCTACACCTCCCGGTGGGGTGGAGCGTCCGTTGCAGTGGCACTTCGAGCAGTTGGTGCAGTTAGAGGCCATTGATGCTTGAGTTCTGCGCCAGGCAAAAGACCAAATCTTAGTAACTTGAAATCCGAAGGCAACCATTTAACAAACCGCGATTGGTTCGCGAGAACGACACACGAAGTGTGGAGTGGAAAGAGGAAAAGGTCCCACCGGGCGTGCCAGAATCTGTTCCCCTCCGAACGGCGGCCGCGTTGTGGGGACGCCTGGCCTGAGATTCGGGGCAGATGCTATTTGGTCTTATCCGTCCACCTTTCCGAAGATGCCAAGTTGATTTATGGCACCGTGTATCGGGTGTTTAGATGGATGCGGCCGATGTAGCAGACTTCGTCAGATTCCCCCTCGCTTGAGGGGTTTTTGATTGTGGGGACGCTCTTCCCTGCAGGCGCAAGCCCCTGCAGTTAATTACACTACCGCATCGCGGTAACAACTTTCACCTTCTCCAGAATTTCACTTCATGTCGTGTGCGTTTGTTTTGTTTGTGGTTGCCCGTGGATTGTATACGGAGACTGAGTAATGCCGTCGCCCGTAGGACGTGGATTAGTCCAAATCCGTATTTACTTAGATTTGGGTTTGGTGTTTTTAGTTTAAGGACGCATTAGCCGTGTTACGGCTAAGATCAACTTAAACGTTCGTTAAGGATACGTCAGTCCTGTTTGAGACTGAGATCAACTTAACGTAGTGATCCGTTTAATATATGGCCGTCAGGACTCGTCACCTCTCTGATGTCGTTGAAGGATTACAACGACATGTGTCAGAGGAGCTCGGAGATGTACCCTCGAACCAGAGTTGATTGGGAGTTTTATAATCCATTTGAATGTTTAAGGATACGTTAGCCGTGTTTGGGGCTAAGATCGACTTAAACGGGATCGTTTAGATCCGGTAAAAGAGCATTTGGAGGCTCTATTGTTCCAATTTAGGGACGTGGTGGTCCATACTCCAGTTTAAGGACGTGGTGGTCTATGTTCCAGTTTAAGGACGTGGTGGTCTATCGCCAGTTTAGGGACGTGGTGGTCTATCGCCAGTTTAGGGACGTGGTGGTCCATATTCCAGTTTAGGGACGTAGGGGTCTATTATTAGTTTAGGGACGTTTCGGTCCAACATTAGTTTAGGGACGTTTCGGCCCAACATTAGTTTAGGGATGTTTCGGTCCAAAATTGATGTGTGTGGTCGTCGGGACCCGTCACTGTTAGTTATGTATATTCCCTAGAGGCCATTGTTGTACATTTGATGTATATTATGATGGATGCTTAGATATATACAGAGAGGACTTTCTTGCTCGTCATGATAGTATGCTATTTGGTTTCACTTTATCTTAACATGTTGACTTGTATTGGTTTACTGTCTTTCTCTCATATGTTGATAAAGCCCTTAGGATCTGTACTCGACTACTGAGACTATGATGAGATCATCCTAGTGGGGCCATAGTAGTCGATGAGTACATCCTATAACTGTTCCTAGTCGAGGGTATATCGAGACAGGGCATCGATACACCAGAGTAGACTAGCGTATACACATCTTGACCCATATGATGGGCGATGGATGATCCCATATCCATCGGTGTTTGACATCAAGGATGGTGTACGGGTGCTCAGTGGAGACTGGGTACACTGGACGGACTCGCCGAGAACTCCCAGTTGGTGATATACCACACGACAGATGGCAGTTCTCCGGTGACACTGGTACAGGGCAGTCTGTAGACCCGATATCGTCATAGAGTCTTGTGTGATTCCCACTGTGCTTTGATTTCCACCTTACCACGTCCACGAGGGCGTGCAAAACGGTGGCTTTTGGGTACAGTCCCGAATCACATGGAGGCAATGAGCGATAGGAGGGGATTCGTCTCTCCCGGTATAGGGAGTTGATGTTGTGCTGTGTTCGATTGGCTATAACTGGAAGTCCCTGGCCAGGGCTGATATAGAGATTTATTGGTAAGTGTTACTAGTAGTTTCTCGACCTGTTATGAGCCTCACATCGACACGACTTATCGGTTACTGGGGTCTGACGTTTACCACCCCTAGACTTGATATGCGACATATCAGACGAACAGACCGGACTGTGCGGGAGTGTTACTGATTGGATTCACAGGAGAACGCACAGGCTAGCTTGTTGATCTTCTGATCGCTCAATACCTGGGTGGCTGTTACATTTAGCTGACCGCTTGCAGCTTGTGGGTGTTTGATATGATCATCATCTGCTACCGGCGTATTGACGATTCTTTAGACTCCTACACAGAGGTTTCTTGGCTCAGGCAAAACGGAGTAGAGGCACATATGAGATATGTGCAGGACCGAGGATAATGCGATATGAGATACCGTATTATATTCTCGCGATATTTTGATATGAATCGGGACATCGGATCAAGTGTTGATTCGATGAATCGGTACATGATATATTAGCCGGTTATATTCGATATAGCCGGATCGTTGGATCAAGTGTTGATTCGATGATTTAATGTATAATAATATATATATGATATATTGTATTACATTATCTAATATTGGCTCACTTTATTATTTTATTTTCTCACTGGATTAATACATTGATATATATGCGATATATGTTAAATGTATTATTTTCTTTTGTTGCAAATATATAATATATATGTGATATATATTATTGTGACATGATATGATTTATTATTAAACATGTTTAAGGATGATTAAATGGGATTAGGGTTTGATTAGGTCTAGCTTCTTCTTGTTCTTTCTAGAAGCTTTGCTTTTGTCTTGGTTAAGATATTATGGTTGATATTTTTCCATGACTCATTTCTAACCTAGCCAAACCCTAACCCTAGTTTATTCTCTACAAACTCTTAGCCTATCATCCTTGACCATGGTTCTATAATCAATCATATACATTTCTTTTCTATTCATCACAAAAGGATTATCTTTTCCATTATCATCTTCTTCTCTCTTGAGTTCTAAAAGAAAAAGCTTACTAGTTAATTCTTATGTGATAATTTCAAGTGAGAAAGTGAATAAAAAGAAAGCATAAATACTACTCCCTCATCCTCATCTCATCTAGCCCATGAGATTAGGGTGTTCATCTCTTTAGAGTGAGAAAGCTTGGATTTTTGCAACTTCAACGTAGATCATCGGAGATTTGGAACACTTCAAGCTAGCATGGATCGTTCGAGTCGTGGAGCCTCTCTTGAGTCCGGGAGATCGTGGATCGCGGCGAAGGGACTACTACTCGGAGCTTGTGAAGCGAAGGAGCGGACTACAAAGGTTGCAATCCCTCACACTTAGCTTTAAAGATATCATCTTGAATGCTAAACCCTAATAATCTAGCAAAGATCCCGTCTTTGGGTTGTTCGGCACGTCTAAAATTTTATCCGGGCATGTTTGATGCCTTATGAACCTTCACAAGAGTGCCTAGGAACCCTACAGTGGTATCAGAGCCTAGCTAGAGCATTAGGCGACGTGTTTACGAAGTTAAAACTCCGATCGAACCCGAACAGACGAAATTTACCCCCTCTCTGGAAATTTTTCAAAATCTGGGGTTTTTCTGAATTAAAAATACCTGAAAAATACAGCAAGAAAATATAAGAATTATGGTGAAATCCGTGCCTCCAATTCGACAACTTGGCCGCGGAACCGCGGCAAAGACCCACCATTGGCGGCGGTTCCGCGGCAGTATAAGTGTATTAGGCACGGTTTTGTGCACAGTAATTCTTGTATCTGTATTTACTATTTTATGGGTATTTTTATTCTGACTCAAGTGTTGAGTATTCTGGGGTTTCTTTTGTAATCGTAGATTCGATCGGAATATTTAAATTCGTTTTTATTTCCGGATATTTAGAAACTGTTAAACTATTTGAACGGATTTCATTAACTCACTGTTTCCCGGAACGGCAAACTTTCAAGTGTTGAATTTTTGTCGGGTTTAAATCTTTCGGAAAAATTGTACAAGTTAAGCGGTGGACCTTCTAGAAGACAACAAACCTTAACTCGATTATGTGACCGTCTTGAACTGCCTTTTGAACCTTCGGGTTTGGGGCAGTACGGCGTGCCACATGTGAGGCGTTGGCTTGACCCTTATACGGCTGGATCACTGGTACTATGACATATTCTGGGATTATTTGAACTCCGCTCAAGTGTTGAGCACTTTGGGAAATTTTGGGTATTTGCTTATCTGTTCGAAAAGTTTAATACTGTCTATTTATCTGGAATGTGATACAATATGTGGAATTCATAGAGTTAGGCATGAAATGCGAAGTATGTGATATTTCGGATTTACGATGTCTAAAGTGATTGTGGATTCCAAATATTGTAGTTTTACACTTTCTTTTCTGTGACCGTAAGTGTAGTATGTAGTTGTATTGCCGGTCTTCGTTGCTATACATCGGCGACGATCGGTTTATGCATACTTACTTACGTTGATGATATGTGATATGATGTGTTGCTGAGATATGATGTGCAGGATTGTCGCGATTGAATAGCCGGGGGTTTTATGTGAGATGAGAGTTTTATATTTTCATTCATGTAAATTCAAATGTAATGTAATATTCTTTTATTTGGGGCACTTCCAGGTTGAGGTTGATGCCACCAGTGTTGTATATTATTTACTTTTCCGCATTAGGATGGACCCAAGGAGGGGAGCACAGGTGACCGGGTTCTAGAGTTCAGTGGGAGGCCATCTCGAGGAGTCGAGACCGGGTCTCCTAAACTCCAGAATTGGTAGGGTCGCTTGCCGCTCTCGTAGGGGTCCAGGGTGTGGGCTTGGCTATTCATCACGACTGTGGAATCCGTATTTTCTATTATTGGCTAAGTACTAAATACGGAAGTCCTAGTATATCCCACATTATATCTATGTTTCTGCTGCGATATCTGTGATGTGATCATTTGATATGTTCTGATGGATACAGTATATAGTATATATGATATATTATATAGATGTTACTTATGTTTTACACCCGCACTAGCCCTGCCCTGCTCTGTCGTTAGTTATCTAACCTAACGGTGCACGAGGGGATATCGAGGCGAATGCGGATGGCATAAGTGTACGTCGTATTTATCTGTGATGCTTAGGAAGCATAAGCTGATGGGATTTTTATTAATGAGATTAATAAAAAGAAAAGAAACCTAAAAGATGTTGTAGAATCAAAACTTTATAAAAAGGGTAGCTACAGTTTTGCTTTGCATAGCGGTATATATGATATACCCTGCACCTTATTCGATGAGGAAAGGGCCGACGATCCCTTCACCGGGAGTGACCCCTTTAGCAATAACTGGCAGATGCTACACACTCAGTTTGTTTTTGATTGCTTCTATAGTTTCTGCTTTGCACAGTGATATATATGATATATCCCGCACCTCATTCGACGAGGAAAGGGCCGACGATCCCTTCACCGGGAGTGACCCCTTTAGCAAAACTAGAAAAGCCTCAAAAACACTCCATTTCAAAATTTCACATGATTCTACGACGATATCAAGTTCATTACGCTCATGGTTTTTCTGAAAAAACCTGCGTAGCCCTCCGTCATTTCAGATAGATATTATTTAGTATTCGTGCTACGGTAGTTTGGCATTCGTCAAGGCGTAGTGTACGGTAGCTAACTAGTATTTATCTGTTTATGCATATGATGCAGATTGGATTAGGGTATTCGTACGGCGTTGTTTGGCATTCGTCAAGGGTCGTGCGGGTGGGTTTAATTCAATCAAGAAATGTACGGGTTGAACTTGACTAGTAGACTATGGGTTGTTTGGCATTCGTCAAGGTCATAGAACACTAGGGATAAAATATTATTGGGAATTTCAAGTGTTGAAATTTGCAATGAGATTGCATACCTTCTATGAGATAGTTGGATCCCGATACCCACTGCGAGTAAGAGTTACTCCTGGGAGAGTTTTACACAGGACAATTAGTCGATCAAGTAGGTTTCTAGAAAAGTGTTAACGGGGTTACGTCTCTGGGAAAACGAGGTTTACTTTAATTAGGTCCGTGCGAAAGCACGGGGAACCTCCCTCAAAGTACCGACACTGATCTGGCTGAAAGATTGACGAAATTGTAGGGTGTAATTAATCCCGGCTAATCTTACCTTTTAGGGTTTGAAGGTAGATTTGATAAAAACAGTGGGAGACATCCTGATTAGATAAGATAATAACCAATCTAATCTTGCAAGAGCATACGCTAAAGTGTTTTCTTCTCTCTCTCTCTAGGTAGCGACCATGTCAGGCCATAATCAAGATAATAATATGGATGTATTGACTGAACCCGCTTATTATACTGAGCAGGGGAACGTTGGACCCGTTCTTTCTTATAAGAGTTATAAGACTGAACAGGGAATAGAAGAATATCTAGATTCTCAAGCCGCCCAAAAGAACATGCATGTTGATGCATCTTCTTCGGGTATGTTAGTTATTAAGAACTGTTTCTCAGTTCACCCTACGTCCTGGGTATTAGATACCGGATCAGGATCCCACATATGTAAAGAGTTACATGGGCTACGTAAAGGTAGAGAACTGGGAAAAGGTGATCATTCCGTTCAAGTAGGGAATGGTGCAAGTATTGCAGCCAAAGCAGTTGGCGAATATCACCTTGTATTGCCAAGTCGTAATACACTGATTCTAAATGAGTGCTATTATATACCGAACATGATGTGCAACATTATATCAGTTTCTTTATTAAGTAAAGAAGGATATAATTTTGTAGTACAGGATAATGTTATGAACATATTCCTAGATCAAAAGTTGATTGCATCAGGCTCGTTACATAATGGCATATTCATTCTAAATCAGAATACAGTCCTCAATATACAAAATACACACAAGAGGAAGAGTTCAGAAATGAACGAATCCTTCTTATGGCATTGTAGACTTGGTCATATCAATGCGACACGACTGGCTAAGTTACATAAAGATGGATATTTGAATCCGTTTGAATTTTCATCTTATGATACTTGTCATTCATGTCTCAAAGGAAAAATGACCAAAGCTCCGTTTAGTGGACACGGAGAAAGGGTTAATGAACTCTTAGGACTAATACATAGTGATGTATGCGGTCCCATGTCTACGCATGCCAGGAACGGTTCTTCCTACTTCATTACATTCACTGACGATCTCTCTAGATTCGGACATGTGTTCCTGATGAAACACAAGTCTGAAGCTTTTGAGAAATTCAGAGAATATAAGCACGAAGTAGAAAAACAAACGGGCAAAAGTATTAAGATCCTTCGATCTGATCGAGGAGGAGAATACTTAAGCAATGAGTTCCAAGATTATCTAAAAGAGAATGGGATTCTCTCTCAGCTTACTCCACCTTATACACCACAGCACAACGGTGTATCGGAATGAAGGAATCGCACCCTATTAGATATAGTGCGTTCAATGATGAGTACAGCTGAGTTACCTATTTCCTTCTGGGGGTATGCGCTTGAAACAACCATACACCTATTGAATATGGTTCCTACCAAATCAGTGCCTACAACTCCATATGAGATATGGAAAGGGAAGAGACCATCTCTTAAGTATGTTAAGATATGGGATTGTCCAGCCTATGTCAAAAGACAAAATCCGGACAAACTCGATGCAAGATCAGTCTTATGCAAGTTTGTAGGATATCCCAAAAATTCACAAGGGTATATCTTCTACCACAGTGAACAACAAAAAGTGTTTATTGCTCAACATGCCACCTTTTTAGAA
This sequence comes from Agapanthus africanus, assembly GCA_030015575.1. Taxonomy (NCBI): domain Eukaryota; kingdom Viridiplantae; phylum Streptophyta; class Magnoliopsida; order Asparagales; family Amaryllidaceae; genus Agapanthus; species Agapanthus africanus. The sequence continues at coordinate 136,777,809 of JASDDO010000010.1, forward strand.
AAGGAATTTCTTGCAAAAGAGATTAGTGGCTCTGAGGTAGAACTGGAAGAAGTTCCAGAAACACAAACTGTAACTGAAGATTTAGTAGAACCAGAGGATTCAGTAGTACCCGACGAACCCCAGCCTCTCCGCCGATCTAGCAGGGTTTCTCATCCACCTGAGAGATACTACGGTTTTCTCATTGATGGTGGAAGCGAGGATTGCATCATGGAAGATGATGACCCGACTAGTTTCGAGCAGGCCATCACGAGTAATGACTCTGTGAAATGGTTGGATGCAATGCGATCTGAGATGGAATCCATGTACACCAATAAAGTATGGTTTTTGGAAAATGCTCCTGAAGGGGTAAAACCCATTGGGAGCAAGTGGATTTTTAAAAAGAAATTTGGTGTAGATGGAAAAGTTGAGACTTTCAAAGACTTGTAGCAAAGGGATTTCGTCAACGACCAGGTGTGGATTATGACGAAACCTTTTCTCCAGTGGCTATGCTTAAGTCCATCCGGATCTTACTTGCCATTGCTGCATACCATGACTACGAAATCTGGCAAATGGATGTTAAGACCGCCTTTCTAAATGGTGATTTAGAAGAGCGCGTGTACATGACTCAGCCAGAGGGCTTCGTAGATAGTGGGAGCAGCGGAAAGGTATGCAAATTGCTTAAATCCATTTATGGGTTAAAGCAAGCATCGCGGAGTTGGAACATCTGTTTTGATGTAGTAGTCAAAGAGTTTGACTTCATCAAAAACATAGATGAACCTTATATCTATAAGAAGGTAGCAGAGAGTAAGGTTGTCTTCCTCGTATTGTACGTGGATGACATACTCTTGATAGGAAATGATATTCCTATGCTGCAATCAGTCAAGCTCTTCTTATCACAAAGATTCTCAATGAAAGATCTAGGTGATGCCTCATGCATATTGGGGATAAGGATCTATAGAGATAGATCTAAACGGATATTGGGATTGTCCCAATCCAGGTACATTGACACCATACTAAAGAGGTTTAGTATGGAAGAATCCAAACGTGGGAACCAACCCATGATCTCTGGACTCACTCTCTCCAAAGAGATGTCTCCCAAGACTGATTTGGAGAGAGCTCGCATGCAAGGGATACCCTATGCTTCGGCAGTAGGGTCTATCATGTATGCGATGCTATGTACCAGACCCGATGTTGCATACTCACTAAGTGTAGTGAGTCGGTATCAAGCAGATCCTGGAGAGAGTCACTGGACAGCTGTGAAGAACATTCTCAAGTACTTACGAAGGACTAGAGATATGTTCTTGGTGTATGGTAACGAAGAACTCCGGGTGGAGTCCTTTACCGATTCCAGCTTCCAAAGTGATAAGGATGACTCAAAGTCGCAATCGGGATTTGTCTTTACCCTCAATGGAGGGGCGGTATGTTGGAAGAGTTCCAAACAGGATACCGTTACAGACTCGACGATGGAGGCTGAATACATCGCTGCCAACGATGCTGCCAAAGAGGCTGTCTGGATGAAGAAGTTCATTAGTGAACTTGGAGTGGTTCCATCTATTGAGCATCCAATACCTCTGTATTGCGATAACAATGGAGCTGTGGCTTTGGCCAAGGAACCCAGATCCCATCAGAAATCCAGACATATTCTGAGGCGGTATCACCGGATCAGGGAGATAGTTGATCGCCGGGAGATCGAGGTCAGGAGAGTAGATACGAAGGACAACACTGCGGATCCACTCACAAAGGCCATTCCCCAGATACAGTTTGAGAGATTATTCGGGATGCTAGGTATGAGATACTACAGCAGCTGGCCTTAGTGCAAGTGGAAGATTGTTAGTTATGTATATGCCCTAGAGGCCATTGTTGTACATTTGATGTATATTATGATGGATGCTTAGATATATACAGAGAGGACTTTCTTGCTCGTCATGATAGTATGCTATTTGGTTTCACTTTATCTTAACATGTTGACTTGTATTGGTTTACTGTCTTTCTCTCACATGTTGATAAAGCCCTTAGGATCTGTACTCGACTACTGAGACTATGATGAGATCATACTAGTGGGGCCATAGTAGTCGATGAGTACATCCTATAACTGTTCCTAGTCGAGGGTATATCGAGACAGGGCATCGATACACCAGAGTAGACTAGCGTATACACATCTTGACCCATATGATGGGCGATGGATGATCCCATATCCATCGGTGTTTGACATCAAGGATGGTGTACGGGTGCTCAGTGGAGACTGGGTACACTGGACGGACTCGCCGAGAACTCCCAGTTGGTGATATACCACACGACAGATGGCAGTTCTCCGGTGACACTGGTACAGGGCAGTCTGTAGACCCGATATCGTCATAGAGTCTTGTGTGATTCCCACTGTGCTTTGATTTCCACCTTACCACGTCCACGAGGGCGTGCAAAACGGTGGCTTTTGGGTACAGTCCCGAATCACATGGAGGCAATGAGCGATAGGAGGGGATTCGTCTCTCCCGGTATAGGGAGTTGATGTTGTGCTGTGTTCGATTGGCTATAACTGGAAGTCCCTGGCCAGGGCTGATATAGAGATTTACTGGTAAGTGTTACTAGTAGTTTCTCGACCTGTTATGAGCCTCACATCGACACGACTTATCGGTTACTGGGGTCTGACGTTTACCACCCCCAGACTTGATATGCGACATATCAGACGAACAGACAGGACTGTGCGGGAGTGTTACTGATTGGATTCACAGGAGAACGCACAGGCTAGCTTGTTGATCTTCTGATCGCTCAATACCTGGGTGGCTGTTACATTTAGCTGACCGCTTGCAGCTTGTGGGTGTTTGATATGATCATCATCTGCTACCGGCGTATTGACGATTCTTTAGACTCCTACACAGAGGTTTCTTGGCTCAGGCAAAACGGAGTAGAGGCACATATGAGATATGTGCAGGACCGAGGATAATGCGATATGAGATACCGTATTATATTCTCGCGATATTTTGATATGAATCGGGACATCGGATCAAGTGTTGATTCGATGAATCGGTACATGATATATTAGCCGGTTATATTCGATATAGCCGGATCGTTGGATCAAGTGTTGATTCGATGATTTAATGTATAATAATATATATATGATATATTGTATTACATTATCTAATATTGGCTCACTTTATTATTTTATTTTCTCACTGGATTAATACATTGATATATATGCGATATATGTTAAATGTAGTATTTTCTTTTGTTGCAAATATATAATATATATGTGATATATATTATTGTGACATGATATGATTTATTATTAAACATGTTTAAGGATGATTAAATGGGATTAGGGTTTGATTAGGGTTAGCTTCTTCTTGTTCATTCTAGAAGCTTTGCTTTTGTCTTGGTTAAGATATTATGGTTGATATTTTTCCATGACTCATTTCTAACCTAACCAAACCCTAACCCTAGTTTATTCTCTACAAACTCTTAGCCTATCATCCTTGACCATGGTTCTATAATCAATCATATACATTTCTTTTCTATTCATCACAAAAGGATTATCTTTTCCATTATCATCTTCTTCTCTCTTGAGTTCTAAAAGAAAAAGCTTACTAGTTAATTCTTATGTGATGATTTCAAGTGAGAAAGTGAATAAAAAGAAAGAATAAATACTACTCCCTCATCCTCATCTCATCTAGCCCATGAGATTAGGGTGTTCATCTCTTTAGAGTGAGAAAGCTTGGGTTTTTGCAACTTCAACGTAGATCATCGGAGATTCGGAACACTTCAAGCTAGCATGGATCGTTCGAGTCGTGGAGCCTCTCTTGAGTCCGGGAGATCGTGGATCGCGGCGAAGGGACTACTACTCGGAGCTTGTGAAGCGAAGGAGCGGACTACAAAGGTTGTAATCCCTCACACTTAGCTTTAAAGATATCATCTTGCATGCTAAACCCTAATAATCTAGCAAAGATCCCGTCTTTGGGTTGTTCGGCATGTCTAAAATTTTATCCGGGCATGTTTGATGCCTTATGAACCTTCACAAGAGTACCTAGGAACCCTACAGTCACCTCTCTGACGTCGTTGAAGGATTACAACGATAAGAGTCAAAGGAGTTCGGAGATGTACCCTCGAACCAGTCGTAAATTGATTTAGGGAGCAGCCGTGCTCAGCCAATTTAATTTGAAGACTTACGGCCATGATTGGGATAAGTCCAGTTGAAAAATATTCAACGCCTTTATTTGTTTTTGGTCTGTTAGACCTGTGCTAGGGCTTGGCCCATTTTTAAATAATGCATTGCATTATTTACTATTTTTTTGTTTGGGCTCTGCCCGTAAAAGATGCAGAGCATCAATTTATTCTGGGCTTTGCTCATTTATGAATGATGCAAGGCATCTACTTTGTTTGGGCTCTGCCCCTTTTTGCATAACATTTTTATTATTTTGTTTGGGCTCTGCCCATTTATAAATGATGCAGAGCATCAATTTAATTAGGCCTGCTTGGTCTTTTGACTTGGGCCTGGCCCTTTGGGAAATGCATTGCATTTATCAGGCGGTTTGCGCCAATCAGAGAGCGCAAGCGCTTAAAGTGCTGACACATGTCGCGCAAGCGCAGTGCGCTGTGCTAATGCGCTGCGCCTGCGCTGCTGACACGTGGCGCGCTCCAGTGGCTTGCGCCAATCCAAGAGCGCAACAGCGCAGTTTGCAAGTGCAAAGCACTATGATTTAAGAATCTTTTAGATTCAGGAACCAATGGTTCACAAAAGAATTGCAAAGCACTTATTCGTTTCCTTGATCTAATTTAGATCAAAGAAAAACAAGTTTTTCTTTTTATTTCGAGAACCAAAGTTTCATAAAAGTGCAAAGCACTATTTTTTATTTATTTTGTTTTTTCTTCTCATTTTAAAGAATCAGTTGTTAGTTATATGTATGCCCTAGAGGCCATTACTGTACATAGGATGTATATTGTAGTGGATGCTGGGACATATATAGGGAGGACTTTCTTGCTCGACATGATAGTAAGCTATCTGGTTACTCTTTACCTTAACGTGTACACTGATTGCCTCTCTATTACATGTTGGTAAAGCCCTTAGGATGTGTACTTGACTACCTGGACTATGATGCGGATCATACTAGTGGGGACATGGTAGTCCATAAGTACATCCTTCAAAGTCCCTAGTCATGGGTGTATCGAGACGGGGCATCGATATACCAGAGTAGACTAGCGTATACCTTCTCGACCCATACAGATGGGCGATGGATGATCCCATATCCATTGGTGTTTGACATCAGAGATGATGTACGGGTGCTCAGTGGAGACTGGGTACACTGGACGGACTCGCCGAGAACTCCCAGATGGTATTATACCTCACGTCAGATGGCAGTTCTCTGGTGACACTGGTACAGAGTAGTCTGTTGACCCGAGATCGTCATAGAGTCTTATGTGGTTCCCACTGTGCTTTGATTTCCATCTTACCATGTCTAAGAGGGCGTGCAAAACGGTGGTTTTTGGGTACAGTCCCGAGTCACATGGAGGCAATGAGCGATAGGAGGGGATTCGTCTCTCCCGGTATAGGGAGTTGATGTTGCGCTGTGATCGATTGGCTATAACAGGAAATCCCTGGCCAGGGTTGCTGAGATATACTGGTAAGTGTTACCAGTAGTTTCTCGAATGATATAGACCTCATATCGACACGACTTATCGAGCTATTGGGGTCTGACGTTTACCACCCCTAGGCGAGATATGCGACATATCAGACGATCAGACCGGACTGTACGGTAGTGTTACTGGTTGGATTCACTGGAGTGTGAGCGGGCTTGCTCGTCGATCTTCTGATCGCTCAATACCCGGGTGGCCGTTACGTTTAGCAGACCGCTTGCGGCTTGTGGGTGTTTGATATGATCATCATCTGCTGCCGGCGTATTGACGAGTCTTTAGAGTCCTACACAGAGGTTTCCTGGCTCAAGCGAAACGAAATAGGAGCGCATATGAGATATGTGCGGGACCGAGAATAATGCGAGTATGTGATACCGTATTTCATTCTCGCGATATATGTATCGAATGGTTGTATGCGATATAACCTAGTTATCGATTCAAGCGTTGATTCGATAAGACGATACATTGTATACTAGTCGGTTGTGTGCGACATGACCGGATCATTGAATCAAGTGTTGATTTAATGATTTAATGCATATTTATATATTTGATATATTACTTTGCATTAACTAGTATTGGTTCACTTTAAATGGATTTTCTCGCTCGGTTTGTGCACATTGTATATGTGATATACTTTTGTACACATGTTTGTATCATGTTTGATGATACATGTTTGCTAGGGTTTTTGTGTAAAGATCAAACCATGGTTAAATGATTATGACTAGGGTTTTGTTTTATTCACTTATTTATTTATCCATTTCATTTTGGAAAATAAATGATAAAGAGAAAAGAATGGTGGCTTTATTTGTTGTTTTGTTAAAGCTTCATGAAGCTTTGACCTTGACCACCATTCTTATCTCATCCTTAATCCTAACCATTCCTTTAACCTTGGTCAATTCTCTACACATAACCATAGTTAGAATTATGATAAGTATTGATTTTCTATTCTTTTTTAAATTAACTTATCATAACTCTTTCTTCTTCTTCTTCATTTTTCTTCAAGTGAAGAAAGCTTGCCTCCATCAATGGCAAGTGATGAAAAAGAGTGAGAAATCCAAATCTAAAGTCTACCCACTTCTTATTTCTTCATCCTCTACCTCTTGCCAAGTAGTAGAGTGTGTTTTCTTCACAAGTTTCTTGACTTGGTGAAGTCGGAGCTTGATTTAGCGATGCCTCGACGTAGATCATCTTCGGCATGGACATCGATGACCTAGCCTGTCCATTCTCCGATGAAGCCGACGCTAGAGCCCGGGACTTGTTATGGACAGCGAGGAGACTTCATTGCGGAGCTATGAAGGTGGAGAACCGGATCTACAAAGGTTGTATTTCCGTATCTCTTAGTTAAGTGTTAACTAGTTAGCTTTTTCGCCTAGTTTTCTAGCTAACGATCCGTAGTCGGGTCTCTCGGCACCTAGAAATTTTGAAATTGGCATGTTCGATGCCTTGTGAGACCTCACTAGACTGCCTAGGAACCTTTCACTGGTATCAGAGACTAGCTAGAGCCTTAGGCGAAGTTTAGACGGACTTTGAAGTCCGATCGAACCAAAAATCCGAACCCAAAATAGCTCTCTGGACTTTTTCCAAATTCTGGGATTTTTCCAAATTAAAAATATGTAGAAAACTCAGCAGGGAATTCTAAGAATTACGGCGGAAATTTTTTTTCATGAACAGTGATTTTGGCGGCGGAACCGCGGCATAAGCCTTGCTTATGCGGCGGTTCCGCGGCGGATGTATGACGTCAGCCCTAACATGTTACACAGTAATTCATAGTTTCTGGTTCTGAGTTCTCTGGGTATTTTTAAAATTTATTCAAGAGTTGAATTTTCTGGAGTTGTTTTGGGGATTCGGTGTTTCGATCGGAGTATCAAATTTTGTCTGTTTGGCTTTCCGGGTATTTTTTAGAATATGTTAAAAAGTTCGACCGGATATAAATACCCAATTTTTCCCCTGTCGGGAAATTTCCAAGTGTTGGATTTTTCCGTAGTTTAACGACGTTCTAAGTAGTGCAAGTAACGCGATGGACCCTCTAGAAGACAACAAACCTTAACTCGATTATGTGACCGTCTTGAACTGCCCTTTGAACCTTCGGGTTTGGGGCAGTACGGCGTGCCATATGTGAGGCGTTGGCTTGACCCTTCTACGGCTGGACCGTTGGTACTGAGGCACGAACTGAATGTTGTTAGACTTATTTCATGTGTTGAGCTGTATCGGGAAAACTTGGGTGTTTGACTGTTCGATCGAAAAGTTTAACATTTTCTGTTTATCTGGAATGGGATACAATACTTGGAATTCACAATAAGTTATGAGATAACTAAATGAATGTTATAAACATAGCACTTTAGTCTCACTTGATCGGTTGCCACGGAATTTTGATGTGATCAAAAGTCCGTCGCAATCACGTAGCGTACGCGGATACTCGCCGGGTAAACTTAATAGACAGCCTCACTCCATAGCCCCGACCAAGTGACTGTAGGAGAACCCCGTCGCCGAAAGCATCCGTTCGGGTGCTCCCGGTAGCGGTGTTCCGCCTTGGTGCACTTTGTCGACGGTATCGGGGGTGCGGCCGTCTACTAAAGTTTGCGACGAGCATTCGATCAAAATGTCGGGAATCCTGTTGAATTGCCCGACTCTGTATTGAAAAGTGTTTTCGATAAAGAGACTAAAATGCGGGGTTTATAATCGTTAGGCATGCGATGTCTAAGTAATTCATTTGGTCAGGCATGCGATGTCTGAGGTGGTTGCGGATTCCAACTGTTGTAGTTTTACACTTTCTTTTCTGTGACCGTAAGTGTAATATGTGATATCACCGGTTTCGTTGCTATATGTCAACGACAATTGGGATGCGCATATTTACTTACGTTGATGACATGTGATGTTATGTGTTGCTGGATATGTTATATTGGATCGTCGTGTTTGAATAGCCGGGGGTTTTTATGTGAGATGAGTGTTTTTCATTTTCATTCATGTAAAAGCTTGTATGTAATATTCTTTTATTGGGGCACTTCCAGGTTGCGGAAGTTGTCACCGTTTGTATATTATTTACTTTTCCGCACTAGGATAGACCCAAGGAGGAGGGCACAAGTAACCGGGTTCTGGAGTCCAGTGGGAGACCAACTCGAGGAGTCGAGTTTGGGTCTCCTAACTCTAGAATTGGTAGGGTTGCTTGCCGCTCTCGTAGGGGTCTAGAGGTGTGGGTTTGGCTATTCATCGCGACCGTGGAATCCGTGTTTTATACTGGCTCGTATTGAAAACACGGGCGTCCTAGTATATCCAATATTTCATATGATTCTTCTGCTGCGATATCTGTGATGTGATCATGTGATGTTCTGTGATAGATACAATATATAGTATATATGATATATTATATAGACGTTACTTATGTTTTACACCCGCGCTAGCCCTGCCCCGCTCTGCCGTTAGTTACCTAACCTAACGGTGCACGAGGGGACATCGAGGCGAATGCGGATGGCATAAGTGTACGTCGTATTTATCTGTGATGTTTAGGTACTTTAAATGATGGGACTTCATTAATGTGATTAATGAAATAAAAGAAACCTAAGATGTTGTAGAATCGAATTTCAAAATAAAACAGGTAGCTACAGTTCTTGCTTTGCACAGTGGTATATGTGATATATCCTGCACCTTATTCGATAAGGAAAGGACCGAGATCCCTTCACCGGGAGTGACTCCTTTAGCAATAACTGGCAGATGCTATACATTCGGTTTGTCTTTTGATGCTTTTAAGAGTTTTTGCTTTGCACAGTGATATATATGATATATCCCGCACCTCATTCGACGAGGAAAGGACCGACGATCCCTTCACCGGGAGTGACTCCTTTAGCAAAACTAGAAAAGCCTCAAAAACACTCCATTTTAAAATTCATTCGATCCTACAACGATATCAAGTTCATTACGCAATAAGTTTTCAGAAAAACCTGTCGTAGCCCTCCGTCATTTCAGATAAGTTGTATATAGTATTCGTGCTGCATTTGTTGGCTTTCGTCAAGGTGCAGTGTGCGGTAGCTATATGCTGCTTATCTGCTAGCATACGATGCGATTGGATTAGGGTAGTCGTGCGGCTTTGTTGGCTTTCGTCAAGGGTCGTGCGGGTGGGTTTAATTCGATCAAGAAATGTACGGGTTGAACTTGACTAGCGGGCTATGGTTTGTTGGCTTTCGTCAAGGTCATAGCACGCTAGGGGCAAAAGATTATCGGGAATTTCAAGTGTTGAAATTTGCAATGAGATTGCATACCTTCTATGAGATAGTTGAATCCCGATACCCGCTGTGAGTAATTGTTACTTCTGGGAGAGTTTTATACATTACAATTAGCCGATCAAGTAGGTGTCTAGAAAGGTGTCAACGGGGTTACGCCTCTGGGAAAACGAGGTTTACATTAATTAGGTTCGTGCGAAAGCATGGGGGACCTCCCTCAAAGTACCGACACTGGCCTGGCTGAAAGATTGGCGAACTTGTAGTGTGTAATTAATCCCGGCTAGTCTTTCCTTTTAGGGTTTGAAGGAAGATTTGATAAAAAGCAGTGGGAGCCATCCTGATTAGATAAAATAATAACCAATCTATTCTTGCAAGAGCGCACGCTGAGTGTTTTCTTCTCTCTCTCTCCTGGTAGTGACCATATCACGCCTTAATCAAGATAATAATACGGATTATTGACCGAACCCGCTTGTTATACTGAGCTGGGGAACGTTGGTCCCGCTCCAACATATAATTGTTATAAGACAGAGCAGGAAATTGGGGATTACCAGAATTCCCGTGCCGCCCAAACGAAGAGAGTGCATGCTGATGCATCATCTTCGGGTGTGTTCATTATACAGAACTGTTTCTCAGTATCCTCCGCATCCTTGGTAAATGATACCGGATCAGGATCCCAGATATGTAAGATGTTACATAGGGCTACAAAAAGGTAGAAAAACTGAGAACGGGTGATAAATTTCATGAGGCAGAAAACGGGGCAAGTGTTGCAGCCAAGTCTGTTGGTCACTGTCACCCTGTATTGTAATACATTGATTCTGAACGAATGTTATTAGATACCGAACCTGATATACAAAATCATATCACTCTCTTTATTATTAAAGAAATGATAAAATTTTGTATTGTTGGATAATGTTTTGAACATTTCCTATATCAAAAGTTGATCGGTTCAGGAACGTTATCTAAAAGCGTTGATGTTCTAAATCAAATTACAGTTCTTAGTATATGGAACACACACAAAAGGAAGAGTTCAGAAATGAACGGATCCTTCTTGAGGCATTGTAGACTAGGTCATATCAATGCGACCCGACTAGCTAGAGTTACATATAGATGCATATTTAAATTAGTTTGAATTTACATCTTGTGAAACTCGCCAGTCATGTCACAAAGATAAGATGACCAGAGCCCTGTTTATTGGAAACAGAGAAAGAGTTAGTGAACTCTTGGGATGATACATGTTGATGTATGTAGGTCCCCAGTCTACACATGCCAGGACTGGTTCTTTTTTACTTCATTACATTCTCTGATGAACTTTCGAGATTCAGACCTATGTTCCTGTTGAAACATGAGTCCGAACCTTTTGAGATATTCACAGAATATAAGTTAGAAGTAGAGAACCAAAATACGGGTATAAGTATTATGTCCTTTGATGAGATCAAGGAGAAGAATACTTGAGCACGGAAATTCCTGGACTATTCTAAAGGAGAATGAGATTCTCTCTCAGAATTACTCCTCCGTATACACCATAGCACGATGGTATATCGGGGCGGAGCAGATACACCCTATTTGATATGGTGTGCTCTATGATGAGTACTACTGAGTTACCTTTTTCCTTTAGGGGTTATGCACTTGAGAAGTTGCATACCTATTGAATAGGGTTCAAATCAAATCAGTTGCCTACCACTTCATATATGATATGGTATGGGAAGAGCCCATGTCTTAAGCTAGTTAAGATTTGGGATTGTCCGGCCAATGTCTGAAAAACAAAATCCGGACAAGCTCGAGGTAAGATCTGTAATGTACAACTGGAAATGTTCCAGCTATACAATCTGCAGCTGATGATTTGACAGAACCAAAGGATTCAGTAGATTCCAACGAACCTCAGCCTCTCCGCCGATCTAGTAGGGTTCCTCACCCACCTGAGAGATACTTCTGTTTCTCTATGACAGTGGGAGCGAGGATTGCATCATGAGATGATGACCCAACTAGCTTCGAGCTGGCCATCAGGAGTAAAACTCTGTAAGAATGGCTGGATGCTTAGCGATCTGAGATGGAATCCTTATACACCAACAAAGTATGGACTTTGGTTGCTATATCTGAAAGGTTAAATCCCCATCAGGAGCAAGTATATCTTGAGAAGATTACTTGGTGTACATGGAAAAGTTGAGACTTTCAAAGCTAGACCTGTTAAAGGTTTGCATCATTGACCAGGCGTGGATAATGATGAAACTTTTTCAGTGTCTATGCTTAAGTCCATCCAGATACTACTTGCCACGGCTACATACCATGACTACGATATCTGGTGGTTGGGTGTCATGACTACTTTTCTAAATGATGTTTTAGAAGAGTGCGTCTATAAGTACACAGCCAGAGGGCTTCGTAGACAGTGGGAGCAGCGGAAACGTGTGCAAGATGCTTTATAGGATTAAAGCAGGCATCGCGGAGTTGGAACATCAGTTTTGATGGATTAGTCAAAGAGTTTGACATCATCAAAATGGTAGATGAACCTTGTATAAACAAAAAAGTAGTAGGGAGTATGGTGGTGATCCTCGTAGAGTACGTGGATGACATACTCTTGATAAGAAAGGAGTTTCTTATGCTACGCTCGATCAATCTCCGTTTATCACAAAGATTCTCCGTGTAGGATCAAAATGACACCTCCTAAATCCTGAGTTTTGGATCTATAAGATAGATTTAATTGGATGTTAGGATTCTCACTAGTAGTAGTGAGATGATATCAATTGATCCTGGGGAGAATCACTGGAAGTGTTCCAGAGTGATAAAGACGACTGAATGTCAGTCGCAGGCATTGTCTTTACCCTCAGTAAAGGGACGGTATGTTGGAAGAGTTCCAAGCTAGATACCGTGACATACTAGACGATAAAGGCTGGATACATCACTACTTAAGATGCTACCAAAGAGGATGTTTGGGTGTATATTAGTTCGTGAGATGAACTACGTTCCTACCATTGTGAGACAATGGAGTTGTGGCTTATGCCAAGGAACGCCGGTCCCATCAGTGATCCAGACTTATTCTAAGGCAGTATCACCTGATCATGGAGATGGTTGATCTCCAAGGTGATCGAGGCAAGGAGAGCAGACTCAGAGGATAACACGGCGGATCCACTCACGAAGGCCTATTCCCAGAGAGAGACTTTTATGGGATGGTTGAGTATGAGATACTTCGACCACTGCTACAGATGGCCCTAGTGCAAGTGGGAGATTGTTAGTTATATGTATGCCCTAGAGGCCATTACTGTACATAGGATGTATATTGTAGTGGATTCTGGGACATATATAGGGAGGACTTTCTTGCTCGACATGATAGTAAGCTATCTGGTTACTCTTTACCTTAACGTGTACACTGATTGCCTCTCTATTACATGTTGGTAAAGCCCTTAGGATGTGTACTTGACTACCTGGACTATGATGCGGATCATACTAGTAGGGACATGGTAGTCCATAAGTACATCCTTCAAAGTCCCTAGTCGTGGGTGTATCGAGACGGGGCATCGATATACCAGAGTAGACTAGCGTATACCTTCTCGACCCATACAGATGGGCGATGGATGATCCCATATCCATTGGTGTTTTACATCAGAGATGATGTACGGGTGCTCAGTGGAGACTGGGTACACTGGACGGACTCGCCGAGAACTCCCAGATGGTATTATACCTCACGTCAGATGGCAGTTCTCTGGTGACACTGGTACAGAGTAGTCTGTTGACCCGAGATCGTCATAGAGTCTTGTGTGGTTCCCACTGTGCTTTGATTTCCATCTTACCACGTCCAAGAGGGCGTGCAAAACGGTTGTTTTTGGGTACAGTCCCGAGTCACATGGAGGCAATGAGCGATAGGAGGGGATTCGTCTCTCCCGGTATAGGGAGTTGATGTTGCGCTGTGATCGATTGGCTATAACAGGAAATCCCTGGCCAAGGTTGCTGAGATATACTGGTAAGTGTTACCAGTAGTTTCTCGAATGTTATAGACCTCATATCGACACGACTTATCGAGCTATTGGGGTCTGACGTTTACCACCCCTAGGCGAGATATGCGACATATCAGACGATCAGACCGGACTGTACGGTAGTGTTACTGGTTGGATTCACTGGAGTGTGAGCGGGCTTGCTCGTCGATCTTCTGATCGCTCAATACCCGGGTGGCCGTTAAGTTTAGCAGACCGCTTGCGGCTTATGGGTGTTTGATATGATCATCATCTGCTGCCGGCGTATTGACGAGTCTTTAGAGTCCTACACAGAGGTTTCTTGGCTCAAGCGAAACGAAATAGGAGCGCATATGAGATATGTGCGGGACCGAGAATAATGCGAGTATGTGATACCGTATTTCATTCTCGCGATATATGTATCGAATGGTTGTATGCGATATAACCTAGTTATCGATTCAAGCGTTGATTCGATAAGACGATACATTGTATACTAGTCGGTTGTGTGCGACATGACCGGATCATTGAATCAAGTGTTGATTTAATGATTTAATGCATATTTATATATTTGATATATTACTTTGCATTAACTAGTATTGGTTCATTTTAAATGGATTTTCTCGCTCGGTTTGTGCACATTGTATATGTGATATACTTTTGTACACATGTTTGTATCATGTTTGATGATACATGTTTGCTAGGGTTTTTGTGTAAAGATCAAACCATGGTTAAATGATTATGACTAGGGTTTTGTTTTATTCACTTATTTATTTATCCATTTCATTTTGGAAAATAAATGATAAAGAGAAAAGAATGGTGGCTTTATTTGTTGTTTTGTTAAAGCTTCATGAAGCTTTGACCTTGACCACCATTCTTATCTCATCCTTAACCCTAACCATTCCTTTAACCTTGGTCAATTCTCTACACATAACCATAGTTAGAATTATGATAAGTATTGATTTTCTATTCTTTTTTAAATTAACTTATCATAACACTTTCTTCTTCTTCTTCATTTTTCTTCAAGTGAAGAAAGCTTGCCTCCATCAATGGCAAGTGATGAAAAAGAGTGAGAAATCCAAATCTAAAGTCTACCCACTTCTTATTTCTTCATCCTCTACCTCTTGCCAAGTAGTAGAGTGTGTTTTCTTCACAAGTTTCTTGACTTGGTGAAGTCGGAGCTTGATTTAGCGATGCCTCGACATAGATCATCTTCGGCATGGACATCGATGACCTAGCCTGTCCATTCTCCGATGAAGCCGACGCTAGAGCCCGGGACTTATTATGGACAGCGAGGAGACTTCATTGCGGAGCTATGAAGGTGGAGAACCGGATCTACAAAGGTTGTATTTCCGTATCTCTTAGTTAAGTGTTAACTAGTTAGCTTTTTCGCCTAGTTTTCTAGCTAACGATCCGTAGTCGGGTCTCTCGGCACCTAGAAATTTTGAAATTGGCATGTTTGATGCCTTGTGAGACCTCACTAGAGTGCCTAGGAACCTTTCATCAGTGATTCATAAGAAGTGCAAAGCACTGTTTATGAAGATCATTGATCTGGTTTTTAGATCAATGATCTATTAGAAGAAATTTCTTCTCTCTTGTGAAGGTTTTTACCTTTTTCTTGAAATTTTTCTCAGAGTTCTCTTTGTTTGAAGCTCTTAATTTTTTTTCAAGAAATGTTGATGCCTTTGAATTGAGATCTAGGGGCCTTTTTATAGTGCCCATAAATTAGTTAAATTTGTTAAAGAGATCTTTCTCTGAGTGATTTGGGGAATTTTCCCCACCGTTGGATCTTTGATCCAAGGGCTTCTGTTTTACAGAAGAAAATCTTCTTGTTTTGACAAGAACAGAAAGATTTCTTTGAAATCTTAATTTTGTTTGGCGCAAACGCCTCAGCGCGTGACACGTGTCGCGCAACGCAAATCGCAGCGCATCTGCGCTGACACGTGTCGCGCAACGCAAAGCGCAGCGCAGCTGTGCCAGCGCATCTGCGCTGACACGTGTCGCGCAGCGCAAAGCGCAGCGCAGCTGTGCCAGCGCATCTGCGCTGACACGCGACGTGCAGCGCAAATGCGCTGACACGTGTCGCGCAGCGCAACTGAAGCATTGCTTCCTTTAACTTTACTTAAAATAGAGCTTTGCTCTGATTGGGTGCGCTGCTTTGGGCGCTGCGCTGATGTGTCTGCGCCTGACACGTGGCACGTTGTGCCCGGGATTTGAAGCGTTGCTTCAAAGTTTGAATTTTGAATTTCCAGCAAGCTTTGCTCTGATTGGGGGAAACAAGAAGAAAAGAAAGAGAGAGTGAGTGTGGTGGGGCCAGAGGAAGGGAGAGAGAGAGATGGTTGTTTTTTTAAAGTTACGATTTGATTTAAAATGATTTCGTCGGTTAAATAAAATTTTAAAGCTGTTAACAAAATTTTAAATATAAATATTATATTAAATAAATTTGAATTTTGGCGGGATACAAAAATAGTCCAAAACATGCCCGGGTCGGGTCTAAAAATTCGGTTTTAAAATACGAAAAATATATGCGACGACCAAAATTAAAAATGAATGCTCCGGTAACGAAAATGCATACCCCCAAGAACGGATGCATGTACGTGCGCGTAGCCATCCAAACAAGTCCGTTTCACTGAACGGGACGAGAACAAGATGTGCGGATGCTACCACGGGGTTAGGGGTGTCATGAAGGCCATGCAATGTATTTTTAAAATATTTTACGTGACTTAAAATGTTATATTGAAAAATACAAATGCCAGATAAAATGTGAGTATGCAAGATGTATAAATTAAAATGAAAGTGCACGGGTCTATGTAACAAGTCAGGGTAGATCATAAGCATGAATTAAGACAGGTTTCAAGCAAGCGGGTCGGGTCTAATGCAAATACAAATGTCAAATATATGATTCGCACCCAAAACACTGTAAATCAGAAAAATACCATAATTAAAGAAATACGCGAACTGGAATTGGTATAAATGAACTTGGGTGTTACAGTAAGGCAAGTCGATAGGCCACCTCTCCCTCTCGCTCTAGCACCTCAAAAAGTCTGATGAATCGGGGACTGAGTTTCTCGCGACCTTCAAACCTGATAACACCACGAGTAGGAGAATCTTTAGGAATACATGATCTCCAACCTCGAATTCTAGCGCTCTCCTGCCGGCATCCGCCCAACTCTTCTGTCAGTCCTGAGCCGTCTTAATGCGCTGTCTGATCATCTGGACCTTGTCCACCGTCTGAACAATAAGTTCTGGGCCCAGTAATCTCCGTTTTCCCACGTCATCCCAACAAACAGGAGACCGACATTTTCTTCCGTAAAGTGCTTCGAATGGAGCCATCTGGATGCTAGCTTGGAAACTGTTGTTATAAGAAAACTCCACCAGATGAAGGTGATCATCCCAAGAACCCTGGAATTCTAGCATGCAAAGCCCTCAACATGTCCTCGAGCGTCTGAATAGTATGCTCGGACTGTCCGTCCGTTTGGGGATGATAAGCCGTGCTGAACTTGAGACGTGTACCCCGACTCTCCTATAAGCTCTTACAAAAGTGTGAAACAAATCTGGTGTCTCGATCCGACACTATACTGACTGGAACCCCGTGTAGTCGCACCACCTCCTGCATGTATTTCTCCACAAGCGACTCTGTCGACTGTCCTATACGAAAGGGTATAAAGTGCATAGCTTTCATAAGACGGTCGACGATAACCCAAACCGCGTTGTTTCCCCTTGGGCTTCATGGTAAGGCAGTCACGAAATCTGTAGTGATGTGCTCCCACTTCCACTCGGGTATCGGAAGCGGTTGCAACAGTCCAGCCGTCCTCTGGTTCTCTGCTTTTACTTGCTGGCATACCAAACACCTGGATACAAACCGTGCAATCTCTCGCTTCATCCCGTTCCACAAAAAATGTTGCTTTAGATCCCGATACATTTTCGTGCCTCCCGGATGCACAGAATAAGCCGAACTATGAGCCTCAGCTAATACCTCTTTTCGAACATCTCCCTTGGGAACGCAGAGCCTGCTACCGAATCTTAGAGAACCATCCTGATGTATGAGTAAGTCCGTCGTCAGCCTGGCTTCCACCTGCTCTATGAACCTTTGTAATCGAGGATCATCATCCCGCGCCGCCTTAATGTGATCGATCAGAGAAGATTGGACCTGTATCTGCCAGAATTGCCTGATTGCACTCGGTGTAACAACTTCTAGTTCGAGCTTCCGAAAATCCTCAATGATGCTCTCTGACTGGTCAACATCATGACCGCTGGCTTGCGACTGAGAGCGTCTGGTACGACATTTACCTTTCTCGGATGGTACTGTAAGTCCAAGTCGTAGTCCGCCATTAATTCTAGCCACCGGCGTTGCCTCATATTCAGTTCTCTCTGAGTGAACACGTACTTCAGACTCTTGTGATCCGTGTACACTTCTACTTTTTCACCCAATAAGTAATGTCTCCAGATCTTCAGTGCGAAAACCACTGCGGCAGACTCCAAGTCGTGCGTTGGGTAGTTCCTCTCGTGATTCTTCAGCCGGTGTGAGGCATAAGCAACTACCCGACCATGCTGCATCAGGAAGCAGCCTAAGCCTTTCCCCGAAGCATCGCTATGTATCACCAACCCACCTGAATTATCTGGCACTGTGATAATAGGTGCCGTGGTCAACTTCTGCTTTAGTACCTCAAAAGCCCGAGTACACTCCTCCGTCATAAGTACGGTACTTCCTTCCGCGTCAGCTTAGTCAAGGGTTCAGCGACTCGTGCAAAGTCCTGAACGAACCGTCGATAATATCCTGCCAATCGCAGGAAGCTTCTGATCTCGGCCACTGATTTCGGAGTCGGCCAATCTCTAACAGATTCTATCTTCGCTGGGTCTACTGAGATGCCTTCGTCCGAAACAACGTGTCCCAAGAACTGCACTTTGTCGAGCCAGAACTCACACTTGCTCAATTTTGCATATAGCTTCTCTCCCCGAAGAATTTGTAACACTGTCCGCAGGTGTTCAGCATGCTCCTCCTGGGTCTTAGAGTAGACTAGAATGCCGTCGATGAATACAACGACAAACGTGTCCAAGTACTTCGCAAATACTCTATTCATCAGGTCCATAAATATAGCTTGAGCATTGGTAACACCGAACGGCATCACAAGAAACTCATAATGCCCATATCATGTCCTGAAGCCGTCTTGCATATATCTTCAGCCGTTACTCTGATCTGGTGATAGCCCAAACGAAGATCCAGCTTCGAAAATACCTTGGCCCCACCCAACTGATCAAATAAGTCGTCGATACGTGGAATGGGGTATTTGTTCTTTATCGTAACCCTGTTCAGCTCCTGGTAATCTATGCACATTCGTAGCGATCCGTCCTTTTTCTTCACCAACAAGACCGGTGCACCCCACGGCGAAGCGCTTGGGCGAATAAATCCCTTCTCCAGGAGTTCTCCAATTTGTTTCTTCAATTCTGCCAACTCAACTAGCGCCATCCTATAAGGAGCTTTGGAAACTGGCGCCGTTCCTGGAATCAAGTCAATAGAGAATCCTAAGACGCGGGGAGGTGGTAGACCTGGTAAATCTTCAGGGAACACATCAAGAAAATCCCGAACGATCTCTGGTGCTGGACTCTCATCAATCTCCATAGCTGTCAACGCTTTTGGCTTGGCTCTAAACTTGACTGGCTTCAAAGACTCGCTCCCATATTCGAAAACAAATTCATGGTGATTGGGAATGTGGAAAGTCACCTTCCTTACTCGGCAATCAATAATTGCATGGAATGTACTCATCCAATCCATCCCGAGAATTGCATCATAACTGCCAGTCCCGATTAAAAGGAAATTCGAATAGAATTCCCTGCCGCATATTACCACCAGACATAAGCTACACTCTTCATCGGACATAATAATACCATTACCCGTATGTATCTCCCAACCCTTAGTTAACGACTCATGAGGTATAGAGTGTGTGTGGACAAACCGCGTGGAAATGAAACAATGCGAAGCACCCGAATCGAAAAGAACTCTAGCTGGTACAGAATAAACGAGGATGGTACCTGTAACCACAGCTCCAGAAGCCTCTGCCTGCTCGGCGGATAGGGTGAAAGCCCGTCCCTGATTCCGACCTGAACTAGTCTACCTCTGATCGAAAGACCGCTGCTGGGGCACCCGAGGTGGACCCCTCTGAGATGATGGGCTATATGATGGTTGTTGTTGCTCGAACCCTCCCTGTAGCTGAGATCTCTGTGGGCACCCGTTGATCCTGTGCTCGCTAGATCCGCAAATCAGGCACTGCCCTTTAGCTCTGCGGCAATCTCTCTGCATGTGTCCTGGCCTCTAA